>CM035429.1:161722280-163192280 GCA_020310875.1 Ceratopteris richardii | reverse complement strand
AATAACGAAGAGTAGAGGAGCCAGTGGATAGCCTTGCCTGATAGATCTTTTTAAATGTATGGGCTGAGACAACTTACCATTGATAGTTATTCTCGTTGAAGCATTTTCGAGAAGAATGGAAACCATCTTCGTGAACTTTTGGCTCCATCCAAGGTCTTTCAGTGATTGAAGAAGAAAGTCCCATTCCGACCTATCATACGCTTTGTCGAAGTCGATCTTATGAATACCAGATCTTGTGCAGATTCCTCAACAAACGCAAGGCCTTCCCAAATATGGACAATTACTTCAAGTATAGATCTACCTTTGATAAAACCTTTCTGGTCCTCACAAAGCCATGAATTTAAATGACAAGAGATTTTGTTGACGATAACTTTGGCAATTATCTCGTATCCAGTTTGGAGCATGGTAATCGGCCACTAGTTTTCAATTTTGGTTTTATCTCCCCTTTTGTGAATTAATTTGATGACACCATTATTAAGACACTCAGGGAGGGCACCGAAGGAGAGAGCCTCTTGCCACACTAGACACAGCGGGTTGGCCACCATGTGTTCAAAGGACTTGAAAAACTCATTGGTGAGGCCATCAGGACCCGAACTTTTTCCATTGGGAAGAGCATCAATCACCTCGATACTTTTGTTCTCCTAAATGTTAGCAGCTAGCAGAGAATTCATGTTCTGTGGGATTCTAGATTGAGCAACCCTTGAGATGGTTGCCATGCAGTCACGCCTATGCGGGGAAAGAGGAGTCAAGACCGTGAGAAGATGGGTAAAGTGCTCGACAATGATAGATCTATTCTCAGCTTCCGTGCTACATTTAATCCCTAATGGATTCGAGATCACACAGTCTGCGAGCACTTATGGTGAAAACAACATGCTCAGAGGCCCCTAACGAAGTCGAGATCACACAGTCTCGATAAGAAATTTATGCAGGAGGTATGTATGTGGGCTATATATTACACACATAAACATCGTATGGTGCCAATGTCAACTCAATCCCGCGCATTCCATACACTTTAAAGTATGATTTCCCATTATTCATTGACATAAGGGAACCCACAAGTAGAGAGTGCCATTTTGGGGATTTTCTTCATACATAACTAATAAACGATTAAAAAGCCTCAAAATCCTACTTATCAGATTCCATGAAGGGTTCATGGCAAGGAGATAATGGACATGAATTGCAAATTCTTCTATTTTTTACATGCACATGAGCGTGAGCATATTCAAGGGAATTCTGGGAATTCGTGTCCTCCAAGCATGCCATAAATACATTAATGCAATTGCTACATGGACACTACACATGAATAAATATGTATGACTATATAATTGTGAGGGATTGTCTCTTATTTCATAGTGAAGATCATTTCCTTGATAGATGTTTTTGGGGTCCATGTAATTCTTGTTTGGGTGAATGTAGTTCATTATGTGGTAAAGATGCATTTGAAGCATTTGTTGCATGGGCCACACTTTGGGAAAAAGTTCTTCCTAGTGGTGAAAATGGAACAAATATTTGGTATGAGGTCTGCCTATATAAAAGGGGTTTGGAAAGAAGAATGAGAGAATATGACTCTCATCCATCATTATGGGCTTATACATGCATGATATCTGGATTACTGGATAGATTTATTGAAAGTTTGGGGGAATTTAAAGAAAGAATTCAACACACTACATACATTATAAATGATGAATTACCAATTGAGTTTAGAGTGTATTTTAAAAAGAATGGAAAAAATGATTCACATAAGCATAATCCCAAAAGAATGGAAACTATACACAAAAGGATCCATTAGTACATGCACATGCATTAAAGGAAGAAAAGAATGATGATAAATTAGGTGTGAATCCCATATTTTGCTCTAATTCATTGCATGTGCATAATCCCATATGTACGCATAATCCCAACAAATCCCAAAAGAATGGAAACTATACACAAAAGGATCCATCAGTACATGCATATGCATTGAAGGAAGAAAAGAATGATGGTAAATTAGGTGTGAATCCCATATTTTGCTCTGATTCATTGCATGAGAAAATTGATCTTCAAAACAATCCTATTGATGAGCATACTCATACTATGAAATTGATTGATGATGATATGCATGGAAATATTTTTTATTTGGATGAGCATGGTATTGCACATAAGGAAGAATGTCCATATGATATGCAAATAAATGAATTCTCTCCAGCAAACACTATGATGCTTGATGATGAGATACACAATAATTTTGCTCCACATTTTGATACTCCTTATGAAGAGAAAGATGATTCACATTTATATATTGATTCCTTATATGTTGATGATGGAAAAGAAGCCACGTTTGCTCACATTTTTAGTGAAAATGAAAGCACATATCTTGATACTTTTTCCATGTGTGATCTTGATGCTCCATGACCAATTTTTGATATCTATGATGATGATGATATGGTCACATTGCATGATGCAAGTATGATTCCTTTTACCCTTAACCATATTTGATGTATGTTATGATGATTATTTGAATGCAAAAGAATGCATTGATGATTCACATACTTGCATGGCAGCCACATATGAGTATGATTCCATATTCTATGATGTTGTTACACCCACATTTGATGCATATAAGGGGTGTGTTGATGAAGGGAACAAAGATAATGATATTCTTTCCACCTTTGTGATGCATAGTAATGAAACATTATCTATGTTAGCACAAATGTTGCAACATTGATTGAGAATTGTGGGAAACATTATTTGTCATTCATAGATCATCTTAGCGACCCAATTCATTTCATGTTTCAGTTCTATTTCACTTATGAAGGAAAAATACCTCATAAGGAATGCATGAGTAGGTTTCCAAAGCATATCACAAATAAGGTAGCTTTCAAGTGTGCCACTCTTTGTTTGATTATTTATTGGGTAGATGCATAAGGGGTGGATATGATGAATAATAATCCATGTTCTCATTCTCTGTGTGATTATTATCTCATGGTTATGATTTGGAAATTTATGATTGGTTCATTTCCTCATGTACTAATGATATTCATGTTTGGTGGAAGAATTTGCTTGTTTATGCATATTTTAGGTTGCCAAAAAGATACATTGATATGGAGCATTTTGATTGATGATATTGAGCAATTTCATGTGCAAATCCAAAGTTTGAAGCAAAGCATGGAGCATGATAATATGAAGTTTGATGACATTAAGAATGTTGAAATGGAGTATATTGAGCATGCTAAAGTAAGGATTGAAGACTCTCAACAAAGCATATGGATTTTCATGACATTGTATGACTCACTTTTATAGAGTCAAACTCATATATTGTATCCTATGAGATGGATCTTGTTGTATCTCAAAATTTATTCACAAATAATGTATTTCACCCTTGATAAAGATTTTATATGATGAGAAATCACCCAACCACTTTTTGCATTCTCATATAGAAGCATAATTTAGGAAGGGCTGCTTTTTATACATATAAGGAGCATATTGTATATCTTGGCATATGCCTAGGCACTGTACTTTGCCCCTCATATATGTAATCTTTCTGGAATTGTATGGGCATTATTTTACCTTCCATTCCATGGATTTGGGCCATGCACTTTCGTTGGTGGATAATGTTTCATAGGGTAGAATCATTTAAGAAATCTAGGATTGGTATGTCCTGTGTGGGTTCGGATCCACCGTGTGTGCCAGTGTTAGGTAGCATGTGTGCATTGCATTAATAAGTGGTTGGTGATAATAAAATCCCTATTCTAAGGGTGAAATTGAAGGGTGAAAGGAGAGATCTCAAAGGGTGTGAACATCCCCTTGGACAATCTATATATGTATTATTTTGATTAATGAACGATGTGCACGTTCGATTCTCAACTGTCATGTGCGCTCATTCGAATCATGTCTCTCTAACCGATCTATCTCGATATGTGTGCATGGAGTCTGATGAAGCTGTCCACTACGCTACCTCTCAACACCAACCATAACAAAGAACTTGGTTTCAGTAGGTCAAATGGTTGAAAGAGGTTATGAGGGGAGGTTCAATGATCAAGGATGGGTTGTTGAAGACCCCATGCAAGATTAGAAGCTTGTAGCAAAAGGAAAGAAGCAAGGAAGACTCTTCACCATGGAGGTAAAACCATCAACCCCTTACACTATCTACTTGTCAATTGGAAATAAACATATTGCAAAAATCAACTTATGGCATAAAAGAATTGGACACATAGACGTACAAAGGATGAAGGACATCCAAAGGAAGGGCTTAGTGAGTGGTCTACTTGATTTTTACATCTCAGAATATGAAATATTTGTGCCGTGCTTATCAATCTCAAGAAGGGAGCGCATGTGAGCAATGAAGTGTTGAATCTCATACACACAGATGTATGGGGACCTACAAGGGACCCATCCAATGGAGGTAATAGATACTTTTTCACATTTATAGATGATGGTTCTGTTGATATATGTAGGTAGTGATGTGTGTGAACACTCTAGGACCGCCGGGGCACTTTTTTCCCTCTTTAGGAGGTTTATTTCCCCCGGCTTGTACATACGCCTATTGCACTAATGGACTACTTATCTTTGTACATTCTCTAGTAATACATTCAGTATTGTGTGTTTGTGCTCCAAGCTTCTTCTTCTTCCTTGTGTTGTTCGCGTGCTTCCACAGAAGTCTATCTCCAACAATTGGTATCAAAGCAGGTCGTCGCTTCTTCTAGGGCGCCGTCGACACTCCTCCGTTTGCAGTCTCAGATTCGCACGAAATTTGGTGAGCATACTCAGGGTGTTTTCGAGATCAAAACAGCTTCGTTCTGTGGTGCCGAAATCACGATCTGAGCTCGTTTTGGCCTCCGAACCCACTATCATAGCGCTTGTGCAGGCTATTTCATCCTTTTGTGCCAAAGGTATATACCAGTTTTTGTTCGCCAGTTTAAGCGTCTCGAAGTCTGCTACAGGTCTAGTAGAGCTCGTCTGGGCAGTTCTGTTCAACTTTTTGAGATACAGTCAATTTTCTGCATCAAGGTATTTTATTCACCGGCCATGGCTGAAAGCAGTGATGTATTCCGTATGTTGGCTGTTGAGGATAAGTTGGATGGTACCAACTACCCATTATGGGCTTATATGATGCGACATGTACTGGTTGCAAAAGGATTGTGGAACATTGTGCAGGGTGTTGAAAGACGTCCTGTTACACCTGTAACGACAGCTACTGCAAATACAGGTGTTGGGGCTGATGAAGATGGTGTCGAAGATGATATTCCGCAGATTCCTGTTCGTGCTACTGTTTCTGTTGCACCTACTGCAGAGCAGATTCGTTGGGATGGAAGAGATGCCCAGGCACATGCATTGATAGCTTTGTCTGTCAAACGTGCCATTATTCCTCACATTCGCTCTTGCAGAAAAGCAAAGGATGCTTGGGATACACTTACCACTTTGTACCAGGCTAGGAATGAGGCTCGTGTTGCTTACCTCCGAAAACAGTTGGAGAGTGAGCACATGAATGAAGGTGATTCTATGGACAATTTTCTTACAAAGATCAAAGACCTGAAGGAACAATTGATTTCTGCTAATGAGGTTATACCAGATAGCTCACTTGTACAGACCGTTCTGAATGGTCTTCCTGATTCATATCAGAGTTTTGCCTCTACTCTTCGGTTGATGATGAAAGGCAATCCGAATGCCTTGTCATTTGAGGAATTAGTCTCTGTTCTGTTGTAGGAAGATCAGTCCAGGCAGAACAGGTCCATTATGCGTGTTGCAGATCAAGCTTTCCTGGCTAGTCAGAAGGGCAAAGGAAAATGGAGCTCTTCTACTAGTAAGCAAAAATCTGCAAATGCTGCACAATTGAAGAACCAGGATAAAGATGAGAAGAAATCAGAAAAGCAAAAATTGTTCTGCAAGTACTGTAAAGGAAATGATCATATTATAAAGAACTGTCCAAAACTGGCTGCTAAAGAGGCAAAGAAGAAAGAGGCTGGAATGGTTGTTGCAGAGGCCTCTACACCAAAAACATAGTCTGCAAATCTTGTGCAGGAAGAAGAATGGGCGTTTACTACTGTCTGCAATTTTGACCCATCTTCTCATGATCAGTGCATGTCTGCAGTAGACTCAGATGTTTGGTACTTTGACAGTGGGGCGACCAAACACATTACCTCGCAGCGCAGTTTCTTCTCTTCACTTGAGCCTGCCCCTACAGGGAATACTGTCACATGCGCCAATAACTCCTCTTATCCTGTTATGGGAGTTGGTAAGATCATTCTGACTACTGCTGATGGTAGTTCTTTCACTTTGTCAAATGCTTTATTTGTGCCAGGGATCAAAAAGAACCTGTTATTAGTTTCTGCATTAGCCAAGATTGGCTTGGTTGTGAAATTCGTTGATGACAGGTGTACAGTCCATGATCTCTCAAATGGCGATGTGATTATTGCTTCTGGCATTTTATGTCGTGGGCTATATAAGCTCATAGACTATGAAAGATCTGTGAATGATTCGGCATGTGCAGTTCATGATTCTCAGGCTATGTCAGATGCAAAGCTTTGGCATGCACGCTTTGGTCATCTGAATTTTGCTAGTTTATTACGCCTGCAGAAATCTGAAATGGTGTCCTCTTTGCCCAAACTTGAGGCACCTAGAAAACATGTTTGTGAAGGCTATATTTTGGGCAAAATGCAGCGTTCTTCCTTTCCAAAAGATGGTTCAGTTCGGGCTACGCAGAAATTGCAGCTTGTACATAGTGATGTCTGTGGTCCTATGCAGACACCCTCTTTTGGAAATTACCTTTACTTCGTGACTTTCATTGATGATTTTTCCAGGCATGCATGGGTATATCCACTCAAAGCAAAGTCCGAAGTGTTCATGTGCTTCAAACAGTTTTTGGTTTTGGCTGAAAATCTGTCAGCATGTAAAATGGGCACCCTCCGTTCTGATCGAGGGGGGGAATATATGTCTTCAGATTTTAATGCATTTCTGGTTGAACGTGGGATAAAACACCAGTGTACAGTGCTGTATACACCTCAACAGAATGGAGTTGCTGAACGAAAGAACATGTCACTCATGGAGATGGCGAGGTGCATGGTCAAAAGTCAGGCTTTACCACATAGTTTCTGGCTTGAGGCTGTCATGTGTGCAGCATATGTACTGAACAGGTGTCCCACTAAAGCGTTGCAGTCTATCACTCCATATGAGGCTTGGCATGACCGCAAGCCATCTATTGCTCATCTGCGTGTTTTTGGTTGTTTAGCATATGCATTAGTGCCTGAACAACATCGCAGTAAATTGGATGATAAGGCAGTAAAATGTATTTTTGTTGGGTACAGTTCTGAAAGTAAAGGCTATCGTCTGTATCATCCACAGACTAAACGCATTCTGGTTAGCCGTGATGTTGTCTTTGTGGAAGATGCTATTCAGCCATTGCTTTCATGTACTAAGGAGACATCTGTTAGCTCCAAAGATATGTATGATACTTTGATGCCTCTTTTTATAGGTGGACAGGCTAGTGCTAGTCATAATGAGGCAACTTCTCAGCCTTTGCAGGTTTCATATGATGATGTAGATCATTCCATTTCTGATGCAGATTTACATGATGCACTTGTTGATGAGAGAGCTGATATTGAGCAAGCAAAAACTATGCCAAAATGGTTGGTGCAGACTTTGCGTGACAACAAATTAGATGCACCTTTGTCATATCGTACTCGTTCAGGCTCTCATAGTGCCTCCTTTGCATCAGATTGCTATGCTATGGCTGCATCTAGTCTCTGTGATGAGAATGAGCCTGTTTCTTTTGATGAAGCACCAAATTCAGAAAATTGGATGGCTGCTATGCAATCTGAATATGATGCTATAATGAAGAATGGTACATGGTCTTTATGTGACTTGCCTCCTGGCAAGAAGGCCATTGGCACTAAGTGGGTATACAAGCTGAAGCGTAAACCTGATGGTACAGTTGACAGGTATAAGGCTAGGCTTGTTGCAAAGGGTTATGCACAGGAAAGAGGCATTGATTTTGATGAGACCTTTGCACCTACATGCCGTATGACTACTGTTCGGAGCATTTGTGCACTTGCAGCCCATCATGGTTGGAATGTACATCAGTTGAACATTAAAACAACATTTCTGAATGGTGACTTGCATGAAGAAGTGTATGTTTTTCAGCCTCGTGGCTTTGTGCAAAAAGGGCATGAAAACCAGGTTTGCAGGTTAAAGAAGGCATTATATGGTTTAAAGCAAGCACCACGTGCTTGGTATGAGAAGATACATGCCTATCTGATTGCACATGGTTTTGAGAACAGTCCAACTGAAAGCACCTTATATGTTAAACGTGCTAATGATGTGCTTCTGATCATTGTTGTCTATGTTGATAACATGCTCCTCACTGGTCCTATTGAGACACATATTGCTGATTTTAAGGCTGATTTGCATGCCTCATTTGAGATGTCTGATTTGGGGCATTTGCATCACTATTTGGGCATTCAATTTATGCACGTTGATGGTGGAATGGCTTTGTGTCAAACGAAATATATTGACACATTATTGCAGTGTTTTGGCCTTGAAGACTGTAAGCCTATTGCCACTCCTATGGAGACAGGTTTACGATTGAGTCTTCATGATGTTGGAGATGCATTTGATGTTGTTCTCTATCAGCAGGCTGTTGGATGCTTGATTTACTTATGCATTACTCGGCCAGATATTCAGTTTGCTGTCTCACAGATGAGCAGGTTTATGCATTGCCCAGGATTCACGCATTGGAAAGCGGTTAAGTGCATCTTTCGCTACTTGAGTGGTACTCGGCTACTTGGGTTGTTTTATCCCAAGGGGGGATCACTACCGCCAGATTTGCATGCTTTTTCTGACTCAGATTGGGCTAGTTGCTATGACACTCGTGTGTCCACTAGTGGTTTTTGCTTCATGCTTGGTAGCTCATGTATATCTTGGTTGAGCAAGAAGTAGCCTACTGTGGCCACTTCCAGTTGTGAGGCTGAGTATAGGGCAGCTTTCACAGTGACTGTTGAGTGTGTGTGGCTCAGACGCCTTATGGCTGATTTGGGTGTTGGCCAGTCTTCTGCCACCACCATCTTCACTGACAGTCAGAGCGCATTGGCAGTTGCGAGGAACCCTGTGTTCCATGCTCGCACTAAGCACATTGAGGTGCATTATCACTATGTCAGGGAGAGGTTCTATGCTGGGGAGATCAGCTTGGCATATGTGCCCACGCAAGAGAACATTGCAGACCTTTTCACAAAGGCTCTGCCTAGGGAGAAGTTTGAAGCTTTCCACAAAGCTTTGGGCTTACTTCCTTTTGTGGAGTGATTTCCACATAGCTTGGCACTTTCTTATACATGAGTGCCAGCTCCTTGTTCACCGCATCACTCCCAGGGGGGATTTGTTGATATATTTAGGTAGTGATGTGTGTGAACACTCTAGGACCGTTGGGGCACGTTTTTCCCTCTTTAGGAGGTTTTTTTCCCCCGGCTTGTACATACGCCTATTGCCCTAATGAGCTACTTATCTTTGTACATTCTCTAGTAATACATTCAGTATTGTGTGTTTATGCTCCAAGCTTCTTCTTCTTCCTTGTGTTGTTCGCGTGCTTTCGCAGATGTCTATCTCCAACAAATTCAAGGTCTTTTTGGATGTGTTCCATGAAGACAAAGTCAAAGGTGTTTTACCACTTCAAGAGGTTTAGAAACCTAGTGGAGAAGTAAACAGGGAGTTACATAAAGACTCTCACATCGAATGGAGGGGGAGAGTATTTTTCAAATGAATTTTCCAATCTTCTACATGAGCATGGCATCAAAAGGCAATTCACTTGAATGTATACACCTTAGAAAAATGGGGTAGCAGACAGGAAGAATAGATACATAGCAAAAGTGGCTAGAACTTTGTTAAATTCTTATTGGGCTAATGCAACAAATATAGCCATATACATTATGAATATGTGTCCAACCTCAGGAGTACATGGAATTACACCTTATGAAGCTTGGTGTGGTAAGAAACCCAACCTGTCATGTCTCAAAGTATTTAGTTGTGTGTGTTATGTTCACATACCTCAAGAATTGAGACAAAGCTAGAACAGAAGGGAGATATCTATATATTTCTTTGATATTCTTTAGAGCAAAAGGTGTTTAGATGGTATATCCTAGCACCAAAGGGCTTAAGGTATCTAGGGATGTAATTTTTGATGAGTTTATACATTGATATGTTATCAAAGATTCGTTATAGATTGACGATGCATTTGAAGCTGAGAAGAAGCTCAAAGAGCAAGAACAAAGCATGGAGACAAGGAATAAATCTCATTCAAGTGAAGGAAGTACCAAAGGAAAGGAAAAGGCAAATGACGAAGACCATCAATGGGTAGACATGGAATATACAAGTGATGAAGATATAGAAAAATTAGAAACTCTAGGATTTAAAGCATCTAATCCAAAGAGGAGGAGATTCCTACCAGCTAATGGTGAGGTAAGGTCATCTAGTAGGTTTGAATATGCTATTGAATGGTTCACTTATGATTCATTCATTGCAAGACACTATGCCTACATGAGTCAAGCTATAGCTTGTGAAGAATCTAGCTCTTTTGAAGAAGCAAATAAGCATAGGGAATGGATTGAAGCCTTGAAGGAGGAAGTCAAGGAACTTGAAGCAAATGATGCTTGATCATTAGTGCTAAGAACAAAGGACATGAGAGTCATTGGCAACAAATGGGTGTACAAGGTAAAGAGGTTTGTAGATGGGCGCATCTCTAGGCATAAAGCAAGTGTTAGCAGCCGGTGTGGACGATCACTTTCCTTGTAATCAAAGTTCTTATTTCCAATGTAATTGATTGGAGATTTACGGTGATGCTAAGAGTTTCTGGAGATTGTCAATTTGGATTATTCTATATTTTAGAAGTTCGCAATAGTGCGAAGTCCTTACTTTTAGGGAGAAGTATGGTGTCGTATCTTACGGATAAATTCCAAAAGTGGTGAATACGAAGTGAGTAGATATGGAAAGGGTGAAGTTTGTATTTTCTGAACTCTGCTTGTGGAGATGATATTGTAATGTAACCCCATTCATACTTTGAGATCAGGAAGCTATTTACTATGTGGTATCTACGATTTTGTGTACACTATGTATGATGAATTGTCTCTGTTTATAATCAATGTTATTCTAAGCAGTGTGGAGCAAAAACACATGTTTATGAGCATTGCATATTCTTAAATCCCCATTTCGGAACCTATAAATTGGGGTATTGTTAGTTTGTTGGCAACCGGTACGCTCAACATTGGCACATGCAAGACAACCTTCAACACCTTGGAGCTTTGAGATCCATTCAATGCAACATCTCCCACATGTGTAATCTTATGTTGAGTGTCATCCCTTGTCTCTATATGTCCTTGAGTGATAGGTGAGTGTAAATTAAAGAAAACATATTTATTGCAGCTCATATGGTTGCTACAACCACTATCAATGTACCATGTAACATATGAATTGACTCTTTCACTTGACCCATACATCATAATCAAGTTCATTTTTTGAATTTGTTGAAGTAATAGCATAATTAACTTGGTTCCTTTTGTATTCTTGATTGCCTCCTCCTTTGGACCAACAATCTCTTGCATAATGGCCCAATTTTCCACAATTGTAGCATTCCCCATTGGATGCTTCTCTTCCATGTGATCTTCCTACTCTTCATCTACTCCTTCCTCTTCCTTTTGATCCATAGCTTTGGTTAAATCCTTCTTGGTTGCTTGAGCTTGTGTTTGACCTTCCTCTCCCTCTGCCTTAGGTGTTTTGTCAACCTCTTTTGATTCAAGATATCCTGAAACTATCTTTTAGGAAGTTTGATTATTTTGTTTTTGATGTGAAATGGTTCAAAGTAGTCACCTCTGGAAGAAACGTAACAGTGAGGTGGGAAAAAAGCGGTTTGCTTCAAGTGGACTCCACAAAATTATGAATGGATGAAAGGAATACATTTGTACTTCCCGAACACTGTGAGAAAGTTGCTTTTATACCAGATTCAAAAGAACCAGAGTAGCTATTTGTTTTACAAGTTGCCCCACGTAGTAGACAAATTTGTGAGAACATAGATGTAGAAGAAAGTCCATCTGTAGTGGAGTTAGAGATTCATTCAATAGTCGAGGAGGAAGAGATCATTGTTCGAGAAGAAGAGGTCATTGAAGAAGAGGTCATTGTTTGAGAAGACAAAGCAATAGATGATGATCAGGAAGAAACCAGCATAGCAAGCGATTTAAAAGCCATCAATATAGAGATAGATATTCTCGGTGCATCGGATCTTCAAGAGGATGCTAAATTAGAGGATTTTTGAATAAAACACTTGTACGTACTAATTTTTGTTTTTTTTGTTTATTCTCTATATTAGCTTTATTACAACATGCTAATTATTTGAGTTCTTTTGTTATAGAGCACGATGGGAGACAAATTACAATCCTCCAGTCACTCCATATTCCATGACAGAGAAGCAGTTTTTAGAGTTCATCTCTCAGGTATCTCCCGCGTATATGGCCGCTGCATCACAGTATTGGGTCGCTCGTGGTAGCACTCATCCCGGCATCACTCCTGGTGGCCTCACTCCTGCTAGCCTCACTCCTGTCGGTGTCACTCCCGCCGTTGTCACTCCTGTCGATGTCACTCCTGCGGGTGGTGCTACTCCCGCAGGAGGTATGTCTCCTAGCTTTGTGACTCCACCACGACCATCTTTTCAGCCATCTCCTACTGGGTCTAGTAGTAGACCTGTGCGTTCGACGCCTCAGCGCGATACATGCCCATCTCATAGGCCGAGGTCACACTCTAGAGCAGGAGGTTCTAGGAGTGGATCTACAGGTAGGTCTGGAGGAGGCAGCTATTGTGGAGGCAGTGCGACTGACGTTGTGTCGCCCGCTTTTACCCCTAGGACGAGTACCTCAGATGTAGGTATGCCACACAGTATACAATGTGGAACACCACATATACCTTCCGGTGCTCATGACCATGATGACTCCAAGGTGTATAGTATCTGAGATGGAGCTCCGGTGATGGATGCGACTGGCAAAGCAATGCGTGCACGTATATGACAGCTTTGCTCCATATAGTTTGGACAATCTATCATGTTGACATGGAGTGAACAGGATAAAGATCGGAAGAATTATATCACACAAACGATTTATCAGGAGTTCCGACCAGCCGATGGACAGTCTCTTGTTAGTTCTGAGTGGATTCTACACACCACACGTGAGGTTATGTCCCATTGACGATCTGAGGCTCGTGATGCTTTTAGAGCAAGCTTACCAAAGCCTGTATGGTTAGATGCTGAGGAGTGGGATATGATTCACGACGAGCGGCGTCAGACTCCTTACTGATATCACCAGCAGCGAGATGACGCAGCCACACGTTTAGATACGGTTGGACCGTCACATTTGGGTAGCGGCGGATATGACACGATGCGTCATGTGTTTATAAGTACCATTTCATTTATTGAACTTATTTGTGTTAAGTTTCTCATGTATGTTCCTCTAATGTTTTGTATATTTGTTGCAGGAGCTGGCAATGGGTCGTCCTCCAACACGAATGGAGGAGGCTTACGGATATGGTCATGGATTGACTGCACTATTGGAGGACTTGGAGGGACGCGGTGCGGTCGTTTCATGGGAGCGTGTGCGATGAGGTGATTAATTTATAAACTTGGTTTTTACTTGTTGTTTGTAAATTTCATGTGAATTTATCTCATTCCATTAACGTTCTTTATTGCAGGACTGTTGATATGGAACGTTCTTTGCATGTGTATGGCAATGGCACACCAAAATTTTGTATTTAATTTTTATATGGCAATGCATTGCTTTGCCACATTTTGTAAAAGCATCATATAGGACAGTGGTTTGTCACACTCTTGTACATGCTTCATTTATGAAATATATTACTTTTTTTGTACATGGTTCATGGTTCATTCTCATTATCTCTTTTGTGTCCAATAAAATTCTGTTTTATGAAATCATATTTCGGTTGACATTAGAGTGCACATCACATGTACTCAGTTTTTTTTGGGCAGAGTGTATTGTCTTTTGTTAAGCAACATCATGGTAATGTTGCTGTAGCAAAAGACAACACACTCTGCCCAAAACGTTTTTTACAGATATGGTCATCAGTATACGCGACAGTACTCCCAGTAATAACATCGAAATAAGCATCGGTACACCTAGCAAGCGACGATATATGCAACGGTACACCCAGTAGAGGTGTCGGTATGGGCGTTGGTATGGGCATCGGTAATACCGATGTTTATACCTACGCCCATACCAATGCATATACCGACGCTCATACCGATGCCCATACCGGCGCTGGCATACCGATGCACATACCGGCGCTTTAGTACGGACGCGTATATCGACATCTACACCGACGTTGGGGCAAAAATAGGCGTGTTCATTTCCCTCGGTAGAAACCTCGATATATGCTCGATATGTTGTAGTGGGGGATTCCCAAAATCAAATGGGAAACTTGCATTAGCCCGAAAGACTTGGGGGGCATGGGTATTTTGGATATCGTTGGGTTGGCTGACAAGTTGGCGGCAAAGTGGTTTATGAAGGCTTGGAGCAATAGTGAGTCCTCTTGGGCTAAATTGATCTTTAGAAACATGAAAGACCTTACCTTAATTGGCCATCCTGGTTGGAAGGACATAGGGATCCTCACGCTTTTGTTATCCCCCCACCGAGTGTCCCCTAAAGGCTCTAGCCTTGTGTGTTCCTTATGGAGGAGTTGGAACAAGGTCAAACAATTCATTAGAATCAGTGATGAGTGGAAGTGGGCAGCTCGGATAAGACAAAATGACTCTATCTGGTTCCCGATCATCGGCATTAGGAGGGTGGAGTCTTGGAACCTCCAAACCGCTAAGCGGCTATGGAACAAGGGGTTCAAACAGTGGAAACAACTCTGGAAACAAAAGACCAGTCACTGGATCAGGTTCGAAGACTTAGACCCGAGTCATAGAATTATCCTCAAGAATGGACTCTTCTTCAAGGCAGGTGTTTAGCTTGGGACCGCTCAACTATCCGCCTTCTCTGCGGACAGGATCTGCCTTGCCTGGAGGGACTCAAATGGAGCAATGGTAAGAAACTATCCAAAATCCCCATCTTCAAAGAGAACTTAGATGTTCATCACACCCTTAACAAGAGGTGGTGCCTTTCTTGGACCAATCTTCGATGGGAACTAAAGTTCATGTCTAACTGGCACCCCCTAATTGAGATCAAAAAGTTTGTTCTCATGTGGCAGATTTGGCATAAGGGTATCTGGTCCAATGCAAGGGCTAACAAAATTTGTGGTGTGCCTCCATGGTGCAAGCGTTGCCATCGATGCATCGAAGATTTAGCTCACCTTTTCTTCGATTGCCCCAAGTCCCATGTTACTTGGCATCACGTGACGCAGATATTGAGACTCGCGAACCAAATCAATTGGTAACAGGTGTTGTTGGGTGAGGCAATTGGCTCCTCATCTAGGTTGTGGAATGCCATCAAGGGTGAGACTCTTTGGAAGATTTAGAGGGAGCAATGTGTTGTCAATTTTGAGCAAACTCCAAAGGAATGGTCGATTGAGAAATCCTTGTTTCTTCTAGGTAAAAGAATCTCTCGAGATAAGAGATCTCCACTGTTTAGGCATCACTATATTTATCTCCTCGAAAATAACAAGTTGAAACCCAAATGGGTCCCACATGAGGGAGATGATAGATTTGTCCGCCTCATTTGTAATGCCCTCTAGCTTACCGAACTTGTTCAGGGGGTCCCATGGGCACTAGTCCCATTCACTTGTAACTTTTCTCCTTTATTTTAATTAAAGTCTGGGAGAATAGGCCAAGGCCGAAGTTTCTTAAAAAAAAAAAACCCGTTAGGGGCCTCTGACCGTGTTGTTTTCACCATAAGTGCTTGCAGCGGATCCAAAATCCTGATGGTCCTCGCTGCCATTGGCAATGACTATTGCGCAGGAGAGGACTCAGCGAAGATCGTGGACATTCGCCAAAGAGCACGCTGGCAGCCTGGCGGACAGGCCTCGGCATTAAGATACTTGCGCAATGATTGCCAGGAAAATCGTCCGGCGGATTCGTGCCTGCAGCTTGAGCATCTTTAGTCAGCAGAGAGCCCGTCAGAGGTGCAGCGCAAATCGCGGGTGCTCGTCAATCGTCCAGGACAGGTCACAGCAGATGTAGACAGGACGCCGCCGGTCTGGACAAGCACGTAAAGTCGTGAACGCCATTAGCCAAAGCTTCAGGCGACGCCATCAGTGCCATTCCGGCCCCAATTAGTGCTGCAATGATCCTTAAAGCATCCTTTTTTTGAGAAAACAGGAAAGATTAAATTAAAGCTGGAAAAGGAAGAAGATACAATCAGAAAATCAGACTATCCCTAAAACTGAATCAGGATAGGGATAGCAAGAGTCCAAAAGACTGTTGGGCTCAAAGCTTTACAAGGTTAAAGTAATCAGCAAGCATTGTGATCATCTGTAACCTAGGTTTAGAGTACAGCTGTAGGAGCTTATTCTTCCACTTTTTGTAGTGATAATTCCTAATTATTACAAGGGAATTTTTTTCTTCCGAGCAAGTATTACAACTGTAGGAAACACAGATATTGAAATTTTTTTTCAGTCCCAACAGAAAGGAAAAGAAGTAATCTTTTCTATTCTTATTGAAAATGGCACTGTTTCTGGTTTTCCAAATAAACCACAAGGCGTGCATTCTGAATAACTGCCATAGCAGAATGTCCATTCCACTCGCTTCTCCCAGCAGAATATCTTTGCAGTTAGGAGCAGAATGTCCAAGACTTTGACAGAAGCACCTAATACCAACCCAAAATCTGGTAGACCATTTACAATTGACAAACAAATGGTCCAGGTTCTCCTCCTTACCACAGAGCTTACAATTACCAGAATAAAATTTATATTTCCTTGCAGTACTTCCTGTCCAAATTCCTTTGTGAAGAATGAGCCAATTCAGGCAGGCCTGCTTATTTGAGAAGGGGAAGGCCCAAGCACACTGAAACCTGTACTTCCACTGTAAGGAGGACCATTGAAGATCCCACTTTTTATTGAGTTTCCAAGTTATCTCTTTGATACTTCTGCCCTTCATTTTGTAAGACTTAAGAATATCCTCGGCCACATCTTGAAGGGAGATCTCCTTCCTCCACAGGTTCACTTCAATCTTTTTCTTCAATATTTCTTTTTGACAATTGATAACCTGTTTACATTGGACAGAAAGGCCGTCAATTTCAGAAATAGCATTCTCAGAAATAACATTACCTGCTATCAGCAAGTCCTGCCAGTGAACGAATCCCTTTTTCCTGCACTTATTCCATCTAATCGGAAGGGAAGAGTAGGGAACAGAATTAAACCACCCATACCAAATGGAGTCCTGAGCTATAAACGACAGGTTGTGAGCAAAGAAAATAGGCAGTTTATAATTAGCTTTCACAGTCATCCAGGCTTTCCATAAGGAGCAAATAAGCAGGCTACCTTTAGGAACAAAGTCCACAGGAGAAACAATAACATCCCAAAGAGAGCAGTTGGCCCAACTTTTATTTAACTTGATGTTAAATTTACACACATTCCTTTTAATAAGACAGGCCCAAAAATCAGTAGAAGAAACAGATCTGTAAATCCATTTAGCAGCCATTTGAGTGGCCATTCTGGAAGGACATATGAGACCTAGCCCACCTTCAGTTTTTCTCATACAACAAATATCCCAAGCAACTTTGGGAATTTTAGAGCCACCCCACAAAAATTTTCTAGCAAGGGAGATGGCCTGGCCAAGCTGCTTTTTAGAAGGCTGCCAGCAAGACAGAAAATAAGTAAGGGAAGGAAGGATATAATGCTTTAACAAAAAAGATCTCTGAGAAATACTAGACTGCACATCAGACCACTTAAAAATCTTGGCCCTAAATTTATCAAGCACCCAATTCCACCTTTGTTCATAGGATATGTCAAAGCCCATGGGTATGCCCAAAAGTCTAAAAATACTCCCTCTTTTGATGATCTCACAACCTGCAGCAACAACACATTCAGGTATCTTATTATCAGTGGCAAAAAAACCAGTTTTCTGATGGTTGACCACAGAGCCACTAGCAAAACAAAAAAGGTCAAGACATTTAAGAAAATGGCAAGCAGAATTTTCTTCAGCAATCATCATCATATTTGTGTCATCTGCGAACATCTGCAAACCAAGGGGAGAGCTAGCTTGAGGGATGACCAAGCCAGAGATGGTCCCTTGGTTGAAGCTAGTCTTGACAAGCCAGCCCAAAGCATCACTAGCAATAGCAAAAAGAAGGGGAGCCAAAGGACAACCTTGTCTAATAGACCTGCACAACTTGAAAGGGTTAGAAAGATGGCCATTAATAGCAACTTTAGAAAAAGCATTCCCAAACAATATACTGACAAAACTAATGAACTTTTTGCCTAACCCAATGTCATGAAGGGACTGGAGAATGAAATCCCATTCAATCCTGTCATAGGCTTTATCAAAGTCAATCTTGAAGAAGTAGGTGTCAATATTAAGCTCTTTATAATACTCAAGACTTTCCCAAATGGTGATGATGTTGTCCAAGATAAATCTCCCTTTAATGAAACCTTTTTGCTCAGGCAGAATTATACTGTTCATTAAAGGACTCAGCCTACTAGCCAAAATAGAAGCGAAAATTTTGTAAAGAGAAGTCAGACAGGATATAGGCCTCCAATTGTTTAGGTCATCTTTGGGACCCTTCTTGTGTAACAGCTTAATCACCCCCGTGTTGATAAAAGGAGAAAGGAATCCCCTTCTAGAGGCTTCTTGCCAGATCTTGAGAATAATGGGCACCAACAATTCCTTGAACTCCTGAAAAAATTCATAAGGCAAACCATCATGACCAGGAGATTTACCAGGTTTCAATTTGTTAATGGATTCTCTCACCTCACCCTCAGAGAGGGGCATGTCTAGGAGGGAGTCCATTCCCTGAGGAACCATTTTCTTCCTACAAAGGGCAATGGCAGCTCTTGCACTCCAAACAACCTCCCCCCTCTTGGGAGGCATAGAGAATACATTGGCAAAGAACCTATGAGCAATCTCCAGGTTATCTTTCATATTAGAAGCCAAGAAACCATTATTGTCTTTGAGCAAGGGGATGAAATCCCTAGCCTTCTTTTTCCTCATGAGATCAAACATGTGTTTATTAGGTTTGTCAACTTTACCAGCCCAGAATTCCCGAGACGTGGCAAGGGCACCTCTAGCAAGCAGGTAATCAACTTTCTTAACCTTTTCTTGCAACTCAAGGATTTTAAGCCTTTTGGAATTTAAATCAATCTTAGAGGTCTCAATATTATTTATTTCCTGCAAAAACATCATTCTTCTCTCATACCTAATATTCTTAGCCTTATTCTTGAAGTACTTAAGAGTATTTTGAATTTCTCTAACAGCATCTTCCCAAGCCACAGAAGGAGACTTTCCCTTATTGAAATGAAAGTTCAGAATATCAGAAACTTTTTCCTTCACAATAGGAATTTTAAACAGGGAGGAGTCCAAATGAAGCCATCCTGCACGATACGAAGGATTGTTATTGTAAAGATTCACAATCAAAGGCAAGTGATCAGATAAAACAAAGGAGTGATCAATAGAACAATCATAGTTCCACAAATTTTTACTCCTACCAGCAGGCATGTAAAATCTGTCTAATCTGGCAGAAAGAAAATTGTTATGACTTCTGTTGTTCCAAGTGTGGCCTGTATTAACAGAGAGGTCCAACAGATTGTGATTGTTGACCAAATTGTACCAACTATGCCTCTCACCACCAGAGACAATATTATCACAATTACCAATCCTGTCACCAAGGTTAGTGACCATATTGAAGTCACCTGCCAAAAGAATATCATCATTAATTTTATTAAGCTCTTCCCAGCACTTGGATCTTTGAGAAGCCTGATTAGCAGCATAAACACAGACAACAGTAAAGTTAAGAGGCTCTTTACACTTAACAGCAACCCATTGGTTAGTAGTACTCTTATACACCTCTTGAATAAGATGAGACAAACCATTAGACACCCCAATGGCGGCACCACCTTTACCACTGTGATCAGTATGCACCCAATGGTGAGAGTTCGAAACTATTTTCAGATTCGACAAAAGGGAGGAACCTCCCAACTTCAGCTCCTGCAAACAGATAAAGTTAGGAACAAGAGAAGAATCTCTGAACCAGTCCTTAATAGTCTTGCTCCTGACAGGATCAGAGAGCCCTTTAGTGTTAAGAGAGATCAACTTAATACAATCCATTGACAAAAGAAAGGAGGAAGACTCACTTTTTAAGGTTCTTACCAGGTTTCACTGCCGAAACCGAGTTCCTGACCATATCTTTCCTTTTAGTCTTATTCTTACCTTTGGTGTTAGGAGACATCACATTTGTCATAAGCACATCTTGGTCAGAGGAGGGACCAGAACCCACCTGCTCAGTGTTAATCTCATCAATTTTATTTACTTGATCCAAAAACATGTCATCACAATTACTTAGAGAGTCCTCTTCAGAAAATACCTCAATAGGCGCGGATTCCATATTGTTTTTACTAAACGAAACCTTATCATTGACTCCACTACTTCCTAAGTGTTTATGAAGTTCCAAGTTAGAATTACTTACCTGAGAGTTTAGCTTCTCCATAACTCCAGTGCTTGAACTGTGTGGGTTGCCTTCCATACTTCCCTGCTTCTTATTAATTAAATTTCCATCAGAAGTCGAGGGAAAATGGCCATCTTCGCTGGTGTCATCTAGAATCTGATACGGGTTAAAAACACCTTTATATAAAGGTTCCGATCTGATACCCGAGTTAGGGGTTTTTTTCTTTTTAACAGGAACCTTTTTGAATCCTTGATCTTCTTTGGAAGGAGTACTATTATTAGTATCTGCAACTTTTGAGACCCCTTCACCTTCAGTATTATTAACAGACTGCTTATTTCCAAGCAAGGGACAATCCTTAATTAAGTGTCCTTGTCTATAACAATTAAAACACGCATTTGGCAGATTCCTGTAAAAAATTTTTTGAACATGCAGTTTTAACCCCTCAGAATTTTTGATAATCAACTCAGTTTTAATACTTTTGGAGATGTCCACCTCAATAAGTAACTGAGGTTCCCATTTGGGATTAAACTCTTTTTTTTGTTTTTGACCTAAAACCTTCCCAATGAGAGCTCCAAGTTTCTCAAGCCAAGGATAAAATTCCACAGGAAAATCCGGAAATTCAACCCACACAGGAACTTTAGTCGGTTTATTACTTCTAGGATTAAAGCCAGGATACCACTTATAAAAGGAGATAGGAGTATTTTTTATAATCCAATGACCCTCAGTAATGACTTTCAGAGCACTATACACATCATCAAAAAAGAACAGAAAGAAATTATTAGGCAGAAATTGGACATGTTTGGCAAAAAGCCCTTTACTTTCCCAATTAACTCTCATCCAATTTTTAAGCAATTCCTGCGTTGGCCGAGGCCCATGGCAATGAGCAATCACAACCTTATCTTCTAGATGAACATTCCATTTGTTAAGAGCAGAGCTTTCTATGATCAGGGTACTATCATCTTGATCACTTAAATCCTGATCTAAATCAAGGGTATGCACACATCCCTTATCAGGAGAGGAACTACTTATCCCAATGCCTTCCAAGACCTTTCCTTTACCTTTAGAATCATTGAGCAAAGATTGCGGAAAAAGATTACCTGTTGCCTCTTGATTAGAGAACATAGAAAAATACCCTTGCTGCCGACTCTGTAACACATTAGCGTAGGACTCGATACCATGCACGGTATGTCGATTATACACGTCTTTCCCTGTCTGCGCACCATCAATCTCCTCGAGCTTCTTCATAGTTCCCAACGTAGCAGCAGATCCTACACAACCTTCGAAAACAGGATTAGTCATAGTATTAAGACGACTAACATTACCTCCAAGTTTAGAGCCAAGCAAGCCGTCAGGTAGAGCCTCATGTAAAGCCATGCTAACCCTCTGATAACCAGCACACTCCAGAGGAGACACTCGACAATAGCGCAGAACGAGAGAGCAGGACTGCAGAAGGTCCCCCTCTCTACGAGGGGGACAACGAAAACAAAGACGAAGAACTCTCCCCGCCGCGGGGGGAGAGAAGGCGCGCCTTCAAAGGCACAAAACCCTAGGTACATTCACTCCTCCACTCCTCCACGTTCAACCCTGGCGATCGGTTCTAATGTGCTAAAGCATCCTTTTTGAAAGGCTGGCGATTCACAAGGCCTAAATTTGGCAGGAAGTATAGTTTTTTTTTTTTTTGAGAAAACAGGAAAGTAAATGAATGGAGGAATGTACAATCTGTGCAATGGGCAAGAGCCACGCTCAGCTAAACATGCAGAGCCATATCAAGCCTCAAAGGCGAATACAACAGAGATAGTTCTTTTCTCCAACTCGAGGGTTTAAATTTGAACATCACATCAACAGTGCTGCCTATAGTGCTAGGGGCTTCTTTCATATGACTAATACACTTTAGCGAGGCTTTCCTAAGCATAATAGGAAGGGGTCTGAGGAAGTTTTTCCTCACTTTGTTAAAAACAGCATTATTTCTGCTCATCCAGATAAGCCAGTGCTGCCTATAGTGCTAGGGGCTTCTTTCATATGACTAATACACTTTAGCGAGGCTTTCCTAAGCATAATAGGAAGGGGTCTGAGGAAGTTTTTCCTCACTTTGTTAAAAACAGCATTATTTCTGCTCATCCAGATAAGCCACAGGATGTGGCCCCTCCAGATATTCCACATCAGAACATCCATATTATTACAGCAGCCCAGCATAATAGCTTGATTACACAGCAGGGGTTTACCTCTGTCCCTTAGGAACTTATTGACAGGGAACCAGAATTGTTTGGCATGAATACAATCCTGAAAGAGGTGGACAACATCTTCCTCATTGCCACAGAAAATACAGTTGCCTCCATTAGGTATGACCCTAATAACATTACCTTTACCCTCCCATCTGTCCTTGGCAGAAGTGACCATGTTAAAATCCCCAACGATAATAAGAGGATCTTGTAACTTACTGATTTCTTTCCAACACACAATCCTATCCTTGTACAGATTTGAAGCATAAACCGACACCACAGAAATATCAAAAGGTTTACCTAACCTAATAGAACACCATTGATTAGTAGCACTCGAGGAACTGGAAATAAAGGAGTGAACAAGATTGAGAGACAAACCCATAGCAGTGCCTCCTTTACCTTCAGAGTGATTAGTAAAAAACCAATTAAATCTGGAAGATATGCTATTGAGATTGTGGAGGAGGGAATTACCTCCAATTTTAACTTCCTGAATGCAAATGATATCTGGCATCTTAGGCAGGGAGGCAAGCCAGAGGCTAAACATTTTGGGTCTCACTGGGTCGATCAACCCTTTAATATTAATAGAGCAGATACAAATGTTAGCCATAAAAAAAAACAAGATTTATTTCCTACTGTTCTTGGGTGGCTTAATAGCAGAAAGAGACGACCTGATAACTTCCTTGCGTTTCGGTTTAGGCAAGCTGCAGTTGCTGTTGGGTAGATCGAAATCCTGAGACCTAGGCATAGTCTCAAAAGTATCAACATCCTCTTCCATTTGATCGATTTTCTCTCGATCCATTGAGTTCAGTTCTGAGGTGAAGACATCTTCCTATGGAGTAGCCAGAAATTTCACTTTAGGAGAGGCAAGGTTAGCATCTCTAGGGACCATCAGATTACCATTCCTGATGGGGGAGTTGATGGATTTATTATTATTATTATTATTTTTTTCCCAACTACTTTCCACTCCGAGGAACCTTCACCTTGATCATTGACCTCCTTATTCTCTTTGTTGGCTTCATCATACCGATTCCTCTCCTTATATATGTTACCAGCTGAGGGATCCTGTTGACTTTTGGGAGAGTTGTCCTCAAACGGATTAGATACTTCTTCCAAGAGGATGTTGTAAATGTTCTCTGAAAGGGGGGCTTTCCTCCTCTGCTTAGGATTGGATTTTTTTCCTTGTTGAGGGGGGGAGGGATTTTCTTCATGGATAATCTTCTTCCCACCTGTGGTGACATTCTGATCCTGACCACAAAGAAGGGGACATTCTTTTATTAGGTGACCCTGTTTATAGCAGTTAAAACAGGCATTAGGCAGATTTCTGTACAGAATTTTTTGAGAGTGGAGTTTTCTGCCAAGCGAATTCCTGATGTCAATGTGAGTTTTAATATCTTTGGCAATGTCCACTTCTATAAGGATCTGGGGGTCCCATTTAGGATTGATAAGATTCTGCCTGGATTTTTGCCCTAATACTTTGCCTATCATCTTGCCCAGACTCTCAACCCAAGGGTAGAAGTCTATTGGTAGCTCAGGAAACTCAACCGAGACAGGAACTTTTGTAGGTTTAGGTCCTTTGGGATTAAAACCTATGTGCCACTTGAAAAATGAAACAGGGATATTCCTAATAAGCCATTGACCTTCACTAATAACCTGGAGAGCACAATTGGCATCTTCAAAGAAAAATAAAAAGTAATTGTTAGGACAGTATTGGATGTGTCTAACAAAAACCCCATGTGGCTCCCAGTTATTTTTAAGCCAATTTTTAAGAACTTCCTGAGGTGGCCTTGGGCCGTGACATAACCCTATAACCACCCTGTTGGTTAGGTGGTCCTGCCAACTATCAAGCGAACACCTATCAATAATGAGGGATTCGTTTTCCCCTTCATCACACCTATCCTCAACACAGAGTTCATGCGGGTTGTCTACAACTTTCGACTTTCCTTTATCAGACAACAAACGAGAAACAGAGATACCTGCATGGTCCTTAAAGGAGAAGAGAGCACCTGGAGTGTCTTTGATTTGACCAACCGAGTCTGCATACGATTTTGGAGGAGCAGATGAAGTCGCATGTCTGCTAGCAACTGCTGACGGAGAGTCTGAGTAGGGCAAGAAAGGTTGAGTATTGTTGAGAGGACTTCTCGCTACGGCCATAAACGGAGCACTTGTGTCTTGGACAGGGGGTGGGCTTGAAAGGGATGAATGTGGGTCTCGGTCTTGGAGAGGAGCACCTGTAGCACCACAAGTAAGGCCATTACGCAGCGCCTCATGGAGCGCCATGCAGCGGGGCGTCCCCCCAAGATAGGGGGACAGAGGGAGGACAGACGAAGGCCCTCCGTCGAGGCAAGAGGGGAAACACAGAGTGATCACCCAGAAGCCTGAGTACGGGCACGGGAACGTAGTAGAGAGAGAGAGTCGAGAAGCACAAAATGACTTTTTTCAGACAACGGTTGCCCAAAAAAGTTTTTTTTTTTTTTGCGAAAACAGAAGAATATAAAATTGATGCTGTTCTTCTGATGTTTGGGCAATTCTGATCCGAAGAAACATTTCCAAATTCTTCATCTCTAACTATAAGGCTTGGAATAACATCAATCTTTGGGATATAATTGTCTCCCCTATACCCATAACTTCTGTTGGGAGTCAGCTGGTTACCAGGTTCTAGAATGCCTGGTTTAGAGCCAAATCTGGTTTTACTCCTAATAGGGATTTGATCAGCTCCTCTGAGTTTGTTTTGCAGGAATCTCCATGGTTGGGATAGATTGCTCATGAGAACAAGTGTGGCATTGCCATCAAAGAACACAAGTGTCATAAAGCTGGATACAAAGCCTGGAAGGATCTTACTCACAATGGAGAGGTTATGTCTGAGCATGATCTCCTTTCCCATTTTGACATCTCTGCTTCTTGTATGCAGGTTCTGGAGGCCCACAAGCTGATGCTGGTGGAGAAGCTGGATGGAAGTCTTAGGAAGAAGGTCAACCTTACTGAAGTGGCTTGTATCATATTAAAAGAGTTTAAGAAGGCCAAAGGCAGGATTGAACATATTGTGCCCAAACTCAATAGCAGATGGGCTTGCAACTGGACTGCTAAACAGTGGGCTTTCAAGTTTAAATCTCTGTGGGTCTACCCAGATCATATCAAGCAATCTTATCTTCAATGGTTAATGCTCCATAATGGTCTGTGGGTTGCTCCCAGAGTCAGCAAAATTATTATTAATGGAGGTCTTTGTACATTCTGTGGCAAGGAGGAAGATGTTAGTCATTTGTTCTTTGAATGTACTCATGCTAAGAAATATTGGACCATTGTTGAGTCTTATCTTTCATCCAGAGGATACCAGGGTCTCAGCCAGGAATCCATCATCCTTGGCTGCTGCAAAAACATGGATGTCTTATTGTGGAACATCTGGAGAGGCCATATTCTTTGGCATATCTGGTGCAGCAAAAATAATAGGGTTTTCTGTAATGGTAATAGGAATTTCCTGATTTCCTTGTATAGAACTCTCAAGAAAAGCTCTGACAAATGTATTCAATGTATTTCTAGTCCCTCTTCCCATAAGGAAAGTATCCTAGAACTTGTTAAAGGTATTAAATCCTCCAAATGGAGAAACATTTTAGGCTCTGTATACTCAGCCCAAAGGCTTGACATGGCCTCCTTTTTGTAATTCCCTGGATGCTTGTGGCTCTTGCCCCTTGTACAGAATGTATAGTCTTCATTTAATATAATTTTCCTGCTTTTCAAAAAAAAATTTGATGCTGAGAAGATTTTTTTTTGAAAAGCAGGAAAATTAAATTAAAGGAAGACTATACAAACTGTGCTGAGAAGATTTTGGAGAACCACAATGAAGATGGAACCCTAGAGCTCCACGTCTGACTCTGATGTAGATCTTGCTTGTGCCGGTTGAGACGAATCATTGTCGAGAGGGCTGAACCTCTGGCCATTTGTCCCCCCCTCAGGTGACGGGGGGCCTCTGCTCTGTGCTCCTACTTTTCGTAGTTGGTGATTGCGGTGTAGATGGCGCTCCATGAGGCTCTTCATAATGGAATGTCAAAGGGCCGGAACCTCGACAACCCGCCAAGTAAGATGCCTAACGTTTTTGCTAATCTTGAGCAAGCCCAGTCAGGAAGGGAACTTGAAGCTTGGAATAAAATAGCTTTGAGAGGTAAAGGAGGTTTTGTTAGAAACATTGGAGACGCAATAGCCCAACCTACCTCTGGATTATATTCTAAGATTAAATGTAACACTCTTGATAAGATTCAGTCAATAAGCAAAGAAGCTAAAGAACTGTAGTGTCAGAAAGTCTCAATCCTTGATGATGGACAAAACAATGCTAAAGGGGGGTCTTATGCCTCTGTTCTGCAATGACATCAACATGGCATCTGCACTATGTTTGACAACCCGTCTTTTCTAGGTAACCCTCTTACTTTCTCTGATATTAAGGGAAAACAAAAAATAT
Source organism: Ceratopteris richardii (assembly GCA_020310875.1). Lineage (NCBI taxonomy): Eukaryota > Viridiplantae > Streptophyta > Polypodiopsida > Polypodiales > Pteridaceae > Ceratopteris > Ceratopteris richardii. The sequence goes on along the minus strand of CM035429.1, from coordinate 163,165,068 downwards.
CTGAAGGCCTAGATAATGAAGGAAACATGAATATGGAGGCAGAAGCAACTAGTATCAACATTGATTCAGACTCTGATGATACTGAGGACAATACTCTCATAATAGACATGAACTCTCTTAATAGTTGGCACAATGTTTTGTATGAGAAAGCTGTAATTGGGTTGTGTCATGGGCCTAGGCCTGCTCAAGAAGTCCTCAGAGCTTGGATAAAGAATAATTGGAGTAACAGAGGGATGAATGTCAAGCATGTGCAATTTCTACCAAACAACTTTTACTTATTCTTTTTTGAGGATGCTAATAGTGTTATGCAGGTTATGTCTGAAGGGCACTAGGTTATCAGAAATGTGCCCCTATCTTTGTTTAAGTGGTATCTTGGCTTTAACCTAGAGGAGCTAAACCTACAAAAGTGCCTGTTTGGGTGGAGTTCCTTGACTTGCCTGTTGAGTTTTATCCTTGGGTAGAACAAATAGGAAAATTGATTGGCAAAGTGCTAGGTCAAAAATCTAGGAATGGATTCAATCCCAAATGGGATCCTCAAATCCTGGTTGAACTAGTTATCTCCAAAGAGGTCAAGACAGCTATAACTTTAAAAGACTCTGATGGCTGTAAGTTGCATGAGCAAAAGGTGAGTTACAAGAACCTTCATAATGCTTGTTTTAATTGTTTTATGCAAGGGCATTTAATAAAAGATTGTCCTCTTCGTATCAATAAAAAGGAAAATAATGAGGAAAAGGGTAACCACAAGGACAAGAGTTTTCAGCAAGATGCTAATAATAAAAAAAAGACAAACAATAAAGTAAAAAAAAAGGACACCTAATAACTGGAGTAACAAATTTGATGTTCTGTTGGAAGAAGTGTCTAACCCCTTTCAGTTTTTGGATGATACAGTTGATAAGTAGGATTCAAGGGCTTAATCCACTCTAGGACCAGAGAATTGTGTGGATCCTTCAGTCTCTACCCACCAGGAGCCTGAGGGAGAATGGACTTATGTTGGAAGTAGAAAAAATAAAAAGCCAACTCATTGGACTGGTAATTCCTCCAACCATTCCTCCTCTGAAGATGATTATTCAAGTCTTGATAAGCAAAAAAAAGATGAGTTTACTGTACAACTCACTCAGCAGGATAATGATCAAATTCGGAATTATCAGAACAGTAACAATGTGCTAGATGATGTTGAAATGGGGCTGGATGATAACAATCATGAACCCAAAAAAATCAAGCCCAAAAGGAAAGAACCTGTAAGGGTTTCTGGGTCTATTATTAAACCCCTTAAAAACCTCAGAAAATAACTTGCTTGTTGCTTTGCTTTTTTTTCCTCTCCTCATGAACTTGATTAACTTAATTTCTCTCAATCTTAAGGGCATCACTAACCCAGTTAGAGGTAAAGTGTTAAACAAATCGATTAAGGATATCACTTTCTTACCTGATTTTATTTGTCTTCAAGAGTTGAAGGTAGGTACAGTCTAATCTTTAGATTGTTTGCAGTAATCATTGTTGGTATTACACCAAGCATACCAACAAAAAAGGTGGAGCTGCTATAGGTATTGTTTCTAACCTCTCTCATTGCATTGATGAAGTTATTTACAACAACTCTAATCAGTGGGTGGCTTTAAGGTGAAAGGACCCTATAAACTATACTATTGTTAGTATTTATGCCTCTAATAATCATGTTGAAAGAAGTTTATGTTGGAGAGAGTTTAGCAATTTGTCCGATGATGTCATTCTTCTGGGTGATTTTAACATGGTGATGTTTGAGAAAGACAGAGTTGTAACCCAGATAACATCCTGCATGGTATAGAAAAAAAAGGATTGGCTTGATATTATAATCTCCCTCAAATTAGTTGATTGTTCTGATTGTATTGGGCACACTTGGAGGAATAAAAGTATTAACAAACCTCTCTCTGCTAGGCTTGACAGATGTTATATGAATGTTAATAAGTTCCATGACCTTTGGCAGCACAAGTGTGATATTGACTCTTCTCTTCAATTGTCTGACCACCATCCTTTGATTGTTAAGTTTTTTAGAAACTCCCCTAACTATAAAGCTGGTTGGACTCACCTTGATGCTTCCCTTCTGAAGGCGGATTGTGTCAAAGAGAAGACCAAGAATATCTTTAGCTTCTATTTTGCCTGTAAGTGTTCTCCTTTTGTTGCTTGGGAAAGAGCTATAAAAGACATCCAATCTCTAAGGAGAATTTGCAGGAGGCCATTGGCTTCTTTACCAATGTTTTCTCTAGGCCTCCCAAGAGAGGGGAGGATATCCAGAGGGCTAGGGCCACTATTGCCCTTAAAAGGAAAAAAACGATTCCTCAGCACCTGGCCTCTATTTGGACCTGCCCCTCTCTGTTGGTGAGGTTAGAGAAACCATTTGTAAATTGAAACCCTGCAAGTCTCCTGGTCCTGATGGCATAGCTAATGAATTTTATCATGACCTTGTTGATTTTATTGTGCCCTTTATTCTCTTGGTGTGGCAAGAGGCCATTAGGAGAGGTACCCTTTCTGCTTTTATCAATTCTAGGGTTATCAAGTTGGTGCACAAAAAAGGAGCTAAGGATGACTTAAAGAACTGGAGACCTATCTCTTGTCTGACTTCCTTGCACAAAAATTTTGCCTCTTCCTTGGCTAGAAGACTTAGCCCTATCATGGACATGATCATTCTTCATGAGCAAAAAGGCTTCATTAAAGGTAGATATATTTTGGATGCTATTATCTCTATCGGGGAAGGTTTAGATTTTGCTTAAGATAATAAAATTGTGACTTTCTTTTTTATAGTGGATTTTGACAACGCCTATGATAGAGTTGAGTGGGATTTTATCCTTCAGTCTCTTAAGGACATAGGAGCTGGTAGAAGGTTCATTAAGTTCACTAGTATCCTCTTTGGCAATGCTAATTCCAAAGTGGCCATGAATGGTTATCTTTCTGACTCCTTTCAGCTGTGTAGGTCTATTAGACAAGGCTATCCCCTAGCCTCGCTTCTTTTTGCTATTAAAAGTGACTCTTTAGGCTGGCTGGTTAGCGATTGTATGGAGCAGGGTACTATCAAAGGGCTGGTGATTCTTGGTGCTTCCTCTCCTCTTGGCCTTCAGATGTTTGCTGATGACACTAACATGATAACCTTGGCTCATAACTTGTTTGCTGAGAATTTTATGCATTGTCTTCAAATGTTTTGTCTTGCTAGTGGTTCAGTGGTCAATCATACTAAAACAGGTTTTTATGCTTCTAATAAAGTTCTTCCTGCTTGTATTTTGAATAACAATTGTGACATTATTAAAGAAGGTGTTGTTTTTCAGACTCTTAGGTATCCCCATGGGGTTTGGTGTGTCCTTTGATCAGAGATGGAGCTGGATTTTTGACAAATTCAGAACTAAAGTTTTTCATTGGATGTCTTTTCAACAGAGCTTATCCCAAAGAGTTTTTGTTTTAAAGCATTACATTTTACCTGTGCTGGCTTATTTTTTTGCCTATTGGATGCCCAACAAAAATCAGCTTGCTCAGGTCATTGCTCTCTCCAGAAGATTTTTGTGGAGAGGCTCTCAAAACATCATAAAGATCCCTAAAGTGGCTTGGAATGTATGTTGTTTAAAAAGAGATGAAGCAGGGCTGGGTATAATTTGCCCCTCTACGATGGCTATTCAAATGGCTGCTAAGTGGATATTAAGGGCCACTAACTCTAATGATTTTTGGTGTGTGCTTATTAAAGGAAAAACTGGTGAGTTTTATGTTGCAGGATACAAAAGCTGGAATAACCTCAACATTTGGGATATCATTACCTCTCTTGTTCAAGTCATCCCCAAGGGAAGTAAACTTTTATGTTCTTTTTGGAATGCTTGGATGTTAGTTAAGAGTAAATATAAAATTCCTGTTTATTTTGAGAATAATGTTTCCTTTCTCATGTAGAGTTCGATGTGGCTTGGATGGATTACTTATGCTAACCCTTGTAACTTTTCCATCAGGATGAGCAAGTGTAGAAAAGCTGGATTTGACTCTAGGAGTTCTCTCTTCAACAACAATCAGGTGAGGGACCTTATAGATGTCCAAGAGATTAATGGTCTATCTTTGTTATGTAAGCAAGTTCTGATGGACAAAAGAATATGGCTGATAGAAAAGATGGGAAAGTATAACTATCACAAATGGATAGGTCTGGAAGCTGTTGTTGGGGACATATATAGAAACTTCAAAAACGCTGAGCACTCTGTCAGTTGGGTTATCAACAAGCTCAATACTAAGTGGAAGACCCATTGGAATTCTTACCAATGGAAGTATAGATTTAGATCTATTTGGGCCTTTGCTTCTACCTCAAAACAAGCTCATCTGCTCTGGCTTATCACCCATCAAGGTCTGTGGACTGGCAGCACGACAAAGAAGATTAAAATTAGTGCAGGAAGTTGTCCCTTTTGTTGTCAACTTGAGGACCTCCCTCATTTATTCATCAACTGTATGAATGCTCAAAGGTTCTGGAAATCATAGGAGTTTGTAAAAATCTGGACATTGTTTTGTGGCAGGTTCTAAGAGCCCACATAATGTGGTTCATATGGAAAAATAGAAACCAGAAGCATTTATCCATTAACCCCAAAGATTATCTCTTCTCTTGTAATGAGAGTATGAAGAAGATTTTCTAGATGTGTAAAAAATCCTTAAGGGACTCCAACCCTAGAAATTATAATCCCTTCTTTATTTTAAGAGGGGTGAGAGCCAATAGGTGGAAAGACTCCCTGATAATTTTGTATTCTCCTGACAGGCTCTCCATGATTCATTCCTTGGAAGCTCTTATGTGAAATCCATTGTGATGTTTCCCCTTGTTGTATTCTTTTATTTCTTGCACTAATTTTAATCTTCTTGTTCTATCGAAAAAATTGATGCTGAGAGAAAAAAAGAGTACAACAAGGGGAGACCACCCATAAGGGACAACTTTTCCAAACAAAACCTCTGTTAAACGACAAATTTGAGCTTAGACTATTCCGTTATAGATGGTACATAGAAAATTCTAAATTGGCAATGCATTGAACCTAATTGAATCATTTGACACAATTGACACGATAACAAGACACTTCATTTGTTCTTTTTCTTTGTTTAAGGTAATAAATTAAAAGGGAAGTGTTACAAAAGTATAGATACAGAGCACACTCAACCCGACATGGGGAAGAAAGGCCTACAAGAGGTCAATTACCATGCTCATTCTCTTAGGACAGTACATCTTTAGGAGTGCATTTCTCCACTTCTGATAGGGGACTGAATTACAAAAAAAGTTGAAGCTGAAGTCGGGAGGACAGGCATCAACAATGTGACTAATACAAAGCTTAGATATGCTATTAAGCTCTTTTTTACATTTGTAAGCATAATTCTTTACACCACTTCCAAAGATCTTTCGGTTCCTACTTTTCCAAATATTCCAGATTATGGTAGATCTCTAGAGATGCCATAAGACTAGGATCAAGATTCTTAGACACTCCAATAATAGCTTCCTTGTAGGTTAGGGCTATTAGACTAGCAATTTGACAAGGAATGTTAATTAAATTCCAAAAGGAATGAGCATGGGCACATTGAAAGAAAAGATGGATGACGTCTTCAGGCTCGTCACAAACGCACACTTCCCTTCTCTTTCATTACACTTCAGTGCTCTCATTGCAGTCCAGATTCCATTGTGTGTTATTAGCCATTGAATCACTTAATATTTGATGTTGATTGGAAATGCCCAAATGGCTTTAAATCTGAATCTCCACTGATGCTCAGACCAATGGGGATTCCATCTTTGATTAAGTTTGTCGAACAGGATCCCAATCTTGAAGTAAGCTTTCTTGAAATGCTCATAAATATCTTTAGCAGCTTCCTTCAATTCAACAGGTTTAAAGCAACAACTGTTAAGCTCCAGATCCTTCAAGAAGTCTCTTTGTTTGATTATAACCTGTTTGCAACCACAGGAAAAGTAAGAGAGGTTGTAAATGTATTGATCATCTACAATATTACCATTTTTGGTAAGGTCTTTCCAAGCACTTATGCCCCCTTTTCTACATTTATTACTCATGATGGGACCAACATCAGAGTGGTCAGAGGAAAACCAACCATGCCAAATGGATCCCTGTAAAACAAAGAAAACGTTTTTTGATAGCTCTGAATTCAAAGAGTAGTTGCACTTAGCTTCCATCCAAGAATTCCACATGCTAATAATCAATCTGCTACCAGAGGGAATGTAAACAGTTGGAGAGCAAATAATATCCCAGAAAGCACTGTTGGTCCAAGCCCTAGCATTTTTAATGGAGAAATTTGAGCAGTTCCTTTTAATTAACCAGGACCAGTGGTCATTACTATCGATGGCTAGAAAACATTCATACATCTAGAAAAAGAATTCAAAAAAATCGTTTTACATATAGGTTAAAACCTACTAGGGACTACTTAGGACAGCTCGACTACTTAGGACAACTCAAATATAAGAGAGATCCTCCACGACGGAAAATAGCATTAAAAGGTTAATTTAAAAAACCAGGTTTGTTATTTCACTATGTTTTGATGTCATCACGGAGCACACCTTCATAATAATATGACATCATTGGAAGGCAGAATTTGTACAAATGATCATCATTCCTTTGCTTAATAGATTGGATGCCCCTTGAGCACTTTGATTTTTCAACGACATAAAGAAAGGAACAATGATATAATATATAGATTTGATTACGCTAAGTAAAATCTATACATGAACGCGAACGCATTGACTTTGACCCTTACATCTTTAACATTGCATCCCATTTGCACAGCTACAAAAAATATGCTATCGTTCAAACATGAAATTGATTTATGTAAATTTCTAAGAAACACATTTTTCAGGCATTCTTTACAAGCATGCATGGACTCACCATTTTTTTTTTGAAGCGACAAGAAGTATATTAAAATTGGCATGTAAAGATGTACAAAGGGCAGAGATGCCCCCACCTCAATGAAACAACAACAAGCCAACATAAGGCCAACCTCAGAGAGGTTTACATGGTGTTACAATGTATAAGAGAAAATGGTGTACAACAGGACAAATGCTCATCTATTGTTACAAAGCACAACCATGTCAAGTCTATAGGGAGAGTAAATAGTCAACAGAGAACTTCTCCATTTTTGGGGAGCATTATCTTGCAGGTGCCTTCTCAACGAGAAATCAACAGGAGGGGCAGAAGACATAGAGTCCAAACGCTATTGGCCAATCCTTCTGAGGCCCTTGTAGCAGGAGATAAAAAAGGAGGACGAAACTCTGTTATTGAAGAAAGCTTCATTCATGCTCCTCCATATATTCCAGAGGATGTGCGCTCTCCAGATATTCCAGAGTACAAAGTCAAATTTGTTACAACAGCCAAGAATAATTAGAAAGTTAATGTTTTTTGTAAACTTGTTCACTATGAGAGAATTCTTTAAGATATCCTTGCTTTTGTTTTTAGCTCGTGAGTCCCTTTTTTGTGCCCTCGACACTTGCTGTTTTGAGGGGGTAGAGTTTTCTGTTTGACAAGACAGATGATCCTCAACTTCAAAACCATTGTTCTGAAGCCCATGGATTTCATTCTCATCCAATTTATTAAGTTCAACCACAAACCTGCAGTCCATTGAAGATAAAGATAAGTTATGTTGCAATCCATACTGGTCAGCAGCCCTAGAAGTGGGTTGAGGACATTTTTTCCTATTCTGAACCATAGTCCACCCTTCTCCTGATCCATTGTTGTTCTGTTTAGAAGCATAGACAGTTTGGTCGACAATTAAATCCACCATCCCACTATTGTTCTTGGACTGAGACAAGAAACCGATCCTCCCATCCTTCATATTGCCTACCTCATCAAGAGGGTTAGAAATCCCTTCCAACAGAACATCATATGTATTAACCTAGTTTCTATCTTTATTATATTTGTTTACCAAACATTTTCTTGAAGGAGTTACCTGGCACACGTGTGGTTGGAGGAGGATCATCCAATTTTTTACCTTCAAGAATTAGAGACTCTTTCAGCAGGGGCAATCCCTAATCCAATGTCCTTGCTTATTACACTTAAAGCAAGCATTCAGAAAGTTTTTATAAATCACTTTCTGTTCATGCAAACAATTTCCATAGAGTCATTGATTTTCAAGAAAGATTTAATAGGACTATTAATGTCTATTTCTATCAGAACATGAGGGTCCTACTTTGGGTTGAAATTCCCCCTAGGTCACTGCCCAAGAACCGTTCCAATTAGGGAACATAACCCTTCAATTCAAGGGAAAAAATGAGCTGGGAGGTCCGGCAGTTCGACCCACACTAGGACTTTTGAGGGCTTAGGACCCCTAGGATTAAAACCTGCATACCATTTATAGAACGAGACCGGTGTAGGCCTAACTATCCATTGACCTTCTGTAATGACTCTAAGGGCACTATTCGCATTATTGAAGAAGAACAAAAAATAACCCATTAGGTAAGTACTAGTCTCGATTCCCAATTTATTTTGATCCAATGTTTAAGCACGTCAAGCGGGGGCCTAGGGCCATGGCATAGCCTAATGACCACTTTCTCAGCCAAGTGCTTTTGCCATTCTGAGTACGCAGATCTGTCAATAATGAGCGTGGAACCCTCATGAACAGACGAGTTTAGTATCGTTTCTTTAAAATAGCAATCACGTCTTCTGACCAATGGAGCTTTTCCTTTGTCCATGGTGTTTAGCAAACCAAACATGACATTCTCTGATAAAAGACCTAGACCATTACTTACTACGTCCTCATAGGTTTTAGGTTGTGGGGCTGCCGTATTCATAGTCTCTGAAGTAGCAGTAGGAGAGACACTTACTTGCTTGTCAATGAACGGAAAAGTCAAGCCTGATGTAGATACATAGCGAAAACCTAACGCATCATTACCAGAGGAGACCAGGGTAGGGGCTTCATCTTTGTGTAGAAGAAGTTGAGTGTCTAGAACTTGCAACATATTCGAGTCGTCAATAAGCACTTGATGCATTCCCTCTTGGGAAAACTCCCCCCTCAGGGGGAGAGCACGACTCCCTCTCACCCACACTGACAGAGAATGAGAGGAATACAGGATGACCAGTCAATGGGCAAAGGACGGCTTCATTCCACGTGTGGAGCGTATCGTAATGGCAGGGCATGAAAAGCCTAGCCACTCTCTAGATTCTCCATTTATTTCTCTAACGAAGGTTGTATGAAGAAGTGTCTAGACTCATTAGTTTTATATAGGCATGTTATTGATGAAAACATGTTTAGTTCAGGCTTGCATCTATAAATGAGGAGGCCTTCTTGATGACATGCATGGAAACTCCATACAGTCTTGTAGGCATAATATTTTAGAATGGACAATTAAAGATGCACACAGGTTGTAACGAATGTTCAAAATCAAAAGCAAGAGAACTCGATGTAGAACATCTTCAACCTCTTAAAGGTAACTTTAATTGTGTCCCTTATGCATTATGCATTAAAAAGATATTAATGATGTAACATGCACAAAAATCCCTCTGTCAGACTCACAAAACAGACCCTATGTAAACAAGATAATGGTTTATAGTGTAGACATATAATTGGAGGGGTACAAGGTTCTTGGACGCTAATGTTTTGGAAACTCTTACAACCTTAAAAGAACACGAATAAAAAAGCAAAAACTATCTGGAAACTAAAAAGTGAATACCAACTCTTACAACCTGAAAGAACACGAATAAAAAAGCAAAAAGTATCGGAAACTAAAAAGTGAATACCAATGTTTTTTGGAGGGGTTCAAGTCCTTTAATGCTTATGTTTTGGCATTTTGTAAAGATATCACTATGAAGAATATCACTATAGATATTCAGAAATGTAAATCTATATTGCAACCAATTGCAATGTAATCATGCTTTTGATACAGTAAATGTGCACCTTCAAATCTTTGTACATTCGAGGCTTCAATGACTAGAACTAACATTTAAGAATGTTGATCTATTATTTCTTCTTTTCTAAACATGCATAAAAAACCATATATACAGCTTTCAATGCTTGAGCATTTCTATACATTGTTGTTGTATAAAGGAACCAGCTGTTATTCTCAATATACATTTAAACAGCAAAGAGAGCCTCAATTTCTAGCCACGTATTTAGACAACCCTACACAAACGTTTGCATGTATGAAAGTTACTAGACATTGATTTTATGAGGAAACAAATTATGTCATGCCTCTCATGGACCTACATGATGAAGAAAAGCTATACGCAATACAATTCTCAATCTCCTGATCTATGACGCCTAATATAACGTTAAATTTTATATCTATCTAAACCCAAAACATTAGCAGTCAATCGGTTGAAGCTCTTGTAACCTTCTATAATAGTGATAATCACGAGACCACTAATGTGAATGTAGAAAATATATGGGCTCCTTGAATCGTGACTCTAATGATTTTGTATGCAATATTTAAAAAATCCACAACTTTTCACACCAAACATGCACCATTACTAAACTAGAACTTTCTCCTTGGCTCCTTGGCTCCTTTTAGGCCCTACATGTGAAAGAAAAAACTATACTTCCTGCCAAAGTTTGCTTCTGTCTTGTTAGCTTCATTCTTCTATGGTAAATGCTAATGGGAAAAAACACATTAATAATTTATGTTAACAAGAATCAAAGAAAGATGAGAGAATATAGACTCTAAGTAGCGTTCAAGTATAGACATATGCCCAGCAAGGCAAAGTTTCTCAAATTGGCTTCACACTAATCACAAAATGCCCTATTAAGGTTTATTACTCAAATTAATAACAGTAAGCCTACCCAAAGTTTATGGATTCAGGAACAGGGATTTATGAATACTAAGCATTCACAAACATGCGTGTGCGTTTCTTCACAGAATTACTTCATTGCAGAGATAAATAAAAGTCGTAAGGTTAAATCAAAAGAAGATCGCAATTACTTAATACTTCAAACAAATAACTTCACTTAGAATTAGAATTAAGATTGATTTCAGAATGTATCTGCATTACAATTGCGATCTCCGCGATCCGCATTCGATTTCAAAATTCTATGTCTGGACTAAGAAAGTTACATCGGAATCTTCGTTCTCTAAGTCCTTTTCACCATACCCCTTCCAGAAATCCCTTCCAAACTTCGGAACTCAGAGATGGTGGCGATGTCTGCTCTCCATCCTAGATCGATATCTTCTTCTTTTTGCACTATATCGTTCATCGTTACTTCACGCCACTTGAAATCCATACGAGCTATGCCTCTTCACATCTTCGTAAAATGACACCACATTTTTGGAATATTTTGGATTAAAGAAAATTACAAGGATCTCACCGGCTGCTAACACTCCCACACATGATGGATGCGAACCCACAAAGTTACAAAATAGAAATTTATAAATCATCATCTTGATTCTGCATTTTTGGGAACATTATTCTTTCTATGTCATGTCTAAGTTCTGAAAACATTTCTATAAGGTTTTCTACAGCAAAGTTATATTCAGATTCAAAAAATTCTTTTGGATTGAGCATCTGTTGGCTACTAGTTCTGTAACTTATTGCCACGGATTCTAACTCTAGCCTCCTTTTCTGAAAATTCTCCAATATATTATCAAAGGAAGTAGTAATATCAGTCAGTTTACTGAAGTATTCTTCCTTCATTGCTTTAAGAGCTTCTTCATTCTTGACTTCAAAATTTTCTTCAAAATTACAGCTTCTCTAGTTCTTCTTGCCTGCTCTGAGATACTACATTAGCATCCTCGCAATGCTGCTTCCATTTCTGCAACTGTGCTTCCAATTCAGGTATACTTGATAGCTACGCCATAACTGTATCCAAAGTCTCTTGCATTGACTGGAGTTTTCCTTCTAGTGCGGTATACTTTGAGTTTCATAAAGCTAGCTTTTCTTCAACCTTTGCTATCGAAATACTTTGTCTCTTCATCTCGTGGCTTTGAGTTGTAACTTTGTTTTTGAATTCTTGCACCTGATCTTCTAAGTTCTTCAATTTGACACTCGATTCCTTGTTAATCTTCTTTAACTTTTGCTAGGCCTTCTGAGTCTGCCCGATTTCAGATTGTAATCTCGCAATAATTTTTGTTTTTTCTTCAATAGTGCACACCAAGAAATTATTTCATACTATTGTTTGAGGGCTTTATTGTTGATAAGGAGGATCTTATGACCTCTTTCCTTTTGGATTTAGGAGTGGAAGTAACTCTTATTGAAGGTTCAACTTCTTGAGACATAGGGAAAGTCTCATAAGCCTCTATGTCTTAATCCATCTGGTCTGCCTTTTCTCGATGCATTATATTTAGCTCTTTAGGGAAGTTCGAGGCCTGTGATTCGAGGAAGCAATTCACCTAGATAGCTGGAACATCATTTCCAACTTTAGCCATATCATCAGGACATTGGGGGGCGTGATAACTTTGTTTTTGTTCCCCACAACTTCCCAGTCTGGTCATGGGGGCTGTTGGAATTAGCATCCAAATTTTCCTTGTTATTATCTGCATTGACATTGAAATCATTGTTGGGAAAGATGAATGGAAACCTCAAGAAATGAGTTGGTATTGCTAATCCCTGCTTTGTAGGAAGCCTATTTTACTTCAAAGTTGAATTGTCGGCCCTTTTAGCTTTCCAGTGAGACAAAATAAGTGTTTATGTACTTTGGAGATGATGCTTCAAACAATTTGATCAAAATAAATAAGTTTGCAACTAGCTAGTGACCAAAAAGTTACTATTTTGGTCTGACACTTGCTGGAAGTTTTGCTCAGTACTCCCTATGTAGTAGCAATTAGAAAAATTCCTTTTGAGGGTATCTAATTAGCTTAGAGAGATAATGATTCCAAGCAGAATCACTTAAAATGATAGAGTATACTCTGAGCAATAACTTTAACAAGTAGAAGCTTACCCCCGACTTTTTAGGAGCTCTACTGAGAATGGACAGTGACCACGTCGAGAACACTTTATCTTGATTAGCTAAATGAAACTTCTTCAACCTTTGATAGCTTGTAGTAGACTTTGAGCTTGTTCCAACAAGCTATAGAACATTGGAAATGATGGAGGGATCACTGAGATATGATCACGACAAGTACACTGTTCTGAGTGACAATGACGGAGATGAATGTAGATGTAATCATCAATGTAATGTATTATGTAACAATGTTGTACGTGGTCATTGGCATGAATATGATGCCCAATGATGGTGATACGAGTAGGCTATAGTGTGAGCCTCTCAATTACATCAAATGATCAATACTAAGCTCAGTAATGGGGGCACAATGGCCACAAGATTTCAAGTGACTTTTATAGTGACTCTCTCCAAATTTGAAGTTTGAAATTCAAATGAACTTGCACCTAAACATTCTTCCTCTAAAAAAGGAGATATTCCCTCAAGGAAAATCATACCATAAAGTTCTCCGAACTCCATAAGTTTAGTGGCATTTACAAGATTCTTCTAAGTCAAGTGACTTTTACAATAGTTAATGGTGAAAACCATAAGCAATGGTTCATTTGGAGAATCCTTTATGTATAATGAGCCATTGGAGAATAGAGCTGGAGTCTGAAAAGGACCATAAAGCTTTGATCCTATAACTCCATTGAGAGGAGGACCAATTGATTTGCAACAATTATTGAGCTTTACAATTATGCTAGAGATAGATCCTCTGTTGCATTTGAACTTCTTCCACATGAGGGTCACAACTTCTTCATCTTCATAAATTTGTTTTTGCATTCCTTCAGCTTGTTTTCCAATAGCTTCTTCTTAGCTTGTAGGACCTATAGACAAGAATGGCTGACATCAGTGATTGAAGAGAAGAATTGATCTGACATTACCCTATTGTTTTCCATAAAATTGGACCAAGAGTGGAATCCAACTTTGTGACGTTTATGTTCTTTGATGGAGACTGGGTCCTTGTTCCAATGTGCCAGCCAACCTAACCATGGCGATTCCTGCAAGTAAAAGTCTATTATGTTAGCAATTTTATCAAGGGAGAAAAACAAAGCTTGAATTTCTGCCAAGCCTTCGAAAAGTTGCAAACCAGATGACTTCCCACTAGGGAGAAGGAGATAGGGGAGACTATTATGTCCCACAATTCTATGTTTGACCAGACCTTGTAATTGGTAAGGAAAAATTTCTTTAGGTTCCTTTTGATGAGGGTAGCCCAAATGTCATTACTAGAGAGATTTATAAGAATCCATTTACTAGCCAAGTTATCTGCCACTTTAGGAGGGCAAATAATGCCAAGACCACCTTGGGTTTTGGGCAAACAACATGTGGACCAAGCGGGTGAATGTTCAGGTTTATCGATTTCAAGTTACCATGCTTGTCCTTTATGCGGACCACGACTCAAAGCACGCTATTCCAAAGCACTACGTAAAACTATCTATGAAGGACATCATAGATATTTGCCTGATGGACATGTTTTATGTGAAGGACAAATTGGTCGACAAGCGCAACGCCAAATGAAAGCTAGCGATTGGAAACAACTGTGGGATTCAGAAAATCCAGTTGCTGGCATGAAACGGTTGTCCATTTTTCATGAACTCCCTTATTAGAGTGAACTGTTGATCAATCATTTGGTGGACCCGATGCATATTTTTAAGAATGTGGGAGAGATTCTTTGGAAAACTTTGATCGAAAAGAAAGAAAGCAAAGCACAAAGGGAGGACTTAGAAGAGCGAGGTCGTATGCGAGAGTTGTGGGTAATTACTAAGCCCAACGGAATAGTATCATTACCAAGAGCTCCTTGGGTGCTTCGTAGGATGGAAGAGCAACAAGCGAAGAAAACAATTTCAGAGTTTCGAACACCTACTGGATGCATGAGGTGTCTAAAGACTGCTTTCACACGAAACGACGATCTTGCAGGACTCAAGTCTCATGATTGGCACACGTTTTGACAGTTTGTGCTCCCTGTAGCCCTAAAAGATTGTCTTTCAGAGGACATACGAAGAACCATTTATAAAATTAGTTCTTTAGTACGGTGGATATCTTCTAAAGAGATAAATAGAGATAGCATAGAGAGTGCGAAACTCAATGCTATCGAGGTTGTTTGTATGGTAGAGAAATGCTTTCCCACAAGTATTCTCACTATTCAACTTCATTTACTGGTTCATATGGTAGATGAAGTTGCAATAGCAAGAACTGTCCATAGTCGATGGATGTTCTTCTTAGAGCCCTTTATGAAGACATTAAAAGGGTTTGTTCAATAGAGAGCACGTCCAAAGGGTAGCATGGCAGAGGGATGGCTTGTACAAGAATCTCTTGTATTTATAACTGAGTTTCTACCTATGTCGGATCCCGAAATGCCTCGCTTATGGAGGAATGATGAAGATGTTCGTCTCGTAGACGATGAACCACAAGGTAAAGGATTGCAGAAGTGGTTAGAAAGGTATGAACTTGCCAAGGAAACTAATGCAAACGAAAGAGCTCAGTTTATAAGAAATTATTCCACTCGATTTTTGCCTCTTCCAGAAAGTCTTCGACCTCTTCCACCTTTTCCAACGAGCAGATGGCTAGATACAGTGGTTTCATAATCAAAGGCAGCGGGTGAAGATATCTCTAAAGAAGAAGAAGAACTCGCAAAAGGATGTGATTGGGAGTATATTAAATACGGTGCACTATGGTCTCATGGACGACACTTTCGAATCGCACGAATCGATCAAAATAGGTCTACTTTTGATAGTGGAGTGATGGTGAACGTTTTCCAAAAAAGTAGAGCGAGTGCAAGAGATGATAATGATCTAGAAGGCGAACTAGATTATTGTGGTGTGATTCAAGACATCTTGAAACTATCTTTCAGAAAGTTTGATTACTTTGTTCTTGATGTGAAATGGTTCAAAGTAGTCACCTCTGGAAGAAACGCAATAGTGAGATGGGATAAAAGCGGTTTTCTTCAAGTCAACTCCACAAGATTATGGACAGATGAAAGGGATACATTTGTACTTCCGAACATTGTGAGCAAGTTGTTTTTATACCAGATTCAAAATAACCAGAGTGGCTATTTCTTTTACAAGTCGCTCCATGTAGTAGATAAATTTTTGGGAACATAGATGTAGAAGAAATTCCATCTCTAGTGGACTCAGAGATTCATTCGATAGTCGAGGAGGAAGAGATCATTGTTCGAGAAGAAGAGATCATTGAAGAAGAGGTCATTGTTCGAGAAGACAAAGCAATAGATGATGATCAGGAAGAAACCAGCATAGCAAGCAATTTAGCAGCCATCAATATAGAGATAGATATTCTCGGTGCATCGAATCTTCAAGTGGATGCTAGACTAGAGGACTTTTGAATAAAGCACTTGTACATACTATTTTTTGTTTTTTTTGTTTATTCTCTATATTACTTTTATTATCGCATGCTAAGTATTTGAGTTCTTTTGTTACAGAGCATGATGGGAGATAGTCCTCCAGTCACTCCACATTCCATGACAGAGGAGCAGTTTTTGGAGTTCATCTCTCAGGTTCCTCCCGCGTATATGGCCGCTGCATCAGAGTATTGGATTGCTCATGGTAGCACTCCTCCCGGCCTCACTCCTGACGACCTTACTCCTGCCGGCCTCGCTCCCGCTGGCCTCACTCCCGTTGGCCTCACTCCCACCGATGTCACTTCCACCGGTGTCACTCCTGCCAGTGTCACTCCTGCGGGTGGTGCTACTCCCGTAGGAGGTATGTCTCCTAGCTTGGTGACTCCACCACGACCATCTTTTCAGCCATCTCCTACTGGGTCTACTAGTAGACATGTGCGTTCGACACCTCAGCAAGATACAGGTTCTGGCCTGTCTCGTAGATCGAGATCATGCTCTGGAGCAGGAGGTTCTAGAAGTGGATCTACAGGTAGGTCTGGAGGCAGAGGAGGTGGCTGTTGTGGAGGTAGTGCGACGGACATTGTGTCGCCCGCTTCTACTCCTAGGACGAGTACCTCAGATGTAGGTAGATTCTGCACAGCGCACGTGAGGTTATGTCGCATCGACAATCCGAGGCTCGTGATGCTTTCAGAGCAGGCTTACCAAAGCCTATATGGTTAGATGCTGAGGAGTGGGACATGATTCGTGACGAGTAGCAGTAGAATCCTAACCAATATCGCCAACAGCGAGATGCCGCAACCACACGTTTAGATACGGTTGGACCGTCACATTTGGGCAGCAACGGATATGACACGATGCGTTATGAGTTTGTAAGTACCATTTCATTTATTGAATTTAATTCTGTTAAATTTCTCATGTATGTTCCTCTAATCTTTTGTATGTTTGTTTCAGGAGCTGGCAATGGGTCATCCTCCATCACGAATGGAGGAGTCATGGGTTGATTGCACTATTGGAAGACTTGGAGGGACGCGGTGTGGTTGTTTCATGGGACCGTTTGCGATGAGGTAATTAATTTATAAACTTGGTTTTTACTTGTTGTTTGTAATTTTCATGTGAATTTATCTCATTCCATTAATGTTCTTTGTTGCAGGACTGTTGATATAGAATGTTCTTTGCATGTGTATGGCAGTGGAACACCAAAATTTTGTATTTGATTTTCATATGGCAATGCATTGCTTTGCCACATTTTGTAAAAGCATCATATATGATAGTGGTTTGCCACACTCTTGTACATGCTTCATTATTGAAATATATAACTTCTTTTGTACATGGTTCATGGCTCATTCTGATTATCTCTTTTGTGTTCAATAATACTCTGTTTCATGAAATCATATTTTGGTTGACATTAGAGTACACATCACATGTACTCGGTTCTTTTTTGGGCAGAGTGTATTGTTTTTTGTTAAGCAACATCATGGTAATGTTGCTATAGCAAAAGACAACACACTTTTCCCAAAAAAAATTTTGCAGGTATGGTCATCGGTATACACGACGGTACTCCCAATAATGTCATCTGAATACGCATCGGTACACCCAACAAACGATGGTATACGCGATGGTATAGCCAGCAAAGGTGTCGGTATGGGTGCCAGTATTACCGACGCTTATACTGACGCATATACCGATGCCTATACCGACGCATATACTGACGCATACACTCACACTATGGTACCGACGCGCATACTAAGTCAACTTTGGCAAAATAAAATGATTAAGAATGAAGGTATGACGAGCCAAAGAGGAAGAGGAGTCATACCTGTAAAAGAGCCGATTCTTGAACTTATCAACAATCCATTCCCACCTTTGAGATAAAGAAATGTTAAAACCCACCAGTATACCAAGCAACTTGAAGATTTCCCCTTCTTTCAAGATAAAGCAATTAAGGTTAGCAACACAGTCAAGAATAGAATTATCAAAAGCTTTAAAACAGTTTTATGATGATTAAATTTGGAACCACTGGCCATGCACTCAACGGAGTCAAGGAAGTTAACAATAGAAGGGACATCAGCATTAATGACCACATTAGTGTCATCTGCAAACATTTGAAGGCAAAGGGGGATAGGGGAATTAGGGATAGAAATACCTTTGATTTTACCACTAGCTATGGCATCTTGAATAAGCTAGCCTAAAGCATCACTCACTATAGCAAACAACAAATGGGCGAGGGGACAACCCTACCTTATAGATCTAACCAAGGGGAAAGGATCAGAAATATGATCATTGATCACCACTCTAGAATAGTCATTACCAAACAGAGTGCTAACAAATTTGATGAAGGTTTTTCCAAATCCTATATCATGATGAGACTATTGGATGAATTCCCATTCAATCCTATCATAGGCCTTATCAAAGTCAATTTTGAAAAATTAATAACATTGACCATGCTCAGAGGCACAATCCATTTCCTCCAAAAGAGCTATAATGGCATCAAGGATGAATCTTCCCTTGATAAACCCTTTTTGTTCACGAAGGATGAGCTTGTCCATCAAAGGGCTAATTCTTCTAGCAAGGGCAGAGGCAACAATTTTGTAGATGGAATTTAGGTAGGAAATAGGCCTCCATTTATTTAGATCGTCTTTATCACCTCTTTTGTGTCTAAGCTTGATAACTCCAGTATTGATTTGTTTAGAAAGGAACCCTTTGCCAGAAGCCTCTTCCCACATGAAAAGAATAAAAAGAGTTAGGAAGTCAAACAGAATCATAAAGAATTCGGTGGGTAATCCATCAAATCCAGGAAACTTACATGGTTTAAGATTATTGATGGTTTCTTTGATCTCACTAGCAAAGAGGGACACGTCCAGAATGGAGGCCATGATAAGAGGAATCTTCTTTTTCCTAATAAGAGCAATGTTAGCTCTTGCCCTCCGGATGTCCTCCCCTCTCTTGGGAGAACTAGAGAAAACATCCATAAAGAAGCATTTAGCCTCCTGTAGACTCTCCTTTATGCTAGCAGTGTGACCACCATTTATCTTCTTCATATAAGGAATGAAATCGTTGACTTTATTCTTTTTCATAAGAGAAAACATTGCTTTATTGCTTCTATCCATCTTCCCAATCCAGAAATCTTTACTTCAGGCAAGAGGACTTCTGGCTTCCAAATACTTCTCTTTACAAATCCTACCCTCAAGATCAACATAATCCTGAGAGTTAATACTGAGTTTATTAAGATCATACAAAAGGGAAATCCTTCTCCTAGCTCTAAGGTCCCTAGCAAGCTTCTTATAAAAGCTAAGAAGATGTTGAATATCTTTGATAGAGCTTACCAGGCCCTGTAAGGTGAGTTATAAGAAGAGAAATGGAAAGTGATGATGGATTTGATTTTAGTGAGGATGCTCTTGTGTTGGAGAAAGGACATGTCAAAGTGAGGCTAGCCAGCCCTAAAATAGGGGTTGCCTTTTCTGAAGTTGAGACAAAGAGGCTTATGGTCAGACAAAAAAGAGAGGGATCAATTTTACTGTTAATGTCCCAACACTCTTAGACAAGGGCAATATTGGCATAGCACCTATCTAGTGTAGCAGCTGTGAAAGAATCACCAGTTTGCTTATTAGACTATGTGAGGCCAGTATTCCTACAAATGTCCATAAGATCTAGAGAATTACACATATTATACTAGGAGCTCTTCTCAGAACTAGAAATGATGTTCCCTTTACTCTCCCATCGGTCAGAAAAGTTAGTGACCATCTTGAAATCCCTAGCCAAAATAATAGGGCCTTGAAGCAAGGCCAACTCATCCCAACAAATTTTCCTCAAGTTACTGTAATTAGCAGCATACACAGAGACAATATGCAAATTAAAGGGTTCCCCCAAACTAAGGGAACACCATTGGTTGGACTTGCTGACAGAAGAAGATTTAATATAGTGGGAAAGGGATGAATTAATACCAATGGCAGTCCCACCCTTACCACCCCCATGTTTGGTGAAGTACCAAGTATACTTGTTAGAAAGAATTCTCAATTTATACATAAGGGCTTCACCCCCCACTTTGACCTTTTAGATGCAGAGGACATTCGGCAAAGAGGGCAAAGAGGAAAGCCACTTGTTGATCATCTTTGGTCTAACCGGATCGATCAAGCCCTTAGCATTGAGAGAAATAAGAGATAAGTCCATAATTAAAACCACGGACATGTCAAAGTGAGGCTAGCCAGCCCTAAAATAGGACATGTCAAAGTGAGGCTAGCCAGCCCTAAAATAGGGGTTGCCTTTTCTGAAGTTGAGACAAAGAGGCTTATGGTCAGACAAAAAAAGAGAGGGATCAATTTTACTGTTAATGTCCCAACACTCTTAGACAAGGGCAATATTGGCATAGCACCTATCTAGTGTAGCAGCTGTGAAAGAATCACCAGTTTGCTTATTAGACTATGTGAGGCCAGTATTCCTACAAATGTCCATAAGATCTAGAGAATTACACATATTATACTAGGAGCTCTTCTCAGAACTAGAAATGATGTTCCCTTTACTCTCCCATCGGTCAGAAAAGTTAGTGACCATCTTGAAATCCCTAGCCAAAATAACAGGGCCTTGAAGCAAGGCCAACTCATCCCAACAAATTTTCCTCAAGTTACTGTAATTAGCGGCATACACAGAGACAATATGCAAATTAAAGGGTTCCCCCAAACTAAGGGAACACCATTGGTTGGACTTGCTGACAGAAGAAGATTTAATATAGTGGGAAAGGGATGAATTAATACCAATGGCAGTCCCATCCTTACCACCCCCATGTTTGGTGAAGTACCAAGTATACTTGTTAGAAAGAATTCTCAATTTATACATAAGGGCTTCACCCCCCACTTTGACCTTTTAGATGCAGAGGACATTCGGCAAAGAGGGCAAAGAGGAAAGCCACTTGTTGATCATCTTTGGTCTAACCGGATCGATCAAGCCCTTAGCATTGAGAGAAATAAGAGATAAGTCCATAATTAAAACCACAGACAAGATTATTTCTTACTGCATATGGAGGACTTAATAACAGCCAATGAAGCCTTGACAACCTCTTTTCTTTTTTCCTTCCTCTTACATTTGGAGGATTTAATGGACAGGAGAGGTAAATGATCAACAACCTTATCCTTGGAGAGGGAAGAAGGGAAGATCACCTGCCTAGGTTGGAAGTTTGGGACAACCTCATTGAGCGCATCTTCTTTATCCATAGAATCAATTCTTTGCCCATCAAGGACTTCCAATTCTTGGGAGAAAACAACGACTTGTTCAGTAGAGAACAAGTCATTTATATTGTTATCATGAATATCATGGGAGGGACAACTAACCCTCACTGAATCTTTAAAAACAAAAATGACTCGGCTTTTTTTACCAACCACATTCCAATTGCTCATGGAGGGAACATAAAGAGATGATGAACGGTTAGAATTACCTGGAAGCTATCCAAAGACGAGACATGAGTTGTTGGGATTCACATTTTCTTTTAAATCTGAAACTGAGGGAGGGACTTCAGAGCACTCTTTATCATCAAACGGATTAAATACTTCTTCCAGTAGAACCCCAAAAGGGTTAGTAATTTTGAGGCCTTTTCTCTTTTGGGGTTTGGGCAAGTCTTTTTTGGTGTTGAAATTGGGGGGGAGGGGGAGACAACAGATTGAGGACACGAATTACCTTCCAGTTTAGGAACATCACATTCTGTTTGATTCTTGTTGTGGAGCTCAGGACAATCTCTAATAAGGTGGCCCTGCTTGTAGTAGTGATAACAAGCGTTTGGAAGGTTCCTCTACACTATTTTCTGATTATGAAGGTTTAGTCCATCATAATCCTTCATATTCCCATGAGTACGAATTGGTGTGGAATTGTCAACCTCCACTAGCGCTTGCGGGTCCCATTTGGCACTAATACCATGATTGGTCCTAGCTTTTTGACCAAGCACCTTTCCAATAACATTGCCAAGATTCTCCACCCAAGGATAGAATTCAACAAGTAGCTCATGGAATTCAACCCACACTAGAATCTTAGTGGGCTTGTGGCCTCTAGGGTTAAACCCTACGTGCCACTTAAAGAAGGAGACATGTATGTTTCTAAATAAACATTGTCCCTCACTGATGACCTGCAGGGCATGTTTAGCATCATAAAAAAGAACAGGGAAAAATCATTCTGGCAATATTGGATTTGCTTGACAAAAATCGCTTTGCTCTGCTAGTTCGATCTTATCCAAGCTTTAAGAACATCTTGAGGAGGACGAGGTCCATGGAAAAGACTTATAACTACTTGTTCACAGAGCTGAGCTTGCCATTTATCGAAGGATTCTCTGTCTATGACTAGAGACTTGAAGTCTACATCGTTACCTAGAGCTTCATCATCAATATACTGAGCATCTTCAATAGTAATGGACTTACCTTTATTACCAGGAGGTCTTGGAGAGAGCATACCTTGACTAAAGCAACTATCGAAAAGTGCATCAGAGAGGTTACCACAATATTTTTCTATCTCAAAGTATGTCCTCTTTGGAGAGCTTTGATGAAGGGTGTCCTTTGAAGCGAAGAGAGTTTCCTTTTGCACATAGTATCCTCCAATAGGTTGAGCTGGTCGGCAACCCTCTAGAGAGGCTTCCTTAGCTGTGTGCACATCTTGTTGGGATGGGTGGCAATGAGCCTCTCGAAGAATGGATAAAGCATTGCAAAGAGCTTCGAAGAGGGCCACGGCGGAGGTCCACGACCATGGAGTAGGAGGACAGGGGCTCTTGCCCAGACGGGGCAAGAGGAAGGGTGACAGAGAGGGAGGATTGTTACATGCGAAACCCTATCACCTCACCATTAGATACATCTTGTTTTTTTGATTGGGGCACATATTTAATAGCAGATGCACAAGTGGTGCTAAGTTCTCTACCAATGGGCCATATCTCTCGGATCAAAAAGTGCAATAAAGAAGGAAAGAGGACCATCCGTGTGTTCAGTTCCTTGCCTAGAGGAATCGTCGCTAGCGTCTGGTGAATTTTTTAGCGATGATTATGGCAGTGGAATTGGAATCTGATAGGGGGTGGGCTGCCACGCTTGGTTGCAAATGTTGACAGGTAGCATAGTGGATAGCTTCATCAGACTCAATGCACGCATCGCGAGACATATCAGTTAGAGAGACATGATTCGAATGAATGCACAACACATTTGAGAATCGAATCATGTTTCAATCCTAAGATCCAGATGACAAATTGTCTCTATTTATAATCAATGTTATTCTAAGAAGTGTGGAACAGAAATGCTGAGCAAATATTTTTTGAAACACCCCTTAATAATACCTTATGTATAGGTATGTACCCGTGTAGTATTTGCAATTTTCAAACCTTCATGGAAACCATAAATATATGTATTTGAAGGAAATAAAAATCCAAGAATAAGGTCGGCCCCATCCTAGTAAAGTAGCTATCCTTACCTGCAGTGAATGGTAGAATCAAATCCCAAGCAAAATATGGAGTGGGACAAGTAGTTTTATAAAATTCAAATACTTAAGCTTGACCCACTCTCCCTTTTGAAAGAGTCCAAAAAACGTTTCAAAGACTCGAGCCCTACCATTGACTTTTGAGTCCTACACAAAGATTCTTGACAAATGGGACACATGTGATTGACTTTTTGGGCCCAAAACCATGCATAAAATATTCCAAACGCCCAAACTCGGATATGAGGCTTATTCCCACGAAAAAAGGGTGCTATTTACAGTATTTTTATGATTTTTCATGAAAAATCAAAGATATGACCATATGGGATAAGATGAACACCTTAGAATGACAAAAAATCTTCTAGGATTTTATCAATGTTGTATTTCCTACCACACAAGTGTCACATCTAGAGGATTATCTCAAGTAATATCATCTCCAAATATCTTCCCAAAAGGCCTATACAAGGACCCCCTTGGGTGCCCTCAAAACAAGGAGAGTTGTATGCAGGTACACGCTCTGGGTGTAGTGAGCACTCCAAACCTAAGAGAAGGAGTCTACTCTATGTGATTGTATTGAGAGAGATATACAAGCTCCTAATTTGTAAGTCCCCCATGCCTTTGTAATATTTTCTATTTCAATCAAGTTCATTTCTCCAATTCCTTCCATTTCTATTACCCTGAACCTTTGCTTATTCTACCCAATACACCCTCGCTTCTTCTCTCATTTCCTACTTCTTCCATCTTCCTTCCCTCTTCTCCATCATTCCCCAAACCCATTGAAGATTGTGGTACCACTTGGCTCCTCTTTTCATTGAGAATCTCATTCTTGTGAATGATTTGTGTTTTGTGTGTTGGTACTAAGAGGGCGGTGCAGATCACCTCTGCCTTAAGAGTACCTTTGTGTTGATTGTGTTGAAGTGTACTAAGAGGGCAGCATGGATCATCCCCACCCTAAGAGTGCCATTGTATTTGTGTGATAAGGCGGCCCGGACCACCCTTGCCTTGGCACTGCTGTGTGTTTTTCATGTGAGTGATTTTGTAGGAGCTTGGTGTCCCTCATCTTCAATTCCATTCTCTGTTTATGAGTTGAGCATCGAGGAAGTGTTAGAGGCCATTTCCTTAGTGCCCCTCTCATAACGTGGTTCCCCCACTAAGGAACTCATTCATGGACTTCCAAAACCCCAACAACCAAAATTGTCCCATTCGTCCCAACCAACCTTATCAACCAAGACCCCTTCTTTCTGTCCATATAACATATAGTAGAAAGATACTCTTCCAACAATGCATAGTCTATCGTTTCGGTGCAAAGCATTTGGTAGAAATCCTTGAATCTCAAGAATCTTTTATCTTTCCAGTTCTAGAATATACCCTTAGTTTCGACGTCTGGATCTTCATTCTTTTGTAAGAAAGTCAATTTCAAGTTCAGCCATGGCGTCAATCTTCCCACACTTCTATGGAAGACCCAATGAAGATGCTGCAGAGTTTTTGGACAACTTGGAGATGGCATACCTTGTCTCATGAAGGGATCAAGAAGCTATCAAGCTAAAGGCTTTTCCGTTGGTCCTAAAGGAGGAAGCAAGAATATGGTACAAAAACTTATCCAACGAAGCAACAGGAAGCTGGGAAGCATTGCGTGAAGCGTTCATAGCACGATATGGGAAGAAGGATACACCAGAAGGATTGTGGCAACAATTGCTCTCACTAAGGCAAGTCACACTTGAGGACTTTTCAAATTATGAGTCTAAGTTTCAGTGTGTATGGAGTAATTGGGAGAGTAGCCTAGGGCCAAACGAAGTAGCTCCATAGTTTTTGAAAAGGGATAGATTCATCTCAGGACTCTTCCCTTCTCTAAAGCAAAAGGTGGAGTCACAACTTCCATGTAATTTTGAAGAAGCATTAGATATAGCAAGAATTAAGTGTAGAAAATTAAAGTTTCCGTCTTCAAAAGTTCAAAAGTCTTACCTTCTTGCTAGGCCTTTCATTATCCTTACAACAAATCATTTATTTCCATATGTGGCATAACATATGAGCATCGCATCTAGAATAGCTAAATGGGTTCTTGAACTTCAAGAATATAACTATACTTTTGTAGTAGAGGAAAGCACAAGAGCCAGTCTTGCAAACATACTCACCTACAGGAAGTGGGAGAGGAAAATATCCAATGAGAGGGAGAGGGGAGCAACCTTGCATGAAGAAGATATTGAAGATGCACATACCGTATTTTTTGATGGTGCCTATAAGAAGCAGGTCGACAAAGCAACAGGAGGATTTTTGATATATGACTAAAACAAACAGCTCATCTTCAAGAAAGGTATAGCTCTTCCTAATGCTCATTCAAATAATGAAGCAGAATATGCAGCACTATGTGAGGCCTTGCATGAATGTGTTCAACATAATATAAAAAAGTTGATCATCAAAGGAGACTCAATGTTGAAAATTAAGCAATTACAAAATGTTTGGTGTTGCAAAAGCCAAAATTTGTTTGAATGGTTGAAAAAGGTAAGAGTGTTATTGAAACAATTTGATAACACTCAAATATGTCATGTACCAAGGAGCAAAAATAAGGAAGCAGATGCATTAGCAAATGAGCAATTTGATGGCTTGATAGCACCCATGAAGCTGGGAGATAACATATTTGTAGGTCAAGATGGATTAGAAGATATCATCGAGTTTCTTGAAACTAGAGAAGCACCCAATCACCTAAACAAGGTACAAAGGCATAGATTAGCGAAGAAGGCTTTATAGTACCAACTCATAGGAGATCATCTCTATGAGAAAGGTAAGGATCTTATCTTTAGAAGGGTCCCCATATCAGATGAAATAAAGAGGATTCTGGAATCATGTCATGATCATTCATGTGGAGGACACTTCTCACATGAAATAACGAGAAGGAAAGTACTTCAAGCAGGGTACATATGGCCTACACTTCATAAAGATGTTCAATATTGGTGTAAAAACATGTAATAAATGTCAGATTACAGGGAATAAGAGGCTTATGTATTAACGAAGGACACCAGTCATATCTTATGGGCCATTCGACTACATGACTAGATGGGCAAAAGCAGCTAGCACAAAAAGGACAACCGCACAAGATAATGGGAAGTTCATTTATGATTTCATATGTTGTAGATTTGGGATACCTTTAGAGATAGTGTCTGATCATGGTTTAGGTTTTAGATTAGTTGTTTTGAATAATCTATTGATTAGATTAAACATAAGGCACATATACTCCACACCCTATTATCCTCAATGTAATGGTCTTGTTGAAAAGACCAATGGAATTCTTTGTTTAAATCATCAGTAAGCAGGTAAAGAAGCATCCTAAAGAATAGAACCAGCACCTCACTACAACATTATGGGCATATCACACATCCTACAAGGCATCCTTAGGATTCACTCCTTTTCATTTAGTGTACGGACAAGAAGCCTTATTACCAATAGAAGTGGAAATCCTACTGCTAAAAGAAAGTGCAGAAAGTGAAGAAGAGGTCATTCAAAAGAGGCTTATAGATTTACAACACTTGAGTATGAAAAGGGAGCTTGCAGTGGAACATTACATCAATCAAACAGAGAAAAGAAGGGAGGAATTCAACAAACAACTAAAGGATAAAGGGTTAACAGAAGGAACTCTTGTTTTAAGGTATGATAATCCTTTTGATAAGAGGCATGATACAAATTTCCAACCACGATGGGAAGGACCGTTTCTGATCAAGACAAAGTTCAAGAATGGAAGCTACCAACTCATGGATATGTGAGGGAAGCTGCACAAGACGAAGGTCAATGGATGGAGGTTAAAGAAATACTGGCAAAGGATAGAAGACATTGATGATCAGCAAGAGCAATCAAAGGAGAAGGAAATATCGATGGTGGTACGAGAAGATGACCCACCTTGGAGCATCAACAAACTCTTTGAAGGCTAGAGACATGAATGCCTCTAGCTAAGGGCAGGGCTAAGTATGAGGAAATATTTTTTGAAACCCCTCCTTAATAATACCTTATGTATAGGTATGTACCCCTATAGTATTTGCAATTTTCAGACTTTCTTGGAAACCATAAATATATGTATTTGAAGGAAATAAAAATCCAAGAATAAGGTGGGCCCCACCCTAGTAAAGTAGCTACCCTTACCTTCAATGATGGTAGAATCAAATCCCAAGCTAAATATGGAGTGGGACAAGTAGTTTTATAAAATTCAAATACTTAAGCTTGACCCACTCTCCCTTTTGAAAGAGTCCAGCAAACTTTTCAAAGACTCAAGCCCCACCATAGACTCTTGATTCCTACACAAAGATTCTTGACAAATGGGACACATATGATTGAATTTTTGGGCCAAAAACCATGCATAAAATATTCCAAACACCCAAACTCGGATATGAGGCTTATTCCCACGAAAAGAGGGTGCTATTTATAGTATTTTTATGATTTTTCATGAAAAAATCAAAGATATGACCATATGGGATAAGATGAAAACCTTAGAATGGCCAAAAATCTTCTAGGATTTTGTCAATGTTGTATTTCCTACCACACAAGTGTCACATCTAGAAGATTCTCTCAAATAATATCATCTCCAAATATCTTCCAAAAGGCCTATAAAAGGACCCCCTTGGATGCCATCAAAACAAGGAGAGTGGTATGCAGGTACACGCTCTGGGTGTAGTGAGCACTCCAAACCTAGGAGAAGGAGTCTACTCTATGTCATTGTATTGAAAGAGCTATACAAGCTCCTAATTTGTAAGTCCCCCATGCCTTTGTAATATTTTCTATTTCAATCAAGTTCATTTCTCCAATTCCTTCCATTTCCATTACCCTGAACCTTTGCTTATTCTACCCAATACACCCTCGCTTCTTCTCTCATTTCCTACTTCTTCCATCTTCCTTCCCTCTTCTCCATCATTCCCCAAACCCATTGAAGATTATGGTACCACTTGGCTCCTCTTTTCATTGAGAATCTCATTCTTGTGAATGATTTGTGTTTTGTGTGTTGGTACTAAGAGGGCAGTGCAGATCACCCCTACCTTAAGAGTATCTTTGTGTTGATTGTGTTGAAGTGTACTAAGAGGGCAACGTGGATCATCCCCACCCTAAGAGTGCCATTGTATTTGTGTGATAAGGAGGCGCGGACTACCCTTGCCTTGGCACTGCTATGTGTTTTTCACGTGAGTGATTTTGTAGGAGCTTGGTGTCCCTCATCTTCAATTCCATTCTTTGTTTATGAGTTGAGCATCAAGGAAGTGTTAGAGGCCATTTCCTTAATGCCCCTCTCAACACATGTTTATGAGTATTGTATATTCGTAAATCCCCGTTGTCGAACCTATAAATTGGGGTACTGTTAGTTTATTGGCAATCAGTACGCTTAACATTATGGCGACCACGATGGGATGGGTTAGCATCACACAGCATAAAGTGGATTGATGCCGGTACGAAGTGGCCAGGAGTACTTACAAAAGACTTATCATCATGGTTATCTAGACAAATTTATGCAGCAGACACTCGCAACATTGAAGCTTGAAGACATTCCTCTTGAGGATGCAATTACTATTGTAGAGGAAGTGCAGTTTTGGGTGGAAACTCGAGTTTTATCCCCCAAGCTTTTGAAAGATCTACTCTTTGAGTGGAAGGATGGTAAACTAACTAAAGTATTGTGGCAAGGGGAATTCAGTGAGACCGACCAACAGAATCACCTAAAGGAAGAGAAATACCCTATTGAAGTAGGTCAAAGCGGTGGTAGCATACCCCCACCAGAGTTGTAGTTAGCTCTAATACCTTTAACTCAAACTGGTACCTTACAAATGCTTGGTGACATGATGGCAAAGAGGCATCCATTACCAGTGTTAAATTATACTCATTTTCATGGGTGAGTGGATGAGGATCCATATGTGCACGTACGAACATTTGAGAATCAGTACTTATGTAACCATCGTAATATCTATGACAATGGGCACAAGTTGCATGTTTCCAAGCCATGTTAGTTGGCAATGCAATAAAAAGGCTTATTGACAAGCTAAGCTGCGGAATTTTACCATGTCACAACAAGAACTAAGCTAGAGTGATATTAGAACACCTCTATAATCATCAATAGCTTAGCAACCTTTCTGTCACTAAAAACTTTATAACTGTGTTTAGTGAAATCTGAAAAATTCAATTTACTAGAAACTTCCCCTTTTCTTCAGGCTTCAATACTGATCTGGTTTACTTCAAAACTTTACAATTATGTGCTTCATTACTGTTAGATAATCTTTCAGCCATTTAACTATACCAAAACTGTGGTCCCATTTTTTCTTACCTTTTGCTTCACTCTAATTCTGAGGTTCTTCATCTTCCTTTACTAAGTACACATAGTTTTTCTGAGTCAAATAAGAAGTATCATAGGAATACCTTGTTGGTTGTTTCCTTACTCTGTTTGACCTTCTTGGTTCATATTCTTAATGTGTATCTGAATACACTTCTTCATCAAATCTCGGTCCATCTTCATTCCTCATAGTTGATCCGATCCTGGATATACTTGCCTGTATATGATCTTCATCTCCATTCACCTGCATATGTGATTTACCTTTTTCAATTCTTCTGATCTCTTCTTCAATTGTTTCATCATTATACTCTTTATCTGCATACCAGCTCTTTCCTTCATCAAATGTCACATCTCTGGAAACAGTAAACTGTTTGGTTAAAGGACTCCATAACCTATAACCCATCTGCTTTTCATCATATCTGATGAACATGTATTTTTCAGCTTTTGGTTCAAGCTTATGTCTCAGTTGTGATGGTACATAAGCATAAGCAACTGATCCAAGCACTTTACAATGATCAAGTGTTGGTTTCTTACCCCACCAAGCTTCATAAGGGGTCATTCCATTTAAAGCTGTACATGGTAATCTGTTTACCAGATATGTTGCTGTATTTACAGCCTCAACCCAAAGATAATTTGGACAATTCTTCTCCTTTAGCGTTGCTCTTGCAAACTCAACTAGAGTTCGGTTTCTCCTTTCTGCTACTCCATTTTGTTGTGGTGTATACCTTCAAGTTATTTCTCTTTTGATACCTGCATTCCACAGATAATCATTGAACTCTCGAGAAAAATATTCTCCTCCTCCATCAGACCTTAGTCTTTTGCGTTTTTGTCCTGTAAGTCTTTCATCATATGCATGAAAATGCCTGAAAGCTCCAAATACGTCTGACTTCTCTTTCAAAACATAAAGTGTTATCCATCTTGTTGCATCATCAATAAAAAGAACATAATACCTTGAGCCACTGATAGATCCTTCTTTTGTCGGTCCCCATTCATCTGTATGTATGAGCTCTAGCAAACCATCGTGTTTGTAACTATTCTTCTGAAATGGTAGCCTGTGTGCTTTTCCCATCTGACAGGCTTCGCATTTGTGAATAATATGTTGATTCTTCATATTCGGTAATCCTCTTACGAATTGTTTCTCCACCATCTTTTCAATGTTCATATTATAAAATATATCTTCCATTTTCATTTGCCCCTTTAAACTCATCACTCACTTGAATTTTATGCTCATATAACTAGTGATCAATTTCTATTGGAATGCACAAAAAGATAGAATAAAAAGAATGGGTGTATGATACTTTTAACAACAAATATGTGGTCTAAACTTAAAAAGTCTTTTTATGTTTTGAAATGCAATATAACTATGCAAGAAAATAAAATGCAAAAGTGCATGACATTCAATGAAATAAAATTATGCAAATGATTATTTTTAGTTGTTTGAAAATGCAAAAAAAAAAAAATTCCTTGTGTTTAAATTTAAAAAGAGTGAAAGTATATATACACTTTATCAAAATAATTCCTAAAACAAAGAAAATCTAAGTAAGTGAATATGCAAAAGCTCCAACTTTATTTGAAGCGATGAGGATCAAGTTTTTATATACTTTCGTGGAGGTGCTCAGGTCATAAGACTAGGCCTCAACACCAAGGAAGGTTCACCAATTGTTACTCAAGCTACCGTTTCAATGGAAGGCAAGCTATGAATTTATATATGCAAAACAAAGAATATGCTCATTCATAAACCAAAATTTAAACATACATCACCTGAGATCATCGGGCCATGGTGTTTCACATTGAGTTCGCGAATCTAGGCATGAAAGCAACGGTTGGTGGATCAGGTCAACTCTGCCGATAATACGTCATAAGTTGGGTGCTTGTAGCAAGCTCAAGTACCATGAAGACTCAAAGAATAAATATCAAATTTCAAAACATAGTCAGTTCAAAGTCAAATGCGTATCATCTAATCAACCAAAATCACAATTAATCAATTTCTAATTAATATAATTATCTAGGAAATAACACGCAAGCAAAATTCTTTCTTCAATGTCACTTTAGATATTTAATTTTCTAATAAAAAAGGGATGTTCATTCGGATTGAGATTTTAAATCCTATTTCTTATTGGAACTTCCTTTATTGCACTTTGTAAGAGTTCTTTCGATAAAGAAATAGTTTATCCTCACTTGCATGTGTATAACTTAATTGGATAGTCATGTTGTGTGTGATAATTTCCAATCATTTGCAATGTAAATCCAATGTATTCAATGAAAATAGTGATCATTGCTATCATGCAAGCGTTCACTCATACTCATAATGTGCATCGTGATCCTTAATTCTTTTGATCGACATTTTTGAGGCAACATAAACATGAAGTTTTCTTATGCAAAGGTTCACATCATAATTGATCATTATATGAATTCAATAACGTGATCAAGGAAGTGATGACTATATGTTCTGCATCGAACTGTCCGTTCTTCAAAAGCTGAGTTAGAAGGGAAATAGATTTGATATGATTGATCTAATTTACACACAAATCAAACAGAAGATCCGCTTCGAATAACTGAAAAGAAATGTTAACACACTTGTTAGATCACTGCAAACGCTTTTCCTTTATGATTTTATTGGAACATAAATTTGACAGATATTTCTATCGTTTATTGGAGATGGAAATGATCAATCATAAGAAATCGCAATGTTATGTGTAATCATAAAATATTTACAAGTCATAAAAGAATGGGTAACTATTGACAAAGTGTGTATGCAAGGTCTCTGTAAGATGAAATAACGTACTGTTGATCATGGTAAAACAAAAATGTGAATGAACTTAAGCTTCCACAGAATAACCGATCATTTCATCATCGATCATTTCATCCTTAATTGTATTATGAGAATTCGATAGTGAATTGCTTGCCTTCCGCTAACAGAAGTCGTGAGAATTGAAATATGGCATCGATCATTTACCTTTAATTGTGTATGCGATTTCATGTCAGAATTGTTGATGGGAGAAGCACAAGTGCACCATCACGTGCAGTTTGTCATTGTAGTTAAGCAAAAGATTCAAGTTAATTCGCCTCCATAGCTCGGGTTAAAGTTTAGCCCTCTTTTTGCGTCGTCCAGCGCTCACGGACTTCACAACCTCTTTGACTGGAACCTACAAGACCATGGGAGGTTGGAGCTTGTAGATGCTAACAACGATCACAGTTCCAATGAGCTCATGTGTTATGAAGGTCAGCGCTCAAATATGGCCATCAGAGAGGTGCGCCTCTTCCTCTCTGTCCTAGAAGAATATCTACCTCCTATCTCATAATCTTGTCAAGAGCTCTTCATTTCCCAGAATCGCAGGTCATGAACTTCTGGTCTCTATCTCCATCAAATCTCATCAAAACTCTTTTTCGCTCTTTATGTTGCTTCAATCTCTACCACTTCTCAGCATTGAATTTCTCTGACAATAAGCTCCAAAATAGAATTGCACATCGGAGGCAACGACTTAATTAAAGATCACGTCTTTAGCATCAACCTTCTCAGAGAAATTTGGCTCCCCTTGTGCCTTCCTTGCATTTGATCATCTGTGATGTCTGCACGGACTCAACCCATGAGATTTTGTTGATCTCCTACAACTATCACCAGAAGCAGATGCCAAGAAAAATGTAGTTCCTCTGACTTGAGCTGACGGAGTATCTCCTCAATCAATCGTCTGAATACCTGTCCTCCCCTATCGGCCTCCTATCGCCTCCTAATTTCCCCCTCCTTTCATGGTATGTGTCAGATCAGAGGCGTTTGCATGTCAACTTACACAAAAAGTGACCATTCAAAAACTAATACGCTCCCCTCCTCCTCCTCAATCAATCGTCTGAATACCTGTCCTCCCCTATCGGCCTCCTATCGCCTCCTAATTTCCCCCTCCTTTCGTGGTATGTGTCAGATCAGAGGCATTCGCATGTCAACTTACACAAAAAGTGACCATTCAAAAACTAATACGCTCCCCTCCTCCTCCTCAATCAATCGTCTGAATACTTGTCTTCCCCTATTGGCTTCCTATCGCCTCCTAATTTCCCCCTCCTTTTGTGGTATGTGTCAGATCAGAGGCGTTTGCAAGTCAACTTACACAAAAAGTGACCATTCCAAAACTAATAAGCTCCCATCCTCCTCCTCTATCAATCATCTGAATACCTGTCCTCCCCTATCGGCCTCCTATCATCTCCTAGTTTCCCCTCCTTTCGTGGTATGTGTCTGATCATAGGTGTTTGCATGTCAACTTACACAGAAAGTGACCATTCCAAAACTAATACGCTCCCCTCCTCCTCCATTAGAGGAAAAAGTGAAATTTGCATGGGCCTTGTAAGGATTCCTAATTTTCAGGAATTAAAATGGTTAATTAGGTGGATTGAGAAGCTCGGGGAAAACCACCGGTGGTATTGTATAATAAAATAAAGAATAAAAATCGAAGAAGGGATTCATGTGATTTCGTAGCCCTTAGATCTCTTGGTTGGATGGCCATGACAAAAGCAAAATATGGGAACTAAAAGTAAAAAAAAAAAGAGAACACTCTGTCAATAAAAGACAAAATAGCTTCAGTCATGGGAGGAGAGAGATTGAAATTTTGAACTTGACGTCGCATTGATGTCGTTGGATCTTCTCTAGCTTGAATGGTGGATATCTAAGCCCAATTCTCTGGCAGTGGAGCTACGGGGCAGTGGGTTTGCAGGGTCGTGGGGTGGTGGGGGCATAGCATAGTGGCACAATGGGTTCATGCCATCAAAGGGCGGTGGATTCCTGGGGAGTCAATTGCTACTATGCTTAGAGAACTGTTCAAAACATTGAACACATGCAGGAACTAAAATAGTAAGTTCTTTGCTCTTGGATCAACTTCCTACCTATCTATTTTAATCCACTGCTTAGTGGATCATCTTCCAAGCAACACATATGAGTATTTAGGTTCATTAGCTAGCTAAAGAGGCCCACTACACTCTCCAGTCATGATTCTTGGCAGGTGTGAAGCACGATCTAGCAACACCACTTCATCTCTTATGGATATCCACCATCTCCTCCAACAAGGGTTAGATGAATATATACAAACTGGGGGGTAAAACACTCCTAAAGAGGGAAAGAAGTGCCCTTGGCCATCCTAGTGTGTTAGCACATATCACTACCTAAATATATTAACAATCAATAAGTGTATCAAGAAGTAAATCCACCATTGTATAACTGGAAAAATCGAAACATCTACAGAACATTTACTAGAGACTCCTTTGAAAAGAGAGCATATGATCAATGCCAAAATCCCATAAAAATACAATGACTCACATGGAAATTTGTATAGTGAATCACTGACTCAAGTGCATATAATGAGTTACTCGAAAGAAGCCAACTATGCTTATCGAGCACCTATGAACAACTAGGATACATCTCCTATGGTGAGTGTGGGTAAGTCATCTACCTGTATAACCAAAGAGACCCCAACATCTCGGTGTCTGGTAGTTATAAAAACCTCACAAGGACCCTCTTCATAATATGTAAAAGGATTTATTCAAAATATCTAACCGATATATCAATGAAAACATTGATGTACATAACAGATATCCAAAGAAGCATACATAGTGTGTATGTGCTCAATATATGCAATAAAGAGGCACTAAAATGCTGAATTCACAGCCTAAACACTAGCCAACAACACTTGCAAGTGTCTGTCAACTTTATTGTTTAGGGTCAGAAAACAAACCTGCATAAACATGAGATGTCTCTCCCACCACAACTAAAAACACGTCAAGAAACTTAAAGATTTACTAGTGTGGATGAGTTATTACATCACCTTTGGGCAGTTGTAAGTCTCTCTCAAACGAGCCTAACCCCTAGTCTTATAGGATAAGGGGTCTCACAAGTACTATGCCAATTCACACTGTAGAGTTGTAATTTCAAGATCAAATCTCGAGGGAATAGGGTTTGTTTGAATCTCCATTTAGAAAGAAAAATATTGAATCATAGAAACGTGATTAAAAAGAAGCTTTAAAATCTTAATTATTTTCTTTATTTCACGTACCGAAAGTAATATATCCAATTTTTTCATCATGGAAAAGTGCTTCCCAAAATTTCTACGAAAAAGGATTTCGTGAATTATATATATATATATATATATATATATATATATATATATATATATATATATATATATATATGTATGTGTGCGTGCGTGTGTATGTATGTATTTATGTGTGTACGAGCGTGTGTGTACGTGCTCATGAAGTATAAATGATTGGAGATTGATTTTATGAATTTTGACCACCTGAAGCTCACCAATGGAGTTTAAGAAGATGATGTATACTAGTAGTTGAACTCTTAAACAACCAAATTAGTAGTTGGTGTATATGAGTAGTTGAACTTGTAAACAGCCGAATTTCATAGGTTCTTCTCTATATAAGCCTAAACACCCAAATTTCATAAAAATCTCACCAACGGACTTCAATGAATGAGTTGGTGTATATTAGTAGTTCAACCCCTAAACATCAAAATTTCATAGGTTCCTCTCTATATAACCTAAATATACCTTGCCTAAATCTCTTCCAGAATGTGTTTTTACTTAATATCAAATCTTCCTTACTAAAAAGAATGGTCAATTATGTACGAATGTAAATTTACATGTTCATAAGTGTGTACATCGATTATTTATTTTATGAGTAAAACGATATTTCATATCCTTCTCTAGACAATCAACATAAAGCACGAAACTCAACTTCAGACATGACAATGTCCAAATCATAACATAACTTCAAACATAACTAATTAACCTTGATAGAAGCTCTATCAAAATTATAGTTTTTATATTTCAACTCGAAGAAGTTACTCCATGTCTCTCTTCGAGAACATTTATATTCCTATAGAGTTAATGCAGATTATGTTATGACATAGATGGTGAACCATATAAGACCTAGTATTGTTCTTATAATATGTGTTCGTGTAATTATCTGCATCTACTACCTAGTCAATTTTCTGGAAGTTATCTATAAAATTTCACTTGTTCAATATGCAGGGTGGAAAGACATTGAGTACAGCTTTACCCTCATATGTGAAATTGAGCAAGGCTGGTTGCCAAAATTAGATGAGGTAAAGGAATTCATGAAAAAATTTCCATATGAGTATGCTATTGGTAAGCTCATGTATGTTATGGTAGCTACACGATCAGACATTGCATTTGTAGTGGGAGTTGTGAGCAGACATATATCTAATCCTTGCAAGAGGTGTTGGGAAATAGTCAAGATGATTTTGAGATATTTGAGTGGCACTAAGGGCAAGTGTCTAAGCTTAGGTAGAGGGAAAGCATCCATTATTGGTTATAGAAATTATGATTAGGCTAATTGTGTATCCAAATGTAAGTCTCAATTACGGTATATTTTTCTTTGTATAAGAAGTGCTATCTCTTGGAGATCATGCCTTCAAGAATGTACAACTATTTCCACGACACAAATAGATTATGTATTAGCAAGA
This sequence comes from Ceratopteris richardii, assembly GCA_020310875.1. Taxonomy (NCBI): domain Eukaryota; kingdom Viridiplantae; phylum Streptophyta; class Polypodiopsida; order Polypodiales; family Pteridaceae; genus Ceratopteris; species Ceratopteris richardii. The sequence continues at coordinate 163,127,661 of CM035429.1, read as the reverse complement.
GAGGCATGTAACGAAGCATTGTGGTTTTTGCATCTTGCTTATGATATGGGTCTACCTAAGCATGTACCTTGTTTGCTCAGTGATAGTCAAAGTGCCATTGCATTGGCTAAGAATGAAGTCTATCATGCAAAGAACAAGCGCATTGAGGTACGGTATTACTGCATGATAGATTGCTTAGCCATTAAGCACATTATTCTTGAGAAGGGTCATACCCACGATAATGGTGTAGATGTTTCAGCTAAAGCTCTACCATAGGATAGGTTTGGACATTGTTGTCACGTGATGGAAATTACTTGATTCATGATCTTACATAGTTACTTATATAGTGTGTAACATGCCCATCTTGTGCGAGGTATAATCTGTATGGTTACACTCAAGTATTCTTTTATTATACTGTATTTTTCTCCCATAGTCACTTTGGCTATATTGACCTTTAATGGGAGATTTTTACCATTAGTGTTGATATGAAAGGCCTAATGGCCACTAGAAACTTTTTTATATCTTCTTTAATAAAACATATAGTTTTTCGGTCAGCCATAGACTCCAAGTTTGACCGAATTCATATGACCTAAAAGATTTGTGTTCATGGTCTTTGTCCTCTATATTTTTCTTGTGTACTCTACACCAACTCTACGACTGTTGTGTGCGGCATCGAAGATTTTGTTTGTAGAACAAGGGTATCATTGCGGAACTCTCAAGAAGAAGAATCTACCATGATGAATTGCTGGAGAAATACTTCAAGTCGAACTTTTATCCCTGCTCAAGAGGTGAGAGACTCATTTGTGTGACACAGCACACGTGGAGCATTTTAAATTATTTGAAAAGTTTAAACGACCATCCTTTATTAGCTTATCCTCGATGATGTACTATGATAATTCTTTATCTCTATTATTACCCAATTAAAAAGTATGGTTGATCTCTCGTCTTTCATTAGTGTTCTATACATTGTCGACAATGCGTTTCTATACACATTTAATTATATTAGAATCTTTACATAAAAGGATTTAATGAATAGAGTCTCAATTTTAATCATTTAATAGTCTAAGGGAGCTAAGTCAATTTCTATCGATTTTCGTACCATATTTATTGAGTGATAAAATAGTTATATATTCCTACGCCTTGAGATTAAATTTCTTTCATGTGTTAACGCTGCGAATTTGAAGGTCTTGTGTTCAAAAAAGGGCCTTTAAATTGTCTTTTGTTTTGTTATCATTGAGGAGTGACATATTATTCGCAGTGGTCCAGTATACCTCGAATGTCAATTGTATTGTATGTTATCGGTAAAATGCTATGTAAATCGTGAAATTAAATAAAGTACAAGCCACATCTTGATATAGGTCTTTTTTTTTCCCAAAATGAAGTTCTGCCTATTCCCCCATGCTAGAATTAATAGAAGAACAAGTTTACATTAAATGGGTTTAATGCCCTTTGGATCGCCCTGTATCTCACACCACATGGATAGGACCGTGTAGAGGTGCAATAGCTATGATGGTCCAAAGCCAGTAGAAAACCTAGGAGTTGATGGGTGAGTAATGTTTTAAAGAGATTTATTCATACGTTTATTGATTTTTTCATTTCTGTTGTGAGAGACCCACTTGCTTTTAATCTTGTTATTTTCCAAGACTAACATCCTATGGTGTTTGAAACATAGAGAATTTTTATAATTACATATTCTTTTACCTAACAAGTAAGGGGACTCACCATTTCGTTTGATGGGCATCAACGTTGGTCGCATTCTTTCCTCTCCATATCTTCTAGAGTGCTAATCCTTTGATTGTGTAACACAATGCAAATGAGAAACCAATTATATCTCCAAGTAGGTTGTTTTGAGTTAATTTGCCTTTGTAAGCTCAAAGTCTTGGTGAGAGATTTCTTGATTAGGTAGGATCTAGGGCATGAGAAGAAGAAATGGAAAAGGTGCATAGAACAATGAGGGGCCCCATAGACTTCATTAGCTTTGGCATTGGTCGAGACTCCATAGGATTGACCACATAAGAACAAATTTTTTGTTCTCAATGAGAGAATGCCATAGGTCCTTGCACTACATTTTCCCTCTCATGCTAGACATGTTTTGTCACCATCTTCTTTATTAAGAGATATATGCATGGCAAGGTGCTTATGGATAATGAGAGTTTTATACAACTGATTTCCATTGGTCCATCTTAACCCTTCTATTCGTGGTGGGTCAATTTTGAGAAGGAGATGAATCTTTGATTTGTCCTAGGAGTTGATTCTGTGTCTGAGAAGGCACTAGTCACCATTCTCTACTCTCATAATAGGGTCAATATCCTCAAATCATAAACAATGACCTCTCTCATTGTTTGAGTGATGTTTCCATAGCTTCCTTGCCCTTCAAATGTTCTTCAATTCAACTTTTTGTATTGCCTTAATAGGAAACCAAATACAATCATTTTGTCCAATCCCACCGCATTTCTAATGTTCATTAACATTCATATATGGTTTCATCTTTTCCCAACTATTACATATTGAGAAAATATGGTTAGAGCCTTTTAGAATCACCTTCCACTGAGATAACATCAACATGAGCATAGGGGGATCCTTTTCTTGTGGAAAATGGAAACCATGATAAACCTCACATGCCATGTGAATCTTTATATCTCGTGACTACTTCAAAATTTGGGCAAGCCGATGCTTTCATTGCATTTGACACATGCTAAAACCCTAAGATGGATTGTCTACTTGCTAGATTTTGACATTGAAAGGTCATGTTTGGATTATTAACATCATGGATGACATCATGAATTTGTTATTACCTTTGTTAATGCCTTCAATAACTACCATTGAAAACCTATATAAAAAGGGATTGGCAACATACATCCCCAATTTTATCAATGCTAGTTCTGGGAGCTCCAGGAGTCATGATCTCCAAGTAAGTTCTTTCCATGTTCCAATTCAATTTCTTTTCTAGTCCTTTGTTCTAGTCTTTTCTACTCTAGTATGATTGAGATCATGTCTTACAGTATTCTAATCTTATAGTACAAAGATCCTTTGGAGTTATTCCTTGTATCTAGTTCGTCTCCTTGAAGGGAGTGTTACTGTTAGTGTCCATGTAAAAGGCCAAATGGCCATGGACACTTCTTTGTATACGTTCTCTAATAAATTATATAGTGGCCTCGTCAGTCACAAACTTTAAGTTTGATTGCATTTGTAACACATACGATCTCTATGTTTGTGCTCCCTATGTACTGGGTTTTTTTGCGTATTCTACAGCCTCTATGCGGAGTACCATGTGTGGCCCTAGGAGCTCAGTTTTCTACTTTGAGGATATCATGTGGAGAGCACAATGTGGTGCATCACCATTGAAATACTTTTCGATGCAAAAGATTTGTTCCTCTTGTGTGAGCGAAGCGAGCACCTGCCCACCCACCCAAGGCTTACAATGAAGGTGGCGACCAAGGCATAGACCTTGGCAAACCTTGTCATCTCAGTCATTGAAGTCACTGATGTAACCATTGGCTGCACAAGAGGGAGGACCTCAATGATGAAGGAAGATAGAGGTTCCCAGTACTTCACGAGAGGTCACCCATCCTAGTACTATTTCCCGTGAAGCTCGCTTAATTGTGGCAATCTCTTGCCACTAGGCTACACTCTTGTGGTGTCTGAAGAAGGGGAAACACTAAGGTTAACATTAGCTTAAGCATTTTTTGGTCCCTCAAAACTTCATTCTTTGCTTTCAAGACCTATTTTTGAAGCATTTTTGGGTGTCTTTTGGAGCCATTTTGGAGTACTTTTTCACATAGTTCTCTTCACGCAGGTCCAAGAACATCAAGAAGAGTGTTCTTTGTACTTCTCCAACAATAAATATCAACCTTTGGTGTTTTGTTTTCACACAAATGCATAAGATTTTTAGTTTTGTTCGGAGCAACCACTAAAAATTTATGCAAGTTTTTGAGCTTAAAACTTCAGAGTTGACAGACACTTGCAGGTGCTCTTGGCTAGTTTTTGGGTTGTGCATTTAGCCTTTTAGTATCAATTTACTACATATATTGAATTCATACACACCATGTATGCTTCTGTGGATACCTTATGTACGTCCATGTGGTAATTGATATAGTGGTTATGTTTTTGCATAAAGTCTTTTACATTTGATAAAGAGGGTTGTGGTGAGATTTTATTAACTAGGAGGCAACCTAGATGTCGGGGTCTCTTCCATGATGGAGGTAGAAGACTTGCTTAGCAATGCCATAGGAGATGTATGATAGTTGTTCATAGGTGTTGGATAAGCCTAGTTGGCTTCTATTGGGTAAGTGATTATATGCAGTGGAGTCAGTGATTCACTATGCAGGTAAACATGTCAGTACTTAGAGTTTTAGAATATTTTGAAACTTGTCATATGTTCTTTTTGCAAAGGATACTCTGGAAAAATGTTTCAAAATTTTTGGTTTTGTTAACTATATAGTGTTCAATTTAATCCTTGATACACGTATTCATTGGTGTTTGAACTCTTCTAGCTCCTTTATCATTCTATTAAGTTCTCTACCATCATGGCATCAGAGATCTCAGACACATTTAGTGGATCACAGAATAATGCTAGTGTTCTGAGCATGAGCTATAACTTGGAGGGAAAACAAGATTTTGAGATCCAAAAATTTGATGGCACAAACTTTGCTCTATGGAAGAATCAGATTAAAGATGTGTTGATTCAAAGGATATAATGGAAGCCAGTAAATGGGATTTCAAAAAAGCCTAGTGACATGGATGAAGATGATTTGGATGAGTTAGATGAAATGACGAGGTCTACAATTCAGTTGCACTTGGCAGTTAATGTTTACTTTACAATATTAGACTTTGAAAGTGTAGAGGTCCTTTGGAAGAAGTCATGCAATACATATGAAAAAGAGACGGTATCAACTAAAGTGTATCTGATGAGAAAATCATAAGACCTTCACATGAAGGACAGAGATAGTGTTGCTACTCATCTAAATGAGTTTGATGCTATACTCTCCTAAGTATAGGATCAAAAAATGGATATGGATAATGAAATGAAAGTAGCATTATTGTTATGCACCTTACCATCATCATGGGATACAGTTTGCACAACTATTAGCAATAGTGCACGTCGTGGTAAACTCATTTATGATGACATATGTTGAGCACTCTTGAGTGAGAAGAATCATAGAAAATCTATGGTTGGCAATGAGAGTGGAGATGCATATAATTCACATGTATCTTACCAAGGAAAGAATCAGAAACGTGGCAGGAGCGAGAACAGGTAAAAGAATGGTGAATGGAATAAGAGTAGAAGTAAATCAAGGAAGAGGGATATCAAATTCCATTATTGTCATAAGAAAGGACACATGAAGAAAGATTGTTATGCATTAAAGAATGCTAAAGGCAAAGGAGAGAATGTTGATGGGCATGTTAAACAGTTACCTGGACTATCTACTTCGGTGTTGACACTTGAAAGTACTATGCCAACTAAGGCTCTTATGGCTCATTCTCTTTCCCACACATGACTGCTAGAATTTGGTGCTTCTTTCCATATGACACCACATAGATAATGGTTCTCTAATTATGTACCAAAGTCTCTTGATATCGTGAGACTTCGTGATTCTTACTAGTGTGATGTTGTGGGGATTAGAGATGTGCTTGTGCAGTTCTTTGATGGTTCAAAATTTACTATGCAAAATGTACATCATGTACCTCATTTAGCATGCAGTTTGATGTCAGTTGGTCAACTTCAGTACTTTGGTTATGAGGTGGTCTTCTATGCCTCTTCCTCTCGCTTATCAAATGGCAATATGGTTATTGCAAAAGGAAGCAAAGTTAGCTCACTTTATCCTTTATTTGTATCACAAAAAGAACACTTGTTAGCAATTACTGAACAACCCATGGCTTGTATTTGGCATGGTCGTTTGGGCCATATATCTCATAGTGGAATGGAACATCTCTCTCATTTTGGCTACTTACCTATATTATCTATCTCTAGTTTTTCATTTTGTGAGCATTGTCAATATGGAAAGCAAACAAAAAATGTGCATAGAATGCACAACGACCCTTCAATTGAGCCTTTAGATCTCATTCATATGGATGTGTGTGGTCCTATCCCCACTATATCCTTAGGCGTTTCTCTTTACTTTTTCACTTTCATAGATGATGCTACTAGAAAAGATTCGGTATGTCCTATCAAATCTGAGGATGAGGTATTCCCTACTTTTAGAAAATGGCTTGCTTCAATTGAGACTAAAAAAGGAACTAAGCTTAAGGTTTTACATTCAAATAGTGGGGGTGAGTGTACCTCACATGAATTCAACCCTTTTTGTTAGTCTAGAGGGACTCGTAGAGAGTTTAGAGCCCCTTATATTTCAGTACATGGAGGAGATGATGGATAATCACAGGAGACGAATTGGTGCAGCTAAAACGTGCTTCACACCTACTATTAGTAATGGCTAAAGAGTGTTGTAGGCCTCTTTAGCTAGATAATAAGAATAAATAATCACATATGTTGCTTGGAAGACGATCCACTAATGATAGGATCAAAACAGATAGGTAGGCATATGATCCAAGGCCCAAAAGTTTCCGTTTTGGTTCATACACCTACTCAAAGTTTTGAACCATTCTCTACCTAAAATTCCTTTGGGGAAACTTTAATTACCTTAACAAGCTACCAATAATTAGTGATATCATTTGAAATGATGGACTATATGTAGAGAAATAAGTTTACCAAATCAATCATGCATCCAGATATTTACGAGCCTTGATAGTCAAAGACCAGTGAGCAAAAATTGATTAATATCTGATGACCACGAGAAGAATTACTAATGAAACTCTGTAGGATTAAAAGAGACAGTAGGTTGAAGCTAGCATGCTTTAAATCACAAGAAATGATCCACTATACATTGAGAACAAGCTCTGACAAGCTCACTATTCTCATGGAGTATGAGAGAGATATGCGAATAAGAAGTAATGATCATTTATGTATTAGATCATGTAAAAGCACAATGTCATTGGAAATAAATAATTGTTTAATGAGTGAGGAATGAGTGAGCCATGAGATGAGCTCCTCTTCTCAATGAAGGTACATAAACATGATCTCTGAATCTCGAGATACACACGGGCCTTCCATAACCTCTTTTTACAGTTTTTGTTGGAGCCAAATATTTGAACTTGAATTCAAATCTCTATCTAAAAGTCAATTCTAAAGTATAGGATTGATTCTCTCTTGGATCAACTACCAAATTGATACGAGATTATATTCTTCCTAAATCCTCGTGGGTTTATTAACCTTTTACAAATGTAATTCTGAAGCAAAGTTACAAGAGGTTGTACATATGAAGCCTTCCAAGTGTAATGTCAATGCATCAAGCTTATATGAGGTCATGAAGTATGTAGGCTTGGGCTTAATGGCCCCAATAGCTCGCCCTGAAGCCTAAAATGCTTGATCTTCATTGCTCCCAAATCTTTTGCAGTCAAATCATCAATTTGAACATGTTCATCTTTGTTCCATCCAATGCTTTGGTGAGTATATCTTCACATTGCGAGTTGATACATACGATGATTGGATATCCTGGCTAAGAGGTTTCTCCCATACATAATGAGAGTGCACTTCAATGTGCTTAGTCCTTGCATGGTATACATGATAAGCAACCAAATGAAGTGAGGAAGTGTTATCCCCATAGATAATTGGAGTGTAGGAATTTATCTCCAAATCTGCATACAATTGCTTAAGCCACATAGCTTCTTGAGTTGCATTTGCCAAACCTCTATATTTTTCTTGTATGGAAGATAAGACCACAATTGGTTGCTTCTTGGATGACTAAGATATGAGCTTTGAGCTTGCAAAGGATAGGTACCCTGAAGTGCTCCTATTATCATCCTTTGGGCTGGTTACATCTCTCGGAAGTGAAGGGATAGAACAATCCCTCATTCATTGTACCCTTAAGATACTTAAGCACCCTCTTTGTAGCTTCCATATGAGGCTTCCTTGGTATATGCATGAACTGACTCAATGTACTTACTGCATAAGCAATAGCTACTCTACTCAAGGTAGCATAACTAAGACTACTCACAAGTTGATAGCTTGTAATATCTTCAAGTAGTTCACCTTCATGTGAACTTAGCTTCTAGTTGATCTCCATAGGAATACTTGCAACTTTAGTGCTCTCCATCTGAAACTTTATCAAGATATCATGTATGTACGTTCTTTGTGTGATGAACATACCGGAATCTGTATACACAAGTTCTAAGCCAAGGAAGTAGGTTAATAATCCTAGATCACTGATTTTGAATTCCTTCATTAATGGAGCCTTGAACTACTGGATACCTAATCATTACCTATAATAATCATATCATCTACATAGATACATAAGTAGATGACCTTTGATTTATTCTTCTTAACAAATAAAGAAGAGTCGGCCTTGCTTGCCACAAAGCCTTGAGCTTGCAAATAGGTAACAAGCCTATGGTTCCAAGCTCTAGGAGCTTGCTTGAGACCATAGAGTGCTTTTCTAAGCTTGCTGTTATCACGATCTTCAGTGCACGCACACACAGAGGCAGAAAGAAGATGAAACAGTAATTAAAAAATAGAGAAACAATCGACGCGACATTGGGTGCAATCTCCCCCTGTGTACTCTGATGGACGAGTGTCTCAGAGTACAGATATTTATAAGTATATTTCTATTACGTCCTGAAAATAGAAGTTACATGAGGGCCGTCGCTTTTAGAAGAAACTTTTAGGAAAAACTACTTTATTTACAAAAGGCATCACTTTCTAAAGCCAACCACTACTTTTACAACAAGATAAGCCTAAATATAACTATTCTAGAAGTCTTCAATTTAGTCTTCTTTATTTATTTATGAGCATCCACTTGTATGCACGCCCTCATGCTTCTTCACCTACTAGATCAAACACAACCACATTAATACCTTCTGGACATTTAAAACATTAAAGTTCCATTTAACCTTCCATGATTCCATAATATAAAACATGCCTCCCAGTTGACAAGCAACTGACCTTAGTCGATAAATATAGAAATAGACATGAAAAATTGGAAATCATTTCGTCCATCGAATCTAGGGAATTGGACGTTCGTAGCACTTATCTTGGAACTTGCACCTTCTTCTTGTGTAGTGATAATCACTTTCACCACTCTGATTAAGCTATGATCATCACTTTGTACTTGCTGGAGCATAGCATTGCATTCTTGTATAGCTTGTTGAGTTGCTTGAAGTTCTTGTCGCATAATCTCTAATTGTTGCTCGAGTGAAACCCCAGGTAAAGGTGAATTGCCAAAATTCTCCCTTATTGTAGGATCCATAACTAGAAAACAAAATCCCTCTTTCAAACTATTTTGGATTCTCAATCTAATAGGGTAGCTAAGAAGCTTGTTCCGAGAGCTTTCCAACGATATATTATATGAATCCGAGCTATATAGTGAAATTTATGCTCTTTTTATGATGCACTTCCCTAGGAAAATCGGCGGGCGCTTCCACATGTGTGAGCTTAACTTGGGAATTGTAAAAGGAAGAGAGAGGTGAAAGTTGATGTAAATATCACAAAAGGGAGAAAGAGTGATAACTCGAAGAGATGGAGTAGTGGTTAAAGTACTTCCCTTGTAAGTAGGAGGTTGTGAGTTCAAATCCTCCTACCTTAGGGAGTCTAAAACTCTCTATTGCCACTCAAAATTAAAATTGCCTCGTGCGTAGCCAATGGTGTTGGTGCATATCAAGCCTTCACACATTGGCTTGAAATCATGGAATACTAGCTTGGACAAAGCCTTATCAAGGCTTCACTTGAAGCAAGGTTCATATGAACATATGCTTAGGAGTTCTTACCTTTTACTCATTGTAAAAGTCTTAGTGACTTGGCATCTACTTAAAATCAGTTACCTACTTGATTAGTCGTGGAAATTGAATGTTGTAAATGGAGAGAATATCTCCCTACTTTTAGTAGAGATATTCTAGGGAGCCTAAGTTTGAATTTTGAAATTCAAATCACCATCCAACTCCTATAAAAACTACATTTGAAAAGTCGCGGTTAGTTCTATCACTTTAGGTCACTCCCCGAGGCATTTTGTCATTGTAACTGTGTGTGTGTTAGTGCTATTCCATAGCCTACACCACCACTCCTCAATTAGCCATGCTTGCCATGCTAATGAGCTTGTATAATCATATCAATCAATAGATATATACACATTTGACATATCTGATTCTCTATGTTTTCTACTCCAAGATAGTCAACTTCCAAGGAGCATTTCTCAGTGCTCACTGAACCAAATCAAGAGTTTAATAGCTCGTTGGAACCAGCTCAAGGTCTTCTACAAGCATACAAAATTTCAGAAGATTTCATTCAGCCATTTGTGAGAAATTCGCTTCAAAGTGCACACTGGTCTGTGTCTGCAGAGTTCCTAAAAAGTCGGGGGTAATCAGAATTTTGCTAAACTTATTTCTCAGTGTATGGTTTATCAATTGGAGTGATTCCACTTGTAATTGGTAGCTCATTAAGGTACTTTAATACTCCCAAAAGGAATTGTTTCAATTTCAAGTGTGCTGGTCACACTGAGCATAACACTGAGCAGGTATCATTACAGAAATAGCAAGTTTTCTAGAATTTGTGAAGTGCAAAGTTGTCTGTTTTGATTTGGTCATTACACAAATCATTTGCAAAGTACACATATGGTTTCTTTGTGCCATTTGGAAGCTAAGCAAGTGTACTAAGCATATCTTGAATCAAAGGAGGGCAGGTGTGAAGCAGGTTTTGCAGCATCAACTCATTTCTTGAGTGCATCCAACCATCACTCCCAACAGTGGTATCAGAGCAAAGAAGGTAAACATGGGTGATGGTTTCCCTTCATTCATTGACAAATTGGACAGAAACAATTATCAGGCTTGGTCATTGAGAATGAAGACCTATCTACAAGGGAGAAGCTTATTTGGATACATATCAAGAGATGAGGAATTGCCCTCATTCAAGACTAGAGGACTACCCACAAAGGATGAACATGAAAGACTCAACCAATGGTGTGCAAAGGATGCTTTGGCAAGGTCTTACCTTCTAAACTCTATATCTGACTTTCTTTTACCTCATGTAAGGAATTGTAAGACTTCCCAAGAGACTTGGGAAACCTTGTCAAACTACTTTTCTTCCAACACAAGGGCTAGGAAGAATCAACTGTGGATTGAGTTCACAACCCTTAGGAAGCAGCCCAAGCAATCAGTCTCAGAGTATGTGACAAAGATCAAAGATGTGGCAGACCAATTAGCAAGCATTGGAGAGGAGATTGAAGAGGAGCAAATAGTCAGGCAAGTAACAAATGGACTCAAGGCAGATGATAAGTGGGAAAGTTTCACCACTGCAATGGACCTCTATATGGACATGCATACCCCAGATCTCACAACACTTATGGGCCAACTATTTACACATGAAGCAAAGTTTACAAAGGCTGGAGATCAATCAAAAGGTAACAACCCCTCTGCTCTCTATACTGATAAGAAAGTGAAAGATAAAGGCAAAGGGAAGAAACACGATGAAGAAGGCTCTACCTCTCAAGCTAATTATGCAGGGAGAGGTAGGTCATCTAGAGGAAGAGGCAGAGGAGGTAAGTCAGGTAGGGGGAGACCCTACAACTCATCACCATGCAACATTTGTGGATTGTCCAATCATACCACAGATGAATGCTACAAGAACTACAAGAATCAGAGAGGAAGAGGCTACTCAAGAGGTGGATACTCTCAAGGAGAGGCAGATTCAATCAACACCAAAGCTACAATGGATACACCAATCAATACAACAACAATTACAACAACAACCACAATGGTAATTACCAAGGTGGATTCAGAAGTAGAAGAGACTACAACAACTACACAGAGGAGCAAGATGACTCCCTATTGATCATGAATATGACCTCCAAGGCAGGTACAAATGATGATCATTTATTTTATATTGACTCAGGATGTTCTAACCATGTAGCTGGCAATGTGGCACTACTTTCTGATTTGGAAGAGCCCAAGGGTAAACATCAGGTACAAACAGGTGATGACACTAAACACTCTGTTGTCAAAATTGGAAATGTGAAGACATGTGATGGTAACCAGAATCTATTGAGCAGGGTACTCTATGTACCAACCATCACCAAGAATCTAGGTAGAGATATTCTAGGGAGCCTAAGTTTGAATTTTGAAATTCAAATCACCATCCAACTCCTATAAAAACTACATTTGAAAAGTCGCGGTTAGTTCTATCACTTTAGGTCACTCCCCGAGGCATTTTTTCATTGTAACTGTGTGTGTGTTAGTGCTACTCCATAGCCTACACCACCACTCCTCAATTAACCATGCTTGCCATGCTAATGAGCTTGTATAATCATATCAATCAATAGATATATACACATTTGACATATCTGATTCTCTGTGTTTTCTACTCCAAGACAGTCAACTTCCAAGGAGCATTTCTCAGTGCTCACTGAACCAAATCAAGAGTTTAATAACCCGTTGGAACCAGCTCAAAGTCTTCTACAAGCATACAAAATTTCAGAAGATTTCATTCAGCCATTTGTGAGAAATTCGCTTCGAAGTGCACACTGGTCTGTGTCTGCAGAGTTCCTAAAAAGTCGGGGGTAATCAGAATTTTGCTAAACTTATTTCTCAGTGTATGGTTTATCAATTTGAGTGATTCCACTTGTAATTGGTAGCTCATTAAGGTAATTTAATACTCCCAAAAGGAATTGTTTCAATTTCAAGTGTGCTGGTCACACTGAGCATAACACTGAGCAGGTATCATTATAGAAATAGCAAGTTTTCTAGAATTTGTGAAGTGCAAAGTTGTCTATTTTGATTTGGTCATTACACAAATCATTTGCAAAGTACACATATGGTTTCTTTGTGCCATTTGGAAGCTAAGCAAGTGTACTAAGCATATCTGGAATCAAAGGAGGGCAGGTGTGAAGCAAGTTTTGCAGCATCAACTCATTTCTTGAGTGCATCCAACCATCACTCCGAACAAATGGTGGCCAAGGGAGCCTTGGGTGCCAATCTTTCCAATGTATTGCTAAGTTCTTGCCTAAGATCTTTGCCTTAGTCGATGCCTTGGAGTAAGCCATAGGTATAAACGTAGGTGTAAATGCAGGTTCTAGCTCTAGAACTAAAACTAAAACTGAAACTGAGACACAGACAGAGATAGAAGGAGAAGCCGAAGAAGAAGCGAAGGCGGATTCGGATTTGGATTGCCAACAGAGAACACAAACAATCCCCTTCGCAAACAATCTCCTCCAAAGTGATAGGTGCCAGACTCTGATACAAGTGTTATCACGATCTTTAGTGCACACACACATAGAGGCAGAAAGAAGACGAAACAAGAATCACAAATAGAGAAACAATCGACACGATATTGGGTGCAATCTTGCCCCATGTACTCTGATGCACGAGTCTCTCAAAGTACATGTATTTATAGGTTTATTTCTATTAAGTTCTGAAAATAGAAGTTACATGAGGATTGTCGCTTTTAGAAGCGACTTTTAGGAAAAACTACTTTATTTACAAAAGGCGTCGCTTTCTAGAGCGAACCACTACTTTTACAACAAGATAAACCTAAATATAACTATTCTAGAAGCCTTTAATCTAGTCTTTGGATATATTTATTTATGTGCATCCACTTGTATCCACGCACTCATGCTTCTTCACCTGCTAGATCAAACACAACCGCAATAAACCTTTTGGATCTTTAAAACATTAAAGATCCATTTAACCTTCCATGGTTCCATAATATACAAGATCGTCGCTTTTAGAAGCGACTTTTAGGAAAAACTACTTTATTTACAAAAGGCGTCGCTTTCTAAAGCGAACCACTACTTTTACAACAAGATAAGCCTAAATATAACTATTCTAGAAGTCTTCAATTTAGTCTTCAAATTTATTTATTTATGCACATCCACTTGTATCCACACCCTCATGCGTGTTCACCTCCTAGATAAAAAACAACCACATTAAAACCTTTTGGACATTTAAAACATTAAAATCCCATTTAAGCTTCCATGATTCCATAATATACAACACTAGCATACATAACCTAATTTTTCTTCATCTTCAAAACCTGTTGGTTGTGCCATATACACTTCTTCTGATATCCAACCATTTAAGAATGCATTCTTGACATCTAGCTAATATAAATTCCAATTTTTTGATGCACAAAGGCTTACCGATACCTTGGTTGTTGGCATCTTTTCCACAGGTGAAAATGTTACCTCATAGTCTACTCCATGTGGTTGGGAAAATCCCTTTGCCACTACCCTTGTCTTGTACCTTTTTATAGGACCATGAGAGTTCTTTTTAAATTTTTATATCCAACTTGAACCAATTAACTTCATATCTGACTTCTTGGGAAGTAGATTCCATGTGTGGTTTTCCTACAATGCTTCCACTTCTTCTTGCATGGCTTCTCTCCACTCTTCCTTCTTCCTAGCCTCTTCAAATGAAGAAGGCTTTTTTGCCATAGAGTGTTTAGTGATGTACACAAAGTTCTTTGTGATGAAGGATGTATCATATCCACACCTTATAAGATTCTTACTTTCTCTTTGTGATCTCCTTAAAGCTTGATTGGAAGACTCGGGTAGATCCTTTGTATTTGAACTTGCCTCTTGAATTCCATGCTTTCAAGTCAATCTGCTCCTCATCTTTTGAGTTGTGTTGATCATCTTTAGTGAGGGTTTGAAAATAATTTTCCAAATCATATGATAAATTGACTTTCTTGCAATTATCTTCAAACCATGGATCATTCTCATCAAATACTACATCCTACTAACTATGAATGCCTTGTTAGTGGGATTGTATAGTCTATATCCCTTTTGATTCTGATAATACCCAATAAATATACATTTCTCAGCCCTAGGATCAAGCTTCCCTCTTATTTGTGATGGGATGTGTGCATCGGCAATGCACCCAAATATTTTTGCAATGATCCAATGAGGGTCTCCTGCCATTCCATGCTTCATATGGTGTCATACCATCCAATGATTTGGATGGAAGCCTACTGAGCAAGTAGGTGGCTGTGGATACAACCTCTGCCCATAAATAATTAGATAATTTTTTCTCTTTTAACATAGAGCTAGTTGTTTCAACAATTAACGTGTTCCTTCTCTTTGCCACTCCATTCAATTTAGGAGTATAATACATGGTTGTTACTTCCCTCTTTAGGCCTCTATCCTATAGAAATAGATCAAAATCATGTGAAAAGTAATCACCATCTCCATCAGACCTGATTCTCTTCAAGCTCCTTCCTGTTTGGTTTTCAACTAGTGCCAAATATGTTTTGAAACATATAAATACCTCATCCTTATGCTTCATGAAATAGAGGATTGTCCACCTACTGTAATCATCAACAAGTGAGACATAAAACCTTGAGCCTGAGATGGATGGATCTTTGCTAGGAACCCACACATTAGTGTGTAGAAGCTCCAAATAGTCTTCATGGATGTATCCTTTCCTATTGAATGGTTGCCTCTGAGCTTTGCCAAATTGGAAAGCTCAACATTTGTATATCATGTGCTGCTTGGCCACATTGGGAATGCCAGGCACACTTTGATCCCTACAATTTGCTTCAAAGTTCTCTCTCCTATGCACCCTAGCCTTTTGTGCCATATTTCCAACTCACATAAGGTTTGATCTCTATAACTAAATAGTGCTATGTTCCTTGTGTCTTCAATTTCAAAAATAGATAATCTACTTGACTTCTCACCTTTGGAAATCCTTTTGAAGCCTTGTTGGGGGTCTTCCACATATGCTCCATGCTTAGTGAATCTCACCTGTAGACCTTTCTCTACAATGTTCCCACCACTAATTAGGTTTTTGGTTATAGTAGGCACATATAGAACTCTGCTCAAAAGATTCATACTACCATCAGATGCTTTGACATTTCCAATTTTCTTGACTGAATGTTTAGTGTCATCACCTGTTTGAACTTCCATCTTCCCCTTGGGTTCTTCAAGATGAGATAATAGAGCTACATTTCCTGCCACATGATGGAACAACCTGAGTCAATGTAGAACAGATGCTCATGATCTTTACCTTGCTTGGATGTCATGTTCATGATGAGTAGAGAGTCTTCTTGATCTTCAGAATAGTTGTTGAAGTCCCTTCTTCCTCTAAAGCCTCCTTGATAATTGTTGTTGTTATAGTCTTCATTTGAGTTATGGTTGTCGTTGCCTCCACCATTATCGTACCTACCTCTAGATTGTCCATAGCTTCCTCTATGGAAGCCTCTTCCCCTTTGGTTCCTTGTAATTTTGTAGCATTTCTCTATAGTGTGGTTGTTCAGAACACATATGTTACATGGGGAATTGTTGTAGGGTCTCCCCCTACCTTGTTTTCATCCTTTGTCCCTTCCTCTAGTACAAGTTCCTCTTCTTGCATAATTAGCTTGAGATACTAGCTTCTTCATCCTGTTTCTTATCATACATGAACTCTTTCATGAGTTCATAATCATCTGAAGCATTCATAGCTTCCACATCTTCCAAGCTTTCTTTATTCACCTACAAGACAACACAAAGTATGCTCAATCTCAACAATGGTGCCACTTGCACCTAACAAGGCTTGTCAAACCTGTAGGGATGGTCTTACTTGCCTTTACATAGGCTTGCCACTCCTCTTGGAATCGTCTTACTTGACATAGGCTTGCGACTGTCTTTGATGGTCTTATTTGCATCAACCTTTCACTAGACCCTTACTTGGTCTGGTGGTCCTTGCACTTAAGAAGGCTTGTCATTCCTCTTGGGATGGTCTTACTTGCCTTTACATAGGCTTTTCTTGGACATTACCATCACACTCAATGTGGAAGTTTTCTTACCCTTTACATCCGCTCTTAACTTTGCAAATGCACTTCTTTACCTCCTTCAACATCAGCCAATTGGTCACACTCTTGGGTGACTCTTTCTTTTATCATGACACTTGCTTGTGCTTAAACCATGGGGAGTGTCCTCAAGTCCTTGTTGAATCTTCAACACTTTATGGAAGTCCTTCTTTGGAATCTTCCACTCCTCGTTACCTTGGCCACCTTTAGCTTGGGTTTCAATCTTCAATCCTTCAAATCTTCAAATCTTCAAGTGTTTTACAATCCCTTAGCTTGGGCTCCTTCCTTTGCTTTGGCTCCAAGATTTGCATCCTTACTCCATCCAAGCTTTGCCCATCTTTTCTTTGGCTTTTCCAATGTGAAAAGTGAGTTGAATTCCTATCTCAACTCAAGAATCAAGCACATTTAGTTATCATAGAATGAGCATACATATTTGATTTTAAAAATTTACCTCAATGGGTTTTTTCCACAATAACATACATCCACAATTTTCATACATAGGAGCCTTGCATCTTGGCCATATTCATGGCATCCGAAAACATGTACTTTCAGCTCATCTAAGTGAACATGAAGAACCTTCAAAACTTCAATATCATGATAAGAAACAGATATAAGCATGCATACAAAACATCCATCAGTTGAGCATATATTCAGCTCTCTTTGTGCCAATTCATATGGCTACATTGACCTACACAATTTTCAGCTTGTATAGGCTTTATAAAATAGCCTATTACGCATCCGCACATCATTAAGATGTGTATATATCATCCTTGTCCACATAAGCATACATCTTTGCAAGCTAGACATCAATCATCAACTTTAAATTCCACTTATATTCAGCCTACACATGGCTCTCCAAAATTATCAATCATCTTGAGCATAACTTCATAAGCATGCATACATAAGCATCTTCATTGCATAAGCATAAAATGCTACCATCAAGCTTACATATAAGCTTCAACCTTCAACCATTTACATAATATCAAAACTTGCACTTCATTCAATTGAGTGCAATATCAAAAACATGCATACAATGTTCATACACATCTATATGTTGTTGCTCATCGAAGATTCTTTGCTTCAATCTTCATCTCCTTGTATAGGCTGCTCATAAATCTTGAACAAAGTGATTAGCATCACTTATAGAAAACATCAATGATCAATATATGTAGTGGAGGGTTGGAAGAAGAGAGTGTATCACTTCGAATAACATAAGGCAACAAACTTATCTTACACACAAGCTTCTTCTCCATAGATTTCCAATGAGCATCTCTCCATCTTCTTCAAGATCTCTTTATGCATTAATGGGCTCCAATCATCATGCTCTACAAAACCTTGTTTCCCTGTAAGACACATGATTACTAAAACCTACTTTAGTCACACGTTTGAGATCGAATGCCTTTGAAGTTGGGTCCACACATAAAAGACTTGATTAGCTTTCTAACACACTAAATAGTACTCCATTTGGAGTTTGTATGGACAGGCAACCAACTAACTAAAGATAGATTACATGTCAGCTCAGGTTAAGAAAAAAATTGAGGTTCACAAGAAATGTTCCCAATCACTATTAGAGAACGGTTTGACTGCGATGCTTGAGAGGTAAAATTTTTAACAAGATATTATATGCATTAAATGGATGTGTACATAGAGAGATATCACCTTCACAAGGTGGCTATGCACAGAAAACATATGTAGCTGGAATACCTTTGTGCGTTGTAGCACAATAGTGAGGATCCTTTTGATATCCATTGATGAGAGAATGACTAGGATATGCTTCTACACCATCTCTGTGTCATCTCCACAAATTTTCATGTTCAAGTGACTTGTATATGTAGAGGTATGGGCATGGGACATTTCACCTAACTTTGCATCTTATCTCACCTCTTGAACTTTCACTTCTTGTCCTTTGTCCTTCCATTGCCTTTGGTGACTTTTGGTGCTCCAAATCACCTCACATGGATTGATCATGACGTTTTTGAGTAATCCATCTCTCTAAATATATTTTGGCTTTTATCCAAGCCATAAATACATTTGCCCTATTTAATTAATCACTCTAGTTTAAGGTTATGATTGTGCTCAATACATTTTCAAGGGATAACTTCCTTTTGAGCTTACAACAAATACATAAATGATGAAGAGGTAAATAAGGAGAGATGATTATGTGCCAAGCCTCAAAATTGGAGCTTGCACATGCTATTTAATTTACAACAAACATGAACATGAGGCAAGGTAAAGGAGATGAGCATGTACTCTATATAAACTCGGGTTGCTTAAATAATGTATCAAGGAATGTAGCTTTACTGTCAGACTTGAAAGATCCAAGGAATAGGAATGAAGTCCAAACAAGAGATAACACAAGGCATCCAATGGAGAAGATAGGTAATGTGAAAACATCAGATGGTAATATTAACCTATTGAGCAAGGTATGATATGTGCCAACTTTCACCAAGAACATCATCAGTGTAGGTCAAATTGTTGAGAAAGAATTGCAAGCCAGATTTACAAAAAAGGGAGCATTTGTTGCGAATCCACATCAACGATTCATAAGAATAGAAAGAGAAGAAAAATTGGGTAGATTATTTACATTTCAACTCCACGATACTAGAAATATTGCATTGTTCAATTATGATAGTCAAACGCTATCATAATTGGAAATTTGGCACAAAAGGTTAGCTCACATAGGTGAAATTGCTCTCAAACAAATTAGTAGGGATCAAAGTGTACTTTTTCTACCAAATATATGCAAACAACATATGATCTAGAAATGTAGTGCTAGTCCATACTCATGTATGGGGACCAAGCAAGGAGCATTCAATCTCTGATCTAGGTATTATGTCCCATTTATTGATGATTGTAGTAGAATGACAATATTATACTTTATGAAGCATGAAGATGGAGTGTTTCCATGTTTCAAGAAGTAATTAACTCTTGTTGAAGATCAAATGGGTAAAATGTTGAAGAGAATAAGGTCATATGGAGTTACTTCTCCCATGACTTTGATTCCTATCTCCAAGAGAGAGGAATTAAAAGAGATATTACTACTAGGTATACACAAGAGCCAAATGGAGTAGCATAGAGAAAAAATAGAACCATTTTGGAGGCAACAATGTCAATGCGAAATAAGAAGAAATGACCCAATTGCTTATGAGTAGAGGCTATATCTATAACCACATGCTTGATCAATAGACTCCTATCAAAACAACTAGATGGACTGACACCATATGAAGCATGGAATGCACACATACCTTCACAAATCAGAGGCAAATTAGATCCAAAAGTAGAAAATATTCATTGGCTATGAACTTAATCAAAAAGGTTAGAGGCTATACAATCCAAGCAATAAATGGCTCATTGTAAGTAAAGATGTTGTGTTTGATGAAAACAAATCTTGGTTTGAAGATGATTGCAAGAAAAAAATTCCCTATGATCTAGAGAAGACTTCCCATCATTGTCAAAGAGAATTGAACCTACACTTTGAAACATCAAGGGATTCTGATGATGATTAGAAGAATCCATGAAGGTAGTTAAGAGATGTGGCAGACTCATCTCAACAAAGCATAAGATTCACTAGAGAGAAAAGGAAGCTAGAAAGGTATGGTGATGATACTTCATTGGTCACTAATCACTCAATATATATAGCACAAGACTCAAAGTCTGAAGAACCTACTTCCTATGAAGAAGCCACAATGGAGAAGTGCCATGAAGAAGAGATAGAAGCTTTACAAGAGACTTTTAGACTTGTGAATTGGTACCCAAGAAACCATCCATGAAGGTCATTGGCTCAAGGTGGACACACAAAGTAAAGAAGAATTATGATGGCTCAATTATGACATACAAAGCAAGGCTTGTAGCCAAATGGTTTGCAAAAACTCAAGGTATTTATTGTGAAGAGACAGTCAGATGTTTCAAAAATGTCTACTATTAGAGGACTCATGAGTGTCTCATCTTCCAAAAATTAGAATATATATCAAATGGATGTTAAAAATTCTTTGTTAAATGGTTGGATGTCAGAGGAGGTATATGTGGCTCAACCTCCTGGTTTGGAAGATCAATCATACCCTAAACATGTGTGCAGGTTGAGGAAATCCTTCTTTATCTTGAATCAAGCTCCTAGAGCTTGGAATCATAGACTTGTCACTTACCTGCAGGATAAAGGTTTTAATGTAAACAAGGTAGATCCTTCCCTCTTTATTAAGAGGAATCACTCAGAGTTCATATACATATGTGCATATGTGTATGATATAATCATTATAAGTAATGATGTAGATGGAATGAGAAAAACGAAAGCTCAAATGAAGGAGGAATTCAAGATTAGTGATCTTGGTTTGCATCACATACTTCCTATGTTTGGAAGTGGTATACACAGAGAAAGGTATGTTTCTATCTCAAAGAAAAGTACATCACAGATATTCTCTCTAAATTCAAGATGGAGAATACAAAGGTTGTAGGTACATAGGTACTCCCATGGAGGTCCATTTGAAGTTAAGTTCTCATGAAGATTAGCTCATTGAGGATGTAAGTAGCTATCAAAGTTTAATTGGAAGCCTAAACAATGAGAAGCAAAAGGCATTCATGAAGGCTAGATCTATCTTGGAGGTTATTATTGATGTGTGGGAATTTTTGGAGTGGGACTTCATTCTTCAATCCCTGAAAGACCTTGAATGTGGATAAAATTTCATCAATATGATCGCCATGCTTATGGGGAACACCTTATCTAGAATTAATATCAATGGTTGCCTCTCCCAAGAGATCATGCTGAAGTGCTCTATGAGAAAAGTTTATCCTTTGGTTCCCCTTCTGTTTGTCACTACCACCAATAGGCTTAGCTTCTTACTTAACCATTAGAGCCTTTTTGGACAGATTGAGGGTCCTTGGCTCCCTTATAGTCAGAACCAAATGCCATTGAGACTCTTTGTCAATGACAAGACTGCTTTTGTGCATAATGACCCTAATAGTATCAACATCTTCTCATGATGTCTAAATTTTTCTATGCGACCTCGACATCTAAAATTAATCACTCCAAAACTACTTTCAAAGCCATTGTTGGGCCCGCACTACAATTCTTCACTAACTAGGGAATTAATGAGGTGCATAATGGGCTTACTCTTTGGCTTCTCACTATCTTGACGGGTTTCAAAGTTTCAATAGGCTAGTCTTGGAATTGGGTTCTAACAAAATTGGATTCTAAACTATCCTAGTGGAAGGGCATGTATCTCATCTTGGTGCAGTTTGTTATGCTCATCAACAGCTTCCTCATTTCATTTCTTATCTTTTTGTTAAGAATATTGTTTTCCCGTTTGAATAGTCTACCATTTTTAGAATTGGACCCTTCATCAAAAGTCCCTTCAATATTTTCACAGCTAATGTATGTCTATTGAGCCAAACAAATTTCATAGTTTTTTGTAGCAAGCCATATAAGTCGTTTGTCACATGTTGAAAGTGAGAAATCCAAATTAAATAGAATACACATGATCCTAAAAATCGTCTCACTTTACTCATAGATTTACAAATACTTTCCATTTATTAATTTCATCAATTTTAGAACGAAACGGTTAATGGCCATAAAAGCCACAAAGGTGTCCAATGATGAGTACCTCATTTACTCCTAAAGTTGATTTTCGATTTACAAAGTTAAGCCTACTTCAATAGATCGTTGATAAATCTTTTCACAACCAAGAATGTGGGCTTTAACAAACTTTCAACATCCATCATCATATATAGTAAGGTCCATTCCTATGTCTAACCAACCCTTAATGTGAATATCATTAATAAATGGCATAGCAATGTATGGATTAAAATTGTGCAATTCCAAAATCATTATAGTGTTCAACATATGAGCAGCTTAATTGGTCGCACCTTGAGGTAGTGTGTACAGTTTAAGAAACAAGAGGTGTTTCCATAGTGGTTATATCTATATTTTCTACTACCAATTGGAATTGGTCAGAGAAAGAGTAGAGATCTCCCATTGAATAAATAGCATGTCATTCAAATGCTTCCACAAATTCATCAACAATTAGTCCAATACCAACATTCTGTCTCACTAAGGTGGATGAACTCCGACTTTTAGTGTTCCGAGTGGCGATGCACATGGGTTGCTTGCAACAAAGTGCACTTGATGAAAATAGCTCAAGAAAATTGATTATTACGAATTTTTAAATCTTCTCATATCATGAAGAGTCTTTATAAAAAAAAAAATCATATCCTTATGCGGTTTTGGAAGAAAACTTGTGCATTTTATCATGTTCCAAAATCATTTTTATCATCCCATGATTTGTCTCCAAAGATTACTTTAAAAAATAAAAAACAATTCAATAACTTTATAGGAAAACAAACGCATGAAATCCTTCTTGCATGTTAAGATAACTCCGTTTGCTTCAATTGTAAAGAAAAGACTTAAAAAACACCTTTCCTCATGATATGATATGAAGTAATACAAAAAGTCAAAGAAAAGGTTTTTTAGATTGTTGCATATCAAGGGAAATCAAACTATGGACTTGGACTTTGTTTTTAAAGGAAGATATGTGTTTCAGCCGTTACACTAATCGTACGTTGATCTCTCTTAAGACGCGATACTATTTTTGTATCATTTTTTACTTTTCTCACATTGTTAAATTCTTTTAGGCAACAAAAGAACGACCTTTCCAATCACTACAGGAACCTTGAATCGAACACGTGAGTTCATCCATTTCAATACGAGCATTTATGAGTGAAAGTCTTTGTCTAAAGAAGACGTAAAATAATGGAATTCTACTATCACGTCATGAAACAAATTGATACAATTAAGCGGGTGATCGTGCGTAGTGGAGCTTTGATGGCTCTTTAGGGTTGAGGGTTTTCCCCCCCCCTGCGAGTCCCTCCCCTCAGTCGGGAGGGCGCTCGCCTGTGTGCTTCGCCTGCCCCTTTGGGGGTAAGTTGCTCAAGGTGGCTCCTTCGCTGTGGGAGTGTTCTATCCGGGAGGTCGCTGAGTGGTGGGTTCTCTGTACGCTGGTTGTTCCCTGTCCCGGCCCTGCATGGCTTTGCATGAGGCATTACAAAATGGATTATCCCAAGGAAGCAAGAGAGAAGGTCTCTCAAGTAAGAGTTCTAACTCCTTTGATAGATTCGAGCAGTCGATGCTGGATAAAAGTGATGGAACTTGGAGTTTCATCTCCCCGTTAAGCAATAGGAACCCTGCTGGGGTTATAGGCCCCTCAGGCGAAATGCATGCTAAAGATTTAGGGTTTAACTCCGCAAGTAAGGAGTCTGACGTGTTGCTGTCTTTGGAGGGTGCGTATTCTGGAAAACAAGGTCAGAATGTCGATGTTCAAGTCAAGAGTGACTGTTGTAATAAAAAAGGAACGTATGCCGCAGCCCTCAAGCAAAGGAAGCTTGATGCTTTTGACACTATTGATAACATTGCTTACATTAGTAGTGCTTCTGATACTGCGGACCTGAAAGGTAAAAAGAAGGTAAACGAGGGGCTGGAAGACGGGGTAAACATGATCAATGTTGATTTCGTCCAAAACGAAGTAGAGGACAACACTCTTGTGATAGACAAGAACTCCCTTAACAATTGGCACAATGTTTTGTATGAAAGAGCAGTTATTGGTCTCTGTCATGGACCTAGACCGCCCCAAGAAGTTCTTAAAGGGTGGATAAAAAATAGTTGGACCATTAGGGGAATTAGACTGAAGCATGTCCAATACCTGCCTAACAACTTCTTTCTTTTCTTTTTTGAAGACTCAAATAGTGTTCTGCAGATAATGTCAGAGGGACAGTGGTTAATCCGAAACAGTCCGTTATCCATGTTCAGATGGTATCCAGGCTTTAATCCCAAGGGTGAAAAACCCACCAAGGTGCCCGTGTGGGTGGAGTTCCCAGACCTCGCAGTTGAATTTTACCCCTGGGTGCAACATCTTGGATCAATGACAGGAAAGGTATTAGGGCAAAAGTCCAGGAATGGATTAAACCCTAAATGGGACCCCCAGATTCTTGTTGAGGTTGACATTTCCAGAGAAGTTAAAACCTCTATAATGCTCAAAGACTCGGAAGGATGCATGCTACATGAACAGAAGGTAAGATATAGGAACCTCCCCAACGCTTGTTTCAATTGTTTTAAGCAAGGACACCTAATAAAAGAATGTCCTCTTCTTGACAATAAGAAAGACTTTGTGGAAGGAAAAGATGAGCCAAAAGGTAAGTATAACCAGCAGGAGTCTAGCACTAGCAAAAGACATAATGGCAAAGCTAAGAAAAAAGTGTATAACAAATGGAGCAACAGATTTGATGTTCTTTTGGAGGATGTTACTAACCCCTTTCAGGTTCAAGAAGAAGAAATTGGGTTGCAGGATATGTGTACCCAGAGGGAAGGTGAAGTTCATCACTCTACTCTTTTGAAAGAGGGAGAATGGACACAAGTGAGTAACAGGAGAAATAGGAAGGATAAACAGGATAATGACGTTCTAATCAACCCCACCATTGCTGAAGAAAAAGTTCCAGAGCAGTCTGTTCAAGATGACTTTTCTAGACAGTTAACTCAACAGGATTACGAGCAAGTTCTCCTACTCCAAAAGAATAACGGTGGTTACGAGGATGTCGAAATGGGGACTGAAGACATAAGAGCTTCTCCTAAGCAAACCAAAGCCAAAAGGAAAGAGGCAGTCAGGGTCTCTGGATTGGTCATCAAGCCTCCCAAGAATGGTAGAAAGTAATTTGGTCTCCTCTTCTTTTGGTTAAAGTATGAATTCTATTAAGCTGCTTTCTCTAAATATCAAGAGGATCACCGATCCTGTCCGAGGTAAAATAGTTAATAATTGGATTAAAGATATTAATTTGCTCCCTGATATTATTTGTCTTCAAGAGCTGAACGTTGGTGGTTTTGATCTTCGGGCTAATCTTCAAATCGTTTCCAGTAATCACTGCTGGTACCACACTGATCATAGCAACAAGAAGGGGGGAGCTGCCATTGGTATTGCTGCTAATCTTGCTCATTGTGTTGAAAAAGTTTTGTATAGTTGTACTCATCAATGGGTGGCTTTGAAGTGTAAGGATCCTATCAATTTAACCATCGCCAGTGTTTATGCTTCTAACAATCATGGTGACAGAATTTCTTGCTGGAAAGAGCTTAGTAAGCTGAACGAAGATTCCATGCTGGTAGGTGATTTCAACATGGTCTTATTAGACAAGGACAGAAAAGGTAACTCTGAAAATACCTTACAGGGTTCTGAAAAGATTGAGTGGTTTAACATGATAAACTGTCTCAACCTGTTTGATTGCTCTGAAAGAACGGGTCATACTTGGAGAAATAAAAGCAGCACTAGACCCTTGTCTGCTAGGCTTGATAGATGCTATATTAATGTCAGCAAGTACCAAGAGTTTTGGCAGCATAAGTGTTTTTCTGATTCTTCCCTGCAGGTTTCAGATCACCTCCCTATTATTGTCCAATTTGATAAGAATTCCCCGGACTATAAAGCTGGGTGGGTTCATTTGGATGCCTCCCTTCTCAAAATTAAAAGTGTTAAAGAGAGAACTAAGGAGATTTTCAACAAGCATTTTACTTCTGGTTGTTCTCCCATGATTGCTTGGGAAAGAGCTATCAAAGAAATTCAGATTCTTTTTTTCTGTGCTAATCTCAGGGCTAAGGAAGTTAGAAAACAAAGGAGAATGATGATTAGAAGAGAGATAGACCTAATTGAAAGGAGTAATTCTGATGAGCCTTCTAAAAGGGCTAACCTTAATAAGCTCCAGGAGAGTTTGAGATTGGAAGACTATATCTCTGCTAGAGGTGCTCTTGCTGCATCCAGAGAATTTTGGGCAGGAAAGGTTGACAGGCCTAATAAATTTATGTTTGATCTGTTGAGGAAGAAAAAAACTAGGGATTTTGTCCCCCCCCTCAAGAAAAAAGATGGTGGGGTTGCTTCTAACATGAAAGAAAATCTGCAAGAGGCTGTATGATTCTTTACCAATGTATTCTCTAGGCCTCCCAAGAGAGGGGAGGACATCCAGAGTGCCAGGTCCTTAATTGCCATGAAAAGGAAGAAAATGATTCCTATGGACCTGGCTACTATCCTGGACCTGCCCCTGTCTGCTGGTGAGATTAAAGAATCCATTAGTAAATTGAAGCCTGGTAAATCGCCTGGTCCTGATGGTATCACTAATGAGTTTTTTCAAGAGCTTTCTGAATTCATTGTGCCCTTAATTCTCTTGGTGTGGCAAGAGGCCACTAGAAGGGGTTCTCTTTCCAGCTTTATTAATTCTGGGATTATTAAGCTAGTCCATAAGAAAGGTGAGAAGGATGACCTGAACAACTGGAGACCTATCTCTTGTCTGACAACTTTGTATAAAATATATGCTTCTTCCTTAGCCAGGAGATTGAGTAATGTTATGGACAAGATCATTCTGCCCGAGCAGAAAGGTTTCATTAAAGGCAGGTTCATTCTGGATGCTATCATCTCTATCTGGGAGGGGATGTCCTATGCTCAAGATAAGAAGGTTGATACTTTTTTTTTCAAAGTGGATTTTGACAAAGCTTATGATCGTATGGAATGGGACTTTATTCTTCAGTCCCTTTTTGATATTGGAGCTGGTAGAAGATTTATCAAATTTACTAGCACTCTTTTTGGAAATGCTAACTCCAGAATTGCTATGAATGGTAGTCTCTCTGACCCTTTTCTTCTTGCTAGATCTGTTAGACAGGGATGTCCCCTTGCCCCTCTTTTGTTTGCCATTTCTAGTGATGCTTTGGGTTGGCTGATAAGAGATAGTATGGGGAAAGGTGACATTAAAGGGCTGAACATCCCTGGTTGTGCTTCTCCTCTTGGGCTTCAGATGTTTGCAGATGACACCAATATGATTACTTTGGCTGATAGTGTGTCTGCTGAGAATTTCATGACTTGCCTTCAAGTTTTCTGTACTGCTAGTGGTTCTATTGTCAATCATAAGAAAACAGGTTTCTATTCCTCTAATAAAGTGATTCCTGAATGTATAAAGGCTAATAAATGTGACCTCATTATGGAAGGCTCTATTTTTAGACTGCTGGGCATACCTATGGGTTTTGGGGTTTCTTTTGAGCAAAGATGGAACTGGATGTTTGACAAGTTTAGAACTAAAGTGTTTCACTGGATGAACTTTCAGCAAAATCTTTCTCAAAGAGCTTTTGTGCTAAAGCACTATGTCCTGCCTGTCCTCACTTACTTTTTTGCCTATTGGATGCCTAACAAAAGACAGCTTGCTCAGGTCATTGGCTTGTCCAGAAGGTTCCTCTGGGGAGGGTCTACTCATAATTTCAAATCTGCCAAGGTTGCCTGGAGAACCTGTTGTCTTAAAAAAGATGAGGGAGGTTTGGGTATAGTTTGTCCTTCTAAAATGGCCACTCAAATGGTTGGCAAGTGGATTCTTAGGGCTACTTATTCTACAGATTTCTGGTCAGCTCTCATCAAAAGGAATGTTGCTGAATTTTCTGTTGCAGGTTACAAAAGTTGGACCAACCTTAAATGGTGGGATGTAATTACCTCTCCTCTCCATGTCATTCCCAAAGGGAGTAAACTTATCTGTTCTTTCTGGAAAGCTTGGAATCTTATTAAAAGTACTTACAAGCTTCCTGTTTTTCTAAAAAAAAATTCTAATTTTGTATTACAAAGTTCCATCTGGATAGGCTGGTTTTCTGATTCTAGTCCTCAAGAACTAACTATTCGGATGAATAAGTGCAGGAAAGCAGGTTTTGATTCCTGGAACTCTCTCTGGGATGGCAGGCAAGTTTGTGACATTAGTTTTATCCAAGGAATTGATACTTTGTCTGCTGCCTGTAAACAGGATTTGATGAGGAAAAGGACTTGGCTGATTGACAAGTTGGAGGAGTACAATTATCATAAAGAAGTTGGTGTTGCCGATGTTGCAGAAGATATTTTCAAAAATTTCAAAGCTGCTGGACTCAAAGACACTTGGGTTACTAGCAAATTAAATAACAAGTGGAAGTTGCAATGGGGTAGATCCCAATGGATGTACAGATTCAGGACTGTCTGGGCCTTTGCTAACACCTCAAGACAGGCTTTCCTGTTGTGGATGATCATCCACCAGGGTATTTGGACTGGAAGCAGAGCCAGGAGGGCTAAAATTAGTGCAGGAAATTGTCCCTTCTGTGGGCAGGTTGAGGACATCAGTCACCTGTTTGTTCACTGTATAAATGCTCAAAAGTTTTGGTACTACCTTAATCTGTACTGTTCTGCTGAGGGTCTCCCTCAGTTGGGAGTCAACGAGATCTTGCTTGGAGAAAGTAAAAGAATGGATATTGCTCTTTGGCAGATGATCAGAGCCCATACCCTTTGGTACATCTGGAAAAATAGGAATGAAAGAATGTTCTCCCACAAGCCTAGGGACTTTCTATTCGCCTGCAATAAAGGGGTTTTGAGATTGTTACATCTTTGTAAAACCAGCCTCTGTGATGCCTTCACTTGTAATTTTGACCAACATCACCTAATGAGAGTGACTAAACCCAGCAGATGGAAGACTTCTCTGTTTAAAATGTACTCCCCATCCAGACTCTCATTGAGTCAGTTTCTAGAAGACATTATATCTTGATTCTCCTATGGGGCAAAGCCCCAAGATGTAACTTTTCATTTCCTGCACTAATTTTATCTTTCCTGTTCTCTCGAAAAAAAAAAAAAAATAATGGAATTCTAAAGAGCATTTATGAGTGAAAGTCTTTGTCTAAAGAAGACGTAAAGTGATGGAATTCTAAAGAGCATTTATGAGTGAAAGTCTTTGTCTAAAGAAGACGTAAAGTAATGGAATTCTAAAGAAGACTCGAAGTAACTTCAGAAAAATCTGTTTTGTCTTGACGCAGAATAAAAGACCAAACGAAATAAAGAAAACAAAAGCTGAATTCGTCACGTAAAACTCAGAAAGATGGGTCCTTTATAAAATGCTTGATTCATTGTATTCCTAGAATTCTCCTTGTTAATCAAAGGCAAAGAATTTTGTCATGCGCAGATTTACGAAATCAAGTTCTGAAACTCTCTATCATGGAGTTCCACGATTCATTGAAGCTTCACATTTTCATAATGAGTTATGTTCGAGCTATTTATATATCAAACGATCAAATCTTTCTTACCTATAGCCTTCTGGATTGAGCGCAAAACGTACTATGGCCAGAGATCTAAGGTTCATTAAAATAACAAGCAGTATCAATAGGTAGAAAACTTTGCGTTACTGGATAGGTCAAATTTCTCCACACTTTTAACAAGTCCCATTGCACCCTCCTCTCATAACTCTTGATGGGGAATCCCATGCCCATGAAACTCCTTTCAAATAGAAAAAAGCCTTGGCAACTTCGCAGCTATCATCTTCCTTTTTGCTGCACATCGTTTTCCAAACCTACCACACAAGCGATCCATGGAACATCCAACATGATCTGCCTATTTCTCATAGCTTGAAGCTCGACCAAGTTTGACATCCAAGACAGCTTTCGTTTTTTCTTAAGGGCAATCAGATCATCTACAAATATTGATATTTCTCCTCTTTGGTAAGTCGAGGCAAGGATTGAGCTAAATATTCGGAGTGGCGCATATTTCTGTATGAATCATTTCATCCCCTCCTTGACAAAGAAACTTTCTTAAAAAAGCCCTTTGATGAGTTGTTTCCACAAAATATAGAAAGAAAAACGGGATTTTTAGATAAAATAACACCAAACTTATTGATGTAAAAAATGATCAAAAGACTCCTTTCCCATAGCAATAGTTTAAAATTCAAATGCATCATCTCAAAGCAACTAATCACCAAGAAGGAAAGAATTAGAAATTCTTTGGCTAAAGTTTTTGTCATCTCTCATCAAATTAGGGAGAGTATCTCCCCGAAGACATTGGATGAGAGAGCTCTTTTTTTTTTCAAACCCCATCCAAGAGCCACTAGAACAAGTCACAAATGGACCAAGGTTTATCATAGAGAATAGAGGAATAGAGAAGAGCAAGCAAAGGAACAATCCAATGTGGAAGAGGAACTCTACAATCTGAATTGGAGGGCTTCCATGCAAAAATAATACAACAATATAATGAGGAATGGAACTTGGGAGATAGTGCATTGACCACCTAAGCCTAAACTCATTCACACTAAGTGGGTCTGCAAGCCAAAGTACAAGCCTCATGGTACTCTAGAAAAGTACAAAGCAAGACTTGTTGCATAAGGCTAGTCATAAGTTGAAGTCATTGAATTTTGTGAGTCATATACCTCAACTATAAGCATCACGACTTTCCAAGTATTACGAGTAGTGGGTGCACAAAGTGATGGCCAACCTATCACATGGAGGTCAAATCAACATTCGTGAATAGAGACCTCAAGGAGTAGATATGCATGTCTTAGCCACCACAATTTGAGGCTCCCCATTCAGTCAACAAGGTATGTCAAGTGAAGAAGGTTTTACATGGGTTAAAACAAGCGTTACATGTGTTACACCATGGTAGCAATGGGTAGATAAGTATATCTTGGATCTAGGTTTCAAGAGATGTGCTTCTGATGCTAACTTGTATGTTTCAAAGAGAGAATGTAAGATAATTTTGTTTGTAGTCTATGTGGATGACCTTATGATTACAAGAAATGTTGATGCTCTTTTCCAAAAAACAAAAGATGCCATGAGTTCAAAAGTTGAAATGACGGACTTCGGCTTAATGCATTATCGGTTAGAGCTTGACGTTTGGTAGGAAATAGAAATAATTTTCATCTCTCAACAAAAGTATGCAAGAAATGTATTAAAGGCATTTGACATGGAAAATTGTGAGGAGATGTCTACACTTATGTAGGTGTACAAAACAATTATCCATTGAGAATAGCTCACCTCCAATGGATATTGAAAGATAAAAGAAATTAGTTGGAAGGCTCATCTACTTTTGCAATAGCACACTACATATCTCTTATGTTGTTAGAAGAGTAAGCATGCTCCCTAATAGGCCATGCTAAATGCATTGGAAGGAAAGCCTACAGATAGTAAGGTATTTGAAAGGAACCTTTCATTATGGTATGCTTTAGGAACAAGGCTCATCTCTTGTAGGATATTATGACTGGTATTGCAATGGTAGGATATATTGATACCAGAAAGTCCATTTTTGGATATTGCTTTTCTTTATTATTAGGTATTTTCTATTGAATGAATAGTAAACAACCGACTCTTGCATTATCTTCTACTGAATTTGAGTCCAAAGAAGTATGTGTTGCAACATCTCAAGCAGTATGGTTGGGGAAGATCCTATGGCAAGAAAGATAAATGGAGAGGATGCTATAGGGTTGAAGTGTGACAACCAAACTTGTATGACCATTGCCAAGGATCTTGTTTTTGCATGCACTTACCAAGCACATACAAACTCAGTAGCATTATGTGTGTGTGTTGATTGAGGATGCGGCCATGGAGAGAAGATATTTTCCAATAGAACAAAATGGAGGAGAAATCTTCACCAGGGCTCTTCGGGAGAGCAACTTCATCGAGACTTTTCGAAACTTTTGCATTGGACCAAGGAGTTGGTTCATTGCAATGTGGACATTCAAGAGGGGTGTTGGATATAATCAATGTGCAACCTTCAAGGCCCCTAGTATGAAGAGAAGCCATTGTGAGAGCTGAGACATTTTTGGAACCCTAGATTCCATGTTTTTTTTTTATATAAAGGAAGTTCGGCAATAGCCTACTCTCCCGGACTTGAATTAAATTAAGAAACAAAGGTACAAAAGAAGGGGACTAGTGCCCACGGGACCCCCCAAATCCCACAAAGCAGGGGAAGCTTGATTGAATCCTAGGTTGCATTACAGAGAAGGTTAATCACCCTCTCGTCGCCCTCATGCGGGGCCCACTTGGGTTTGAGCTTGTTGTTGATCAAAAGGAGGACTTGATGGTGCCTGAAGGGGGGGGACTTCTTACTGTTAGCGATCCTTTTGCCCAGGAGGAATAGTGATTTCTCAATCGACCACTCCCTGGAGGGATCGCCGAAGTTGAGAGCACACCTCTCCCGCCAAATTTTCCACAGGACTTCCCCTCTGATGGCGTTCCAGAGTGTCGCAGAGCAGCCAATCGCTTCTCCCAAAAGGACTTGTTTCCAACTAAGCTGTTTTTGAAGTCTGATTTTCATTCCAACCGTCTGCCAGATTCTGTAGGAGTTGGGGCAAGTAAGGAAGATGTGTGGGACATCTTCGATAGCGCGGTGGCAGCGTTTGCACCAAGGAGGGATCCCACAAAGTTTGCTAGCCTTATGGTTGGTCCAAATTCCTCGATGAAGAATTTGCCATAAGAGGACAGACTTCTTAATCTCAATGAGGGGGTGCCAGATACTCATGAATTTCATGTCCC
This sequence comes from Ceratopteris richardii, assembly GCA_020310875.1. NCBI lineage: Eukaryota > Viridiplantae > Streptophyta > Polypodiopsida > Polypodiales > Pteridaceae > Ceratopteris > Ceratopteris richardii. The sequence continues at coordinate 163,094,563 of CM035429.1, read as the reverse complement.
ACCGAAGCCGCGTCCAAGACAGGCACCACTTCTTGTTGAGGCTGATCTGGAGGTCAGCTGTTTCTTTGATGTTCGGGATTTTGAGTAGGCTATTTCCATTGTGCCATTTGAGACCAAGCGAGTTCGGTGTGTCGTGTCCCATGAGAAGGCGAGTCTTGTGACGATCCCAAGCGAGGCATCTGCTTTGCAAAGTGTTCCATTCTTCGTAGGAGATGTTTATGCGAGGGTCAATATCCTCGAAGTTGATCCAGTTGTTGGTGTCATGTTTCCAGAGGTGTTTCCATTTTTTGAATCCTTTGTTCCATAGCTTCTTGGCGTTTTGAATGTTCCACGACTCCACACTCCGGATGCCATGTATCGGGAACCAGATAGAGTCGTTTTGTCTGATTCCGGCCGCCCACTTCCAGTCCTCACTAATTCTTGTGAAGCTTTTGACTTTATTCCAGCCCTTCCAAAGGGAGCACACGAGATTGGAGCCTTTCGGGAAGACGGGGATCGAGGAGAAAAGCAGGGTCATGATGTCAAGATTCTTCCAGTTCGGGAACCCCGTGAGGGCCAACTCATTCTTGTTTCTGAAGATCAGCTTGGCCCACGAGGCCTCCCTATTGCACCAAGCCTTAATCATCCATTTGGCTGCCAGTTTGTTAGCCATACACCCAATGTCCAGGATACCGAGCCCCCCGCTATCTCTAGGGCTAGTGCAGATGGCCCATTTGATTTTAGGCACCCCCCTTCTGTTATGATCGCCCGTCCAAAGAAAGTTTCTACAAATACTATTCAGTTTGGACAATCCTTGCTCATTAGGTCTCCAACAAGAAAGGAAATAGATGGTAGAAGAGAGGAGGAACGTGTTGATAACCATCGCATGCCCAGCGAGATTGATTTGCATACCTCTCCAATAGTTAAGTTTGTTTTCAAGTTTAGCCAGCACCCAGCTCCATCGCTGCTCCATAGAGACGCCAAACCCCAAGGGGATTCCAAGAAGTCGAAGTATTTGGCCCTGCGGGATGATTTGACAGCCATGATCAGTGAGAAGGCCAGGATGCTGTCCCACGATAGCCCTAAAGGCGGTCTTGGAGTGGTTGATTTTGGATCCAGAGGCATCACAAAAGGTAGCAAGACACCTCCAGAAGGTCTCCAGGCTGGTATTATCATTGTGGACGAACGCGTTCATATCATCAGCAAAAAGTCTCATGATGATTTGACTGTGGTCATGAGGCAGCCGGAGGCCTTTGATATTGCCAACCTCCACATGATGAGCCACAAGTCTGCTCAGCCCCTCAGTGGCGATGGCAAAAAGAAGGGGGGCCAGAGGGCACCCTTGTCTAATCGATCTTCTAAGATGGATCGCCTTCGAAAGTTTGCCGTTAACGTTAATTTGGGTCGTTGCGTTTCCGAGAAGGGTCGCGACCATCTTGGTGAATTTCTGACTAAGTCCGAGATCTTTGAGCGATTGCAGAATATAGTCCCATTCTAGCCTGTCGTAGGCTTTGTCAAAGTCGATCTTGAGGAAAACCACATCTTGATTAGACTCTTTTGCAAATTGAATACCTTCCCAAATATCCATAATGGTTTCCAGGATAGACCTGCCTTTGATGAAACCTTTTTGATCCTCACTAAGCCAAGATCTCAGATGGCACAAGAGTCTGTTGGCAATGACTTTGGCGATGATCTTGTATCCTGTTTGGAGCATCGTAATAGGCCGCCAGTTCTCGATTCTATTCTTTTCCCCCTTCTTATATATCAACTTGATAATTCCATTATTTAGACAAGAAGGAAGAGCACCAAACTTTAGCGCTTCTTGCCAAACCATCCGAAGAGGGGTGGCAACCACCAGCTTGAAGGATTTAAAGAACTCGTTGGTGAGTCCGTCGGGTCCCGGGCTTTTACCGAGAGGGAGGGCATCAATGACCTCAATGATTTCTGATTCCGAGATAGGGGCATGAAGTAGGGAGTGGAGGTTGGGTGGTATCCTCCGGGGGGAAACCCTAGAAATGGCAGCCATACAGTCCCTTCTATGGTGGGAAAGGGGGTTCGAGGTTCCCAGAAGTCTCGTGAAGTGCCCCTCAATGATGCCAAAATTATCTTCTTCCGAATTGCATACATTGCCATGTGGGTCAAGCAGTAGTGGGATCGACTCTCTGTTGTGTTTCCTTTTAAGGATACGACACATCTCTTTGGTGGGTTTGTCGGCTTTGCCAGCCCACCACTCCTTGAAGAAGATCTGCAAGTTTTTCTTTTGTATTTCTTCCTCGTATCTCAACACTGCTCTGATTTTTCTGAGGCCTTTCTGGGCTTGTTGTTTTCCTTTGTTCACTTCCTCCTCGAGACGCCAGAGTCTGTGGTAAAGGGCTTCCCTACGAGCCCGCCGCACAGTCTCGAGCATCTTCTTAGTTCTGATCATGATCTTACGAGACTTGTCGACCGCACTTCTCCAGCACTTGGCCGGGGCCAAGCCAGAGGCGAACGCCACTTTCCACACATCGGCAATTTCTTGGTGGACAGAAGGGAGAGAGAAGGTGGAAGCGTTGGCATGGAACCACGGAGCCTTGCGGATTTTGTTGGAAGGTTGAAAAGTGATAACGATCGGGTAGTGATCAAAGATAGTGAGGTCAGTGCGTTGCGTGATGGTAGGGAGGCCCCACTGTTGAGTAAAACTCTGAGAGATGTAGCATCTATCGAGTCTAGCTTTCCTCAGGTCCTCGCCCGCTTGGAGATTCGACCAAGAAAAGCCACTCGAGTCTTTGAACTCAAACAAATCCAAGTGGAGTTTGGTCAGGTCCCACGTGTCTTTCTCCCGACTGTCGATGACCCTGCCCTTGCCCATCCATCTGTCCATAGGGTCTTCCACCATGTTGAAGTCTCCACAAATAAGCACGTTGTGGGGAAGCGAGTCTAAGGAAGCCCAAGTGTTCAGTCTCTCCAAATCCCCGTTAGGGGCGTACAAAGAAACCAAAGCAACACAAAGAGGAGCACCAAAAGAGACAGCAATCCAACGGTGACTTACATCTTCAATGGAGTTCTCAAGCTTTTCAAACCAGAGTTGTTTAACACCGATAACCGTTCCTCCAGACCCCCGCTGGTGCTTCGTTGGGATCCACACATGGGCCGAGGAGATCTGTCTGAGCCGCTTCTAGAGGTCTTCTCCATCAATTTTAATCTCTTGAATACATATAAAGTCTGGGTTTAAGCTAATGTCGCGAAGCCATTGACCAATTATGGTCGCTCTTGAGGGGTCGGTTAGCCCTCGAGCATTCAGCGAGATGACAATCATTTTTGCATTGATCCCTCTTTGCGGGAGGGAGCATTGTCCTTTCTTCTCTTGACTTCGTCTTTCTTTTTCGCTGGGATCTGATCCCGACTTAGAAGTCGGTTCTTGTGGGGGCTTTTCCAGGGTAACTCCATAGGCTGTTTTCCTTTGCGGGATGCCCCTTGCTGGGGAGACTTGGGCCCCGTGCTCGGCACTGCTTCCGGGATCGTCGATCCAATGGTGGAACTTTCACTATCCATGTTGTCTTCGTTACTAGTGGTGAAACCATCTTCTTTGCTTGTAGTGTAACCCTCCTGGGGGGTTTCTTTATTGTCAGGGATCTCTAGGGCTTTGTCGTAGGTGTCTATCTCAAGTAGCTTCCCACCTGGGTAGTCAAGCTCATTGATCTCCTTTTCTAGATTGCAATACAAATTGCTGTAGGGGGTAAGCGGCATGTTGCTCTCGCCGTTGGCCCTAGGGCTTCTTTTCCTTCTTCTTCTAACTTCAATAAAGCCATCAGCATCAGCTAGCGGGTTAAGGAGGCCCTTGCCTTCCCCCTCCTTGGTCGAGTGGGTCAAATCGCCAAGGTTGTCTTGAGCGGTTTTGGAGGCTTCTTGAAAGCGCTTGTTTATTTGCCTGAGAGGGCAATCTTTAATCCTGTGACCTTGCTGGCCACAGCGAAAGCACGCGTTGGGAAGGTTTTTGTATGTGACGTCCTGTTCCCATACATCTCCTTCGCCCATGTCCACTTTGATCATTGTAGGAAGCGGCGAACTGAGGTCGGCCTCGACACAGATTTGGGGGTGCCACCTAGCATTGAACGAGTGTCTTGCTCCTTCATAGATGAGACCACCAACGTCTTCGCGTGAAGCCAGCGGCTTGCCGATAGGAGAGACAATGTCCCACACGAAGCTGTACAAGAAGTAAGGAAGGTTAGGGAGCTCAACCCAAAGAGGGTACCGAAGCGACTTCGATTTGTCGGGAGTAAAGTCCGGGGACCATCTGAATAGGCACAGGGTCGCCCGACCTAACTGCCAGGTGCCAACGCTAAGGGCTTGGAACGCCATCTCTTCATTTTCAAAGACTAGCAGCAAGTGGTTCGCTGGTAAGAACTGACATTTGCTAACAATTAGTCCTCGAGGGAACCATTATTTTCGAAGCCATTGTCGCACAGTTTCGAGCGGGGGCCTAGGGCCAAACACTTGGCCGACGAGGCAAACTTTCTTGAGCTCCTCTTGAGCCGACAGAACTGCGGGTCTACTGAGGGAAACAATGGGGGATTCAACACTTTCGGACGCCCCAGGGGCGGCACACGACCCCCCCTCCAGCAGAGCGGCCAGGATATCGGTCTCCCTAGGGGGAGGGGCCCGATTACTTTTGACGAGAGAGGAAGAAGCCACATCCATGGCCAAAAGGAGCCTGCGCCCGCCTTTGCGCCGTGAACTTACTCTTGCAAAGAGAGACTTCAACCCACTAGCGGGAAGACTAGGAGAGGCCAAACCGTAGGTTATCTTGCCGCGGCGGGAGTTTCAAAGAGAACTCGCGAAAGACTAACTTGAAGGAAATGAAGACCACGAGCAAGCAAAAGGTCAATGAAAGCCTCCCCTAAACACAAAGGAAAAGAAACCCCCCAACAACCACGAAGGGAAGCAGCGTGAAAAGCCCAAAAAAATCACAATAAAAGGTAGCCCTCTTCTCTTTTTCTTTTCCTTTTTTTCTTCTTTTTCTTTTTCTTCTCCTTCTTTTTTTTTTTTTTTCTTTCTTTTTTTTTTTTTTTTTTTTTTCCCTTTTGAAGGGCTAACACTCTTTTTTTTTTTTGGGGACTTCTTAAAAAAATATTGCGAAAGAGAAGCAAGCCCTGGTTGCTTCACGCCCATTATTTACCATTTCAATGGGAAACTGATTTTCCAGAGAGAGATGTAGAGCACTGAAGAGTACAAGCAGACCTTTGACTTTTAACGAAGAGTGAATGCAGACCTTAATGGACTTTTCAACGTTTGAACGCCTATTCCTAACTTAACGGAGCAATTGACTTTGACAAAGAGTGCGTGCAGATTTTTCGACTTTTGAACGTCTATTCCTGAGCTTACCCGTCAGAGCAATCGGATGTGTGATGTGAGAAAACGTATGCACTTGAAAAGCGTTATAAAGGCCGGCCCCATGACTGCCCTGCTTTGTTTAACTAACTACGACAGCCGACTTTATTAAATGGGCCCTTCACGAGCCTGCCACGCGGCCGTCGGGTACCTGTCAACCCACCGTTGAACGCCCGCGGCCCTCAAATTCGCGTTCCCGCCTGAAGCACCGCCAAAACGCGCAACAGCCGGATCTCATCAGCCCGCGATAGACGGATTTAAGGCCACGATAGACGGTTTGTCGGTCCCGCGATAGACGGTTAGTCGGTCCCGCGATAGACGGTTTTCTGCAAATATCCCTGGCGCGATAGATGGTTTGGCTAAACCGCAATAGAAGGATTGCCCGCGCGAAAACCGGCTCTCAGCTCCGCGAAAGGCGCTCCGAATCTCCGAACTACGCGATAGACTTCGAGCCACAATTCGAAATCCACGGGAAAGGAGATAATCGCGATAGACACTTTGAACGGCGCGATAGACACTCCTTCAGCGATAGACAGACGAGCGCGCTTCCGCGATAGACACCCTCATCCTCTCCGACAGACAGCTTCACCCCGACGGGCGCCTTCTACCGCTGCTGATGTCCGACACGCTCTACTCCTGTTTCCATCGGATCCCCCGAATCCCACACAAGTCATTCCTCTCGCGAGACAAAAAATTAGATTCCATGTTAGATGAGGTCTATGTCTGACCATTGATGGTAATAGATGATTTTTGTGAGCCTAGCATTACATTACATAGGGCATAAACTTTTCAACCATTGGGCTACCATTTAGTAAAACGTAAATGCTTTGTTTGTAGCATGCTTTTTTTCCCTAGAAGCTTAATAGTGAAAGTGTAGAGGGGGGCTTAACACCTTTTTCAAGGTTGAGGGTAGAGACGGCAAGAATTTTCGAAGGTTGAATTTAGGAAAATCATTATATTTTATTTATCTTAGAGTAAGAATTAATAATCATTACTATTGAGAATTTATACAAACACATACATACATAGATAGCACAACATTCAGGCTAGAATAATTATTTAGGGTGTTTCAGACATATATTGGTCTCCAGTTAGAGTATATTAAGCGTTTCACAAATAGTTAGTGTTCTTTCAAATGTTATAACTAGGGTAGAACTAGAGTAATACAATTAGGTTTAACACATATAGTTATGGTTTCTACCTAAATGGATTTTGTTCTTATAAAGATTATATTTATCAACACATAATCCTTAGTATTTATGGCACATAGAAGCACATTTAGGGCTCATAAAGACAACACAATTTAGGGTATTTCCACATGCACTTAGATATGCACATAGACATACTCATATACCCTCACACATATACACATGTTTAGAAAGTCATAAACATAGACTTATTTACATAGATGTACATCCATACAAATAGCATATCTTATTTGACATGTGCACTTGTTAGCTCATGATAATATAATCGGAGGCAGGACTATCTAACACAAGAAATTCATTATCAATAATATCAATTTCATACCATTCTGACTAATTTTTTTTACTAGCAAGTATAAAAAAAAGTTTGATTTCATGTTCACATATATAGTAATTTGCAATCGAGAGAGATAACTCAAATCAATACATCATATAAAACATTTTAAAAGATTAGAGATCACTACTTTTACGAGAAATTTTTTATTTTCTTGAGTGTTAGTTAGAGTGATGAAATCCATTCCATATCCACCCTCGCTAAGCATGCACATCACCTTGATGGGCCAACCCACAAATTAAGTTTAGAAATATACACGAGTATCAAATAGTCATATGAAGATACTAGTCATTTTAAAATTTAGACAAAAAATGTATGTATTCTTTGTCATGAGAAAGGAGATAAGGAAGAGAGCTCACACACACACTCTCACTCTCAAGGAAAAGCACACACACAGATTGAGGCAAGGAAGAATGATCTTATTCTTCTTCTTCTTCTATTATATAAAAGGGAATGTACAAGAATGACCTAAAAACAAGAATACAACAAGTGCAATATATAAAAATCAGTACATAAGGAAAGACCTAATGTCCACAAATGAGTGAGCTAGAAAGGAACAAATGTGCCATCACTCTCGGTAGATAAATGTAATAAAGCTCAATGAAGTATCTGTTAAATGTAAAACAGTGACGTTGTGTTACCGACTAGCCGAAATCGTTACCGAACAAATATAAAACGTAAAACAGTGATTCACCATAAACTGTGTTGAACTTTCAGTATCATTACCGAAAGGCGTTACCAGACTAACGTGGGTTCTTGGGAGTGGTAGGGGTCTGTTAGACAAAGGCCCTGTACTCTTTTCCCAATTCTTAGTCACAACATCAAAAACACGAATGCGCGTCTTAGCTCGGTTACTGGTAGTAACTAGACAATATTTGGTTCCTTTAATCTTGCGTACCGAACTTCTCCAGACTAACCTGCTATTGGAACAGAGCAGTAGTCTGAGTTACAGACTCAACAGTAGTAATCAACCAGAGATAACACTTTAACCGACAGATTCGTTTGTCATAACGCTTTACAGCGATCTCAAATAAAAGTTCATGTTTACCGAAAACAATAGTTCGTCCTCGTCACCGAATGTAATAAGTTCAGTAAAACAAACAGAACATACTCAACAATGCATCAAGTTGTCAATGCATCAAGTTGTCAAATCAACTCACGCAGTAATATAACTACTCAGACTGACTCAGGGTACTTTAACAACTGAAGAACACACGACGATACGATACGATAACAATACTCAGACACACAATCCGTCATTCAAGTACCCGTTACGGTGAACTTTAGTATGAACAGACGATGCAGAACTCAACACTAACAATACTCAGAACTTCACAACAGTGTAAACAATACTCTCACAAATAATTAGGCTAACAATCTGGCAATTCCAAAAAAGACGTCTCTCTGACTATTCTCCTTACATTGCTTTATATAGAATTTACAAGATGCGCGTACCAAATTTTCGCGCAAATTTTGAAAACTCCGTTACATCCGGCAATCATTACATTTGTCCCACTCCAGCGGCCGACTAACACTGGCACGCACGGTGGACTCGAACCCGCAAGTCATTTTTGTTTACAAAATTATTGTTCGTCGATGATTCCTTCTAGATACATATTTCTGGCTAGTCTAAATGTTCGGGCTATCTTTTGTTAAGGGTTTCTAATAGTTGCTTAAGGGTATCTGGTTCTAATATTTGCGCATCTACTCCAACAGAAGTAAGGGCGATGGCTTCAGTAAGTAAAATTTTGGCCTGTGTTTGCAAAAAGGCCTCCTGTAGGTAGAAGTCATTTGATAACGCCGCATCTCTGGCTGTCTTTATTTCACTTACTTGCTTCTACATTTCACTAATTCGGTCTTTCTGGTTGCGTACCTGATTATCTAGTCTTTCAAACTGTTGATTCTGGAACTGTATTGTTTTATAATACGCATCTCTTTCTCTTTGAGCATTGGCTAAATCCTTCTGATATTTAGCTTCCCTGAGTAATTGGTGTTTGAGTATAGAATTGACTTCATCGAGGGATTCTTGTGTTCTCTGTAATTGTTCTTCTGCCTGCTTAGCTTCTGTCTGGTGCTCTTGGCTCTTTTGTATGGCTTCCTGCAACTGGACTCTTGTTTCTTCGAGTAGGTTTCCGAGCGCTATTCTTGTATCTTCTGTATCTTTGAGTGTTTGATTGAGCTTTGTTATCTCTGTGTTGGCAGCTATCAGTAACTCTTCTTTTGCAACCAGTGCCTTTTCTCGTTGGTGTGTGCTTTCTTCCTGTGCTTGGAGTGTGGCCTGTAGTTGCTTGATCTGCTCATGGAGTGCATGGTTTTCCGCTCTTGTTGCTTGTAACTCTTCCTGGAGGGGGGTGATATCTGCCTCCATCACTTCCAATTTTCGTTGGAATTCATCTCGTCCATTGTCTGTGACTTGCTTCAGGTATTGCGGCAGTTGTTGGGATAGATTAATCAAGAGGCGACCCATAGATTCTAATTCAGAAAAGACTGGAATGGGGTGGGGTGGCAGAGGAGGGCGAGGTTGCGAAGAGGTTTCGGTGAGGAGTTGTTGGGAATTTGGTGGGGAGTAATTGTGGGAGGATGAAGAGGTTTCAACAGTTTCGGTGGGGTGATTGGGCTTGATGGGACTACGGGGTGGTTCCGGTGGGGGAATGGGGTTAACTGGTGGTGGGTTGGGAAGAGCAGAGTCAATGGTTGTTACCTTATCTATTGATTGTTGTTTTGTTTCTGCATTGTTGGTTTCTGTTGATTCGACTGCCTTCAGTAGTTTATCTAGTGCATCCCGAGCGGATTCTTTCTCGTCTACCTGTTGCTCTAATTCTTTTTCGGTCGAAATTGTTTCTGTCTCTGCTTGATCTTGTTGTTCTTGTTGCTCAGTCGATGATTCATTGTGTATTGATGTAGCTGTATCATGGAATGTCTCTTCTTTGTTCTTCTCGTCTTCTTTATCGTCATCTCTATCTTTTCCGGCTGAGCCTTGTGCTTCACTTTCTGAGGAGCTAATTTTGATGCGTTTCCGGCGGAACAATTGGTTGAGCTCTTCTTCATCTTCTTCTTCCTCATCTTCTAGCAGTTGTACTGACTCTTCATGCCTCAGGATGGGTCCTCGTGGTGGTGGTTGAGCGGCGAGTATGGTTGGAAAGAGAAAGGAAAGGATGTGGGGAAGTCTGGATTGAGGGGTGGTTCCTTTGTTGACTTGTTTCACTATGGCTACACACTCCTTGTGGATATGGTGAAAGAAAAAGGATGCAAAATTGACGGGTTCTTGTGCAGCAAGGTTGATGGCGGAATAGAACGGGCGGGATATACCGTAGGTGCGTTTCTGGAGGTTTAAGATGGCGACTAAGAACTGGAGTGTAGTTCTTTCGGGTTGAGGGCGGCAGCGGATGGCGTATTCGTTCGATGAATAGCGAGGAAAAAGTTCTACCATTCTGGCTACGGGGATGCTTGGACCATTCCCGCAGCCTTGTGGGGTGAGGCGGAAGGCTTCGGTGAAGGCTTTGAAGGTTATTACGGTTCTAGATGGTAGGGAGAGGAAGATCCATTGTCGTTCAGAGATGGGGGATTGGGCAATGGCAAGTATGATTTGCGCGAAGAAGGGATGGGCTTCCACTGAGTGCCAAGGCAGCTCAGCGAAGTTGGGCAACCCTCGGGTGCGCAGGTATTCACCTACCTTGGTAGGGATACCATCACGAAAGGCTGCGAAATTTGCCAACGCTTCCATTGCGCACGCGAACACGAATACACAGAACACAGTGGATGCACAGATTACAAACACAAAAACATAATAGCGATTTTTGGTGCAACAGAAGAGATTAAGTAGAGACATTACGGTGGGGGGGGTAGGAAGTGATGGTTATCATTGTGCAGTGCTGGAATGATACTGCTTTCAATTTGGTAAGGGAGGCGGCTTATGACAAAAACGTGGCTATTAACAAAGAAAAGAAAGAACTGAAGGAAAAGTAAAGAAAAAACTAAAAAAATGCGGTCCACCGCCGAATGATTTAATGCGGGCTAGTAGCGTGTTGATACGGCCGCACCTTTGAGCCGTTGATTGCTTTTGGAAGTGGGTTTCTGGTCAACGTAGTCAACCGAAAAGTTGCTGGACCGATTTGTTCTAAGATCTTGTAAGGCCCGAACCACCGTATTTTGAATTTGCATGCGGATCTATTTGACTTTGCATTATAGAAAAGTACAAGCTGACCTACCGAAAACAATGGAGTCTTCAGGTTTCGATCGTGCGTCCTTGCCTGTCTTAGTTGGACTTCGTGCATGGTTAGAAAACTGAGCCATCGGTGCTCATCCAACTCTCTGAGTGTGTCCAATGGAAATGACAGTGAGTCTTCCGGTAGCAGTTTCTGGGTAATGGCGACTCGTAAACTTGGTATAACTATCTCCATTGGTGCTATTGCTTCTAAGCCATAAGCTAGTTTGAAAGGCGTCAATCTTGTTGTTACCTTGTAGGTAGTCCGGTATGCCCATAGTACTGCAGGTAACATTTGATCCCATCTTTCCGGTGCTTCCATGATCAATTTCCGAAGTATATTCAGTAGAGATTTGTTTGTACTTTCGGCCAAGCCATTAGCACGAGGATAATAAGGAGAACTAAATTTATGTGTGACCTGGAATGACTGTGTAAGTGCCTTCATTAAATTGTTTACAAAATGAGTGCCTTGATCTGAGACAACTTCCAATGGTAAGCCAAAACGTGGAAAGACATCGGTTAACAGACACTTTGCTACCGTAACAGCTGTAGCAGACGTAAAGCCCATGCTTCTGCCCATCTGGTTGCATAATCTGTACAGGTCAGTATGTAACGGTTGTTACTGAAGACTGCTGGAGGTGTAATTGGACCAATAAAATCTAGACCCCACTTCTTGAAAGGTTCTAATGGTAAGATGGGTTGCAGAGGAAAGAGATGATGTTGCAAAGGCTGGCCAGATCTTTGGCAAGTATCACATTGTTTGACAAACTGTGAGATATCCCTATACATCGTTGGCCACCAGAGACCACTCTACAGAATTTTCCAGTGAGTTAAATCTGCAGCAAAATGGCAACCGGAAGGAATTGAGTGAGCCAAAGTAATAATTGAATTAACTTCATGCGGTGGAATACAGCGAAGTAGGATTCCGGTGTGATCTTCATAATATAATTCTCCAACAATTAACCGAAAGCAGCGGCTAAAGACTGCAATTTTCCTGCGTACTGCTCTAGAAGTTTGAGATGGAAGGCAACCATCAGTGAGAAAGGTCAAGATCTGATCATAATATGAAAATGGGATAGATGGGTCTGCAGAATCTTCACTAATAGGTTCTGACACATAAATCGCGGGTGTCATGTCATCTATGCCCATCAGAGCTTCACCGGAATCTAAGCGGGATAAGAAATCTGCTAAGGCATGTGAACTGCCTGGCCGGTGAATGACTTCGTAGTCGAATTCTTGCAAAAGTAAGGCCCATCGCGCTAATCAACCACCTAGATGCTGTTGCCGAACTAGATAGACAAGTGCAGCATGATCTACATGAAATGTGAATTTACGGCCTAGCAAGTAATGTCTGAATTTCTTGACCGAATATACTAGCCCTAGACATTCTCTTTCTGTTACAGAGTAATTTTTCTCAGCACGGGCTAATCTTCGACTTGCATAATACACTGGTCTGAACCATTTCTCAATTTGTTGCATCAACACACTTCCTATTGCTATATCTGAAGCATCAACAAATACATGAAATGGGTGATCCCAGTCCGGCAGTTGTAAGATAGGAACTTGTGTTAATAAATGCTTTAACCGATCAAATGGTATCTGGCATTCCTGGGTCCATTCAAATTGTCGAGGAGTCTTGGTGATTAGCTTGTTTAGTGGTATAGCCAGATGAGCAAGCCACCGTAAGTGTCTTCCATGCCACCGTACTTGATCCATAAAGCGCATAACTTCTTTTGGACTAGCTGGCACCGGAGCTTCTAATACGGCCGAAATCTTATCTGGATCTACTTGGATACCTTGTGCAGATACAATGTGGCCAAGTAACTTGCCACATGAAACTGCAAACACAGATTTGTTTGGGTTCAAGCAGAGTATATACTCTCTGCATTTCTGAAAGCAGCACCGTAAATGGAACAGGTGTGCTATCATCTTACCGAAAATTGAAAAATCGGCAGGTAAACTTGCATAAAGGAAGTGAGGTAAGGAGAAAATATCTCCTGCATACATCTTTGAAATGTGCTTGGTGCGTTTCTTAATCCAAACCACATTACCGTACAAGCAAAGACACCCCAGTTGGTAATAAATGCAGTTTTTGGTATATCTTCTTCAGCCATTCTCACTTGGTTGTAGCCACTGTATCCATCTAGGAATGAATACATCTCGTGTCCTGCTACTCTATTAAGCATGGTATCCAAAAAGGGGATTGGAAAAGGATCCGGTACGGTTGCTGCGTTTAATTTCCGGTAATCTACATAGATTCTCAATTGCTTGTTTTTCTTTGGCACAATCACAATCGGAGAGATCCATTCAGCATGCTCTACTGGCACGATGAATCCAACTTTTAGTAACCTATCAAGTTCTGCCTTTACCTGAGATGCATAATGGGGATTCATCCGGTAGCTGGTTTGCTTTATCGGCCTTGCTTTTGGCTTCAGCATGACCCTGTGCTGGTATATGCGGGGGTCCAATCCTTTCATGTCTTTGTAATCCCATGCAAAGACGTCAGTGAATTCTCGGAGTAGCTGGATTAAACCTGCTTGAAATGTTTCCGGTAAGTTTTGCTTTATCTTCACAGGACGCGGATGATCTTCATCTCTTAAATTGTAAGTGATCAGCTGATCTTCGGGGACATAGAACTATTGATGTTTCTCTGTGTTGTCTGTTGGTTTAAGAAGTTGCTGCAATTCATCGTCATGTGTCGAAATAGTGTCTTCCTTCTTAGCCTCTTCTGTGATGGGTATTACTGTACAGACTGAAGCGTTCCAATTATCTACAACAGACTGTAGATCAATAGTCCCTAAGCAAATTAAGTCAGCGTTACTTTTCAGAAACTCTTCTTCTTCATCGTCTGACAATCCATCTAGCATATGGACTGGTTCAGCAAAATACGGTCTAGCGTGTAGCTCGCAGGGTTGTATAGCATCTAATATTACCACATATCTATGATTGGCATCTTTAAACATAAGCTCTTGTGCAGACCAGTCCTGTATCACTTTCGCATGCTTCAGCCAAGGTTGGCTGAAAAGAAGGTTGTAATCCAAAGTGGATTCCGGCAGATCTAGTATCACAAAGGTCATTTTAAAGATCATACCTTGCAAAGTGATGGGTACATTCCGCACAAGTCCTACGGGATGGACTCTTGATTGATCTGCCAATCTGACAAAAAATTGAACTGGTTCGGTTTAGGTCCATCCTAACCTTTTGCATAATGCCGCAGTCACAATGTTAACACCAGAGCCTCCATCAATTAATACCTGCGTAATCTTATGATTCTTATAACATACTGTGATCAAGGGAACTGAATGATCAACCGTGGAATCAGGTTTCGGTTGAACGGCTGCTGTCGCTGGAATACAAGAAGGCACCAGATTGAACTGTTGTTGGAACTGTTGTCGAATTCCAGGTACTAATGCCAGTAGTTGGCCCAGAGGCAGAGTGATAGATGCCTTAGATAGGATTTCCCAAGCCTGTTGAGATTGATTGACAGGCTCTACTGATGTTGAAGTTGATGCCTTTGCTGATGCGGAGGTGTCTACGGTTGGTAATGTATCTGCTGTTGATGATGTTCCTGCTACTGACTCCCGTTGTTATGTTCCTTTCTTTGTTAACGATGGCTGGGTTACTGGAATAGGCTTTGGGAAGACTGGTGGTTCTGTTGTGGTCCATTGACGAGCCTTGTTGTACATTCTGTGTTGTTCACGTATCCCTGGTTCAAATATTTCTGCTGCCGGTTGCAGTTGTTTACCAGAACGGGTCTGGACTGCAGCAGCCTGTGTTTCCACCGGTGTGATGTGTACCATGTTGGCCATTGGATTTTGACGTTCCTTCTTCCTTTGATCATACTCAGCTGCATCCTTGCAAAATCTCCTAATATGTCCAAATTCACCACAAAAATGGCAGCGTGGTGGTGGTAAATTGGGGTTTTCCGGTGGTGGTCCGTTCTGCCAGCGGTTTGCATTATAGTTGTTATTCCTCTGTCCTCGGTAATTTTGATATCCTAGTTGCTGGTTGTTTCTCATTTGTGGAGGCACATGGTGGTTGGCTGGCTGCCCTTGTTCCTAGATAATTGCATTGACAGTCGCTGTTCCCTGTACTCTAGCGTTGTATGCGCAGTTTTCGGTGGTGTGTCCGGCAATGCTGCAGATAGCGCAGAAGGTCTGATTAAGTGCACAATTGACACTAGTATGTCCTGAATTTTTGCATGTGATGTAGTATACTTGTTTGATCATATCTTCGGCAATATTTTTGTTTGTTTTTACCCACTCCAAATCTTCTGTAAATCCACCGACTTTGTTTTCCAGTTGCAGAGTCATTGCAATGACTGCATCGAGTGTCATAGCTCCAACACATCTTATGATCATGATCTGCTTAAGTTGTGGAGTTAAACTATTGATGAACCACTGGGTGATAACGTCATCTGGTAAGTTAGCATGGGCCGGTGGTAGCTGCCTTAAGTGTGTTCTGAAGAGAGTAGCATACTCCTGTACGGTTTGATTTGCCTTCTGTCTGTTGTTCTGCAGATAGTCAAAAATTTCTGCTAGATTCTTTTTTAGCCTGAATCGCTACAGAAAAGCATCTCGTACTGCTTCATAGGTGCCGAAGTGATTATTATCATATTCTGTAAGTCATCTGGCTGCTTCATTGACAGGTGTAGATTGGAAGACAATGTCTTTGTAGGCTTGATCCAGTGGATGGTTGAGAACTGCGTAGCTTATCTCGAAAGTGCGTACGTGAGCATCCGGATCATCTCTTGGGAATCCACCAAACTTTGTGTACGTCACTCCTGTAGGAGTCGGCCTGGGTGGACATTGTTGTTGTTGTTGTTGTCCGTTCATCGTGAGTGTATTATACCTTCCTTCTGTATCTCGGGGCTGAATATCTGAACTGTTGGAATCTGTATCGTCGGATGGCGTACTTTCCGGTGCGATGATCTTGCTTAATATGCTTCGAACTCTGTTTCGAACAACTTTCCTTCTTTCTTGAGGTCCAGTGTATGGGAACTTGCTTCCAAGTGCGGTGGTTGGGCTGAAGATTCAGCAGAAAATGCCAAACCGTCACCAAAAAACTCTGATTCTCTTACCAAAATATCACCGGAATGAACCGAAATTATTCCCGAATACGGTGTTTTTTCTCCTTCGTCGATTTCTTTGACTAGAGCGTTTCTAATCGTAGATGAATCTGAATCTTTTTCCAAGATTGTTAAACTAGTTTCTAACTGCATCTTGGTAGGTTCTGGAATTACTATATCTTCGACAAACTGTGCCGGAATAGTACCACAATGTACCAGAGGCGTAACACGTTCCACCCGAATATGTTCTAACATGGAGAAATGGATTTTGTGCTAACTGTATGTTGCTAAGATTATTGCAATAAATAGTGATAGGCTTTCCAACTTCCACACCTAAATCTGCAAGTAGTATTTCTAGCCATGATGCCTCACGTGCTGCCATTGCAACACCTCTATACTCAGCCTCTATACTGGACAAAGCAATCGTGGGTTGCTTCTTGCTGCTTCATGTAACAATTGCACTCCCAAGTGAGAATAGAAAACCACTAGTAGATCATTTATCTGGAATGCTACCAGCCCAATCTGCATCGGTGTATCCATAAACCTGCAAATCTACAACAGCTAGATAAAACAATGCGTAATCCAAAGTAGTACTCACATAACATAGAGTGCACCTCAAAGCATCCAAATGTGGCTTCTTGGGAACCTGCATAAACTCACTTTCAAGTCCAATAGTATAACTTAGATTAGGCCTTGTAATTGTGAGATATATAAGACTTCCCACAATTTTCCTGTACATAGTAGCATTTTCCAATGCTTCACTTGATGTAGTATCCAACTTCAAATTCTGATCTAATGGCATGGAAATTGGCTTACAATCAGCCATACCATACTTTTGCAGCATATTCAAGGCATATTGCCTTTGCTACATCCATATACGTGTTTCTGTATGTATAAACTCAATGCCCAAGAAATAGCACAGCAGACAAGGATCTTTCATGTCATATTCCTGCATAAGAAGTTGCTTTACCTCTTTGATGCTTCCTTCATTATCACCACCTACAATCAGGTCATCAACATAAATAGCCACAAAAGTGATGCCATCATCAACCTTCCTTGCATATAGTGAGTGATCTGCATCATACATAGAAAACCCAATGTTGGTTAAATAATCAGCAATCCTTGCATGCCATGCAGAAGGGGCTTGTTTCAACCCATACAAAGCCTTTTGCAACCTGCAAACATATTTTGGATGCTTTGAATCTTCATATCCTTGTGGCCCGTTCATATATACTTCTTCCTATAACTCACCATGTAGGAAAGCATTCTTCACATCCATCTGATGCAAAGTCCATCTTTTTGTTGTAGTTATGCAACAAGTGTTCTAACAGTAGAAATTTTAGCTACAAGGATAAATGTTTCCTCATAATCAATGTCATATGTCTGTGCATATCCTTTAGCTACCAATCTTGCTTTATACCTCCTTATGCTACCATCAGCATTATGCTTTACCTTGTAAACCCATTTGAAGCCTATGGGTTTCTTTCCTTGCGGAAATGGAACCAGCTTCCATGTATCATTTCCATAAAGTGCAGCCATCTCCTCATCCATAGCTTTTTCCCAATCTGTAATTCCAATTGCATCTTCAAAGTAAGAAGGTTCAACATCTTGTATTACCTTTGTCATGTAGGCACAATGACGAGCCATATAATTGTCATACGTCAATCGCTGCACTGAATTCCGCATCCTCCCAGATCTTCTTGGTCCTGGGTCACTTCTCCTTGTATCATCTGCATGTGCTTTCTTAATCCTCGAGTCTTCACAGAGGGCAGTCCAAGTTCCTCATCAAGACTCTTTTCTAAACCGCTTGAATCTCCATCAACATCTTCAAAACCTGCACATGTTTTATGACCTTCGAAAAGCTTTTCTTTACCTTTCTTGGATGTATTTGATGAATATGTTGGAATACAATTTCCATGAAATCTTCCACTCCATGGATTTGAGTTGGAACTATTGCTTGGTGATGCATCCGATCCACTCAAAACTTGAGATTTTGCAACTGCATTTTCAGCATTTTCTTTTTCATTTGGGTCAAGATTCAGTCCTTCTTTGGCATATGCATAGAAGCTTGACATTTCATCAAATACCACATTTGTGCTCACCTTTACCTATCGTGTGAGTGGGTTATAACATTTATATCCCTTTTGCTCAAGGGAGTATCCAATGAAGACACACTGTTCTGCTTTTGGATCAAGATTCATCATCATTATAAAAATTACGCGGAATACTTTCTTCTCTTCTAAATTTCTGAGAAAAGAAGACAGACTTTCCACATAGTTAATGAACATAATTGTAAGCAGTTGGGTTCATCTGGACCAATGTGATCTCGCCTTGACTGCCGCTGGGGTTGGTTCATTGAGTACCTCTTCCTATAACCATATCATTCTCGTAAGCCTAATTGGTGCGTTGGGGTGAATGACCAATAGAGTACTTTTGATCTATGAACCAACCCGAGCGGCAGGCTGGGTACATCTATTGGAATGCTCTATCCCGCCCAGTACTTTCGGTAACGGACTTTATTGCTTCCTGAATAAGCGCCCGTTTAAGCGAAAAATTTAGCACCTTATGGGGCGAATGGTCCCGGAGGGAAGACCATTCAGTCAAGAAGGTAAGCGTTTACCATTCATTCCCTTTGTTTTCTTTAGTCTTCGCTACAGCGAAAACTATCGCCCAAACCCCGGTTTTAGCCGTTTCCCTTGCTACAGCGATAATGTAGGCTTAAGCTACACTATGTAGGTATAGCTCCAAAATTAGAAAAACAAATAGGAATACCAATCATGGCTTAAGCGAAGAGAAAGTAAAGAAAACCAAAACCTTAAAGTTAAGCGAGTTGTAGCAAGACAAGAGGAGCGAGAGTAGACTGAGTTGTAAACATAAACGGTAAACGGTTTTGCTCGGCAATAGCAATCCCATTTGAAGGTAGGGTTTCCTGAGCCCCCGATCCGTGGACCAAGGACGAACACTATCTACGTTTACAACACTATAGCAGCTTCTACGTTCCAGTTGATACACTTAAAACTTATGAGAAACAAAAATCCTTAGTTTCTTCAGTTATTTCAACAAAGTTAAAAAATTCATCTGGGACATGTACATATGCAATACAGCCAAAAACTTTTAGATATGATAAGTTTGGCTTTTTACCTGTAAACTTCTCTTTAGGTGTAACTTGATGTAGAGCAGCAGTCGGAGTTCTGTTCATGATGTATATAGCAGTATGCACACCTTTTGCCCAATAACAATGAGGCATATTCTTCTCAACCATCAAGGCTCTTGCTATTTTTGCAATATGTCTATTTTTGCATTCAGCAATGCCATTCTGTTGTGGTGTGAACCTGCATCAAAACTGATGCCGAATTCCATGATTTTTTAGAAAACTGCTGAACTCATTTGACATGTATTCACCTCCTCCATCAGATCTTAATGTCTGAATGTACTTCCCTGTCTACTTTTCCACCATAGCTTTAAAATTTTGGAAGTGAGTGAACACCTCGCTCTTCTCTTTCATGAAATATACCCATACTTTGCATCCATGGTCATCAATGAAAGTAACATAAAAACTGTAATGGCCCATAGATGTGGTCTTTGCTAGACCCCAAACATCTGTATGTATAACTTGTAGTACATTCTCACTAACATGCTTGTCATGTGGAAATGATGCTCTTGACTTTTTACCAAATTGACATGCTGCACATACCTTTTGCATTTCTGCAACTTTGAAATTTGGTAGTCCATGGACAATCTCCTTTCACTGCATCAATTTCAGCCTTTGCAAATTTGCATGTCCAATCCGTTTGTGCCACATCTCTATATCTGCAATAACTCTTGCACCTTTTGCAAACATGGCTGCATTCATTTCAAGAATCTTCACATTTAAGGTGAACATCCTACCCACTTTGTTTCCTTTGGCAACCAATCCTCCACCCTGCTTGTACTCTTCTACATATAATCCATCAACATTGAACCTGACTTGTAATCCCTAGTCAACCATTTGCCCAATAGAAAGTAGATTCTTTGTTATATTTGGAACATGCAGCTCATCAGCAAGATGTTTTACCTTTCTATCCTCCATCGATAGTGCTATGTTTCCTGTATGCTCAATAGGATATGATGTGTCATCACCTGTTTGAACATATCCAAGAACTGGAAATTTTTGCAAAGTACTAAACCATTCCGCATGACTGGTCATGTGATTCGAAGCCCCTGAATCAACATACTAAACATTATCATTTGATTTTTAAACACCAACAAACATCATCTTCATCATGTGATGTTGAAACATGAACAGCTTCACAGAATCATCTACACTTGTGGATGCATAGTTATTTTGCTGCATTTTGTTATTTTGATTGTTCAATCTGCAATCATGTTCAAAGTGTCCAGGTTTACCACAATTCCCACATCCTTTACTGCCATTACCTGAATCATTTCTTTGGAAATTTCTGCGGCCTCTTTGGCTCCCCCTGCCTCGAGACTGTCCTCTTCCTCCTGCATGATTCTGTTGTTGACTTTGGTCTTGGTTACTATTTCTTCTTCCACTTCCAAAACCTCTACCTCTGCCTCTTCCTCTACCAGAGCAGAATACCTACTCACAACTAGATTTTCCTTGGGAGTTTGAATCCTCACCAAGATTCTTTTCTTCAATAATTTGCATAGATACCAGATCAACAAAATTCAAAATATTTTCCTTAGTGTGTATAGAAGTTGTCAACTGCTTATATGCAGCTCCTAAACCACGAAGACACACTTCCACCTTATAATCATCATCTACATTCACACTAATAGATGCAAGTGACTCACATATGCTTTTGATTTTCAAGGTGTAGTCACTTACGGATATGCTCTTCTTCTCCAATGTATGCAACTCATTCTTGAGTTGCAATTTCTGTGCCTTTGTATTGGTCTCATACAATATGGAGAAACTATTCCAAGCCTCTTTTGGAGTCTTGGCATCTTGTATGTGTCGAATCATGCTATCTTGTATGTTAAGAGATAGCCAGTACATTACCTTTCATGCTCCTTGATTCCATTCCTCATATGCTCTTACCTAATCTGCAGTCCGATTCCTTTCTGGTAACAATGGAGCATTTTCATTATCTTCTTTGATGTACTTCCAGTAGCCTTTTCCCATCAGGAAATTCTTCATTCTCAATCTCCAAGCATGGAAGTTTTTCTTGTCCAGCTCATCGCTCATAAGCTGACTCATTCCATCCGCGTTTGCCATTTCTAGAGTAATTCACAACACTGCAAAACACTACAAGCAGCACTTTGGGCTTGAATACTGTCGCACTATGACGTCACAATTCGAACTTAGAAAAACATAGTTTTCGTGTATCAATAGTATATGCAATCGCTTGAAATTTTGGATATGGAATATGTGAGTGTTGCCGAACAGAATGCAAGTTACAGTTTCTGAAATTGACCTGTTTTTGTGTGGGCCCCACCTTACGGGCTCGAAACAGAGGTCAAGATGGATCTGAAACTTTGTGAATCACATTTTCTCCATGCCTTGCTATGTACTCTTCACTGTCGCCTTCTCCACGAGCTCTCTACACCCACGTTGGCTCTGATAGCATGTCACAAGGAAGGAGATAAGAAAGAGAGCTCACACACACACTCTCACTCTCAAAGAGAAGCACACACACAGATTGAGGCAAGGAACAATGCTCTTCTTCTTCTTCTTCTATTACATAAAAAGGAATGTACAAGAATGACCTAAAATCAAGAATACAACAAGTGCAATATATAAAGATTAGTACATAAGGAAAAACTTAATGTCCGTGAATGAGTGAGCTGGCAAGGAACAAATGTGCTATCACTCTCGGTAGATAAATCTAATAACGCTCAATGAAGTATCCCTAACATATACGGGCATGACCACTATACATGTTAGAGAAACGAAATCTTGTAGGTGTCATCCTGGATCATCACATGTTGAGCTTGCTATCTAAACATTCTTTATGTAAATTTATGCAAATTAGTACAAATTTAAAGATCAAATCATAAGCTTCATAGTTCTTTTGTTCATTCAACCTATTTACATCTAGTATCTTATTCTAAGGACTTGCATACACTAATCCATACTAGCTTAGTTTGTCGAACTATTGTTTTTCCCTATTGATCTCTTAATATCCAAACTCTCCATTAGATTTTCTACTATTTTACGTTTTTTTCTCTCTTGTGCTTCATCTAAGCTTAGCTCTTTTTCTTTTATTTGATTTTTATTTACACAAGAGAGCCTATATTGAAACTCATGGACCTATGTGGTGGAATTGAGTCCCTCATATTTACACACTATATGTGAAATAAACCCAATGCCCAGGACCCTTCATACATCGTTTCTACTACCATATTTCTAAACTTTGATTCACGTGCCTTAAACTGATCTAAATCCCCTAAGCTCTTATCCACACTCATTATGGCTCAAAAGCTTTCCAAGAAGCTACATAACATCTCAAATGGGTTTGTCTAGTTCAATCAACAACTCTGTACAAGACAGACTATGTAGAGATGTAGGATATGCAGAAATTAGGTTTACAAAGATACACCAATTTCTCTGCACGAAAAACTGATGTAAAGAAACCCTGTTAGGAAATGTAAGGCACATACATAAGCTATAGAGTTCACCTTAAATCGCTTGAATTGGATATGTATACAAAGAGTTACATCTATTATAAGTACACTATGTTTACACGTACAAGAGACTAGAGGTGGTGTGGGCTTGATAGCACCTTCATGCTCCTCCTCTATGCATATAGCAGGCTCTTGTGCATTTTTTCCTAGCTTGAAATATGCATTTCAGCTCCTTGAGCCTTGGATGACCCTCTCCTTGAGACTCCTTCAGTATATGTCTCTTAGTCTTCAATGACCTACAAGACTTCCATGCATTTGATGACTCTCCACCTTCTTTGATAGCTTTTGGATGTGTCTCCCCACTTTTCCACCACCTTAGGGCTGCCTAGGATGACCTTCCCTTACCTTGAGACCACCGTAGGTGATTTGTGTAAGATGCCACGTTGATTTTCCACCTGGAAAAAAAAATGATGTGTAGGTAATAATGAAATTTTATGTTTAGGATATTTTGATCATGTCTTCAAAATTTTGTAGCAATGAGTTTTTACATTCTCTCTCTAGAAAGTTGTCGCATGAAATTTGTATGTTAATTTCGAGCATGAAGATGAAGGAATCTGAAAAAGTGTTGTATGAGAGAAAGGTAGAGTATTCTTAGTAGAAAAACTTTACTTGATTTAATTTTTTGTAGTTCCTGTGTTTTATGTCTCATTTGGTTCCATGAAGATAGGTTAATGAAGAGATTTTTCATGTTTTTTCATCTCTCTAGAATTTTCGATTTTGCAAGGCCCAAAAGTGATATCTGGAAGCAGATTTGGACCTGCGGCGTCTCTAACATTATTGTACAGATTTAAGAACTGAATATTTTTGTGGCTCACAAGCTCAAGCAGATTCCTCACTGTTTTTGAGTTACAGGGTTTTGAAAAGTGCCGTTTTCCAACACTTAAAAAAAAAAAAAAGAGAAGCCGTCATTCATTCATCTTATTCATGTTCGCGGATTTAGAAAACGCACATGGGTATATGGGTTATTTTTGGGTGATTGACGTGTGTGTGAGTGCGTTGCAGGGAATACCTCTATTTTTGCAGGTACGATTCTTGATGGTGGACATGAAAAGTAGATGCATGGGTGGTCTGGAAGTCTTGCATGAGACATGCGAAAAAGACCCTATCTTGGAGCATGCAGATTCTAAAAGTGCGGGTCTAGGAAGGCGTGATTGGTTGTGTGCTGGCGAAAGGTGGATATCCCAAAAAAGACGAAGACTGAGAGATAGAAAAGGATGATGGTCATACAGTCATTACGATCATTTTTCGACTTCTGGAATTGCGATTGAGATTGAGATTGAGATTGTGATTGTGATTGAGATTGGGATTGAGATTGTGATTGCGATTGAGATTGGGATTGAGATCAGCTTGGGGGTGGTCGGGTGGATGAGGCTTCACATTGAAGCAATCTGATAGATTTTGTAATGCAGATCAGAACTACTTGTAAATTTGCACAGATAATAAAATTCTCTCTCTTCTTGTTCTGCGTATACTCTGTTTGCCTTCTTTATATCTTGTGGTGTCGAAACCCATTATTGTGTGTGAGATTGTGACTCAAGTTTAGGAGACTTGTTACAAGTGGTATCAGAGCAGAGTTGGATTCCGGGACAAGATGCAGGCTTTGAAGAAGAAGATAGAAGAACAAGAGGAGCTTATCTCTAAATTGAATGCAGAATTACATAAAGAAAGATCCAACAAACAAAAAGAGGCTACTGCAAATGCTTTCATGGACCTCAATGCTGAAGGTGGTAATGGTGCGGGCACATCAAACGCACGTAGAGCTAGACGGCAACGTGAACCTGAAGAGGACGATGATGCAGGTGAATTTGCACTCAAGCAAGTGTTCAAAAGAGCAAAATTAAATGAATTTGATGGTGAGAAGAAAACTGGAGAGGATCTTGAAGCATGGATTGAGGAACTTGAAGATTTCTTTGACCTGCGCGTATTTAGTGAGGAATCAAAAGCAGAGGTGGCAATTCTGCATCTGCGAGGAGTCGCAAAACTATGGTGGAAGTCTTATATACAGACAAGAACACGTGAAGGTCCGATCCTCTGGAAAGAATTTCGAGAGCAAGCAGAGAATCGTTATTGTTCTCCACATTATCAGATGGAAAAGAAAATGGAATTCTACTCTTTCAAGCACCATGAGGATGATAGATATAACTTGTCTGTTGAAGAATATAACGAGAAATTTTTGCGTTTACATAAGTATGCACTAGAAGTTTCTGGAGTTGCGCTGAAAAGCAAGTTTATTGAGGGTTTGCGGGAAGAGCTTCGCTATCAAGTAAAGGGGTCCGGATGTGTAGATTTTCTTGATGCGGTTGCAAAAGCAGAAAACTTTGAGAAGATGGAGAAGTTTACCACAAAAAAGGCATTCAAATCAAGGTTTATCTCAACAGGACATCGACCCCCAAGACCTATTTCAATAAATCAAAATGGATAGAGATCGACTAACTCTATTAACGGTCAAGGAGGAAGACCAAAGCCGAAGCAACCGGATACACCTAAGAAGCAAGAAGTTATGCACTGGCAACGTGATTCTGATTTCGTGGAGCGGGCTAAGAGGCTGTGACTTTGTTTTCGATGTGGAGAACAAGGACATCGCACTTTTGAATGTCCAAACAAGGCCATCAACCGTTCCATGCAAGCGAAGATAGATCATCTACAAGAAGAAAACATGACAATTGAGGAAGCCGATGATCAAGGTAAGTGTTCTAGCCCTAGACTTCAATGCATGAAAACTTCTTCTCATTCAAGGGCATCGGTGATTAGGATTATGGGGGACATATCCTCACGTAAGGTTAGTTTCTTGATTGATTCGGGTAGTACAAATTGTTTCCTTTCACTTAAGATGGCAGAAGCTTTAGGGTTGCATATGGAGATGCAGACTAAAAGACCTGTACAGATGGCTAATGGTAGGATACACTATACTCGAGGCTGTATTGAGAATCTTGATTTTATGTTAGGAGAACATAAGTTTTTGGGTACCTTCCATGTAATTGAAATGAGAGAATGTGATGTAATCATCGGAATGGACTGGTTAGTTCATAACAGTGTCGTGATTGATTGTGAAAGTGGGATCCTTACTTTGAAAATAGAAGGGAAGGAACATCGTCTTGCAGGCAAGTGTAATTCAAATTTTTCTCCTATTTCTGCAATAAAGTTGATTAGGGGTATTCGATAGGGTTGTGAGACATATTTGGTTTATGTGCATGACCTTCAGGAGAAGAAGAAAGAAGAGGAAATACCGGAATATGTTAAAAAACTTTTAGATGAGTACGCAGATGTATTTCCTGATGATCTACCGGGCATGCCTCCTCCTAGGAAAATTGACCATGCTATAGACCTTTATCCAGGAAGTGAGCCTTATTCTAGAGCACCTTATAGGTTCAATATTGATGAATTGAAAGAGTTGAAGCTCCAATTGGATGAAGAAGGAGTTGATAAGACCTAGTGTTTCACCTTGGGGAGCACCTGTTTTGTTTCAGAAAAAGAAAGATGGTTCATACAGACTTTGTATTGACTATAGGAGACTAAACAAGAAAACCATTAAGAACAAGTATCCACTGCCACACATAGATGAACTGCTGAGTCAATTGAGTGGTGCCACAGTATTCACTAAAATTGACTTAAGATCGGGATATCATCAAATTAGAGTAAAGTCTGAGGACATACCCAAAACCGCTTTTAGAACACGATATGGTCATTACGAGTTCACAGTTTTGCCTTTTGGATTAACAAATGCTCCTGCAACATTTATGTGTCTGATGAATAATGTATTTCATGAATATCTCGATGAATTTATATTAGTTTTTCTTGACGATATTTTTGTGTATTCTAAGGATGATGATGAACATGCATTGCATCTCAGGAAGACTTTACAAAAACTAAGAGAGCATAAACTATATGGTAAGATGAGTAAATGTTTTTTTGCAAAAGGGGAAGTGATTTATTTGGGGAGAGTTGTTTCTAAGGAAGGGATTCATATAGATCCTGAGAAATTTAAAAGCATAGTTGACTGGCCTACACCCAAATGTGTGAGGGATGTGAGAAGCTTCCTTGGTTTGGCACAATATGAGAGGGCACACATTAGGGAGTTTTCTCGAATTGCAAATCCTCTTACAGAATTGACAAAGAAAAATAGAGAGTTCACATGGAACGATGAGTGTCAAAAGGCGTTTGACGAATTAAAATAGAAAGTTATCGAAAATTGTGTGCTAAAGATACCTGAGTTAGGAAAGCCTTTTATTGTTGCATGTGATGCTAATGGAAGCCAAATCGGATGCGTTCTTTCACAAGAAGGGAGGGTAGTGGCTTATGAGTCAAGGAAATTAAGGAAACATGAACTAAATTATACAACACATGCCTTAGAAATGCTTGCAGTTGTTCATGCACTTAAACATTGGAGACACTTATTGCTAGGAGTAAAGTTTGAATTAAGAGCAGATCATCAGAGCCTAAAATATATATTTACTCAACCTTTACTTAACAATAGACAAAAACGATGGATCCAATTGCTAAGTGAATATGATTTTGATATTAAATACTTAGCAGGAAAAGAAAACAAGGTGGCCGATGCTTTGAGTCGTAAACCCCTATGCAGTTCAATTTCTATTTTATCCTCTGTTTTTGATATTGGAAAAGAATTAAAATAAGATTTATTCTATGCAGCAATCTTGGAATTTTTCGGTATGAATCTAGGTTCTATGTTTCAGGGAAAATTTCATTTGAGAAATAATGATTTGTATTGTAATTCTCGTTTATGTATTTCTTCAGAATCTGTTTTGAAAGAAAAGATCCTGCATGACTGTCATGATGCACCTTTCTCTGCACACCCTGGTTTTTCTAGAACTTATGCAAAAGTGAAAGCTTCATATCACTGGCCACATATGAAATATGATATTAAAAGGTATGTCGAAGAATGTCTGAAATGTCAACAGGTTAAGGCCGAATTTAAAAGGAGTCCTGGCATGTTACAACCATTAGATGTGCCTGATAAAAAATGGGAATCCATGTCTATGGATTTCATAACAAAGTTTCCTGTGACCAGAAGTGGGCATGATACCATCTTTGTTGTCGTGGACCATCTTACAAAGATGGCACATTTTCTTCCCATGAGGAAAACTGATACAGCTTTGCATGTTGCTAAACTTTTCATAAAAGAAATTTTTAGGTTACATGGTATACCCAAAAGTATAATTTCTGATAGGGATGCAAGGTTCACATCTAATTTTTGGAAAGCAACATTTCAATCCATAGGAACAGAATTACGCATGAGTATTGCATTTCATCCTCAAACTGATGGTGAGACCGAGAGGGTTAACAGGGTGCTTGAGGATATGTTACGCATGTATGTGAATGATAAGCAAAAGAATTGGACTGAATATTTGCCCTTGGTTGAGTATGCATATAATAGTGCATGGCATTCCTCTATTAAGATGACACCTTTTGAAGCAATGTATGGTTATAATTGCTTGCTGCCGCATTCACTTTTTAATTCACAGAATCAGGTTGAAATATCCAAACAGATGCTTGAAAACATGGATTTGGAGCTAATAAGGTAAGGAAAAACATGAAAGATGCACAGAAACGTCAGAAATTATATCATGATCTCAAAAAGAGGCCCTTGGAATTTAGAACAAATGATGTTGTTTTTTTGAAAGTGAGTCCTTCTAAATCAAATCTGGTTTTAGGCAAAGATCATCAATTGTCTCCTCGTTATGCTGGTCCTTTCAAAATCTTAAAGAAAATTGGTTCTATTGCATATTTACTTGACCTACCTAATACTTTGAAAATTCATCCAGTCTTCCATGTTGGATTACTTAAAAAGTATGTTCCTAATGCTGATCATATTTTGCAGGACAAATCTAAGTTGAAGGAAGATGCCACTTTTGAACTTGAACCAGAAGTTATATTGGATAGGAGAGTTAGACATCTTAGGAATCGTGAAATAGTAGAAATTTTAGTAAAGTGGTTTGCATATCCTATTGAAGATTCAACATGGGTTGGTTTAGATGAGTTTATGGAACATTATCCTTCTTTCCAACTCTGAGGACAGAGTTCTTTAAAGAGGGGGAGAATTGTAAGATGCCACGTTGATTTTCCACCTGGAAAAAAAAAAAGATGTGTAGGTAATAATGAAATTTTATGTTTAGTATATTTTGATCATGTCTGCAAAATTTTGTAGCAATAAGTTTTTACATTCTCTCTCTAGAAAGTTGTCGCATGAAATTTGTATGTTAATTTCGAGCATGAAGATGAAGGAATCTGAAAAAGTGTTGTATGAGAGAAAGGTAGAGTATTCTTAGTAGAAAAACTTTACCTGATTGAATTTTTTGTAGTTCCTATGTTTTATGTCTCATTTGGTTCCATGAAGATATGTTAATGAAGAGATTTTTCATGTTTTTTCATCTCTCTAGAATTTTTGATTTTGTAGGGCCCAAAAGTGATATCTGGAAGCAGATTTGGACCTGCGGCGTCTCTAACATTATTGTACAGATTTAAGAACTGAATATTTTTGTCTCTCACAAGCTCAAGCTGATTCCTCACTGTTTTTGAGTTACAGGGTTTTGAAAAGTGCCGTTTTCCAACACTTAAAAAAAAAAAGAGAAGCCTTCATTCATTCATCTTATTCATGTTCGCGGATTTAGAAAACACACATGGGTATATGGGTTATTTTTGGGTGATTGACGTGTGTGAGTGCGTTGCAGGGATTACCTCTATTTTTGCGGGTACGATTCTTGATGGTGGACATGAAAAGTAGATGCATGGGTGGTATGGAAGTCTTGCATGAGACATGCGAAAAGACGCTATCTTGGAGCATGCAGATTCTAAAAGTGCGGGTCTAGGAAGGCGTGATTGGTCGTGCGCTGGCGAAAGGCGGAGATCCCAAAAAAGATGAAGATTGAGAGATAGAAAAGGATGATGGTCGTACAGTCATTACGATCGTTTTTCGGCTTCTGGAATTGCGATTGAGATTGAGATTGAGATTGAGATTGTGATTGTGATTGAGATTGGGATTGTGATTGTGATTGTGATTGAGATTGGGATTGAGATCAGCTCGAGGGTGGTCGTGTGGATGAGGCTTCACATTGAAGCAATCTGATAGATTTTGTAACGTAGATTAGAACTACTTGTAAATCTGCACAGATAATAAAATTCTCTCTCTTCTTGTTCTGCGTATACTCTGTTTGCCTTCTTTATATCTTGTGGTGCCGAAACCCATTATTGTGTGTGAGATTGTGACTCAAGTTTAGGAGACTTGTTACAATTTGAGTCATTATTTTGGTCCACGTTAAGGGCTTTTGACCCAGTTATCCACCTATAGCTTGCATATTTCACAATTTCAACACTCCCCCTCAAGCTTTAGGTGGTAATGTTCATATGGAGCAAGCTCATAGCCTTTGAAAACTTTGTTAATTTGGTCAGATCGAAGATTTTGGTGAAGATATTTGCAATTTGGTCCTTTATACCTAAAAATGAGCATTAATGTCCCCACTTGCAACCTTTTCCCTTACATAATGGTAATGCACCTCAATGTGCTTGCTCCTTGCATGATACATGGGATTGTTATCAAGATGTAGGCTTGACATGTTATCTCCATAAACTCAAATTGGTCTAGGTTGTATACCAAGATCTTCAAAGAGCCTGTTAAGCCACATTGCTTTACATGTGGTGAGGGCTAAAGCTTTGTATTAAGCCTATGTTGAACTCAATGCAGCTGTGGGCTGCTTTTTGCTCATCCATGAAATTTCTTTTGTACCTATCATGAAAATATATTCAAATGCTGACCTTCTATCATCAACACTCCCTGCCCAATCTGCATCACTCCATGCTCTTACTTGAAGTTCTTCATCATATGGGTTTCAAACCATAATTAATTGTACTCTTCACATACCTTAACACTCTCTTTGTATGATTGAAATGTGTATCTATGGTTGCATGTGTGAGTTGAGATAGAAATCCAAGTATGTAGCACAAGTCAGGTCTTATGAGTGTAGAATAGATCAATGATCCCACAATGCTCTTGTATAGTGTAAGGTCTTCTAGCTTCTTACCATCTTCCTTGATTCACTTCACATTTCCATCCATAGGTTGAGCTATTGTCATGCCAAACCTAAACAACACAACTAGAAGATACTTGTTTTGAGAGAGATAGATACCTTCCTATAGATCTCCTGAATGCCAAGAAAGTACTTTGGCACACCTAAATCTAAGATTTCAAAATCTTTTCTAAGATTTCCTTTGATGGTCCTTATGCCTACATCATCATCAACTGTCACAAGAAGACCATCTACATATGTGCATACCAAAAATATGTTGTCATTTATCTTCTTCATAATATACAAGGATGGATCTACATCACTTCAAGAGAAACCACAGCTCTTCAAAAAGACCACTAGCCTATGATCGAGGCCCTTGGGGCTTGCTTTAGGATATACAAGGCCTTCTTCAACATGCAAACATAGGTAGGATGTTGTAGATCTACATAAATTTGAGGTTTCTTCAATGAACACATCTTCTTGTAACTCACCATTCACGAAAGCATTCTTTATGTCCATCTGGCAGAGCGACCAACTCCTTGCTGCACAAATGGGTATGAGAGCTCTAATGGTAGAATTGTTTGCCATAGGGCTAAAAGTCTCCTCATAATCCACCCCTTGTGTCTATGTGAAGCCTTTGGCTACTAGTCTAGCCTTGTACCTTCCCAAGCTACCATCTGCATTCCTCTTGGTCTTGTGCACCCCCTCTTTTGGAATATCCTTATGCCTTCCTTCTTGGGTACTAGTTCCCAAGTGTTTTTTGCATTAAGAGCTTTGAAATCTTCATACATACCTTCTCTTTAATCTTGTTTGGTCTTTGCGTCCTCATACGAATCTCACTCTTAATCTGTAATGACATTCATCATCTATGCATAGTGCATTACTATGAAAGAACCATATGTACACCTTTGTGGGGGTGCCTTCTAGCTTGTAGAACTCATCTGTTGACCTTTTTGATATTGCTTCTTGAGTCTATTGAACTTTAAATTAGGAGTAATGAACTTCTCAAGCTCTTCATCTTCTCACTCCTCTTGAGCTTCCCTAGTGTCCTAGTTTGTCTCTTGCACCCTTCTATACTTTGAAGTAGGGAATGGTCCTTCATAATCATAAGTATATGAGTGATCATATGAGTGTACGTTAGATGTAGAAGCCTCTGGTCCACTGATTTTGATTGACTCTTGAGGTTGAATCTGTACATCAAAGTCTGCATACTCCTTTTGATCCTCTTCATCCTACTTTGCGTTTCCCTTGTCTCCATACCATGACCTTGAATCATCAAACACAATATCCCTTGACACATATAGCTTCTTTGAGAGAGTTTTCTAGCACCTAAAGCCCTTTTGCACATTGAGTAGAGAATAGACACACATTTTGCACTCTTGGGTTCTAACTTTGGTCTCACTTCACTAGGAACATGAACAAAGCATACAATTCCAATTACCTTTAGGTTCTCCATGGTTGGCTTCTTTCCATAATAGACTTTGTGTGGATTTAAGATGCTCACACCACCTATTGGAACCCTATTTATCAAATAACAAGATGTACTCATAGCCTCAACCCAAGAAGAGAATGGTAACATACCTTCACTTATGAGACATCTAGCTATCTCAACTAAATGATTATTCTTCCTCTCTTCAACACCATTTTGTTGAGGGATGTACTTGCATGTAAAATTCCTCTTTATGCCATTTTCATGCAAGTACTATGTGAATTCCTTAGAGATATACTCGCCCACTCCATCTGACCTTTGGTGTCTTGATGTGGGCATCACATTCTTTTTTAACAAGGAAACTAAACTTATGAAATCATCAAAACACATCTGATTTATCCTTGATAACATATAACCATATCTTTCTTGACTGGTCATCAATGAAAGTGACAAAGTACCTAGTTCCTCCCAATGAAGCGTCTTTGCTAGGGCCCCATACATCTGTGTGTATAAGCTCCAAGATCTTAGAACATCTATACTCACTCTTTGGAAACGCCTTCCTTGCTACCTTACCTAGTTGACAAGCACTTACCTAGCTGACAAGCATCACAATACTCATGTAGACCTTGGCCTTCTTTCCTTCTTTGGCAATGAACTTGCCTCCATGCTTCACCATGCACCCTTTTACATCAAATATAACCTGCATATCTCTCTCGACCATCTGTCCTATAGAGATAAGGTTCTTGCAAATAGATCGAACATGACGCACATCTCTAAGAGTCTTGATAGCTTTACCTTCACCTATCTTCACATCTCCCACACCTGTAATGGGATGCTGAGTGTTATCTTCTATCTCCACACAACCTTTTGATCTTGGGACCTGCATATGAACAAAATGTTCCTCAATACATGACACGTGATTAGAGCATCCAGAGTCTATGTACCACTTTGTGTCCTTGGGATCACTAGTGTAGCCATGTCTCATGGCTAGGAGGGTCTCCTTCTCATCCTCCTTCTTTGAGTTTTTAGCATATTTCCCTTGTTCCTTTTTCCTCTTGCACTTTGTCATCCTTGAATTCGGAGAAATGTGATTTTTCTTACCACATATAAAAGAAGTTTTAACTTGATGAGCATTGGTCTTCCCTTTGCTATTATTTCCCTTTCTTTAAGATGATGCCTTGGACTAGCACTAGTGTTTAGGATTATTGGTTTATTTCTTAAATATTCAATCCTTTTCAAGATTGTACCATCGATAAGCAATTGAATCAATTTTCTCATTCTTTTACTATGTTTTTCATTCGAGAATAATTTCTTTTTCTTTGGTAATAGATGATATAATAAGTTCACAACATGAGCAAAGTGAGGGATGGAGAGTACGTAGAAGACACAAGATCCTAAAAACCTTCTCACTTCACTAAGATTCTAGCATACTTTTGAAATCTCACTAGTGCAATCAATATTTTGTGGATATGGTCCAAGACTATAATGTGCACGTAGATGTACAAGGATAAAAACAACATTGACACCGAAATGGGATTTTGTTTTAAGAGAAAGTCAGTCCAACCTCTTCAAATCTCTAGAAGATTCTTTCAAAGTCAAAAATGTGGTCCGAAACAAACTTCATACATCGAGATGAATCTAATTTGCATCTTTTTACTTTTCCACACAACCTTTTATCAGAATATCATCGACAAAAGGCATAGTCACTTTGTGAGTAAGTTTCATGTAAGATCATGTTCATAGCATTCATTATTTGCACCATGGAATTTGTCACTCCCTGTGGTAAAATACACATACGTACTAGAACTAAACGAGTTTTCATTATGGTTACAGCTCTACTTTCAATGGCTAATTGAAACTTGTCATATCGTGAGTAAAGGTCACCCATTGAGTAGATGGAGTGTTCGATAAATGCGTCTATAGAGTCATTTACAATGGTTCCTGTTCTGAAATTTCTATAAGTGACTTTGTTGACAGGCTACAAATCCTGTATGAAGCATAGTTTCCAATTCTTTTTAGATAATATCATGAACCATCGGTTAGAATATGTTGTTGATGATGGTTTTGTTAGAGGATAAACATTCCTATGTGCACAACAAAAGCAAATGAACCCTCCTAGGATCCTAAAATTTTTCAGACATAGGCTCTGTAATTTCTGCATTTCTCTAAGTACATGCAGATACTGAAAATGAAATTTTGTATGCTTAAACTAGACTTTAAGAGCTTTCAAATGAGAGTAAAATCACTCCATTTGGATACTAGATGATGCCTCAACCAGCTGCAACAAAATAGATAACTTGATCTCTTTAGAGAGTATGAGCTAAGTAGACAGACACTGTTCTGGACATTTCTCTGCACATGTGCATGCACTGACCGGAGACTTATACCAGACAAAGTAGAACTTATAAGCTTTCCAACAAGACAAAAATCGTTGCAAATGAATTCTGTATGAAGGAGAAACAACAATTACAAGACCGAGGGGTCTGCCAAAAACATCTAGATAGATAGAGTGCCTAAAAGTGAAATTTCTACAAAATATGCAGAGAATAGCTAGTAGGGGGTGTGCTTAAGCAAGGGGGTAGCTTGGGCACGTATTTCCACGACTCTAAATCATAATACAACTCATTAGAGGTTTTAAAAACCACATACTAACCTCTTTAACCAATCAAAAGCATATACATGTCAAAAGTGAGGTCCAATCACATGAAGAGGCGAGCTAAATCTTCTCTAATCAACTTCTTTCCATTATGGGCATGACTTGATTCCTCCAACTTGTGGAAATCAGCCTCCTTTGATTGTGGATGATGTGGAAGGTTCAATTTGGGGCATGTTGCCACACTCGAGCTTGAAAAACTTTCAACACTCCCCCTCAAGCTCAAGTCTTTTTTCTTCGTTGCTTCAGCCTATGTCTCTTATGTTGATTGCTTCCTTGAATCCTCCAAGCTTTGTACCTTCAAGAAACTTTTTCATCATGTTTGCAACGTGCACTTTAGTGTTCACATACCTTATATCTAGCTCCTTTGCCATCACCTTTTCTCTAATGAAGTGGTAATGAACCTCTATGTGCTTGCTCCTTGCATGAAACATGGGATTGTTAGCTAGGTAGATGCTTGAAATGTTGTCTCCATAAAGAGGAAACTCCTCCACTTCCACTTCCAAGTCCTTAAGTAGCTTTTTAAGCCATAATAGCTCACATGTAGCCAATGCTTAACCTCTGTACTCAGCCTCGGTGGATGAAAGAGCAACAGTGGGTTGCTTCTTAGAGCTCCAAGAGATCACTTTTGTACCTATCATGAAAACATAACCCGATGTACTCCTTCGATCATCCTTGCTACCTGCCTAATCAGCATCACTATATCCTTTGACACTTAGATCAGCATCATATGAGTAAAATAGACTTTGGTTGATAGTGTGCTTGATGTATCGAAGCACCTTTATTGCCACCATAAGATGATCATGAGTAGGTGCATGCAGAAATTGAGAGAGAACACCTACTACATATGCAAGATCACGTCTAGCGAATGTAGCATAAATTAATGAACCAATTATGCTTCTATATAGTGTAATATCTTGTATAGCCGCTCCTTGACCTACAACCAACTTTGTATTGGGCTCCATTGTTGGTGTAATTCACAAGCCCACAAATTTGGCTTGATGAATACATTAAACTCCATGCACATATGAAGTAGCATAGGAACTAGTGCTAGTGGTTTATTACCACTTTATCTCTTTGTAAAAGTTGAATTGACTTGGAATCTGTGTAAACACCTACCAAAAGGATTCGTGGAAAAAGTTAGCTTTTGATTGAAGGAATATCTCCTAGGATATAGGAGTTTGATTATAGGGAGCCAAAAGTTTGAATTTGGATTCAAATTTCTACCCAATCACTATAAAAGTGGTCATGGAAAAGTCGCAAAAAAAAACTCATTTTTCCCAAGCTCATTATTGTCAATTTTGAGCGTGTGTGAGGCCTACACTCTAGCCCACACCATCTACACCATTAGGCAATGAACTTCATGCCAATGGATTTGTATACAAGTGTTCATTAATACATATATCTTCATTAGTCATTTCTGAGTTCTCAGTCATACTACTTGAAAGTCTATCAACTTATGGAGTGCATATCTCAGTCATTTCTCCACCAAATTCAGAGCTCTAAAGCTTGTTGGAACCACCTCAAAGTTGTTTACATGCTATCAAAACTTGAGGAGATTCTATTAATCCATTTTAGAGAAAAGCGCGTCGAGGTGATCACTGGTCATTGATTGCTACAATCCAAAAAAATCGGGGGTAAAGTTTAATTTGCTAAAGTGTTTTCTCTGAGCATAGTTAGTCTTCTTACATCATTCCACTTGTAATAGGTAGCTTGATAAGCTAATTAGATACCTCTAAAAAGAATCTTTTCAATTCCTACTATGTTGGTCATACTGAGCAAAAGATCCAACAGGTGTCAAGACATAAATAGAAGGTTTTCTTGAGATTGTGAGTTTCAAAGTTATCTGTTTTAGTTCAATCTCTACACACATCATTTCCAAAGTACATAGGCCATTTTATGGTGTCACTGGAAAGTTAAGGAGGTCCACTTATCAGATCTGAAGCTTACAAGGGTTGGTACAAAGCAGGATTTGGCAGTACCTACTCAATCTTCTGAAGTGTCCATCCATCTTTCCCAATAGTGGTATCAGAGCAAACTAAGGTAAAATGGGAGATGTTTTTCCTGCATGCATTGATAAATTGGACAGGAACAACTATCATACATGGTCTCTAAGGATGAAGACCTACCTACAAGGAAGGAGTCTTTATGGATACATCTCAGGAGATGAGGAATTTCCCTCATTCAAAACAAGAGGATTACCAACAAAGGAAGAACATGAAAAGCTCAACACATGGTGTGCAAAGGATGCATTAGCAAGGTCTTATTTACTCAAATCCATCTCTGATTTTCTTTTTCCACACATTAGGAACTGTAAGACATCACAAGAGACTTGGGAAACCTTGTCATCTTATTTCTCCTCCAATACAAGAGCTAGAAAAAATCAGTTGTGGATTGAATTCACCACATTAAGGAAGCAACCTAAGCAAGCTGTCTTAGAGTTTTTGACCAAGATTAAAGATGTAGCAGATCAGTTTGCAAGCATAGGAGAAGAGATTGAAGAAGAAGAGATTATGAGGCAAGTGATCAATGGGATCAAGGCTGATGACAAATGGGAAAGCTTCACCACTGCTATGGACCTTTACATGGACATGCAAATTCCAGATCTTACAACTCTCATGGGACAATTTTTCACTCATGAAGCAAAGCTCAAGAAAAATGGAGACACATCCAAAGGTAATAACTCTTCTGCCCTATATAGTGATAAAAAGTCTAAAGATAAAGTCAAGAAAAAGAAGGTGGAAGATGAAGGCTCTACCTCCCAAGCAAACTATGCAGGTAGAGGTAGATCATCAAGAGGAAGGGGCAAAGGAGGTAAGCAAGGTAGGGGGAGATCCTATAACTCCTCACCATGCAACATTTGTGGTTTATCAAATCACACTATAGATGAGTGTTTCAGGAATTACAAAAATCGAAGAGGAAGAGGATATCAAAGAGGTGGATATTCATAGTCAAGAGCTAGATCCAACCATCACCAAGGCTACAACCTATTCCAAGTGGAATGATGTAAAAAGACTAACCATGCTCAGAGAAATCACTTTAGCAAACTAAAGCTTTACCCTCGATTTTTTAGGACTGTAGCAATCAACGACCAGTGATCACCTCGACGAGCTTTTCTCTGAAATGGCTTACTAGAATCTCTTGAAATTTTCACAGCATGTAGAAACCTTTGAGCTGGTTCCAATAAGCTTTAGATTTCTGAAGTTGGTGGAGAAATGACTGAGATATGCACTCCACAATTTGATAGGCTTTCAAGTAGTATGATTGAGAACTTAGAAATGACTAATGAAGATATATGTATTAATGAACACTTGTATACACATCCATTGGCACGAAGTTCATTGCCTAATGGTTCAGATGGTGTGGTCTAGAGTGTAGGCCTCACACACACTCAGAATTGACAATAATGAGCTCGAGAAAATGAGTCTTTTCTCACAACTTTTCCATGACCACGTTTATAGTGATTGGGTAGAAATTTGAATTCAAATTCAAACTTTTGGCTCCCTATAATCAAACTCCTATATCCTAGGAGATATTCCTTCAATCAAAAGCTAACTTTTTCCACGAATCCTTTTGGTAGGTGTTTACACAGATTCCAAGTCAATTTGACTTTTACAGAGAGATAAAGTGGTAATAAACCACTAGCACTAGTTCCTATGATACTCCATATGTGCATGGAGTTTAATGTATTCATCAATCCAAATGTGTAGGCTTGTGAATTACTCCAATAGCTCCCCCTCAAGCCAAACATTTTTGCTTGGTCTTCATCCTTCATTCTTCATGTATATCCTGCAATCCAATCATTGCTTTGAACATGCAAAGTTTGGTTCCATCAAAAGCTTTAGTCAACAAATCTACACACTGCATATTGGTTGATACATAAGTTAGTTGAATGTCTTTGTTTAGCAATTTCTCTCTCACATAATGGTAATGGACCTCTATATGTTTGGTCCTAGCATGGTAGATAGGATTAGCTGCAAGGTAAAGTGAGCTTGTATTATCCCCAAAGATTATTGGTGACCTAGTATACAAACCCAAGTCTGTATACAATAGCTTGATCCATATGGCTTCTTTTGTGGCATTAGCTAGTCCTCTATACTCTGCTTCTATGGAAGACAAACCAACAGTAGGTTGCTTCTTTGAAGACCATGAAATTGGCTTATCACCTGCAAATGAAATGTATCCTGAAGTGCTCCTCATGTCATCCTTGCATCCCGCCCAATCTGCATCTGAGTAAATATTGATATCAATATCTGAAGTATAGGGGAAATATAAACCAGGATGTTGTGTACCCTTGAGATACTTCAAGATTCTCTTGGCAGCTTCTAAGTGAGGTACCCTTGGCTTGTGCATAAACTAACTTAGCACACTAACTCCATATGCAATATCTATCCTTGTTAATGTAGCATAGTTCAAGCTACCCACCATACTTTGATAACCTTTAATGTCATTAACTTCATCACCTTCATGGGCACTTAGTGTTAGGTTTACCTCCATTGAGTACTTGCAACTTTGGCATCCTGTGAATGAAACTTCTTCAACATATCCTGTATGTAATTTTTCTGAGTAATGTATATTCATGAGTTAGTATAGACTAACTCAAGTCCAAGAAAATACTTTAGTAGACCAAGATCATTGATCTTGAACTTCTTCATCATCTGGCTTTTAATTTGTCTAATTCCATTAACATCATTACCTGTAAGTATGATGTCATCAACATCAACACAAAGGTATATTACCTCTGAATTACTTCTCTTGATGAATAGAGAAGTATCTACCTTGCTCATGACAAAACCTTGGTCTTGGAGATATGTAGTTAACCTGTAATTCCATGCCCTAGGTGCTTGCTTCAATCCATATAAAGCCTTTTTCAATTTGCAAACATATGTTACCTTCTTAGGGTCCTCATAGCCAGGAGGTTGTGACATATATACCTCCTCTGAGATCCATCCATTCAAGAAAGCATTCTTGACATCCAATTGGTACATGTTCCAATTTTTTGATGCAGCC
Organism: Ceratopteris richardii; assembly: GCA_020310875.1. Taxonomy (NCBI): domain Eukaryota; kingdom Viridiplantae; phylum Streptophyta; class Polypodiopsida; order Polypodiales; family Pteridaceae; genus Ceratopteris; species Ceratopteris richardii. Next base: position 163,054,663 of record CM035429.1, on the reverse strand, counting down.
ACACTTACCAACACTCTGGTTGTTGGCATCTTGGCCACAGGAGAGAATGTCTCTTCATAGTCAATGCCTTGGGTTTATGCAAAACCCTTGGCTACCAATCTAGCTTTATACCTGTTAATTGAGCCATCACAATTTCTTTTGACTTTATAGATCCATCTAGATCCTATTACCTTCATGGAGTCCTTCTTTGGTATTAGCTCCCATGTGTCACTTTCCTTGAGTGCTTCAATCTCCTCATCCATAGCTTCTTTCCATTCTTTCTTGGTTATGGCTTCTTCATATGATCCTGGTACCTCAATTGACAAATATTTAGCAAGATAAATAGAGTGTTTTTAACAAGAGATGTATCATACCCATATCTTATAGGTTTTTTGCTCTCTCTTTGTGATCTTCTGATTGATTGATTTGAAGATTCAGGTATGTCTTCAAGCTTCTTCATTTTGACTTTTCCTTTGGACTTCCATGCTTTGAACACTTCAAGGTTGATAACATCTTCATCATCTGAAGTTGAGTCTTCATTCTGAGTTGGTTCTTCCTTAGTAAGACTTGGAAACTCCTCTTCCAAGTCATAGGGTAGTTTAAACTTCGTGCATTCATTCTCATACCAGGAATCATTTTAATCAAAGACAACATCTCTACTAACCAATAATCCCTTATTGGAAGGGTTATAAAACTTGTAACCTTTTTGATTTAGGTCATATCCAATAAAGATGCACTTTTCAGCCTTTGGGTCTAGCTTACCTCTTATCAGAGAAGGAATGTTTACATATGCTACACATCCAAATATCCTGCAATGGTCTAGTGAGGGTCTTTTACCATGCCATGCTTCATAGGGTGTCATCCCATCAAGGGACTTAGATGGTAACCTGTTTATGAGATAAGTGGCAATAGAAACACTCTCTACCCATAGGTAATTAGGTAACCTTTTATCATTCAACATAGACCTAGCTGTTTCAACAATCAACCTATTTCTTCTCTCAGCTACCCCATTCTATTCAAGAGTGTACCTTGTGGTGCTTTCTCTTTGATGACTCTGTCCTGCGAGAAGTTTTCAAAGTCATTGGAGAAGTACTCACCTCCTCCATTTGACCTTAGTCTCTTCAAGTTCTTTCCTGTCTGATTTTCAACTAGTGCAAGATATTTTTTGAAGCAATTAAACACCTCATCCTTGTGCTTCATGAAGTACAATATAGTCCACCTGCTATAATCATCAATAAAAGATACATAGTACCTTGATCCTGAGATTGAGGGGTCTTTGCTTGGTCCCCATACATCTGTATGGACAAGCTCTAGGTAGTCTTCATGCATGTATCCTTTCCTTGAGAAGGGTAACCTGTGAGACTTCCCAAATTGGCAAGCACTACATTTATATATCATATGTTGTTTGGAAACATTGGGTATTCCAATAACACATTGATCCCTGCATATCTGCTTCAAGGTTCTTTCTCCTACACGCCCTAATCTTTTGTGCCAAATCTCAAGCTCTTAAAGTGTTTGATCTTTATAACTGTATAATGCAATGTTCTTTGTATCTTCTAGCTCAAAAGTAAAAAGTCTACCTATTTTTTCTCCTTTAGCAATCCTCTTGAACCCATGCCTTAGATCCTCTAAAAATTCTCCAAATTGGTTGAATCTAACCTGCAAACCTTTCTCCACAATCTGTCCGACACTCATCAAATTTTTGGTAATGGTTGGTACATAAAGTACCCTACTCAAAAAGTTTTGATTTCCATCACAAGTCTTAACATTTCCAACTCTAACTACTGAGTGCTTGGTGTCATCACCTGTTTGGACTTGATGCTTACCTTTTGGTTCCTCAAGATCAGAGAGTAGTGCTACATTGCCAGCCACATGATTTGAGCATCCTGAGTCAATGTAGAATAGGTGGTCATCATTACTACCTTGTTTTGACCTCATGTTCATGATCAGAGTCATCTTGCTCCTCTGTATAGTTGTTGTAGTCCTTTCTGGGTTTGAATCCTCCTTGATAATTGCCATTGTAGTTGTTGTTGTAATTGTTGTTGTAGTTGTTGTAGCTTGCTAAGCTAATTAGATACCCCTAAAAGTAATCTTTTCAATTCCTACTGTGTTGGTCATACTGAGCAAAAGATCTAGTAGATGTCGACGGAAACATAAATAGAAGGTTTTCTTGAGTTTGTGAGTTTCAAAGGTATCTGTTTTAGTTCAATCTCTACAGACATCATTTCCAAAGTACATAGGCCATTTTATGGTGTCATTGGAAAGCTAAGGAGGTCCACTTATCAACTCTGAAGCTTACAAAGGCTGGTACAAAGCAGGATTTGGCAGTACCTACTCAATCTTCTAAAGTGTCCATCCATCTTTCCCAACATCCATGGGCTCAAAAAGTGGCTTACAACCACTCATACCAAACCTGTATGGCACATCCAACAAGTATTTTCTTTGAATCAAGGATGCCATTGTGTGCATAGATTACCTCTATTCCCAAGAAGTACTTTAGTGTTCCAAGATCAGATATCTTGAACTCCTTACCTAGCTTTGATTTGATGTCTTTAATACCTGCAATATCACTTCCTATGATGATCAAATCGTCCACATAGATGCATATGTATACCGTCTTATCTCCTTGCTTCTTCATGTAAAGTGATGGATCTGCAACACTTTATTTGTATCCACAACTTGATAAATAATCCACTAACCTCTGATTCCAAGCCCTTGGGGATTGCTTTAGTCCATATAATGCTTTCCTTGGTTTGGAAACATGATTTGGTTACCTTATACTAGCAAATCCTTGAGGTTGGCTCATGTGGACTACTTCTTCAAGCTCTCCATTGAGGAAGGCATTCTTCACATCCAACTGATATAAGCTCCATTTCCTTGATGTGGCCACTACAATCAAAGTCCTAATTGTTGGAATCTTGGCTACGGGGTTCAAAGTTTCATCATAATCTATCCCATAGCTCTGGGAGAAGCCTTTCGCCACCAACCTTGCTTTGTACCTAGCAATGGAACCATCTGAACTTCTTTTAATTTTGTAAACCCACTTATTACCTATCACCTTCATGCCTTCTTGAGCTGGTACCAAGCTCCAAGTATGGTTCTCATCAAGTGCTTTGAGCTCTTGTTTCATTGCCTCTTGCCATTCCTTGCAGTCCTTAGCTTCTTCATAACTAGTTGGTTCTTTGTCCTTGATTACCTGAGTCATGTATGCATAATGCTTTGCAATGAAATTGATGGAGATTGTTAATCTCCAAAAGAACAAGATATTCTTGATGTTAGAACAGCTCTATATCAAGAATAACTTCAGAATTCAACCAATTTTGGAAGACAATCACCAAACTATCAAGAAGTTAGCTAACTGTGAAGAAAGTCATTTCACAGAAAAGTCTACTACACATTAATCACTCATTGATTAATCGTTTGTGTAAATTTTCTGATGAAATTTTGTAGGATGTGTTGCCTAGAGTTTGCGCAACTCCTCCAAGTTGAAACACTTCAAAAGCTTCAGTAGATTATAAGAAATGCATCAAACAATCTACCTATGACTGAAACTGACTTCCTATAGAGTCGACTTTGACACCTGCAACTTGTACTGACCTAATAACAACCATCCTAGACGTAGGAGCAAATGTCTCATCATAATCAATATGTTGTGCATATCCTTTGCTGATAACAGGTTCTTCTTGATCCATGGCACAAATAAATCATTTGACAAAGTGAAAGAACTAACATCAGTAGTAGTCAAAATGATCTTACCAACTCCCATAATAGGATAAGAGGAGTTGTTGGCGCATGTAATAGTATTCCCTGTAGGGGCCCGCTCAAGTGAAGAGAAGAAACTGTGCTGTGAGGTAATATGTTTGGTTGCCCCACTGTCAAAATACCAAACATCTGAGTCTACTTCAGACATGCACTGCTCATGAGAAGATGGGTCAAAACTGCAGACAATAGTAAACGCCCATTCTTCTTCCTGTAGAAGATTAGCAGACTCTGTTTTTGGTGTAGAGGCCTCTGCAACAACCATTCCAACCTCTTTCTTCTTTGCCTCTTTGGCAGCTAGTTTTGGACAGTTCTTTATAATATGATCATTCCCTTTACAGTACTTCCAAACAATTTCTGCTTTTTTGATTTTTTCTCATCTTTATCTTGGTTTTTCGAATGTGCAGCATTTATAGATTTCTTCTTACTAGTAGAAGAGCTCCATTTTCCTTTGCCCTTCTGAGTAGCCAAGAAAGCTTGATTTGCAACACACATAATGGACCTATTGTGCCTGGACTGATCCTCCTGCAATAGAACAAAGACTAACTCCTCAAATGACAAGGCATTTGGATTGCCATTCATCATCAACCGAAGAGTAGAAGCAAAACTCTGATATGAATCAGGAAGACCATTCAGAACGGTCTCCACAAGTGAGCTATCTGGTATAACCTCATCAACAAAAATCAATTTTTCCTTCAAGTCTTTGATCTTTGTTAGAAAAGTGTCCATGGAATGACCTTCATTCATGTGCTCACTCTCCAACTATTTTCGGAGGTAAGCAAGACGAGCCTCATTCCTAGCTTGGTACAATGTGGTAAGAGTATCCCAAGCATCCTTAGCTGTTCTGCAAGAGTGTATGTGAGGAACAATAGCACGTTTGACAGACAAAGCTATCAATGCATGTGCTTGGGCATCTCTACCATCCCAACCAATCTGCTCTGCAGTAGGTGTAGCAGAAACCACAACACGAATAGGAATATGCAGAATATCAACATCTTCGACACCTTCTAGATCAGCTTCAGTACCTACACTTGTAACAGTTGCAGTTGTGATAGGATGTTTTTCAACACCCTGCACAATGTTCCACAGTCCTTTTGCAACCAATACATGTCGCATCATATAAGCCCACTATGGGTAGTTGGTACCATCCAACTTATCCTCAACAGCCAACATACAGAATACATCACTGCTTTCAGCCATGGCTAGAGATTAAAATACCTTGATGCAAAAAATTGATTGTATCTCAAAAAGTTGAACGGAACTGCCCAGATGAGTTCTGCTAAACCTATAGCAGACTTCGAGATGCTTATACTCGTGAACAGAAACTGGTATATACCTTTGGCACAAAAGGATGAAATAGCCTGCACAAGGGCTACGATAGTGCGTTCGGAGGCCGAAACGAGCTTAGATCGCGATTTCGATACCACAAAGTGAGTTGTTTTGATCTTGAAAACACGCTGAGTATGCTCACCAAAATTCGTGTGATTCTGAGACTGCAACGGGAGGAGTGTCGACAGCGCCCTAGATGAAGCAATGACTTGCTCTGATACCAATTGTTGGAGTTGGACGTCTGTGGAAGCACGCAAACAGCACAAGGAAGAAGAACAAGCATGGAGCACAACACACAATACTGAATGTATTACTAGAGAATGTACAAAGATAAGTAGCCCATTAGGGCAATAGGCCTATATACAAGCCGGAGGAAAAAAACCTCCTAAAGAGGGAAAAAAGTGCCCTCGGGATCCTAGTGTGTTCACACACATCACTACCTAAATATATCAACAATCATGATTTCCCAAAAGTCATGTTGTCGGATAGTGATGTTTCTTTTCACATTAAATTTTTAGGTATTCAGCAATTTTGTTCAGAAATAGATTTGTTTTTGCATTCTATCTTGAAAGTAATGGGAAAAGGGAATATGTGAATAGCAAGATTGTTGATATATTGCAATGTTATTCCTTATATAGTCCCGATAATGTGGATGTGGAATTACCATAAATTGAATCTGCATATTAGGGCAACACATACAACTATCAATGGTGCACCTTTTGAAAACTTCTATGGTAAAAAGCATCCCATTTCCATGTCACTCACTTGCTCACAATCATATTTCTGTACTCCACAAAGTTCACGAGCACATTAGGCATTGTCAAGAATGACATAGTTGTAATGCTAATGAGAAACAATTTATAAAATAATTAAGAAAATGATTTAGTATGGTTACTTATCATTAATCAATATTGAAAAAATATTTTACATCATCCTCAAGTTAAAGCTACTTAACTCTACTATAGATAATTTGGCATTATTCAAAATATTGATGATAATTCATTTAGATTAGATATACCATTCAAAGGCACTTTAGCAATCACCCCTACTCAACCTTTTCTTGAAGAAGAATCTAAAATCTTAGTTCATGAGAGAATCATAGATCATGACCTAACGAGTACCTGTATGCTTATTCAATATCATAGATATTTAGTAAAGTATAAAAATCAATCTATTTAAGAAGGATAATAGATTCATAAGATTTCATTGAGGGCTCATTATGATGACTTACTCTTTACATATCATTCACAATCACAATAAATTAAATCCTCCAAGATACATTTTCGTCCATGTGTTTTTTACATGGAGCATGCTTTATTTGTTCAGTGTTCAGACATGTGATTGGCCACCGTGCATATTTTATTTCTAATCAACTAAGTTTAGTTGCTTTTTCAAGTAGGGGCATATTATCACTAATGGAATGTTGGATTTTAGATTTTATTTTATTGCGTAACTAACTTTCTTTTCTGGCTCTGATATAGTAGTTGAAGGTGCATGAGGGCATGGATGAGTGTGCATTTATTTGGATGTGTCTAGAGACCAATAAGAAGAATTATATTTTCTATATATTTTGTAAATGAGAACCCATATAAAGGGTTCTTTTTAGAAAATCATAAAATTAGTGGTTAGGATAACAATCTTTCTAGATCAGATTTTTTGTAAATAAAAGATAAGGCACTCGATAAAAGAGAGAAACTTTTTACTTTCATGCTTGATTTTTGAAGTTCCACCCTCATTTTCTACATTACATTTTTGTTTTCTCTATGTTCTCAATTTTTAACTCTCTCTCTCTCTCTATGCATGTCTGTAAGATCTTGCAACACATTAGGGCGAAAAACGGCCGAAAAGGGGCTGTTTGCTAATGAGAGATTAAGGAAATTGACAAATAGCGTCTTTCCACGTGTACAAGAATATAACATTGCTGTCTCTTTTAACCGTATGGAGAATTTCTTTTTTTAATACAATTTTCTTTCAAAGCGCCGCTAAAGTGATGAAGAGTCTCGTATTCAGTGTACAATTTTTCGGTTTGATGCAAAAAAAGATACTTTTGCACACTACACAAAGCATATTCTCGAATTTCCAAGAAGGAATTGATTTTTGAAGATACGAAATATTTTTGGGTTCACAAAATGTCATGATCATTCAACGACAGGGTTAACATCAAATCAAAAGTTTCCACGTGTACAAAGCCTTTTTTTCTATAAATACTGCCAAAATTTGTGAATGTTGGTTTCTCGCTTTGAACATTCTTCTTCTCCTAAGTTCAAATGGCTTCTTCTTCTCGTCGTCCTTCCAATCGTGTAACTTCATGTGAGGTTTACAACAGAAGAGAGGATTCTTTGTGGAAACCTCTTTCCGTGAAAGTAAATGACTAGGTTACTATGCTTCCTAGCTGTAGAGGTGCCCATAAAGTCAAGCGTGCCAAAAGAGACAACACAAGAAACCATTGGAAGGGACGTATTCTCAGTTTCAAACTGAAGAGATGCGGTTGGTTTGCACGAGTACAGCATGTGTACACCGCTAAGGATCTTGTTCTAGAAAATCATCTGCAATTCCCTTTGTACTGTAAGTGAGGTTTGACAATGCTCTTCTATCATTCCAATTGATTTTGTATAATGAAACATATGTTTTTGTACTGCAGATATCTTTCCTTCCAATATTGTGGAATGGCAACCTGTTGAATGTTTAACAAGAACATTCAGAGTTCTTCATAAGGAATATGCAGAACTCATGTATGCAGAGAAATCTGTTCAATTCTTCAATAGCATAGAGTTATTTGTCCATTATGCAGATTATCAAGTGCCGTCAGGGAGGAGTTCTTATGGAATTCTTGTACACGTACCTAGTCCTTGCATCTCTTCATTAGATTGGGATGCTCCTGATCATTCAACAGTTTCAAGTTTTCTCTGCAAAATTAAATTTGACATCCAGAAGGCAATGTCAGCAGGCCGAATTTCGAGAAGGATAAAGATTCAATGGTTTTTGCCTATTCATGTCTTTGTAGCATGCTTTAAAAACATGTTATTACAGAAAACAAAAACAATGTGGTTGAATAGGAGAGTCCCTATTTCAGAGATTGATGATGTTTTAGGTAGGGAATGGGATAGCAAAGAAGTTCAAAAGCTAGGTGACATTATTTTATGTAAAGTTAGTCCCAATTCTCTTTCAATCTCATATCAGATATGTCGACAATCTCTGGTTCTAGGATATGACTATAGAAGGTGGAAAAAAAAGCTTGGACTTTGGATAGCCTTGGACTCAGAGGAGAGCTGTCCAGAATTTGAGTCAGAAGTATTGATTCATCCAGATTTTCAATCAAGGAAAATAATTGTCACTGCAAATTGGAATCTCAGAAATGTAAGGGAGCTTCTAGAATACCTTGATGAGGTATCATCTCAGTGTAGATTCTCAATTGATGATGCAATAGTTAACATTAGATCAGAGAAATCATTATCTCGCGTAAGGTGCCTGCCACCAAGGGTGATTAAGTTCCAACCTTTAAGATTGTAACAAGTTAACCCTGACATTCTTACATAATGTATCTTCATCTAATAGAAGCTTCTATTGATACTTCCATTGAATTTTCTTGGCAGGATGGTTACAAACAATGTGTGTTAAATTATTAATTTTAAATGTCTTAGATATTTTTTAGGTCCTTAATTTCATATTTCCATTGATTTTTTTTTGCAGGAGTGAATTGATGACTAAGAAATAATTATACAGGAACTTGCATAAGTTAATTCTAGATGAAGAAGAGATCTAGAATTCAATATCTAATTTCAATTTAATAATTATAGTCTATCAAAGGTGCACACTAGTCTCAGTTAAATAATTTGATTCTATCCAACTTTTCTGTCCTCAAGTAATGCAAGAGAAATTATCATGGTACACATAACAAGTAATATAAGAGAGTGTGGAGAACTTGGTGCAAATTCCAATCCAAGGTTTGGTATTTCAATATTAGAAGAGCATGTCTTAAGGCATAAAGCAGAGGAGATGAGATAAGTGAAGACGACCGATGCAAGCGACTAGTGCAATCTGAAATTGTCGGATGGCCCTTATCGCTTACATCGGTCATGTTAGCAAACTACCGCGAGAGAAATTATCATGGTACAAACGCAAACTACCAAGTAATATAAGAGAGTGTGGAGAACTTGGTGCAAATTCCAATCCAAGGTTTGGTATTTCAATATTAGAAGAGCATGTCTTAAGGCATAAAGCAGAGGAGACGAGATAAGTGAAGACGACCGATGCAAGCGACTAGTGCAATCTGAAATTGTCGGATGGCCCTTTTCGCTTACATCGGTCGTGTTAGAGAACTACCGTGAGAGACTTCAAGAAGTGACCTTGCATAAAGATTTGACTCACGAGTATAAAAACTAGCAACAACGATGAAATGGATAATACGACCGATGCAAGCGATAGGGGCAATCCAAGATTCTCCGATTCCCCGTATCGCTTGTATCGGTCGTGTCCTTAATTCTTTATGTCCTTCTATAACTTCTCGAATTTAAACACTTTCCAACAAGAATGAAGTAAAAAACCCACAATGCATTCATAATTGTGACATTAATAAACTTAATTGGACCATCCAATGAACTTTTGTTAAACTCTCAAGAGGTTCAATACAACTGTGACCATCTTCCAGATGAAGATTGGCATAACTACATACAATTTGTACATAAATAAATCTTCCAACCTTGGTTGGTTTTACAATTGATTTCAATCTAAGACTCAAAAATTGATTTAACCCTTTCTATCCTTTTTAGAGCCTTGCTTTCTCTGTTGCTTCTGTCCCTTTTTGGAGCTTTCAGCTTGACTCTTTATGTTGTTCGCATTCTTTAGTGGTGAGTGAAGAGGAAGCCCTTTCTTTTTATCTTCAGACTCTTTTTTATCAGGTGGAGGGGGTGGAGGTGAGTCTGGATCATATGGGCAGATTGCATGTTTCATGATACTATTTATTGCTCTCTCTCTGATCAAGATGATCCATGCATCCGGGTAGTCTGATAAATTCAATTCAGGACTGTGGAAACTTCTTTCCAAGAATCTTACAGCATTTGCAATCACTCTCCAGCCACATGATGTTGAGTCTCTCTGCAATGGCACATGAATTTGGCTGTATCCAAATTGCTTTTGTTCATTCATTTTAGCTATTCCTGGAAAATTCTGATCAATATGCATCTTGAGAAGCTTTGCAGCACTGCATTGTAAAGTGAAAATCAAAACGGGGCATGGTTTTAAAATAGAGAACAACAAAATGTATAGTAACTTACACTTTGCAATTCCCATGCTGTTATGGAAGAGAATTGAGGAAAAGAGCTTGATATGCATTGAAGTCCACAATAATCAAACTCCAATGGCCCCTGTCAATGAGTTGCATGTAAATATACTTTCTTAAATGAAACAAATATGTTTCCAAAATGAAGATGAATACTTACTTTTCAATATATGGGTAAATAACACATTCTACTTCTTCTGTAAAATCCTGTAGAAAGGACTTGGCATCTCCATGTTTATGCAAAAAACACTGTGTCACCAGAGGATCTAAAATAAATACTTTTCTTTGAACCGCTTCCTCACATTGTTGAAGAAGAACCCTACAAATCAAGAAATAAAAATGCAGTTAAGGAACTAGGAAATTATGCAAAACAAAAGCATTTTAAGGCCTCTAGATATACCTGAGTGAAATGTTGAACACACTATCTGATATTTCAACATGAAGCTCCCTCAACATTTTGTTATCTTCAGGTCTAATGTCAAGAAACAATTCATTTTGCCATGGCATTGCAACATTAACTATTACCTGCCCATCTCCTTTCTTGAGGAGCTCTTTATTTGCTTTCTGTAACTTTTGAATCTGGGTTAAGATGGCACTTTCCTCTGTAAATAATCCTTGCTTTTTCCTCTCCTCCTCACTATTTGCTACAGTTCTAGTTTCATGATCATGAGTGACTTGAGCGTTGATCTCTTCAATGACAACTGTTGTTTTAGGTGCTCGAGCTGGAGGTATATTTAAAATATCGAAGAATTTTTTTTCGTGGTGATCAATAGGAACCAGAGCTTTATCAAACTTATATCTTATTCTTGAAACAATAACATAATCCTTCGCCATTAGTGTTACCCTATGAGAATGAGCAGCACATAAGTAGGCATCATTCATAAAATCAATAGCAAAGTCCTCTGCAGCTTCTTGCAGGCATAGCAGTGCTTGAGTTTGCCACCTCACATTGACAAAGGATGAGGTCTTCATCAAAGAATAGAGGTTGGCTGAGATCTGCTTGACAACTCTCATAAATGGAAGTCTTGGGATCAACAATCCCACAGACTTTTGAGCTCTTCTAATTTCCCTCAAGGACTTTACATGGTACTTGACCCTTTTTTTTGAAGGCTTGTCTGGCACATTGGCTTGAACCTTCTGGGAATTTTTCTCTTGGACATTTTCCCCTTGGGCATTTTTGTCCTGACCCTCAGGGTACAACTTCCTTGTTGTCTTTTTGGTTCTAGCCATACTCTGCAAAAAATCAGTCTTTAGGCAAGGAATTAGGGAAAGTGGAATATTCCACTGTCAAAACTTACTCTCAAAAAGCTATGATCAATGACTCTTCCCACTATCAGAGGCACGACCGATGCAAGCGATAACAGTCATCCGGAAATGCCCGGATGTCCCTGATCGCTTGCATCGGTCGTCTTTAAATTAATCATCAAATATCAATAAATTTTATCTTACAATGCAAAATACTCAATTATCACTAAGATAAAGATAATTGGAAAACTATAATCAATGACTCTTTCCACTATCAGAGGCACGACCGATGCAAGCGATAGCACTCATCCGGAAATGCCCGGATGTCCCTGATCGCTTGCATCGGTCGTCTTCAAATTTATCATTTAAATATATCTTACAATTCAAAATACTCAATTATCACTAAGAAAACGATAATTGGAAAACTATAATGAATGACTCTTTCCACTATCAGAGGCACGACCGATGCAAACGATAGCAGTCATCCGGAAATGCTCGTATGTCCCTGATCGCTTGCATCGGTCGTCTTTAATTTATCATGAAATATCAATAAAATATATCTTAAAATGCAAAATACTCAATTACCACTAAGAAAAAGATAATTGGAAAACTATAATCAATGACTCGTTCCACTGTAAGAGACATGACCGATCCAAGCGATAAGAGTTATCCGTAAATGCCCGGACGTCCCTCATCGCTTGCATCGGTCGTCCCTGAATTCATCATCATATTTCAATAAATAGTAGTTAAAATAAAGGTAACAATGTGTTATACTCAAGCATAGCAAAGGAAACCAAAATTTGCAAGCTATGATCAAGGACTCGATATTAAAAAACATGACCGATCCAAGCGATTAGGGTTATCCAAAAATCTCGGATGTCCCTAATCGCTTGCACCGGTCGTGTCCACATTACCTTACGTAGAGAGCGCTCTCTATAGAAATTGTGAAGTAGCCTAAAAACGTGGTGGCAATGGAACCTCGACGCTTGGCAAGTGTTGACAGAAAAAAATGAAGGAAATGAATAGGGAAGCTTAAATAGGTCCCAAAACTAAGTTGATCATTGTGCCACATGGCATGCCCCGATTGGTCCACATCAGATACCCGTTGCGAATTCCAACGTCTTTTGCCACGTGGCATGATTTGATTGATCCACGTCATCTATCCGTTGCATCGGGGAACGTACACTTTACCACGTGGCACTCTATGATTGGTCCACCTCATTCGACCGTTTCTTCCCTCCTTGCCTATAGAAAGCTACTTCCTTCACAAACTCAAACTTTCAACCTTCAGAGAACTTGTCTCACTAGAGACACGACCGATCCAAGCGATAAGAGTCATCCGTAAATGCCCGGATGTCACTCATCGCTTGCATTGGTCGTCCCTGAATTCATCATCATATTTCAATAAATAGAAGTTAAAATAAAGGTAACAATGCGTTATACTCAAGCAACACAAAAGAAACCAAAATTTGCAAGGTATGATCAAGGACTCGATGCTATTTAGAAAACATGACCGATCCAAGCGATTAGGGTTATCCAAAAATCTCGGATGTCCCTAATCGCTTGCATCGGTCGTGTCCACATTACCTTACGGAGAGAGCGCTCTCTATAGAAATTGTGAAGTAGCCAAAAAACTTGGTGGCAATGGAACCTCCACGCTTGGCAAGTGTTGACAAAAAAAAAAGAAGCAAATGAATAGGGAAGCTTAAATAGGTCCCAAAACTGAGTTGACTGTTGTGCCACGTGGCATGCCCCGATTGGTCCACGTCAGATACGCGTTGTGAATTCCAATGTATTTTGCCACGTGGCATGATTTGATTGATCCACGTCATCTATCCGTTGCATCGGGCAACGTACACTTTGCCACGTGGCACTCTGTGATTGGTCCACCTCATTCGATCGTTTCTTCCCTCCTCGCCTATAAATACCTATTTCTTCACAAACTCAAACTTTCAACCTTCAGAGAATTTCTCACCTACATGTGTATTTTTCTTTCGTCGCCGACACGACCGATACAAGCGATTTTCACCGTTTGACCTACGTTGACTCGCTCTAGTCGCTTGCATCGGTTGTGTTCTCCTAATAGACATACAAGAGAAGCTGCAGCTTAGATGGAGGGAATGAATGAGATCCTTAGTGTCTCTCCATCAGAGAAACTTCTTGATCTCATGGTTCAAGAGGGTTTAAGTGTAGATTATTTTCCTGATGCAATGACCATATTCAACCCTGAAATTGATTTTGAAAAACTCTTAGAGAACTCGAAAAGTTTTCTTAAGGATGAGTGGGAGATTTTCTTGGGGTTGGTCAATGGGAGGATCGTTTCTATTTCTCAGAAAACCTATGTCCATCCTCACATCTTTGGGAAGGATCCAATAGATAGGGCTAAAATCACAAGAAAATGCAGAAGGATATCCCCTTTGCCAGGGAAGCTTGATTTATGCCCAGAGCATGAAAAGGACTGCTGCTTGCTCCCTTTAAACATTGCTTTCTTGATATGGCTTGATCATATCTCAGTTGAAAGGGAGGAAAATGTTCATGATGAAGACGAGCCTTGCTTAGAGCTGGCACTTGAGGCTAGCTCAAAAACTATGAAAGGTCTCATGGAGATTGTTGAGGAGATCAATCTCCAAGCAGAAGAAGAGCAGGTCAAAGATTTTGATGTGGCCACTTTTAAAGCAGAGACTGCAATAAGGGAGCCAACTGAAGAAGTTCAAGTGTCTGAGAAGTCCCTACTTCTCCCAAATCTACCTTTTTACTTTATCTCTGGGAAAGACTTCATACCTCTATTTTACATTCAGGAACTTTTCAATATAAGGGAGGACTACTGTCTTGCAGCTATAGCTGAGGCAGAAGAAGTTGCAAGGAGATTCATCAATAAGAAAGGAGAAAGAAGAGAGGAATTTTTGCGTCTTGATTTGGATTTGTCTAATGAAGAATTCAAAGATTCATCACAAGCTCTTTCAAAATGCTTTGAGAAAGCTATCTCAGAGAAGCCAAAACTTGCTGATGAAGAGTTTGATGAGCATCAGAAGCAACTTGGAATATACTCGTTTGGACGCAGCTATTCATTCTTGGATGTCGCTGAGGACAAAGGAACAATTTGTATTGACTCAAAAGAGCTCATTGAGGAGGAAGATGAGGTCAAGGTATGTTGTTTGATATATTCTATCAATTAAAGTTTTTGTCCAAGATCTCCATTTTTAAGTGAGAAAATGACCACGACCGATGCAAGCGATACAACCTAACGGATAATCTCCGTTGGGCCTTATCGGTTGTATCGGTCGTGTTCAAACTTGAAGAGGAAGATGAGGTCAAGTATGTAGTAAAATATATTCTCATGATTTAAAGGCAAAGGAGATGAGATGGGCTTGATGCAAAATCTCTATCTTGTGTCAGTTTGTCCAAGTTCTCCATTAGAAGTGTCAGAAGTCCATCACGACCGATGCAAGCGACAAGGCCCATCAGATATTTTCCGTCGGGCCTCATCGCTTGCATCGGTCGTGTTTGGACTTTAGGAAGATGACGTGAAGGTATGCAGTTAACTATATTCTCAGGAACTTTAGGTTAAGGATATGAGATGGGACCAATGCAAAATCTCTTTCTTCTATCAGATTTGTCCAAGTTCTCCATTCGAAGTGTCAGAAATGGATCACGACCGATGCAAGCGATTAGGCCCATCGGATATTTTCCACTGGGCCTCATCGCTTGCATCGGTCGTGTTTGGACTTGAGGAAGATGACGTCAAGGTATACAGTTAACTATGTTCTCAAGAACTTTAGGTTAAGGATATGAGATGGGACCAATGCAAAATCTCTTTCTTGTATCAGATTTGTCCAAGTTCTCCATTCAAAGTGTCAAAAATGGATCATGACCGATGCAAGCGATTAGGCCCATCGGATATTTTCCGCTGGGCCTTATCGCTTGTATCGGTCGTGTCTAGGAGTTGCATGCAGCAATGATAATACATGTCTTGCTTGTGGGAATTCCCCTCATTTATCAAACATTAGATGTTTCTAGGCAGTTTGCAAATAGATATTGATGACGACCGATGCAAGCGATAACGACAATCTGAATTTCTCTAAAGACCCTTATCGCTTGCATCAGTCGTGTCTCTTGCTTTTCTTTCTAATAGTTTCAAGTTACTTCACATGTTTCCTTAAGTGTGCTTGCACTTCATCTAACCATGTTTTTCATTTTTATCACAGTTAACTTTATTGGATGAAGACAATTACCTTGGCAGGGGCAAGGGAACAAGAAAAGCCTTAGAAGAGAAAGGAAAAGCAAAGGTGGATATTCATTCTATTATCCACTATCTTCCAAAGTTGAACACAGACACTTTTTGTGTTATTCACAAGCACTATAGTGAGGAGCCAGACTTTGCATTGTTCTACTTGAGGACTCTATCAAAATACATGGGTTTTACTCCAATACCCTTTAATGCTTTCAGAGTTTTACTGCTTGAAAGAGCAAGTGCATACAGAATTTTTGGATATGCCCCAAGACTCAATGCTTCAAGGGCAGGGTACTTTCTTTGTTATTCAAGCTATGCAATGGCTGCAGGGGTGTCAGATTTAAAAAGCATTGCTGGATACAGGAGAAAAGAGTTCCTGAGATATAGAGGTGATTTGCCAGAGCCAAGCTCTTTCAAAAGGCTCAAGGAATGACTTGATTTTTTCAAATTCTATATCTCAACAAATGTACATATACAGAAATTGCCCAATGTGATATAAGACATTGCAAATTTTTTTGGTGTAATTGTTATTGATTCTCTAGTCAAAGTCATCTGATGGTAGTAGACATATTTCTTTTCAAAGCATAATACATCATGAAATGTGCATACATGACATCTTTTATTTCTCAAAGAAATAAAAGACATTGCAAATATTAAAGCTCTGTTTGAAATGTGGTCTTTTTCAGTTTGTGATATTGATACATGATTTGTCTGGAGATAGCCATATCCTTCTGATTATATTTGGCATGAGGTCCTTTGTAATTGTCTTCTAAAGAACCAATCAAAAAGCTCTCTGAAGGCATTGCTCTTTGTTACTCCTCCTCCTTTCCTTGTACACCTAAAGAAGCTTGTCCTTGCTTGATAATGAGATTTTTCCATGCCTTGGGTGTTCCACATGGCAAGTGGTTCTTTTTCTGCAAAGAATGCACCATGCACAAGAAGAATATGCTGGAAAGCAGAAGAATTTCATTAGATCTTTATTTCAATTAAAAATAAATAAATTGAATAAAATATCTTTGGAACTCACCAAGTAGTATGTTATGTCTTTGGCACCCCATGCCTCTATGATGGTTTCTATAAGCTCTGTGGTCGCCTTTCTGAAATCTGTCACATAACTTTTTGATGTTACCTGCTGCCTCATGATCTTTAAAAGATTATCTAGTTTGACCCACACCTCCATTCTCTTTTTTGCTATTTCTGGTTTCCTTTTTACATTAGTCGTGACCTCACAAAATGTTTTCCATGAATTCCACATGGCATTAAGTTGTTTGCCATCATGGTTGTTGAAGAATCTCCTTGCTTTTGCACCTCCCATTGAGACGTCCTGTAAAACATCACCTGTATTTTGTGAAAGCTTTGGATCTTTTCTTAGATGAACATCACCACCATGAAACCCCATTTCTGAAAGAAGACATTCACATTTTTTATGCATTCATCTGCAAGAGTTGTAGGCTTGATAGAATATGCATAATCCAAGTGAAGACGGACCAACTTGTCAATGATTCTTAACTCTGCATGTAGTGTACATATGTGTACATTTGTCAATGCTATTGGAAGTATGGGATCCCAAATCATTGAAGAAGATGAGTAGTTACGAAGAATAACATTTTGTCTAGAAGGAGCCTCTTCACCCTCAGCTCTAGTAATCCATCCATTTGTGCCTGGGCTTTGCATGCAGTACAAGCAAGGGTATTTAGAATTTGCTCCCCCACTTATACCAAACATGCATTTGAGTGTCTTTAGGTCTCCACTCAAATGCCACTCAACTTGAAAGTTTCCGTAGTCTTTGACATTCAACAATTCTCCTGCATGATGCCCTTGGATAACATTTGGAATGTTTGTCTGTGAGAATAACCACTTAAGTGTTTTATGGCTCTCAGATGGAACTTGAGCACAGCCAACCCACCATAACTCCATTTCTGATTGTACTTTGAGAGATGGAGTATCCAATTTCCCATGGCTATAGTCCAAAGCTTTCTTCATCAGTGCAATGCTTATTCTCTCCATCTTTTGATGTTTTTTAAGCTCAGCTTCATCAAGTTTGATTACAAATTTCAATAGACCAGAACATTCATGCTCTTTTATATTATAGAACTGAACCATGTATGTTTGAAGTTTTATAACATCTATCCATATGTTGTTAAATGCATTGTAAGTGAAATGTAACTTTTGTTTTCCTACTTCGTAAGGCATGTTATCGTGAATATGTTTATATTCACCAAATACTGATGTGATCTTCTTATTCAAGCAGAGCCGAAACTTTCCTACATGATGGGCTCTAGGCAATCCAAAACTTCTAACTTTGTTAAATTTTAAAAATTCACACCAAACTTTTGAAATTGCTCTATAACCTTTCCTACTCACTCTGACACTATCACAAATATTTTGAATTTGAGATGGTTCTAGTAAAAGATTCATTTCTGTCATGAGTTTTTGAATAACAAAGCGTTTCAAGCATGTATTTTCATTTAGTTTCAATAGTCTTAAAACATCATTTTGACTCAAAATTTCATTACAGAAATGTATGCGCTCAAAACTGCTCGACATATTGAAACCTAGCACATTTGTCACATGATCTCTAACAATTTTCATTCTTTTCTTTTTCTGGCCAGATTTTTCTGTCAAATCTAAAAAAGGTTTTACTTGTTTTGACCGCATTCTCAAACCTATAGGAGTTTCTTTCATTTTTTTAAAAGACTCTAACTGAGAAGATAAAGTGGATAGTTTGTTTTCTAGCTCCCTCATATGTAAATTCTTCTGGTTTAGTGTGTTTTGTAAATAGTTTATGTATTGTACATAATTCCTTGAAATATCCCAGAGCCTTGAACAATAGCCTCGCAAACCATCCTCACCATCTCCCACAAATCTAATCAGATCATGAAGATTATGAAAAGGGGGGTACCTTCCAGTTTGTGGATCAATTGGATAAACAGATCCATCTGTCCATATGTCGATATGTTTCTTGCCTTCCTTTCGCAATCCATCCACTTCAAGAGGATGAAGAGCCCTTCGAAATACGTTTCTTGTCGTCGCATACTCCTGACTAACTGCAATGTTGATATGGAACTTTTTACAATGATTTCGATTGTTTGAAAGCTTAGGGAGACTATTTGGGTTAACGTTCTCCATGGTCTGCTATGAAAAATTACCAGCAAGTGTCTAAAATGACGTGAAAGGGAGAAACAGGTTTGCTATGAAAAGTAGAGAAAAAAAGCGCAAAACGTCATCAACACACATTATATAGGTCCGTGAACAAGAGGAAAATTCAACTTTTGAGGCGTAAGATATCACACAAACTTTGAGGCGTAAGATATCACACAAACTTTTCATGATTATATGATACGAGTTTCTCTCTCTTCAAAATTTGCATAAGATACATTTTAAATGAACTCACACTGAATTTCTTAAAGGATTTGACAACTTTAATCCCGATTAAGCACAACTAATTGAAATCCTTACACGGCCCTTTTTGGGCCGTTTTTCGCCCTAATGACATGGAAAATGCACAAACACATACACAATGTAGAGGAGGTAGAGTGGAGTGATGGAAAATCTAAATTGATTGAAAAAGAATAACGAATGAACTATCTTATATCTTCTAGTCCTTCACCAAGCAACCTCAACAATAAGCTCTTGCTCATTTTATAGTTTTTCAGTGAGTTTTGGTTGGTTTCCAACCTATGCTTCATGTAGAGGAGGTACTGGGGTATCCACTTTTATTAAGATTAGAGAATAAACACATCCAGTACGTCACCTACTCAAGGGAGGTTCTCTTTAGGGAAGTATACCCTTAAACACTTCTGTGAGCAGGCAGAAAACAATGGTTCCCAGAGTAAGGATTAAGATAAATGAGGATAGTTGGAGAACTCAATCATTCCTTAGATCAAACAAATGATTACACTGTGAGCCAAGGAAATGCTACAGATACTGGTGCTCTGAGCTAACATAACAATCCAGAACCGGACTAAACAACCTCAATACAAGAGACTCGTGCAGTCCATATAATGATCACAACTGATGCAGAGTAGTACTGAGCAATACAGTATATAGAGACTTGTTCTAAATGAACATGAAAGTACCACAGATATACGCGGAATGGAGCCAAGTCACTCTCTTCAACTATAGTGCTATCAGCCCTCCACTAGGAAGCCCACACTCTGTATCCACACCACAGAGTGACTTCCTCCAGTAGGCTTGAAGCCACAAGTGCGAAGAGAGGACCTCTATATGCACGTATACAAATGTGTATCTGAACTAATGTATCTCTAGAATTGTACCCCCAATGAGCACAAATCCATTGTTTTTATAGGCTCCAATAGGCCAAGAGGGCCTCGCCGAATCCTCACGTCCACTGATCACGCGCCGGTGGATTGCCCAAAATTGAAGGGGTAGGTCAAATATTCCGCTTGATTTGAATTGGTTCCACAAAAATAGGTATTCCTCATGAATGATTGGCGGCAACCCATTTTTAACAATTACCTTTCCTCTTCTTACTTGCAATTTGAGGCCCTTTATTTATGCAGTCCGAGAAATTGGGATGACAGGTGGGGTAGCATCAATACTAGTAAAGCCCATGTACTTCTTCATTTACTATAGTCTCCTGCAGCATGGTGGAAATTCATGCCTTCCGCCTTTCAAGTCAACCTCTAAAGTTAGGGTAGTGTTCCATCCATGGCTACTACAGTCTCCTTGATATTTTGTTATGTCTTCTGCACGTTCAATGTAGCAAGCGTTCGTCCCAGTTCCTAGAATCACTGCCATCATCCCATCTTCATTCCAATAACGAGCACCAGCCAAGGTTCCCACAGTATCATTAACCCAAGTTGCAACTCTCATGTTGACACCTTGCTTCTTCATCACCTCTTGCAAAGACTGAACCACTTCCTTCCCAATGCCATCAGATATTGCAAATCCCTTTGTCCACTTCAGTAGACATCCTGAGTCAAGGGGGCTTGCGGGGGCTGAGGGGGGGGGAGGTACGAGGGGTCTGAGGGGGGGCTTGTGGGGGCAAAGGGGGGGGGGTTTGCGGGGGTGGGGGGGGTTTGCGGGTGTGGGGGGGGGGGGGTTTGCGGGGGTGTGTACCTCATGAGTGTCTTCTTGC
This sequence comes from Ceratopteris richardii, assembly GCA_020310875.1. Classification (NCBI taxonomy): domain Eukaryota; kingdom Viridiplantae; phylum Streptophyta; class Polypodiopsida; order Polypodiales; family Pteridaceae; genus Ceratopteris; species Ceratopteris richardii. Next base: position 163,033,741 of record CM035429.1, on the reverse strand, counting down.
AGACTTGTTGGTTGGCCCCTTAGAGAAGTAACCATCTCTTCATAAGCTCCTTCAATTTCTGCTTAGTCCTTCCATCCAGACTTCTTTTCTTCCTCTTTATCCTGAAATCCTTGTTGTTCCTCTCTATGGATTGCTGCTGCTTGCCTAGCTCTGGTCATCATGGGCATTGCAGAGGATGAAACGGCATAAGACTGAGCGTTCATACCTTCTTTTTGTGGAGAAACCGCAATCATGTGGATTGGAGCAGGACGGCTTCTTGAGCAGTCTTTGGTATAATGATCCTTGGCCTCTGGACAATGTTGACAAGAAGCATTTATTACAGGAGATGAAGAAAAACCTGAATTTGCAGATCCTAGTATTCCTACTAGGGAAGAGCTTGCAATGTTGAAGACTTGGATGAGAAAGGATGCTCAAGCAAGGAGTATCATTTACATGGCTGTAAATGATTACCTTCTACCTCACATTAGAGGTTTGGAAAGTGCTACAGATGTTTGGAATGCCTTGGAAGAGCATTTCCAAAATACAACTAAGTCAAGGAAGTCCTCACTATGGGCTGAGTTCACAACCTTCAAGAAGAAGAGCTCACAATCAATTTCAGATTATGTGGCAAGGATGAAGGATATTGCAGATAGCTTGGGAGCAGTGGATGAAGACATTGAAGAGGAAAAGTTGGTAAGACAAATACTTACAGGTTTGAGAGGAGATGAGAAGTGGAAACCCTTCATATTGTCCATAGAGTTGTCACTTGATCACTTTACTCCTGATCTTAATCAATTGCTAGGTCACATGCTAACCTTTGAGCAGGATCTTAAAGGAGACAATGATAGAAGTACAAGTCAAGCTATGTACTCCAAGGACAAGAAAAAGAATGGCAAGGGAAAGCAATCGAATGATGATGAAGGGAATTCAAATCAAGCTAACTTCACAAAGGGAAAGATGAATTTCAGAGGTAAAGGAAGAGGAGGTAAGAACAAAGATAATGCTAAAGCTTGTTGGATTTGTGGCAGAACAAATCATTTGGCAAATGATTGTTGGTATAACAATCAAAATGGTGGAAGCAATAATCAGAATTATAATCAAAGAGGTAGAGGAGGCAGAAACCAAAGAGGCAACTTCAGAGGAAGAGGTGGTAGGACATCATATGGTAGAGGAGGTGGAAGAAACTTCCAATGTCAGTCCTACAACAATAACTATTACAATTATGCATCAGATCAGAAGGATGATATGACTCTTATCTTGAATGCAACTCATGAATCAATGGGAGAAGATCAAAGAGTGTTTTATATTGACTCAGGGTGTAGCAACCATCTGAGTGAGAATCTATCCTTGATGACTGATATGGAAGCAAGGGTGAATGGACATACAGTTCAAACAGGTGACAATACCAAGCATAAAGTGGAGAGCATTGGATCAGTAAAGACAAAGAGTGGAAGTACACTTTTGAGCAAGGTACTTTATGCTCCTACTATTCCTAAAAATTTGATAAGTGTAGGGCAAATTGTGGAGAAAGGATATGAGGTAAGATTCACAAATGATGGTGTTTATGTACAATATCCAAATCAGGGATATAGAAACATAATTGCAGGTAAAAAGGAAGGAAGATTGTTCACTCTCAAAGTCCAAGGTAATGTGGGACATGCATTATTTACCTATGGAAGTCAAAAGGTATCTGAATTAGACCTATGGCATAAAAGGCTAGGTCATTTCAATGAGAGAGCTATAAAGGAGATGTCGAAGAATCAGGTGGTGCTTGGATTGCCAAATATTGAAGGGCAACATATGGTGTACAAGTGTGAAGCTTGTCAATTAGGTAAAGCACATAAAGGTTCTTATAACAAATCAGGGTACAAGCATTCAAATATGCTTGAATTGGTTCATACAGATGTATGGGGTCCCTCAAGGGACTATAGCATAAATGGATCCAGATATTATGTGTTGTTTGTTGATGATGCAACCAGGTGGATTACTTTGTATGTAATCAAGGATAAATCAGAAGTTTTCAAGACATTCAAACATTTTCATGCTTATGCAGAAAGGATCACAGGGCAAAAGCTCAAGAGGTTAAGATCAGATGGAGGGGGAGAGTATTTCTCTAAAGATTTTGATGATTATTTATGGAATGCAGGTATCAAAAGAGAAGTAACTTGCAGGTACTCCCCTCAACAGAATGGAGTAGCAGAAAGGAGGAATAGGACTCTTGTAGAGTTTGCAAGAGCCATGATGAAGGAAAAGAATTGTCCAAATTACTTATGGGCAGAAGCCATTAACACTGCAACATACCTTGTGAATAGGTTGCCTTGCAAAGCTTTGGATGGAGGAACCCCTTATGAAGCATGGTGGGGTAAGAAACCTACCCTTGATCATTGTAAGGTATTTGGATGTATTGCATATGCTTATGTTCCTTCACAATTAAGACATAAGCTAGAACCAAAAGCAGAGAAGTATGTGTTTATTGGTTATGATGATAGACAGATGGGTTACAGGTTGTGGAATCCATCCACAAAGCAATTTCTTGTTACAAAAGATGTGACATTTGATGAGCAAAATACATGGTATACAGGATCACCAAATAATTATACAGGTGTTGAAGAAATACAAAGGAAAGGAAAGGCAAAGGTAAAAGTGTGTGAAGAAGTTTTTGATGAAGTTGACTCTAGAAGTAGATTGCAGGATCATGTAGAAGAAGGGCCAAGATTTGATCTAGAATCAAATGAGGCTCAAACTTCGAGAAGTGCAAAAATCAGAAGATCTACAAGGGAAAGGAAAGAACCTATAAGGTATAGTTATGATACATCTTTCCTAACAACAAAAGATTATGCTTACATTGTGAAAACAGAAGAAGATCCAACCACTTATGAAGAAGCCAAAGGTAAACAGAATTGGGAGAAGGCAATGCAGGAAGAGTATGATGCTCTACTTGAAAATGAAACTTGGGAATTAGTACCAAGACCAAAGAATCAGGAAGTTATTGGATGTAAGTGGGTATATAAAACAAAGAGGTTTGCAGATGGTAAGGTGTCTAGATACAAGGCTAGACTTGTGGTCAAAGGTTATTCCCAAACTTATGGGGTAGATTATGATGAAACCTTTAGTCCTGTTGCTAAGATGTCTACAATTAGGACATTGATTGCTATTGCTGCTTGCAAGGGATGGAAATTATCACAATTGGATGTGAAAAATGCAATTTTAAATGGATACATAGCAGATGAAGTATATATGGAGCAACCAGAAGGCTTCATGGAATCAATTGGATCAGACTATGTGTGTAAGCTCAAGAGAGCTTTATATGGGTTGAAGCAAGCCCCAAGAGCTTGGAATTACAGATTGATCAAGTTCTTGAATGAATGTGGATTTCAAGCATCAAAGGCAGATAGTAGCTTGCTAATGAAGGCAAGTCAAAATGGATACATTTACATGTGCATTTATGTTGATGATATTATTGTTACAGGAACAGATGTTCAAGGAATCAATGAACTCAAAAAGCAAATAGAGAAAGAGTTTAAGATAAGTGATTTGGGAAACTTATCTTATTTTCTAGGAATGCAGATTGTGTATACTCAACATGGAGTATATGTTTCACAAGAGAGATATTTGAAGAATCTTCTAGTCAAGTTTAACATGGAAGATTGCAAGACCTCAACTACACCATTGGAGGTAAATCATAAATTAAGCAGGTATTGAGGTGAAGAATTCAATGACATGAAGAAATATCAGAGTTTGGTAGGTAGTTTAATCTATGCTACCTTGACAAGGCCAGATTTATCATATGCAGTAGGTGTGTTGTCACAATTCATGCATTGTCCAAAGAAGACTCATTGGATTGCAGCCCAAAGGGTACTCAGATATATCAAAGGAACCCTAAGTGAAGGTCTGTATTATGGTTTCACTTCTGACACAAGAATCAAAGTGTTTAGTGATGCAGATTGGGCAGGTGACTCAGATGATAGAAGGTCTACTCATGGGTATCTCTGTTATGTTGGAGATAAGCTAGTTTCTTGGTGTTCAAGGAAGCAACATATAGTTGCTTTGTCATCCACAGAAGCTGAGTATAAGGGAATGGTAGAAGCTGCAAAAGAAGTGATATGGTTGAAGACCTTGATGAAGAGTTTTGAGACTGATCATAGTACTCCAATAATTTTTGGAGACAATATGAGTTCTTTGTATTCGGCAGCTAACCCTGTTTTTCATGCCAGGACTAAGCATATAGAGATTCAGTATCATTTCTTGAGAGAAAAGGTACTAGATAAAGAGATTGAAGTGATGTACACTCCAACAAAAGAACAAGTGGCAGATATGATGACAAAAAGCTTGGATGGACCTAAGCTACAGAGATTCAAGGAGATGGCAGGAGTGAAGAAGAATGGAATAATCACAATTAGTGATTGAGGGGGGGCTGTTGGAACAAGCCAATCACAAATTGGTGATTATACAGATCTTGAAGAATGCTTATGGTCAGAATGAAGCAAAGGAAGACACTTGTAAAAGTGAAGAAGAATTCAGGATGATGTCTTGTACACATATGTACATATAAGTGAAGAATCTTGTAAGCTGAATATAGCTAAGCCTTTAGGATGATTAGTAACAATGTCATAGACGCGGGATGAGTTAAAAGTTATGTATATATAAGTTAATGATGACAAGAATTATGAGAGGAGAAGTAAGAGAATCATTTTGTAGATGAAAAACTTCAGAAAGATGTGTAGAGAGTTTTTTCCCAGAAAGTAGCGTCGGGTTTTTGTCTGAGTGCTCTCTGTCTGATCACGTGGATCAGAAATCCTTTTGTACACATCTAACTGAGAAGCTAATGAAGCTATGTCTAGAGTTTCAGAATCTAATTCCTCTCCTACTATGAGAATGATCAATAGGAACATTCATATGTGAACTTTGGAAACTGAAGTCTGAGAGTAGCGCACTTTTCCGTCTCAGTATTTTGATCAGATCTGAGTGTCTACTGTAAAGTTTTTGATGAGTGAGCACTTAAAATTTAAGTTAGAAGATAAGGAAGCTATGGCTAAAAGCATTTAGCAAAACGGGTTTTAGATTGGGAGAAATCAACTTGAGAAGTTGACTATGTCGAAGGCGCAACTTCTGAGAGACATTTTCTGACATGTCTTTGATCTTAATGATCAAATTAAACTTTTGGTGATTAGTTTTGAGAACTAATGATTGACATGTGTGCGCAAAGGTATTGCGAATACTTGTGCATCATTTGCTTGAAGAAATTTGAAACTTTATGCAGGTAGTGAAGTGGATTCCTGAAGCAGACTTTCTGAAGTAGACACTTCTTCATTCAGAGAAGTGTTGCTTGAAGTTTTGGTAAAGAAGAACATTGTTTGTGTAAAGTTTGGTTTATAACTGACATAGAAGTGTTCTTAAGTCAGTATAGATCAAACCTTTGGAGATTAAGAGGTCTCCAACAAGGCGGGGGACAATGGGGGCAGGCGGGGATGAGCGGGGGGCAGCGGGGCGGGGGATGGTGGAGGTGAGCGGGGGGGCTGCGGGGGTGTGAGGGGAAGGAGGCGGGGGTGAGCGCGGGGGCAAGGCGGGGGACAGCGGGGCGGGGGGGGGGTGAGCGGAGGGCAGCGGGGCAGGGGATGGCGTAGGTGAGCGGGGGGGGGTCCTGCGGGGGTGTGAGGGGAAGCAGGCGGGGGTGAGCGGGGAGGCAAGGCGGGGGACAGCGGGGGCGGGCGGGGGCCAGCGGGGCGGGGGATGGCGAAGGTGAGCGGGGGGGGGGGGGACTGCGGGGGTGTGAGGGGAAGCAGGCGAGGGTGAGCTTGGGGCAAGGCGGGGGACAGCGAGGGCGGGCGGGGGTGAGCGGGGGGCAGCGGGGCGGGGGATGGCGGGGAAGCGCGGGGACAGTGGGGGCGGGGGATGGCGGGGAGGGAGAGAGAGAGAGAGAGAGAGAGAGAGAGAGAGAGAGAGAGAGAGAGAGAGAGAGAGAGAGAGAGAGAGAGAGAGAGAGAGAGAGAGAGAGAGAGAGAGAGAGAGAGAGAGAGAGAGAGAGGGAAAAGAGAGAGAGAAATCGGGGAAAGAGAGAGAGGGAGAGAGGGAGAGAAAGAGAGAGAGAAAGAGAGAGCGAGAGAGAGAGAGAGAGAGGGAAAAGAGAGAGAGAGAGAGAGAGAGAGAAACCAATGCAACGAAACCGTGGTTTGACAAATACAGAAGATCATCATGCACTCTCGGACAACGAACAGAGCATGCACATGAATTCACACAGCATGCATGAGCCACGCCTGTATCTGCATTCCAATGTACATCCTTGGTCACCAGGTATAGAGATGTCACAACCCACGAAATGTGGACCTCCTGCATGCCTAGCAAGAGAGAGAGAAAGGAGGAGGGGTACTACACTTCACAAAGTAAGAAAAAGGTTTTAAAGAGACTATGAACAATCAAATGAGCTCCAAAACAGTATACAATTCTAAATTATCTTCTACCTAAGTTCTTCAATCTTGAGGACTTGTGAACTTGCACAAAATGGAGAAATTATTTTCACGAGTGGGTATTTTTACAATACAATAGTGATAAAAATCATTTTTTGTGTGCAAAGATGTAGGCTTTTATCAAACTTGAACTATGCATCTTTCCTTACATACTCTTCCTCTTATGACTACTAGACTCATGTCCTCCACTTGTGCTACTTGATGCTCTTTTGGTTTGGCATGTTTGGTTTGGTTTGGCATGTTTGGTGATCCCCAGCACTCCGCTCCCTCTTGCACCTATAATCCCTAGTGGACTCTTGAGCTTGAGAGTAATCTATGTTTATTTTCACAAATTGGATTTCAAAATTTTAATTTGCAATTCATAGTGTGTGTAAGAGATCTTACTATCTTACTATCTTCTTATATTTTGTTTTGGTTGATTGTCCTTGATCTATCTTGTTGCCTCATGTGATAGTGTTCTAATATCTTGAGAAGTTATAAGAGGTACGTAGGTATTTAATGCAAAAGTGCCATGCGTAGCAGGTCTTTACTAAAGGGTTGGTGCTCATGTCATAAGCAAAATCGAGGCTTTCATGTTCTAAGCCAGGTGCTTTGACATGAGAGTTCTTCACCTATCTAAACTCATTAAACACGATCGACATTAAATGAATATTTTTTTCAGACATGGGAGCAATAATATTTGATGACCTTGATAACCTATTTTACCTATGCCCAATCTTCGCGATCATGTAGGAGACTATCTTCGGTCCTTCTTGCTGTGACAAGTATGCATAGCTCATAAAGAATGAGTTCTAGTTTCTTTTGCATGGGATTGGATAATACCACAAGTTACGGATGAAGTCCAAGGGGGATTCGCTCCATGTTTGCGATTTATTCTCAAAAATATCTTAGTAGTTGTGCTTGCCCATCGAATTGGAATATTCTTTTGTCTTGTGAATCTTGTGGAAGATCCATATGTTTAAATTTCTTGCAAAAATTTGGACTTTTCCTACTAACTTTTTGATTTCAGAATTATATTCTTAAGAGAATAAAGGACAAATAATATTGTAGTTCATCAACAATTATTTGGTAGTTGAGTGCCAACTTGTGGAAATAGGTTGATTTTAAATGCTTACCTGAAATAATGTAATAACGTTTTTTGAACCTCCACCCAATTGTAGTGATTCTTTATGATCGCTGTAATTTCCATGTCATTGAATCAAGGATATCGTGAACCTCCTTAAAAACATGATCACCTAGTATTGGTTGTGGCCAATAAGCATCCTCATATAGAAGGTCCATGTTTTTTTATACAATCTCTTTGTCTTCCGGCTGATCTAGAGGAGAAAAAGGCATTTCTTGTGATATATTTAGGGTGAACTCATATTCTTCTATCTAGGTGGAGATATTTTGTACCTTTGATCCAAAACCTCTTGCATGGTTGTCAAGTTATTTGATCAAGGAAAGTGTTGTGGCTCACCATAATTTAGAGCCTTTCAATATAGTGAGCTTTTAAGTGACTTTATCATGTTCTTCCTATAACGTAGTAACCTTCAAGGTTTATCTTAATAGACTCTAGTGGCATGGTTGTGAAGTTGTTTCATGGGGGAAGTGTTGTGGCTCTAGATCCTTCCGAGCGCTTCAACATAGTGAGTTTTTTAGTGACTTTAACATGTACTTCCAATAATCTAGTAATCTTGAAGGGTTATCGTAATAATCTCTAGTAGCATGGGCAGAAATCTAGATGAACAAACCGGATCTTTGATTGTCATGTCCATTGCTCCTTTTACATTTTCTCTATTCTCTCATTGGACTCATGTATTGCTTTTACGAGGTGCGACTAGCTATGCAATAACTCCATTTTTTCACTGCGTTTTATATTCATTTCTATTTGGGTTTCGAGCTTGTCTTCAGGTTTTGAGTCATCTCTTAAATTTTGTTTTTTGAAGTTGAGCTCACATAGTGGTATGCGCTTCTTTCAAGGTGGTGTACCATGTGTTTAGGGAGGCATTCTCCACCGATAATGATTCTACCTTTGTTCGTAGTGTGTTGGCTTGTTCTTGAATGCTTTGCTTCAATTTTTTTAGCACGATGTAGTCCTCTCGTGTTGTAGAAAAGAGGTTATATGTATGATCTCATGTAGGGTGTGAGACGTTGGTTGTAGAGGTGAATGGCAAGGGGGTTGGGGAAGTGATAGTACTAGCTAGTGGTGGTGGTGGAGGGGGAATAGGGAATAGGGTAGATGGAATAGTGGGGTAAGGGTCTTTGGGATTTTCGTAGGTTGTGAGATGTCCACTGGTTCTATGACCAATGATACTATTGTGGGTATTGTGAAAAGTTGTATTGGTGCATTTCATGGAGGTGTAGATGTGGAAACAATTGGGGACATTAATGGCGTAGGGCGAGGAAATTGGGAAATTGGTTGAGCGCACTCATGAAATTTGTGAATAATGGCATTGGGGGACCAATGGGTATGAATGATGCTAAGGTGGTGATGATGTTTATGGAAGAGCGTCTTAGGCCTATGAATAGAAAGATGGGGATAGAAGGTTTGTTGTCATTTGACGAGCAGTTTGCGGTTATGAAACTATGGGAGATTGTTGCATGATCATCGGTGAAGATGGAAAAGTTGTTAATGGTATGTTTCAAGAATGGTTGGAACTATTGTGATTGGGTTTTAGTTGATAATAGAGAGCTGATGGGAGTGGTCAAGGAGGATGTATCTATGGGAGGAATAGGGGTTGGATGTTTCCTAAGAGAACTAGTTATTGAAAGATATTGTGTGGTATTGGGATCTCAATGGTGGAATCTATAGATGTTTATTCGAAAATTCAATTAGGCTCATAGTATGTGGCTGGTCTCCTCATCAAGAACCGAATGTGTCTACTACATTCACAACACCCATTTCGAATAAGATCTTTTTTTCATAGTGCTTGAATCATCTATGCATTGAGTTCGCTGCATGCTTGAGCTTCCTCCATGCATGAATACACTCTCTAAGGGATTCTATGTATGTGACACAAGATGGTTCTTCTTCCTCATCAATATCTAGTTTTTATTGTTGTTCCTCTTCTCTATCCGTCTCTAAACTCGAGAGCCTTGGTAATTCATATTCTTAGGATACAAATTATGTAACAAAATGAGGTAGATTAGGTATTTAAAAATCAAAGGAGGGCCATGTAGCATATATGGTAGTTTGGTAGTGGAAATACAAATGTTTTGGGTAGTCATAGGTATGTCTTGATCAGGTTCTAGTTCCATAAAAATCTATTAAGTTCTTGTTGGCCCAATGGTGTTTGTTGTCGATGGTTGATCAATTAATGGAAGAAGGATAACTAACGGTAGAAGGATCGATGCTAGCTCTAATGGTGAAGGAAAATGGGTCAATGATGTCTCAAAAGGTTGTAGACCTGGTATGGTGTTGCACATTCTTTTCGTTTGGTGGCATGTGGATGATTTTCAATAATGCTTGACCCTCCATCATTGAATATTTGCAATTGTGACTTTTTCAATGCTCTTTACCCTGATACATCATAAGCTAATCATAGTTACAAAATCTAATTGATGGCATGTGATAGGCCTTTCGATAGTGAAATAATTCAGTTTCAACTTTCCGAATTACATTGTGGGGATAATGCTTAGAATGTAGAATTAGGTTAATTGATGCATGTTAAACACATTTTGGGATCCTAGACCTTATCTGCATGATGTTTTCCAATTGAAAAAATAGGGTACTGATGAAAGTAGGAGAAATGTTGTACGAGAGAAAGGGAGAGCATGCATAAGAGAATGAAAGTGCCTATGAATTTTTTTTAACTCATGTTTTAAGTATCTCATTTAGGGCTCTAGATTTAGTTCACTATAAGAAACTGCCTTGGTTTTATTCTCTCTCTAGAATTTATAATCTTGCAAGGCTCAAAACTAATATTGGAGGCAGATTTGGACCTGGGTCATCTCTAACACTATTGTGCAGATCAAAAAAATGAGCTAAAGTGTTTCTCATAAGCTTAAGCTAATTCCTCATTGTTTTTGAGTTACAAGGCTTGCAAAAGTGTCATTTTTTTTGGTACCTAAAAAAAGAGGGCTTCTCTATTTCTATTCAAATTCATGATTTTAAGGCACACCTATTGTCATGCACAGTTATGGATGTCTTCAGATATATCTTTTTGTTCCTTTTCTTCTATTATTGGACATGTACGACTAAAGAAAGCACTTGCCTACTACAAAACATATGCTTTTGTGAAAGTTTTCTAGAGAATCAACTTTTTCTAAATTTGGTGGATTCTACATTTCTTTGGGTGGCAATCAACTAGATTATAAGATGACTTGCATATGAAAGAGAAGCAAGCCAAAAAGAAGAGAATTACCTTATGATTGAAAGTGAGAGTGAGAGTGAGAATGTGATTTAGAGTGCAAGTGTGAATGAGATTGTGGTAGCTTGGGGGGTGGTCAAGACGTTGAGGCTTCATCAAGAAGCTATTTTCCATAGCTAATTTATCAATTCATTCACATGTATAATATCATAATTTCTCTTTCTCTAATTCATATATTGTCTATTCTTCTATGCTACATTTTCCCTTATTTTGCGCAAGTTCTAGTTTTCTCTCTTCCACTATTCTTGAGTTACTTGAAGTCTATTATTAAGGATAGAATGTGATTGAGGAAATTGTACAAGTCCTATTAGAGAAGAATACATCCCTAGGAATGATAGATGGTTTGATGCAAAAGGTCTATGAGCAAGAGGATTGTATTTAGACGTTTCTTAGAGAATTATCCAAAGAACAAGGTGGAAAGCAACTAGAAGGCACAACAAATTTGTTTGTGGAAGTTAATGAAGAACTCGATTAAGGTGCAAGATCATCTAGTCTGGATAGAGGAAGACAAAAGCACAAGTATGAAGATATGGAGCCAGGTGATTTTGCCCTTACTCAAGTCTTCAAGAAGTAAAAATTTAATGCTTTTGATGATGAGAAGAGGAGTGGCACAGATTTGAAAGTGCAAAAAGAGGAGCTTGAGGATTTCTTTTGTGTTCAAAAATTTATTGAGGATTCCAAGGAAAATATTGAAATCCTGAACCTACATGGCATTGAAAGCTATGGAAGTCCTATATGCATAATTGGATGTGTTCTCATCCAATTCTATGGAAGGAATTTCGATAACAAATAGAAAAATGCTATTGTTCTCCACACTACCAGATGGAGAAGAAGATGGATTTCCACAGTTTTTGAGAACACAAAAGTGACAAGCATAGCTTGTGTGTTGATGAGTAAAAAAAAAAGTTCATACATCTTCATAAATATGCAGCAACGATTAGTTTTGATTCTCTAAAGATCAAGTTTATTGGATGGCTTGGTGAGGAGCTTTGATAGCAATTCAAGGGATCTAGACGTATCAATTTTCTAGATGTTGTTGCGAAGGCCGTGAATCATGAGAAGATGGAGAAGTTCAACTTGCAGAAGGTGAATAGAACTAGATTCATTGCAATGGGACATAGACCAGAGAGACCTACCACAACAGATATGAACAATTCAAAGAATACTTCATCTTCTAATAATCAAAGTAAAAACTCCTACCTAGGTAGAAAATCAAAGGAGGCATCGACCTCGTCATTGATAGCAACACCCTAATTTTATTGAGTAGGTAGAAACACTTGGTGTGTGTTTTCATTACAGGAAGCATGGCCATCAAACATATTGGTGCTTGAACAAGGAAATCTTTCAACACTCAGAATCAAAGGCGAAAAACATCATGGATAAAGATACAACACTTGAGAAAGCAAATCATGGAGCTAAGTGCCTAAATCTAATTTACATTGCATCATCGCTAGTACATTGCCAAAGGCTTCTATAATTATGATTTTGGGTATGATTTCTACACAGAGTCAGGTTTGTTATGGATTTGGGTAGTACACATTAATTTCTATGTCTAAAATTGATACAAAATTTAGAGATACCTCTAAATATGTAGATAATAAGACTTGTAGAGATGGCCAATGGATGACTATGCTATACAAAGGGATACATTGAAAACCTTGCATTTACTTTCTTTTATAGGTGTTTTTTTTGGAGGTTCCATGTGATTTAAATGAAAGAGATTGATACAATCATAGGCATGGATTGGTTAGTTGAGAATTGTGCAACAATTGATTGCAAACAAAGAACAATCAACTTAAGGATAAGTAGTGAATATATCCACACTCTACATGATGTGCATAATCCTAAACCTATTGTCATTTTTTTCATGAAAATTATTAGAGGTATGCATGATGGGTGTAGAACATTTGTAGTGTATGGAACGATCTCTATGAGGAAGATGATGATAGAAATCATCCCAATTATGTTGAAAATCTTTTGAATGAATATGTAGATGTATTTATAGAAGACCTACCTGGTATACCTCCACCAAGGGAGACTAATCACACCATTGACTTGTATCCAAGTAGTGAACCATATTCTACGGCACTGTTTAGATTTCACATCGATGATCTTTTGAAGAAAGGCTTGATAAGATTGAGCGTTTCACCTTGGGGAGAACCTATTTAATTTCAAAAGAAGAAAGACCACTTTTTTAGATTATGCATTGACTTTAGGGGGTTGAATAAAAGAACAATAAAAAATAAGTATCCACTCCCTCACATAGATGACATATTAGGTCAATTAAGTGGATCCGCTGTATTCAATAAGATTGACTTAAGATTAGGATATCCCCAAATTAGGATTAAAATAGAAGAAATACCCAAGACACCTTTTTGAACAGGATATGGTCACTACAAGTTTAGAATTTTAACTTTTAGATTAACGAACACTCCTGGGACATTCATATGCTTGATGAATAATATCTTTGATGATTTTCTACATGTGTTTATCTTAGTATTTCTTGATGATATATTTGTATACTCTAAGGATGATTGTGAGCATGATGTACATCTCAAAATGACTTTGCAAACTCTTAAAGAACACAAATTGTATGGAAAAAAGCGTAAGTGTTTCTTTGCTAAGGATAAACTTTTGTATGTGGAAAGAGTCATATCTAAAGAGGGAATTCATATAGGCCAAGATAAAGTGAACAAAATATTTGATTTACTAGTTCCAGAAATTGTAAGGGATGTAAGGAGTTTTCTAGGATTGGGGCAATATGAAAGAGCACATATTAATGATTTCTCTAAGATAGCTACACTCCTCATAGAATTGACTAAAAAGAACACAAGATTTGTGTGGAGTGATGCTTGTTAAAAATCATTTAAAACATTGAAACAAAAAGTGATTGGAAATTGGTTTTTGAAAATGCCACAAATGGAAAATCTTTTGTGCTTGCATGTGATGCAAGTGGTAGTCATATAGGATGTGTTCTTTAACAGGATGGTAGGATGGCTACATATGAATCAAGAAGTTAAGAAAATATGAACTTAATTGTCCCATTCATGATCTAGAAATCCTTATTGTTGTACATGCACTTAAAACTTGGAGACATTTACTATTACAAGTTAAGTTTGAATTGAAAGCAGATGATCTGAGTCTAAAATACATGTCCAAGATGAATATAGAGGCAATACATAAGCCGTTTGCGACAAAAAATTGATTAAGTACATACTTGAAGACATGGAAATATACATCAATAAAAAGGTAATCATATATCCTAATAATAGGAGCAACATTATACGAGGAAAGAATCCAATATATCATGCAAGATGGAAGCATAACAAAGCTCACTCAATTTGTTCATGAGAAGATAATTGAAGGAGAAGTGGAGCTAATTCACATCAACATTGGGGAACATGTACTGAGGAGTTTCACCAAAGAGGCATTCATCTACTTCAGAGAAGCTTTTCAATTTAGGAAGCTTTAGTTTGTATATAGCTTTAATTTTGTGTTGATTTCATGTTATTTGGACATATGTACTTATTTCATTGTGTATCCATGATCTTTTTGAGCTTGACATGGAGATTTAATGATGTGGAAGGCTTAATTGTAAGAATAAAACAAAAACAAAGAAATGTGAAGAGTGCACGTTCGACATCGGCCGACTATGCCTTATCCAAAAACATTGCCTATCTCGTCCTGTGTGTATCTCTAATGCACTATAGATGCACCAACTAAGAGTCATCCAAAATCGTCTATCATGTAAAATGGTCTCATTTCAGTAATGTGTACCTTTATGGTCCCTTTGTGAATTAGATGGAGCACATTCTCACCCGCACACTCTAGGATATAATCAATCTAGTTTCTCCGAGCCCTAGATATAAAGAATCATTCTTCCCATGAGATTGTCTATACAAGATTAACATATCTTTTTCTTTGCTTTGAAAAAGACATATATGTCTTCTCCTCCTATGTCACTTTTCGATGTCAAGGATATCTATGTGATTAATAACGTCTTATACATTTACATCATAAATTTTTCTACCATTGGAACTACCACAACTAGACTAGATTAGTCCATAGAATGATGTTGTCATCCTTTATGGACCGGTGCTCAATGGTCAATTTAATGATGTCATTCATTTGTCCTTATTTTTTTGACATAAGTGAAGATGTTTCCAAAGATGCATATCTCTCTAAATGTAAGGCCTCCCTATTTGCAATCAAGACATGGATTACCTTTTTCAACCACATATTGAAAATAGCACACCAAAAATGGACACTTGGAAATGAATTTTCGTCAAGATCATCCATGTTCATGCTTCCATATCTTTCCAAAGAGAACGACTTGTCATTGATAGTTTTGACCTATTTTAAAGTAAGCAACATGAACCATATTTGTTTCCTAATATAAATTGGTAAGCCTATTAGAAGCATCCTTTGTTGTTCTGCAAGAGTGAATGTGAGGGATAATAGCCAAGTTATAGACAAAGCTATCAATGCATATCCCTAAGCATCTCTATTGTCCCATCAAAGCTTCTCTACAATAAGTGCAAGAAGGACTAGAGCGCGAATAGGAATTCGAAGATCTTCATCTTCAACATCATCATCATCACCTTCAATAATTGTATTTCCAGATATAGTAGGTTTTTTCAACATTGTGCACAATATTCCATAGTTCTTTTGCCACCAATGCATGATGCATCATATATGCCCATAATGGGTAGTTCGTGCCATCCAAATTGTCCTCAATAGACAACATATGGAATATGTCATTGCATTCTACAATGGCCACAACATAAAATACCCTTATGTAGAAAAATGAATGTATCTCAAAAAGTTGAACACAATTATCATGTCAAGCTCTACTAAATCTCTACAAACTTTCATGTGCTTGTACTGGCAAACTAAAACCTATATGTATGCTTGAAAAAAAATGAGAAAATTGCATGCATACATGCTCTCATACTACATTTGGAGGCCAAAATGGGATGTGATTAGAATTTTAACACCAGAGAGCTAAGATGTTGTGAACTCCTAATCACCCTAAGTATGTTCACCAATTTCTATGTCATTATGAGACTCTGAACCGAAAGGGTGTTGATGATGCCCTAGATGAAGTGATTACCTGCTCTGATACCATTTGTTGATGTTTGAGGTCTGGAAAAGCACACCCCCTTAAGAGGGAAAAAGTGACCTAGTGGCCCTAGTGTGTTCACACACATCACTACCAAAATATATCAACATGGCCTTTATCTGCTTCCAACACCCATTTTTAGTTGGATATCATAACGAAAATTTTATGGTGCGAGGTATAATAAAACAATTTTATCCATATATGGATATGCTTTTGTCCTATTAAATGGTTTAAGCTCTTGGGAAGAAAAGAAATAGTATAGGGGAAAAGAACTTTCTCACCTTTAAACAAACCAATACGGGGATGAATTTCCCATCGCGTCATTAGGAAGGGCAATCATCTTGAAAGCTTTCATCAAGTTCGTTGAAGACCATTAGTTTTAGGATTTTATATGAGAAGGAAATGTTGCATAATAAAGTGAAAAAGTATAAATAGGTTTCCCAAGAATTTCTTATATCCAGTTTCTACTAATTAACACGTATTTTCAATGAAGATAGTCAGAGATTAACTGTTTGATTACCTTGATACTAACCGTGTGTTGGAGGTGGTGGTTTCATTTATGATAGACCATTTGCAACGCAGCTTCATTGACAAGTGCATTCTCATTCATTCAGTAGGTAGATTTTTTACTTACTTCATGGGAACAGGAGAAAAAGGGTGCTGGTACTTCAAGGAGATAACCCAAAAGGAGATTAGTACAGGTGTAAAGTAGCTATTAAATACGCAAAAGAAGCGAGCGAGGATGTACAATGCTCCTAGAACATGTGTTCTAGGCTAGCCCTGATGAAAGAAAGAGAGGAAGTGATTACGTTCCGTCTACAAATGGAAAAATCAAGCCAATATATCCACATATATGAATGGTTTAAAGCTACAGTATCCAATCCCACAGCTCTGTGAACATACAAAAGAGAGAAGAGGGTCACCGAATGCATGAAGATCGCATTGACTAAGCAATAAGTGCAACAAAGACACGAGAAGACAATCAAGCCAACAGAAAGAAAGGAAGGAGAAAACAATAAAGACTCGGAAAGGAAGCAGAAGACAATTACGACACTTAAGAGAGGAGAAGACAATTAAGTCAACGGATAGTAAGGAGAAGAGAAACGCCATTTGTTTTGATGACAATCGCATTGCGCTTTCCTTAGAGTTTTCTATAACTTTATTGAGAAAAAAAATCAAGCTTCAAAACTCACAAGAGATTTTTCCTATCCCGTCAAATGGGACAAACATTACTTCCCCATCCAAAGGATGAAACAGTTTGTTGTACATCTTCACTTCTTAATAAAACTATGCATCTTCAGTAGTCGCTCTCTCTATTCTCTCTCTCTTTCTCTCTCTCTCTCTCTCTCTCTCTCTCTCTCTCTCTCTCTATTCTACAAGATTCTTGGGATCAAATATCTGAGAAGAATGCAGGGTGCTGATGGTGGGTGGAAGATGTTTTATTTCTTTTGTGGATGGTGTATGCTTGAATTGTACAATAGAGAGTTACATTGCCTACTAAATGTTTCAAAGACATATCCAGCCCGTTAGAATGCTAAACTGTTTATGCCGGATTAGAGGAGAAGCTTCAGCTTATTTTATGTATCTCTTTAAGAATCATCATTCTCGTTTGACACCTGATTTGCTTCGCCATTCTTTTAACATAGGTGAACAACTTCTCGATGTCCAGGACAGATCTTTCCCAGGCAAGAAAGGGTAAGATCCCACTACTAAAAGGGTGATCAAGGATACTCTTTGTCTTCTCAATGACACAAAGATTTTTAATAAGAGATGCGCCAAGGCAAGGCCAACCAGCTCTAATACTAACACAGTTCCTGTGATGCTAAACAATCAAGGGATAGTGATCATAAACTGGATAAACATGCCTAAGTTATAAGTATCACAACAAACAAGGGTTTCCTCCGATTCCGACAAATCGGACAGGAAATACTTCCTCATCCAAACAATGGAAGGGCTGTTGCTCAACTTGACCTCTTAAAAAACTTCGGATTTTCAGGAGTCCTCTCTCTCTCTCTCTCTCTCTCTCTCTTTCTCTCTCTCTCTCTCTGCCAGCCCTCATCAAACAAAAGCGCACGGTTTGTATTGTTTTTTACTAAATGTTAGCATTTTCAGAAAAAGGAGACGTGAACCAGACTAAAAGTAGATATGAAGTCACTATCGCGGTCTCGCACTTCCAAGTTCCCATCGCGATGGAGAGTGGTGATCGTGTGCATTGAAGGTCTGCATGCGATCCCTAGGGTATTGGGCCGCCTCGTGCTCTTCTCCTCCCCTTGTCGTGAGGGGGGCCGCCTCGTGCTCTTCTCCTCCCCTCGTCGTGAGGGGGGGCTGTGCTCTTCTCCTCCCCCTCGTCGTGAGAGGAGTCGCTGCCCTTGCTCCCCGACATGGCCCTCCATGAAGCTCTGTGTGATGGTCTACCTGGCTCGAGGTCGTTGTTTAACCCTGTGTTCGATTGCAGTATAAGCTCGCCCCGTCCTGTTGAGGCTCTTCCGAATGCCGTGAAAGCTTCTGATGCTCTTCTTGGAGGTAACCCTAACGAACGTGCTTCTTATGCCAATGTGGCTCAGAGTCATCGGCATGACTACTACTCGGTGTATGCTAATCAGGAGATGTCAGGTATGTATTTCCCTCATTCTACTAGTAATGACGTCAAAGGTAAAGGAAAGGCTCCTCAAGATAATAGGGTAGACAACTCTACTCCTGTAGAAGTTAAGGATCATTCTTTAAACCTTGATAGTGAAGTGATAGATAAGGACGACTGCACTCTCATTATTGAGAGTTCTGCCCTTAACAGTTGGAACATTCACCTTGAAGCCAAAGTGGTGATCGCTCACTGTCACGGGCCTCGACCTGCTCAGGATCTCCTTAAGAATTGGATGAAAGTGAACTGGGAAAGTAGGGGTTTATATGTCACGCATGTGCAGTACCTTCCTAATAACTTTTTTCTTTTCTTCTTTGAAGATGTGAATAATGCTATCCAAGTCATAGCAGAGGGCCATTGGACCATTAGGAATACTCCTCTGTCTTTTTATAAGTGATATCCTGGGTTTAACCCTAGGAATAACAAGCCTACCAAAGTGCCTGTTTGGGTGGAATTTCCCGACTTTCCGGTGGAATTTTACCCATGGCTTGAAAAATTAGGTTCTTTAGTCGGGAAAGTGATTGGTCAGAAACCTAAGAAAGAATTTAACCCTAAATGGGAACCCCAGATGCTCATAGAGGTTGATATTTCCAAAAATGTCAAAACAGAGCTTCTCATTAAGAACTCTGAGGGCTGCAAGCTGCATACTCAAAATGTTGTTTACAGGAACCTTCCTAATGCTTGCTATAACTGTTATAAACAAGGTCATTTAATTAAAGACTATCCTCTGCTAGACAAAAAGCTGGAAAAAGAAGCAGGTATTGGTGAAGCGACCCCCACTGTCTCGGCTCCCTCCATCTCGGCTCAACCTAAAGAAGATCAAGGATTCAAAAAGATACCCCTCAAACAAAGAAAGAAAAACCCTAATGTGGTGACTAGATCGGAGCCCCTTGTCAAGGGGGTTTTCAATCCCTTTCAGGTTCTTGAAGATCTCCCTCACAATGGCTCCTTTGTTCCGGGTGATGTTGGTTTTGAGGAGCAAAATGGGCAGGCTAATAAGAATGCTGAAGGTACCTCGGTCAGTGGCACTCAGGTAAGTAACACCAATCTGAAATCTCAGGACAATGGTGCAAAGGCCAAAATAGAAAAAGAACCCGTCTGTAGACCCTCTTCAAGTTCCACTTCTGCTTCTGTGTCTTCTGAAGAACATGGTTGTGATGATATGTTTGTGGACCAAATTAATGATTTTGATGAGGATACCATTAACCAAGATGTCTCTGGTTGTCTCATTGAACAAGAAGTTAATATGTCCAATGCTAGGTCTCTTAGCCCTAAAGGAAAAATGAAGTCCAAATCTAAGAGGAAGGAAACGGCTAGGACTTCATTCTCTGCTGTGAAGCCGGGTAAGAACCCCAAAAAGTAAGCTTTTTCTTTTGCTTCTTGTCTTCCATTGATAGTCTTAAGCTGATTTCTCCTAATACTAAAGGGCTTTCTGATCCGGTCAGAGGTAAAATGATAAATAAGTGGCTCAGAGATGCTTCTCTTGTTCCTGACCTCATTTGCTTACAGGAAATTAAGTTAGGAGGGCCCCCTCTCATGATGAACCTCAAAACTATTGCTAACAACTGCCATTGGGTGCACACAGAGCATAAGGGCAAATGAGGGGCGGCCATAGGTGTTGCTAATGGTTTGTGTCATTTAATTGAGGAGGTTCAGATCAGTCCTACTAATCAATGGATTGCAGTGAAGTGCAAAATGCCTCTCAAATTGTGTGTGTTTATGCTGCTAATCATGCTTTACAGAGATCCATATGCTGGGATGAAATATCTAGGATCAATGGGAACATCTGGTTGACTGGTGATTTTAATATGGTCACTAATAGTGGTGACAGGATTGGTAATTGTGAAAATGTTATTTCTGGTTGCGAAAAGCATTGCTGGTTAAATTTGATTAATAAGCATAACCTGGTGGATCTTTCTGTTAACACGGGTCACACCTGGAATAACAGGAACCAGAGCTGCTATTTGTCTGCTAGGTTGGACAGGTTTTATATGCATGCTGCCAAGAGCCATGACTTGTGGAATTACTGTTGCTCTATTGATCATTCTTTTTCACTGTCTGATCACTCGCCTCTGATTATTAAACTTTACTATAACAACCCCAGCTACAGGTCTGGATGGCCTCACTTGGACTCTTCCCTGTTCAAGATCCCTGTTGTGAAGGATAAAATCTCTGATATTCTTAGGTTGCATTTTTCTTTGGATTTGTCTCCTTTTATGGCCTGGGAGAGGGCTGTTAGAGATATCCAGAATTTGATTAAGTATTATAAGAATAAAGCCAAAGATATCAGATACAAGAGGAGGATGATGTTTATTCAGGAGATGAATCTTCTTGAGAATTCTAACCTTGATTTGGTTGCCAAAAGAACTAAAATTTTGGATCTTCAGGAAAAAGTTAAGAAAGTGGACTACCTCCTTGCTAGAGGTGCCCTTGCCTCTTCTAGAGAATTCTGGGCAGGAAAAATGGACAAACCTAATAAACATATGTTTGATTTGTTGAGAAAGAAAAAAGCCAGAGACTTCATCCCCCTGTTGAAAAATAATGATGGTAATCTTGCTTCTAGCATGAAGGATAACCTTCAGGTTGCTCATAGGTTCTTTGCCAATGTATTCTCCCAGTCTCCCAAGAGAGGGGACTCTGTTTGGAGTGCAAGAGCTGCCATTGCCCTTTGTAGGAAAAAACTGGTTCCTCAGGGAATGGACTCCCTCCTTGACATGCCCCTCTCTGAAGGAGAGGTCAGAGAATCCATTAGCAAATTGAAGCCTGGGAAATCTCTTGGTCATGATGGTTTGCCCTATGAGTTTTTTGAGGATTTCAAGGAAGAGTTGGTGCCCATAATTCTCAAGATTTGGCAAGAAGCCTCTAGAAGGGGATCCCTTTCTCCTTTTATCAACACTGGTGTGATCAAATTAATCCACAAAAAAGGGCCCAAAGATGATTTAAACAATTGGAGAACCATCTCCTGCTTGACTTCTCTGTATAAAATTTTTGCCTCCATCTTAGCCAGAAGGTTGAGTCCTCTTATGGATTGCATCATTCTCCCTGAGCAAAAATGGTTCATTAAAGGCAGATTTATTCTTGACAATATTATTACTATTTGGGAAGGGCTGGAGTATTACAATGAGCTTAATGTTGATACCTATTTCTTTAAAATTGACTTTGATAAGGCTTATGATAGGATTGAGTGGGATTTCATTCTTCAATCTTTGCATGACATTGGCTTTGGAAAAAATTTCATTAAGTATGTTAGTATTCTTTTTGGTAATGCTTTTTCTAAAGTTTCTGTCAATGGTAGTCTTTCTAGCCCCTTCAAGTTGTGCAGGTCCATCAGGCAAGGCTGCCCCTTGGCTCCCCTTCTTTTTGCTATTGCCAGTGATGCTTTAGGCTGGTTGGTCAAGGACTGCATTACCAAAGGTTCCATAACAGGTTTAGTTATTCCCCAGGCCCCCTCTCCTCTAGGTCTCCAGATGTTTGCAGATGACACCAACATGTTAATGCAGGCTGACGAAAATTCTGCTAATCAATTCCTTAAATGCCTTGAGATGTTCTGTATTGCCAGTGGTTCTGTGGTCAACCATAAAAAAACTGGTTTTTATACCACTGATAATAAGATCCCTTACTGTGTTGAGGCTGCTGGTTGTGATATTATTAAAAAAGGGTCTATCTTCAGGCTGCTTGGTATTCCTATGGGTTTTGGCATCTCTAATGAGCAGAGATGGAATTGGATGCTTGATAAGTTTAGAGCTAAAATTTATAAATGGGCTTACTTGGATCATAGTCTGTCTCAAAGAACTTTTGTTCTGAAACATTATATCCTCCCCTCTCTGACTTATTTTCTTTCTTGCTGGCAGCCTAGTAAAAAGCAGATGGGGCAGGCCATCTCTCTGGCTAGAAATTTTTTATGGGGTGGCTCAAAAATTCCCAAAGTTGCCTGGAGTATCTGTTGTATGAAGAAGATGGAAGGGGGCCTTGGCCTCATCTGTCCTACCAGGATGGCGATTCAAATGGCAGCCAAGTCGATTGTTAGATCCATTTCCTCCAATGACTTTTGGGCTTGTTTGATCAAAAGAAATATTAACAGGTTCAGTGTTAAGAATAATAAGAGATGGGATGATTGTTCTCTTTGGGACGTGATCACTTCTCCTGTTGAATTTGTCCCTAAGGGTAGCCAACTTATATGTAATTTCTGGAAGGCCTGGATGGTAGTTAAATCCAATTATACCCTCCCTATTTGGTTTGCTAACAATTCTTCTTTCATTGAGCAGGATTCTATGTGGCTGGGCTGGTCTGAAAGATCCACCCATCAGACCTTCCCTATCAGATGGAATAAATGCAGGAAAAAAGGCTTTGCTCATTGGAAGGACTTGATGACTGAAGGTGAAGTTGTAGACAATAATTATATCCTAGATTCTGATGGTTTGTCTGTGCAATGTAAACAGATTCTCCTGGGCAAGAAAGAGCAGCTGCTGGAAAAGCTGGAGGCCAACTTATGGAAGAAGGAGATCACTCTCCAAGTCTTGGCTGATGATATGATAAGCTCCTACAGGAGGTGTGTCAGAAGCATAAAAGAGATCTCGGGAAAACTCAACAAGAAATGGGATCTTCAATGGTCCCACCTGCAGTGGAAGTATAGGTTTCAGTGTACTTGGGCCTTCCCTCTCTCCAACAAGCAGTCCTGTCTGAACTGGCTCATTCTTCACAAAGGTGTCTGGACTGGTAGCCTTGCTAGGAAGTATTAAATTGATGCTGGACTCTGCAAGCTCTGTGGTAAAGAAGAGGATTTGGATCATTTATTTATCAAGTGTAAATTTGCTGCCAGATTCTGGGAGTGCATATGGTCCTTCTGTCGGTTTCAGGGACTCAAAATTCCTAGTTGTAAAGATATTTTGATTGGTGAATCTTGTGGCTTGGACATCCTTCTGTGGCAGATTATCAGAAACCACTTCTTTTGGTCTATTTGGAAAAATAGGAATAATGCCATTTTTAGTATGAGGAGCAAAGATCACTTTTTCTCCTGTCTTATGGGGTTGAGGAAAATTCTCAACTTTTGCCTTACCTCTTGTCAAGATCATCAAACGGTCCCTATGAGCCCCTTTATGATTATGAAGAATAACCGTTGTAATGTTTGGAAAGCTAAACTCCTCCTCATGTATTCAAAACCTAGGAGGGACATGATCACTTTTCTTGTTGATTATGTTAATTACTACCTCAAGTGAGGTCTCCCTCTCTCTCTTGAGAGAAGATCGGCTGCTGTTGTAATCTTGTTTAGCATCAATATTATTCTTCCCGTTTTTCTCAAAAAAACAAATAAAAGTAGATATGATATTAAGAGGCCACTTATCATAGTCATGGTTCTTCATTGCATGAAAGAAAGCGAAGAATAGTCATTTATATTAGTCCCCGTCGTAGATAGTCATTTTTCCATTAAATTCTCATTTCGAGCCTTCTTCTTTCTTTATTTTTTTTAATTGCAGAAGTAGAAAACGATAAATGACACCAAGCATTTCACGGAATTCTCCATAAAAGCTTGTTAGTCCTACGCTACATAGGAAGGACCAGTCGTAGAAATTCCGCTCTCTACCCTTACGCTTCTCATTGATACAAATTATCGTTCGGTGGCTAATATTGGATCTTAGAGAGGCAATCTCACGAGCATGCAGTCTCACGAGTATGCAGTCTCACTCTTGTTGATGTTTCCATTAATTGTTCCGGTTCTGCGTGCAGGCAGTCTTTCTTGTCGCGCACATGGGGAAAATGGCTAGTGTTGTGTTTCCATACAACTAAGGTAATTACAATGAAGATCATTCACAAGGTAGTAGCTTCAGTAAGAGCTTGCGAAAAGCTATAGAGAACAGCCGGAAGCTCCTGCTATCCCTGCAATGTCCCGAAGGGTATTGGTGGGCTGAGATAGAAGCGAACGCTAGGATCACGGGAGAAACTCTGCTGCTATACAAGATTCTAGGGATTGCCGAGCTGTATCCTTCTCATAAGCAAGCTGTTTCTTGAGGATGATGGATGCTTGAATTGTACAATATACTACGCGTATTGAATGTTCCAAAGGCAGATCCTGCCCTTCATAATGCTAAGCTGTTTATTCTTAGTAGAGACGGAGTCAACAAGTATCGCATATTCACCAAAATCTGTTTTGGTCTCATGGGATGCTATGAATTGTCGAATCCTGCTCGTTCGCGTCAATATGTACCACACATCTGCCAGGGCGCGTGCAACTTTCGTGCCTCTAATTCCGATTTCTGACAAGAAGCTGAGCTTCAAACTGATTGCAGAGAGAGATAGTGAGAGAGAGATAGATAGAGAGAGAGAGAAACAAGGTGGGACTAAAGAGGAGAGAAATCAGCAATTGAAAAGGCTATCATCAATAAAAATATGACCATTTGAGGGGATGAACATTTGCAAAAACTAAAGATTCAATTTAATCGAGTCATCTTATACACACGAATAGTATATCCCATGCCCACTCTAACACACGCAAGAGAGAGAGAGAAAGATAATCGGGGGGTGGGCTTATGTGGGTGGTAGAGGTCACGGCTGGAGGATTGCGGGTGGAGGAGGATGAAGGGGGGGGAGGGGGGGGGTGCATGGATGCATGGTGGAGGGGGGAGGGAGGGGGTGCACGGAGCGATGGTGGCGGGAGGAGTTTTAGGGGTGTGGGATGGAGGGATTGTGGATGGTGGAGGTGAAGGGGTGAATGGAGGATGATGGAGGGTAGAGGTGAGGTCATGCGGATGGAGGAATGTTGAAAGATGGAGGTGAGGGGGCGCGCGATGGAGGGATGGTGGTGGTGAGTGTGAGAGTGTGAAAGGGTAAGAGGATGCTGGAATTCAAATCCATGCTAATAATTCATGTGTTGCCAAACCATAAATCTTTGAGTTGAATTCCAATGTTGCAATAGCACTTTGAGAGTCAACGACCTTCAATTTGATCTCATTAGACTACAAAAAATCTTTTGACATCCATTTCTAGAAATTGCATACTCCCAACATAACCACAACATAAGGACAAAATATCCCCTTGTAAATATGAAGATTAGAGTCCTCTACACTACAATACTTAATCCATGTTGCTTCAAAAACAAATTGAGTGATGCCTCTATATTCAGATTTGTACTTGACAAAACAATAGTTGGTTGCTTCTTGCTACTCCAAGAAATAGTTGCATTTACCAGTGAAAATAAAAATCCATCAGTTAACCTTCGATCCATGACTTTTCCTACCCAATCTACATTTGTGTATGCATGTATACATGGTTGGGATTTTCTCTCATAAAACAAACCAAAGTTCCACGTTCCTTTTACATATCACAATATATGTTTTAGAGATCTCAAATTTGGTCATGTCTTTGTTACATAAATGAAACTTCCAACCATCTTCCTACACACATTTGCATCATGCAAGTATTTCTCATCATCCACAAGCTTAGCATTAGTCTCAAGTGGCATATCAACAAGTTTTAAATCACTCATACAAAATCTCTCAAGTATTTCCAACACATAGTTACATTGTATCATCCGAATCCCCTCTTGCATTAATATAAGTTCAATTTCCCAAAATTAATTTAGCTCTCCCAGATCCAACATCAACAATTCAAATTTTAGTTGTTTTTTTCAAATCATAAATCCTTTTTTTATCTCTTCTATTCATGATCAAATCGTGGACATTAAACATCAATAGAATCATTTTGCTTCCTTAACTCCATACACATAATGAATAATCATCCCTTGATTCCATAAATTCAAGATCCAATAGATTTTTCATAAATCATTCACACCATGCGCTTTGTGCTTGTTTCAATCCATATAGCATGTTCTTCAATTTGCATAGATAGTAAGGATACTTTGGATGCACATAACCTTTTGGTTGTTGAATTAAAAAGTCATCATGCAATTATCGTTTGAGAAAATGCATTCTTAACATACATTTGATACAATTTCCAATGGTTCATAGCAACCCATGCAATCATGCTTCTCACGGTTGTCATTGTCACCATTGTGATAAACCTTTCAACATAATGCAATCCATATACTTGTGCATACCCTTTTGAAAATAGGCATGCTTAATATCTTTCTAGTGGATCATCACATCTAGACTCCACTTTGTACACCCATTTGCATCCGATAGGTTTCTTATCGGCAATTTCACTAATTCCCATATACCATTCTTCTTGAATGTGTTCATCTCATCCTCCGTTGCTTTGTTTCAATCTTTATTGTGTGATGCATCATAAAATTTGTTTTCCTCACAAGGCTTAATTCTCTCTTTCATGCATGCATAATGAAGCTCCATAGATGTATTGTATAGATTAAGTCTATCTTTATGATGAATTAATCTTATAGATCATCTCCGAGGAGTTTCTTCAAATAGTCTTGAATATGTCTCTCTTTTTGCATGTCGAGAAACATATTTTTCCTTCTTATTTGTAAATATCCTAGGTGTAACTATCTCATCATCAATATCCAAAACAGAGATGTTCTCTCTGGTCTTCTCTTTCCTTTCCCCTTTCTCCTTGCATAGTCTTTCTCATCTCCACTCCATGATGTTTCTAGTGCACAAAACTCATATGAACCAAAATCTTGGCATTCTTCATGATCCAAATATCCACGTGTTGTTTGTGGTGCATCATGAACATTATGCATAGCATCATCCATTACCTTTCTCTATCACCTCCATGTCTTTGGTTGCATATCATGATTCTCATCAAATATAGAATCTCTGCTTAGTATACATTCTTCTGTTATAGGATTATGGCATCCATATCCTTTCTCATCTTTTGAGTATCCAACGCATATGCAGTTTCTTGATTTAGGCTCAAACTTGTGTCTCAATTGTATAGGCACATGCATACAACAACCAAAAGTTCATTAAGGTCAAAAAACTCTTTTTGCCCCCTCGATCAGAATCAAGGGTGCCCATTGCAAGAGAACCAGGATTACGACCACCACATGCTAGAGAGATGACTCTCCTCCCAACCAAATGCCTCTATATATAGCTCTCTCTAAGCGACTGCCAAAGGCTCTAGATCTCTTTGGGCAAAATACTCTTCCCATGTCCCCCATGGGGATTGAACCCAAGACCTCCTCCTTCACATCCTTGAGACTTAACCACTAAGCTAAGTGGATCGCTTTTTCACAAGAGCACAAGACCTCCTAGTAAGTCTAAACTCGAGATCTTTGGTCATACACACGGATGACCAAATCATGTCCGATTTCAGATCTGTCTAAACCGGTCTAACCCTTGGATCATAAATTTACTTTATTACATTCTTCGCCCCTTGGAAAAATATTTTCATCCTCGAAAATAGAGGTATATATCTACTATAGGCAACCCCCTAGCCTCATGATCTAAAAGTGGAAGAACATGGTCATGTTCTAGAACTATAAGAACATGTCTCATCTCTGTGGTGGCGTCCCTACCCAAATGATTCAAAACACTATCTCATTTTGCATTTGATGAATTGGACAAAGTACAAACTACTGAAAGAATAATAAAGGCCGATCTAAAAACATTCCTAGCCAATTCACAGTTTCTCGATATGCGATCTAGGCACAAACATGTGAACTGGGTGGATTCAAGTTACTAGTCCATTTCTGGGCATGAGTGGTGCATGGACTTAGTAACGAAGGTGGGATTCTTATCCCTCACAAGACTTTGAGAACTCTTGATTCACTTTGAATTTTGTTTGGAAAACTTGAAGTTTGGTTGATCCAAACATCTGACTTGGGTGTTTGTACAATGGCTAACTCCCAACCAATAGTTACTTGATTTCTTCATCCTACTTGAGGACTACTCAGTCTGAATAGGCTTGAAAATCCTATGTAAACTGTAAGAGAAATTTTACCATTTTGTTTGACTCAACCATACTATAACTTCACCAATTCAAATTCAAAATGAAAATTTTTCCTACCGAGGATAATTTTCTCAAAGACTTTAGCTAAAAGTTCTCGAGAATTGTCAATCTGATGAGAGATTCCTAACTTCAGTGTTCTAGAGTGGATTGAACTCTAGAAAGTCATAAGAGTTATGGTAATAACTAGAAGAAAACTTAAATGAATAAGCCAAACTTGGACTTGCTTTCTTTTGAAGATTGAATAAGTTTTGATACAGAACATCTATCTAAGATGTTTAATTTAGTTATCTGGTTCAAATTAGCTGACCCAAGACTTTTATGAAAGGAATTAGATACTCTATATAAGTCAATTCCAAATGATTTGGAAAGCGGAAGTAAATAATTAAAACTCTGTATAACTAATTCAAACTTCTAAGATATAAACTTCTAGATATTGAAGCTTTTCTTTTTGTCTTTAAGAGAAATAAACTTGATTCTCGAAAAGATTCGTAGAGTAAATCTAAACATCATCCACACACAAGATACTAGTGTGGTATCCAACATCAGTGTGTCGACCCAGTGAGGTTCTTTTGATGCGTTTTCTAGTCAAATAATGCTTCACTTGAGACTAAGCTCAGGTCATATGCAGTCTTTCTGACTCCTTACTAGGAATGCAAATCTTGTGCATGCTTTGAGTCAAAAGAGTGAATTTACCAAGTTACACTAGGAACTTGGTGCTTGACTTAGTAAATCAAAGCCTTGGTTGCAAGAGAACGAGGATTATGACCACCACATCGTAGAGAGATGACTCTCCTCCCAACCAAATGCCTCTATATATAGCTCTCTCCAAGGGACTGCCTTCTTGGGCAGGTGGATTCTAACCATCCAAGTGTCAGCCATGCAACTGAAGTTTTTTGCTCTAGCAATGCTATGAAGAGCATAGAAATATTTGATTTATGATCTGTGAAAACATGGAATGGATATGAAAATTTTATTGCTTGTCTTTCCTTGCATTAATTTGTAGTTGTTGCCTTAATTGATTCATATGACTTGAGGTGTCAAGTGATATTACCGCTAAGATCATATAGATTCTAATGCATTGAGACAAACTAACAAAGATGATAGTAAGAAACATAAGATATTGCAACTATTTCGGAAAACTCTTAAGAGGAACACAAGCAAACTAGAGGAGTCAGTGAGCAGTATACATTATGAAAGAACTAGATATACGATGCTTGGATGGTTTAGTGTTAATGAGATTGCATTATTTTCATTTCTCCTCCTTTCGCAATTAATGCAGAAATGACAAAATCTATTGATTTTGATAAGGTGCGGATGTATATATCTATCTATCTATCTATCTATCTATCTATATATATATATATATATATATATATATATAGAGAGAGAGAGAGAGAGAGAGAGAGAGAGAGATAGAGAGAGAGAGAGAGAGAATTATGAAGTTCTTATTGAAAATCAAACTCAAGAGATATATTTGTTTTTTCGAGTGTATTTTTTATAAATATTAAAATTTGGCCCATAGATTTTCTCAAGGTTTCAGTTGATTATCTCCAAATATTTTATGAAGTGAAGAAGAAGATTTGAAGTCCAAAGTAAAGAGTTTATCCTATGATTTTTCTCTAGGTTTCTCATGATTTGAAGAATATTAT
Source organism: Ceratopteris richardii (assembly GCA_020310875.1). Classification (NCBI taxonomy): domain Eukaryota; kingdom Viridiplantae; phylum Streptophyta; class Polypodiopsida; order Polypodiales; family Pteridaceae; genus Ceratopteris; species Ceratopteris richardii. The sequence continues at coordinate 163,003,676 of CM035429.1, read as the reverse complement.
ATGAAGTGAAGAAAAGGTTTTGAAGACCGAAGTAAAGAGTATCTAATGGATTTTCTCCACATTTTGGTTGATATTTTCCAGATATTATATGAAGTGAAGAAGAAGATTTGAAGATTAAAGCAAAGTGTTTATCGTTGCAATTTCTCTCCAGGTTTCTCATAATTTGAAGAATATTACATGAAGTAAAGAAAAGTTTTTGAAGACCAAAGTAAACAATACCCCTCGGATTTTCTCCAAGTTATTACACGGATTTGAGGTAAAGTGAAGAAAGAGAAGCTATTGACCAAAGACTAAAGTTAAGATCCTACTGCAAATATTGAAGAGAAGTTGAAGTGCATCCTTTCACACTATAGCGGAGTGACTAGTTTGTGTTGAGCTATCCGCACCATAGCGGAATTTTTTTGTATTGTTCAGAGTCACTTGATCACATCAAATGTATATTCATTGCCATCATTGAGCATGTTTGTTTATTTGGCACATTGAGTGTAGTGATTTCAATTTTTAGCATTGTATTTATCATTTCCAATCGTGATGCAAATGCCCTATGACCTCATCCCATGAGGCCTTTCGCTTTCTATTCAAATGCATGGGCTGATAGGACGAGACCATCATATAAGGGGCGAGGCACCCAACAGGTTTCGAAATTATCTTTACTTCCTGACTTTCATCGATGATTTTTCAAGGCATGCATGGGTATATCCATTGAAGGCAAAATCTGAAGTGTTCATGTGCTTCAAAGAGTTTTTGGTTTTGGCTGAAAATTTGTCAGCATGTAAAATGAGCACCCTCCATTCTGATCGAGCGGGGGAATATATGTATTCTGATTTTAATCCATTTTTGTCTGAACATGGGGTAAAACACCAATATATAGTGCCGTATACACCTCAACAAAATGGAGTTGCTGAACGAAAGAAGAGGTCACTCATGGAGATGGCGATGTGTATGATCAAGAGTCAGGCTTTACCACATAGCTTGTGGCTTGACGTTGTCATGTGTGAAGCATATGTACTTAACAGGTGTCCCACTAAAGCGCTACCGTCAATCACTCCATATGAGGCTTGGAATGGGTGCAAGACATCTCTTGCTCATCTGTGTGTCTTTGGTTGTTTGGCATATGCATTAGTGCCTGAACAACATCGTAAGAAATTGGATGATAAAGCAGTAAAAAATGTATTTTTTTTGGATACAATTCTGAAAGTAAAGGCTATCCTCTGCATCATCCACATACTAAACACATTCTAGTTGCTGTGATCTTGTTTCTGTGGAAGATGCTATTCAGCCATTGCTTTCATGTGTTGGAGACCTCTTAATCTCCAAAGGTTTGATCTATACTGATTTAAGAACACTTCTATATCAGTTACAAACCAAACTTTACACAAATATTGTTCTTCTTTACCAAAACTTTCATCAACACTTCTCTGAGTGAAGAAGTGTTTACTTCAGAAAGTCTGCTTCAGAAATCAACTTCATTACCTGCACATAACGTCAAATTTCTTCAAATAAATGATGCACAAGTATTCGCAATACCTTTGCGCAATCATACCAATCATTAGTTCTCAAAACTAATCATCAAAAGTTTAATTTGATCCTTAAGATCAAAGATATGTCATAACTGTCTTCCAGAGGTAGCGCCTTCGACATGGTCAACTTCTTAAGTTGATTTCTCACAGTACAAGTCCCATTTTGCTAAATGCTTCTGGCCATAGCTTCCTTATCTCCTAACTTAGATTTTAAGTGTTCACTCATCAAAAACTTTACAGTATACGCTGAGATCTAAGCAAAACACTGAGACGGAAAAATGCGCTACTCTCAGACTTCAGTTTTCACTTCTACATACAAATGTTCCTATTGATCATTCTCACAGTAGGAGAGGAATTAGATCATGAAAATTTGAACATAGCTTCATTAGCTTCTCAATTAGATGTGTACAAAAGGAATCTTGATCCACATGATCAGACAGAGAGCACTCAGAGAAAAACCTGTCGCTATTTTCTGGGAAAAAACTCTCTACACATCTCTAAGACATTTGTCATGTACAAATGACTCTCACTCACATTTCTTATCATCATTAACTTATATATACATGATTTTAGACTTATCCCACGTCTATGATATTACTCCTTATCATCCTAAGGATTTAGCTCTACTCAGATTACAAGGATTTCCACTTATATGTACATATGTGTAGAAGCTATCATTCTGAAATCTCCTTCACTTTCTCAAGTGTCTTCTTTCACTTCATTCTGATTATGAACTTGCTTCAAATTCTTTGTAATCACCAATTTGTGATTGGTTTGTTCCAACAGCTCCCCCTCAATCACTAATTGTGATTATTCCATTCTTCTTCACTCCTGCCATCTCTTTGAATCTCTGTAGCTTAGGTCCATCCAAGCTCTTTGTCATCATATCTGCCACTTGTTCTTTTGTTGGAGTATACATCACCTCAATCTCTTTATCAAGTACCTTTTCCCTCAAGAAATGATACTAAATCTCTATGTGCTTAGTCCTGGCATGAAAAACAGGGTTAGCTGCCAAATACAAAGAACTCATATTATCTCCAAAAATAATTGGAGTACTCTGATCAGTTTCAAAACTCTTCATCAAGGTCTTCAACCATATCACTTCTTTTGCAGCTTCTACCATTCCTTTATACTCAGCTTCTGTGGATGATAAAGCAACTGTATGTTGCTTCTCTGAACACCAAGAAACTAATTTATCTCCAATATAACAGAGATACCCATGAGTAGACCTTCTATCATCTGAGTCACCTGCCCAATCTGCATCACTAAACACTTTGATTCTTATGTCAGAAGTGAATCCATAATACAAACCTTCACTTAGGGTTCCTTTGATATATCTGAGTACCCTTTGAGCTGCAATCCAATGAGTCTTCTTTGGACAATGCATAAATTGTGACAACACACCTACTGCATATGATAAATCTGGTCTTGTCAAGGTAGCATAGATTAAACTACCTACCAAACTCTGATATTTCTTCATATCATTGAATTCTTCACCTCCATACCTGCTCAATTTATGATTTACCTCCAATGGTGTAGTTGAAGTTTTGCAATCTTCCATGTTAAACTTGACTAGAAGATTCTTCAAATACCTCTCTTGTGAAACATATATTCCATGTTGAGTATACACAATCTGCATTCCTAAGAAATAAGATAAGTTACCCAAATCACTTATCTTAAACTCCTTCTCTATTTGTCTTTTAAGTTCATTGATTCCTTGAGCATCTCTTCCTGTGACAATAATATCATCAACATAAATACACATGTAAATGTATCCATTTTCACTTGCCTCCACTAGCAAGCTACTATCTGCCTTTGATGCTTGAAATCCACATTCATTCAAGAACTTGACAAGTCTGTAATTCCAAGCTCTTGGGGCCTGCTTCAACCCATACAAAGCTCTCTTGAGCTTACACACATAATCTGATCCAATTGAATTCATAAAACCTTCTGGTTGCTCCATGTATACTTCATCTGCAATGTATCCATTTAGAAATGCATTTTTCACATCTAATTGTGATAACTTCCATCCTTTACAAGCAGGAATAGCAATCAATGTTCTAATTGTAGACATCTTAGCAACAGGACTGAAGGTTTCATCATAATCTACCCCATAAGTTTGGGCATAACCTTTGACCACAAGTCAAGCCTTGTATCTAGACACCTTACCATCTGCAAACCTTTTTGTTTTATATACCCACTTACATCCAATGACTTTCTGATTCTTTGGTCTTGGTACTAATTCCCAAGTTTCATTTTCAAGTAGAGCATCATACTCTTCCTGCATTGCCTTCTCCCAATTCTATTTACCTTTGGCTTCTTCATAAGTGATTGGATCTTCTTCTGTTTTCACAATATAAGCATAATCTTTTGTTGTTAGAAAAGATGTATCATAACTATACCTTATAGGCTCTTTCCTTTCCCTTGAAGATCTTCTAATTTCTGCACTTCACGAAGTTTCAGCCTCATTTGATTCTGGATCAAATCTTGGTCCATCTTCTACATGATCCTGCAATCTACTTTTAGAGTCAACATCATCAATACTTTCTTCATACATTTTTACTTTTGCCTTTCCTTTCCTTTGTATCTCTTCAACACCTGCATAATCATTTGTTGATCCTGTATACCATGTATTTTGCTCATCAAATGTCACATCTTTGGTAACATGAAAGTGCTTTCTGGATGGACTCCACAACCTGTAACCCATCTGTCTATCATCATATCCAATAAACACATACTTCTCTGCTTTTGGTTCTAGCTTATGTCTTAATTGTGAAGGAACATAAGCATATGCTACACATCCAAATACTTTACAATGATCAAGAGTAGGTTTCTTACCCCACCATGCTTCATCAGGGGTTCCTCCATCCACAGCTTTACAAGGTAACCTATTCACAAGGTATGTTGCAGTATTAATGGCTTCTGCCCATAAGTAATTTGGACAATTCTTTTCCTTCATCATTGCTCTTGCAAATTCTACAAGAGTCCTATTTCTCCTTTCTGCTACTCCATTCTGTTGAGGAGAGTACCTGCAAGTTACTTCTCTTTTTATACCTGCATTCCACAAATAATCATCAAACTCTTTAGAGAAATACTCTCCCCCTCCATCTGACCTTAACCTCTAAAGCTTTTGCCCTGTGATCCTTTCTGCATAGGCATGAAAATGTTTGAATGTCGAAAACTTCTGATTTATCCTTGATTACATATAAAGTAATCCATCTGGTTGCATCATCAACAAACAACACATAATATCTGGATCCATTTATGCTATAGTCCCTTGAGGGACCCCATACATCTGTATGAACCAATTCAAGCATATTTGAATGCTTGTACCCTGATTTGTTGTAAGAACCTTTATGTGCTTTACCTAATTGACAAGCTTCACACTTGTACACCATATGTTGCCCTTCAACATTTGGCAATCCAAGCACCACCTAATTCTTTGACATTTCCTTTATAGCTCTCTCATTGAAATGACCTAGCCTTTTATGCCATAGGTCTAATTCAGACACCTTTTGACTTCCATAAGTGAATAATGCATGTCCCACATTACCTTGGACTTTGAGAGTGAACAGTCTTCCTTCCTTTTTCCCTGCAATTATGTTTCTATATCCCTGATTTGGATCTTGCACATAAACACCATCATTTGTGAATCTTACCTCATATCCTTTCTCCACAATTTGCCCTACACTTATCAAATTTTTAGGAATAGTAGGAACATAAAGTACCTTGCTCAAAAGTGTACTTCCACTCTTTGTCTTCACTGATCCAATGCTCTCCACTTTATGTTTGGTATTGTCACCTGTTTGAACTCTATGTCCATTCACCTTTGCTTCCATGTCAGTCATCAAGGATAGATTCCCACTCAGATGATTGCTACATCCTGAGTCAATATAAAACACTCTTTGATCTTCTCCCACTGATTCATGAGTTGCATTCAAGATAAGAGTCATATCATCCTTCTGATCTGATGCATAATTATAATAATTGTTGTTGTAGGACTGAGATTGGAAGTTTCTTCCACCTCCTCTAGCATATGATGTCCTACCACCTCTTCCTCTGAAGTTGCCTCTTTGGTTTCTGCCTCCTCTACCTCTTTGATTAAAATTCTGATTATTGCTTCCACCATTTTGATTGTTATACCAACAATCATTTGCCAAATGATTGGTTCTGCCACAAATCCAACAAGCTTTAGCATTATCTTTGTTCTTACCTCCTCTTCCTTTACCTCTGAAATTCATCTTTCCTTTTGTGAAGTTAGCTTGACTTGAAGTCCCTTCATCATCAGTCGATTGCTTTCCCTTGCCATTCTTTTTCTTGTCCTTGGAGTACATAGTTTGACTTGCACTTCTATCATTGTCTCCTTTAATTTCCTGCTCAAAAGTTAGCATGTGTCCTAGCAATTGATTAAGATCAGGAGTAAAGTGATCAAGTGACAACTCTATGGACAATATGAAAGGCTTCCACTTCTCATCTCCTCTCAGACCTGTAAGTATTTGTCTTACCAACTTATCCTCTTCAATGTCTTCATCCACTGCTCCCAAGCTATTTGCAATATCCTTCATCCTTGCCACATAATCAGAAATTGATTGTGAGCTCTTCTTCTTGAAGGTTGTGAACTCAGCCCATAGTGAAGACTTCCTTGACTTGGTTGTATTTTGAAAATGCTCTTTCAAAGCATTCCAAACATCTGCTGCACTTTCCAATCCTCTAATGTGAGGCAGAAGATAATCATTTACAGCCATGTAAATGATACTCCTTGCTTGAGCATCCTTTCTCATCCAAGTCTTCAAAACTGCAAGTTCTTCCCTAGTTGGAATACTAGGATCTGCAAATTCAGGCTTTTCTTCATCTCCTGTAATGAATGCCATCAAATCTTTACTCATGAGGTGTGCCTCTATCCTCATGGACCAAGATGGATAGTTCTCCCTATCTAGCTTATCAATCTGCAAGCTTTCTCCCATCCTTGACCTTCTGTATCTGTAATTACTATGGTTTATGAGGATAAAGTGTACCTTTGATATGAAGTTGTGATCCTTCTTGATTCTTTCGAACTCGTGCTTTAAACTTCTGTAGGTTATCTTCAATAATTTGTCCTTGTCCTCCTTTGATTTGGAAGAACTCCAATATCTGCAGCAATCGGAACTTCAATTGTCTTTTCTTCTCTTGTATTGCACCTTCAGCTCTGATACCACTGTTGGAGACCTCTTAATCTCCAAAGGTTTGATCTATACTGATTTAAGAACACTTCTATATCAGTTACAAACCAAACTTTACACAAATATTGTTCTTCTTTACCAAAACTTTCATCAACACTTCTCTGAGTGAAGAAGTGTTTACTTCAGAAAGTCTGCTTCAGAAATCAACTTCATTACCTGCACATAACTTCAAATTTCTTCAAATAAATGATGCACAAGTATTTGCAATACCTTTGCGCAATCATACCAATCATTAGTTCTCAAAACTAATCATCAAAAGTTTAATTTGATCCTTAAGATCAAAGATATGTCATAACTGTCTTCCAGAGATAGCGCCTTCGACATGGTCAACTTCTTAAGTTGATTTCTCACAGTACAAGTCCCGTTTTGCTAAATGCTTCTAGCCATAGCTTCCTAATCTCCTATCTTAGATTTTAAGTGTTCAGTCATCAAAAACTTTATAGTATACGCTGAGATCTAAGCAAAACACTGAGACAGAAAAATGCGCTACTCTCAGACTTCAGTTTTCACTTCTACATACAAATGTTCCTATTGATCATTCTCATAGTAGGAGAGGAATTAGATCATGAAACTCTGAACATAGCTTCATTAGCTTCTCAATTAGATGTGTACAAAAGGAATCTTGATCCACATGATCAGACAGAGAGCACTCAGAGAAAAACCCGTCGCTATTTTCTGGGAAAAAACTCTCTACACATCTCTAAGACATTTGTCATGTACAAATGAGTCTCACTCACATTTCTTATCATCATTAACTTATATATACATGATTTTAAACTTATCCCACGTCTATGATATTACTCCTTATCATCCTAAGGATTTAGCTCTACTCAGATTACAAGGATTTCCACTTATATGTACATATGTGTACAAGCTATCATTCTGAAATCTCCTTCACTTTCTCAAGTTTCTTCTTTCACTTCATTCTGATTATGAACTTGCTTCAAATTCTTTGTAATCACCAATTTGTGATTGGTTTGTTCCAACATCATGTACTAAGGAGACATTTGTTAGCTCAAAAGACATGTATGACACTTTGCTTCCTCTTTTTATAGGAGGACAGCCTAGTGTTGGTCCTAATGAGGCAACATCTCAGCCTTTGCAGGTTTTCATGTGATGATGTGGATCATCCCATTTCTAATGCAGATTTACATGATGCACTTCTTGATAAGAGAGCTGATATTGAGGAGGCAAAAACTATGCCAAAATAGCTAGTGCAGACTTTGCGTGACAGCAAATTAGATGCACCTTTGTACTCGTTCAGGCTCTCATAGTGGTTCGTTTACATCAGATTGCTATGCTATGGCTGCATCTAGACTTTGTCATGAGAATGAGCATGTTTCATTTGATGAAGCACATAATTCAAAAAATTAGATGGCTGCTACGCAATCAGAATATGATGCTATAATGAAGAATGGTACTTGGTCTTTATGTGAGTTGCCTCCTGGCAAGAAGGCAATTGGGACTAGGTGGGTATACAAGCTGAAGCCTAAGCCTGATGGTACAGTTGATAGGTATAAGGCTAGGCTTATTGCAAAGGGTTATGGGCAGGAAAGATGCATTGATTCTGATGAGACCTTTGTTTCTACTTGTCGAACGACTACTGTTCGTAGTATCTATGCACTTGCAGCTCATCATGCTTGGAATGTACATCACTTGGATATCAGAACATCATTTCTGAATGGCAACTTGCATGAAGAAGTCTATGTTTTTTAGCCTCGTGGCTTTGTGCAAAAAGGGCATGAGAATCAGGTATGCAAGTTAAAGAAGGCATTATATGGCTTAAAGCAAGCACCACGTGCTTCGTATGAAAAGATACATGCCTATCTGATTACACATGGTTTTGGAGATTAGTCCAATGAAAGCACCTTATATGTTAAGCGTGCCAATGGTGTACTTCAGATCATTATGGTTTATGTTGATTGAATGCTACTCACTAGTACTCATTAGAGGCATATTGTTGATTTTAAGGCTAATTTACATGCCTCATTTGAGATGTCCGATTTGGGGTATTTGCATCACTATTTCGACATTCAGTTTATGCAAGTTGATGGTGGAATGGCTTTGTGTCAAATGAAATATATTGATACATTATTGTAGTGCTTTGGCCTTGAAGACTGTAAGGCTATTGCCACTCCTATGGAGAGAGGTTTACGATTGAGTCTTCATGATGGTGGAGATGCATTTGATGCAGTCCTCTATCAGCAAGTAGTTGGATGCCTGATTTACTTATGTATGACATGGCTAGATATTCAGTTTGCTATCTCATAGATGAGCAAGTTTACACATTGCCTAGGAGTCAAGCATTGGCAAGCTGTAAAGTGCATCTTTCGCTACTTGAGTGGTACCCGACTACTTGGTTTGTTTTATCCCAAGGGGATAACTATCACCAAATTTGCAAGCTTTTTCTGACTCTGATTGGGGTGGTTGCTATGACACTTATGTGTCCACTAATGATCTTTCCTCATGCTTGGTAGCTCATGTATATTTTGGTTGAGCAAGAAGCAGCCTACTGTGGCCACTTCTAGCCTACTGTGGCCACTTCTAGTTGTGAGGTTGAGTATAGGGCAACTTTCATAGCTAGTGTTGAGTGTGTGTGGCTCAGATGCCGTATGGCTGATTTGGCTATTGGCCAGTCTTCTGCCTAGGACCGCTGTTGGATGGCTGGTGGATCAAGTCAACCACCTTGCTAACGGCACACGTCGGATGCTTGGAGCAAACTCAGGTGGAGTGGCGATTCATGGTGCAGTGAACTCTCAAAAAACATATATAAACTCAAGAAAAATATTTCATTCCAACTCAAAGGCTTATAGTATCATCATCTTTTCATAGTTTGTAAGTCAATGTAATAAGTTTAAGGCAATGAAAACATTTTCTCTTATTTAGACAAATGTTCATGAAATCATTCTTGTTTTTCTTTATGATAAACCTAGTTCATTGGTTGTCAAATAAATGCACATCCGAATAATTGAACTCTTACAGTGGAGTCTCAAAGAGCAATATATATAGATTTATAAAAGAGATTAAAAACCATATTCACTGTACCCTTACGAACTTAGGGAATAAACCATTCATCAGCTCAATCATATACATTTCTAAACACTTTTGGTAAAGGGAATCAAAGAGTCGTGTAATCTTTATTTCGATAACTTACGATCGAAAGAATATCAAACATAACACTAACATAAAACAGATAGGAGTCTGCTCCTTCATTCACTTTTTGGTAAAGGGAATCAAAGAGTCGTGTAATCTTTATTTCGATAACTTACGATCGAAAGAATATTGTTGGGGTTTCGTGGACAAGAAGGAGTTTGAGGGTTTGTAGGAGAAAAAAGAGATGATGAAAATGGAATAACAGTGAGAACTTCTGCAAAGGAATACTCTTGGAAACCTTGAATATTGATTATCTTGCAACAATTACAATGACTGCACACAGTCTAATCAATGACTAAATACAACTTCAGAGAATATCAATTACTGAAGACCAATTATCTCAAGTCCTCTGGCAGCGGCCTCTCCTGCACCAATCCTTCACTTGCTTCACGCTTCCCTTGTGCACACCTTGCAATAAGCTTCCACCAAGCTAAGGAATTGGTATCTCGGCGCACACACACAATAGACCTTGGGACTCTTGGAATCCAATCCGCCTTCTCTGCACACCTTCCTCTTGGCACCTCTTGAACTCTTCAGTGTCGTCGCACACTGGTGGCACTTCCTTTCCTTTCTTGCTTCCTCTGAGCTCTCTCTTGCTCCTTACTTTCAATGTGTTTAAGAATAGCCTTTGTCCTTGCTCTTGAATCCGCCGGTCCCGTGATTTCTAACTGCCATAGACTCTTGGGCTTCCTTTGATGTCCCAAGATTCTCTTTTTAGTTGGCGGCCAACGAATTGCCCTTTGTCCTGTAGTGACTTTAGTGTAAAACCAAAAATTTTAATGGGGGTCATACTTTTACTTGTGCGTACATTTTTCCGCTTCACATGCATTCACATTCCCTTTTAATTCTTCCTTTGTGTACTAAAGGGGGTTCACCTAAACCTTCCCAAATACTTTAAAACACATTCTGATCCTTAGGGAAATTAGAGAAAATACGCAACCCTCTTCTCCAATTTACCCTTTGCGGGACAATTAATTGTCACTTAGGCACTTTGACTTTGCACCTGTTGGCTTGTTGACTTTGACCGGTTGGCTTTGACCAACATGACTTTTATGGGCTCAACAGATGCCCACCACCTAAAGGACTCTCCGACCCGGAGAGACAACACACTGGAGACAAGACTGCTTAAGAACCAAAATGAACATGTATATGAACAGAGAGAAATGAAAGCCAAAAAAGAGAGAAAAGGTACTTGTATTGATTACTAAAGAAAGGAAGAACAATATCCGATGATTATTGAATTCTGATTGGCATAAGCAAAAGGATGATACAATTATTTTGAAGCTAGAACAAAGGCTGAAGCCATGTAATGAATTGAAAAGTGGCCAGCACATTATTAAAACGGGGCTGAGATTATTGCGGAGGTGGCTAAGGTGAAGATGGGAGGGGAACGGAACCTTGCTCAATAAGGTGTTGGACAGAACTAAGGCAATTGCGAAGATGGTCCCGTTCGCGCGTGATACGCCGACACGCTGCATTATCACATAAACCTAACTGTAAACGAGTTTGAAGATCCTCTAAAGTTTGGAGCGCAGAATCCGCAATGTCGCGATACCTATCTCGCTCCTCCTTGAGCAAGCGGGCGGATTCAGTGAGAGATTGCCACTGTGAGGTGGCCACGCAATTTATGTTGTCTATAGTCGAGATATATTGTTGATGAATGCTGGCTGTAGCTCAGATGGAATCCATGGACAACTTGGAAGCGTCAGCACTTCCCTGAGCGATGTTACTGGCTTCGCGAAGTAATAGGAAAAAGGAGGGTTCAGCCTGGGTATCAGATGGAGGAACAGGTACTACAGGCGGAGTTTGAGAATTGGTTGGAATGGTAGAGGGACCGGATGTGGAATGAAGATTGGAATGAAGGGGTTGGGTGGGTGGTGCATTACTGGGAGTTGGAAATTGGGAAACAGGGGGACGTGGGGGAGTACAGGTAGGGTTGAGCGGGTTCAGCTGGGTTTGAATGAGTGGGCGGAATGAAGAAGAGGTATGTGGGGGAACAAGAGTAGGAGGATGAATGGGGGCCGTGGCAGGAGATGTGGTGAGAATAGGGGAAGGAGACCGTGGATTAAGTGGAGGGATATCCGGGGGTGCAGAGGGTTGGGTGGAAGCGGATGTTGAGCCAGTGGAGAGTGAAGGGGAGGGGGGAGGCCGGGATATGGAAGGGATAGGGGGAGCACTGGGCGGGTTGCTAACAGGGAATGGAGGGGATGGGGAAATAGTGGAAGGGTTAGCCAATTGTGCAGGGATTTGATAGACCCAAGCTAGGAGGGGAGCAGAATATATGTTAAAGGTACGAGAGCGGCGAGGGACAGCCTCACGGAGTCTACGGGAGCGCACGCTCAAGGAACTATAGAGGAGGGCGGCGTAAGGGTAGGGGCGGCTAGTGAGGAAGCAGTACAGTGGATCTGCAATACGAATGTCTGAGAGGGGAAGCGCAGCGGTGGGGCTTCTAAGTAAAAAGAAGAAGATAAATGAAGTCAGAATTGCTTGCATGCGGATGGAAAAACGGGCTTGGTTAGCAAATCGCTCTTTACAAAAAGCAATTGTGTCCGCGGGTGACACTCCCGAATATAAGAATGGAGGACTCATGAAGTCGATGAGGGAGGATCCTATACGGTTGGCAATGTCCGGAATGGTAAGAGTGCCGGTACGAAATTGGGGGAACAGCCAAAGAGCTTCGTAGACGTCAGTAAGGTTGGAAGGGTCCTGCAACAGAACGTCCGCCAAGCCTAAAAGACCTGCATACTGAAGATTTTCTGTCGAGAAGAGATTGCGGAGGTCAATTGGAGGTGGAGATAAATGGATTTTTATTTGGATAGGTAGATCAGGTGGGAGGAAAATGCTCATATAATCGCCTGTAGGGATCGAATTATGGGAAGCAGAAGGAGATGGAGAAGGTGAAGGGGGGCGAGGTAGCGAAGGGGGAGAATAAGGGTCGGTTGATTCTGAGGGAATTGAGTAAGTAGGAACATTAATAAGGGGAGGATGAAGAGCGGGAGGCGATGCAGATGCTATAGGAGAGTTGGTGATGGTGGATGGTGGAATCAGTGGGGTAAGAGAGGCGGGCACTGACGGGACCGGGTGGATGAGGTTGGGAAGGGTTTGGGTATGCGATTGGTGAGCACACTCTGAAGGTGTGAAGTCCGCAGGATCGTCCTGGGGGGGTGGATTAGCCATAGAAGAAATGGAGAATGCGGATAAGGTGGAATTCCTCAGATTTAGTCGCGGAAGATTCTTGGAGTGATGGGAATTATGCTTGGAGATAAGGGGAAGTGGGGATGGCGGAGGGTCCGGGGGAGGGGATGAGGGGGTCGGAGGAGGAGAAAGCTCGTTGGTGGGTGCCTGTAGGGAACTGAAGGTAGTGCGGAGGAGAGGGAGTGGAGGAGAGGGATATGTGAGGGTTCGGAGAGGGGGAGAGGTGTGGAGGGGTGGAGGGGATGGGTGAGCGGAAGAGGGGAAGAGGGCGGAGGAGGGAGGTGTGCGGGTGGAGGAGAGGAATTGGATAAGGCGGGGAATATTGCGGGGGGTGTGGGTGCGGAGTTGCGGGCGGATCGAGGGCGGAGGGTGGCTATGGCGGACGGACGTGGGAGGCGTAGGTAGGCGGTTTGTGTGGAGGGGGACTATTGTGTGGAGGGGGACTAGGCGGAGGCTAAGCAGGGCGGGGTGGAGAGGTAGTGGTGGAGGATGTACGGAGGGCGGAGGCGGACGGATTTGGGAGGCGGAGTGGAGGGGGACTAGGCGGAGACTAAGCGCGGCGGGGGTGGCTGCGAGAGGAGAGCTGCGGAGGGCGGAGGCTAGTGGGCGGTGGGAGAAGGCTATGGCGTGGGAAGGTCGGCGGAGGGGGCGGAGGCTAGTCGGCGGTGGGAGGAGGCTATGGGGGCGGTGCGGACAGCGGAGGGGGGGGAAAAAGGGTGGCGGAGTGGGGGAGTAAGGGGGCGGGCGTGTGGTCGGAGGGCGGCGGAGCAGCGGAGCTGTGGATGGTGGAAGTACAGAGGGCGGTGGAGGCAGAGCGGAGCGGCGGCTGCGGAGCTGCGGAGTCGGAGGCGGCAGCGCTCGGAGACCGGCGGAGCGGGAATCGGAGGCGGCGGCGGGAGAGAAGGCGGCTACGGAAGAGAGTTGCGGAGGCCGTAACCGGCGGCACTGGATGGCGGATACTGTGAGGCGGAGCGGAGCGGCGACTGCGGAGCGGCGGAGTCGGAGGCGGCGGCGCTCGGAGACTCGCGGAGCAGGAATCGGAGGCGGTGGCGGGAGAGAAGGCGGTGGCGGGAGAGAAGGCGGCGGCGGGAGAGAGCTGCGGAGGAGGCGCCGACGGAGCTGCGGAAGAGGGTGCGGGGCGGAGGAGGCGCCGGCAGAGCCGCGGAAGAGGGGGGTCGTGTGCGGGGTGGGAGGAGGACTGATGGCGGGCGGGTGGAGGACTGATGGCGGGAGGCTTCGGCGGTGCGGTGTCCGAGGTGACCTGCGGAGGGAAGGAGAGGCGGGGCGGCGGGGGCACCAGAGGCGGGGTCAAGAGAGGCGGGGGAGGGCAGTACCGCGGAGAGGGGCGGGTGAGTATGGCGGAAGAGGGAGGGGTGGTGGGTGGTTGGGCGTTCGAGGGAGGAGAGGGTGGCGGATGGGTAGGGAGGCCCGCCGGGTGGGAGGGGGGTTTGAGTGGAGGAGAGGGGTTTGAGTGGAGGAGAGGGGTGGAGGAGGGGTTTTGTGGAGCTCCGGGGGATGGGGGAAAGACCCGTGGAGCGAGGTGTGACCTGCGGATGGTAGAGGAGGGGAGGGGTGCTCGGGCGGAGGTAAGCGGAGGCGGGGGTGTGTTGCCTGCGGGTGGCTGGAGAGGGGTTTTGGTGGGCGGGTGAGGGGAAGGAGGGAGTGTGTTTGCAGGTGGTAGGAGGAGGGCGGAGCGGAGGGGCGGAGGGCTGGTGGTTGGAGGGGGGTGTTGGGGGGCGGGTGAGGGGAAGTAGGGAGGGCGGGTGAGGGGAAGTAGGGAGGGTGTTTGGTGGTTGGAGGAGGGCGGAGGGAGGCGGGTCGGAGGGGCGGAGGGTGGTTGGAGTGGGGTGGGTGAGGGCGTGTGAAGGCGGATGAGGGGGGTGGCGGATGGGGTGGAGGGGGTGGGTGTGGCGGATGGGGTGGAGGGGGATGGGTGAGGCAGATGAGGGGAGTGGCGGATGGGGACGATGGGGGACGATGGTGGAAGAGGGAGGGGAAGTGGAGGGCAGGGGAATGGCGGGGGCGCGGAGGTGAGTGCAGAGGTGGCTGATGGGGAGTATGGTGGAAGAGGGAGGGATGGTGGGTGGTTGGGCGTTCGAGGGAGGAGGAGAGGGTGGCGGATGGGTAGGGAGGTCCGCCGGGTTGGAGGGGGGGGAAAAGACCGCGGGGGCTGGGCCCAGGCTGAGCCGGGATGCATGCCGTGGTGCACGCTCATCGATTGATCAGAGAGCACTTTCACAGACAGCTTAACTCGTCCAGCAATGATGAGGATGTAGGATTGCAGATACGCGGGGAGCCATGATGAAGGAGAAGTCACATTATATAGCAAGGGGAAACGAAGAATGACCTCTCAGAAGGGAATGGATCAGCATAAAAGAGTTTCCAAAAGAGTGGAGAAGCAAACTTTAATTACCTCCATTCAAGAGATTAACAAAGTAAAGAGCCTTATTGAAAGTTATTGTGTAGAAGCAATGACCATCCAAAGAAATTGGCGCAAAATTTATTTATCAATGAAATTAACTGGTTTCTAGTGGTGAAATGAGCAACAAAAATTGGCGCCCAAAAATTGTCCCATCGTGATGCCAGAACGTGCGTGAGCATTTGGTTGGTTATTTCTATTTATTAGGACAAACAACCTATTCTTTGTACCTATAAAGCATTCCAAAACACTTAGGAACAAAATAATGAAAATGCAATGTTTATTACTTTTGGTGGTAACCCTTGAGTTTGGAGATGTTGACCAAGGGTAGGGTGTCGTCATCCAGTGTTTCCAATTGCACAGCACCCCACTGCAGCATTTTTGTAATGCGAAAAGGGCCTTCCCAGTGAGGGACCCATTTCCCTTTGGTTTGATTAGACAATTGTGGTCTGTGTAATAGAGCTAAATCACCGGGCTTCAAGTTGTTCTGCCATAAATTTCGGTCATGAGCCTCCTTCCTTTTTATCTGAGTCTCTATCAATTGTTTGGTCGCAAGTAGACGAATCTCCTCCACTTTATGTAGTGCTCCTAGCCTCTGAGAGATATCACAATCCGTCTTTCCCTGCATGAATGCTATCTTAGGTGATCCATGTAAAAATTCAAAGGGCTCGATAGGTAAGCTTCCATAGACCAGTTGGAATGGGGAATAGCCAGTGGCCTCTTTGTAGGCTAGCCTCTATGCCCAAAGTGTACCTAGGTACGCAATGCCCCATGAAGTGGGTTGCAACATGCACTCCTTTCTTAACATTGCAATTAAAACCTTATTTGTGGACTCAGCCTGTCCATTTGCTCGTGGATAGTAAGCACAAGAGGTCCTATGAAGAATTCTATACCTGTTGAAGATTTCTTGCAGGACTTTATTGACAAAATGGGTACCTTGATCAGTACAAATTTCAAGTGGACAACCAAACCTGCAAATGATGTGACTATAAATGAAATCAGCAACAGTTTGGGCAGTGCAATCGGAGGAGGCAATAGCTTCAGCCCACTTTGTGGCATAATCAGTAGCTATCAGGAGATATTTTTCTCTTTTTGGAAACATGGGAGGGTAGATTGGCCCTACAAAATCTAACCCCCACTTCTCAAATGGTTGCCAGGAGGTGGAAATAACCAAGGGGTTATGTCTCTGCTTTGTTGGCTTAGGTCCACACCTCTGGCAAATGTCACATGCTTTTCCCCATTCATCTGCATCCCTAAATAGTGTAGGCCACCATAGACCCGCGTCTAGTATCCTCTGACTCATAATGTGTCCTGGGAGGTGCCCACCACCTGTACCTTCATGTGCAGAGTGAAGGACTTCCCTCACTTCTTCTTCTTCCAAACATTTCCTGAACCGGTTATCTTTGCCGTGTCTGTACAATTTATCTTCGATGAAGGTATATGGTCTACTCTTGATTAGCAGGCTCTTCTTTTGTACAGCACTAGCCTTTTCTGGATACAATCCAGTTTTAATGAAATTTTTAATGTCGTAATACCAGCCTTGAGCTTTTACAGCAAACAGATGAGCATCGGGAAAGTCATCATTGATTCCACTAGCATGATTCATCAGATTTATTCTGGATAAGTGATCCGCCATAACATTGTCTTTTCCTGGTTTATGGACTACAGAGAAATCAAACTCTTGGAACAATAATAGCCACCTCCATATTCTACCGGTGGCCTGGGGTTTGTTGAGTAGGTATTTTAGTGGTTGGTGATCTGATATAATAATAAATTTTATCCCCAATAAGTAATGGCAGAATTTTTGGACGGCAAAGACCATTGCTAGTGCTTCCCTTTCAGTAGTACTGTAATTCCTTTCAGCCTTGGTCAAGATTCTACTGGCATATTGAATTGGCCTGTCCCTTTTAAATTCTTCACTGGGTTGAGTCAGAACTGCCCCCACTGCATATGCACTGGCATCGACATGTTAATGAAAGATTTTTGACCACTCCGGGGTGACCAAGATAGGAGCACACACTAATTGTGACCGTAATGTCTGATATGCTTTTTCCTCCTCTTCTTCCCATTTAAAGGGTACTTCCTTACCTGTAAGTCTAGTCAGAGGTCTAGCTATCTCTGCATACATTTTTATGAACCTTCTATGATAACCAGTATGCCCCAAGAAACTCTGGATTTCTTTAGGAGATTTAGGTTTAGGCAACTTTAATATAGAAATGATTTTGTCAGGATCTGGGGCCATACCTTTAGCCGACACCACATGGCCTAAGAGGGTTCCTTCTGTCACAAGGAAATGACATTTGTTTGGATTGAGCTTTAACTTAGTCTCCCTGCATCTTTTGAAAACATTCTGCAGCTGTCTCAAGTGGTGGTCCAAACAATCTAGAGGAGTTTCCTTGTGAGATCCTGAAAACGAAGAGAAGTCATCCATGAAGATTCTAAGTGATTCCAGCAATAGGGGGCCAAAAATGAGATTGACCGTCCTGTTAAAGGTGGCTGGAGCATTTCTGAGCCCAAATGGCATCTTTACATACACATATGTTCCCCAAGGTGTGATAAAAGTAGTCTTTTCCCGATCCTCTGGATGTATTGATATTTGATTATA
The DNA here is from genome assembly GCA_020310875.1 of Ceratopteris richardii. Classification (NCBI taxonomy): domain Eukaryota; kingdom Viridiplantae; phylum Streptophyta; class Polypodiopsida; order Polypodiales; family Pteridaceae; genus Ceratopteris; species Ceratopteris richardii. Next base: position 162,985,565 of record CM035429.1, on the reverse strand, counting down.
GCCACTGAATCCATCCATAAAACTATATAATGCATGCCCAGCTACTTCTTCAATGACCTGTTCTGCAAAGGGCATAGGGAACCCATCTGGAATGGTCACCTTGTTGAGAGCTCTAAAGTCAACACAAATTTTGATTTTATTTGTATTCTTCTTCGGTACTATAACCATAGGTGAGAGCCACTCTGAGTGCTCCACAGGAATGATGATCCCTGCATCGTCCATCTTTTGGATTTCCACATAGATGGCATCGGCATACTTTGGATTGAGTCTATAGCTCCTTCCTCTGATGGGTCTGGCTCCATCAACTAGTGGGATTCTGTGCTCTCCATAAGATGCAGGCACTCCTTCTAAGTCTTTATAATGCCAGGAAAAAACATCTGCATACTGGCTCAAGAATGATTTTACCTTTTCCAGGAGCTATGGGTGGCTCCACAACCAAGTGGCCACCAGAACTGGTTGATTATTGTTTTGAGTGCCTAAGTATATTTCTTGGACCGGATTTCTTGTTACCATATTATCTCCCTGTGCATCTGCTTCCTTTTCTTCTTCTACTGGCTTTTCGTGCATTGCTTCATAAGCAGGTGTATTTTGGATTTCGATGTGTTCCTCCTTGTCCTGCATCCATCCTGCAGGGATTTCTTGAATTGGGAAAGAACATTCAACCTCAGAATTTTTTACCTTGTTTTTAGCTTTAGAAACTTCGTTATCTGTGGTTGACACATCCTCCTCTAATTTGTGTTTGAGGGGTATCTTCTTGCCCCTTCTGTGGTTAGTGATGGGCTCTCCCAATCCATCAACCTGGACCTTTTCCTTACCTTCATCATAAATCTTCAGTCGTGCCAGGATTATCAAGAAAAATTCCAAAACAAGAAGAAGAGTTGCCTGCTTGGAGCCAACTTAGAATATCCTCTTCTTCCTCAAAATCTATTTGGGGTTGATCCTCCGCTTCTGCTTCCATGCAAATGCTCACTGTTTGCATCATACTAGTGTTTCCTTGATTGTCTGGGCCTTCTTCTAAATGAATTTGTGTGAGCTCCTGCCCTTTCTTTTGTACCCACATAGTGTCCTTACCCCAATCATGAATGACACTGGCATGCCTCAGCCAAGGTCTTCCAATTAAGAGAGGAAATCCTCCTTCAACCTGAGGCAATCTTAGAACCACAAAATCCAAAACGAATAGATTACCTTGTACTTCAAGTGGAACTTTTGGGATTACCCCCAAGGGCCTTACTTTGCTCTGATCTGCCAAAGTAACCGTGAAATTTGCAGGTCTTGAAGGGTGGAGTCCAATCCTTTTCATGGTATGTTCAGGCATCAAGTTAATGCCAGAACCACCATCTACAATAACACCTTGAAATTCATGACCCTTGATTGATATTGTAAACCGAGGACTTTTATAATCTGTAAGGGGTGCTTCCCCCCTAATTATCCCTTTATGTAAAATAGCAGTCTTGGCCACTAAGCTTGTAGTAGAAGCCTCATCAATTATCTGCAATAATTCTGACCTGAATTTCCCATCCATCTTTATTAAATCAAAAATACTAACCTCCTTCTTCATTGACTTGAGTAGTTTTGAGGCCTCTGACTCTTTAAGAGAGTGAGCTTCATTTGCTTTGCCAAACTCTTCTTGAGCCCTGTTGAAGGCATGCCCAATGGCATCACTGGTGCCTATGAGACATTCATTGTGGTTCGTGTCTGCACTTGTAGTATCTTTGTCTTCAATTGCAACTCTGTCTTTGTTCAATTCCTTAATTATCAATTCTTGATTTTCTACCATTTTTGCCGTTCCCTTGCTTCTTGTCTGTACTGCAAAAGATTCGAGTTCTTCTAATTGTACCACTCTAGTAGATGGTGAGGGTTCATTCACCTCAGGGAGTGTTTCCTCCTTGAATACAGAGATCATTTGGAGATGGGGTCCAGAAGTAGAGGCTTGATTCTTAGGACAACAGTTTGTATAGTGATCCCTGGCCTCTGGGCAGTTCCTGCAAGGAGGTGCATTTTCTGGGAGGGTGCACCTAGATTGGTAGTGCCCACATTCTCCACATCTGAAGCAAATAATTGGCCTTCTAGGCCCATTTGCAAAGTTAGTTCTCGGTCTAGGATTATAGTTGATACCTTGGTTTGCTGCTGCTGCCATTACATTTGCTGGTGGCAAAAGTCCTCCTTGTGTCCAGTATGTCGTTGTCGGCATTCCCCTTACTTGGCATTCATGGGCCTCATGCCCAATCTTCCTACATAATTGACAAGTCACATTTAGCAAAGGACATTCACTTACTATGTGCCCTTGCTTGCTGCACATGGAGCACCATAGTCCGTTCTTAATGCGGCCTCCTTTGAGTTCTTGCAACTCCTGCCTCAGCTGAGCTAGTTCTTCTGCTTGGGCTTCCTCTTCCTTTTGGAGCTTGAGGGCTTCAATCTCTTTTCTCAGCTGAGCTACAGTAGTCTCCTCCTCTGTGTAGGGCTTATTCCTTTTCAAGCCCTCCAGTTCCCTTCTTAACTGGCTCACTGGGTCCTCCAGTTCTGTACCATATGATGGTTGGGAAGAAGTTGCACCATACTCGTGCCTTATCTGTTCCAAGCATGTGGCCGTATTGATGAACTCCTCAACAGAGGCAGTAGGTAGCACTAACTCTTTTATTTTGCATTGGGTGACCACAGGTAGAGGTTTGGCTAACCACTTCTTGACAAAGAAGTCGTGTGGTGGATCCGGTAGTTTAGCCATTAGTGCTTTGGCTCTGGTCACGAACTCTGGGAACTTTTCTCCTGGACCCAATTTCAAGTTTTCTAATTCTTCTATAATGATCTCAGCCGTGTTGCCATGCTGAAATTGATTTTTAAAAGACTCTTTCATCAAATCCCAAGAGGTAAAGTGATTTTCAGCAAACTGGCTAAACCACTTGTCTGCCAGACCTTCCAATGTGGCGGGGAAGAGTATCAAGAAAGCATCTTCCCTACCCATTAGCCCTCTAGTCTTACATAATGCAAGAAATCTTCGAATGTGCTCATCTGGATCCTCATGGGCTAAACCTCTGAAGGAGGGAAATTTTATGTTTAATCTGGAGAGCAAGATTTCTAGGTCCACCTGTCCTGCCATGCTTCCTACCGATGAAGTCAATGAAAGTGGACTCGATGATCTTCTGTTCGTCTTTCTTCTTGTCTGCTTGCACTTCATCCTCAAGGTTTGTGATCGGGTCGCGGTCATGAGCTATTCATAGTCCACTTAAAATGAGACACTTGATAAAAATATGTACCTTTTGGCCCATTGGAGTAGTGTTGTCGACACTGGAATATTGCTCTCCAATGGAAATATATAGTCTCCTATGCTCAAATCTCCTTGGAAGTCCCACCGGGCATGCAAAATTTGTTGGGGTTTCGTGGACAAAAAGGAGTTTGAGGGTTTGTAGGAGAAAAAGGAGATGATGAAAATGGAATAACAGTGAGAACTTCTGCAAAGGAATACTCTTGGAAACCTTGAATATTGATTATCTTGCAACAATTACAATGACTGCACACAGTCTAATCAATGACTAAATACAACTTCAGAGAATATCAATTATTGAAGACCAATTATCTCAAGTCCTCTAGCAGCGGCCTCTCCTGCACCAATCCTTCACTTGCTTCACGCTTCCCTTGTGCACACCTTGCAATAAGCTTCCACCAAGCTAAGGAATTGGTATCTCGGCGCACACACACAATAGACCTTGGGACTCTTGGAATCCAATCCGCCTTCTCTGCACACCTTCCTCTTGGCACCTCTTGAACTCTTCAGTGTCGTCGCACACTGGTGGCTCTTCCTTTCCTTTCTTACTTCCTCTGAGCTCTCTCTTGCTCCTTACTTTCAATGTGTTTAAGAATATCCTTTGTCCTTGCTCTTGAATCCGCCGGTCCCGTGATTTCTAACTGCCATAGACTCTTGGGCTTCCTTTGATGTCCCAAGATTCTCTTTTTAGTTGGCGGCCAACGAATTGCCCTTTGTCCTGTAGTGACTTTAGTGTAAAACCAAAAATTTTAATGGGGGTCATACTTTTACTTGTGCGTACATTTTTCCGCTTCACATGCCTTCATATTCCCTTTTAATTCTTCCTTTGTGTACTAAAGGGGGTTCACCTAAACCTTCCCAAATACTTTAAAACACATTCTGATCCTTAGGGAAATTAGAGAAAATACGCAACCCTCTTCTCCAATTTACCCTTTGCGGGACAATTAATTGTCACTTAGGCACTTTGACTTTGCACCTGTTGGCTTGTTGACTTTGACCGGTTGGCTTTGACCAACATGACTTTTATGGGCTCAACAAATATCAAACATAACACTAACATAAAACAGATAGGATTCTGCTCCTTCATTCACTGCACACATTGAATAAAATCAAGGTTAGCTTTTAGTAACATCGAAGTTTGATCGCAACATTCCTTTCAACCTACGTTCATGTTATTAATTATCTTATGAGAAACGTATAGTATACGATATGCACTCAATCCGTGAAAGATGCCATATTGTATATCATGTGTGTATATATAATCTAGATATGTTCTGATGCATTCTTCACAATTGCTACTTTAACAAAAAGTCGAAATAATAGCATACTGTCAATGGCAGATTTGGTTTCTAAGTTGAATTTCTGACCGAGATTTGCTGAAGAGAATGAAAAGACCATGCAAAATAAATTACAGGAGTTTAGATTCTTTGATTTGTCGCATATGTGCACCTCATCACCTCAATTCATAGGCAAAGCCTAGTTCCTGAGTTGGACAAATCCCTCCGTACAAGTCCGATTAAGATGAATCTTTCAGATTGATACTTCGCACTCTATCTGTGCTTTGCAACATTCTTATTCTTCCAAATTCAATGTTTAGAATCAGTATAGTGGGTATCAATAGAATGGAAAGCGTTTATAAAGAGTTAAACCACTTAGAGATGTCAAAGGTACAATGCATAGATGTCTGTGCACAAAACTGCATCCAAAGCTAAAACACATAAGAACATAACTTCCATAATCGAATTGAAACATTGAAAATTGAAACATTGAGAAAGTTCGTCATGACGGAGAACAGATTCATTTGATCAGATGTTTCGCACAGAATTCTTGAAATATTATCAGAAGAACATCACCAGTTTTATAATTATAAACTAAGCAGATAATATCTTTAAAAAAATTCATCACGATAGTTGAATGTCAAAGTTTGATAACATCATATGTGTCAGAAAGAAAAACCTTATGATATCTTCCGTTGGATCATGAATCAGAGCGCAACAGATAATTGTAGGAGAAGCGTCATGATAAAGCACTGTTTAACACGTTGATGAAGACCTGATAAAAAAACTTGTCATTGATTTCTTCAGGTCCTCCCCTACATGATTTTCACGTTTTTCTTTCTGTGCACGTTTTCCTCTGAACAACTCCTCCCATTCTTCGATCATGCCTGCTTCTTAATGTTTTTGGCGCAAATATGCGTCAGCTTCTGTGTTCGTATCTGAAACGCTTCTCCATTATGGCCACGCATCGGAGCAGTGCATTTCAATAGGAAGGTGTTCATTCGCTGTGAGATCTAATGTTCGATCTCCTCATCGTCTTTGCATGCACATAATTTGACGCTTCCCTTCGAGCAGCAGCCGCCACCACCCTTTCTCTCTCATGTGTGTTCTCCGCATGGTTAATCGCATAGAATCAGAACTTCGATTGATGTACCGTTCAAAACTCTCTTCCCTCTGAGCTTCAGCGCATCCTTTCTACTCATCAACTTCCGCATTTTTCTCCCATGAAAACTCCTCAGCGGTCTCCTCACTCAGCTGTCCACGTGCGCGTCTGAGACGCCCCTTCAGCCCTCACTGAACAGCAGCACGATAGGTTAATGGCTAGCAGCAGACAGAGATCCCGAGGAGAAAAAAAAAAACCCCCTCGTTGTCGGATATCTTTCGCATCTTTCTCCTCTTCCAGCCCAAATAGATCATAAAAGTAGGCCTCCTTTCTCCTCTGTAGCGAGGCTTTTTATAATGTACCCTCACCCTTGAAGTGCTCCTTCGACGATCTTCCAGATCACCCCTTTGTGCATGCGTAACTCCAACTTTTTGTTTAGCATTTGCAAATGGAATTTCAAGATTCTTCATGTCGCTAATAATATAATTTGCAAGTCTCACAAAAAAGACTAAAACATGAGGAGAGGTTCCCAATTCTAGAATTACTATCATATTCAAGTACATCATCGGAAAGAATATGAAAAATGTATATGATGCTTTCTACAAAGTCATACACATGTTATGCCAAACAAGGGACCGATCAACGTTATCATCCACCTTCATTTAGCTGTTTCTTTGATAAAGTATTTCCCTCGAATCTTCATTCCGAACTTTGTTTTAATTCGAAGTAGGTAGAAGTTTGTGGTTCTACAAATCATATCATGAACCATTAATCCAAACAATATTCTGATTTGAGGTAACTTGAAGCGAGAGTAGAGATGAAAATCTCTACGACACTGTCGGGGCACTTTTTTTCCTCTTTAGGAGGTTTTTTTCCCCCTGCTTGTATATACACCTATTGCCCTAATGGGCTACTTATCTTTGTACATTCTCTAGTAATACATTCAATATTGTGTGTTGTGCTTCAAGCTTCTTCTTCTTCTTCTTCTTCTTCTTCTTCTTCTTCCTCGTGCTGTTCGCGGTAGAAGATCGGAAGGTAACTATGAAAGAAACAAGTGTTGGAATTTAGTTTTCATTCTAGAAGCTAGTTGAGGTTCCACACTAGTTTGAATCTGGAAAGTTAACAACTTCTTATGCTCAAAATATAAGAAATACAAATACTTACACTCCGCTTTTACCATCGCAGAGGTAGATACTTATCTATACACCTTAACATCTAGCTCTCCACGGATGATGATGTGGTGACCATTATGATTGAATTGATATATGTGAGTATGAAAATCAATAGTTGGCTTCTTACTTGCATGCCACTGTTTACTAAGGACGAGATCAAATCAACCCAACTTGGGGATCTCAAAATCAAGCTCATCTCTATAAGCCTGTATCCGAGCTGGTAATCCGACAACTCTTTGATCCCAGATCGCATTTCCTTTTCCACCTGCGAACTCTACCCCGTAGGGGTATTCAGATGGAGTAATCTTCAACTTTAAATTCTTCATAAAAGAAGAGTTAATAATGTTATGTGTGGATCCGGTATTGTAGTACCCCTCCTCCTTTCTCTCTCTCTTGCTAGGCATGCAGGAGGTCCACATTTCGTGGGTTGTGACATCTCTATATCTGGTGACTAAGGATGTACATTGGAATGCAGATACATGCATGGCTCATGCATGCTGTGTGAATCCATGTGCATGCTCTGTTCGTTGTCCCGGAGTGCATGATGATCTTCTGTATTTGTCAAACCACGGTTTCGTTGCCTTGGTTTCTCTCTCTCTCTTTTCCCCCTCTCTCTCTCTTTCTCTCTCTCTTTCTCTCCCTCTCTCCCTCTCTCTCTTTCCCCGATTTCTCTCTCTCTCTCTCTTTTCCCTCTCTCTCTCTCTCTCTCTCTCTCTCTCTCTCTCTCTTTCTCTCTCTCTCCTCTCCCGCCGATCTCTCTCCCCCTCTCTCTCTCTCTCTCTCTCTCTCTCTCTCTCCCTCTCTCTCTCTCTCTTTTCTCTCTCTCTCTCTCTCTCTCTCTCTCTCTCTCTCTCTCTCTCTCTCTCTCTCTCTCTCTCTCTCTCTCTCTCTCTCTCTCTCTCTCTCTCTCTCTCTCGGCCTCTCTTTCTCTCTCTCTCTCGGCCTCTCTTTCTCTCTCTCTCTCTCTCTCTCTCTCTCTCTCTCTCTCTCTCTCTCTCTCTCTCTCTCTCTCTCTCTCTCTCTCTCTCTCTCTCTCTCTCTCTCTCTCTCGCACTCTCTCTCTCTCTCTCTCTCTCTCTCTCTCTCTCTCTCTCTCTCTCTCTCTCTCTCTCTCTCTCTCTCTCTCTCTCTCTCTCTCTCTCTCTCTCTCTCTCTCTCTCTCTCTCTCTCTCTCTCTCTCTCTCTCTCTCTCTCTCTCTCTCTCTCTCTCTCTCTCTCTCTCTCTCTCTCTCTCTCCCCGCCATCCCCCGCCCCCACTGTCCCCGCGCTTCCCCGCCATCCCCCGCCCCGCTGCCCCCCGCTCACCCCCGCCCGCCCCCGCTGTCCCCCGCCTTGCCACCCGCTCACCCCCGCCTTCTTCCCCTCACACCCGTGCAGCCCCCCCGCTCACCTCCGCCATCCCTCGCCCCGTTGCCCCCCGCTCACCTCCGCCATCCCCTGCCCCGCTGCCCCCCGCTCACCCTCGCCCGCCCCCGCTGTCCCCGGCCTTGCCCCCCCACTCACCCCCACCTGCTTCCCCTCACACCCCCGCAGCCCCCCCCGCTCACCTCCGCCATCCCCCACCCCGCTGGACTCCGCTCAACCCCCGCCGCCCCGCTGTCGTCGAGATTTTCTCTCCTCTCTCACTTGTGAAGGCCTACAAAAAACATATTTGGTGAAGGTAGCCGGAATTCCCCAAGAAGTCTAGGATGCATCAAAGATGTCAAAGGAAGCTCACATACAAAGTTTCAAAGAAATCAAGAAAGTCCATGGTAACGGTCAAAGCTGGTCAAAGTTGGGAAATTAGGGCAAAAATTTCACTGTCACCAAATTAGATGAAAATCCATATACTTGTAAAGATTGTCAAAGGCAGTCTATAGCCCAAATTTCAGCAAAAAATGGATTTTGTAGCACATTGATATGCTATGTTCATTTTGTAAAAATGTAATTTTTCTAGTTTGACCCTACAAATTCTTGTATAGAAATTTATGTTAGCCATATGGTTTGGCATGTATAAAGATCATATGTGGCTACATATTTGTACAAATTTTCAAGGCCATCAGAGCTTCCTAGAGACCTTAATGCCACCTTGCAAGCTTCCAAATGTAGTCAACTTGTACAAGGGAGATTCAGATGGGAGTTATTTCTGCATATTCCTGAAGGAGATCTTTGGAAACATAGTCCTACAAAGTTTCATCTTCATCAAAGCCTATTTGGAGGGTCAAAGAGCACAAAGTCCAGTTTTCAGGATCACCGCAGTTTTCTAGTTTAAGCAAATTGAAGGGTTGAAGGGCCACCACATGGCGAAAGCTGATTGAGCCATGTTGTACGATCAAGATGAGCTCATATTCAAGGGTGGAGATGCACTTATGCTTAAAGCAAGGAGGATCCACGAGTTTTTTCATAAAAGAAGATAATTTTTGACAATCAAAGATCAATAATGCAGCTTTTCTCCAAAAATAATGGCTTATCTTATCCGAGTTGATGTCAGCACTGATCCGACGGTCCAGATCATCCCCAGATCCAATGGTGGAGAATGAGGGCGCCTAAATTTCACTCCTTTACACTAGATTTGATAGAAAGAACAATTCCAAGCCATTGATTTGATTAATCAAATGGTTGTAATCAAAAGTAGTGATCCTAGAGTTGAGAGTTGATTTCTCTACATCCAATGGCCCAAATTCATTCAAAAAACTATATAAACCCCCCTCCAAACTCCTAGAGCATCATTGTTAGGCATCCATAGGGCTCATGATAGCTTACGGTTTCCTTGAGACGACACCCTCGGTTGAGCGAGTGAGGATCCAAGGTGAGCTAGTATGAGTATAGAACCTAATTTCAAATTTAAGTTAGAACTCCAATCTAGGATAGGCTCTTGAAACCAACATCTCTATCTTGACTCACCCTCGGTGGAGCATGTGAGTGAGTTAGAGCTGATTTTAATGAGTCTTAGACTTCTTTAGTTAGACGTTACGAGCCTAGACAGACATAGGGTCACTGGAGTGGAACTCACCTTCTTACGTGTGACATTCGGTTGAACTGTCATGGTTTGAGGGTCGGAACCACCTTTGATCAGTAGACTGCTTAGCATGACGTACCACGACGATATTTTACATGTAACTTAATTCAAATCCTTTTAATTCATGTCACTTGTCACTTGTCTCTTGTCTCCTCTCTCAGTCTCTTAAGTATTTTTATATGTCTTCTATTTCTTCTATGTGTGAGAAGGCTCCGCAGTATTGCGTTGAACTAGTGAGGATGTTTCTTTGAGCTTGTGAGTAAACTCTATCATCATAATTCACGTGCATGCATATAATCCATACATACCCATACATATTGATTAGTTTTTGAAAGTGTATAAGAAGCTCCAATATTGGACCATTCTTCCTTTCGAAACTGGTTTATGTGTAAGGGTTCCATCTATTCTCGTAATGCATACATATCATCCAAAGAAGACTATGCATATGGATTGGAATTAGGAAGTGTTTAAGAAGCTCCTTCAATGGACCATTCTTCCTTCCAAATTTCATTCGTATGTATGGTTCTCTTTCATTCTTATCATTCATGTTCATAAATCTAACTTGCTCTCCTACTTTCCTATTCCCATAATCATTTCAACATCTCTCTCTTCTCCATACTCAACATTAATTTCACTTTCATGTCCTTAAACCATCCAACATTCATTAGCTTCTTACATCCTGTGTGTGCCACGACCGGACCCGATCCACCCGGATTGCGATCACCTCCACATTTGAACCCGACGTGAAACGCTTCGTGGCATTTGCTTCTGATCTTGTTGGGAGGTTGTGATCCATATACTTTGTTTCATATTTTTCATCCTCATCATATCATCATCCTCAGTCTTGAGTGTTGCACTGGATTTCTAACAGTATCATGCACATCTTCGTCGTGAAGTAAACGCATTTGTGAGAGATCTATAGCATCGTGCATCACTTGCTTATTCACATAAGATGGAGGAAGGATTCAAATCCCTTATTGTTGAGAAACAATGCCAAAGAATAGTCTCTTCTATGTTGAGAGAGAAGGAAAAATTCAATGGCATCAACATCACAAGCTACTTAGATTTGTTTGAAGAGTAAGCTATGATTTTTGGTCTTCCCGAAGATCTTTTGATATCATTCTTTGAACGAATTGTTGATAGCTCTATCATAAACCGTGTCACTCAATATGATAGTCTTCCTTGGAGTGTTTTTAGAAAGAAGATGCTCAAAGAATTCTATCTTGAAGATTATAGCCAACATAATCGAGATGGATTCTTACGATGGGTAAATTCTCCAAAGCCTAGTAGCTCTATTACTCACTTACAAAATGAGTATATTAGACGCTATGAACAACTTCTTGATGAGGATAAGATAACTTTGGAACCTGATCTTGTGATCAATTTTCTTAAGCTTCTTCATCCTGAAACTCGTAGGGAAGTTGAACGGCGATTAGAAGAGCCAGATAAGCACTATGGTCTTACTGACAATTGGCAAAAAGTGCGCAAAGTAGTAGAGTCTGTAGCCCATAGACATCAAAGACAATCCATGCTTTATGAGCAAACTAGTCTTCCTCAAGCTAGCCTTCCACAAACTAAGGAGCAAGTTAGAGAACAATCCCATGCTATGCTTTTTGACTCTACTCCTATTCCTCAAATGATGGAGCCTACTCAAGGTTTTAAAGAAGAGCCAAATAAAAGTGTAGTTGAACAATCTCAAGTGGATATTCTCACTAAGCAAATGGAAAGTCTTATTGCTACACAATCCAATTTGGCCAAGACTATAGATGCTTTACAATCTAATTACACCAAAACTTTCCAAAATCAAATGAACCCAATGACTTTTCAAGAGCCTAATCAACATGTTATAGCTACCAATCAAAATCCACAAGTAGCTCCTACTCAAGCATATCAAGTTCCTCCAATGCATAATCCTTCAATGCAAAATCCTCATCCTCATGTGCAAAATCCTCAAATGTATCAAAACCTGTATCCTCAAGCTTCTCAAATAGCTTTTCAAAATCCTCCAAATCAAAATTTTCAAAATCATCAACCGTATAATATGGAAGCTCCTATTGCACCTCAAGTACCACATGTTGCTCCCCAAGCTCCTCAAATACATCAATTGCATTTTCAAAATCCTAATTATTCTCTTCAAGCAATACCTTATCAACAAAATCCTCAATTTCAAAATTTCCCACCAGAAGTTAATAAAAATCCTCAAAATCAAAATGGTTTTGTGCGTGGCCCTCGTAGGTGTCCTTGGTGTGATTCGTTAGAGCACTTTTTGAGAGATTGTGAATTATTGAAGGCTGCTAAGGAGCAACGACTAGTAATAGACATAGACAAGAAAATCTGTGACTATCGATCTAGGCTACCTTTGCAAGGAAATTATGGTAAGGGAGGAATGAAAAAACATTATGAAAATATAACCATAATGGACGTAGGAACTAGAGGAGTGAAACTAGAAGCTCTTGATGAACAATAAGTAGAATCAAGCAAACCCACAAAGGAAGGTGATTTTTCCATAGAGGCTTTAGTAAGAGCACGGGATGAGATTAGGAGAATAACGGCTTGGGAGTCACCGATAGAAGATCAATCTCTTATTTCTCACATATCCAATGTAGAAGAAAAACGAAAAAGAGATGAAGCTGAGCCTAGTTAAAGAAGAGTGACTCGAAAACAAACCTCAGAGGGAATAGAAACAATCATAGAGCAAGGAGAAACATCACAATCCAAAGATAAGAAACAAGAATCAGAACCCAATGAACAAAAACAAGAGGAGAAACAAAAAGGGAAGAAGACAAAACAAAGAAAAACAGAACCAAAGCCTTTAGATAAACAAGAACAATCAAAACAAACTGAAGACCAAACACGAGAACATGAAAAAAAACAAGACCCTGAGCAAAAACAAAAGAAATCAAAGAGAAAACCTAAAGCCATCTTGATTTCAGAAATTGAGAGAAAAATAGATCCTATGGAGATTTTAGATGACATTTTGCTTAAGAGTCAAGTGACTATGTCTTTAGAACAAGTTTTCTCTATTGCAAAGCCTGTTTTTAAAGATAACTTTATCGGCCTAATTAAAAGGAAGAGGTTTCCGCTTAATCTAGATACTGAGATGCAAGATTCTCTAGATCAAGGTCAAGCTATGAATGAAGCCTTAAACTTTGATGAATCTGATGAAGAGGACTTTGATGATGATGAAGTAAATGTTAATAAAAATTTCTTAGGACCTATTCAACCTGACCATGAAAATCATGAAAACAATCCTGAAAGTCACTTTAAAAGAACATTTTGGTCTAGAGGTACATCAGAGATGCATGTTAAAATAGGATATTATAAGAACACTATCACTGTAAATGCATTAGTAGATTCTGGCTCTGAAATCAATGTGATTTCAAGAGAAGTCTATGATAAGTTTCGATGGCCCATAGATAAAGATTGTGGATGGCATATGAGAACTGCAGATAATGGTGTAGGTACCCTGTATGGAGCTTGTGCTAGTGTGCCCATATCCATAGGAGGAATCACATAAGAATTTCACTTTTTTATTCAAGATAATTGCTCCTATGAAGTTCTCTTAGGTCAACCCTTTATTTGTGAGAGTCGTATGGAAACTAAAGCCATGGATGATGGGTCTACCTATGCTAGATTCAAGTCTAAGGATGGAATGCAATCACTTCAAGTCATGACAGTAGGAGTGAATCATCCTAGGAATCGATTGTCAATTAGAAAGAAACCTATTGTTACTCAGGGTCATGAGCATGCTTGTAGTGATTGTGCACCTCGATTCATGTTTGGAGCTACATATGATCAAAATTTTGGATAGAATCCATTGTTGAGCAGGACATTAGTGGATATTGGTTTGACATCTCGCAGCCAACCAACCTGTTCAATAGTTTGTCACTTTGTTTTCCACATTCTAGATTAGATTTTCTTCATAAGAGTCAATTGTCCAAGTCTTTTATCCAAAAAACCCAAAAAAATTATAAAAACAACAAAATCATGGAACATGATGAGAACATTGAGCATGTGATTGAAACATCTCATTGTTTCTCTACTCTTGAGGAGTTAGAGTTATGTCTTCAATAAAATTCTAATTCCCATATTATTCTTCTTTCTTCCCTTGATGAGTATGCTCTAATCCAAGAGTATGCTCTCAATGTTGACAAGTGCTCAAAATTTAACCAAACACATGATGCCTTAGTTGAAACAAAGTACAAAACTGTAGAAAAAAAAATCAAACCCATAGCTCAACCATTACCTCAAGGAAGTAATGAAAAAATTATTGATCTGAAAAATGATCCAACTCTTCGGGATAAGAAAAACATAGGACATACATTCACGGATGAGACAATCAAACAGGTGAAAATTGGTAGAGATGATGACTTTCTTTTGCCAGTAGAGAGAGATAAATTTGAGGGAGTCATACGTAGCCATGGAAAAGCCTTTACTATGTATCCGCATGAGATTGGTTGTGTACATCCTAAGCTAGTTGCACCCATGATAATCTTTACTATTCCACATATTCCATGGAATCTTCGTCCTATACCTGTTCCAAAGGCTCACTTACCTGAGCTAATGAAACCACTTATGGAGAAGATAAACATGAGAATTTTAGAGCCATCTTTTGCACCTTACTCAAACAGATGGTTCACTGTGCCTAAAAAGAATGGGAAACTACGTTTTATTCAAGATCTCCAACCCGTCAATAAAGTCACCATAAGGAATGTAGGAACAGGACCCATTGTAGAGGAGTTTGCTGAATCATTTTCAGGACATTCTATCTATTCAATGGGTGATCTATATTCTGGATATGACCAATTCCAATTAGCAATTGATAGTCGTGACATAACCACAATGAAAACTCCTTTAGGCTTAGTACGAATGTGTACTTTACCTCAAGGAGCGACTAATTCTGTGGCTCATATGATGAGTGCTATGAATATGGTCTTACATGACTTTATCCCTCATATAACTATGCCATTCATTGATGATATTCCAATTAAAGGGAGTGAGGAACGTGTAAAGGACATTACTTTAGATTCATCGGGATGTCGTAAATTTGTTCTTGACCATATCTATGATTGTGAAAGAATATTTCAACGATTTGAAGAGGTAGGTCTCACATTTTCCATAGAGAAATCTGTTTTTGGTGTCAACGAGGTACTTATTGTTGGACATTTATGTGGCCATTATGGTCGAAAGCCATACCCACAAAAGTTGATGCCATTAGCAAGATTTCTGAAACATGTAACAACGTGAGTGAGGTACGTAGATTTCTTGGTGCTTGCATCTTTTATGTTATTTGGATCCCTCACTTTGCTCATGTTGCTGATTGTCTTTATGACTTGTTGAGGAAGAAAGGAAAATTTATTTGGACTGACAAACACACTCAAGCTATGCGTAAATTGAAGAAATTATTGCTTAAAGCTCCCATCCTTAAGCGTGTAGACTATTCTGCTAACAAACCTATTATATTGACTGTTGATACTAGTCCTATTAGTATAGGTTGGGTCATAAGTCAAGATGATAGTGAAGGGAATAGATATGCAATTAGGTTTGGTGCCAAAATTCTACATGAAACACAACAAAAATATCCACAAATCAAACGAGAACTATGGGGTATGGTTACAACTTTGAAAACAGACAAAGAATATTTCATTGGTGCAAATGTCAAAGTTGAGACTGATTGTTTGCCTCTCATTGGAATGATAGCCAATTGTTCATCTCCTGATATAGCCATGCTTAGATGGATCTCATATATTAAGTTCATAAATCCTGAGTTAGTTCATATTTCAGGTAAGTCAAACTCAGTTGCTGATATGTTATCAAGAGCTAGATTTGATGATGATCTTGAAAGTGATCTAATAAAGAATGTGAATTTAGTTGACTATGTTCCACATATATATGAGTATGAGAAATTTCATGAGTCTGAGTACGAAGATGAATGGAGAGACATAGGAAAGTATCTCAGTACACTACAACCATTACCTAGCTGGACTACGAATAGATTCCGTAACATTAGGAAACGAGCTTATAACTTTTTCCTATGTAATGGTTATCTTTGGAGACATGCTAAGGGTAAGGTTAAGAATCCACGAGTCCTAGGAAAACGAGTTCTTCAATTGCAAGTAATGAAGGAAATGCATGAGACATTATGGGCCGGTCATAAAGGATTTTTTGGAACATATGAAAAAATTAGAAGTACCTATTATTGGCCTAAGATGTATGTTGACATTAGTAGCTATGTTTCTACATGTTCTACTTGTCAACTTCATTCATCAGTCAAACATAGAGATCCATTGCATCCTACTTATCCACCTTGTATTCACTACAAGTGGGTAGTAGATCTTGTAACTATGCCTAAAGGTATTGACAAAATGCGTTACATTGTACTTGCAAGAGAAGATTTAACTAATCATGTAGAGGGACGTGCATTACGATCTAAGACCACTTACAATGTTTGCAAATTCTTGCTTGAAGATGTCATAAGTCGCTTTGGGTACATAGAGAAAGTAGTTGCCGATCGTGGAGAGTTAAATTCGAGAGAAGCTAAAGAGTTCTTTGAGCGTCACGGTATTCGTTTGTCTCTCACTACTGCATATAACCCAGAGGCCAATGGTAAAATAGAGAGAGGGCATCCACCTATTGTGAAAGCCATATCTAAAGCATGTAATGGTGACATCAAACAATGGCCTAAATTCTTATCTTTTGCACTTTGGGCAGATAGAATGACATGCACACGTACTACTGGATATATGCCCGCTGAACTCATATACTGTCAAAAACCATTGTTTCCAATTCAGTCTCATATTTCTGCATGGTCAAATTTGCCTTGGTCTCAAAACATGTCTACTGATGATTTTTTGAATTTGCGTATTAAACAGTTAGAACAAGGTAAATTAAGACTTGATGATGCTGTTGAAAAATTAAGAGAATCTAGAATGAAGAACAAGCATTATTTTGATAAAACTCATCGATTGCGTCCTAAGCCAATTGAAGTAGGAGATTGGGTGCTCATTTATGATAGTACATTCGACTCTCAATATGATGCACGCAAAAAGCTCACTCAACGGTGGTTTGGGCCATACATAGTATCAAAAGTCAACAACAATGGTACGTATGCTCTTTGTGAATTAAATGGTGTTGCACTAAAAGCTTTGATTGCAGGTAAAAGGATAAAGTTATTCAAGAAGCGTGATAATGACGAGTACATTTTGGATGAGGACATTGAAGAAGATGACAACAATGAGGCCGATTCATAAACAGGAGTATCCATGTTATTAAAAAAAAAAATCCATTAATTTTCAAGTTCATGTTGCTTTGTTTTTTTTTTCAAGTTCATTCCATTTTTTTTCCATGCTTCGTTCATGCATGTTTTTTTTCAGTCTTTGCATTGCATTGCATATCCACATCACTTGAGTCAAAAAAAGGGCAAATGATGATTTCTCTACTTGTGTCAAATTTTATCTTAAGTAGTAACTTATCTACTAAGAAATTGTTTATAATCTAGGATTGTGGAAAGATAGGGCATGTAGATTTGGAGGTTTATTTTGGTGACAAGACTTTCATATATAAACACGCATATATATCGTGTATCGAAAGCATAATTGTTGAAATCCTAGCTCCTGCTACTGCATGTTTCTACATCCTTAGTCCATCTCACAACACTTGTATCGGAGTTTAAACGACTGTTCTCCGTCATCAAAAATGGTTGTACCTTGTATCGGGGTTTAATTTTTCCTCGTCAAAAAAAAAATAAATAAATGAATAATAAAAAAAATGCTACATGTTACCAAGAAGTTTACACTTTCTTCCACCCCAAAAAAGTGATTGTAACCATAAAGTTACCGAATCATCATCATCATCGAAAAAAAAAAGAGCAAGCCAAAGGCATAGTAGAATAAATCACGGGCTATATAGGCAGATTTATGCATTAGTGGAGTTTAGTTAGATTTCCTTGCATGTTATTAGAGAAAGAGCATATTCATATTTATGTAGGAAAGGAGTTGATCTAAAATAAGCTAAAGATGAAAGATGTCTCTTGAAAATCCTAAATCTTTGTTTATAATCATATTTAAGGTAGATTGCTTTATGAAAAAGGTACAAATTTTTCTTCAAGATGAGAGGAATTGATGCTTAAAACGACTCAATACATCCACTTCCACTTCAAATTGATGCTTGTTTTTTTTTCCTTCTTGTTGCCAATGTTGCTTGTTCATTTGCATATATGTTGCCTATTTGTTCATGCATATTCATGTTGCCTATTTCAATTATTTCTTTCATGCAAATTTTGCTTCATATCACGTTACCTACTTATTCATGCATATAATCAATTTTCCTTCCATCTTTCTTATGTTTCCTATAAAAGAATTTGATGCCTGGAACATTTTGTTTTTCACAGATGCTAGAGTGGCGCTTCCCGGAGGAATCGCAGGTTTAGTGGGGGCGAATGTCGTCGAGATTTTCTCTCCTCTCTCACTTGTGAAGGCCTACAAAAAACATATTTGGTGAAGGTAGCCGGAATTCCCCGAGAAGTCTAGGATGCATCAAGGATGTCAAAGGAAGCTCACATACAAAGTTTCAAAGAAATCAAGAAAGTCCATGGTAGCGGTCAAAGCTGGTCAAAGTTGGGAAATTAGGGCAAAAATTTCATTGTCACCAAATTAGATGAAAATCCATATACTTGTAAAGATTGTCAAAGACAGTCTATAGCCCAAATTTCAGCAGAAAATGGATTTTGTAGCACATTGATATGCTATGTTCATTTTGTAAAAATGTAATTTTTCTAGTTTGACCCTACAAATTCTTGTATAGAAATTTATGTTAGCCATATGGTTTGGCATGTATAAAGATCATATGTGGCTACATATTTGTACAAATTTTCAAGGCCATTAGAGCTTCCTAGAGACCTTAATGCCACCTTGCAAGCTTCCAAATGTAGTCAAACTTATACAAGGGAGATTCAGATGGGAGTTATTTCTGCGTATTCCTGAAGGAGATCTTTGGAAACATAGTCCTACAAAGTTTCATCTTCATCAAAGCCTATTTGGAGGGTCAAAGAGCACAAAGTCCAGTTTTCAGGATCACCGCAGTTTTCTAGTTTAAGCAAATTGAAGGGTTGAAGGGCCACCACATGGCGAAAGCTGATTGAGCCATGTTGTACGATCAAGATGAGCTCATATTCAAGGGTGGAGATGCACTTATGCTTAAAGCAAGGAGGATCCAGGAGTTTTTTCATAAAAGAAGATAATTTTTGACAATCAAAGATCAATAATGCAGCTTTTCTCAAAAAATAGTGGCCTATCTTATCCGAGTTGATGTCAGCACTGATCCGACGGTCCAGATCATCCCCAGATCCAATGGTGGAGAATGAGGGCGCCTAAATTTCACTCCTTTTCACTAGATTTGATAGAAAGAACAATTCCAAGCCATTGATTTGATTAATCAAATGGTTGTAATCAAAAGTAGTGATCCTAGAGTTGAGAGTTGATTTCTCTAGATCCAATGGCCCAAATTCATTCAAAAAACTATATATACCCCCCTCCAAACTCCTAGAGCATCATTGTTAGGCATCCATAGGGCTCATGCTAGCTTACAATTTCCTTGAGACGATCACCCTCGGTTGAGCGAGTGAGGATCCAAGGTGAGCTAGTATGAGTATAGAACCTAGTTTCAAATTTAAGTTAGAACTCCAATCTAAGATAGGATCTTGAAACCAGCATCTCTATCTCTACTCACACTCGGTGGAGCGTGTGAGTGAGTTAGAGCTGATTTTAATGAGTCTTAGACTTCTTTAGTTAGACGTTACGAGCCTAGACAGACATAGGGTCACTGGAGTGGAACTCACCTTCTTACGTGTGACATTCGATTGAACTATCATGGTTTGAGGGTCGGAACCACCTTTGATCAGTAGACTGCTTAGCATAACGTACCACGACGATATTTTACATGTAACTTAATTCAAATCCTTTTAATTCATGTCACTTGTCACTTGTCTCTTGTCTCCTCTCTCAGTCCCTTAAGTATTTTTACATGTCTTCTATTTCTTCTATGTGTGAGAAGGCTCCGCAGTATTGCGTTGAACCAGTGAGGATGTTTCTTTGAGCTTGTGAGTAAACTCTATCATCATAATTCACTTGCATGCATATAATCCATACATACCCATACATATTGATTAGTTTCTGAAAGTGTATAAGAAGCTCCAATATTGGACCATTCTTCCTTTCGAAACTAGTTTATGTGTAAGGGTTCCATCTATTCTCGTCATGCATACATATCATCCAAAGAAGACTATGCATATGGATTGGAATTAGGAAGTGTTTAAGAAGCTCCTTCAATGGACCATTCTTCCTTCCAAATTTTATTCGTATGTATGGGTCTCTTTCATTCTTATCATTCATGTTCATAAATCTAACTTGCACTCCTACTTTCCCATTCCCATAATCATTTCAACATCTCTCTCTTCTCCATACTCAACATTAATTTCACTTTCATGTCCTTAAACCATCCAACATTCATTAGCTTCATACACCCTGTGTGTGCCACGACCGGACCCAATCCACCCGGATTGCGATCACCTCCACACCGCTGTCCCCCGCCTTGCCCCCACGCTCACCCCCGCCTGCTTCCCCTCACACCCCCGCACTCCCCCCCCCCCCTCGCTCACCTCCGCCATCCCCCGCCCCGCTGCCCTCTGCTCACCCCCGCCAGCCCCCGCTCTCCCCCGCCTTGCCCCCCCCCCGCTCACCCTCGCCTGCTTCCCCTCACACCCCCCCAGCCCCCTCCCCCCCCCCCTCCCCCCCCCGCTCACCTCCGCCTGCTTCCCCTCACACCCCCGCAGCCCCCCCCTTGCACCCCCGCAACCCCTCCTTGCACCCCGGCAGCCCACCCCTCACACCCCCGCAAGCCCACCTCAGACCCCTCGTACCTCACACCACCCCTCACACCACCCCTCGCACCCTCGCAGCCCACCCCTCACACCCCTGCAGCCCACCCCTCACACCACCCCTCACACCCCCGCAAACCCCCCCCCTCACACCCCCGCAGCCCACCCCTCACACCCCCGCAGCCCACCCCTCACACCCCCGCAAACCCCCCCCTCAGCCCCTCACACCACCCCTCACACCCTCGCAGCCCACCCCTCACACCCCCGTAGTCCACCCCTCACACCCCCGCAAACACCCCTGCAGCCCATTCCTCACACCACCTCTCACACCCCCGCAAACCCCCCCTCACCCCCTTACACCCCCGCAAAACCCCCCCCCCCCCACCCCCGCAAACCCCCCCCCCCCCTCAGCCCCCGCAAGCCCCCCCTCAGACCCCTCATACCTCCCCCCCCCCCTCAGCCCCCGCAAGCCTTCTTGACTCAGGATGTCTACTGAAGTGGAGAAAGCGATTTGCAATATCTGATGGGATTGGGAAGGAAGTGGTTCAGTCTTTGCAAGAGGTGATGAAGAAGCAAGGTGTCAACATGAGAGTTGTAGCTTGCGTTAATGATACTATGGGAACCTTGGCTGGTGCTCGTTATTGGAATGAAGATGGGATGATGGCAATGATTCTAGGAACTGGGACGAACGCTTGCTACATTGAACGTGCAGAAGCCATAACAAAATATCAAGGAGACTGTAGTAGCCATGGATGGTGGGCTTTATGAACACTACTGTCACTCTAGCACAATGCAGAGTACCAACGTGAGAAGATTCACCTCATAATTGTCAATCCGTGGAGACGTGAGGACTAGTATGAAGACTATGAGCAAGTGAAGGCACAAGTACGTGAGTGAGAAGCACACAAGCATGCACACACATACACACACACGCGCACACAAGGCAAGAACAAGGAGAGGAACAATGGAGTTCTTTGCATTAATCAAAAGGTCTCTTACATAAGCTCAATTCACAAACAATCTAAACCCAAAAATGAGCTCTCTAGCTCTTTTTATAGTTTTCTAACTAGCTTTGGTCTTGTCCAGACCTAGTGTCCGGCCTAGTTAAAAATTAGGTTCTAGAGTCTATTTGAGGGCTCAAACAGAGTCTAAAAATTATGAAAATTGATATGTCGCTAGTTCTAATACTCCTCAAGCTCGAGGACTCCTCGGCTTGCACAAAATGGAGTCTATTCTACCAAAAACGGGATTTACAACGTTTGTGTAGTGATTAAAATCACTTGAGTTGTAAATAGTCCATGGAAAAAATGATTTGGCCTTGTTGCCGTATTGTGCATGACTCCTCTGTTGCTTTGTATGCCAACACGCCCCCCTTCCTAGCGTCTGTCGCCCCTGACAGACCTTTGTTCTCTCGGGTGGTCGATATAGTATTGGATGACATTGGTGGCGAGTTCATGTTCTCCTATCCTTAAGCCTCTTGCTATATCAGCTTCCAATGCATCCCAATTTATTGCACCAGGAGCCTCTTGCTGCGGGGTGGTGTAGTACTCAGAGTACATTGCTTGTTCACAAGCAAAAAGATGGAGCAGGTGTGTTGGCTTCGGTGCGAAAATCTCTGAGTGATACTCCCAGAAACCTGATCTGAACATTTCTTCGAAGGTCTGTTTGTAACAGGCAGGGAGGTATTTGATGCGTGCATGCCAGGCATAAGCCACACGAATACTGGGGGTGGTGCTCATGTCATACACCAAGTCATAATTTCCATTGCTAAACCCCGGGAGGCGTACGTGTGGTGCGGCTGCATTTCTAAAAGTTTTCAGGACTACCTGCATCATATCGAAGATTTTAAGCATCATTTGCGCTGCTACATCTTGCATGGGCTTCAATCGCGGCATCCAGTGGCGAATTGTTCCCATCATGTATGCTACCGACGGTGGTCCCTGTGGTGGCGCAATGTACGGGTAGTTTAGCCATTCTTTGCATTGCGCATTGTTCTGCACTTTGATATTGAATGCCTTCCAAGACCTGCGGCGTGGAACTGGACCGTAGCATGGATTGTATAGGAGGTGTAAAGGCGCGTTGTTCTATGTGCATAGCATTTCTGGATATGTCTCTAGAAGTTTCTGCCGCCAGGTGGGTTGACGAATTTTGCCTTTTTGCACCTCTGGAGGAAGGTCTTCGGGTTGAAATTGGGTAGCAAAGGTAGGAATCTCACCCGTGACTCTCTGTATTTCTGCATTATAATCAGCCAAGATAATATAATAAGGCCGGTATTGGAGTTCAGATGAGAGGATGAGGCGTCTCGATGACAGGTTCTTGAAGTAAGCCGATTGTAGCACAGTTTCCTCTATGACCCTCATGGCCTGATTTTGCACTACTGTGCGCTCTTCGTGCGAACTCCCGATTTCCTCCACTTGACGTAGCCATGGAGGCCGTGGTGCCTCAAATGTGTCCTGAGCTTCTTCTGTTTGCTGGCCTCCTGGGAATGGTTGTGGATCGTATTCTTCGTCAAACGTTTGTTCCACAGGAATTTGCACTACTTCTTCGTCAGTGGGAGCCTCTGGAGGGGAAGGTGGTCTCTCATATTGTAGTAGACGTGTTTGCAATTCGGTGACCTGTTTCTGGAGATCTTTTATGGCCTCTGAGTCTGTGAGAAGTGAAGCTGCGGAGGGGGTGGTTGGAGAGGCTGCTGTTGGTCCTTTTTGGTGTTTCTGCTTCAATTGTCCCAGTTCCTCCGATAGCTGATCATGTGCTTCAAGCAGCATGGCATAGTCTTCCAATATGATCTTGATATTATCGGGGGTCACTGCTTGAAACTTTGATGGGCTGATGGGTGCCCCCGGTGTGCTCTCAATAGCTGCTTCCAGGTTCTCTTGATTTTGTACTTGCAGGCGTCGATTCTCTTCCTGAGCGGCCGCAAGATGGCGTTTGAGTAGAGCCATATTTCGCTGAAGCCTTGAGTTGCGTTCCAGTTGTGTCCGTAGGTGACCTTCTACCACCTGTATCGCTTCCTGATCTGTGTTCTGTAACTGTACCTCCAATATGCCATGAGCTTCTTGGAGAGTTTGGAACTGTGTGTGGAGGCGAGCATTTTCCTCCTCTAGTGCCGCGAGGCGGTGTTGTAGTGTCTCTGAGTGCTCGTGCAGGCGTTCATTCTGTTGCTGGAGCTGAATGTAATCAGTCCTTAAGTTTGATATACAAGCTAGCATGGTGTCCAATGCATTTCCTATAGATGAGTGGGTGGTGTTTACAGCGGAAGATGCATGGGAAGGGAATTGGGGAAGGGGAAGAGTGAATGATGTGTCTATTGAAGTCGTGTGTGTGAGTGAAATTGGTGGAGGGGGAATGGGAGGAGGTGGAATCGTGGGGGGAGCTGCCGTGGGTGGTGAGATGTCCATACCTTCAGGAGTGGGTGCGAGTGTGGGGTCTGCCATATACATTGGAATGGTAGGTGGTGTGTGTGTGGAAGTGGTGAATAGATGAGAAGTGGGGTGGGGAGCTGAAAAGAAAGGAAATGGTTGAGACCTGGGTTGAAAAGTTCTAGCAAGGAGGTCATGGAGGGATTGTAGAAATGGAGAGATGGAGGTCGGGGGTTGAGGTCGTAGATTTGAGGAGGGCATGAAGGGTTGCGTGGTAGCAGGGAAACCCATGAATGTGGATCTAGGGTCAGGATGACCTATGGCTGAGGGCATGGGGGATGGTTGCCCTAGGGCAGGCTCTATGAGCGGTTCGGTGGATTGTGTAGTGATGGGGGTTACTTCAAAGATTGGGTTATCAGTGGTAGAGAATAGGGTGGAACTAGAGATGGGAGTACGGAAGATGAAGGTTGGTTCGGTGGGTTGAGTGGTCGAGGTGATTTCCACTGTTTCTGCTCTAGGAGGCGATGGTGGGGGTGTGGGTGGTTGTGGCTCGGTGGACTCCTCATGGGTGACTGGGTGCTCTTGGCTAGCCGTTTCGGTTGCTTGGGAGGTTGTCCTGATAGGTTCAGATGTAATAGTTGGCTCTTCTGCAGTTGTAATGGGAATCTGGATATTCTTACCTAAGCGTGGTCGTGTCTGGAACCTTCGTGGATCATATTGAACTGGAGACCTCCGAATGGCAGTGCGCACTGCTTCCACTACCCCATATGTTTCTGCCATCAATAAGAGACCTTCCCTATACTCTGAGTCAACTCCTGCTTCTTCCAACAACTGAGTCATGAGTACTCTGCTACTCTGTTCGGTGAGTAGTTGTTGCGATCGCACTCTTTCCATAATCTGATACAGCCTTCGGAGTTCTGCTGTATAGGCTGGGGCTTCAGTGGTCTCCTCTTCATACGCTCCTTCTTCTTCTAGGTGTCCTTGTTGTTGACCTTGCTGAGCGTCACTCCAATGTACATGTCGGCCGTCAGTAGATTTTCTTCTTCTTCCTGACGATGTGCCTTGTTCTTCTGCATCTGAATAAAACTCTACATCAGAGAATTGTGTACTTTGTAAGAATGCTTCAAAGTCCTGGGGATCCATTCCTTCAGCATCTCCAGTTGCAGCAAATTCAAATTCAGGAGGAGCAGGAGGAGCTGATGGGGTAGCTTGTGTCGTAGTTTCAGATCCCGACCTCGGTATCCTAATGGTAAAGGGAGGTACAGTGGTCTCCCTTCGCGGTGATACCTCAGGAGTAGTAAGAACTTCCCTTGTCTGGACACAAGGGATCGCACCCCTCATGCGCTTGGATTGATGTGTGGACGTCTTGAGCTTCTTAAACATTTGTAATTGTGCCCAAGTTAAGGCACGTTCAATGGGAACATCGTATGCTAGGCACCGGTAAATAATGTGTGTGATTGCACAGCAACCGTTCACCACTAATTTCCTAGAAGACCTTTTATTTGCTTCATACAATTGATCTATGATCCATACCAGTAGCTTAATTGGTAACGCACCTGCTTCCGCTAAGTAGAGAGCGAACCAGATTCTCTTGTGTGGTTGTGTGAAGCGGTCTTGGCCGGGGAAAGCAAAATGTTGCATGCACATACGGAGAGGGATGGACACGTTTGGTGTGAGTGCTGCCATGTCTTTAAGCTTCAATAGTTTCCTATCCTTCATGTTAGTGGGAACGAGAGCATCCTTTTCAGAGGGTACATGTGTGCCGTGCATATTCAAAGCGTCGCTCACCAGCTCCACAGTAAGTTCAAACCTCTTCAACTCGTTGTTGCCCAGCAAGGAGGGAAGAACAAATGATCCTGGTTTGTCCTTTTCTTCATTAGCTTGTAATGTGGAGACCAAATAGTAGCATCGGAGGAGATCTGGTTTAGGTAGTGGTGCTTCAAAGTATTCTGCTAGTCCGGCACGTTGCCATATGGTCAGGAGATCCTCGGTGTTCTGTAGGGTCTCGAACTCCTTGGAGAAAAATTGGAATCGAACCCATGATCTTTCATACTCGCACTTAGACTCCCATATATACTTGGCCTCTCCTAATGGACCTGGCATGCCATTGAACCAATGAGAATTGGCATGGACTCTTTCTATGATCCCTGTGGGTGGATCTGGTACCGGGATCTGCTGAAGGTGTTGCAGCTCCACAGGTCGTTCAGTTGGTGGCACATCCACAGGTAGACTATCCACATCGATTCCTGTAGTAAGTATTCCTACTTGTGAGCTCGGGCCTGTCGCTTCTGCCATGTCACTTCTTGCCTTCTGATTCTGTGAGAATATAGGAACATATGTTAATATTGTAAGGGACAAGTTAAAATCGTTTTGTTGTCCACATTACAACAGTATCCTGAGGTTTGGGAGAGATTAGTAGGTTAATAAGTGCTCGGTGCTTGTGTGTGTAGTTAGGAATTGGTTGGACCTAAGAATTAAGTGGAATGATGTGAAGTGAGAGTGCAGCGGTTAGTAGGTGGTCCTGGATTTACAATTGGGGTCCGGGGGTTTGTTACAAGTCTTGGGCTGCCAAATGCAGTGGATGGTTTTTGCTCTTGATTCTGTAGAGACTCTCGAGAGCTTTAGAGGTGTGTCAGCTTGAACATGAGGCCTTTTAGAGACCCATTTACAAGTGATTCTGTTCGTGATCATGGGCCTTAATGTGTTCGTGAGTGTTGAAAACGAGTGGATGCCGGCTGTGCGAGTGAATGGATCGTGCTGTGTAGGGTGTGTTCCTGGTGTAGCTATTTGAGCCCGCAAACAAGCCTTAGGCACCCAGATTTGTCTTGAATGTGAGCTAGCCTTCATCGACTGCTTGGGCACCCAAATAGATTTCATGTTAGCAGAAGAATTTCTGAAAGACTGCTTATTAGTGTCGTGTTGTTGGTTACTAATAAGAGGCTTTGCCCGTGTGGTTGGCTTGAGTGCAACCGGGTGTTCGCCTTTCCGCACCCACACTTGGTTTACTTGCTGAGACATTTTGCTGTGCAGGTACTTTTGATTTCTGGCATAGGTAGTGCTCTGCTTCTTCTGCCTTTGATCCACCTTTGGTTGCTCCCTCCTTCTGGCCTTTGGAAAAGAAGGGAGTTCCGTTGCATCCCTGACTCCGTTTTTGAGAATATCATTCCTGTGCAACACATAGTTTTGGACAAGAACAGCATGGTCAACTTCATATGCACCCCTGGAGGGACGAGGAGTCTGTGCCTTTCCTAGTTCCTTGGGTGCTCCATTATCTAACTCTACTGTAATTCGACTATGATTGACCCATACCTGAAGAAGTCCACTTCTTAGGTTTAAGTTGACTGCTTGGTCATAGATCCAGTCTTGACCCAAGACAAGAGGTTCAGTGAGATCCTCATCTTGACACACTAGTACTTTAACTGTCATTGCCTCATCATGAATGTAGAGGGGAAGTTCCACCTCGCCCATGCAAGGGGTTTCCACGCCTCCCAATCCTATGAGATATGCTTCCACAGGATTGACAGTTAACTGCAACTCTTGACAGTAAGACAATTTAACAGCACTAGTGGCTGCACCTGAGTCAATCAAGGCTCTTACGGTCCTTGCACTCTTTCCTCGTCCTATATCTAGGGTTATGAAAGGACGTCGATCAATTATCCTATGCGAGCTTTTTCCTGCGACTTCACACATGGCCATAGGATATCCTTGATCTGCATAGTCATTTGTTCTAGGCTGATTTCTACCTTGCCTTCGTAACTTCATCCTTCTGATGCGTTCTAAAGCTTCTGCTTGAGCTTCTTCTCGAATTCGCTTTTCTTCCTCTTTGCGTTTCTTAGCAGTGTTGAGTCGGCTGAGCATTTCCTCCGTGAGGGGTTCCTTATACAACTTGACTCTGCAACCGCTAATATAGTTTGGGAGAATATCACCCTCTAACGTGGCTAATTGTACTGCTCCACTCGTGGAGATCCTATTGATGATCATAGGTCCGTAGCCTCTCTTTTCTAGCTTCCTCGCGTGTTGTTTCAGTGTATAGACTAAGACTAGATCTCTTGCTTTCAAGCCTTTATCCTTCACATGGGCATCAAAGTATGCCTTCTGTCTCTTATTAGCTGCATATATTCCTGCAACTGCTCTCAGTCTTGTTTCTCCTAATCGTTCAAGGTCAAAGATCCTAGAGGAGAGTTCATGACCTGTCCATTCGTGCTCTTGTGCTACTCTCAATGTAGGAATCAAGAAGTCCAAGGGTAGCACAGCGTTTTGGCCAAATACCATCTGAAAGGGGGTGGCTTGGAGTACCGTTTTGTAGGCAACTCGGTATGCCCAAATAGCATGGTGTAGCTGTTTGTCCCAATCAGAGCGTTTTGTGTTCACTAATTTTGTCAGTACATTGCATAAGATCTTATTAGTGCTCTCAGCTTGTCCATTAGCTTGAGGGTGATAGGGGGCATACTTCTTGTGTATTACCAAGAATTCTTGGAGTAGATTTTCAATCACTTCGTTCAAGAAATGAGTGCCTCTATCACTTACAAGCTCTATAGGTAGCCCATATCTCGTGAATACATTCTCAAACAAGAATTTAGTAGTTGTTTGAGCATCGTTCTTTGTCGTAGCCTTTACCTCCACCCACTTGGTGAGATAATCTGTTGCAACAATGATGTATTCCGCATGAGAACCCTTAGCTGGGGGATTTATAGGACCTACGAAGTCTATTCCCCACTTAGAGAACGCACGTCCACCCATCATAGGTTTCAGTGGCATCTCATCTTTGCGTATAGGATACTGAGTCCTCTGACAGACATCACACCGTTTCACATAGGTATGTGCATCCATGTGAAGGGTAGGCCACCAGAAGCCTGCAAATAATATTGCCTTGATCACCCGATCCGGTCCAAAGTGTCCGCCTGCTACACCTTGGTGAGCAGTTTCCAAGATCTTAAGATATTCACTTTCATGGACACATAGCCTCAGGTAACCATCTTTACCACGCTTATATAGATTATCACCAATGAGTGAGTAATCCAGGGCTTCTTGTTCTAAACTCCTTTTCCTCGCCAGAGTCATGTCTGGAGGGAATGTGTTTGTCCTTAGGAAGGATACTAGAGGTTCACTCCAATCTCGCACAATGGATACTTGATAAAGAGTGGCGTGTTCCACTGGTGGTTTAGTGCAACAGATTGGGCATTCCTTGCACAACTTTTGGACATCCGCTTCCATAGTTGGCCAATGCACTCCGAGTCTCCTTAGTGTCTGTAAGGTCCGTTGCTTTGAATGGTGTTGCTCTAGTGCACCTACATGTGCTAATTGCAACCATTTAGCGTACTCATCCTCTTCTACGCAACAAGCCAAGATCCCTTGATCTGTGTGCTTGTACATACTTCCTTCCATGATGTGGTACTTTTGGGCTTTAACTACCTCTCTATTCCGTGTGTTTACCACTGGATGATTAGGCCCGTATGTCAATACTGGTACCAATGGCTTAGCCCACTGCTGCACCACTTCCAAATTAAACAAGTAAGCATCAGGAAGGTCATCTGATACTCCTTGTGGGGCCTCTCCCGATGTGAGCCTAGAAAGATGATCAGCTCTCAAATGAGTCCTACCTTTCCTTACCACAACTTCAAAGTCATATTCCATGAGCAAGAGAAACCATCTCACTAATCTTCCTGTATTGCATGGCTTGTTTACGAGGTATAGCAATGCCTGATGATCAGTAAAAAATTTAAACTTATTTGCAAGCAAATAGTGTCTAAATTTCTTAACTGCATATACCATGCCTAATCCTTCTCGCTCTGTAGTGGTGTAATTCCGTTCAGCCGCATTCAACTGTCTATTGGCATAGGCAATTGGAAGATCCATATTACCTTCACCAGTAGGTTGTGCAAGCACACATCCAATAGCATAATTGGATGCATCCACATGAACATGGAAAGGCTTATTCCAATCTGGTGTGGTCAAGATTGGTGCTGAACATAATCTTCGTTTAAGCTCCTGGAAGGAATTCTCACATTCATCCGTCCACTCAAAGTTTGTCAGAAGTCCGTACATGGGCTTTGCAATGACAGCATACATGTGTATAAATCGTCGGTAATAACCACAATGCCCCATGAAAGCTTGTACTTCCTTGACATTCTTTGGCCTAGGTAGCTCTGCTATAGCTCTCACTTTCTCTTCGTCAGTAGATATGCCATTCTTTGACACTATGTGCCCTAAAATCTTGCCTTGTTTGACCATGAAAACACATTTTTCGGGGTTTAGGCAGACTTGATATTCTCTACATTTGTCAAAGATTTGTCTGAGTTCAGGAATATGGGTTTGTCTAATATTGGAATGAGCACAAAGATCATCAACATAGACTTCTAAACTCTTCCTCAGGAACTCCTTAAACACATGGCACATCAGCCTCTGGAAGGTAGCTGGTGCATTGGTAAGCCCAAATGGCATTACTCTAAAAGCAAAAATGCCCCATTCTGTGGCAAAGGCTGTCTTATGCTGATCCTCTGGAGCTATGGCTACTTGATTGTAGCCCGAAAATCCATCAAGGAAGCTGTACACTTCCTTGCCTGCCACTCTTTCTAAGAGATGTTCTATGATGGGAAGCGGATAGTTATCTCGAATCGTGGCTGCATTAACCTTTTTCAAGTTAATGCACACACGCAGCTTGCCATTCTTCTTGGGCACCACTACGATGGGGGATACCCATTCAGTGTGCTCGATTTCGTAGATAAATCCAGCTTCAACCAGTCTATCTATCTCTTCTTTGATCTTAGCAGCGTAATTATCGTTATAAGTATAGGGCTTTTGCTTAGAGGGTTTGGCATCTGAGGTCATGGGGATGGTGTGTGAGCATATGTCTGGGTCAACACCCTTCAAATCCTTGTAACTCCAAGCGAATACATCTCTGTATTCTCTTAGCAAGGCTATCAACGCATGCTCTTCATCCTCTGTTAGGTCATGGCCTATGTACGTGCATCTCTCCTCTCCTTCTTCTATGGCCACTACTATTTTCTTGGTGGTTTCTTTGTTATCATAGGCCTCTCCTACTTGTGCCTCTCGTTTAGGCATTCTTATTATGACTCTCCTGTCGTCTATCTCATACTTCTTAAAATTTTCCGGGACCTCAAACAAAGATTCTTCCTCTTCTGGTGAGGCTTCTCTCTTCTTTCGTTTCTTTCCTTCTTCCTTCGGAGTCACGTGTGTTGTTAATCTTACATCATTTGTAATCTCTCCATGTCTCTGGGGTTGAAATTCTACTTCATGGAAGTATTCTTCATTTGATGCAAATGGTGGGTCCATAATGATTGACTCTAGATCGGAGTCACTTGCATCCTCAAATGCATCAGGGCTAGGTTCGCATTCTTCTAGAACTGCCTCTCCCATGATTGGATCTATGGAGAAGACTGAAATGTCATAGCCATCCTCATCACAGTGAGGTGTCCATTGTTCTTCGTTGATGGCTACGTCCATTGTTGCTAAAATTTCTGCCCAGCCATGGGGTTCAAATTCCTCATCAGGAAAAACTACAGGTGCATAGGCTGGGTCTTGAATCGATCTATGTGTTTCTTTTGCACCTACCTCTCTGGCTTTCTCTCTCTTCTCTTCTTCTACTGCTACCTTGCACATCCATAAGTGAGTGTCTTCATGCATCCATGAGGATCCACACCCTATGGAATGCACCGATTCTGTATCATCTTTGGCTCTATGGATGGGATTCCATTGGATAGGAGGGACATCTCTATGAGAATAATCCTTGAGATTGACTTTGGTCGTAACACCCAAGTGTTGCAAATACAAGGAGTTGGTTCCCTAGTCCTGTACCACTTGCAACTGTCGCATAAATGGTCTTCCCAAAATCATCTCATAAGCATGATTCTTGTTAAAATCACATATAGCAAATGTATGCTCAAACTCGACACCACAAGTGGTGAGAGTTATTCCTTCTAGCAATCCTAAGGGTCTCTCTATGTGACCATCGGCCATTTGCAATTTCATCCTCATTGGCCTGAGTGCTGGCTTGCCCCAACGCTTCCATAGGGAAGTGGTAGCAATTGCAACTCCTGCGCCTGAGTCCAAAATTGCCTTGGTGGTGTAGTCCTCGTAGGTAATGGGAAGATAGGTATTACCTTCTTCACCTTCACACACATCTCCTATCTTATCCAATGGTATTTCTGGCACTATCCGATGTGATCCTACCTGGGAACGAGGTTTTGCTATCTCTGGTACTTGTTTGGCTACATATTTCCGTGATTCTGGTCTATCCTTAGGTAGTTCTTCCAAAGTGAGATCGCGTTGCACCTCGATGTTCTTTACTACCTCCGAGTTCCTAGGTATGACTGAGTCGTCGTTCCTTACCATGACTGAGGGTGCTCTCATACACGTGGACTTTGCTTCCCATGGGCCTGTGAAGTGGGGTAGTTCTTGTATGGAATTAGACTCAAAGTCCAATCTCTCATGAGACTGAGTACTCTCAAGTTCCCCGTAAATAGATGGGATGTCTTGTGGGAATTGGTCGTGTGCATCATCCACAAGTTCAAAGGGAGGGGCGACTTCACTTTCGTTATCCCATTTGTCTTCTTGAATCTCTCGTAGGAAGTCTGGTGCAAACCGATTCATAGAAGAAGAAGTGTCCGGCTCCGTAGAATTAGGCACATAAGCAACCTGAGAAGGAGGGCTTATTCTATCGTTGACTCTCTCCTTGTTCTCATAGATGGCTGGAGCACAAGCTTCCTGGGGAGGATTACTTATTCTATTACTCTTCCGAGCAGGCTCATACGCTCCCTGAGAAGGAATGTAGGAAACCTGTGGAGGTACGTAAGCTTTCAAGGGAGGCTCATCTGTCTTTTGGGGGGGAAGATAAGCTTCTTGAGGAGGCACATGGGCTTCCTGAAGAGGCTGGCTTATCCGTTCTCTTACCTTTTCCTTTCTTTGAGGGGCAGGTTCCTTTTCTGATTGTGCAATTAGCCTCTCTATTCTTTCTAAGGAGGGGAAGTTGTCTGGTTTAGTGGAATTGGCCACATAAACTTCCGATGGGGGATGGTTCATGTTTTTGCTTGTTTTATCTTTTTCTTGATTTTTTTCTTCCTTGGCAGATCTTGCAATTATTCCCTCTAACTTCTCTAGGAGTCCATCCAAGTGTAATTGCGTCTTGGCTAAGCCCGAGTAATTGAAAAGGCGACTGGCTTCAAACATAGTCTGAGCCAATGCGACCATTTTCGCGCACAGCTTGGTTCTTTCTATCTCTAGGTCAGCTCTAGGATAGCACTTGTCATGATCCGTGACGTTAGGCCATTCTTGGATTCTGGCCTGATATGCTTTAAGCATCATGTCTATGTCTTCAGGAGTGGGATCAGCTAATACTGATCCTGTTTGGGGTGGTGGGTGGGTTACGTGGGGTGTCTTAGAGGGTGGAGGGATGGAGGGTGATGGGGATGGTAGCGGTGGGAATGTGTGAGAGTGCGGTTGAGATGTGATCTCTATGATTTTTGCCTTGGTTTCTCGTAGACTTTCCTCAAGTTCACTCATCTTCTTTGCCCATTGCCTTTTCATGCGTTCGCGGCTATCTCTCCAAGCTCTTGATCTCTTTTTATTTTGGCTCTCAGTATCGCTAACGTCTGGGCTCTTTTCCTTGCCTACCCCTTGGTTTTGCTGCACTGCTTGAGCTCTCGTGACTACCTGTACGGGTGCAGTGGAAGTGACACTTCCGCTGGAATCTACCACTAACCCAATAACATTGATAGGCGTGATTTTTGGCATATTATTGGGGTTCTTTGGGCAATCTCGTAAGAGATGCTCTTTTCCACAATCTTGGCAGAAGCCTTGGATCATCACTGACTGGTTTTGTGTAGGTGGAGGTAAGGGGCAATCACGAATGAGGTGATCTCCTTGGCATCTGTAGCACGGTCCTCTTGGGAATGGAGGTCTTACCTGCCTAGGTTGAGGCCTAGGGTTGGGGTTTGCATACATGACGTTTGTATAATCTGACTCCCAACTAGGTTCATTTGGCTCTTTGCTGTAATAGGACTCACCATGTTCTGGAGACTGCATGTAGTACGCCTGGGGACTATCAACATGTGTAGAATCAAAGCTAGGGTCACTCTGGTCACTTTCAGAAAGCAAGGGTGTTACAGGGACTATAGCTCTATTCAGGTTTTCTTCTACAACAGCATACTTTATCGGAATGACATTAGCTGGGGCAAGGGGTTGTTGAGCTAACACTGGCTGAGGCCTTTGTTGGTTTTGGTAGGGTTGCTGATACGGCTGTTGTGGCCTGCCATATGGTTGTGGAGGGTACGGGTTCTGGTATCTTCCTTGCTGCGGGTATGGCTGAGGGTAGGGTTGCCTAACTGCCTGCTTATTGTATGGGCAATCTTGTGCGGTGTGATTGGTGTATCTCCGTTCTATGGTGCAGTACTGGCTACTAGGATTAACTTGGGGTCGAGCCATAATGGGACATACGTTCGCCATGTGGTCGCCACCACAAGTATAGCACCTTTTCACAGGGGCAAACCTAGGAATTTGTTTACTAGAGACGCCTAATTTTTGAGCTACTTTTTCCGCAAGTTCCTCGATTGATGTGGTTTGCGTGGAAGAGATGTTAGAGGCACTATCCGAATCTTTGTATATCTTGGAAAGCTCTAACTTCTCCCCTAGGTTGTCCTCAATGTCAATACACATGCGTACACACTCTTCTATGGTCCTAGGGTCCTTCAAGTACACATAAGATCTCAATTTAGTACTTAGCAATCCATCCAGGAATAAAGCCACTTGTTTAGCTGGTGTGGGTAGCTCCGAGACAGGGCATCTTTCTAAGTATTTCCTAAATCTTCTTCCTGCAAGTCTCACGGTTTCTTGAGGGTTTTGCTTGAAAATGTGAATCAGCGAGGAGGTATTATGCCTTATGCCACTCTTAGAGAATTCAATAATGAAAGCCTCTAGGAGTTGGTCTATGCTCCTGAACTGCCTCTCATTTAGTGGCTGAAACCATGTCAGGGTAGTGTTCCTAAGGGTCAGACCAAAGGCATTGTATTGCGTGAATAGATCCTCCACTTGTTCAGCTCTCAAGACTTGCCTAAACTCAGCCACATGATCGTATGGATCTCCAGTGCCATCGAAGTAGTTCTTCATGGACTTGACTAGCTGAGTCGGTCTCAAGGTTCTTGTGTGCTCTCTAGGTCGTGCTAGAGGGAACTCATCCGCGTTTCTTTGATTCCTGTGAGCTCTAAGTATCTCAGGTTCTACTCTATTTGTTTTCGTCCTCGTTCTCTCTCTTCCCACTGGGTTGGCAAAGCTTACTTCTGGTCTATCTCTACTTCTGTCTCTTTGCATTCCATGAGCTTGGGATGTTCCAGCTCCAGGGTGACCATAGGATACATTCGATCTTGGTTGGGGGAAAACAAATTCACCTTTCCAAGTGTAAACATGTCTATCATTTTGTGTCACCACAAAGATCCTCTCCGAAGTGTGATCTAAGTAGGTCACTCTACCTGGGCTATCAGGATCCTTAAACTCATAGATCATGATTGTTCCTATATCAGTTGGTTGATTAGGTTTATACCTCCAAAAGGCTTCGTCAGTTTCTCGATTGAGAAGAAAATCTATGCACTTGTTGTCTTGGGGAACCCAATCAGGTGTGATAATCCTAGTGAGAACAGATTTGCCTCGGGGTGTTCTAGGTTCTACTCCCATGTTTCCTTGTTCCAAGTCACCTAAGTCCGCTTCTGAGATTACATTTCCAAATTCATCTGTCCTATCTGGGTGACTGGTGACTACGTATATGGTTCCTTCTTTGTCCAGGTATGCACCGTTTTCAAACTTGACAGCTGGGTGCTCTAGTCCTATGGATTGGTCAGGGTTTTTAATCTGGACCACGGATCTTCCTAGGCCGTCCTCATAGATGCTAGCACCTAATCGGTTGGTCCTAAGGTATTCCAACTGTGTTTTGTAAGGGCCTTCTACCCTGTACAAGTAAGGCACTCCTGAACTTCCCGTAGGTCTTGTTGGAACATCAAGCTTACACTATGCTTGAGGTGGATTTGATCTACATCAAAGGATATCGCATCGAAAGAATATCCGTTGGAGAGTTCTTTTTCATATGCTCATTTATTGTATTTTTTTTGAGAGATTTTTGATGGCTCATTTACCATTGTAAAAGCCTTGAGCTTTACACATGTAAAGGTACAAATATAGAGCCCATATTCCACGAATTTGTGGTGGTTGAGGTTGCATTCAATCAAGCAATCAATCAAGCAATCAATCACCTAAAAATAGATCAATCAAGATCTTGACTTTTTTCCTTGATTATAGGAAAGTGATTTGATTCCCTCCAACAACCATTCCTACCTTCATTGAATTCAAATGCAAGTTGTAAAAGTCGTGGAACACTCTTAGAGTCTATATAAAGACTTGGAATCACTTGTAAAATACATGGAAGCAATATACATACACTTGTGACCATCATTGTCTTGCTCCTTCAATTTCTGCATCATCTTCTTCGCCAACAGTAATCTTGCAGAGGCTGCTGCTCTCTCCTCAGAGCTCCAAATTGAGTGAAAGAGGACTCATTGGAAAGGTATTAGTGTCTAGTTTATGCCTGTAAATTTTCAAAGCATTTGGTTCAGCAGATGTGGAGAAATCTCAGTTTTTCTGCCTCGGGGTCAATCTCTGCGTATTCCTGAAAAATAGGAAGTACCACCGGTGAATGTCGCATTCATTCCTATAGCATATTTTGCTTATTCCTTATACTTTTGTGCATTCCATACACTCAACCCTATGTGTATCACTCCCATAAAAGGATTTTTTCTAATTGTAATCACGCTGGTCGCTATGGGCATTTGAAGTTCATTGTCTCTTCCATAGATAGTAAGTTTTTTGAGCTAGTCGACCCGCGAACTTATCTGTTTTGTATCGACTCATTCT
Organism: Ceratopteris richardii; assembly: GCA_020310875.1. NCBI lineage: Eukaryota > Viridiplantae > Streptophyta > Polypodiopsida > Polypodiales > Pteridaceae > Ceratopteris > Ceratopteris richardii. Next base: position 162,948,613 of record CM035429.1, on the reverse strand, counting down.
CCTTGATACTCCAAGGTACATAGTGTGTTTCTTTGCACTTATAGCATGCCTATAAGGTCTATTTGAGTCTCCAAAAGCTCAAGGGCTGGTCTTGTGCCGGTTGGCTTGACCAAACTTCATCACTTCGAAACGCACTTTTCTACCTTCGACAAGCTTCTCCAAGTTCTTTCAGTGGTATCAGAGCTAGTTCAAGATGGGTGACGGTTTTCCCTAAATGATCGAGAAGCTTGATCGACACAACTACGCGGCTTGGCAAATCAGAATGGAGGCCTACTTGCAAGGTAGAAATCTTTATGGAATTGTAGCAGGTGATGAAGCTATGCCTATTCCGAGATCCATGGGAGGACCTACACAAGAGGAGACAGATAAGCTCACACTTTGGTGCGCACGGGATGCTCAAGCAAGGTCATACATACTAAACTCTATCTCTGACTTTCTATTACCACATATTAGAGGATGCAAGACATCTCAAGAGACTTGGGGTGCCCTCGAGACTTTCTTTTCTGCTAGTACCAAAGCAAGAAAGAATCATCTTTGGAACGAGTTCAACCAAATGAAGAAGACACCCAAACAAACCATCACAGAGTTTGTTACCAAGGTCAAGGAGGTTGCGGATCAGTTAGCATCCATTGGAGAGCTAATTGAAGAAGAGTTCATGATGAGGCAAATTCTCAACGGCATTCGAAGTGATAAGCAATGGCAATCCTTCACGACGGCTTATGATCTCATCATGGATGTGCAGACTCCAGACTTCAACATCTTTCTTGGACAACTCTTCAATCAAGAAGCCAACAATAGCATAAAGGAAGGTAACTCTTATCATGGAAATTCATCTAGTGCTCTATATGCAGATAAGAAGGATAAGAAGCAAAAAGGCAAGAAGAAGGAAGAAGATGAAGAAGAGACTTCCCAAGCTAACTTCGCAAGCAAGAGCAAGTGGAAAGGGAAGAAGAAAGGACCGAAGCAAGACAAAGCGAAAGGTCAGAATGTTCAACCTTGTGCCATATGCGATAAGACCAACCACACCACTCAGAATTGCTGGTTCAATGGGAAGACCCAGAAAGGAAGTGGAAGAGGTGGATATGGCAGCAATAGAGGCCGAGGTGGACACAACTTCAACAACAACAATAGAAGCTATAATAGAAGGGACTACAACAATTATTCAGAAGATCAACCACATGAAGACTCTTTGCTTCTCATGAATCTAAGCCACAAAGAAGGTAAAGAAGATGATCATTTGTTCTACATAGATTCAGGATGTTCGAATCATGTTGCAGGCAACATTGCTCTTCTATCTGATTTGGAAAGTCCAAAGCATAGACATGAAGTGCAAACAGGGGATGACACAAAGCACAATGTGGAGAAGATTGGCAATGTCAAAGCTTCCAATGGCAGGACAAACATTCTGAGTAAGGTTCTCTATGTACCCACTATCACTAAAAACCTAATAAGTGTAGGCCAAATAGTTGAAAAAGGCTTGCAAGTTAGGTTCACCCAACATGGAGCTTTTGTGGAAGATCCATGTCAAGGCTTCAAGAAGATAGCCCGAGGTGAGAAGCATGGTAGGCTCTTTACTTTTGAAGTAGGAGAAACCAGGAACATTGCTCTATTCAACTTTGGGTCTCAAACCCTAAGTGAGCTTGAAGTGTGGCATAAGAGACTTGCTCATGTGAATGAAAGAACCTTGAAGGATATATGCAGGGATCAAAGTGTTCTAGGACTGCCGAACATATCAAAGCAACACATGATCAACAGGTGTGATGCATGTCAGATTGGGAAGGCACAAAGACAACCATTCAACCACAGAGGCTACATCCACAACAACCTATTGGACTTAGTACATACAGATGTATGGGGACCAAGTCAAGAACCTTCATTGGCAGGATCAAGGTACTATGTCTCATTTATTGACGACCATAGTAGGTGGACTATTCTATACTTTATCAAGAGTAAGAATGAAGTGTTTGATTGCTTCAAGAAGTATCTTGCGCATGTGGAGAATCATACAGGTAGATCACTAAAGAAGCTCAGATCTGATGGAGGGGGAGAATACTTCTCCAAAGATTTTGATGAGTTCTTGCAGGATAAAGGTATCAAAAGGGAAGTGACTACCAGGTACTCTCCTCAACTAAATGGAATTGCAGAGAGGAGAAACAAGACATTGGTTGGATCAGCCCGAACAATGCTTGAAGAGAAGAAGTTGCCACATTATCTATGGGCAGAAGCTATTTCAGCTGCAGTGTACCTTGTCAATCGACTACCATCCAAATCACTTCAAGGTATGACTCCTTATGAAGCATGGCATGGAAGAAAACCTAGTCTTGGACATTGCAAGGTTTTTGGTTGTTTAGCTTATGTTCATGTACCATCACAAATAAGAGGTAAGCTAGATGAAAGGGCAACAAAGGCAGTGTTTATTGGATATGATTCAACTCAGATGGGTTACAGGTTCTTCAATCCTTCAACCAAGCAATTCACTACAAGTAGAGATGTTGTGTTTGAAGAACACAGGTCTTGGTATGATGAAGACAAACAAAAGGTAACACTACCATATGATCTTGATTCTGACTCTCATCAATTAGGAAGGAAGCATGATACACAGGTCCAGGATCCAAGAAGTGATACAGACGATGACCAAGATGAAGGAGAAAGGGATTACAAGCTATGGAAGTCAAGAGGCAAAGCAAAGATGCAAGAGGTTGGAGAATGCTCCAAACAAGCACCTAGAAGATCAGCAAGAGAGAAGAAACAACCAGAAAGGTATGGATATGATTCCACATTTGTTACAAAGCATTCAATCTACTTGGCAAAAGACTCTATTTCAGAGGAACCCTCAACCTATGAAGAGGCAAAGGGAAACCCTAATTGGGAAAAGGCCATGAACGAAGAGATAGATGCATTGAAGGAAATGGACACTTGGGATTTGGTTCCAATGTCGCCAAATCAAAAGGTAATTGGTTGCAGATGGGTATATAAAGTTAAAAGAAATTCAGATGGATCAGTTTGCAGGTACAAGGCAAGATTAGTTGCCAAAGGATGCTCACAAACTCATGGTATAGACTATGAGGAAACATTCTCACCAGTTGCAAAGATGACTACAATCAGGACATTGATAAGTGTAGCTACTGCAAGGAATTGGAGACTCCTCCAACTTGATGTGAAAAATGCATTCTTAAATGGTTGGATAAGTGAAGAGGTATACATGTCACAACCACCAGGTTTTGAAAACCCTAATCATCCATCTTATGTTTGCAGACTTAAGAAAGCATTGTATGGATTGAAACAAGCTCCAAGAGCTTGGAATTACAGGTTGGTTACATATCTTCAAGACCAAGGGTTCAAAGCTATCAGCTCCGATCCTTCTCTATTCATCAAAAGGGATCACAATGAGGTTATCTATCTATGTGTATATGTAGATGATATTATTGTGACAGGTGATGATCTAAATGGCATTCAAAGGATCAAGAGACACATGCAAGAGGAGTTCAAAATCAGTGACCTAGGTGAGCTCACATATTTCCTAGGTATGCAGGTGATATACACAGATGAAGGAATGTATTTGACTCAAAGAAGATACATTCAGGATCTTCTTCTCAAGTTCAAAATGGAGAACACTAAACCTGCAGGTACACCTTTGGAGATGAATCATAAACTTAGTGTTTATGAAGGTGAGAAAATTGAAGACATAAAAGAGTATCAAAGCTTGGTAGGTAGCTTGATATATGCTACTCACACAAGGGCAGACATCTCATATAGTGTGGGAGTGCTTAGTCAGTTCATGCACTCACCGAGAAGACCACACATGGATGCGGCTAAGAGAGTACTTAAGTATCTCAAAGGTACAATCAACGAAGGTATATTCTATCCTTACTCTTCCGATTTGGATATCAAAATCTACTCAGATGCAGATTGGGCAGGAGCTAAGGATGATAGAAAAAGTACATCTGGTTACTTAGCATTTGCAGGTTCGAAGCTAGTGTCATGGAGTTCCAAGAAGCAACCAACAGTTGCTTTATCCTCAACTGAAGCAGAGTACAGAGGCTTGACCATAGCAACTCAAGAGGCAATATGGTTAAAAGCATTGTATACAGATTTGGGACTTGTGAGTTCCAAACCTCACATATTTGGAGATAATGTAAGTTCCATGCATCTAGCGGCAAATCCTATTTTTCATGCGAGAACCAAGCATATAGAAGTCCATTATCACTTCATCAGGGAGAAGCTCATGGCAAAGGAGATTGACATTTCTTTTGTTCCGACTGAAAAGCAAGTAGCAGATATGATGACGAAGGCACTTGATGGAATAAAGCTTTGTAGATTCAAAGCTATGGGAGGTATTCAACCTATCAGAGAATGAAGACTCAAGCATACTTTAGCTTGAGGGGGAGCTGTTGGAACATCAAGCTTACACTATGCTTGAGGTGGATTTGATCTACATCAAAGGATATCGCATCGAAAGAATATCCGTTGGAGAGTTCTTTTTCATATGCTCATTTATTGTATTTTTTTTTGAGAGATTTTTGATGGCTCATTTACCATTGTAAAAGCCTTGAGCTTTACACATGTAAAGGTACAAATATAGAGCCCATATTCCACGAATTTGTGGTGGTTGAGGTTGCATTCAATCAAGCAATCAATCAAGCAATCAATCACCTAAAAATAGATCAATCAAGATCTTGACTTTTTTCCTTGATTATAGGAAAGTGATTTGATTCCCTCCAACAACCATTCCTACCTTCATGAATTCAAATGCAAGTTGTAAAAGTCGTGGAACACTCTTAGAGTCTATATAAAGACTTGGAATCACTTGTAAAATACATGGAAGCAATATACATACACTTGTGACCATCATTGTCTTGCTCCTTCAATTTCTGCATCATCTTCTTCGCCAACAGTAATCTTGCAGAGGCTGCTGCTCTCTCCTCAGAGCTCCAAATTGAGTGCAAGAGGACTCATTGGAAAGGTATTAGTGTCTAGTTTATGCCTGTAAATTTTCAAAGCATTTGGTTCAGCAGATTTGGAGAAATCTTAGTTTTGCTGCCTCGGGGTCAATCTCTGCGTATTCCTGAAAAATAGGAAGTACCACCGGTGAATGTCGCATTCATTCCTATAGCATATTTTGCTTATTCCTTATACTTTTGTGCATTCCATACACTCAACCCTATGTGTATCACTCCCATAAAAGGATTTTTTCTAATTGTAATCACGCTGGTCGCTATGGGCATTTGAAGTTCATTGTCTCTTCCATAGATAGTAAGTTTTTTGAGCTAGTCGACCCGCGAACTTATCTGTTTTGTATCGACTCATTCTCCTTGATACTCCAAGGTACATAGTGTGTTTCTTTGCACTTATAGCATGCCTATAAGGTCTATTTGAGTCTCCAAAAGCTCAAGGGCTGGTCTTGTGCCGGTTGGCTTGACCAAACTTCATCACTTCGAAACGCACTTTTCTACCTTCGACAAGCTTCTCCAAGTTCTTTCAGGTCTGTCCATACCTTGAGACATCTATGACTCACTGGTCTCAGAGCTAGGGTAGTACGAGTGGTGGCTCAACTGCTGGGCCCAAGACCTAGCAGTGTGGTTAACACTAGCCTCTGAAGATCTAAGGCTTTGTCTCTCCCTTACTACATGTCGTCCTGATCTAAGGTTCATATGCCTATCTAAGTAGCCCAATTCTTTGCCCAGAGTACAACCTCGTTGCTGGTTACTTTATATTAGTCGCTTGGTTCTTTTTGGTTATTTTATCGTGTTTAAGGTCTTGTCTGATATCACGTCGTCAGGAATATTTGAATGTTGTTTCGCACTTACAGTTGATCGTTCCACGTTAAGTTCTTTCCCTTTAAAATTCTCGACAGTACAAGGATTATGCCCTTAGCTTGAGCTTGAAAGTTTAGGAATGCTTCAACTTGATAGTTGCCTATCGTCGCCCTGAATTACTCCTACTTCTAATCGTTCTTAGCCTAAGCTAGGAATTGACGAAGAGGAGTTGAGAGTATTCCGACCTTTCTTGCTGATCCTTGCTCTTTAGTGCTCGAGAAGTTGATTCTCAAGCTTGTGCAAAACCCTTGCTTGGACGCTCTCAATTGCTTCTCAATAGACCTGCATCAGTCCCAAGATTAGCTCCAAGTTGACCTTTCAATTGACAGACAATTTATTTCAGACACTTTTTTAATGACCCTTGTTCCCCCTTTTATATTGCTAGAAATTTTCCTCTAGAGCTCCCTTGGTGTTCCTACCCCTCAGTGTGTCAACTTCCAAATATCCTATCTGAAAATCAACGCATTATTCTTATACAAAATAGTTGAGGGTGTGTAGTATATGCCACGAGCTTTCCGACAAGCCCTGGAGCTCAAAAAATGGATTTCGTATGAAAAAGTTATGACCGTTCAGGGTTTAGGGGGTTAACTAGACAAACAGAACCTTTCAGGGGTTTTAATGCATTTTTCTAAGGCCTTTGTAAGTGTATGAGTATTTGAGAGTGCAAATATGCCCAAAATTTAGCCTAAATTTCCAAAAATTTACCCCTTAATTTTTGCCGAAAATGTCTCTCTGTCGCGATAGACGGTGTCTGTCGCGATAGACACAAACTATCGTGGGGGCTGTCTGTCACGATAGATGGTGTCTGTCGCGATAGACAGGGTCTATCGTGGATTTCTGTCTGTCGCGATAGACGGTGTCGCGATAGACGGGGTCTATCGTGGATTTCTGTCTGTCGCGATAGACGGTGTCTGTCGCGATAGACGGGGTCTATCGTGGCTTTCTGTCTGTCGCGATAGATGGGGTCTATCGTGGATTTCTGTCTGTCGCGATAGACGCTGTCTGTCGTGGATTTCTGTTTGTCGCAATAGACGGTGTCTGTCGCGATAGACGGGGTCTATCGTGGATTTCTGTCTATCGCGATAGACGGTGTCTGTCGCGATAGACGTTGTCTGTCGTCTGTCGTGATTTGGTTTGTCGCGATAGACGGTGTCTGTCGCGATAGACGCTGTCTGTCGTCTGTCGTGATTTGGTCTGTCGCGATAGACAGTGTCTGTCGCGATAGACGGTGTCTGTCGCTGTTGAAGCTCAAGGTCAAGGACAAAGCATGGAAGCACATCAAAGAAGTGGACATAGAAGAAGAGAGAGCAAGTAGGGAGCTCCAAGGAGTGTATGTCAATTTTTCACAAGAATTCCCTACAAAAATAGTGATTTTCATCACTAAAAGCCATTGTAAATACCATTTTCTATTTTGGTAACTCCATTTTGTTCAAGCCAAGGAGTCCTTGAGCTTGAGGAGTATTAGAACTATCATCCTACCAAGTTTCATAATTTTTAGACTCCGTTTGAGCCCTCAAATAAGCCCTGGAACCTAATTTTTAAGTAGGCCGGACACTAGGTCTGGACAGGGCCAAAAATAGTCAAAAAACTATAAAAAGAGCTAGAGAGCTCATTTTTGGGGTTAGCTGGTTAGAGAATAGAACTTTTGTAAGAGGACTCTTGTGCAATCTAAGCTTTCCATTGTTCCTCTCTTTGGTCTTACTTTGTGCGCGTGTGTGTGTGTATGTGTGTGCATGTTTGTGTGCTTTCACTCACGCACTTGTGCCTTCACTTGCTCGTGGTCTTCATACCGGTCCTCACGTCTCCGCGGATTGACAAGTAAAGGAGGTGGTGCTTACGCTTGAGCTACACCAAATTTTGGCGCCGTTGCCGGGGAGAGTGCTTCGAGGACGAGCGTTGTGATGGTAAGATCGTAGATTTGCGACGTTGGAAGGTAAAAAAACTATCATTTCAGTTCATTTTCTGTTTTTTCCTCTTCATCTTCATCATCATCATCATCTCCACCTTCTTCCATCTTCTTCTTCATAGAAATTTCTTGTTTTTTAGTGCATTTTCACCATTTTCATACCATTTTTCATGCATTATTGTGTGGGAAGGAGTTAGGAGGTGCAAGGGAGAGCAAGCGCTGTGTTTTTTTCATGATTTTCTGCTCATACGGAGCTCGCCATAGCCGGCGCTCATAAATTTGAATTTCCCGCCAAAAAACGCGATTCTGTGATGAAAATCGCGATTCTGTGAGAATTCAAAATTTTTTGAAAAATCATGATTTTCAGTTTTCCCGCCTAAAAGTTGGTTGAAAAGAATCGCGATTCTGTGTTTTTTCTCAAAAAAACACGATTCTCTGCTCAAAATCGCGATTCTCAAAAAACACGATTCTCTGCTCAAAATCGCGATTCTCAAAAAACACGATTCTCTACTCAAAATCGCGATTCTCACCAATCACGATTTTCAGCAAAAAACACGATTTTGTGAAAAACACGACTTTCTGCTCAAAATCGTGATTCTCACAAATCACGATTTTCAGCAAAAATACGATTTTGAGAAAAACACGATTCTCTATGACAAAATCGCAATTTTCATGCCAAAAACACGATTTTGTGAAAAAGGCGATTCTGTGAAAACACGAATTTTTTGCTCAAAATCGCGATTTTCTAAAAACACGATTTTGTGCTCAACATCGCGATTTTCATGCCAAAAATACGATTCTGAAAAAAACACGATTTTGTGAATCACGATTCTCTGAGTCAAAATCGCGATTTTCAAAAACACGATTTTGTGCTCAACATCGCGATTTTCTTGTCAAAAACACGATTTTGAGAAAATACGATTTTCAGTGGGCTCAAAATCGCGATTCTCACAAATCACGATTTTCAGCCAAAAACACGATTTTGTGAAAAGAAGGCGATTCTGTGTAATCACGATTTTTTGCTCAAAATCGCGATTTTCTAAAAACACGATTTTGTGCTCAACATCGCGATTTTCATGTCAAAAACACGATTCTGAGAAAACACGATTTTCAGTCAAAAACACGATTTTGTGAATCACGATTCTCTGAGTCAAAATCACGATTCTCTAAAACACGATTTTGTGATCAACATCGCGAATTTCAGAAACACGATTTTGTGATCAAAATCGCGATTTCCAGAAACACGATTTTGTGATCAACATCGCGATTTTCAAATCACGATTTTCTGCTCAAAATCGCGATTTTCAAAAACACGATTTTGTGCTCAACATCGCGATTTTTTTGACTTCACAGCATCGCGATTTTCAGAAAGTTCACAAAATCACGATTTTCTCCAAAGGTCCTGTTTGCCTGTTTTGACCCCCAGGAGCCTGATTTGACATAACTTTCTCATCCAAAGTCCATTTTTTGAGCTCTATAGCTTGTTGGAAAGCTCGTTTCAAATCCTACACGATCTCAACTGTATTTTTCAAGAATAATGCGTTGATTTTGAGATAGGATCATTTGAAGTTGACCCTCAAGTGGGACTAGGGAACCAAGGGGGCTCTAAAGAATTTTGAACCATACCAAAGGGAAAATTTGGACTCTTGACTAAAGCTTATGAACCTGAGATCTGGTAGACACTTAGGCAAGGATAAACAAAGCATTAGATCTTCTGAGGCTAGTGTCAACCATACATCCAAGTCTTGGACACAACAACTAAGTGGTGATCTTTTACTAAGTTCAGACACAAGTGACTCAGAAATGTCTTTTAGCATGGGAAAACCTGCAGGTGGCTCAGTGACTGCCCATCTACAAACACCGGAAGGTCCCTATAAGACACAGTTGGAATATATTCGGACCAACCAATTAGGTGCTCGCATCTATGAGGATGGTCTGAGGCGATCAGTGGTCCAACTCAAAAATCCAGATCAATCCTTTGGACTTGAACACCCGGTGGTCAAGTTCGAAGAGGGTTCATACATTGATAAGGAAGGAACCATGTATGTGGTCACCAACCAACCAGATAGGACCGATGAGTTTGGAAATATCATTCATGAGAATGAGATAGGAGACCTAGAACAAGGAAATATAGGACAAGGACCCCAGACTCCTAGAGGCAAGTCAGTTTTGACCCGAGTGATCACTCCAGACTGGATCCCTCAAGACAACAAAAGCATAGAACTATTTTTGAATAGAGAAACAGAGGAAGCCTTTTGGAGATTCAAGCCAGAACAACCTAGCCAATTGGGCATAGTCATCATCTACGAGTTCAAGGATCCAGAGATACCAGGCAAAGTTGTCTACCTAGATAACACGTCAGAGAAAATTTTCTTGGTAACAGAACATGATAGACATGCATATACTTGGAAGAATGAATTGATTTTCCCTCCACCAAGATCCAATGTTTCCCACGGCCTCCATGGAGTAGGGTCATCCCAAGCTCAGGAAGCCCCGAGAGAAAGAACTAGAGAAAGACCGGAGGTAAGTTTTGCACACACAGTGGGCAGGAATAGGTTAGGATTTGAAAATGAAAGACCTGAAAGAGAGAGACATCAAGCACATAGGCAACAAAGAGATGAACAGGATTTTCCATTGCCTAGACCCCGAGAGTACCCAAGAACCCTTAGACCCATTCAAGTGATCAAGGCAATGAAGAACTATTTTGATGGGACAGGGGATCCTTATGATCATGTGGCCGAGTACAAACAAGTGCTGAGAGCCGAACAAATTGAGGACTGGTTCACCCAGTACGAGGCATTTGGTTTGACCCTTAAGGGCACTGCCTTAGCTTGGTTTCAACCATTGAGTAGAAGGAGCTATCATGATATAGGTCAACTGCTAGACGAATTCATTGTAGAATTTTCCAAGAGTGGTATGAGGCATAACACATCGTCCCTGATCCACAGTTTCAAGCAGACACCCCAAGAAACAGTGCGACTAGCAGGTAGAAGGTTCAGACAGTACCTAGAAAGATGCCCTACTCCAGAGTTACCCACACCAGCTAAACAAGTGGCTTTGTTCTTAGATGGCTTACTGAGCACAAAATTAAGATCATATGTGTACTTGAAAGAGCCTAGATCCATAGAAAAGTGCGTGCGGACGTGCATCGACATAGAAGATAACTTGGGTGAGGAGTTAGGATTGTCCAAACTCTACAAAGATTCGGATAGTTCTACTAGTCATACTTCAAAGATCTCCACAGAAATAGAAGAGATAGCTGAGCAAGTTGCCAAGAAGCTGGGAGTCCAAAATAAACAAAAACAGAGAGTCACTTCATTGAATCGGTGCTATACTTGCGGAGGTGACCACATGGCTAACGTATGCCCAATGCAAAACCAAAACATTAGAGAAAGGAATGCTCCATATTGCACTATTGAGAGAAAATACACAAACCACACGGCTCAAGATTGTCCCTACAATAGGCAGGCTGTTAGACAAAATTATCAGCAACCTTACCCACAAGGTAGGTATCAGAATCAATACCAACAGCCATATTATAGACCACTACAGCAATATCAGGGACCATATAGGCCACAACCTGTCTTGGGAAACCAACCACCAGCTCCAGCCAACGTGATTCCAGTCAAATATGCTGTGGGAGAGGAAAATCCAAATAGAGCATTGGTGCCCCTAACCCCATGGATACCAGATAATGATTCTCATGCTCATAGTTCAGACTACTCCCATGAAGGTAGTCCACATGCGTATTACACAGAGTCACCTAAACATAGTGAGATTTACTCGTATCAATATGAGGTACCACCTATGGAGCAAAATTGGGTGCCAGAATACTCCAATGTCATGTACACAAATCCTAACCCTAGGCCCCAGTTGAGACAAATGAGACCACAAGTCCCTAGAGGATCTTGTTTCAGATGTCATGGTGACCATTTCATTCGTGACTGTCCCCACCCACCATCTCCGAGTCAAGGACAGGCTATCACAATACAGGCTTTTTGTCTTGATTGTGGCAAAGACCATCTCCCCAGAGATTGTTCAAGAAACCCCTCCAGTGCACCCAAGATTACACCCATTAATGTGGTAGGCTTAGTGGCAGATTCAAGTTCAAGTAGTAGCAATGTGGCTCCTATACAAGCTGTCACTAGAGCACAAGCCTTAAAACAGGATAAACCAACAGAACAATCAGAGTCAAGTGAATCAGGAGAGCCTAGTAAGAGGAAAACAAGAACATGGAAGGATACCAGAGAGAAGGCCAATCGTAAGTGGAATAAAAAGTTATCGGAACTAGAAGAAAGCTTGAAAGACGCAAAAACAAAAATAGAAGACATTGCATCTCATAACCCCTCGCATGCCAAAACTCCATCCAGTCCACCTCATCCCACCCCACCACCCATTGTGAATAGACCACAACCAGGGTCTGTTCTTGCAGATCCAACCCCAGAAGGTTTGGACATGATGTTCAAGGCCTACCAGGCTCGACTTCAAGAAGGGCCTACAGCTGCAAACCTAGACAAGAGTTACCCTAGAGCAGATTTAGAGATTGAACGGATGAAAACGTGCATGAAAATGGTAGAACAAGCTCAAGCCATACTTGAGACTAGTCAAAAGTTCAATCAGACAAACTCTATCAAATCAGATTTGCATTTCCAGGGCTTACTAGAAAGATTAGAGCAATTGGTAAACAAACCACAAGTTTCTTTACCTCCACAGGCTCAACCAGTTATTGAGAGAAGAAGCTCACCACCAAGGGGAGCTTATGTTCCTAATTCCACAGATGGTGGAATACCTCCTTCAATTCAACAGTACTCTCAAGAGTTCTTGCGGGAAATACAGGAAGATAAATGGGCCAAGGAGAAGGGTAATTCCCCTCCTATTCCTGAGATTGATGATCTTCATGATCAATTTCCCCAAGACATTCCATCTATTTACGAAGATGAAGCAGAACAAGAAGACGAAAGATTAGATTTTGAATCTAATACCTTAGAAGAACTGCCTCAATTTCCAGGCCCATGGGAATCTGAATCACTCCAGATTAGAGCTCCCACAATACTAGTAAGAAATGAAGACTCAGTGGTTCCAAGGAACACGGATGTCGTGAAGAACACTAAGGTTCAGTGTCATCTCACTATAGAAGAGCTGCTCAAAGCAAAACCTGAGTTATGGAATCATGTGAAGGATCAGGTCCCAGAACTTGAGTCCAATATGCCAAAAGCAGGCTCTAAGCAAAGGGTACCAGAGATACCTCTAGACAAAATAGGGGACATGTGTGAGGGTGAAGAAGGTAATACTTATCTTCCAATCACCTACCAAGGTTACACAACCAAAGCAATCATAGATTCAGGTGCTGGTGTTGCTATTGCAACCACCTCCTTGTGGAAGCAATGGGGCAAGCCCACATTAAGACCAACTAGAATGAAGCTTCAAATGGCCGACGGTCATTTTGAAAGACCTCTAGGATTGCTCGAAGGGATAACTCTAACCACTTGTGGTGTGGAGTTTGAACATACATTTGCTATATGTGACTTTGAGAAAAATAACGTCTATGAGATGATCCTAGGAAGACCCTTCCTACGACAATTGCAAATAGTACAGGATTGGGGAACCAACTCCTTGTACTTACAGCACTTAGGGGTCACTACCAAGGTCAATTTGAAGGATTACTCCTTCAGAGATGTACCACCCCTACAGTGGAATTCTATCCACAAAGTGAAAGAAGATTCCATCTCTGTGCATTCTGAAAGTTCACCTGATCCATCATGGCTGCATGAAGATACTCATTTGTGGATGTGCAAGGTCGCAAAGGAAGAGGAAAAACGTTTAAAGGCAAGAGAGGAAGGAACTTCGCTAGGAGAGAGACCAGTTAGCGACCCAGCCTACACACCGATGATCTTTCCAGATGAGGAGTTTGAGCCTCATGGCTGGCCAGAAATCTTAGCCACCATGGACATTGCTGTCAATGAAGAACAATGGACACCTCATTGTGATGAGGAAGGTTATGATATCTCAGTGTTCATGTGTCAGCCCTTGCTATAGGAATGTGACCCTAGTGATGTCATAGAAGAAGAAGAGAATGACGATGATATAGAGTCCATTGTGATGGATAGTTGCTTTAACTCAGAGCAGCACTATCTAGAAGATATAGGAGTGTTCACCCAGAAAGAAGAAGAACCTCTCACAAGTATTAAAACGGTAAACTCAAAGGATGGAAGCGAAAGTAGTCAAAAGAAAAAGAAAAGAAAAACAGTGAAACAAGAAGAGGAGGAATCATTGTTTGAAGTACCAGAAAACTTCAAGAAATATGAAGTTGACGACCGCAAAATTTTGGTACGAATGCCTAAGAGAGAGGCCATCATAGGAGAATCATATGATAATAAAGAAAAGACCAAGAAGATTGTAGTGACCATTGAAGAGAACGAAGAGAGATGCACATATATAGGAGATGACCTAAGTGCAAGAGAAGAAATGGAGCTTGTAGCTCTATTAAGGGAATATAGGGATGTGTTTGCGTGGCACTATAGAGACTTGAAAGGGGTAGATCCAAGAATTTGCTCTCATACTATCCCCATGACTGCTGATGCCAAGCCCACCAAACAGAAACCCTACACATATAATGATACCTATGCAGCCAAAATAAAAGAAGAAATTGATAGGATGATTGAAGCTGGATTCATCTATGAGATTGAGCATACTGAATGGGTGTCCCCCATTGTAGTAGTGCCCAAGAAGAACGGAAAGTTGCGAGTGTGCATTAACCTGAAAAAAGTTAATGCCGCTACAATCAGAGATAGCTATCCGCTTCCAATCACCGAACATTTATTGGAGCGTGTTGCAGGCAAGGAAGTTTATAGCTTTCTTGATGGATTTTCAGGTTACAACCAAGTAGCCATTGCCCCAGAAGATCAACACAAGACGGCTTTTGCCACCGAATGGGGAATCTTTGCATTTCGTGTGATGCCATTTGGGCTCACCAATGCACCTGCAACATTCCAAAGGCTCATGTGTCATGTCTTCAAAGAGTTCCTACGAAAGAGCTTAGAAGTGTATGTGGATGATTTATGTGCTCATTCCCAAGAAAGAAGATTTCACATCCCTGAGCTCAGACAGATCTTCAACAAGTGTAGAGAATATCGAGTGTGTCTGAACCCAGAAAAGTGTGTGTTCATGGTGCGTCAAGGTAAAATCCTCGGTCATATTGTTTCTAAGAATGGAATCTCAACGGATGAAGATAAGGTACGAGCCATAGCGGAGCTACCAAGGCCAAGGAATATTAAAGAGGTACAAGCCTTTATGGGCCATTGTGGATACTACCGTAGGTTTATCCACATGTACGCGATCATAGCTAGACCCCTTTATGCCTTGTTGTCTAATTTTGAGTGGAACGACGAATGCGAGAATTCTTTCAATGAACTGAAGAAACGTTTGTGCACAGCACCAATATTGACCACTCCTGATTGGAATAAGCCATTCCATGTCCATGTGGATGCATCCAATCATGCCATAGGATGTGTGCTAGCACAACCCACAGGTGAAGGGAATTTAGATTTGCCCATAGCATATGCTAGTAGACAACTGAACCCGGCCGAAAGAAATTATACCACAACCGAGCGAGAAGGGTTAGGCATGGTATATGTTGTAAAGAAGTTTAGACACTATTTATTGGCCAACAAGTTCAAGTTTTTCACTGATCATCAAGCTTTGTTATATTTGGTCAATAAACCTTGCAATACTGGACGCTTAGTAAGATGGTTCCTCTTACTAATGGAGTATGACTTTGAAGTTGTTGTCAGGAAAGGTAGAACCCACCTTCGGGCAGATCACCTTTCTCGCATTACTTCAGGAGAGTCACCACAAGGAGTGTCTGATGAACTACCTGATGCTTATCTGTTCAATTTGGAAGTTGTTCCTAAATGGGCAAATAAGTTGGTACCAGTCCTAACTTTCGGCCCTGCAAATAAGAATGTGAAAACATCACAAGAAGAAATTGTAAAATCACAAAAATATCACATATTGGCAGGAAGCATGTACAAACAAGATACTGAGGGTGTATTAGCTTGTTGTGTCGAGGATGATGAACATAGTAGTTGGTTGCAGCAAGCTCATGAGGGATTGCTAGGAAATCACTATTCTAAACAACGAACATTGCAGAATTCGAAACGTTTAGGAGTGTATTGGCCTAGCATGGACAAAGAAATACATGAGTGGATCAAGAATTGTCCAATGTGCAGAGAGAGACCACCAGTGGAGCATGCGACCCTTTATCAAGTATCATTAATTCCAGATTGGAGTGCTCCATTGGTAGAGTTTATGAGATCGGGAAGATTACCCAAAGAGGCCAGTCTAGCAAGAAGACGAAATATGGAGCAAGAGGCTCAAGGCTATGCCTTAGTAGGAGAGAACCTATACCGAAGAGGTAAAGATGGTTACTTAAGACTGTGCGTTCATGAATCATACTATTTAAGGGTCTTAGAGACTGCACACAGTGGTGTTGCAGGTGGACATTTTGGTCCTGACCGAGTGATTAAGACCATTCTATTCTCAGGACTTTGGTGGCCCACTCTTCATATGGATGCACATACCTATGTGAAGAAATGTGACACATGCCAACGTGCACAATATCCAGTTAGAAAAGACGAGATGCCTTTGAGGCCAATGATGGGAGGGCGTGCCTTTTCCAAGTGGGGCATAGACTTCATAGGTCCTATTAATCCCCCTGCTAGAAACTCCCATGCAGAGTATATTATTGTAGCCACAGATTACCTTACCAAGTGGGTAGAAGTGAAAGCCACAACAAAGAATGATGCTCAGACGACGGCTAAGTTCTTATTCGAGAATGTGTTCACGAGATATGGGCTACCAATAGAGTTAGTGAGCGATAGAGGCACACACTTCTTGAATGAAGTCATTGAAAATCTTCTCCAAGAATTCTTGGTGATACATAAGAAATCTGCCCCTTATCACCCACAAGCTAACGGACAAGCCGAGAGTACCAATAAGATCCTTTGTAACGTATTGACAAAATTGGTAAATAATAAACGCTCGGATTGGGACAAACAACATCATCATGCGGTTTGGGCTTATCGAGTTGCCTACAAAACAGTACTCAATGCCACCCCATTTCAGATGGTCTTTGGACAGAATGCGGTGCTACCACTGGATTTCTTAATCCCTGCTTTAAAAGTAGCACAAGAGCATGAGTGGAATGGACATGAATTGTCATCTAGGATCTTTGATCTAGAACGCTTAGGTGAGACAAGGCTACGAGTGGCTGCAGGCATCTACGCTGCAAAGAAAAGGCAAAAGGCCTACTTCGATGCACACATTAAGGATAAGGGACTGAAAGAGGGAGATCTAGTGTTGGTTTACACACTGAAACAACATGCCAGTAAGTTGGAAAAACGAGGATATGGACCCATGATCATTAACAGAATTTCCACTAGTGGCGCGGTTCAATTGGCTACTTTAGAAGGTGATATCTTGCCAAACTATATTAGTAGTTGTAGAGTCAAGTTATATCAAGAACCTCTTACAGAGGACATGCTAATGAGACTCAACACTGCTAAGAAACGAAAAGAAGAAGAGTTAAGAGTGAGAGAAGAAGCACAGGCAGAGGCTAGAGAGCGCATAAGGCGAAATAAGTTAAGACGACTTGGCCTAGATGTCAACTCAAAAGCTCCATAATATCACATGGATATGTGCCAAAAGTCAGGCATAGCGACTTCTCAGGTCATTGACCGAAGACCCTTTGTGACCATAGAGATAGGACAAGGGAAGGGTGCAAGGACGGTGAAAGCATTGATTGACTCAGGTGCAACAAGTAGTGCAGTTAGACTTTCCTACTGCCAAGACTTGCAGTTGAACATCAATCCCATAGAAGCTTATCTCATAGGATTGGGAGGTGTGGAAACCCCTTGTTTGGGCGAGGTGGAACTTCCCATCTACCTTCAAGATGTTCCAATGAAAGTCAAAGTGCTAGTATGTCAAGATGAGAACCTTACAGAACCACTTGTCTTGGGTCAAGATTGGATCTATGACCATGCAGTTAACTTAAACCTAAGAAGTCAAATTCTTCAAGTTTGGGTACATGAACAATGCATTACATTAGAATTAGAGAAGTGCATGCTCCTAGATCATGGCACCACACACTCTCTTAGTTCTTCCAAGACTAATCATATGAAAGAAGATGTTGTATGTGTCAAAAGCTCTATGATGCAGAAGGAGTCAATCGTGGACGACCAGGTTCGAAGGCGGGTGGATCTTTCTTCTTCTCCAAAGAATCAAGTAGCCACAGTAGTGAGTCCACCACACAAGCAAACACAACCGTTCACGACAACTGCTACATCAAATAGAAAGACACCATTCGATAAAAAAGCAGTTCCGAGAATGAAGCAGATATGGGTACGCAAAGGAGAGCAACCACCAGCCTTGCCCCCACAAATCCCATCTAGGCAAGCCAACCAGGCCAGAAGACGAGGGAAGCAGCTTAGACAAGCTCAATCACAAGGTATTCAACAAGTTTGGGTGCCTAAGAAGTTAGCTACAGCTCAACAAGGGCAATTACTGATGTGGGTACCTGAGAAGCTCCTACATCTACAACAACCTATGTTCTCCCACATGCGAAAGGTCTCAACAAAGAATCCAAAAAGATAAGAGGGTAAGAACCACGTACAGAGACCGAAAGAAGATCAAATCAGCTCTTCAACAATAGTAGGAAGACGTGCAAAAAGGATATGGGTTTGGAAGCCAAAAGTACAAGTAGCCTACACCGAACCAAAGGCCCAATCACATTGGATACCACAGTTCAGAAAGCATCCAAAGATGAAGTCGCCTGAAGTGATCTCTACTGTGCCAAATGCTGTTCTCAAATGGATTCCAATAAGAAGGAATACATCATCTCCCGATCCCATGGAGACATCCAAGAAAGATGGCGTCCACATCTGCAAGTAACATCAAGCCTCGACGAGCAACAACCATGTGCTCCTTGCACAACCCTGTCTTTTGCACCATTCAGGTCATGCATTTCCAAAGTATGCATTAATATAGGGCCACATTACACGGCCGTGCATAGACACACTTGAGAATCCCAGGCACAAGAGCACATTGACATATGTCAAAGATTTTTATTGATTGAGACTAAAATCTGTCTTCTTGTTTTGTGATATTGTTACAAAAAAAAAAAAAAAAAAAAAAAAACGAGGAAGAACTTGTTCCCAGGTTTCGCTCATGGAACATGAATGAGTCATGCTTACTTGAAGATTGAACCATCGATTACTGGGCATTTATCAGTTTGGATAGAAGTGTGTCTTGGCTAGCAGATGATTTAATTGCTGCCTTATCTCATAGATGTCAAGAACTTAGCATGAGCAGGGCATCCACAACTATGGTTTCCTCTTACTATGGTAGGAGTGAAGAGCTTGAAGGTCCACAACTTGAGTGATGCTTAACTACTGTATGTACAAGAGCATCCAAGGAGATATCTGCAAGCGATAGTTCTGGAGGTGAGGGGATCTGCCATTCAAAAGATCTCATCAGTGGACCATCAACACGGACATCCATCAACAATGGTCCATCCCAAACGCCAAGTGTACAACAGGAAGAGATGAACATCCATCGACCTTCTCCATGGTAAGCATCTTTACTTTGGAAACATCATAGCCACAATAGCGTAGGAAACCTCTTCGTCGGCATACCCTTGAGCACTTAGCTCAAGAGCCCCAATTTTTGCACCATTCTTCTTCCAATGCATTTCCCAAGTAAACATTCATAGGGCTACATTACAAGGCCGTGCACAAGGCACATATTTTCCTCAACCCATGCACGAACACACTTACCCATCGCTCAATATGGGTTATGAGTACTTGGCATGACTACTATGAAGATCAACTTTGGAAGATCTAGAAAACATCAACGGAGACTCACAACGACACAGTCATGCTGGAATCCAAGGCAGAAGCACATACCAAGAGACTACAACCTGCAAAGACTTACAGTGATAGATGAAGAACGTCGGACGACTTCTGTTCATACAGAAGGGACACTCCCTCTCAAGGCACTACTTGGAACAACCACTACAACAAGGGTCTGTCAGGGACGATAGACTCGAGAGGGGGGGGAGTGTTGAGGCTCAAGGTCAAGGACAAAGCATGGAAGCACATCAAAGAAGTGGACATAGAAGAAGAGAGAGCAAGTAGGGAGCTCCAAGGAGTGTATGTCAATTTTTCACAAGAATTCCCTACAAAAATAGTGATTTTCATCACTAAAAGCCATTGTAAATACCATTTTCTATTTTGGTAACTCCATTTTGTTCAAGCCAAGGAGTCCTTGAGCTTGAGGAGTATTAGAACTATCATCCTACCAAGTTTCATAATTTTTAGACTCCGTTTGAGCCCTCAAATAAGCCATGGAACCTAATTTTTAACTAGGCCGGACACTAGGTCTGGACAGGGCCAAAACTAGTCAAAAAACTATAAAAAGAGCTAGAGAGCTCATTTTTGGGGTTAGCTGGTTAGAGAATAGAACTTTTGTAAGAGCACTCTTGTGCAATCTAAGCTTTCCATTGTTCCTCTCTTTGGTCTTACTTTGTGCGCGTGTGTGTGTATGTGTGTGCATGTTTGTGTGCTTTCACTCACGCACTTGTGCCTTCACTTGCTCGTGGTCTTCATACCGGTCCTCACGTCTCCGCGGATTGACAAGTAAAGGAGGTGGTGCTTACGCTTGAGCTACAGTCGCGATAGACTGAAAAAACGCAAATTTTTGAGAAACTTCTAGTGATTTAGAGTGCCCTAATGGTGTAGGTTACCGTGACAAACATGCATTCACAAAATTTTAAGTTTTTCTGTCTGTCGCGACAGACAGAGGTCGTCGTCCCGGGACCTGTGCAGAGTCTGTCGTACGTGCGCACACTGCTGGAGAAGGTGGTACAGCTAGTTCCTGCAACAAAAGCTCAAAAACACACCAAAAACAGATAGCATGCAAGCTCTCTCTCGCTCTCTCTCACAATGAAATGAGGGAAATGAGGTGGGGGGTGTAATATGACCAAAAAACTGAAATTTTTTGTGGAGATGGAGATGGAGGTGGGAGATGGTGGAGATGATGATGGTGATGATGGTGATGCGAAAGTAAGGAAAAAATGAAGAAAAATTAAGAGAAAGAGGGATATTACCTATAACTCCAATGTCTCAACTCGACGTCTTACCATCACACGCTCGTCCTCGAAGCTCTCTCCCCGGCAACGGCGCCAAATTTGGTGTCACTCTAGCACAATGGTAAGTACCAACGTGAGAAGATTCACCTCATAATTGTCAATCCGTGGAGACGTGAGGACTAGTATGAAGACTATGAGCAAATGAAGGCACAAGTGCGTGAGTGAGAAGCACACAAGCATGCACACACATACACACACACGCGCACACAAGGCAAGAACAAGGAGAGGAACAATGGAGTTCTTTGCATTAATCAAAAGGTCTCTTACATAAGCTCAATTCACAAACAATCTAAACCCAAAAATGAGCTCTCTAGCTCTTTTTATAGTAAGAAGAGGAAAGGTAATTGTTAAAAATGGGTTGCCGCCAATCATTGAGGAATACCTATTTTTGTGGAACCAATTCTAATCAAGCAGAATATTTGACCTACCCCTTCAATTTTGGGCAATCCACCAGCGCGTGATCAGTGGACGTGAGGATTCGGCGAGGCCCTCTTGGCCTATTGGAGCCTATAAAAACAATGGATTTGTGCTCATTGGAGGTACAATTCTAGAGATACATTAGTTCAGATACACATTTGTATACGTGCATACAGAGGTCCTCTCTTGGCACTTGTGGCTTCAAGCCTACTGGAGGAAGTCACTCTGTGGTGTGGATACAGAGTGTTGGCTTCCTAGTGGAGGGGTGATAGCACTATAGTTGAAGAGAGTGACTTGGCTCCATTCCGTGTATATCTGTGGTACTTTCATGTTCATTTAGAACAAGTCTCTATATACTGCATTTCTCAGTACTACTCTACATCAGTTGTGATCATTATATGGACTGCACGAGTCTCTTGTAGTGAGGTTGTTTAGTCCGGTTCTGCAGTGTTATGTTAGCTCAGAGCACCAGTATCTGTAGCATTTCCTTGGCTCACAGTGTAATCATTTGTTTGATCTAAGGAATGATTGAGTTCTCCAACTATCCTCATTTATCTTAATCCTTACTCTGGGAATCATTGTTTTCTGCCTGCTCACAGAAGTGTTTAAGGGTATACTTCCCTAAAGAGAACCTCCCTTGAGTAGGTGAGGTACTGGATGTGTTTATTCTCTACTCTTAATAAAAGTGGATACCCCAGTACCTCCTCTACAGTTTGGCATGCATGGTGGGACCTTTGCATTTCTGTGAGAGGTATTTTTGACCTATTGCATTTGCAAGTAGGTACATGACCCATACGCAAGCAGATAAGGAGTCTCTTCGGGTTCGGAGGAGCCTTCACAAGTTAGCCATAACCACGAGTAGTGAGTCTACCTCCCCTCTGCCCTCCCTAAATTTATCTATTGATTTGGGTGCGACACCATTGTCAAAAGAGAGGTATAGGAGAACCTTAGACTTCTCCTCAGATACGTCCGAAGAAACACCAGTACAAATGGAGGATCTCTCTCATATACTCTCCAGATTAAACATTAAATTCCCTACCTTCAAGGGACAAGCTTATGAGGATGCTGATGATCATGTGAGGAGATTCATCTCTTTATGCCGTGGACGAGGTCTGCAAAATAGAGAGGATGCAATGCTGGCACTCTTTCCATCAACATTGGAGGGTCTTGCAGACAAATGGTATAGTCAATATGCAGATGGCCATTTCACTACATGGGAGGCTCTGAAGGCGGCGTTCTCACAGACATTCCGACCAAGTGATTCCTCGGAAAGAGCTCTAGATCAGCTAGCGAACTTGAAGCTAAGATCAGGTGAATCCTTTCATGAACTTCACACTAGAACAAAAGCACTTGTTGCACGTCTGCCGCATGCTCCAGGTGACTTCTTGGTTAAAAAGTGGATAGAAAAGGCTCTACCCAGGTCATCCCAGCAGAAGCTACATGAGTCTCTTAGATTGGATGCGACCCTCAATGATTTTGTTGCAGCAGCATCACGCATAGAAGAAGCAAGGAAACATTTTGAAGGGGATACACAATCAAATTATGCTGCAGACTTGGATCCTATTGGGCAACTGAGGAGGGAATTGGAGGCATTGAAAATGCAACAAAATCAACAAGAAGAGAAGGTCTTGCCACCACTGCGTCGCACTGATGATGAAGTAGCCCAACTTCGCCGTGAGTTAGACGATTTGAAGACCACTCAAGATATAAGGAGACAAATTTGGTGTACAATCTGTAACAACAATGGACATTCCAATGCTAATTGCCCTAACAAGGTAACCTTTTAATTTTGTGGAAAGGATGGTCATGAAGCTAGAGATTGCTACTACCTCAAGGGTATATAGCAAAGAGGTAACCCTCAAACTTTGGATTCATACTATGCTAGTACTTCAAATACATCTAATAGAGAGGAGAATCGGCCTGCAAAGCCTAGATATAATAGACCTTTGATGTGCTATCGTTATGGTGAGTATGGCCACATGCAAAATAGGTGTTCTCTTCCAGAAGATGCACCTCCTTGTCAACATTCTCTAGAGGCCAAGGATCATTATACAAAAGACTGCCCAAGAAGCTGTCCTGCTCCAATCCACATGATTGCGGTTTCTCCACAAAAAGAAGGTATGACCGCTCTCATGGGGTAAACATTGAACAGATCTTGAAAGGTATTCATCACAAGGTTAGTCTATACGAACTTATAAGGATGGATTCAAAAATAAGAAGTGACTTACTGAAGATTATACACTCTGCTCACTTGGTCCAATCACCTAGTATAGATGGTTTCATGGTTGATTTTCCCCCTGCACCCTTAGCAGACTACCAAAGCTTGAGATTATCTGTTTGTATAAAGGATGAAGCTCTCACAGGTGTGATCATAGATGGAGGCTCCGGTATCAATTTGATGCCAGATTTTACAATGAAGAAACTGAAATTGAACCCCACCAAGTTGGCACCATTCACGGGTACATTAGCATATCAACATCGGGTTGCGTCACTTGGCATTATTGAAAAGGTACTCATGGTAGTACAGGGCTGCCACTTTGTTCTAGATTTCGTTGTTATTGCACTTCCACAGGAGACTTCTTACCCTTTACTCCTGGGGAGACCTTGGATGAGACAAGCAAAAGCTTTGCAAGATTGGGGGAGAAACAAACTATGGATTTCAACAAGCACCAATAACCAACTGCAACTACATTTGGAAGAAGGATTCGACTCAGGAAAAACTACTGGATATACTGTGGACACTCAGGTAATGCCCTCTCTACCCCAAGAAGATGATACATTGATAAATTGGATGATGGGAAGTGTAGAGTGTTGCATAGTGGAGATCAATGAATGGAGGAAGAAGTTGCAGATAAGGTAATTACAGGAAAGGACAATGAAGATCACAAGGTGTTGGAGAATGAACAATTGCAGGAAAATACAAGCTTTGAAGAAGCAACCCATATAAAAGTATCGGAGGTGGAAGGTTATGAACCTAAGAGTAGAGAAGATCTTCCTTTTACAGATATACCTCAAAAATGGATATATTTAGGGGATGAAGAGAACCCTCAAGTAGTTCACTTGGCATCCTCGTTGTGGCATTACCCTCCTTTACTACAGAAGGTAACTTCTTTGCTTTTTTCAAGCAAGACTAGTCCTGAAACATTGGTTCAAGAAGTAAATTTAGGGGATGAAGAGAACCCTCAAGTAGTTCACTTGGCATCCTCGTTGTGGCATTACCCTCCTTTACTACAGAAGGTAACTTCTTTGCTTTTTTCTTACAAAAGTGTCTTTGCATGGTCCTACAAAGACCTAACAGGGATACCAGAACAGCTTGGGTTACATCGGATCCCCTTAATTAAGGGAGCCGCGCCTGCAAGAAGTAGACCGTATCCACTCAATCCGAAATATGCAGAGGCAGTAAAAGCAGAAATTACAAAACTGGAAGAAGCAGGTATAATTGTCCCAATAGAACATTCCAGGTGGCTTTCTTCCATGGTTATTGTACCCAAGAAAAATAGTGGAAAAATAAGAGTATGTGTTGATTTCCGTGCTTTGAATAAAGTGACTGTTCAAGATGGATTTCCTCAGCCCTTCACAGAGCAAGTACTTGAGGAAGTAGCTGCTCACACTTTGTATAGTTTCTTGGATGGTTTTAGTGGCTACAATCAGATAGTGATCCATCCTGATGATAGGGACAAAACAACCTTTGTTACTCCCTGGGGCACTTATGTCTATACTCGCATGGCTTTTGGTTTGAAGAATGCACCAGCTTCATTTAATAGAACGATGTATCTAATATTGGGCAAATGGTTAACAACCTTTCTACGCATTTTCATGGATGACTTTTTAGTATTTTCAGGTACAGATAGAAGAGCGGCAGTTCAAGATTTCCATGATCATTTGGAAAATCTAAAAGAAATTTTTGAGCAATGTCTCAAAACAGGTTTGAAATTGAATCCTGATAAATGTCACTTTTTGGTCACTAAGGGCACTCTTCTTGGTCACATAGTATCTGCTGAAGGTATAACCGTGGACCCTGCAAAGGTTACGACTATTCTTTCCATGCCAATTCCACAAAGCCCAAAAGAAGTGCAAAGTTTCTTGGGTCATGCAAGATATCACAGAAGATTCATTCAGATGTACTCATAAATAGCTAAGCCCTTGTCAAGGCTTACCAGTAAAAAGGTCCCTTTCTCATGGAGTGCTCAAGCTGACAAATCATTTTGTGAACTAAAATTGAGGCTATGTAGGTCATTGGAATTTCATGTGCATACAGACGCTAGTCTTCATGCTGTCGGTGCAGTTCTAGCTCAACCATCATCACATAAGGTTGATAGACCTATCTCCTATGCCAGCAGACTAAACCAAGCTGAAAGGAATTACAGTACAACGGAAAGAGAAGTTTTGGCTATCGTATTTGCTCTTCAGAAGTTCCGACATTATCTCCTTGGTGTACATTTTATAGTTATATCTGATCATCAACCCTTGAAGTATTTGATAAACAAGCCTAGAGTAGCTGGAAGGATCTGGAGATGGTTACTCTTATTTTAAGAATTTAATTTTGATATTCATATTAAGCCAGGAAAAGAGCACTACATGGCAGATCAAGTGTCCAGGACGGCAATGAGCGAAGAAGCAACAGGTATTAATGATGAACTGGTGGATAGCAATCTTTTCCTAGCAGTAATTCGGACTCGTTGGTATGATGAAATTCTTCATGTTCTCACTACTGGAAAGATCCCAGAACACTTGACACCTGTAGCCACATGTTATGCCACTAAATGGATAGAGGCTAAAGCTACTGTGGACTGCACGGCTTTAATAGTAGCTAAGTTCTTGTATAAACGTATTTTCTCAAGATTTGGTTGCCCACTGGAAATCACTAGTGATAGAGGCACACATTTTATAAATCAATTGCTCTAGTTTATATTTGACAGGTACAAAATCTTCCATAAAAAATCTTGTGCCTACTATCCAAGGGCAAATGGCCAAGCAGAGAGTTCCAATAAGATTTTGATTGGATTGCTTCGCAAATTATCTTTCGATCATCAAAGCTTCTGGCCGCAAGCATTGATCGGTGCAATTTGGGCTTTCAGAACCACGAAGAGGGGAACCACTGGCGAGACTCCATTCCGCCTAGTATATGGGAAAGAGGCATTGCCACCATTCGAGTTCATTATCAGAAAGGAAATAGGAACCAAAACCATTGGAATTGAGCCCCCCATTCAGAGATTGGTGGCATTAGAAGAATATAGAGAAGGGGCAATGCAGAAACTTCAGGTAACACAAGAAGAGCGCAAGAGATTGCATGACAGGTATCTGAGATCCAACGAAGTTCAGGAAGAGTCCATGGTTTTAGTGCATCAAGTCCCGACAATTTGAACTAAATTGGCACCTAAATGGATAGGAACTTATAAGGTGATCAAGGTATTACCACATGGTGCGGTGTATTTGGAGGATTTGCAGGGTAAAAGGATTCCCTTGGTTAATATCTCCAGGGTAAAGAAGTATCTAAACTAAGTCAACTTGGAAGGATTTGAACCACTATATATACTATGTGTCATTCAAGTTTTGGCACTTATTTCGTTTATTCAGTAAGCGGATGAGAAGGAAATTGCACCGAGGCGGTGCAAAATCCTGATGTGGGGGTCTGTAGTACCCCTCCTCCTTTCTCTCTCTCTTGCTAGGCAGGTAGGAGGTCCACATTTTGTGGGTTGTGACATCTCTATACCTGGTGACCAAGGATGTACATTGGAATGCAGATACAGGCGTGGCTCATGCATGTTGTGTGAATCCATGTGCATGCTCTGTTCGTTGTCCGGGAGTGCATGATGATCTTCTATATTTGTCAAACCACGGTTTCATTGCCTTGGTTTCTCTCTCTCTCTCTCTCTCTCTTCCCTCTTTCTCTCTCTCTCTCTCTCTCTCTCTCTCTCTCTCTTTCTCTCTCTCTTTCTCTCCCTCTCTCCCTCTCTCCCTCTCTCTCTTTCCTCGATTTCTCTCTCTCTCTTTTCCCTCTTTCTCTCTCTCTCTCTCTATCTCTCTCTCTCTCTCTCTCTCTCTCTCTCTCTCTCTCTCTCTCTCTCTCTCTCTCTCTCTCTCCTCTCCCGTTGATCTCTCTCCCTCTCTCTCTCTCTCTCTATTTCTCTCTCTCTCTCTCTCTCTCTCTCTCTCTCTCTCTCTCTCTCTCTCTCTCTCTCTCTCTCTCTCTCTCTCTCTCTCTCTCTCTTTCTCTCTCTCTCTCTCTCTCTCGGCCTCTCTCTCTCTCTCTCTCTCTCTCTCTCTCTCTCTCTCTCTCTCTCTCTCTCTCTCTCTCTCTCTCTCTCTCTCTCTCTCTCTCTCTCTCTCTCTCTCTCTCTCTCTCTCTCTCTCTCTCTCTCTCTCTCTCCCCGCCATCCCCCGCCCCAACTGTCCCTGCGCTTCCCCGCCATCCCCCGCCCCGCTGCCCCCCGCTCACCCCCGCCCGCCCCCGCTGTCCCCCGCCTTGCCCCCCGCTCACTCCCGCCTGCTTCCCCTCACACCCCCGCAGCCCCCCCCGCTCACCTCCGCCATCCCCCGCCCCGCTGCCCCCAGCTAACCCCCGCCTGCCCCCGCTGTCCCCTGCCTTGCCCCCCCGCTCACCCCTGCCTGCTTCCCCTCACACCCCCGCAGCCCCCCCCGCTCACCTCCGTCATCCCCCGCCCCGCTGCCCCCCGCTCAACCCCGCCCGCCCCCACTGTCCCCCACCTTGCCCCCTTGCTCACCCCCGCCTGCTTCCCCTCACACCCCCGCAGCCCCCCCCCGCTCACCTCCGCCATCCCCCGCCCCGCTGCCCTCTGCTCACCCCCGCCCGCCCCGCTATCCCCCACCCGCTCACCCCTGCTTGCTTCCCCTCACATCCTTGCAGCCCCCTCCCCCCCCCCCCCCCCGCTCACCTCCGCCATCCCCCGCCTCGCTCCCTCCCGCTCACCCCCGCCCGCCCCCGCTATCCCCCGCCTTGCCCCCCCCCCCCCCCCCCCCGCTCACCCCCGCTTGCTTCCCCTCACACCCCAGCAGCCCCCCCTCCCGCTCACCTCCGCCTGCTTCCCCTCACACCCACGCAGCCCCCCCCTCGCATCCCCGAAGGCCACCCCTCACACCCCCGCAAGCCCCCCTCAGACCCCTCGTACCTCACACCACCCCTCACACCACTCCTCGCACCCCCGCAGCCTACCCCTCACACCCCCACAGCCCACCCCTCACACCACCCCTCACACCCCCGCAAACCCCCCCCCCTCACACCCCCACAGCCCACCCCTCACACCCCCGCAGCCCACCCCTCACACCACCCCTCACACCCCCGCAAACCCCCCCCCCCCTCAGCCCCTCACACCACCCCTCACACCCCCGCAGCCCACCCGTCACACCCCCGCAGTCCACCCCTCACACCACCCCTCACACCCCCGCAAACACCCCCGCAGCCCACCCCTCACACCACCTCTCACACCCCCGCAAACCCCCCCTCACCCCCTCACACCCCCGCAAACCCCCCCCTCACCCCCGCAAAACCCCCCCCCCCTCAGCCCCCACAAGCCCCCCCTTAGACCCCTCGAACCTCCGCCCCCCCTCAGCCCCCGCAAGCCCCCTTGACTCACGATGTCTACTGAAGTGGACAAAGGGATTTGCAATATCTGATGGGATTGGGAAGGAAGTGGTTTAGTCTTTGCAAGAGGTGATGAAGAAGCAAGGTGTCAACATTAGAGTTGCAGCTTGGGTTAATGATACTGTGGGAACCTTGGCTGGTGCTCGTTATTGGAATGAAGATGGGATGATGGCAGTGATTCTAGGAACTGGGACGAACGCTTGCTACATTGAACGTGCAGAAGCCATAACAAAATATCAAGGAGACTGTAGTAGCCATGGATGGTGGGCTTTATGAACACTACCCTAACTTTAGAAGTTGACTTGAAAGGCCGAAGGCGTGAATTTCCACCATGCTGCAGGAGACTATAGTAAATGAAGAAGTACATGGGCTTTACTAGTATTGATGCTACCCCACCTGTCATCCCAATTTCTCAGACTGCATAAATAAAGGGCCTCAAATTGCAAGTAAGAAGAGGAAAGGTAATTGTTAAAAATGGGTTGCCGCCAATCATTCATGAGGAATACCTATTTTTATGGAACCAATTCAAATCAAGCGGAATATTTGACCTACCCCTTCAATTTTGGGCAATCCACCGGCGCGTGATTAGTGGACGTGAGGATTCGGCGAGGCCCTCTTGGCCTATTGGAGCCTATAAAAAAAATGGATTTGTGCTCATTGGGGGTACAATTCTAGGGATACATTAGTTCAGATACACATTTGTATACGTGCATACAGAGGTCCTCTCTTGGCACTTGTGGCTTCAAGCCTACTGGAGGAAGTCACTCTGTGGTGTGGATACAGAGTGTGGGCTTCCCAGTGGAGGGTTGATAGCACTATAGATGAAGAGAGTGACTTGGCTCCATTCCGCGTATATTTGTGGTACTTTCATGTTCATTTAGAACAAGTCTCTATATACTGTATTGCTCAGTACTACTGTGCATCAGTTGTGATCATTATATGGACTGCACGAGTCTCTTGTATTGAGGTTGTTTAGTCCGGTTCTGGAGTGTTATGTTAGCTCAGAGCACGAGTATCTGTAGCATTTCCTTGGCTCACAGTGTAATCATTTGTTTGATCTAAGGAATGATTGAGTTCTCCAACTATCCTCATTTATCTTAATCCTTACTCTGGGAATCATTGTTTTCTGCCTGCTCACAGAAGTGTTTAAGGGTATACTTCCCTAAAGAGAATCTCCCTTGAGTAGGTGACATACTGGATGTGTTTATTCTCTACTCTTAATAAAAGTGGATACCCCAGTACCTCCTCTACAGGTATCAAATAAAACTTTAACAAGATGTCCATAAACTTCCCCACTCATGACAACCAACTCGGTGTGTGGAAATTGATACCCGTTCTAAGCAGCTAGGGATAACACCACATCTGAAAGATCCTTAACCTTCTTATTGACTGCTATATTTAAGATGGGTTGTTTATTTTTAGATGGAGGATCCATCTTTGTGTCTGTAGCTCCAAGATCCAAATACGAAGGAGATGACGGAGTGGATGGCAAGGACTGGTGCCTCTCCACCACCATCTCTGCATATATCTTCTTCCTTTTCTTAGGATACATCCTATAAGCATGCCGACCTAGGCATTCATAATAGAGGCCCTCATGGTGAGCCTTTTCTTTTTTTTGTTGTTTCCGAATCGATCTCTAAAAAGCTCTATCCACCATGGATGCAATTACTTTTCTCTTCCCATGGCTGCAAGTCTAAATAACATTCATCTATCTGGTAGATACTGGAACTGAAGCTATGTTCGAAATCTTGTCCAAGTGTTCTTTTGTCCAGAAGATTGCAATCAAGAGCGTTGCCCATCCTCCAACACCAAGGCAAGTTCTACTACCTCATTTAAGGTGTGGCACTGCTGCTTGCACACAAGTGGATGCAAAGTCTCCCTAAGCCCAAGCACAAATTTATGCACATGAAGAAAATCAGGCACTTGGTCTGAAATCTTCAATAAGATTTTCCTATATTTTTCTGCATATTCGTGCACTGAACGTTGTCTCTACTGTAGGAAATACCATGCATCTAGAGCCCTGGTATGCTGATCTAGAGGAATAAAATTATTGTAAAATATGAACTTGAAATCTGCCCAAGTAGCCGGTTCTATCTTATCTTGCTCTATTTTCCTCTACCACTGATGAGAAACATCCATCAGACTCTAGGTGGCATGCTAGATCTTTTGCTTCTCATCCTCAATATTGCAAAGTCGAAAGCATTGTTCCCACTTACTTATCCACTACTCTTCTGCATCTGTCATGCTCACACTAACCTGTCCATGTTATTTTGGTGGATTCAAGTCCTTTACTTGCCATTTGACCTCTCTAGTAGTAGATGCCCACACATCTGCAAGTGGTCTTTGTGAACTAGATGGTTCAACACATGGAACTTCCATGTGCATTGGTGTAGCCACTAGCGGCACCTCTGGTTTCTTAATTGGTTCGAGGATCATCTGAAGAGTATCCTCCATGCCCCTAACCTTGGCATTAATAGCCCTAATCTTTGTAGTGTAAGGTCACTCAAGCTCAACCTCATCGATGGGAGTTATAGTCTTGTCTGAATTCATTCTAAACAAACAACATAATTGTTAAGTCATTTGAATGTAAAATGCAATACCTAACTAACAATGCTCTTAATTAATGATTCGTTCATGCAAACATAAATAAGAAGATGTAATCAAAATTCTCTCTCAATCCCATATATCCACAAAAGACAAGCCTCACTCAATCCCTACGTCCTATACAAGTTTACATGATAACTATACAAGTTATGGCCAATCCTAAAATACATCCAGCGATAAGCGCCATGAACAAGCTAGAAAAGCTTTATACATTTGCGAAAACGATTTATAAATGAACCTATACTAACTACAAGTCTAATGCAAGCTAATTTCAAGTGATTTTCCCTAGAAATATACAACTTAAAGTCTTTGATAACTTCGTCTAACTTCTTATGTCAAAACATACAGTACTTGCAAAAAGACCAGAACATTAGAAGTACTTTAGTATCTCTAATAATTAAGATTTTTGGTAGTATTATAGCCCTAGATATTAGCTCTCACCTCTAAGTAAAATCAGGTGCATTGGATCTATGATCATGAGTTTATGACCAAACCTCTGCAAACCTATACCTATGTACATGAGGTCCTAGGAGTGATACATAGCTCCCAGGATTTGAGTAAACCAATCAACTGAACTCTAAAATTAGTGGAATTTGCTTCATTGGAACATTTCAAGCACTTATCTATAAACCA
Source organism: Ceratopteris richardii (assembly GCA_020310875.1). Taxonomy (NCBI): domain Eukaryota; kingdom Viridiplantae; phylum Streptophyta; class Polypodiopsida; order Polypodiales; family Pteridaceae; genus Ceratopteris; species Ceratopteris richardii. The sequence continues at coordinate 162,916,430 of CM035429.1, read as the reverse complement.
AGTTTCATTTAAATATCACTCTCCAAATGAGCGAAACAAGCTAACTAGTGTCTACAACACCTGCACATTTTGCACTATTCAAAAAGTAGACCAAAGGAAAGATTATAATCATAGACTCTCTAAATGAACTCCAAAGGGCTTCAAATTTGGTGAGCATTAAGATAGCATACCTTGCAAAAATTTCCAAAAGAATCTACCCTAATTCGACATTCCATAAAAGAGAAATGGCATAATCACGAAACCTCTGTGCACTTCTCTAGTAAGTCCTCATGAGAGGGACCAGAGAGCACAAATAGCCTTTACACCCTTTGAATCTTATCCAAAATATATATGTCTATAATCACACTCTTTTCCAACACATGATAAAATTTCATATCATTTGGATAAGTGGTGGGAGAGAAACACCCACCTTTCTGCACACCATTAATAAATTGCCAGATAGAATTCCCTACACAATGATCAGAGAGATTTTCATTTTTCTCTTAATGCAAAATTCTAAATTTTATGCAATTTGACGCCCACAAAGTACAATACATGAGCGTTAATATCCAAGAAACAATGCAGTAATTGGACACGCTTATGAGGAGATATGGCCCTGCAAAAGTTACCCCTATACACCTTCTAGAGGGTAACTATTGATACAATAGGTCTGAACCTTTTCAACCATTTGACCTATCAAAAAAACGTTAAAAGACATGAAAATTGGTATGTTAAGCACCTAATCCTCTACCATCACACAAATGTTCATCCTAATTGGATCTTTCTACTTAAATTTTGAATACAACAATATGCAACAATACCCTTTCTTGATGCAAAAAATAATTTCAATGTACTTTGATGATTCTTTTTATGCATTCGAAAAAAAAGATTTTAATGGATTGGTATGCATAAATATATGGCCTCATTACTAATAAAGTCATTCATTTGCAATAGATCATAAACAAAGAGGATACGTATTTGCAAAAATCAAATCATAATACCATGGATATCTTCCAATCTTTAGAAATAACTCTTTGAATAGAACTTTTATTGAATGCATCATTGAAATTCCATGTGCAAATACATTCCTAAGCACTCATTCCTTAATATCTCAAGAAATTCATTGAATATAAGCAATCAAAGAAGAAATTCAAAATCAAATTTAGCTTAATAGACTTAGCTATCAAAATCAACGTTTTCCCTTTCTTCTAATTCATTTCCTATAATAATCTTAGAGATTAAGTGGTACTTATAGTTGTAAATGAAGAGAAGAGTAATGAAAATTATTTCTAATGAGATAAAATCCCCTCCCTAAGTATCTATGAGAATATAAGAAAATAATTCAAACCTCACGAGTTTCTTACAATTCCACTTAGTCAACTTGAAAGCCCTAGATAGATGGTGAAATCTAAACAAAACCTAGTAAATGACCTATCATTGGATGTTCCTAGAGAAAGTTATGACCTTTATAGTGAACATAGGTAAGCATTTCAAGGGCTCAAATTAGAGAGAAAGTGTTCTATGTACTCTTCCTCTCTGTGTGTGTGTGTGTGTGTCTCTCTCTCTCTCTCTCTCCAATGTCCTCTAGGCAGACAAAGTGTGCGTAGCAGCCCAAACATCCCACAAAGATGGATTCTCTCCTGAAAGTAGGCCTTTATATAAGGCATTAAAGATGTATTCCAACATCTCATGAGAAGAGAGAGCAATATGCTCTCTTACACTCACCCCTCACGTGAGCGTGATGCTCAGTCCTTGAGAGATGACATGATGATATCATACCTGATGGATGGCCTCTGTACTCGTGTAGATGAAGCAAATAGCCATCTTTTTTGAAATCACCTTTGAAAACTCCACGCTCAGCCTGCATGAGTCTCCAAATTTGCATGCAAAAGCTCCCATGTTTCCCACAAAAATTATTAAAGAAGCTGATGAAGTGGCCCTTTCTCCACAAACTATGCCCGCTCTACCTCAAGCCCTTGATACCAAATGAAAGATCCCAACTAGCTACCTACCACTCGCCTCCCAACCTTAGATAGCCCTTGCCCTTGCCACATCTAGAATCTTCTCTAAGGTCGAAACACTCCTCATATGGCCACTCTGACGAGATGAAATAACCTCAAAGTTTTGTGCTAGAGCCTCGGCTCCCCCGTGCTCTGGTCCTTGACCCAGCTAGGCTCCTGGACCAAATGAAGGTAGACCAATGGTACACCAAGGAGGCCTAAATAAATCTAACACTAGTGAGTTCCAAGTATGCATTATGTTCTAATTCTTTTAGTGAAGTGCAAGTGACATGATTCTATTCCCTAACTCAACTCACTTTGGGAAACCTAATGAGCTATGAATCCATATCATAAGTTTAAGCATATCACTAGCACTCATCTCTTTGCTCCCATATTTCAAGGATGTTCTTTTTTGGAGTTTCACCATCAGCTCTAAAGCTACGACTTGAAATAGAGAACCTGAATGGAAGGGGTGCATTCTTCTTATCACCACTACGGCCCACGGGTGAGGGATATAACACCTTCCTGCAATGGGGAGGGAGGAATGTTGGGAGGTGGTTGTGGTTGTGCAAGATAGTAGGGAGGAGAGGAGGCAGGGCCTATGGTGCCCATTGGGGAAAAATGGAGGGGTGGGGGATTGCAAAACAATAGAAGGTGGGGGTGGCAAGGGGAGGGGGGGAAAGAGAGAGAGAGAGAGAGAGAGAGAGAGAGAGAGAGAGAGAGAGAGAGAGAGAGAGAGAGAGAGAGAGAGGAAGGAGATAGATAGAAAAAGGGTGAGAGAAAATTGCGCCCGATACCTCGATGTGTTCTTCTTCTGTGTTCGATCATTTCAAGAATCCTTTTGTAGATGTTTAATTCCATAGTTAGTTCTTCAATGGTTAGGATTTGAGAGCCTAATTGTAAACACGGTGAGAGAATTATCTGTAGAAACATTTGTATGTGAATAAGTGATGAGTGTCTTTTGAAACAGGTGCAATCTCGATGGTCAAAGAATTGATTAGATCTCAATCCACAGTGTAAAGTTTTACACAAATGAGCAATCAAAATCTAAGTTGGAAGGTAAGACATCTATGGCTAAAAGCATTTGATTAAATGGGTTGTAATTTGGGAGAACCTTTCATTAGAATTTGTAGTTGTCAAAGTCGACTATATAGGAGGACAATTTCACACATAGGTAGATTGTTTGGATCATTTCTCAAGATCTATTAAATATTTTGAGAAGATATAACTTGGACGTGGTGCGCAAAAATTAGAAAACACGTCGTACAAAGTTTCATTGAAAACGTTACACATTTGGTCAATCAATGATTGAGTTATGTGCAGCACACTTTTCTAAGTAGTAACTATCTTCATAGTTAGTGCAAATCTTGATAGTTTGGCATTGGTATTCGAAAATTGATTAAGGTTTTGAGTTATTCTTGATATGTAAGTGCAGCTTGTTCTTTTGGATATTAACACTCTCCATCAGTGGTATTAGAGCAGGGATCATCAAAATAGAAGAAAGGAGGACCTCAAGTGCTGCAATCATACAAAAGTCAACATTTGAAGGTTCAAAAGGTGAAAGCTTAAAGGAAAAGATTGAGAAGGAAGCATGAAGCTATCAAGAAGATAAGAAAGAACTTCATTCAAAGTAAAGGTACACTTATTCCTCATAACGCTTGAAGAATTTAATACATAGGTGAAGAAAGGATGGGAGATTCTCTTTAGATAGAGAAATTGGAAAAGACGCACATTGAAAGGATGTAATGCAATTATTGTAATCTTTTCATAAAAAAAGAGGCACGTGGAAAAGAGAGACAAAGCATCGCCGGGCTGTGCATCTAGGCGGTGTGCCTATGGATCGATTCCAGCGTAATTCATTCATAGTGTTGTATTGTTCTTTTAATGTTTGGTATTGAGTAACTCTAGTGATATTGTTGATATTTTGAGATTGATTGGTGAGTATAAGGTTAATGGTGATAGCGTGTTAAATGTCATTAAGAGTTCACATATTTTGGTTGTGGCAAATATTGTGTCTGTTGCGTACTCTTTGAGGAGATTAGCAGTTAAGTCTATCAAAATTGTCAAATTAAGTTATTGAAGAATTCACTATAGTAACGAATTGAATGGGGAAATACATATAGGGCCTCTATATTACAGACCCTTGACCATCCCAAGAACCCATTGGAAGTCTTGTTCTAGTAATAACTAATCCGACGGTTAACACTTGAACATTGGCGCCGGCCATAGGGTGTGGAGTAGCCAGTCTAAGAGCAGATTAAGGTTTGAGAAAGAATCCTATGATATATGCCTGTAACACATTTCCGAGAATCTTACCCGAGGTACAGAAATGATTAGCATCCCTCGAAAGTTCCTAGCGTGTTGGGAACACCTCCTCGTGGTAGTAGTTAAGGACAATCGTTGGAAGGAAAGCGGGATATATGGGCTAGTGGAGTGCCACCTCAGTATTTTCTTGGTCAAGAACTAAAGGGTATACAAGAAGTGTCATGGACAAAGGAAACCATCTTGAATCTCAGATTGCATGTGAATTCTATATCTCATGATTGGTTCAAAATTTTGGGAAAATAATGCTTCCATTGCATCCGGAACATGCAAAACCCTAAGATTGACTGTCTTCTTGCTTGATTCTGATATCCTAAGACCATTCTTTGAATTGATGACATCATCAATTCGTAACCACCCTAGAACCACCCTTGGAAAACCTATATAAGGAGGGGTTGGCCACATTCATAATCAGTCTTGCCAATACCACTCTTGGGAGCTCAAGCAGTCGTGACCACCAAGTAAGTACTCTCGAAGTTCCAACTCCAGTTCTTGTCTTGTTCCTTCTTCTATTCTTGTCTAGTCTAGTTCTTGGACATCCTCTCTTGTACTCTTGTAATCTCGTAGTATGAAATCTTGTCGAGTCCTTTCTTGCATCTATTTCATCCCCCAAAAGGGAGTTCTTGTAATCTAGAGATCTTGTTTCATACTTATGATCCTAGGTTGTGGGATCTCCTCTATCATCTCTAGTCGAGTTGATGATACCTATCAGTCCCGGGTTGTGGGACATCTTGTATCAGTCACGTATTCTTGTATCATTTCCCCTTCGTGGGTGATCTTGTAATCAGTGTATTTCTGAAATCTTCTCTACTGTACTCAGAGAGCACAATCTAGTGCTCCCCTGACATGTTGGCAAGACTAGCTTCTATCCAAGACAAGGCATCATGGAGAACGCTTATGAACAGATTGTAGCATGACTTCAGAGTCTCCAACTGCAGGTTGAGGACGTAACTCATTGACAAATAGAAGTCGAGATGGGACATCCAGTGCATGTTGGTGCACTCCTCCAAGAACTAAAATAACGAATTGGGAGTCTTCAAGAAAATCAAGGGCGTATTCAAGTGAATCAACAACCTAGTACATCATTTATGAAGGAACCCAAGATTTGCATGCTAGAAACGTTTGATGGGGATCACACAAAGTTTTGTGGATTTCTCAAGCAAGTTAAATTGTACATTTGTATGCAACCTGATAGATACCCTAACAAGGCATCCAAGGTTGGGTTTATTTGAACCTTGCTCTATGGGCAAACATTATCATGGTTTGCCCCAATCTTGGAGAAGAACATGGAAGTGCTTCAGGACTATGAGGGGCTTCTTCGAGAACTCTCCACCACATTTGGAGTTGCAGACACAAGTTGAGTTACAGAGACAAAAATTCGGAAGTTACGTCAAGGTAACCACCCTGCCTCTAACAATGCATTTGAATATAGGTACTTGATATGTGATCTCACTTCACATGAAGATTATTTCATAAGCTAATTTAGATGGGGTTTAAAACATGATGTGAAAGACCTTTTGCTCATGATGCGAGAGGTTAAAACATTGAATGAATATATCATGCAAGCTATTCAATGTGATAATCGACTTTTTTCAAAGGAAACAAGAAAAACAAGTAGAAGGAAGACCTCACTAGTGGAAACCTTTCCAGCCCGCCACTAAAGATGAGTCTATGTGTGAACCTATGCAAATAGATGTAACAAGGTTTCAGCCTCTAACATTAGAAGAGAAATAGAGAAGGAGAGTTAATAAGTTATGTCTCTATTGTGGAAACCCTGGACATATTGCAATTAATGGTCCAAACAAGAGAACTAACTCTCGAGTCGCAGCCACCCTTGTAGAGCAGGGAAACGCGGAATTCCAGTTGTAAAAGAGACCCTGCAGCCAAACCATGATATAAGAAAGGGTCTCATAATTCTAGCTATACCCATAGAAACATTTCTTGCACTTGTCAAGTAAATCATGCCCAAGAAGACCCTTCCCTTTACAGCCCTAGTAGATTCAGGAGCCTCCTCATGTTTCATTGATGAAGGATTGGTTAAGAAATATGGAATTCCTATACTTCGGAAGAACAAACTAGTAGTAGCGGAAGTAGTAGATAAACGACCGCTAGCATCTAGGATTATAAACATGGAAACCACACCATTAAGAGTACACCTAGGTGACCATGAATCCCTCATATGTTTCAATGTAATATGAAGCACAATACATCTAGTTATCATTGGAATGCCCTGGTTAAAGAAGCATAATCCAGACATTAATTGGGAAAAGAATAAAATCACCTGTCGAGATATCTAGAAGAACCCAACATATGTCGGAGCCAAAGCCTTCATACATGCACTAAGGAAGGAACCTACATATATCATCTATGCCATACGAGCTCAAGAATCCAATGAAGATGATCCAGTATAGCTACCCAATCAGTACAAATGCTTTGAAGATGTCTTTGAAAAGGAGAATGCAGATATCCTCCCAGAGCATAGACCTTAGGATTGCCCCATAGATCTTCAAGAGGGAGCACAACCACCCTTTGGACCCATCTATAGACTATCCCCTGAGGAACTTACAGAACTATGCACGAACATTGATAAAAATCTAGCAAAGGGGTTTATCAAACACTCAAAGTCTCCAAAAGGAGCTCCTATTTTATTTGTAAAGAAGAAGGATGGGACTCTCCGGATGTGTGTAGACTATTGTGGATTGAATAAATTCACTATAAAGAACGAATACCCTCTACCACTCATATCAGAGATCTTGGAACGCCTTGGAAAAGCAAAATTCTTCACGAAGATTGATCTTCGAGGAGCTTACAACCTTGTCAGGATCAGAGAAGGAGACGAATGGAAGACAGCATTTCGAACAAGGTATGGCCATATTGAATATGTAGTTATGCCATTCGGTCTTACAAATGCTCAAGCTCTCTTCCAACATATGATGAATGATATTTTTTGAGAATATTTAGATGATTTTGTAGTAATATACCTTGATGATATCTTGATATTCTCCAAAAATCTAGAGGATCATGAATGTCATGTAAAGATAGTCCTAGAGAAACTAAGAGAAAAAGGATTATATGGGAAATTGGAGAAGTGCTCTTTCCATAAGACAGAAGTGGAATTTTTAGGGTACATTGTATCAAATAAAGGACTTTTTATGGACCCTAAGAAGATTCAGACAATCCTTGATTGGCAACCACCTTCATGTGTTCGAGATGTACAATGTTTAATGGGGTTTACCAACTTCTATAGGATATTCATAAAAGATTACTCCAAGATAATGACACCTCTTACCAAGCTTACAAGGAACTCCAAATTCTCATGAACCGAAGAAGCAGAAAAAGCATTTTAGACCTTGAAATCAACATTCACTACTACTCCAATTCTAGTTCATCGTGATTCTACTAAGCCCTTCTTCCTAGAGACAGATGCATCAGACTTTGCCCTAGGGGCCATTCTCTCACAATATGGAGATGATGGACAACTACATCCAATTGCATATAATTCAAGGAGATTTTCTCCTCTAGAAATTAATTATGAAATTAATGATAAAGAACTTCTTGCCATAGTGGATGTGTTTGATACTTGGCGTCACCATCTAGAAGGAGCAACTCATAAAGCTATCATGTAAATAGATCACATGAACCTAGAGTATTTTATGACCACCTGCATCCTCAACAGAAGGCAATCTCGATGGAGTAAATTTTTATCCAGTTTTTAATCTGTCATCACATATCGTCCAGGATTGCAACAGTGTTAGTCAGACGCCTTGTCAAGAAGATCTTACCTTGCACCAAAGAAGGGTGAAGAGGCCTTCGATCAACAAGAGTGTATTACTCAAGCTTGAGCATCTCCAATTAGCAGCTATCTCTTCAACCCAAACATAAAATTCGGCCTTGAATCATTTGATTCGTGAGAATCTACCACAAGATGAATTATTTTGTAATATTAAGAAAAAAATGCAAGAACAAAAAGTCCAAGAAGTAAATGAATTCCAGGAAAAGGACGGGTTACTATTCTATAAGAACCTATTGTATGTCCCTCTAGGAAAGCCCAAGATCCAAGTACTTCAACAACATCATGACAACCTTGCGGCAAGACATTTTGGAGTAAATAAGACAATAGAACTCATATCTAGGGATCTTTTGTGTCCTCAAATGTGGAAGGAAGTTAAAGAATATATCCAAACCTATGACACTTGCAATAGATCTAAGGTACCACGACATAAGCCTCATGGCCTCTTGTAACCTTTATCTATTCCAGAAAGGCCATGGGCTTCATTATCTATGGATTTCATCACAGATCTACCAAAGTCAGATAAGTATAATGCCATTCTTGCTATTATGGATAGATTCACAAAGATGGCACACTTCATTCCAACTACAAAGGCAATCACAGGTGTAGACTCTTTCTCAAACACATCTTTAGGCTCCATGGATTGCCTCATTATATTGTCAGTGATCGAGGTCCACAATTCATATCGAGCTCTTGGAATAGTCTTTGCAAGCTCTTTGGTGTTCAAGTTAAACTATCTACAGCAAATCATCCACAGGCTGATGGACAAACAAAATGGCTAAATCAAGTCCCAGAGCAATATCTCCGTTGCACTAGCAACTATCACCAAAATGATTGGTTTGAGTTGTTACCCTTTGCAGAATTTGCCTATAACAATAGTGTTCATGCATCTACTAAGAAAACTCCCTTCTTTGCAAACTATGGACAACATCGAAGGATGGATATACAACTCTCAAATCATGTCAAGAACCCAGCTGCCAAAGACAAGGCCTAGTACCTGATGGACATTTACAAAGAACTCAAGGAACAAATCCATAAAGCTCAACAACAATATAAGTACTATGCAGATCAACATCGTGTTGAGAATCCATCGTATCAAATTGGGGATAAAGTATGGTTACTCACAAACAATTTGAAAAACTTCAAGGCCTTGTGCAAAGTTAGATCATCAAAGATTTGGTCCATTTACCATCTTGGCCAAGATTAATCCAGTCACCTTCAAGCTCCAGCTACCAAGTACCATGAGAATACATCTAGTTTTCATGTATCCATGTTTGAACCATATCTGATTTCACCATTGAGGGGGGAGAGACCTAGTCCTTCACCACCTATCGAGATTGATGATCATGAAGAATTTGAAGTTGAGCATGTCCTAGATTCGAGAATATCCCGAGGAAGATTAGAGTACCTTAGTCATAAGAAAGGGTATGACATCAATGATCGTACTTGGGAACCTACAGAAAACCTTCAAAGAGCACCAATCAAGGTTCGAGAATTCCATAAGAAAAATCCAATGAAGCCGAGACCAGAGAACGTGACCGCTCCTCGTGGAACTCATCGCTTGAGGGGGAGGTAATGTCATGGACAAAGGAAAACATCTTGAATCTTAGACTCCATGTTAATCCTATATCTCATGATTGGTTCAGAATTCGGGGAAACGAATGCTTCCATTGCGTCTGGAACGTACCAAAACCCTAAGATCCACTGTCTTTTTTCTTGATTCTGACATCCAAAGACCATGCTTCGAATTGATGACATCATCAATTCATAACCGCCCTTGGAAAACCTATACAAGGAGGAGTTGGCCACATTCATAATCAGTCTTGCCAATATCAGTCTTGGGATCTCAAGCAATCGTGGCCGCAAAGTAAGTACTCTCCAAGTTCGAGTTCTAGTTCTTGCCTTGTTCCTTGTTCTAGTCTTGTCTAGTCTAGTTCTTGGACATCCTGTCTTGTCCTCTTGTAATCTCGTAGTATGAGATGTTGTCGAGTTCTTTCTTGCATCTAGTTCATCTCCCAGAAGGGATTTCTTGTAATCTAGAGATCTTGTTTCATACTTAGGATCTCGGGTTGTTGGATCTCCTGTATCATCTCTAGTCGATTTGTTCATACCTATCAGTCTCGGGTTGTGGGACATCTTGTATCAGTCACGTATTCTTGTATCATTTCCCCTTCGTGGGTGATCTTGTAATCAGAAGTGTATTTCCAAAATCTTGTCTATTGTAGTCAGAGAGCACAATCTAGTGCTCCCCTGACAAGAAGTGCAACCAAACCCCATTCGCAGAAATTACGGTTGGTGGAGTAATCGCTGATTCCCATGATAGTTTGGCAAATTCCCATGGTAGCTTGTTGAATTCGGATGATAGCTTGGAGAATTCGGGTGGCGGCTTGTTGAATTTCGGTGAGAGCTCCACTTTGGGTTTTGATTTCGGAGAAACTAGTGTATTGGTGGATAACAGTTCTAGTGAAAATTTTATCTTAGAAGCAAAATGCAAGGAATGGTAGTTGAATTTAGGCATGTGTGATTGAGTCAATGATATCATATTATCTGAGAATTTGTAAGGTGGTGAGACACGTTCAAACCATTTTGAAGTGATACTTACTCCTGATTTAAACAACATGAGTGGTACGCAACAACAACAACAACACCAACAACAATAACAGCAACACCATGAACAACAACAGCAACACCATGAACAACAACAGCAACATCAATACCAACAGCAGATCATGCCCCCACGGCCGGTACCTATTGCAGTTACATATACGAAACTTTGGGGGACTCCCAGGTGATGATCCTGATGCTTATGTTCTTACTTTTGAAATTAATGTTGTTTTACTCAACTATCCAACAGATCTAGCATATAAGGCTATAGTGTTCCAATCCACTCTTGTTAATGAAGCTGCCCACTGGTTAACCAAACATGATATTAATCATTTCGGTCAATATGACGATGTTAAGTATGCCTTCTTACAACATTTTTGGTTAAAGAAAAATGCAGCTAAAATATTTGATTATTTACAAAGCAATAGACAAAAACCACATTAGAATGTGCAAGAGTATGCAACTTTACTCCTCACTCATCTACAACAGCTACCGTTGATGCATGCTAGCCTATCGGATGATATGATTACCTAGTGGTTCATTCATGGACTAAGCCCTCAACTCAAACAAGTTATGATTATACGATGTGACGGTCCTATGACCTTCGATGCAGTCATAGCCATGGCATTATAGGTGGAGCATAAGGTTGGTGGTTTTACTGAAGATTTGGATTGGTTAAAGGCATCCAAGAGTATGAGCGAGGATCCATTGAAATATGTGTATTGCACCAAATGCAAGAACCCAAGACACACCACTTCAGCATGTGCATTAAATCAAATGTATTGTGCTATTTGTAATACGGCAAATCATTCCATTGAAACATGTCCATATAATGCCAAAGTGCAGACTAGACCAACCGTAAATGTCATAATACATGAGTAGGGACAATAGGCTACCCAGTATGTACCATCGCATTTGCAAAATACCTTTTATCAAAGTTAAAAAACCTACAAGGAACCACTACGAAACAATTTCAGATAGAATCAGTGGAACTCGGGCCAATCAGGTGAAGATGCATCTCTTCCACCACCAAGATGCCATTTTTGCGGAAAAATTGGACATATTCGTAGATATTGCAAAGAAGTGTCCAAATATGATAAGCAAAGAAAAGAATGACTAAATCCAATGGCAAATATGATATATATCTAAGTAGTGGATACCCAAGCAACAATAGTTCAAACACAGTCCGGTAAGAAGTTGCTACCAACTGCTGAGATATTTAAGCCAGGCATTCAAGAACAAAAGAGAATTTTTACTAAATTTAGTACATGGGAAAGTCAATAACCAACTGTTTTCCCCAATCTTGTACCAGTGGTCCAGCAAATAGTATCGAATACACCACCAGAAGATATGAATCCGGTCAAATTGTCACCGGAGGGCACACCGAACTCAGTATCGGGTACGTCAAATCTTCACTCTGTGTGGAATATTTAATCGAAAGCATCTATTAGGATACCATTGGGGCAACTGTTAGCCTTGGTCCCTTGTATACGACAACAATTTGAGCAACAAATCGATTCAGGATCTTCGTGTACACCTGCTACAATAACTATTAGTCCATAACTTGATTCTACAATGGACCATGCTGTTCCTTTAATTACCGTATGGTATAAAAACCACAAAATTACACAAGTACTAATTGACGGAGTCTCAGGTGTGAATATTGCTACAACTCCACTTTGTAAAAGGTTAGGATGGACTTAGATTGAACACGTCCAGTTTTTTGTTAGAATGGCTCATTAATCTAAGGTACATCCAGTGGGTTTGGTGCATGATATACCCATTACCCTCCAGAGAGCGGTGTTCAAAATGACATTTGATGTTTTGGAATTCCCTTAATCAAGTCTAGATTACAACTTACTATTTAGCAGGCCCTGATTGAAACAAGAAAAAGTGTTACAGGATTCATCTGCACATGAACTCATTTTCAAAAGCAATCATAAAAAATATGCGGTACCCTTGGATGAGATGAAGCCTTGCTTTGCCAAACTCGTGCATATGTTGGATGGACTTTTAGATGATGAAGAAGAAGCTTTCCTAAATGCTAACTAGGATTTGTCAGCACTAGGTACAATTGATTTACAAGCCATTGTGGATAATTGGACTCCGACAGCTTGTACGGTAGTTTCACTTACCAAAGGAGTGGATCTAGTTACGAATCATGTCTTGGATGCCGCGCCTCTCCAGCAATTATTCCATCCATCTAGGCATATCTCCATGCCCCGAAAATTTTATGTACCGGAAGATCAACTAATCACTTGTAATTTGGGAGATGAGGCTAATCCACGGTCGGTTAAGCTTAAGGCTTGGTTACTGGAAACCTTTCAAGATGATTTACTATAGTTTCTAAAAGAATTTTATGATGTATTTGCATTGGATTATCGCGATATGAAAGGATTGGACCCTCGTATCTACCAACCGTGTGATTCTGAAAACGGATATGCGGTCAATTAAAAACCCAGTTACCAAATGAATACCAACTTTGCGGCTCAAGTGAAGGCTAAATTGGATCTGCTATTGAAAGTAGGCTTCATTGTTCCCATTGAGCAGGTTAAATGGATCTCTCCTATTGTCATTGTCTCAAAGAAAAACAAGCAATTACGCATTTGTATGGATTACCAGAGGTTAAATGGAGCTACGATGCCTGATCCCTTTCCACTTCACTTTTTGGATATGATATTAGATGATGTTGCTAGAGAAGAAATGTATTCCTTTTTGGATGATTATAGTGGCTATAATCAAGTGCGCATGGCTGAAATGGATATTTGAAAAACAGTGTTCATTAGGAATTGGGATGTATATGCTTGTATGGTGATGTGGTTAGGTCTCCGTAATGCTCCCAGTACCTTTCAACGATGCATCCAGGAAATCTTTTCTCCCTATTTAACTATGTTTATGCGGGTGTATTTGGATGATTTTTCGTTATCAGGTGACGCATTGGCTCACCTCGATCAACTATGTTGCTGCTTTTCTAAGTATCAAGAGTTTCGTTTGTGCTTAGATCCCAACAAATCGGTCTTTTTAGTTTCTTGTGGCAAATTGCTCGGTCATATTATTTCACAACGCGGCATTCAAGTGGACCCTGATAAAGTGAAAACAATGTTGAATGCGCCTACCCCTACGACACAAAAGGAAGTTATGAGATTCCTTCGACAAATACACTGGCACGAACAACATCTTCGGTGGCTTGCTCATGTGGCTATACCACTGAATCGATTGATTACTAGCAATCCTCGATAGTTTGCATGGAATGAGGAATGCCAATGTTCATTTGATCGCCTGGAAACACTCTTAACAAAGGCTCCTATTTTGCAAGCACCAAATTGGCAACTCCCATTCCATGTCTTTGTGGATGTTTCTGATAGTGCAATCGATAGTGTAATAATGCAGCAACATGACAAGTGGTTTCACCCTATTTATTATGCTAGTCAATGATTAGCCGATGCTGAACATAATTACTCTGTCATTGAATGTGAATGTCTTGGTTTAGTTTATTTGGTAAAAGAAATTCAAGCACTATTTACTGGGATGCCCATTTACCTTTCATGTGGATCATGCTGCTCTAGTTTATATTATATGAAAACAACATTTAGGGGGCACATTAGCCGAGTGGGTGTTGTTGCTGCAAGAATTTGATTATGAGGTGGTCCATCACCTGGGGTCAGCGCATGCTCTTACTGATTTTTTATCCCGGCTTGGTTCCAGTGAACTCCCCAATGGTATTGATGATACCACTCTAGCTACCTATGTGACTGAGTCGGTTCAAGATGATTCCTAGATGCTCCCTATGGCACCGTCGTACTATGATACCCTTATGATATTTCTAACTAGTGGTTGATCTCAGAGTAATACTTTTGTCTGCTCGCCATAAATTGGCCATGTATAGACGTCAATTTTGGCTAATTGTGGGGCAGTTGTATTATATGGATCCACTTGGTGCGCTTTTATGATGTATCGCACCACATAAAGTTTCTTTTGTCATTCAAATGGCTCATTCTGCTCCAACTGGTGGCCATCTTTTAGTCGACCCTACATATTGGAAAATTCTACAGAGTCGATTATGGTGGCCCACTATGCAGCGTGACATTGCTACTCATGTCCAACATTGTGATGCTTGCCAACAATCTGGGAAACCTTTACAATGACATCATTTTCCACTTTAGCCTATCCTTCCCCTTGAGCCTTTTCAAAACTAGGGATTGGATTTCATTGGACCCATTACGCCTCCTTCTACGGTTACCAATCATCTGTATATACTTAACTGTACTGACTATGCTACTCGATGGGCTGAAGCTTGGGCTTTATGGTCCACAATTGTTTTGATGGTCACCAAATTTTTGATGAGTGATGTTTTTCATCATTAGGGTCTTCCCTTGGTGATTTTTGCTAATCAAGGTACACATTTTGCTAATACCTTAATGCAAGTGCTCACTCGCACCTTTAAGATTCTCCATAAATTTAGTTCCCCTTACTATTCTCGTGCAAATGGACTAGCCGAAAGTACCAATAAAACCCTTTTGAACATGCTAAAGAAACTTGTGCTAAAATGTTTGCAGCATTGGGATCAAATCCTTTCGTTGGTCTTATGGGCTTATCACACTATTTATAAAGTTGCTACCAAAGGTACACCTTTTAAATTGGCATATAGGCTGGAGGAAATCGCAACTATGGAAATGGTGGTACCTAATTTATGGGTGACATTGGACCGTAAGTTATTACTTGAAGAGTCCTTCCCTTTTTGATTGGATGTGTTGAGGTCTTTGGCTGAACAATGTCTTGAAAGTTTTCTGGTGCTTCAAGAAGTGCAACTTCGGCAAGCCAAGAACCATGATCGATTCCTCAGGACTCCTGTCTTTACCAAAGGGCAATTAGTTCTTTTTTATAATGCTAAGTCTAATCATTCGGCTCGCAAGTTCAAGCTTCGTTGGTTTGGTCCCTACCGTATTGGAGATCAGGTTGGACCAGCTACTTATTGGTTATCCACTTTAACTGGTACTCTTCTCCCTAAAACCATCACTGGGTCGAAACTTTGTCCATATTGTCCACTATCTACTTCATCTTAACTTGGTGATGGTACTATTTCTATTCATCCGGCTTATGTTTGTTTTGTATGTTGACCACTGTTTCCATTACAAGTGTTTCGGTTGACCATCTGACCATAAATTTCTTGTTTTGATTAATTATTCATGATTCACCGTCACACTCCATGCTTGGGAATTCCTTAATGTGCTTATATCATCATTATGCATGCATGTTTCCCTCCACGGGTGATGATTGTGTGTTCTACTCATGCTTCCATCATGCACTCTTACTTAACCGAGATCTTGGTCCTCTTTTTTGCTATTGTGTTCTTGTGCTTTATGTATTCCTCGTAATACTATTGCACATTCAACTTATCTCAACTGCCATGGAAGCTCTTGCCAATATTACCACTCTCCGTGCCGGTTTATCTCCGGACATGGGTGATTTCTTGCATACCCGCGGGTTATTGGCGTTCACCGAGTTGCTGTGGCATTCGATCGAATGTCATCCCTACTTTTCCTAGGTCATTGCCACTATTGCTGATACCCCCTAGAAGAAGACCTACTGGCCTATTAACTGCCTAAATCCACGCATCAATGTTACTTTGAACAGTGTGGTTGAAGGATTCCATCTACCTCAAGAGAAAAGTGTGGATGTGCGCCTTCTTCCTATGGCGAGGATGAAGTAGTTATTTCCTCGCTAGTCTTCTAACGAGTTCCCTATCCTCTGTCGACCCAAACCGGAATCGTTTGCACTTCAATTTTTGTTAGTTGCTCTCAACCTGCAAAAATGCATGTATGGGATATCTCGACCATTTTATTCCATGATTGACACTGCTGCCCAAGAATCAGTTAACTGGGTGTTATTCTTCTTTTGGCGAATCCACCATGAGTGTCAGGTGATCTCACGAGAAGATAGCCAAAGGTGCTATTCCTTGGACCCATCTTCCTCATCTTCTTCCCTTTCTCCTTCCTACTGTTTAACCTGTTCAACTTCCTCCAATGACTACCCTCCTCGTCCGTGAAGAATCAAAGCAAGTCATGGGTGTTGATGATGATAATGAAGATCTTCTGCAATTCTTCCAAGAGAAACGTACGAAAATTAGTCTCTCCTAGAGTCATGCACAAGTCTCTTAGACTACGACACTTCTGGAGACATAGCCTCATCCGTGCAGGTCTCTTTTGCCCCACCTTCACCTAAAGGTGAAACTAATAAAGACACTGTCACGGAAGACGTTCAAACCCTTGATACGCTCGATCAAAAATAGCAGGAGACTCTTGATAAAGCATTGTACAGAGTCATGGAAACTTTTAACCAAACTGAACAAATGCAGATTAAGGAGTCTCCTATTCATCCGGATGCTCAACCAGATAAGATGGCCTCCACTGCACATACTTCCTCATCGAAAGCTACGACTCAAGGTACCCATACCGCACCTATAGTGATACCTCCCCCTTCCCTCTCTAAGGTGCCCTTACCTCCTAGTCCTCCTCCCTCACCTCATCATTCGGTGGCTGTCTCCCATTCTCAACCTATTTCCTCTTCTCCTGATTAATCCCCCCCTTCCTCTTTAGCCATAGTTTCTGTCAACCCCTCTCAACCCGTATCAACCTTTATAGTACCCGAGTCATTTGCCCAGTTAGCCCAAATTGGTGATTTTCTCCTCCACCTGTCTAAGAATCTCCCTAATTAGCTACATGATGCTCATCACTCGATCCGTACTAAATATCAAGCAAAGGTAGACCTGTTGGAAGCCGACATCGCACCACTACAAGAAGAAATTATAGCGGTCAAGGCACATGCAAATTTTTGTTTTGCATCAACTTGTTCTTGTTGATGTTCCAAAGTACCTATTGGGTTCTCTTACACATACCACAAGCTTAAAAGGTCTAATTAACATATACAAAGAGTTAGGGCTAGTCCAATGCTGGTTTGTTGAACCAACTTCACCACTTGAAAACTCAACTTTCTAAGCCTCTCCAAGATTTTCCAACTTCTTTCACGATATTGCATGCAAGAATGTTCCTTAAAGCATGAATTTTAAGTATTCAACAAATGTACATGGAAAGAAACAAAAAGACATATCCAAAGACATCTATAGGTGAGCATGAAAACATGTATGCATCAAAATCATGGATTTAAACAGAGTTACAAAAGCCCTATAGCTCAAAATGTTTCTAGAATTCCAAAATGCTTGTGAGAGGCAGAAATGTTCAGCTCTTTAATCTCGCTAATAGTGTCAGAGATGCTAGAGGTCGAAATATCACTTTTAAGTGCTACAACTTCCAAATTCTAGAGAGGGAAAAAATTAAGGCATTATCTTAGAGTGATTCAAATGTAGAGCCTAAAACTAAGTACTTAAAACATGATTGAGTTTTTTTTTTCACAAAGTCACTTTTATTCTCATATGCATGCTCTTCCTTTCTTTCATACAACATTTCTCTTAGTTCTTTCATCTTCATGTTCAATTTTCAACCACAAAACATGATGTAGATAATGCTAAGAAAGATAATAGAAATAATGTTATCCATGAATTTTATTCATGTGTAAAATGACCTAATTATTCATTCTAAACATTATGCACACAATGTGTAATGGAAAACTCAAAGTAAATTGTTTCATTATGGAACGGACTATTACACTACTTGCCACATCAATTTGGCATATGTGCCCACACAAGATAACATTGCAAACCTTTTCACAAAATTCTCTACCTAGGAAGAGATTTGAAGCTTTTCATAAAGCCCTTGTCCTACTACCTTTTATGGATTGATCTATTACCACATAGCTTGGCATTTCCTTATACATGAGTGCTAGGTCCTGGTTCACCACATCAATACGAGGAGGATTTGTTCATATATCTTACTTGTTATGTGTGTGAACACACTAGGGATTGTGAAGGGAAATTTTTTCTCTCTTTTGGAGGTGTTTTCCCTTGGCTTTTCTATACATTTATAACCCTAATGGGTCACTTATCTTTGAACATTAGCTTGGTAATTCATTTACTGTTGTGTTGTGCTCCAAGTTCCTTCTTCTTCTTTGCTGGGTTGCATTTATTCAACCCAATAATTAAAAAATACTGAATATGGTTCGTTTTATTCCTGATTTTCCAAAATAAACACTGAAAAAAATGGATGGATATGTTTTCGATCCAAATGTTTTTGATCAAAAGTGCTTTCGATCGAAATATTAATCGGTCAAAAGCGCTTTCGATCGAAAAGAGTTTTGTAGTAGAAAAATATATATTTTTACATTCGATCAAAAAACTTAGTCTGCACGTGCTTCATTGATGTAGTACAGAGCTTTAAGCTTGCAATTTTTATCAGAGAGCTTCCTTTTTTATCATTGAGGTATTCTTTTAATTTTAATTTTATTGTTTTGTTAATTATATCATGCATATTGTATGATTCGCATATGCATCTCTTACATATGCTTGATTTTTATTTATATAATTATTTTTGTGTCTTTTAATCATCCATTGTATACATGTTTGACTCGCACAAGCATTCCTTACTGGTATACATCGATGAAAAGCATTTCAAAATAAACCACTACTTTGATTGTCTAAATCCCCACATCGATTCTTACTCTCAGAGTAGTATAGGACATAGCAATAGATCTATTGAGATTGTTTGAATTTCCACCTCGATTCCTACTCTCTCAATAGTATAGGGAGTGTGTAGGGACTATTGTGATTCTCTGATTCTTTGACGCTTACTCTCACAATAGTCACTTAGATTCCGATGAGAACACTTAGTGTAGGTCACAAGGTGTATAGAAACTATTGTGATTGTTTGATTCTTTAACTCTTACTATCACAATAGTCACTTAGATTCCAATGAGAATACTTAGTGTAGGTCACAAGGTGTATAGAAACTATTGTGATTGTCTCTTTCTTTGACTCTTACTATCACAATACTTAGATACACTTATATGACAAAACGCGTACATAGTATAGCGAATGTATATGAAATATTATAAGTTTCTGATTCTTTGACTACTACATTCTTAATAGTTACATAGATTCACTTCAAGATTATAATTACACTTTTTATTTAATTATAAATCTACTTATTTAACTATGCATATGTCTATCATTTGTGTACACATACTATTGATTTATTTATCCATATACTTACTAATAGTCTATTTTTTCTTTTGCATAGATGGCAGGTAAAATAAACAATCAGGAGCGAAAGTTTTTAGAAGAATTTGTGTGCTCGTACATATATCAAGTGAGAGAATATGAAATCACTGTAGCCATGGACACTGTTAGTTAAAAAGATTTCATTGCGCAATTATCCAGAACAACATCTATTAATGTTGAAAACAAATTTGGAAGTGTGTCTAGTGGAGCACATGTCTTCAGAAGAGCTTATACGTATCTTTTGATATATCATCAAAGTACTAGAGTCATTGGCCGTGGATATCACAAGTATGCTCGGATTCATCGATAAAATTAAATTTATCGATTTACATTATCAGACTATAAGAGAGGAAAGCGATTAAAACCGGACACAACTGAACACCTTGTGAGAGCACACGTAGATCCAAATACAAGAGATGCATATGTGAATATGGGAGATCAAACATCTAACAATCTTTGTTTGCTCCCATATTCCTCTATTCTTTTTGAAGATGCAACTCTCGTGGGGGAAGGACAATATGGAATGATCCATAAAGTCAAGATATCCCACCCGAGATTCAGCAATGAAGTGTTTGTTGCCAAGCTATTCAAATTACATGGAGCTGACATACAAACACGAGAAAATGAAGCCATCAATGAAGACACAGTGTTATCTATTATGCATAGTGGAATTATTAGTCCACTTGGTTTGGCAAGACACCATAGAAAAAGTTAGTGCCTCATTTTTCAAATTTTGGAATGGTCGTACATTGGACATATGGCTAGAAAGAATGAAGAAGGAATACATAAACGTACCATGAAGTAGAGGTGTGAAGGACACAAAAGGATAACAACCGTGAAAACAAATATTTGGAAGCTGATCAACGGCCTATTACAAACAATATCATTTTTACACACTTGTAATACATCCCATAACAATCTCTATCTAGGCAACATCTTGTTGCATTTTGAAGATCAACAGGCTTGCATTGGATTATGTGATTTTGGTAGAGCAACATATTTACCAACCAGAAAAGGTTTTACTCCATGAAATGGACTTTTTCTACAAACATTGTGAGAGAAAGCCTTTCTAGAGTGAATGCTATTCTGTGTGTGCGTGTCTAATGAAGGTTGTAAGTAGTGTGAGTTTGAGGTGCTAAAGTTTCCTATTGATGCTAAAGTGTCCCGGGAAATGGTTTTGGTTGTTTCTAAAGAAAACAAAACCTAAATGGAAAACACTTAAGCAAGACAAGACAAGACAAGACAAGACAAGACCTTGTTCATATATATGCATTAACATGTTCATATATGCTAGACTACCTTATAAAAAGACTTTGGGTTTATTCACTATGAACTCCACGAAACCCTGTCTTCAGTAATGTAAGTTTAGCTCTTGGATCCTTAATGATTCACGATACAAATGGAAGGTTAAAATTCTCCCATAACGTGTTCTTAAATGTATCTTTTCACTAACATATATTCCAATGGGGAATTATTCTCTAGCAAAGTTTAATGGAATTCGAATTAACACTTTCTAATTGAAGGTAAAAGGTTCCCAAATGAAGAAGGGACTATTGAGCATTATCAAACCATATAAAGAATCAAACTCTTTGACAAATACTACCATAAGCAACAACAAAGATCTAAAGTTTGTGCAACAAGGTTAAGGAAACTTGAAATGCATATTTCAGGCATCGGCAACAACTTGATTCATCACATCAATGCACATACTTCCTCAATAGAAGCTTGGGAGATATGGGAAGCCATGTTTCGTGAGAACCCAAATCATTCAAAGGTTTCACGTAACCTGCAACTCCACGCAATTAGTTGACATAAAGAAGATACTCTCACAAGCCTTATAAATAAACTCAAAAGCATATGTGTATAGTTTTCATCAGTTGGTTGTAATATCAAGGGAATACCTCATAAATACAACCATAGCGTAATTAATTTGAAAGAGAAGGATTCATCTCCTCATCTTACGAATATCATTCAATCATCACAAGAGCATTATAAGAAGAATATGGTGGATGTTCATAGCTCTAGTGAAGCATTTATGGTTACCAAGACGAGCTTCAGGGACTCTTCCAATTTCCAATTGTGATTTGTAGAATGAATATACAGATGAGTGCTTCAAATTACTTCAATATGTTAGATTTACAATAAAGGGAGAAAGCTTAATGTCAAAGGCAAAGAACTTGTATACATCATCAAGAGCCAAAGTGAACAAAATGAAGATAAAGACGATCAAGAAAAAGATGGACAACTATAAGATCAAGATCTTAATCAGGTGTACAAAGATTTATTAAAGGAAAAAAACATATCTTAAAGGAAAAGGATAAATAGATCTTAGCAAAGAACCATTGGATACAATTAGCAATCCATGGTTCACATGAAGGCTTACTTCTAAGAGAGTGGAAAAGTCAATATTTCTTCACTTTTCAAGCACGAAAAATTTCAGGCGTTCCTTTGCACAACTGAGCCACTGGAATGGCGTTTATGGGAAAGAAAAATTCAAAGAAATAAGCAATATAGTGCAAAAGTGGTAGTATTACCAATATTTCTTCGGAAAACATCGGCATGAAGGATTCAAGAGCCGATTGCTCAATGGCGAGGTTTACAACTGATGGCTACATGGCAACAAAAAAGGGAAGCCAACGAACAAGAAGGGTCATGGCATGAACGGTTTGATTCAAGTGGACTTGAAATAACGACCTTTTCCGATAGCATGTGCCATTCATTCCGAGACTTACAGGTGTCTTGAAGATATATATAAAGCAATGTTACAAATAGTTTACAAGATGCTTCCTAACGTTATTGTTAATAGAATTGCCTACCACTTACAATTTTGGTTCAGTGAAGATAAAAAATGTTTCATCAAGGGGAGATCCATCTTGGAAGCTATCATTGACATCTTGGAAGGTCTAAATTTTGCTAAAGAATCTGCTTAAGATGTAACCTTCATTAAGATTGAATTTGACAAAGCCTATGATAGGTTTGAGTGGGACTTCCTTCTCCAATCTCTGAAAGACCTCGGTTGTGGTCACAAGTTCACTCACATGGTCTCAACAATATTGGAAAATGCAACGGCTCACATAAATATAAATGGCCAACTTTCTCAAGCTATTATACTAAAATGCTCTATCATGCAAACATGCCCC
Organism: Ceratopteris richardii; assembly: GCA_020310875.1. Taxonomy (NCBI): domain Eukaryota; kingdom Viridiplantae; phylum Streptophyta; class Polypodiopsida; order Polypodiales; family Pteridaceae; genus Ceratopteris; species Ceratopteris richardii. Next base: position 162,893,426 of record CM035429.1, on the reverse strand, counting down.
TTGGCCCCACTCTTCTTGGCTATTGCTGCTCATGGTTTAAGCTACATTGTGAAACATTATGCTAGCTTGGGCGAGATTCATGGCCTCTCCCTCCCTCTCAATCAAGAACGAATGCTCATGATATTGTTTGTCGATGATACGAATGCCTTTATACATAACGATAGGACCAGCATTGATACTTTTAGAGATGCCTAAACACATTTTGTGTTGCTTCATGGTCCAAAATAAACCACTATAAAATCACTTTCAGGGCGGTTATAGGACAGTCACCTAGCTTGTTGTTGACCAAGGCTGTGAGCTGATTCTGAGTGGCCAAATTTTCTACTTGTTAGGTATTCCGATGGGATTGGACATATAGATGGTGAGTGATAGAACTCGGGTCTCCTAAAGCTCAATAACAAATTGGCCTACTCGAAAGATATGCACATCAACCTAGGGGGAAGGGCCATGGTGATTAACACGTTCCTGATTTCCTCAAGTATTTATTTTCTCTCTTGTTGGAGACCGAAAGACCAAGAGATTATCAAACTAGAAAGAGCTTGTAGAAACTTTCTAATGATACGTGATCCTAATAGAAGGGGAATTTCCAAAATTAAATGGACTATTTGCACTAGCCAAAAAGATCAAGGTGGTTTAAGAATTCTTGACATCAAAGGCATGCCAATAAGTTAGCTCCAAAATGGTTAATTAAGTCATGGAGCCTCTTGGGCCAAGCTTATTTTTAGGAACAATAGCGATCTTAAGCTTATGGGCCTTTGGGGATGGAAGGACCTCAGCCTCCTCATCCTACTCTTATCCCCTTCTTCAATTTCTCAATGTGGCTCACGTTTGGTTTGCTCAATATGGAAGATTTGTAACAAGGTCAAATAGTTTGTTCAGATAAAGTGAGGATTGGTGGTGGGCAGCCGGTACTAGATAGAATGATTCAATCTTGTTCCCTATCAAGGGCATAAAAGGTTTGGAGACATGGAACCTCCATGAAGCTAAGAAACTTTGGAACAAAGGTTTCCATTTGTGGAAATATCTCTAGAATCAAGATACATGCTAATGGATTAGATTTGAGGACATTGATCTAAATGTAAGAGTGAACTATGAAGAATGGACCCTTTTGCAGAGTAGTTCTTTGCTTGGAAGCGCTAGAGGACTCGCCTCCTCATTGGCGAGGACTCTCCCCACCATGAGGGTTTTAGATGGTTCAATGGCAATAGCCTTCATAATATTCTGCAACTCCAGAAGAATTTAGACCTTCATGTCATGCTTAATAGGAAGTGGTGTCTTGATTGGTTGAACTTGCGATGGGAGTTTAAGTTCCAATCACTTTGGCACCCACTCATTGAGATAAATAAGTCAGTGCTTATGTGGCAAATGTTGGTGCAGATCAATCACTAATTGAATGTTTGAAGACTAAAGAATGAAAGATGAGATCAATTCTTGAAGCTTGGAAGAAGGATACATTCAGAATATATGAGGAATGTACACATATGTACATAGTTCACTTAGATCTTTGATTAGTCATAGACTTGTACAAATTTATCTATAAATACCTTGAAAATGTCGAGGTGTGAGATGAGAGCATATGTAAGAATAGATAGAAGTCAAGAAAGAGGTAGAGAGATGTCATGAGACATGAAAAAGTTAGTTGAGTTTTCTCTCATCACTCAACTGTAACTTTCTAAGAAAAATGAAGAAATATTGTGCCCGATCTTTTCGTGTCTGCTCTGTCTGTGTTTGATCAATTGTAAAATCCTTTTGAGGATATCTAAGTTGGTAGTTAATGAGTCTGTGACCTGAGTTTCAGAGTCTAATTGCAAACAGGCTAGGAGAATTGTTTGTAGGAACATTCATATGTGTTGAGTGTTCACAGTTCTCTGAAATAGGCGCAAATCTCGATCTAAATCTTTTAATCAGTATCACTCCATAGTTTAAAGTTTTGTGCAAGCAAGCACTTAATCTTTAAGTTGGAAGGTAATCTACTCGTGTTTAGAAGCATTTGCTTAAACGGGGTTTGTACTGAGAGAATCGAAGTTAAGAAGTTAGGGGTGTTTAAATTGACTTCTCAGAAGTGCTGATTTAGACATAGGTAACTTGTGAAGTTGATTTCTCAAGTTATACTAAACCTTTTGAAGAACTTTAACTTGGAGGAGGTGCGCAATCTCTAGGCAACACTCCATACAAAAATTCATAGAAAACTTTACATGTTTGATAGGTCAATGAGAAGAAATTGTGCAGCAGACTTTCTGTGTTTTACCTTCTTCACAGATTTTCTCAACTTTTGATAATTTGGAGATTGGACTTCTAATTTGGTGAAGGTTTTGACTTACTCTTGATATAGAGGTGTTCTAAATTCAAGATTAGGTTGTTCTTTTGGAGATTAACACTCTCCATCAGTGGTATCAGAGTAGGAGACATCAAATCAAGGAAAGGAGGGTCCTGACTGCTGCAGATTCAAGAAATTCAACAATTGAAGAACTAAAAGGTGAAAGTTTGAAGGCAAAGCTTGAGGAGGAGACCATACGATATCAAGAAGGACAAAAGGAGTCTAATTCGAAGTAAAGGTACATATATTGTTCATAAAGCTTGAAGATTTCAATACACAGGTAGACACAAGATGGGAGATTCTCTACAGATAGAGAAATTGGATAGGGAAAACTATCCTGCATGGTCAATGAGGATGGAAGCTCATCTTATGAGCAAAGATTTGATTGCTTACATCACAGGAGAAGAAGAGAAGCCACAGTTCAGAGATCCTAGTGTTCCAACTAGGGAAGAGTTAGCAGATTTGGAAAATTGGATGAAGAAAGATGCTCAAGCTAGGAGCATTATCTATATGGGAGTCAATGATTACTTGTAACCTCATATTCGAGGTCTTGAAAGTGCAACTGATATTTGGAATGCTTTGCAGGAGCATTTCCAGAATACTACAAAGTCAAGGAAGGCATCCTTATGGGCAGAGTTTACAACCTTCAAGAAGAAGGCTTCTCAATCTATTTCAGACTATGTGACAAGGCTGAAAGACATTGCAGATGCATTAGGAGCTGTTGATGAAGACATTGAGGAGGATAAATTGGTAAGGCAAATTCTTACAGGTTTGAGAGGTGATGACAAATGGAAGCCATTCATTTTGTCTACAGAGTTATCACTTGACCATTTCACTCCTGATTTAAATCAGTTGCTAGGTCATATGCTAACATTTGAGCAGGATGTTAAAGGAGATGGTGACAAGAGTGCAGGTCATGCAATGTACTCAAAGGACAAGAAGAAGAATAGCAAAGGAAAGCAACAAGCAGGTGAAGATGAAGGTACAACTAGTCAAGCCAACTTCCTAAGAGGAAGAGGAGGTGGCAAAGGTAGAGGAAGAGGCAGGAATAACAAAGATGGAGGCAAAGCTTGCTGGATTTGTGGTAAGACAAATCACTTAGCTAATGATTGTTGGCATAATAATCAGAGTAATGGTGGATACAATCAAAATTATAATTCAAGAGGAAGAGGAGGCAGAAGTCAAAGAGGTAATTTCAGAGGCAGAGGTGGTAGGAGTTACTTTGGAAGAAATGCAGGTAGAGGATTCCAAAGTCAACAATATAACAACACCTACTACAATTATGCTTCAGATCAAAAGGAGGATTCAACATTGATAATGAATGCAACTTGTGAAAGGCAGAGTGAAGATCAAAGAGTTTTCTACATTGACTCAGGGTGTAGCAATCACCTGAGTGGTAATATATCCTTGATGACTGATTTGGAGAATAATGTTTTTAATCATGTTGTTCAAACAGGTGACAACACAAAGCACAATGTGAAGTAAATTGGATCAGTGAAGGCCAAGGATGGTAGCACCTTATTGAGTAAGGTCTTGTATGTTCCTACAATTCCTAAGAATTTGATAAGTGTAGGACAAATTGTTGAAAAGGGATATGAAGTAAGGTTCACTAATGATGGAGTATATGTGGAAGACCCTAGCCAAGGGTATAAACAGATTGTTTCAGGGAAAAAGGAAGGAAGATTATTTACATTGAAGATTCAAGGCAATATTGGTCATGCTATGTTCACATATGGAGGACATAAGATCTCTGAGTTAGATCTTTGGCACAAGAGGCTTGGACATTTCAATGAAAGAGGTATTAAAGATATGATTAACAATGGTTCAGTGCTTGGATTGCCTAATGTTGCAGGTCAACATATGACATACAAATGTGAGGCATGTCAATTAGGTAAGGCTCATAAGAATTCTTACTCCAAGCATGGTTTTATGTACTCAGAGAAGCTTGAATTGGTACACACAGATGTGTGGGGACCATCAAAGGATTTCAGTATAAATGGGTCAAGGTATTATGTGATTTATGTTGATGATGCTACTAGATGGATCACTATCTATGTGATCAAAGATAAGTCAGAAGTGTTTAATACATTTAAACACTATCATACATATGCAGAAAGAATTACAGGTCATAAGTTGAAGAGATTAAGGTCAGATGGAGGGGGAGAGTATTTCTCTAATGAGTTCAGTGATTACTTATGGAATGCAAGTATAAAAAGGGAAGTTACTTGCAGGTACTCTCCTCAACAAAATGGTGTTGCAGAAAGGAGAAATAGAACACTTGTTGAGTTTGCAAGATCCATGATGAAGGAGAAAAATTGCCCTAATTATTTGTGGGCTGAGGCTGTAAATACAGCCACTTATTTGGTCAATAGGTTACCATGTAAAGCCTTGCAGGGTATGACACCATATGAGGCTTGGTGGGATAAGAGACCTACCTTGGATCATTGCAGAGTTTTTGGATGTGTGGCATATGCATATGTGCCATCACAATTAAGGCACAAGTTGGAGCCTAAAGCTGAAAAATATGTTTTCATTGGTTATGATGATAAGCAGATGGGCTATAGATTGTGGAGTCCATCTACAAAACAATTCATGGTCTCTAAAGATGTTACATTTGATGAGCAAAGTACTTGGTATGCAGGTACAATCAATATCAATACAGGTGATGAAGAAGAAGTGAACCAAAGGAAAGGTAAATCAAAGGTTCAAATATTTGATGAACAAGAGAATAATGAAGTGCAGGTTGAAGTGGAAGAAACACCAAGATTTGATCCTGAATATGAAGAACCAGAAACCTCAAGAAGTGGAGAGCTTAGGAGGTCTACAAGGAATAAATGGCAACCTACAAGGTATAGCTATGATACTTCTTTTTTGGCCACAAAAGACTATGCTTATATGATGAAAACAGATGAAGACCCTTCTACATATGAAGAGGCAAAAGGTAAGGGAAAATGGGAGAAAGCTATGCAGGAAGAATTTGATGCACTATTGGAGAATCAAACATGGATTTGGTTCCAAAGCCAAATAGTCAGAAGATCATTGGATGCAAGTGGGTCTACAAGACCAAAAGGTTTGCAGATGGAAGTGTGTCTAGATATAAAGCTAGACTTGTTGTCAAAGGTTTTGCTCAGACTTATGGTGTTGACTATGATGAGACTTATAGTCCTGTGGCAAAGATGACAACCATCAGGACACTTATTGCTATTGCTGCATGTAAAGGTTGGAAGTTATGTCAACTTGATGTGAAAAATGCTTTTTTGAATGGTTATATTTCAAATGATGTGTTCATGGAGCAACCTCAAGGGTTCAGAGATAAAAGGTACCCAGATCATGTGTGCAAGCTCAAGAGAGCTTTGTATGGCTTGAAGCAGGCCCCAAGGGCATGGAACTATAGACTTGTAAAGTTCTTGAAAGAACTTGGATTTAAGGTGTCTAAAGCAGATAGTAGCTTGCTTGTCAAAGCAAGTGATAATGGTTTCATATACATGTGCATATATGTTGATAATATAATCCTTACAGGTACAGATGAAGAAGGAATACAAAGACTCAAGAAGCAAATGGAAAAGGAGTTCAAAATAAGTGACTTGGGAGACTTGTCATACTTCTTGGGCATGGAGATTACACATACTCAACATGGAGTATTTGTGACCCAAGAAAGGTATTTGAAGAACTTGTTAATCAAGTTTAAAATGGATGATTGCAGGGTAGCACCTACACCAATGGAGGTGAATCATAAATTGAGTAAGTTTGGAGGTGAAGAATTCAAGGACATGAGACAATATCAGAGTTTAGTTGGTAGTCTTATCTATGCTACTTTAACTAGACCTGATTTATCATATGCAGTAGGGGTTTTGTCTCAATTCATGCATTGCCCAAGGAAGGAACATTGGATTGCAGGTCAAAGAGTGTTGAGGTACATTAAGGGTACACTCAATGAGGGTTTGTATTATGGGTTTACCTCAGATACAAATATCAAAATTTATAGTGATGCAGATTGGGCAGGTAATCTAGATGATAGAAGGTCAACTTTTGGATATATGTGTTATGTGGGAGATAAACTTATCTCATGGTGTTCCAAGAAGCAACATACAGTTGCTTTGTCTTCTACAGAAGCAGAGTATAAAGGCATGGTTGAAGCTGCAAAGGAAGTAATTTGGCTCAAGACTTTGATGAAAAGTTTTGACATTGTGCATGGGGTACCAATTATATATGGAGATAACATGAGTTCATTGTATTTAGCTGCTAATCCTGTTTTTCATGCCAGGACCAAACACATTGAGATTCAATATCACTTTCTAAGAGAGAAAGTGATGGATAAGGAGATTGAAGTCATACATACTTCAACAAAGGATCAGATAGCTGATATGCTTAGAAAGAGCTTGGATGGACCAAAGCTACAGAAGTTTAAAGACATGGCAGGTATAAAGAAGAAAGGAGAAACCTCAATTGATGATTGAGGGGGAGCTGTTGGTGCAGATCAATCACCAATTGAATGTTTGAAGACTAAAGAGTGAAGGATGAGATCAATTCTTGAAGCTTGGAAGAAGGATACATTCAGAATATATGAGGAATGTACACATATGTACATAGTTCACTTAGATCTTTGATTAGTCATAGACTTGTACAAATTTATCTATAAATACCTTGAAAATGTCGAGGCGTGAGATGAGAGCATATGTAAGAATAGATAGAAGTCAAGAAAGAGGTAGAGAGATGTCATGAGACATGAAAAAGTTAGTTGAGTTTTCTCTCATCACTCAACTGTAACTTTCTGAGAAAAATGAAGAAATATTGTGCCCGATCTTTTCGTGTCTGCTCTGTCTGTGTTTGATCAATTGTAAAATCCTTTTGAGGATATCTAAGTTGGTAGTTAATGAGTCTGTGACCTGAGTTTCAGAGTCTAATTGCAAACAGGCTAGGAGAATTGTTTGTAGGAACATTCATATGTGTTGAGTGTTCACAGTTCTCTGAAACAGGCGCAAATCTCGATCTAAATCTTTTGATCAGTTCTCACTCCATAGTTTAAAGTTTTGTGCAAGCAAGCACTTAATCTTTAAGTTGGAAGGTAATCTACTCGTGGTTAGAAGCATTTGCTTAAACAGGGTTTGTATTGAGAGAATTGAAGTTAAGAAGTTAGGGGTGTCTAAATCGACTTCTCAGAAGTGCAGATTTAGACATAGGAATATGCCTAATGTTTGTTTTCACTGCTCTAAATGAAGACAGCTAAATAAGGACTAATGATTCTAGACTCGTGAAACAAAGGATGGTAGGGTGAACAAATCCAAGGATCCTCACGTACCCAGTGAAAAATAAGAAACGACCTATTGGGTCATCGATAAAGAAAAGTACTCATAATATCGATAAAAATAAATAAACTCAATACTAAATGGATTAACTCTTTTGAGGTTGTACTTAATGATGTTTTGACTGCTTGTGAGAGAATCAGTAGATGGGTCGCCCTAGACATAATGAAAACAAGGAAAACATTTATGCTAATGTTGATAGGGAAGAATGCCAGGAACCTTCCAAGGGCCAGTTCAGAAATCCTAAAACACCTAGGGAGAATAACTCATAATAGAGTTAGCTAACTACAAGGAAGACGATTGTGGAAGGTATCAACTCTTAAAAATGAGCTTATGATTTTAACAGTGGTACCCCCATTCTTTTTTTAATATAAAGGAAGTTCGGCAATAGCCTACTCTCCCGGACTTGAATTAAATAAAGAAAAGTACAAGAGAAGGGGACTAGTGCCCACGGGACCCCCCAAATCCCACAAAGCAGGGGAAGCTTTTACAGAGCTTAGATGACATTACAAAGAAGGTTAATTACCCTCTCATCACCCTCATGTGGGGCCCACTTGGGTTTAAGCTTGTTATCGATCAAAAGGAGTACTTGATGATGCCTAAAGTGGGGGGATTTTTTACAGTTGACAATCCTTTTGCCAAGGAGGAATAGCGATTTCTCAATTGACCACTCCTTGGGGGAGTCACCGAAGTTGAAAGCACATCTTTCCCTCCAGATTTTCCATAGGACCTCCCCTCTGATGGCGTTCCAGAGAGTCGCGGAGCATCCGATCGCTTCTCCCAGCAGGGATTGCTGCCAACTGAGACGTTTTTGAAGTCTAATTCTCTTTACAACTACCTGCCAGAGTCTGTTGGAGTTGGGGCAGGTAAAGAAGATGTGTGAAACATCTTCGATAGACCGGTGGTAGCGTTTGCACCAGGGAGGGATCCCACAAATTTTGCTAGCCTTAAGGTTGGTCCAGATTCCATGATGAAGGATTTGCCATAAGAGGACAGACTTTTTGATTTCTATGAGGGGGTGCCAGATAGCCATGAACTCCGCGTCCATGACAGGCACCACTTTTTGTTGAGGTTAACCTGATAGTCGATCGTTTCTTTGATGTTCGGGACTTTTGATAGGCTATTCCCATTGTGCCATTTGAGACCAAGCGAGCTCGACATGTCGTGTCCCATGAGAAGGCGAACTTTGTGTCGGTCCCAGGCGAGACATCTGCTTTGCAACGTGTTCCATTCTTCATGCGAAATGTTGATGCTAGGATCAATATCCTCAAAGTTGATCCAGCGGTTGGTGTCTTGTTTCCAGAGATGTTTCCATTTTTTGAAGCCTTTGTTCCATAGCTTCTTGGCATTTTGAATGTTCCAAGATTCCACACTCCGGATGCCATGGATCGGAAACTAGATAGAGTCGTTTTGTCTGATACCGGCAGCCCACTTCCAGTCTTCACTTATTCTTGTGAAGCTTTTGACTTTATTCCAACTCTTCCAAAGGGAGCACACCAGATTAGAGCCTTTCGGGAAGACGGGGATCGGGGAAAACAACAAGGTCAAGATGTCAAGATTCTTCCAATTTGGGAAGCCCATGAGCGCCAACTCATTTTTGTTTCTGAAGATCAGCTTGGCCCACGAGGCCTCCCCGTTGCACCAAGCCTTAATCATCCATTTGGCCGACAGTTTGTTAGCCATGCACCCGATGTCCAAGATACCAAGTCCCCCACTATCTCTATGGCTGGTGCAGATGGACCATTTGATTTTAGGCACCCCCCTCCTATTGTGGTCGCCCGTCCAAAGGAAGTTTCTACAAATACTATCCAGTTTGGACAGATCATGCTCTTTCGGTCTCCAACAAGAAAGGAAATAAATGGTAGATGATAAGAGGAACGTGTTGATAACCATAGCACGACCAGCAAGATTGATTTGCATAACTCTCCAATAGTTAAGCTTGTTTTCGAGTTTGGCAAGCACCCAGTTCCACCGCTGTTCCATAGATACGTCAAACCCCAAGGGAATCCCAAGAAGCCGAAAAATTTGGCCCTGCGGAATGATTTGATAGCCATGATCAATGAGAAGGTCGGGCTGAGACCCACCAATAGCTCTAAAGGCGGTCTTAGAGTGGTTGATTATGGATCCAGAGGCTTCACAAAAAGTAGCAAGACACTTCCAGAACGTCTCAAGGCTGGTACTATCATTGTGCACAAAAGCGTTCATATCGTCGGCAAAAAGTCTCATGGTGATCTGACTGTGGTCATGCGGCAAACGAAGGCCTTTAATGTTACCAGCTTCCACCTGATGCTCCACCAGCCTGCTAAGCCCTTCTGTGGCAATGGCAAAGAGAAGGGGAGCCAATGGGCACCCTTGTCTGATAGATCTTCTAAGTTTGATCACCTTTCAAAGATTTCCATTAATGTTAATTTGGGTCGATGCATTTTCGAGAAGGGTCACGATCATCTTGGTGAATTTCTGACTACATCCAAGATCTTGTAGCGACTGTAGAATATAGTCCCATTCTAGCCTGTCGTAGGCTTTATCAAAGTCGATCTTGAGGAAAACAACTTCTTGTTTAGACTCATTTGCAAATTCAAGACCTTCCCAGATATCTATAATGGTTTCCAAAATTGACCTGCCTTTGATGAAACCTTTTCGGTCCTCGCTTAACCACGCTCTCAAGTGGCAAGAGATTCTGTTGGCAATGACTTTGGCGATGATCTTGTATCCTGTTTGGAGCATTGTAATGGGACGCCAGTTCTCTATTCTGTTCTTTTCCCCTCTTTTGTGTACTAACTTGATAATGCCATTGTTGAGACAAGAAGGAAGCACGCCAAACTTGAGTGCCTCTTGCCAAACCAAACGAAGAGGGGTGGCAACCACCAACTTGAAGGATTTAAAGAACTCATTAGTGAGCCCGTCGGGTCCCGGGATTTTACCTGAGGGGAGGGCATCAATGACCTCAATGATTTCGGCTTCAAAGATAGAGGCATGAAGCAGAGAGTGAAGTTTGGGTGGTATCCTGTGGGGGGAAACCCTCGATATGGCAGCCATACAGTCCCTTCTATGGTGGGAGAGGGGGTTTGAGGTCCCCAGGAGTCTCGTGAAGTGCCCTTCAATGATCCCAAAATTGTCTTCTTCCGTATTGCATACATTGCCATTTGAGTCTAGCAATAAGGGGATCGATTCTCCGTTGTGTTTCCTTTTGAGGATACGGCACATCTCTTTGGTGGGTTTGTGGGCTTTGCCAGCCCACCACTCCTTGAAGAAAATTTGCAATTTTTTCCTTTGTATCTCTTCCTCATATCTCAGCAACGCTCTGATCTTTCAAAGTCCTTTCTGGGCTTGAGATTTTCCTTTGTTCACTTCCTCCTCGAGCCGCTAGAGTCTATGATAAAGAGCTTCTCTACGAGCCCGCCGCACAGTCTCAAGCATCTTCCTGGATCTAATCATGATCTGTCGTGACTTATCGACCGCACTTCTCCAACACTTGGCTGGGGACAAGCCAGAGGCGAATGCCTCCTTCCACACATCAGAAATTTCTTGATGGACGGAGGGGAGAGAGAAGGAGGGCACACTGGCATGGAACCACGGAGCCTTACGGATCTTGGTGGGGGGTTGAAAAGTGATGACGATCGGGTAGTGATCAGAGATGGTGAGGTCGGTGCGTTGCGAGAGGGAGGGGTGGCCCTACTGATGAGTAAAACTCTGAGAAATGTAGCATCTATCAAGTCTAGCTTTCCTCAGGTCCTCGCCTGCTTGGAGATTTGACCAAGAAAAGCCCTTCGAGTCTTTGAATTCGACCAAATCCAAGTGTAGTTTAGTTTTGTCCCACGTTTCTTTCTCCCGACTATCGATGACCCTGCCCTTGCCCATCCATCTGTCCATAGGGTCCTCTACCATGTTGAAGTCACCACAAATAAGCACGTTGTGGGGGAGCGAGTCCAAGGAGGCCCAAGTGTTAAGTCTCTCTAACTCCCCGTTAGGGGCATACAAAGAAACTAAACTAAAACAAAAGGGAGCACCGAAAGAAACAGCAATCCATCGATGGCATTCATCTTCAAAGGAGTTCTCAAGCTTTTCAAACCAGAGTTGATTACTTTCGATTACCGTTCCACCGGACCCCCGCTGATGCGCCGTTGAAATCCAAACATGGGTCGAGGAGACATGTCTAAGCCGTTTCTGGAGGTCTTCTCCGTCAATTTTAATCTCTTGAATACAAATAAAATCTGGGTTTAGGCTAATGTCGCGAAGCCATTGACCAATGATGATCGCTCTTGAGGGTTCGGTTAGCCCTCTAGCATTTAACGAGATGATGATCATTGTCGTAGTGAGCCCTCTTTGCGGGAGGGAGCTTTGTCCTTTATTTTCTTGGATTCATCTTTCTTTTTAGCTCGGATCGGATCCCGAGTTAGCATTAGGTTCTTGTGGGGGCTTTTCCACGGTAACTCCATAGGTTGATTTCCTTTGTGGGATGCCTCCTGCTGGGAAGAACTGGGCCCCGATTTCAGCTCCCTTTCCGGAATAGTCGATCCGATGATGGAGCTTTCACTATCCATGTTATCTTTGTTGCTAGTAGTAAAGCCGTCTTCTTTGCTTGTAGTGTAACCCTCCTGCAAGGTTTCTTTACTGTCAGGGATCTCTAGGCCTTTGACGTCGGTGTCCACCTCAAGTTGGTTCCCACCTGGGTAGTCAAACTCATTGATTTCCTTTTCCAGATTGCAATACAAGTTGCTGGAGGGGGTAACTGACATGTTGTTTCGCTCAGAGGTTGCCCTAGGGCTTCTTTTCCTTCTTCTTCTGACTTCGATGAACCCGTCTGCATCAGCTTCTGGATTAAGGGGACCCTTGAATTCCTCTACTTTCGTCGAGTGATTCAATGCTCCATTGCTATCTTGAGCATTTTTGGGGGCTTCTTGATTTCGCTTGCTTTTTCGTCTCAGAGGGCAATCTTTGATCTTGTGACCTTGTTGGCCACAACGAAAGCACGCGTTGGGAAGGTTTTTGTAGCTGATGTCTTGCTCCCATACATCCCCTTCGCCCAAGTCCAGTTTGATCTTCGATGGAAGAGGCAAACTGAGGTCAGCCTCGACACATATTTGAGGGTGCCACCGAGCGTTGAACGAGTGTCTTGCACCTTCATAAATGAGACCACCAATGTCCTCGCGTGAGGCCAACGGCTTGCCGATAGGAGAAACCATGTCCCACACGAAGTTGTACAAGAAGTATGGCAGGTTAGGGAGCTCAACCCAGAGAGGGTACCGAAGCGATTTCGATTTGTCGGGAGTAAAATCAGGGGACCATCTGAATAGGCACAGGGTCGCCCGGCGGAGTTGCCAAGTTCCGACACTAAGGGCTCGAAACGCCATATCTTCATTTTCGAAGACTAGCAGCAAGCGGCTTGCCGGTAAGAACTGACACTTACAAACAACTAGCCCACGGGGGAACCACTCGTTTCGGAGCCATTGTCGCACAGTTTCAAGCGGGGGCCTAGGGCCAAACGTTTGGCCGACGAGGCAAACTTTCTTGAGCTCCTCATGAGCTGACAGAATTGCAGGTCTACTGAGGGAGACCACGGGGGGTTCAACGCTCTCGGGGGCCCCGAGGGCGGCACAAGACCCCCCCTCCAACAGGGAGGCCATGTTACCGGTCTCCCCCAGAGGAGGGGCCAGGTTACTTCTCACAAGCGAGGGTGTTGCCACTTCCATGACCAAGCTAAAGGATTTTCCCCTCGAAGGGCAGAGTGGCCACCCACGATGGCCACCCACGATCGGTACCCCCATTCTTATCAAGCAATCAAATGATGTTGATCAAGCTAGAATAAATGAGCTGCTCAAAAAGTACAATTATCATGAGGATTTCAATATATCTCAATAGGAAAATAGTGGACACAAGGGAAACTCCTCACAGAGGATCAAGAGAAAGGACACAATCCAGAAGTCGGTTTTGATGTCAAACCCTTCAAAAAGTTTGCAAAAATGAAGGTTTTTTTTTTTGTATTTCTTGATTTACGTTATTTCTTCTTATTACTCTCATCATGACTTCCTTGAAGCTTTTATCTTGAAGCTTTTATCTTACAATGTTAAGGGCTCAACTGACCCTCTCAGCGATAAATGTATTTTCAAGTGGATTAAGTATATGTCTCTTTTTGTCAAATTTATTTTCCTACAAGAGGGTCAAAATTTATGACTTTAAGCTTTACCAAAATTTGAATTTTTCGTCTAGTTAGAATAAATGGTATTCCACTGATCATAATAGAAGGGTGGCTTGGTTTGTGGTATTAATTCCAACATGACCCACCTTTTTAAAGTTGTTCAAACCTAGCACATTGATTAGTGTGATCCGGTCTATCTTAAAGAGCCATATAATTGTACCCTTGTTTCTCTTTTACGCTGCTAACTTCTCCTCCTTAAGATTCAAGTGCTGGAACGAGCTTAGATCTCTCCCTATGTGGTCCTCTCCTTTTGACTGGGAACTCCAACAAGAACTCAAGATAGATTAGACAATAAAGGAGACACCATCTGTGGTCCTGAACAAAAAGCTGGTTCAATCTCATCTCAATGGAGCACATTTTGGATGTTTCATTAAGTTCTAGGTTCTCGTGGAATAACAAAAGAAGACCTTGACCATAATGGTGCTAAACTTGATAGGTGATATATTAATGTCCCCTTTTCGCAAAGATTCTACAAATGTGATTTGGATTCTTCATTCTTGATCTCCAATCAAAAACCCCTTTTCATTGAGATCCATAACAGCATGCCTAATTTTAGATGCAAATGTTCCTACCTTCATGCCTCCCTCCTAAAGATCCCCTCTCTCAAGTTTCAAACTAAAAGGAGTTTTGATAATCACTTCTCTAGAAATAGCAAGCCCTCATTAGCTTGCTGAAAAGTTGTTAAAGATGTTCACGCCCTCGTTACTCACTAAATAAAGCTATCTAAACTTCTTATGACTAAAAGAAGAATGGATATTGCTAGAGAAATTACTCGTCTTCAAGTCCGAATCTCCCCACAACCTTGAGTACTGGGATAAACTCTTGGTCCTTCATGAAAGATTAAAGCTAGAAGAGTATCTTGAGGCTAGTAGCATTCTCTCTTCTTCAAGAGATGTTTGGACTATGGAGCATGACAAAACCAAAATAAATATGTTCTCTTTGATGAAAAAAAAGAAAATAAAGGATTTCGTGCCTTTGTTAAAGAAAATCCCAAGAGGACTTGCTATCAATGTCGAGGAGAATTCACACACACTACCAACCTTTTTGCCAATGTTTTCTCTGGCATTCCTAAGTGAGGGGAAGACATCCAAAGGACCAAAGCTACCATCACTCTTAAAGGGGAGAAATTGATTTTTGAAAGCCTAGCTAGCCTCTTGGACCTGCTTCTCACTTTCCCTCAGGTTAAAGAAACCATTTGCAAACTAAAACCTTGTAAAGCGCTCGGTCTTGATGGTTTACCCAATGCATTATTCTTAGAATTGAACAATTTCTTGGCGTACTATAGCCCTTTGGTGTGGAAAGACGTAGCCAAAGGTTCTCTTCCTATGGAGATCAACACTTGAGTTACGAATTTAAATAAAATAGGAGGTCCTAAAGAGGATTTAACCAATTGAAGATAATTTCCTACCTCACCACTATATAAGATCTCTACCTCTAGACTTGCTTAAGAAACGTCTTATCCTCCATGAGGAAAAAGGTTTCATCAAAGGGAGATTCATCCTTGATGCCATTATCTCCCTTTTTCCAAGGCACGGAGCATGCTAAAGAGTTCAATCAAAAGTAATTCTTCTTAAAAAAAGATCTCATAAATCTTACGGGAGAATTGAATTTGACTTTTCAATTCAATCCCTTCATGAAGTTGGACTTGGTAGCACCCTCTTTAGTAATGCCTATTTTGAACACTGCATTAATGGTTCCCTATTGCACACTTTCCAGCTTGCTAGATCAATAAGAAAAGGTTGTCTCCTAGTCCCTGTACTTTTTTCTATTTGAAATCATCCTTTGGGTTGGCTTGTTAGAGATCATTTGTCTTCTAGTTTGATAAAAGGCATTGATATTCCTCTATCTCACCTCTAGATGTTTGCGGATGATAGTAACATTGTTATGCTTGTTGACGACTATTCCCCTTATCACTTTTTAAAGTGTTTAGAATATTTTTGTCTTGCTAGTGGCTCTCAGCACAAGTATAAAAAAAATGGATTTAAAGCTTCCACTAATCATATCCAAGACTTTGTTAGTGATAAAGGTTGGAATATTAATAAATATGGTGAAATCTTTAGACTCCTTGAAATCCTTATAAAAACTAAATCACCTTTTCTCCAAGATGGGATTGGGTTGCGAATAAATTGAAGACAGAATTTTCAATTGGTATGCTTGTCAAGACTCCTTGTCTCATGTCGTTCTTTTTCTCAACCACTCTATTCTTCCTTGTCTTACTTACTTTCTTGGTTGATGGCTATTTTCCAAAAAAGATCTTAAACAAGCTATTGTCTTAGCTAGGAGATTCTTGTGGTGTAGAAAGTCTATGAACAGTAAGATTCATAAAGTCTCTTGGAGTATATGTTGCTTATCTAAGATAGAAGAGGGTCTTGGTGTGCTTTGTCATATCAAAATGACTAGTAACCTTTTTGCTATGTCGAGTTTGAGATCTATAAATTGTGTTGACTCATGTGCTTGTTTCTTTAGGAAAAATACTAGCAAGTGTTTTGTGTCTCAATACAAAGCTTAGCACAGTCACTGTGTCTAGGATTCGATTTAATCTCCTCTTTATTTCACACCTATGGGTATTTCTTTAAGCTGTGGGTACAAGTGTGCTTGGATGGAGGCCAAGAAAGGATGGTCCCCTAGCTTGATTCTGATAAAAAAACACCTCCTTTTTGCAACAAGAATTTATTGGGACTAGCTTGCTCTCCTTCTACAACAATGGTAATCTTGGTATTGTGGAGCATAAATGCAAAAAACTTTGGCTTTCCGTACTTGAATTACTTCACTCATGAGGTATACAACAGTGATTCCATCCTTTCTCTTACTAATTTTACTTCCTCTTACAAATATGTCATGGTGAATAAGAAGACCCTACTTCAGGAAAAGCTGTAGATTTATACTAGGGTCGACATTAGAAACATGTTTTAGGTGGCTGACGAAATCTAGAAACAATACTAGAAACACAAAGGACCAATTAGCAAGAGTTTTTACAACCTTAATAGGAGATGGAAAATCTAGTGGAATTTTCATCAATGAAGACATACATTTCTATTTCTGTGGTCCTTTTCTTTTGATTGGCTTGCTCATTTCTAATGGTTTCTCATTCATGATGGATTATGGAGTGGAAATAGAGCCAAGAAGTGTGGAGTTAGTGATGGTCTTTGTAGATATTGTGGTAAGGTGGAGGAGTTGCACTGCATCTTCATGCACTATCAATTAACAACCCAATTTTGGTAGGCTAATTTGCATTATTGCAAGAAGTACAATATTATTCTTACTCATCAAGAGGTTCTACCTAGGTCCTGCAAAAGAATGGGCATGATCCTATGGAATATGTGGAGGAACTACATCCTCTTGTACATTTGGCTCAACATTAGTCAAAATGTGTTTAATGAAGGAAGAAAAGATGTATATTTCGCCTATTCCTTTGGTTTAAAAAAAATGTTATTTATTGTATTCAAGCTATAAAATATTCCCTTATTGACAACACTGAATTCGCTGATGTTGTTAAATCTCTCTCCCGTCAATAAGTGGAGTGCTCTGATGTCTTTTTACTCCCAAAAAGATTTGACATGATTTTCTCATGTTTGTTATTTTGGCTCTGTCTTGAGCCTGGAGATTCTGCCCCTTACGTAGTTGTACTTCTATCAATAATTTAACTATTTCCCTGCTTATGCTCCCCCCAAAAAAAAAATTATAATAATGTGTGAATATCTTAGGTTAGAAGGTTTCAATATTGATCACGCTCAGAAATAGCGTAAAATTACCGACGACAAGTGAAGCTCTTTATATGGATATGGAAACATGAACATGCAAGGTCTTAAGGATCATTCATTTCGAAGTGTCTATTTTTTTGACTTTCTGAAGATAGAACTCATTTCCATGCGGGATTTTAAATGTGAGATTGATGAAGAACATCCATGTCCTGATGCAAAGCGCGAGGCCTCACATTTAGAGAGATACTCATCCTTGGAAACATCTTCCTTTATATCCACAAAACGAGGACTGTGATCAAAGGCGGAAACATGATTATGTGGAGTAATGGTTGAAAAATGTTTCCTCGAGGGGGACGACATGTATAAGAAGTTATGTACTCACATAGACGTTCGAATTGCTTCTACTCTCTTCGCTTGTTGGGGAAGTTCGAAAACATGTGATGGGTGGTTGGACGTGAAAATGGGAAGGAAGAACGGCGAGACGAGGTATGACCACACTTAGTGTATTTAATGAGGATCCATAAAACAAAAGTTAACAGGAATAGTGGAATTGATGTTGCTTAAAGGATCAGACTTGACAGAGCATGGTGCAAAATCAGAATCCATCAGAAACAAGCTCTGACGGCTCATTAAACATAAATAAAAGAAAAGAAATGTTGGCATTAACTACATATAGGGTTTGCGTTTGTGGATATCTTCATAAAAAGGATTTCCTACTTATGGACACATCATTACTTTTTTGAACTTGTACGTAGGTCAATTTTCTCATTATTCATTTCATCATTTTTCCCGGTTCCCTTTTTCATTAGCTAGAAATGTACCTCTGCAATTTTGAGGCAATATATGGGAGTTTTCGTACTTGAAGCGCATCTCTCTCTCTCTCTCTCTCTCTCTCTCTCTCTCTCTCTCTCTCTCTCTCTCTTGGCCATAGGCATGGGAAGGAGGTCCTAAACAGTCGATAATGGTGCATCATCTTCAAAGGCTGAAATTAGAGCTTTTTGTTGATGGCGACCTAAGGCACAAGGACAACCGATTTGTTGCGCATGAGTACCTTACCTCAAAAGTATTCCATCCTGCCATTTACTGTTGGGAAAGATGGATGGATACTCCAAGACATTGCGTAGGTACTGCCAAAACCTGCTTTGTACCAGCCCACTTTTGCTTCAGACTTGATAAGTAGACCTCCTTAGCTTTCCAATGACACCATAAAATGGCCTATGTACTTTGGAAGTGATGTGTGCAATGATTGAATCAAAACAGATAACTTTGAAACTCACAATCTCAAGAAAACCTTCTATTTATGTCTTGAAACCAGCTGTGTATTTTGCTCAGTATGACCAGCACAGTTGGAATTGGAAAAATTCCTTTTAGGGGTATCTAGTTAGCTTAGCAAGCTAACTATTCCAAGTGGAATTATGTAAAAAGATAAACTATGCTAACAGAAATCAATTTAGTAAGTAAAGCTATACCCCCAATTTTTTAGGACTGTAGCAGACTTTGACAGTGATCACCTCGATGCGTATTTCTCTGAAATGGCTGAATAGAATCTCTTCAAACTTTGATAGCATGTAGATAACTTCAAGCTGCATCCAAAAAGCTTTGAATTACTCAAGTTGATGGAGAAATGACTGAGATATGCACTCCACAAGTTGACAGACATTTGAGTAGTATGACAGAGAACTTAGAAATGAACAATGTGAATGTATGTATTAATGAACTCTTATATACAAATCCATTGCATGAAAATCATTGCCTAATGGTGTAGATATGTGTGCGCTAGAGTGTAGGCCTCACACACACTCAAAATCAGTAATGAGAAGCTCGGGAGTGTTGAGTTCTACCTGCAACTTTTCCATGACCATTTTTATAGAGAATGAGTAAAAATTTGAATTCAAATTCAAATTTTTGGCTCCCTATGATCAAGCTCTTGTTGGAAGTGAGGTAGGCCCTTGGCTCATATCACAGGTCCATGGTTCCATAGTTCCAGTATATACAACATTAATTCCAGCATTCTTCAATATTGACAAAACATGAGCATACCACAACTTAATCATATAGATGATGAGATGAAGATAGAGAAAGAATAGACGACATGTGTAAGGTGTTACGTAAGCCACCACTTACTCATAGTATCATATATACCAATGTTCAATGTACAATGTGGGAGAAAAACTCTCAACCACTTTATGTGATGAGAAATAGATGGATGAATGAAGGTACATGTGTAACAAACATATTCACATGTATGGGCAGAAATGTGAATATACATGAGATGTGTGACCTAATAGGTTATAGAAGAGTGAATATGAGTAACTGAAAGCGGAAGGATCAGTGTGAAACTGATCATCAACAAACCCTCATCTAACCTTAGGCTATGGAGGACCCTAAGTAAGATACGTGTGTGAAAAGATGACATACTTAAAAATTAGCAATGAATGCTAACAAGTTTGTTGCCAGAAATCCTCAAACTCATGTGACCACACCTTCTCAAACACCTCATCAAAATATGCATAAAGCATATACGTACTAATTCTCTTGTACCTATGCCGAATAGGACTCCTCCTGATATTAATGCTACTGCCTCCATAAAATTCAAGTAGTACCTGTGTGCATAAAGAGAATATGTACCTGAATACTTAACATAAGATGTAAATCTTATGTTAACCACCATCCAATGTCTTTGACGTAGCCCGACATCCTCTTGTAGAAGACAATCTTCAACTACAACATGTAGACGGCCGATCCTCACCATCAAGCTGCTAATGACTAAGTCTTCTTGCCATGAAAAAGAGATAACCTCCTCTCCATGAGCTAGAGTGTGAGCACACCCTTCATCTTCTCCAAGAAGAATCATTAAGAAGAACTCCATAGCTGCTCCTCAACATGCTTCAAGTTAGCACCATGGCTACACCATGTGCTAGACGAAACACCACCTCTATTGAGGTCCAAGCTTCCAAGCTTGTGTTGAATACTAGGTGAAGGCTGAAAAGACAATGAGCCCAAGCTTGTGTTTATATAGTATTCTTTGTCCCTTGAAAAGCTTTTCCAAAAGCTATTGTTTCAATAAAGCAAATTAAAAACATACGATCGCAATTGATTTGAAAAGACTCCGTCGTCGTTTAATTTTTTCTGTCCATAGCTTTTAGCTTTTGATAAAAAATTTTTCACGCGATTGTGTTGAGCGGGGATTGAACCCGTACAACAGTTTTGAGAGTGCTCTCATCTAGCCACGTTGTTCATGCGGTTTTGATGTAAACGGAGTGTTAAGAAACTCTACACATGATGGGATGATGTGCTCGATGCCGCGGAGATCCAACCTCGGTGGAGAGTCCTATAAGAACAGTTACTTATGTATGTACTATGAGCAATCCTAACTAATAGGATATTGTTGTCCAACAATCCCCCGTGCAATATCATATTAGTACAATTTGGACTGGATCTGCAATCTGTCACAAACTGCGAACTATCACAAGCTTCAAGCTTGTACTCTCGCACTACAATACTTGTTCTTCAAAAGTCTTCTTCAAAACTGAATTTGACTTTCCTTCAAAACATCTGAACTTGCTGAATATGAACCATAATTTCTGAGAAAATATGCAAACTAGATATCCAATAGTATACTCATCAAGCAATCACTGCTTGACAACAAATATAGCATGAACTATCTTTAAACCTGCTATCTCCTGTCTTCAAAAACCTAAAAACATACACTAGGATCCACATATTTGCATTTACCTTCCAAAAGGGCTTCTCAACGTACTTCTACTATGTCATGTAAGTATACTAAACATAATCAAGAACTGAATCCTGGAACCTGTGACTGAAAACTCACAACTTAGTGTATTATGAACACTGTTGGTTCATCTCTGACTGTACTCAAGTCAAATCAACTCAACTCAATCGAAATCAATTGAAATATGAGTAAAAATCATGTATGTCATCATGTCCTCATCCTTTAAATCCTTCATACCTCTTTCCTTCAGAACTTGGTATAAACATATATGTGCACACTTCTGAAATATACCTTTCTGAAATATCAAGCTTCTCTTCAATAGAACTCTGGAACCTTCACCTGAACAAGAACATCCTAACAGGAACTTTCTCCATACATTCTTTTTCTTCCTTCTTCTTTCAAAGCTGGAACATAAAGAGAACCTGACAAAGGAAATATACAAATACGTGAAATAGGAATACCTGAAGGTATGACTCTGCATTCTTTTAGATATGGCTGAAAATAAGTCTTCATGTTTCATCACCGCCCTGGATGACTTAACACTAGTATCCAGTATTCTTCAAATTAAATCAGACTTTATGAAATCTTGGATGTCCTTCTTCATAAATCTGATCTTCAATGATCAAGACCTTTATCTGAAACAAAATCTCTAAACCCTTTTTATTAGCACTGCAGTTGCTAATAACTTTCAATTGGCTGAAAACAAAACTCATCCCATCTTCACAGTTGTCTTCTTAGATGAACTTTCTTGCAATAAAAGAGACCTCTCAAAACTCTCTAGAAAAACCTTTAGATACCTGTTTTGATGTAGCCTTTAACTTTCAAATGATGAAAGCATATAAAAGCACTCCTTGAAACCTTCAAATCTCTTCATAACTGCTCTTCTAAGATATGACCGCAAATGATAATCTGATAGTAAAAATTGATACCTGTGAATTGATGTTGATCTGATTCCTTCATCTTCTCTAAACCATTGTTCTGCCTTAAATTTGAAGTAGTCTTCTCTTCATCAAGTGTGGGTCTTCAAACAATACTTTTGTAAAGTATTTGCATACTCTTCAAAAATATTTCGTTGCTAACAGATCATCAACTTCATACTCCACAGTGATGAATACACATGTGACTAAATTGTCTAATTCTCAAATCTCTACTCATCTAGATTAAGTGTGTATGTCAAATGTCAAATGTTAGAAGAATGGAAACCTGGGAATATGAATGAGCCTTAATGCATTGATGCCAAAGATCTAAAGTTCTGAAACCAAAACCTTAGTGCTCTGATTCCAAATGTTGGAAGTGAGGTAGGCCCTTGGCTCATATCAGAGGTCCATGGTTCCACAGTTTATCATATATACCAATGTTCAATGTACAATGTGGGAGCAAAACTCTCAACCACTCTATGTGATGAGAAATAGATGGATGAATGAATGTACAATTGTAACAAACATATTCAGATGTATGGGTAGAAATCTGAATATACATGAGATGTGTGACCTAATAGGTTATAGAAGAGTGAATATGAGTGACTGAAAGAGGAAGGATCAGTTTGAAACTGATAATCAACAAACCCTCATCTAACCTTAGGCCATTGAAGGCCCTAAGTTAGATACGTGTGTGAAAAGATGACATACTTAAAAAAAGCAATGAATGCTAACAAGTTTGCTGCTAGAAATCCTCAAACTCATGTGAACAAACCTTCTCAAACACCTCATCAAAATATGCATAAAGCATATACGTAGTGATTCTCTTGTACCTATGCCGAATAGGACTCCTCCTGATATGACTGCTTCTGCCTCCATAAAATTCAAGTAGTACCTGTGTGCATAAAGAGAATATGTACCTGAATACTTAACATAAGATGTAAATCTTATGTTAACCACCATCCAATGTCTTTGATGTAGCCCGACATCCTCTTGTAGAAGACAATCTTCAACTACAACATGTAGACGGCCGATGCTCACCATCAAGCTGCTAATGACCAAGTCTTCTTGCCATGAACAAGAGATAACCTCCTCTCCATGAGCTAGAGTGTGAACACCCTTCATCTTCTACAAGAAGAATCATTAAGAAGAACTATATAGCTGCTCCTCAACCTGCTTCAAGTTAGCACCATGGCTGCCCCATGTGCTAGACGAAACACCACCTCTATTGAGGTCCAAGCTTCCAAGCTTGTGTTGAATACTAGGTGAAGGATTAAAGACAATGAGCCCAAGCTTGTGTTTATATAGTATTCTTTGTCCCTTGAAAAGCGTCTCCAAAAGCTATTGTTTCAATAAAGCAAACTAAAAACATACGATCGCACATGATTTGAAAAGACTCCGTCACAGTTTAATTTTTGGTGTCCATAGCTTTTAGCTTTTGATAAAATTTTTTTCACGCGATCGTGTCGAGCGGGGATTGAACCCGTAGCACAGTTTTGAGAGTGCTCTCATCTAGCCACATCGTCCGTGCTACTTTGATGTAAAGGGAGTGTTAAGAAACTCTACACATGCTGGGGTGATGTGCTCGATGCCGCCGAGATCCAACCTAGGTGGAGAGTCCTATAAGAACAGTTACTTATGTATGTACTGTGAACAATCGTGACTAATAGGATATTGTTTTCCAACAATCCCCCCCTGCAATATCATATTAGTAGAATCTGGACTGGATCTGCGATCTGTCACAAACTGCGAACTATCACAAGCTTCAAGCTTGTACTCTCGCACTACAAAACTTGTTCTTCAAAAGTCTTCTTCAAAACTGAATTGGACTTTCCTTCAAAAAATCTGAACTTGCTGAATATGAACCATAATACCTGAGAAAATATGCAAACTAGATATCCAATAGTATACTCATCAAGCAATCACTGCTTGACAACAAATATAGCATGAACTGTGTCTGAACCTGCTATCTCTTGTCTTCAAAAACCTGAAAACATACACTAGGATCCACATATTTGCATTTACCTTCCAAAAAGGTTTCTCAACATACTTCTGCTATGTCATGTAAATACACTAAACATAATCAAGAACTGAATCGTGGAACCTCTGAATGAGAACTCACAACTTAGTGTATTATGAACACTACTGGTTCATCTCTGACTGTACTCAAGTCAAATCAACTCAACTCAATTAAAATCAACTGAAATATGAGAAAAAATCTATGATGGCATCATGTCTTCAACCTTTAAATCCTTCAGACCTCTTTTCAGATTTTGGTATAAACATATATGTGCGCACTTCTGAAATATACCTTTGTGAAATATCAAGCTTCTCTTCAATAGAACTC
The DNA here is from genome assembly GCA_020310875.1 of Ceratopteris richardii. NCBI lineage: Eukaryota > Viridiplantae > Streptophyta > Polypodiopsida > Polypodiales > Pteridaceae > Ceratopteris > Ceratopteris richardii. The sequence goes on along the minus strand of CM035429.1, from coordinate 162,868,912 downwards.
TGGAACCTTCTCCTCAACAAGAACATCCTAACAGGAACTTTCTCCACACATTCTTTTTCTTCCTTCTTCTTTCAAAGCTCGAACATAAATTGAACCTCACAAAGGAAACATAGGAATACCTAAAGGTATGACTCTGCATTGTTTTAGACATGGCTGAAAATAAGTCTTCATGTTTCATCACCCCCCTGGATGACTTAAAACTAGTATCCATTATTCTTCAAATTATATCAGACTTTATGAAATCTTGGACGTCCTTCTTCATAAATCTGATCTTCTGTGATCAAATACCTGTATGTGAAACAAAATCTCTGAACCCTTTTTATTAGCACTGCAGTTGCTAAGAACTTTCACTGTAAGTCTTTCGCTTCCCATATTGTAGAATAAGGTTAGCTGATAAAACCTTGCTAAAAGAATTTTAGGATTCATACCCTTCTGCACATAACAAGTATTTCTATCTCTCTACAACACAAATTTGATAGAACCGGAATCTTTGACTTACTTCTTCCAATGTTAAGAATCTTACACAAACAAAGGATAGATAACTGACTCATAAATACTCAAGATCATACAATATCATTCAAGATCAATGATCTCTCTTGTGTAGAATCTGCTCTTATCAAACCTCCATCTCTAAATGTTTGATTTGCTACCCGAATGTCTCTAAGTGTCCATGCTTCTTAAAAATTTGTAAAACTTTTCTTCAAACAAATCCTTTCCAAGAATCTATAACTCCTACTTGAAACATAAGTGGACAAACTTCTCACCTTGAGAACTCCAAAAGCTGCAAGTTGATACTTCATAACTTTCATATTTTACCCGGGTGAAATGTGATAGTACCTACTTGATTTTCTTTTGGCTAACTCCACTTTGCAATCAAGTGATAGGATCTGATGGAACCCCTTATTGAATACAAACATGTATCCAAGAATCTAGAAAATCATAACAAGTAGATTCTTCAACTGATAGGTACATCAACAAATCTGAATTTTCTGAAGTTTTCTGAAAATACTGAATATGAGGTAACCTTTTCCAAATATAAAACCTCAACCCAAGTCTTCAACATCTGCTACAAAAAACTCTTTTACCTTAAGAGAGTTAGATAAAGAAGAAATATACTTCTCTGCAACTTGTTATATACCAAGTAGCTCTGTATTGACACTCCAAGAATTTTTTTAAGGGAACATATAAGCTGCCTCCTCAAAAGCTTCAACTAAAACATAACTCATATATATATATATATATATATATATATATATATATATATATATATATATATATATATATATATATATATATATATATATATATATATATATATATATATATATATATATATATATATATATATATATATATATATATATATATATATATATATATATATATATATATATGAGTCAAAAAATATATCTTCTGATTTCCTTTCTCTCAATGCAATTCTTTGTCAAATCTACTAAATCATGACCAAGTGTAATGGAAAACAAGAAACTGCTTCTTCTTTAAACAAGATGTTCTCATATACTTGCCTTTGGATGTAGAGGATAAAATAGGAAAAGTATATGAGAAAACGAAGCCTTAATTTTCTTTTGGAAATGATGGACTTTCTTCTTCTGCATCTTTCTTCCATGTGATGATGTCAACATCTTCGAACTTCTCTTCGATACCTTTTGTTTTCTTCATCTTGAAGTAGCAAACACTCTTGACTTCTTCGAATGAACTTTTCTCTTCCTCCAATACTAAGAGTAAGAGATAAAACAAACATGGTATACAAATGGAAGTGAACATAGAATCATGTTTTATCATCTCCTCATATCTCTGAATCAAAATTCTATTTCAAATGTCTGAAATGACTAAATTCACCAATTGTTGTCTGAATGATGAATTACCCTTCTAGAGTTACCTTCTCTAGATCACATTTGTACCTTGATATCCAACCAACTTACAACAGAAAATTGGCTGAAAACAAAACTCATCCCATCTTCACATTTGTCTTCTTAGATGAACTTTCTTGCCATGAAAGAGATCTCTCAAAACTCTCTAGAAAAACCTCTAGATACCTGTTTTGATGATGAAAGCGTAGCCTTTAACTTTCAAATGATCAAAGCATATAAAAGCACTCCTTAAAACCTTCAAATCTCTTCATAACTGCTCTTCTAAGATATGACATGCAAATGATAATCTGATAGTAAAAAATGATACCTGTGAATGGATGTTGATTTGACTCCTTCATCTTCTCTAAACCATTGTTCTTCCTTGAATTTGAAGTAGTCTTCTCTTCATCAAGTCTGGGTCTTCAAACAATACTTTTGTAAAGTATTTGCATACTCTTCAAAACTATTTGGTTGCTAACATATCATCAACTTCATACTCCACACTGTTGAATACACATGTGATTGATTGTCTAATTCTCAAATCTCTACTCATCTAGATTAAGTGTGTATGTCAAATGTCAAATGTTAGAAGATGCCTTTAAATCATATGTTGTAAACCTGGAAGAATGGAAACCTGGGAATATGAATGAGCCTTATTGCATTGATGCCAAAGATCTAAAGTTCTGAAACCAAAACCTTAGTGCTCTGATACCAAATGTTGGAAGTGAGGTAGGCCCTTGGCTCATATCACAGGTCCATGGTTCCATAGTTCTAGTATATACAACATTAATTCCAGCATTCTTCAATATTGACAAAACATGAACATACCACAACTCAATCATATAGATGATGAGATAAAGATAGAGAAAGAATAGACGACATGTGTAAGATGTTATGTAAGCCACCACTTACTCATAGTATCATATATACCAATGTTCAATGTACAATGGGGGAGCAAAACTCTCAACCACTCTATGTGATGAGAAATAGATGGATGAATGAATGTACAATTGTAACGAACATATTCAGATGTATGGGCAAAAATCTTAATATACATGAGATGTTTGACCTAATAGGTTATAGAAGAGTGAATATGAGTGACTGAAAGAGGAAGGATCAGTGTGAAACTCATAATCAACACACCCTCATCTAACCTTAGGCTATGGAAGACCCTAAGTCAAATACATGTGTGAAAAGATGACATACTTAAAAAGTAGCAATGAATGCTAACAAGTTTGCTGCCAGAAATCCTCAAACTCATGTGAAGACACCTTCTCAAACACCTCATCAAAATATGCATAAAGCATATACGTATTGATTCTCTTGTACCTATGCCGAATAGGACTCCTCTTGATATGAATGCTACTGCCTCCATAAAATTCAAGTAGTACCTCAGTGCATAAAGAGAATATGTACCTGAATACTTAACATAAGATGTAAATCTTATGTTAACCACCATCCAATGTCTTTGACGTAACCCGACATCCTCTTGTAGAAGACAATCTTCAACTACAACATGTAGACGGCCGATCCTCACCATCAAGCTGCAAATTACCAAGTCTTCTTGCCATGAACAAGAGATAACCTCCTCTCCACGAGCTAGAGTGTGAGCACACCCTTCATCTTCTCCAAGAAGAATCATTAAGAAAAACTCCATAGCTGCTCCTCAACATGCTTCAAGTTAGCACCATGGCTGCCCCATGTGCTAGATGAAACACCACCTCTATTGAGGTCCAAGCTTCCAAGCTTGTGTTGAATACTAGGTGAAGGATGAAAGACAATGAGTCTAAGCTTGTGTTTATATAGTATTCTTTGTGCCTTGAAAAGCTTCTCCAAATGCTATTGTTTCAATAAAGCAAACTAAAAACATACGATCGCAATTGATTTGAAAAGACTCCGTTGCCATTTAATTTTTGTTGTCCGTAGCTTTTAGCTTTTGATAAAATTTTGTCCATGCAATCGTGTCGAGCGGGGATTGAACCCGTACCACAATTTTGAGAGTGCTCTCATCTAGCCATATCCTGCGTGCTCCTTTGATGTAAAGCGAGTGTTAAGAAACTCTACACATGCTGGGGCGATGTGCTCGATGCTGCCGAGATCCAACCCGGGTGGAGAGTCCGTTAAGAACAGTTACTTATGTATGTACTGTGAGTAATCCTGACTAATAGGACATTGTTTTCCAACAGCTCCTATATCCTAGGAGATATTCCTTCAATCAAATAGCTAAATTTTTTCCACGAATCCTTTTGGTAGGTGATTACAAAAGATTCCAAGTCAGTTTGAATTTTACAAGGAGATAAAGTGGTAACTAACCACTAACACTAGTTCCTATGCTTCTTCACATATGTAGGGTCTTCAAGATATCTTTCAAGCCAAATGTGTAGGCTTGTGATTTACAACAACAAATCCCCCTCAAGCCAAACATTTTGGCTTGGTCTTCATCTTCAATCTTCATGTATATCCTGCAATCCAATCATTGCTTTGAATCTATAAATTTTGGTTCCATTCAAAGCTTTAGTCAACAAATCTGCACATTGCATGTTGGTTGACACATAGGTTAGTTGAATGTCTTTGCTTATCAACTTCTCTCTCACATAATGGTAATGGACCTCTATATGTTTGGTCCTAGAATGATAGATAGGATTAGCTGCAAGGTGAAGAGAACTTGTATTATTTCCAAAGAGTATTGGAGACCTAGTATATAAACCCAATTCTGTATACAAAAGCTTAATCCATATGGCTTCTTGTGTGCCATTAGCGAGTCCTCTATACTCTGCTTCTGTAGAAGACAATGCAACAGTTGGTTGCTTCTTTGCAGACCAAGATATTGGCTTATCACCTGCAAAAGAAATATATCCAAAAGTGCTTCTCCTATCATCCTTCATCCTGCCCAATCTGCATCTGAATAAATTTTGATATCATTATCTGAAGTGTAAGGAAAATACAAACCATGGTTCTGTGTACCCTTGAGATACTTCAAGATTCTCTTGGCAGCCTCTAAGTGAGGTGTCCTTGGCTTGTGCATAAACTCACTTAGCACACTAACTCCATATGCAATATCTATCCTTGTTAAGGTAGCATAGTTCAAGCTACCCACTATACTTTGGTAACCTGTAATGTCTTTGACTTCATCACCTTCATGGGCACTTAGTTCTAGGTTTACCTCCATTGGAGTGCTTGCTACTTTGGCATCCTGCAAGTGAAAATTCTTCAACATATCCTGTATGTATTTTTTCTGAGTAATGTATATTCCTCAGTTAGTATAAACTAACTCAAGCCCAAGAAAATATAATAGACCAAGATCATTGATCTTGAACTCCTTCATCATTTGGCTCTTGATTTGTCTGATTCCATTGACATCATTACCTATAATTATGATGTCATCAACATAAACACAAATGTATATTACCTCTGAATTACTTCTCTTAATGAATAGAGAAGTATCTGCCTTGCTCATAACAAAACCTTGATCTTGGAGGTATGTAGTTAACCTGTAATTCCATGCCCTAGGTGCCTGCTTCAATCCATATAAAGCCTTTTTTAATTTGCAAACATATGTTACCTTCTTAGGGTCCTCATAGCCAGGAGGTTGTGACATATATACCTCCTCTGAAATCCATCCATTCAAGAAAGAATTCTTGACATCCAATTGGTTCATGTTCCAATTTTTTGATGTAGCCACACTTACCAACACTCTGATAGTTGGCATCTTGGCCACAAGAGAGAATGTCTCTTCATAGCCAATGCCTTGGGTTTGTGCAAAGCCCTTGGCTACCAGTCTGGCTTTGTACCTATTAATTGTGCCATAATAATTTCTTTTAAGTTTATAGATCCATCTGGATCCTATTACCTTCATGGATCTTCTTTGGTACTAGCTCCCATGTATCACTCTCCTTGAGTGCTTCAATCTCCTCATCCATAGCTTCTTTCCATTCTGTCTTGGTTATGGATTCTTTATATGATCCTGGTTCTTCAATTGACAAATCTTTGGCAAGATAAACAGAATGTTTAGTAACAAGAGATGTATCATACCCATATCTGATAGGTTTTTTGCTTTCTCTTTGTGATCTCTTGATTGATTGAGTTGAAGATTCAGGTATGTCTTCAAGCTTCTTCATCTTCATTTTGCCCTTGGACTTCCATGCCTTGAGCTCTTCAAGGTTGATAGTATCTTCATCATCTGAACTTGAGTCTTCAATCTGAGTAGGTTCCTCCTTTGCAAGACGTGGAAACTCTTCTTCCAAATCATAGGGCAGTTTAACCGTTCTGCATTCATTCTCATACCAAAAATCATTTTCATCAAAGACAACATCTCTACTCACCATGAATCCTTTATTGGAAGGGTTATAAAACCTTTATCCTTTTTTATTTCGATCATATCCAATAAAGATGCACTTTTCAGCCTTTGGGTCTAGCTTCCCTCTCATCTGAGAAGGAATGTGTACATATGCTACACATCCAAATATCGTGCAATGGTCTAGTGAGGGTCTCTTACCATGCCATGCTTCATAGGGTGTTATTCCATCAAGGGACTTAGATGGTAACATGTTTATGAGGTAAGTGGCAGTAGAAACACTCTCTGCCCATAGATAGTTAGGTAACTTTTTTTCATTCAACATAGACCTAGCTGTCTCAACAATCAACCTATTTCGTCTCTCAGCTACTCCATTCTTTTTAGGAGAATACCTTGTGGTGATTTCTCTTTTGATGCCTCTGTCCTGCAAGAAGTTTTCAAACTCATTGGAGAAGTACTCACCTCCTCTATCTGACCTTAGCCTCTACAAATTTTTTCCTATCTGATTTTCAACAAGTGCAAGATATTTTTTAAAGCAATTAAACACCTCATCTTTGTGCTTCATGAAGTACAATACAGTCCATCTGCTATAATCATCAATAAAAGATACATAGTACCTTGATCCTGAGATTGAGGGGTCTTTGCTTGGTCCCTGTACATCTGTATGGAGAAGTTCTAGGTAGTCTTCATGCATGTAATCTTTCCTTGAGTAGGGTAACCTGTGAGACTTCCCAAATTAACAAGCACCACACTTATAAATCATATATTGCTTGGATACATTTGGTATTCCAAGCACACATTGGTCCGTGCATGTTTGCTTAAAAGTTCTTTCTCCTATATGCCCTAATCTTTTGTGCCAAATCTCAAGCTCTGAAAGTGTTTGATCCTTATAAGTGTATAGTGCAATATTCTTTGTGCCTTCTAACTCAAAAGTGAAAAGTCTACCTGATTTTTCTCCTTTAGCAATCCTCTTGAACCCATGCCTTGGATCCTCCACAAATGCTCCATAATGGTTGAATCTTACCTGCAAACCTTTCTCCATAATCTGTCCAACACTCATCAAATTTTTGGTAATGGCTGGTACATAGAGTACCCTGCTCAACAAATTGTGATTTCCATCACAAGTCTTAACATTTCCAACTTTAACTACTTAGTGCTTGGTGTCATCACGTGTTTGGACTTGATACTTACCTTTTGGTTCGTCAAGATCAGAGAGTAGTGCTACATTGCCAGCCACATGATTTGAGCATCCTGAGTCAATGTAGAATAGGTGGTCATCATTTGTACCTAATTTCAAAGTCATGTTCATGATTAGAAGAGAGTCATCCTGCTCCTCTGTGTAGTTGTTGTAGTCCTTTCTGGATTTGAATCCTCCTTGGTAGTTGCCATTGTAATTATTATTGTAATTGTTATTGTAGTTGTTGTTGTAGCCTTGGTGATGGTTGAATCTACCTCTTGACTGTGAGTATCCACCCCTTCGGTATCCTCTTCCTCTCTGATTCTTGTAATTCCTGAAACACTCATATGTAGAATGATTTGATAAACCACAAATATTGCATGGTCAGGAGTTATAGGATCTCCCCCTACCTTGCTTACCTCCTCTGCCCCTTCCTCTTGATGATCTACCTCTCCCTGAATAGTTGCCTTGGGAGGTAGAGCCTTCATCTTCCATCTTCTTGCTTTTGCCTTTATCTTTAGACTTCTTATGAGTGTATAGGGCAGAAGAGTTATTACCTTTGGATGTATCTCCATTCTTGTGGAGCTTTGCTTCATGAGTAAACAATTGTCCCATGAGAGTTGTAAGATCTCGAATTTGCATGTCCATGTAAAGATCCATGGTAGTGGTGAAGCTTTCCCATTTGTCATCAGCCTTGATCCCTTTGATCACTTGCCTTAAAAACTGCTCTTCTTCAATCTCTTCTCCTATGCTTGCTAACGGATCTGCTACATTTTTAATCTTGGTCACAAATTCTGAAACAACTTGCTTATGTTGCTTCCTCAATGTTGTGAATTCAATCCATAACTGACTTTTCCTAGCCCTTCTGTTGGAGGAAAAATAAGATGACAAGGTTTCCCAAGTCTCTTGGGATGTCTTACGATTTCTCATATGTGGCAAAAGAAAACAAAGATGGAGTTGAGTAAATAAGACCTTGCCAATGCATCCTTAGCGCACCATGTGTTGAGCTTTTCATGTTCTTCCTTTGTTGGCAATCCTCTTGTTTTGAATGAGGGCAATTCCTCATCTCCTCAGATGTATCCATACAGACTCCTTCCTTGTAAGTAGGTCTTCATCCTTAGAGACCATGCATGATAGTTGTTCCTATCCAATTTATCAATAAATGAAGGAAAACCATCTCCCATTTTACCTTAATTTGCTCTGATACCACTATTGGGAAAGATGGATAGATGCTCCAAGAGATTGAGTAGGTACTGCCAAAACCTGCTTTGTAACAGCCCTCTTTTGCTTTAGACTTGATAAGTGGACCTCCTTAGCTTTCCAATGACACCATAAAATGGCCTATGTACTTTGGAAGTGATGTGTGCAATGATTGAATCAAAACAGATAACTTTGAAACTCACAATCTCAAGAAAACCTTCTATTTATGTCTTGATACCTGCTGGGTATTTTGCTTAGTATGACCAGCACAGTAGGAATTGGAAAACTTCCATATGGGAGTATCTAATTAGCTTAGCAAGCTAACTATTCCAAGTGGAATTATGTAAAAAGATAAACTATGCTAAGAGAAATCAATTTAGCAAGTAAAGCTATACCCCCGACTTTTTAGGACTGTAGTAGACTTTGACTAGTGATCACCTCGATGCATATTTCTCTGAAATGGCTAAATAGAATCTCTTCAAACTTTGATGGCATGTAGGTAACGTCAAGCTGGATCCAAGAAGCTTTGAAGCACTGAATTTGATGGAGAAATGACTGAGATATGCACTCCACAAGTTGACAGACTTTTGAGTAGTATGACAAAGATCTTAGAAATGAACAATGTGAATGTATGTATTAATGAACACTTGTATACAAATCCATTGGCATGAAAATCATTGCCTAATGGTTTAGATAGGTGTGGGCTAGAGTGTAGGCCTCAGAGACACTCAAAAGCAGTAATGAGAAGCTCGGGAGAGATGAGTTCTACCCGCGACTTTTCCATGACCATTTTTATAGAGAATGAGTAAAAATTTGAATTCAAATTCAAACTTTTGGCTCCCTATGATCAAGATCCTATATCCTAGGAGATATTCCTTCAATCAAATAGCTAAATTTTTTCCACGAATCCTTTTGGTAGGTGATTACAAAAGATTCCACGTCAATTTGGCTTTTACAAGGAGATAAAGTGGTAATTAACCACTAACACTAGTTCCTATGCTTCTTCACATATGTAGGGTCTTCAAGATATCTTTCAAGCCAAATGTGTAGGCTTGTGATTTACACCAACAATTACAACTGCCTTGCAATACGCTGCTGAGTGCATACACATCTCATCGTCAAAATGCACCCATGTTCGTCAAAATGCACCCATGTTCCTGATAGAAGAGTTTTCTAATATGGTTCTACACACAAGGAACTAAATCCGTCTTTTCCTCTGCATGGGTGACATTCAATAGAAAGTGTTTTGACAGTGCAATACGGGTATACCGAATCTCCTGTTTTGACAATGCAATACGGGTATACCGAGTCTCGTGGCCACGGAACCAACTTTCTACGATTATTGATGCCATATTTCAACGATCCATCCTCTTTCGAAGTATATTTTAAGCGCTTCAATCTACGACTATTGATGGCAGTGCAATGAGATCCCTCACGCTTCATGTCTTTTCTTTCACGGGATTTTGAAAGCTTCACGAGTCTAATCACCGTAGTGACTTCTAAGGTCTATTCCTTGTGATGTGTATTTTTGGCAACACGAACTTACAATAGGTAACGATGCATCCTCTTTCAAGGTGTATTTAATACGCTTGAATATCCTGAGCGGTAGTCCATCATACGGAAAATGGAGATATCTCATGCTTCATATCTTTTCTTTCACGCTTCGTTAGAACAATACAACGGAATTTTACTATTAACAAACAACCTAAAGAGAAGCAAATGCTGCCTCTCTCTCTCTCTCTCTCTCTCTCTCTCTCTCTCTCTCTCACACACACACACACACACAATTCTTTGTATATCCCTTATGAAAGGAAGATAGAGCTGCAAAAGTGAGGCATGTTCAGAACTGAATTCCCCAACGCCAAAGGCATATACGGTACCTACAGAGTCTGTAGGCAGGACCTTCGTATTCTTCCTTAAATACTTTCACTTTGTAATTCCGTGGGAAATGTTTCCGTCGCCAAGTCTAAGAAAACTGGAATCAATACTTGGTAAGGGAAGGAAAAAGGTCACCTTATGACATGGAGAACTACAGGCATCGAGAAGAACTACCATGAGAAAGAGCAAGGACCTCACATGTTCTCAACAAAGTTAGAGGGAATTTGGAACTCTTTCCACAAGCCCTCACAATGACTCGATTCATCACGTCCATAACGATACTTTCCCATGAGAATCTTGAGAGATATTGGAAGCAACTTTTGGTGTGAAACAAAATCATTCAATTGTCGAGCTTAAACTGCAACTCTATGGAGTCACTCTCCCGATATTCATGAATAAACTCCAATTAAATTGCATGTATTTCACATCAATGCCTCATAATCTAAAGAACGAGGATACATATTGCATAATCGTAAATGTCTTAGATCCTTAATACAATCAACGCGAATGAAGCATTTGTGGTCACCAACGTAAGCTTTGAAAACTATTCCATTTTGGGTATTAGAAATATCGACACAAAAAGAGTGATTCAGGTTACTTAAGTATGATGCATGTGGCAGAAATGGACAGACATCTCGAATATATCATAATAAAACTACTGAAGGCAAAAGTTTTCAATACGTCATCATCACCAAACAAAATGAGATGAACTGAAGAACAAGCGGATCATGAAAACGATGAATAAACACAAGATGGATAGCTTTATCTTGTGTATGATGAGCGGCCAATGCGAAACGGTAAACACATCTCCCTAAAGACTCTACCACCTTCCAATTCGATTTATGATAAGTTTCTTCAACTAATAAAAAACTTTGGTGTAGTTTTGTATAGTAGTAAATAAAGGCTCACATGGAGAAATATGAATCTAAATAGATCCACTAATATTATTAGTTGTTGTGAGAACCATCAGATGTATCCTTAGATCTAGCATGCTTCCATAAGAATCCCATGAGAATGTAGTAAAATTGTATGGATCCATATGATGTATAGTTGGATGTTTTCCACGAGCGAAGCACCATGTGGACCATTTGATGCTAATTTTGTATCCTGCGAGATGAAACTAATGTATCTTGTGACGTTTGGGACCTATCCTCAACCCACAAGATGGAAAAAGTCATAGAATTAAGAGGGAAATCTTGCGAAATTACCCCAAGCCTCACAAATTATGTTATGAAGAACGAGAGCGAGTCACCAATTAGTACATAAAAGCAGAGGCACATACTACGTGGGCTCACATAATTCAGTATGCGCCATTTATTTAAACTTATTCATCAATTCTAGTAATAAGAGAAAGTTTTGTTATTACTTTATCCATGAGACATACTTCAAACAGTTCAACGTGACTAACATTTGGGGGTAGCAGAATGTAGATGTGGTTCTTTTCTATATGCTATAGTCTGTGATAATTGATGTTACCAACCCATAATACCATAATATGATAGTCATTGATTGTATGAAGTGAGTTGTAATGGTTCATGTGAACCATTATTATATAGGAGGACATGTATAATCTATGATTCTTGCGAGGACTCAATAAAGGAACCTAACATATTTTTATTCAAGCACATACATCCTATGCATAGCATAAATGTAGTATATATCAACTTCAAAAGGAAACATCAAGATAGAAATCTCTTAGTATTCTAAGTGTACAAATAACCGATATAAACATGGTCTTACTTCAACCTACAAACATGATGTGGAACAATTTTATCAGGAAAAACCTATGTGAAGAGTGATTGCCAATACAAAGAGATACATAGAGGGTCTATCGTGAAGAAATATGCATACAAACTCAGGTAGTGATCCAGAATTTTCAAGGAGCTACTGATGCATAAACACAATCACATTGATCTGTTCATAACTCAATGTGTAGACATAGAATGATCAAAAGAAGTCATAGGCACACTCAGATCAGCACGTTCATAGTCCAATCAATATTTTATACAATTCGATCATGTAATTGATGCAATGTTTGAGAAAACTTACATACTTCAAGCAATATACATGAATAATAAAGATAGAGAAATGTAGCGAAGAAAATCTGATATAAATGTACTTCTCAATAGGATATGAGACAAAAAGAGGTTGGAGGACTGTAGGAGGTCTATGATAAGTAGAATGATCATTCAGAATAGTTTGATGTTGAGCTCATTTGCTCGCGACTAGTTTATAATGTACAATTACACTTTTATTTAGATAATTGTTGGTTGATTCTACCTCAAGGTCTTCCATACGTTTGGGAGCCACTTTGAATTATGAATTCAATTATGGGCCTTATATTTGGATTCCAATATGTCCACAAGCGTCTCTCTCGATCACTTCTTTATTTTTGGAAAATCTAATAACTCATATTCGCAAAAGATCTCAATCAACTAATGATTTTTCATAGCCATACCTAAGTTGTGTTGATGTCCTTCGCATGAGTCTTCTAATCATCTTCAAAATCACTTGATGCTCTAAATGTATGTCTACTCTTGGTTGAGTGGGTTGCAAATTTTTCTTCTAAATCATATGGTTGGTTAATCTTCTTGCAATCATCCTGAAACCATGACTTTTTTCATCCATTTTGATTAATGTCATAACCTATAAATATACAGTCCTCTAGCTTAGGGCCTAATTTACTTCTGATTTGAAATTGTATGTGTGCATATGTGATGCCTGGAACTATCTTTCAATGATCCAAGCTTGGTCTCCTTCCATTCATAGCTTTAGAACTATTCATACCATCCAATGGTTTAGAAGGTAACATGTTTATTGTGTATGCGGTGGTGGATACTACCAATGCCCATAAGTAATTAGGTATCTTCTTCTCATTTAACATGGACCTTTCCACTTCCACAATGGTCGTACTCTTTCTCTTTGATACTCCATGCCTAAAAAATGTGTATCTCATTGTTATCTCTCTCTCTCTCTTGATTTCTCTATCTTGCAAGTAAGCATCAAAATCATTCAAGAAGTATTACTCCTCTATATTAGCCCTTATTCCTTTTAGGGCTCTACGTGTTTGATTTTCCACAAGAGCTAGATACTACCTAACCATGAGAACACTTCATCTTTATACTTATAAAGTTCAAAATCGTGAATATTCTACAATCATCTATAAATTAAACATAATACCTTAACCTTGAGATGGATTTCTCTCAAAAGGTCTCCATGTATGTACTCTATCTTTGTGAATGATTGTGGGTGTGATTTCCCCAATTGACATGCACTCCACTAATATATCAAGTGTTCCTTTGAGATATTGGGTAGTCCAAGTACACTTTGACATTGAATGATTTGTCTAAGGGCTATCTCTCCAAGGTGAACCAATCTTTTATGCCAAACCTCTAGATTTAACAAGGTTTGGGTACCATATTATAGAGAACAATGTTTTGAGCTTCCTTTAGCTCAAAGATAACCAATCTATGCTTTTTGTCTCTAGTGGCTATCCTCTTGAAGCGTTGATGTGAATCATCTACATAGGCTTCATGATTTCTAAATCTTGAGAAGAAATTAACTGGCTGAAAATAATACACTAGGCCCCAAGTTATGATTAGTTCCTTGACCAGCACTAGAAATATTTAAAGAAGTAACACATCACCTTTGAATATTTAAGGCCTAGATAGGTGTTGGTAGTGAACAACTACAAATATGCCATCAAGATGATTAGGAACTAGATTTGATACAATAGAAGAAAAGCCTTTCAAGGGACAACAGAGACAAAGAAGGGGGGAGTGTTGTAGAGGAAAGAACCACAGAAAATTAAGCCCCAATAATTTTCAAATTATGAGAACAAAGTTTCTTCTTCAAGTTTCTATGAAATACATCATCAACCATGTAAATGTACTAGAGGAGTCCTCTAGATGCTTAAATCTCAATCATTGTAACATAATTCTTGTAAAATAGTCAGATTTAGTATTTCTCAATAAAACTATTGGTCTCTTGTGTGAAAAGACCATCTTTAAGGCACATGTATATAAGTCACTTGATGACTCTTTGTAAGAACGTTTTGCCATTGTAAAGAATCAAGGTGAATTTTGAAATTTGCCTCTTCTCTGCTAAGAATCTTCTTCTCCATGAACTTGTGTGTGTGTGTGTCATGCTTAAAATGTGTGTCTAAGAGTGTTGTCTACTCCATCCCCTCTTGTTTCCATGATTGTAATGCATGTGTGAGGCTTGGTGAGCTGTGGAGCTGAAGGAGTGTTTCCCACCATTCACTATTTTGTTCATAACTTGAAGCACATTTGTCAGATTTGACTGGAAATATTGCAATTAGATGCGCCTCATTGAGGCCTTTGAAATGAGGCTACTGAACATATTCAGAGTTTTGAGTGAGAGAAAAGTTTGACTTTGTGCTTGTTGTTCTTGCAAATATCGTGGCATGCATTTTCAAAGGATTAAGGAGTAGATGAGATAGCTCAACTTACTCATTTGCCTTGTAGAAATGTCACTTCAGATAGCATCAACTACACACACGTCTTCATACAATTGATATGTCTAATTTCATGGATTGATAATTAATCCTATCTCAATCCACCACTATACACACTTGTGGGGGCAATTGAGGTATTGTCTTAGTTGACACAAGTTCATAATGTTCTATGCATAGGTACACAAGCACTTTCAAATAATACCTCATCAAATATTGTACCTTGGTACAGGGACTAATGAGAGGAACTACAAAATCCACATTTTTGGAATATTGTTAAATGTTGAAAAACACAATGTGATTATTCCCCACTTTCATTTCCTTCCCTTAAAGTTTCATCAACAACCCTTCCTTAAATGTTTGAATCAAAGATAATAACTAATCTAATGAAGATTTTGAACGAGAATTAATACATACCTCAAACCAATCGTTATCTTTATCATTTATGACCTTTTGTCATCCTCAATTTTTTGGTGAACTTGCTCATCTAAAGTCTCCAACTCATGTGCCTATTGGTTGTTTTGATTCTTTCAAATTCTTTTCTATACATGATCCCTAATCTCTTTTTGCTCCTTCCAATCTATTGGACCCTTTTTTTGGATCTTGTTACCACCAAAACTTCAAACTTCTCCATCTTTAGACATTGATCAAGATCAAAAACCCATTGTCCCATGTGTTCTTCTTTTTCCCCACTTGTGTTGTAGGAATCTCATAAACATGTTCCTTCTCATTGAACAAATGGATCACAACCACATTGTCTTGAGATTTTCATTGATAGATAGATGGTTTTCCTTATTTCATCTAAGGAGCAAAACTCCCCTTTCTTCCCTATGCTTTACTCGTAAGGAAAAATTCAACCCTATCCGATGATTTGGAGTAGAGTAATATGTAAATGACATTGCTTGTGTAGGTCTACAATCCTAATTCTCGTGCTCCGTACATGGTGGCCTTCCTAGTCTTAACCTTTTGAAGTCCTTCTCTTCTTGTGATTCGGGCTGCCTAATTTGTTTCTACGTACCCTTTGCCTCTTGCTTCAAATATTAGGGACTTCCCTTTGATTTTCGAGTTGTACCAACATTGAGCCATCTTATGTCTTGTTTTATCATGAATCTCACAAAAGAAACTTGCTTTTGGTTGTAGCATAGAATAACCATAGTTTTTTAATCTACTTATCAAATCCTCTTGTATAGTGTGTTTGCCATTTGTTTTGTGATTCTCCTTGATTTCTACCTCTTCTTGCTCACTATCTGAACCTGTGTGTGCCTCATCATCACCTGATTCTAGTATTGTCTCGAGTTCCTCCCCTGACTTTGAATCTTCATATCTACTATACTTCCCATTTCTCTTACCAAATCTCTTTTCTACCTTGGCCGCAAGAAGCACTACAACATTAGATCCACCTTCAATATCTATGCTAACCACAACATTCCTCAAACTACTCATTAATCCATAGAAAAGACCATGCTACCATTTCATTCATGGCTGTTTCATTACTTTGTAAATTGTGTACTAAAACTCTCAACTTTTGAGCATAATCTTCTATTAGCATATTTTTCTGCCTAATGGCCTTAAGTTTTTTGAGAATTTCAATTCGATTCTTTTTTGCCCCAAACTCATGAAAGAATGCTATCTCAAAGAACTCCAACTGGGAAAATGTGTTATGGCATACTTGTTAAACTAGCTAATGGCTTTCATTTCCATTGCTAAACGAGCTAACCTCTTTCATTTTCAACTTTTGCAATTTGACAACATCATTATACAATGCTCTGTAACCATTAGCTTTCCATTTAGTTTCTTATTGGGCTACATGATAGTCAACATCTTCTATAGATTGCCTTTGAATTTGGCTTTCTTGACTTTTGGATTAGGGGTCATTGTGCCATATGCGTTGGCTGAAATGATCTCTTGAGTCTTTGCCTAGTACTCCCCCCTCATGGGTCGAAGTGGAGTTGTCTTCTTACTCCTACACTTCCTCTAGTGAAGATCAATGGTCCTATAAATCCTCTCACTAGACTTGCCTCTGCTATGATAGAACCCTCACCCTCTTGGTCTATCTCAAGCTCTTCAAGATTTTGATCTTACTAATCTTTGCACCATTCATACTTATCATTCTATGGATCCACTTTATCAGCTCATGCCTCATCTCCGGTATAATACACTCTACGAAATCTTTGGGCTCATGATATACATTTCTTCCCTCATCTCAACAACGTTAGTAGGATTGCCGAATGTGTTGGGTCTCATTAACACATAAACAAGTACACAAGAAAATCTCATAGAGCATGAAAATATTTTGTGTTCGAAATGTCACATAAACTGAATCATATGATCACACTCAACCGCTACACAAATTCTCATACATACATACAATTGACTGTACCGAAATAATGTAGTCGCAATCCAACTAAGTAATTTTCATTTGCAGGGACTTATAACTAAGGTTCAACAATCCATCCTTTAAAAAACGAAATTGGACTAGCATTTAGCGGTTTCCGAATGAAAAGGTCGTTCTTTGCTGTATGAAATAATCTGATAACATTGTATTTACCAACCTCATAACGCAATAATAAAATTGTGGTAGCTTTTATCAGGCGAAGTCTAATGGAATACCTTGAGCCAACCTTAATGACGTAACCCAACTGAGTAGTTGGAATAGGATGCAATAGATTTTATTGATGAGGTGAGAAGACTTCAAAACCACTGTTGTGGAGCTGGACGTGTATAAGATTTGGTTCGTGAGAGAATGCAATAGAGTAGACTTTAGATCTGGATACACTCACAGAGACTACGTTTTCATTCAAGCCTAGGATGTGAGATATAACGCACAAATGTATTACACACAGACATGGTAAGGAAACATGAAGGTAGGCAGTCCCTATTATTCTCAGAGAGAGATTAGCCCCGGTAAATACTTGAAGCACAAAAAAAGAAACACTTGGTTTCAGACGTTCCATTGCATCACGTTTCCCGGAATCGCACAAGCAATAGTCTCCATCTCTTTCAAGACATAGTCCCCCCAAGGAAACTGCTACTCTTCTAATGCCTTCTAACATACACGCTGAAACTACTCGTGACCCCTTCCTTGGTGTAGCGTTCATAAAATTACATATCTGCGGTCAGTTTGAAGGTCAGCTTCTTGTCAAAAATCGGAAATAGAGCCACGACAGTTGCACGCGCCCGGGCAGATGTGTGGTAAATATTGAATGGGAACCAGCTGGGCAGCAGCTTGACAAAGATTCAAGGAGGTCATGAAGGAAGACGAGACCATCCATAGCCTCCGATAAGAGCCACACAGATTCTGGTGAACATGCAAGACTTGTCGACTCCGCCTCTACTTACAATAAACAGTTAGCGTTCTGAAGTGCAGGATCTGTCTTTGGAACAGTCAATACGCGTATGCAATGTATCTACCAACAAACAAAAAAAAAAAAAAAAAAGATTCCACCGACCATGAGCACACTGCATCCTTCTACGATATTTCTCTACCTTGTGAAAAGGATACTGCTCGGCAGTCCCTAGAATCTTTGAAAGCAGCACCGTTTCTGCCGTGATGCTCACCAATACCCTTCGGGATATTGCAGGGATAGCAAGAGCTTCCGGCTGTCCTCTATAGCTTGCGAATGATCTTCAACGTAATAATCTTGATTCTATGGAAACATAACCAAAACCATTTTTTCGATGTACGTGACAATACAAACAGCCTGCACGCAGAGCCGGAACAACTAATAGAAGAATCTACACGAGTGAGGATGCATGCTCGTGAATGCATAGGATGCTTCTCTAAGACCAATATTGGAGACGAACGATAATATTCCCTTTGTAGCAAGCAGAAGCGGAAGAGTAGAGAGCGTAGCTTCCCTGACACCCAAGCTTTTATGGAGCACTCGATAAAATGCGTGTTGACATTTATAGTTTTCTACTTCTGCAAAAAAGATGAAAGAAAAACAAAGAAAAAGCCCAAGCTTTTATGGAGCACTCGATAAAATGCGTGTTGACATTTATAGTTTTCTACTTCTGCAAAAAAGATGAAAGAAAAACAAAGAAAAAGCCCAAGCTTTTATGGAGCACTCGATAAAATGCGTGTTGACATTTATAGTTTTCTACTTCTGCAAAAAAGATGAAAGAAAAACAAAGAAAAAGGGTAGAATTGAGAAGCTCATGGACAAATGACTATCTATAAGCGCGACTACTGTAAATGACTATTTGGTCGTTTCTTTCATGCAATCCACAACCATGACTATGATAAATGGCCTGTTTGTATCATTTCTACTTGTATTCCCATCCAGGTCTCTTGTTCCTGAAAATGTTGACATTTATTAAATAAAAACAGAAACAAACCGTGCGCTTTTGTGTTTGAGAGAGAGAGAGAGAGCTCCTAAAATTATTTAGTTTTATTAATAGTGAAGATGAGCGACAACCGAATTGTCGGAATTATTGTTTGTCCGCATTGTCAGAATGGGAGGAAACTCTTGTATCTTGTGAGGCTTATGAGACAGGATTTTTTATCCAGATTTCTGATCTTGCTAGATATGTACTCTGCAGTTTTGAAGCGATATATGGGAGTTCTAGTACTTGAAGCGCATATTCTCTCTCTCTCTCTCTCTCTCTCTCTCTCACACACACACACACACAAGCGTATCCATGGGCAAGAGATCCAACAACAGTCGATAATGGTGCATCATCCTCAAAGGTTGGAATTAGAGCTTTTTGATGTTGGGAACACTTTTAAAAGAACTAAATAATTCTTGCAACTTGCACAACCAATATGTTGCACATGAGTACCTCATCTCAAACGTATTCAATAAAATGTTCGATCTTGCCACGTACAAGTGTCTTGCTTATACAAGAGTTTTCTAATATGGTTCTATGCACTAGGAGCTAAATATAGCATGCTTCCATAATAATCCCATGAGAATCAAGTAAAACTAGTTGTATCAATATGTTGTATCCTTGGATTTGATTCAACAATTGAAGCTCCATGTGAACCATTTGATCCTAATTGTAAGGAATGATGTATCCATGAGGAGTGCATCCATCAACCTAATGTATTGCGTGACCTTTATGATGTATGAGCTTAGAAGGACTATGGTGAGAGAAATATGCATAAGAAGTGAGGGGGTGATCTTTACCTTTGAAGGCGATGTAGATGGATAACACAATCAACTTGATTTGTTCATAACTCAATGTATACAAATCCAAGGTTTCTAAAACAAGGGTTTATCATTGTACAGGCTTTCAAGGCTTACAACAAAGGAGGTGAGGAAGGGATAGACACTACAGTATATCGAGGGAATACCGATGGTCAACATACCGACGGTCAGGTGTCGGCGTTGGTATGACCCTCAGACAATTTGGGAAAGCCGCTTAGCCTCGGAAACACTGCATCAGTATAAGCTTGAGTATAATCGTCAGTATAAGCGCCGGTAATTTACTGGAATTATCGATGCTTATACTGACAATTATACCGACGATATCTTTTAACTGGGCCCAAAACCAAAATTTGTCATTCTGAGCATTTTGAATCTACATCTTCTACTGTCGGCTTTGTGCGTGCGAACATCAGATTTCTATTTGTCACTCTTTCTCTCTTTCTCTCTCTCTCTCTCTCTCTCTCTCTCTCTCTCTCCCTCTCTCTCTCTCTCTCTCTCTCCCTCCCTCCCTCCCTCTCTCTCACACACTCTCTCTCTCTCTCCCTCCCTCTCTCTCTAAGCAGACCTCTATCTTTCTAGATCTAAAGTTTTGGTTAGTAGATCGCACATATTGTAGCACTCTTTTTTCTTTCTTTATGTTTTTTCTTTTCTAATATGTTCTTTGTTTAGTTTTGCAAGAGATTTTGGGATCAAATCTTTGGAAATTCGACGAAGGAGAACTTCAAGTGGATTTTGATGACCTTGATTCAAACAATTCTCTCTCTCTCTCTCTCTCTCTCTCTCTCTCTCTCTCTCTCTCTCCCTCCCTCCCTCCCTCCCTCCCTCTCTAAGCACACCTCTATTTTTATAGATCTGAAGTTTTGGTAAGTAGATCGCACATATTGTAGCACTCGTTTTTCTTTCTTTATGTTTTTGCTTTTCTAATATCTTCTCTCTTTAGTTTTGCAAGAGATTTTGGGA
Organism: Ceratopteris richardii; assembly: GCA_020310875.1. Taxonomy (NCBI): domain Eukaryota; kingdom Viridiplantae; phylum Streptophyta; class Polypodiopsida; order Polypodiales; family Pteridaceae; genus Ceratopteris; species Ceratopteris richardii. Next base: position 162,847,908 of record CM035429.1, on the reverse strand, counting down.
TCAAATCTTTGGAAATCCCACGAAGGAGAAATTCAAGAGGATTTTGACGACCTTGATTCCTACAATTACATCGATGTAAGTGATTGTTTTGTTTTCGATGGACATAGAGAGAGAGAGAGAGTGAAAGAGAGAGATGGAGAGATACATATACATACACACTCACATATGTATAAACACACACATACATATGCATACAAACATGCATATGCATACACATACACATGCATATGCATACAAACATGCATATGCACACAAACATGCATATGCATACACACATGCATATGCATACAAACATGCATGTGCATACAAACATGCATATGCATACAAACATGCATATGCATACACATACACATATGCATACACATACACATATGCATACACACATGCATATACATACACACATGCATATGCATATACAAATGCATATGCATACACATAGACATGCATATGCATACAAGCATGCATATGCATACACACAAGCATGCATACAAGCATGCATATGCATACACACAAGCATGCATACAAGCATGCATATGCATACACATATGCATACACGCATGCATATGCATACAAGCATGCATATGCATACACACAAGCATGCATATGCATACACACATACATGCATATGCATACAAGCATGCATATGCATACACATATACAGGCATATGCATACAAGCATGCATATGCATACACACAAGCATGCATGTGCATACAAGCATGCATATGCATACACACACGCATATACATACACACATGCATATGCATATACACATGCATATGCATACACATACACATGCATATGCATACACACAAGCATGCATACAAGCATGCATATGCATACAAGCATGCATATACATACAAGCATGAATATGCATACACATATGCATACAAGCATGCATATGCATACACACAAGCATGCATATGCATACAAGCATGCATATGCATACACACATATATGCACATGCATAACAACATGCATATGCATACAAGCATGCATATGCATACACACAAGCGTGCATATGCATACAAACAAGCATGCATATGCATAGAAGCGTGCGTATGCATACAAGCATGCATATGCATACACACATACATGCATATGCATACAAGCATGCATATACATAGACACATACATCCATATTCATACAAAAATGCATATGCACACACACAAATGCATCTGCATACACACATGCATACACAATCATATGCATACAAACATGCATATGCATACACACAATGCATATGCATACACACAAATGCATATGCATACACACATGCATATACATACACACATGCATATGCATAAACACATACACACATACAGAATGCATATGCATATGCATACACACAAATGCATATGCATACAAACATGCATATGCATACACACATGCATATACATACACACATGCATATCCATACACATATACATGCATATGCATACACACAAATGCATATGCATACACACATGCATACAGAATCATTTGCATACAGACATACACACATACACACATCCACAATGCATCACAATGCATATGCATACACACAAATGCATATGCATACACACAAATGCATATGCATACAAACATGCATATGCATACACACATGCATAGACATACACACATGCATATGCATACACACACACACATACACACATACACAAATGCATATGCATACACACAAATGCATATGCATACACACAAATGCATATGCATACACACATATATATGCATACACAATTGCATATGCATACACACAAATGCATATGCATACACAATGCATATGCATACACACAAATGCATAGGCATACAAACATGCATATGCATACACACATGCATATGCATACACACATGCATATACATACACACATGCATATGCATAGACACATACACACATACACATGCATATGCATACAAGCATGCATATGCATACAAGCATTCATATGCATACACACAAGCATGCATACAATCATGCATATGCATACACATATGCATACAAGCATGCATATGCATACACACAAGCATGCATATGCATACAAGCATGCATATGCATACAAGCATGCATTTGCATACACACATACATGCATATGCATACAAGCATGCATATGCATACACACAAGCATGCATATGCATACACACAAGCATGCATATGCATACACACAAGCATGCATATGAATACATACAAGCATGCATATGCATACACACAAGCATGCATATGTATACACACAAGCATGCATATGCATACAAGCATGCATATGCATACACACATGCATATGCATATACACATGCATATGCATACACATACACATGCATATGCATACAAGCATGCATATACATACACACAAGCATGCATACAAGCATGCATTGATGGAGAGTGGTAATCTACAAAAGAACAAGCCATGCTTGAAGTTTGAGCACCTCTATAACAAGAGTAACTAAAAACCTTCACCAATATGGAGGATCAATGATCAATTATCAAAATTTTGAACAAACTGTGAAGAAGGTGACTACACAGAAAGTCTACTGCGCATATTTCACTCATTGACTTAAGCAATGTGTGATTCTTTTTATAAAACTTTGCACAGGGTGTTGCCTATAGTTTTCGCACCTCCTCCAAGTTAAATAATTCCAAAAGACTCAGTAGATCTTGAGAAATAAACTTAACAAGTAACCTATGTCAAAAACTGTTTTCTGAGTAATCGATTCAGACACTTGTAACTTCTAAGGATTGGTTCTCTCAACCTAGAACCCATTCAATCAAATGCTTTTAGCCATAGATGGCTTACCTTCCAACTTAGATTTTGACTCCTCATTTGTGCAAAACTTTACATTGTGCACTGAGAACTGACCAATTTTTTTGACCATCGGGATTGCACCTATTTTAGAAGACATGTCATTTTCTCACATATGAATGTTCTTATTCATAATTCTCTCAGAGTGATCACAATTAGAAGCGAAAAATTTGTACAGAGGTCAATCAACTATAGACTTAGACTTTTACAAAAGCATTTCACAAAAGATTCAACATAGAAGGAGAATACTCAGAAAGATCGGGCGCAACATCTCTTCATTCATGGAAAATTTTACATCTGAGTGGTGAGAGAGATCCTACTCACTTCTCAAGTGTCTAATGACTCATACAACTTCTAATTTCTCTATTCACATGCTCTCTCATATTTGCCCCGACGTTTTACTTATATATATATAGCCATATATGTACAAGCTTATGACCATCCAAAAGATATATATGAGCTATCTCTAAATTAATGTACATATGTGTACACATCTTCATCTTCTGGATATGCACTTCCTTCATGCTTCATAACTTGATCTTTTCTTCAGTCCTTGACTTCAATTCTTCATCAAAACTTCAACTGTTGATTGTCTTGCACCAACAGCTCCCCCTCAATCATCAATTGAAGTTTTCTCTAACTACTTTATACGTGCCATGTCTTTGAATCTCTGTAGCTTTGGTCCATCCAAGCTTTTGGTTAGCATATCAGCTATCTGATCTTTGTTGAAGTATGTATGACTTCAATCTCTTTATCCATCACCTTCTCTCTTAGAAAATGATATTAAATCTCAATGTGTTTAGTTCTAGCATGAAACACAGGATTAGCAGCTAAATACAATGAACTCATGTTATCTCCATGAATAGTGGGTATACCATTAGGGCGAAAAACGGCCGAAAAGGGGCTGTTTGCTAATGAGAGATTAAGGAAATTGACAAATAGCGTCTTTCCACGTGTACAAGAATATAACATTGCTGTCTCTTTTAACCGTATGGAGAATTTCTTTTTTTAATACAATTTTCTTTCAAAGCGCCGCTAAAGTGATGAAGAGTCTCGTATTCAGTGTACAATTTTTCGGTTTGATGCAAAAAAAGATACTTTTGCACACTACACAAAGCATATTCTTGAATTTCCAAAAAGGAATTGATTTTTGAAGATACGAAATATTTTTGGGTTCACAAAATGTCATGATCATTCAACGACAGGGTTAACATCAAATCAAAAGTTTCCACGTGTACAAAGCCTTTTTTTCTATAAATACTGCCAAAATTTATGAACGTCGGTTTCTCGCTTTGAACATTCTTCTTCTCCTAAGTTCAAATCGCTTCTTCTTCTCGTCGTCCTTCCAATCGCGTAACTTCATGTGAGGTTTACAACAGAAGAGAGGATTCTTTGTGGAAACCTCTTTCCGTGAAAGTAAATAACTGGGTAACTATGCTTCCTAGCTTTAGAGGTGCCCATAAAGTCAAGCGTGCCAAAAGAGACAACACAAGAAACCATTGGAAGGGACGTATTCTCAGTTTCAAATTGAAGAGATGCGGTTGGTTTGCACGAGTACAGCATGTGTACACCGCTAAGGATCTTGTTCTAGAAAATCATCTGCAATTCCCTTCGTACTGTAAGTGAAGTTTGACAATGCTCTTCAATCATTCCAGTTGATTTTGTATAATGAAACATATGTTTTTGTACTGCAGATATCTTTCCTTCCAATATTGTGGAATGGCAACCTGTTGAATGTTTAACAGGAACATTCAGAGTTCTTCATAAGGAATATGCAGAACTCATGTATGCAGAGAAATCTGTTCAATTTTTCAATAGCATAGAGTTATTTGTCCATTATGAAGATTATCAAGTGCCGTCAGGGAGGAGTTCTTATGGAATTCTTGTACACGTACCTAGTCCTTGCATCTCTTCATTAGATTGGGATGCTCCTGATCATTCAACAGTTTCAAGTTTTCTCTGCAAAATTAAATTTGACATCTAGAAGGCAATGTCAGCAGGCCGAATTTCGAGAAGGATAAAGATTCAATGGTTTTTGCCTATTCATGTCTTTGTAGCATGCTTTAAAAACATGTTATTACAGAAAACAAAAACAATGTGGTTGAATAGGAGAGTCCCTATTTCAGAGATTGATGATGTTTTAGGTAGGGAATGGGATAGCAAAGAAGTTCAAAAGCTAGGTGACATTATTTTATGTAAAGTTAGTCCCAATTCTCTTTCAATCTCATATCAGATATGTCGACAATCTCTAGTTCTAGGATATGACTATAGAAGGTGGAAACAAAAGCTTGGACTTTGGATAGCCTTGGACTCAGAGGAGAGCTGTCCAGAATTTGAGTTAGAAGTATTGATTCATCCAGATTTTCAATCAAGGAAAATAATTGTCACTGCAAATTGGAATCTCAGATATGTAAGGGAGCTTCTAGAATACCTTGATGAGGTATCATCTCAGTGTAGATTCTCAATTGATGATGCAATAGTTAACATTAGATCAGAGAAATCATTATCTTGCATAAGTTGCCTGCCACCAAGGGTGATTAAGTTCCAACCTTTAAGATTGTAACAAGTTAACCCTGACATTCTTACATAATGTATCTTCATCTAATAGAAGCTTCTATTGATACTTCCATTGAATTTTCTTGGCAGGATGGTTACAAACAATGTGTGTTAAATTATTAATTTTAAATGTCTTAGATATTTTTTAGGTCCTTAATTTCATATTTCCATTGATTTTTTTTTGTAGGAGTGAATTGATGACTAAGAAATAATTATACAGGAACTTGCATAAGTTAATTCTAGATGAAGAAGAGATCTAGAATTCAATATCTAATTTCAATTTAATAATTATAGTCTATCAAAGGTGCACATTAGTCTCAGTTAAATAATTTGATTCTATCCAACTTTTCTGTCCTCAAGTAATGCAAGAGAAATTATCATGGTACACATAACAAGTAATATAAGAGAGTGTGGAGAACTTGGTACAAATTCCAATCCAAGGTTTGGTATTTCAATATTAGAAGAGCATGTCTTAAGGCATAAAGCAGAGAGGACGAGATAAGTGAACACGACCGATGCAAGTGACTAGTGCAATCTGAAATTGTCGGATGGCCCTTATCGCTTACATCGGTCGTGTTAGCAAACTACCGCGAGAGACTTCAAGAAGTGACCTTGCGTAAAGATTTGACTCACGAGTATAAAAACTAGCAATAGCGATGAAATGGATAATACGACCGATGCAAGCGATAGGGGCAATCCAAGATTCTCCGATTCCCCGTATCGCTTGTATCGGTCGTGTCCTCTTAATTCTTTATGTCCTTCTGTAACTTCTCCAATTTAAACACTTTCCAACAGGAATGAAGTAAGAAACCCACAATGCATTCATAATTGTGACATTAATAAACTTAATTGGACCATCCAATGAACTTTTGTTTAACTCTCAAGAGGTTCAATACAACTGTGACCATCTTCCAGATGAAGATTGGCATAACTACATACAATTTGTACATAAATAAACCTTCCAACCTTGGTTGGTTTTACAATTGATTTTAATCTAAGACTCAAAAATTGATTTAACCCTTTCTATCCTTTTTAGAGCCTTGCTTTCTCTGTTGCTTCTATCCCTTTTTGGAGCTTTCAGCTTGACTCTTTATGTTGTTCCCATGCTTTAGTGGTGAGTGAAGAGGAAGCCCTTTCTTTTTATCTTCAGACTGTTTTTTATCAAGTGGAGGGGGTGGAGGTGAGTCAGGATCATATGGGCAGATTGCATGTTTCATGATACTATTTATTGCTCTCTCTCTGATCAAGATGATCCATGCATCTGGGTAGTCTGATAAATTCAATTCAGGACTGTGGAACCTTCTTTCCAAGAATCTTACAGCATTTGCAATCACTCTCCAGCCACATGATGTTGAGTCTCTCTGCAATGGCAAATGAATTTGGTTGTATCCAAATTGCTTTTGTTCATTCATTTTAGCTATTCCTGGAAAATTCTGATCAATATGCATCTTGAGAAGCTTTGCAGCACTACATTGTAAAGTGAAAATCAGAACGGATGGCATGGCTTTAAAATAGAGAACAACAAAATGTATAGTAACGTACACTTTGCAATTCCCATGCTATGATGGAAGAGAATTGAGGAAAAGAGCTTAATATGCATTGAAGTCCACAATAATCAAACTCCAATGGCCCCTGTCAATGAGTTGCATGTAAATATACTTTCTTAAATGAAACAAATATGTTTCCAAAATGAAGATGAATACTTACTTTTCAATATATGGGTAAATAACACATTCTACTTCTTCTATAAAATCTTGTAGAAAGGACTTGGCATCTCCATGTTTATGCAAAAAACACTATGTCACCAGAGGATCTAAAATAAATACTTTTCTTTGAACGGCTTCCTCACATTGTTGAAGAAGAACCCTACAAATCAAGAAATAAAAATGCAGTTAAGGAACTAGGAAATTATGCAAAACAAAAGCATTTTAAGGCCTCTAGATATACCTGAGTGAAATGTTGACCACACTATCTGATATTTCAACATAAAGCTCCCTCAACATTTTGTTGTCTTCAAGTCTAATGTCAAGAAACAATTCATTTTGCCATGGCATTGCAACATTAACTATTACCTGCCCATCTCCTTTCTTGAGGAGCTCTTTATTTGCTTTCTGTAACTTTTGAATCTAGGTTAAGATGGCACTTTCCTCTGTAAATAATCCCTGCTTTTTCCTCTCCTCCTCAGTATTTGCTGCAGTTCTAGTTTCATGATCATGAGTACTTGAGCGTTGATCTCTTCAATGACAACTGTTGTTTTGGGTGCTCGAGTTGGAGGTATATTTAAAATATCGAAGAATTTTTTATCGTGGTGATCAATAGGAACCAGAGCTTTATCAAACTTATATCTTATTCTTGAAACAATAACATAATCCTTCGCCATTAGTGTTACCCTATGAGAATGAGCAGCACATAAGTAGGCATCATTCATAAAATCAATAGCAAAGTCCTCTACAGCTTCTTGCAGGCATAGCACTGCTTGAGTTTGCCACCTCACATTGACAAAGGATGAGGTCTTCATCAAAGAACAGAGGTTGGCTGAGATCTGCTTGACAACTCTCATAAATGGAAGTCTTGGGATCAACAATCCCACAGACTTTTGAGCTCTTCTAATTTCCCTCAAGGACTTTACATGGTACTTGACCCTTTTTTTTGAAGGCTTGTCTGGCACATTGGCTTGAACCTTCTGGGAATTTTGCTCCTGGACATTTTCCCCTTGGGCATTTTTGTCCTGACCCTCAGGGTACAACTTCCTTGCTGTCTTTTTTGTTCTAGCCATACTCTGCAAAAAATCAATCTTTAGGCAAGGAATTAGGAAAAGTGGAATATTACTCTCAAAAAACTATGATCACTGACTCTTTCCACTGTCAAAACTTACTCTCAAAAAGCTATGATCAATGACTCTTTCCACTATCAGAGGCACGACCGATGCAAGCGATAACAGTCATCCGGAAATGCCCGGATGTCCCTGATCGCTTACATCGGTCGTCTTTAAATTAATCATCAAATATCAATAAATAATATCTTACAATGCAAAATACTCAATTATCACTAAGAGAAAGATAATTGGAAAACTATAATCAATGACTCTTTCCACTATCAGAGGCACGACCGATGCAAGCGATAGCAGTCATCCGGAAATGCTCGGATGTCCCTGATCGCTTGCATCGGTCGTCTTCAAATTTATCATCAAATATCAATGAAATATATCTTACAATTCAAAATACTCAATTATCACTAAGAAAAAGATAATTGGAAAACTATAATGAATGACTCTTTCCACTATCAGAGGCACGATCGATGCAAGCGATAGCAGTCATCCGGAAATGCTCGGATGTCCCTGATCGCTTGCATCGGTCGTCTTTAAATTTATCATCAAATATCAATAAAATATATCTTACAATGCAAAATACTCAATTACCACTAAGAAAAAGATAATTGGAAAACTATAATCAATGACTCGTTCCACTGTAAGAGACACGACCGATCCAAGCGATAAGAGTTATCCGTAAGTGCCTGGACGTCCCTCATCGCTTGCATCGGTCGTCCCTGAATTCATCATCATATTTCAATAAATAGTAGTTAAAATAAAGGTAACAATGCGTTATACTCAAGCATAGCAAAGGAAACCAAAATTTGCAAGCTATGAACAAGGACTCGATGATATTAAAAAACATGACCGATCCAAGCGATTAGGGTTATCCAAAAATCTCGGATGTCCCTAATCGCTTGCATCGGTCGTGTCCACATTACCTTACGTAGAGAGCGCTCTCTATAGAAATTGTGAAGTAGCCTAAAAACGTGGTGGTAATGGAACCTCGACGCTTGGCAAGTGTTGACAGAAAAAAATGAAGGAAATGAATAGGGAAGCTTAAATAGGTCCCAAAACTGAGTTGATCGTTGTGCCACGTGGCATGCCCCGATTGATCCACGTCAGATACCCGTTGCGAATTCCAATGTCTTTTGCCACGTGGCATGATTTGATTGATCCACGTCATCTATCCGTTGCATCGGGGAACGTACACTTTACCACGTGGCACTCTCTGATTGGTCCATCTCATTCAACCGTTTCTTCCCTCCTCGCCTATAGAAAGCTACTTCCTTCACAAACTCAAACTTTCAACCTTCAGAGAACTTGTCTCACTAGAGACACGACCGATCCAAGCGATAAGAGTCATCCGTAAATGCCCGGATGTCACTCATCGCTTGCATCGGTCGTCCCTGAATTCATCATCATATTTCAATAAATAGAAGTTAAAATAAAGGTAACAATACGTTATACTCAAGCAACACAAAAGAAACCAAAATTTGCAAGGTATGATCAAGGACTCGATGCTATTTAAAAAACATGACCGATCCAAGCGATTAGGGTTATCCAAAAATCTCAGATGTCCCTAATCGCTTGCATCGGTCGTGTCCACATTACCTTACGGAGAGAGCGCTCTCTATAGAAATTCTGAAGTAGCCAAAAAACTTGGTGGCGATGGAACCTCCACTCTTGGCAAGTGTTGACAAGACTTCATACCTCTATTTTACATTCAGGAACTTTTCAATCTAAGGGAGGACTACTGTCTTGCAGCTATAGCTGAGGCAGAAGAAGTTGCAAGGAGATTCATCAATAAGAAAGGAGAAAGAAGAGAGGAATTTTTGCGTCTTGATTTGGATTTGTCTAATGAAGAATTCAAAGATTCATCACAAGCTCTTTCAAAACGCTTTGAGAAAGCTATCTCAGAGAAGCCAAAACTTGCTGATGAAGAGTTTGATGAGCATCAGAAGCAACTTGGAATATACTCGTTTGGACACGGCTATTCATTCTTGGATGTCGCTGAGGACAAAGGAACAATTTGTATTGACTCAAAAGAGCTCATTGAGGAGGACGATGAGGTCAAGGTATGTTGTTTGATATATTCTATCAATTAAAGTTTTTGTCCGAGATCTCCATTTTTAAGTGAGAAAATGACCACGACCGATGCAAGCGATACAACCTAACGGATAATCTCCGTTGGGCCTTATCGCTTGTATCGGTCGTGTTCGGACTTGAAGAGGAAGATGAGGTCAAGTATGTAGTAAAATATATTCTCATGATTTAAAGGCAAAGGAGATGAGATGGGCTTGATGCAAAATCTCTATCTTGTGTCAGTTTGTCCAAGTTCTCCATTAGAAGTGTCAGAAGTCGATCACGACCGATGCAAGCGACAAGGCCCATCAAATATTTTCCGTCGGGCCTCATCGCTTGCATCGGTCGTGTTTGGACTTGAGGAAGATGACGCCAAGGTATACAGTTAACTATATTCTCAAGAACTTTAGGTTAAGGATATGAGATGGGACCAATGCAAAATCTCTTTCTTGTATCAAATTTGTCCAAGTTCTCCATTCGAAGTGTCAGAAATGGATCACGACCGATGCAAGCGATTAGGCCCATCGGATATTTTCCGCTAGGCCTTATCGCTTGTATCGGTCGTGTCTAGGAGTTGCATGCAGCAATGATAATACATGTCTTGCTTGTGGGAATTCCCCTCATTTATCAAACATTAGATGTTTCTAGGCAGTTTGCAAATAGATATTGATGACGACCGATGCAAGCGATAACGATTGTCTGAATTTCTCTGAAGACCCTTATCGCTTGCATCAGTCATGTCTCTTGCTTTTCTTTCTAATAGTTTCAAGTTACTTCACATGTTTCCTAAAGTGTGCTTGCACTTCATCTAACCATGTTTTTCATTTTTATCACAGTTAACTTTATTGGATGAAGACAATTACCTTGGCAGGGGCAAGGGAACAAGAAAAGCCTTAGAAGAGAAAGGAAAAGCAAAGGTGGATATTCATTCTATTATCCACTATCTTCCAAAGTTGAACCCAGACACTTTTTGTGTTATTCACAAGCACTATAGTGAGGAGCCAGACTTTGCATTGTTCTGCTTGAGGACTCTATCAAAATACATGGGTTTTACTCCAATACCCTTTAATGCTTTCAGAGTTTTACTACTTGAAAGAGCAACTGCATTCAGAATTTTTGGATATGCCCCAGGACTCATTGATTCAAGGGCAGGGTACTTTCTTTGTTATTCAAGCTATGCAATGGCTGCAGGGGTGTCAGATTTAAAAAGCATTGCTAGATACAGGAGAAAAGAGTTCCTGAGATATAGAGGTGATTTGCCAGAGCCATGCTCTTTAAAAAGGCTCAAGGAATGACTTGTTTTTTTCAAATTCTATATCTCAACAAATGTACATATACAGAAATTGCCCAATGTGATATAAGACATTGCAAATTTTTTTGGTGTAATTGTTATTGATTCTCTGGTCAAAGTCATCTGATGGTAGTAGACATATTTCTTTTCAAAGCATAATACATCATGAAATGTACATACATGACATCTTTTATTTCTCAAAGAAATAAAAGACATTGCAAATATTAAAGCTCTATTTGAAATGTGGTCTTTTTCAGTTTGTGATATTGATACATGATTTGTCCGGAGATAGCCATATCCTTCTGATTATATTTGGCATGAGATCCTTTGTAATTGTCTTCTAAAGAACCAATCAAAAAGCTCTCTGAAGGCATTGCTCTTTGTTACTCCTCCTCCTTTCCTTGTACACCTAAAGAAGCTTGTCCTTGCTTGATAATGAGATTTTTCCATGCCTTGGGTGTTCCACATGGCAAGTGGTTCTTTTTCTGCAAAGAATGCACCATGCACAAGAAGAATATGCTGGAAAGCAGAAGAATTTCATTAGATCTTTATTTCAATTAAAAATAAATAAATTGAATAAAATATCTTTGGAGCTCACCAAGTAGTATGTTATGTCTTTGGCACCCCATGCCTCTATGATGGTTTCTATAAGCTCTGTGGTCGCCTTTTTGAAATCTGTCACATAACTTTTTTATTTTACCTGCTGCCTCATGATCTTTAAAAGATTATCTAGTTTGACCCACACCTCCATTCTCTTTTTTGCTATTTCTTGTTTGCTTTTTACATTAGTCGTGACCTCACAAAATGTTTTCCATGAATTCCACATGGCACTAAGTTGTTTGCCATCATGGTGCTGAAGAATCTCCTTGCTTTTGCACCTCCCATTGAGACATCCTGTAAAACATCACCTGTATTTTGTGAAAGCTTTGGATCTTTTCTTAGATGAACATCACCACCATGAAACCCCATTTCTGAAAGAAGACATTCACATTTTTTTATGCATTCATCTGCAAGAGTTGTAGGCTTGATAGAATATGCATAATCCAAGTGAAGACGGACCAACTTGTCAATGATTCTTAACTCTGCATGTAGTGTACGTATGTGTACATTTGTCAATGCTATTGGAAGTATGGGATCCCAAATCATTGAAGAAGATGAGTAGTTACGAAGAATAACATTTTGTCTAGAAGGAGCCTCTTCACCCTCAGCTCTAGCAATCCATCCATTTGTGCCTGGGCTTTGCATGCAGTACAAGCAAGGGTATTTAGAATTTGCTCCCCCACTTATACCAAACATGCATTTGAGTGTCTTTAGGTCTCCACTCAAATGCCACTCAACTTGAAAGTTTCCGTAGTCTTTGACATTCAACAATTCTCCTGCATGATGCCCTTGGATAACATTTGGAATGTTTGTCTGTGAGAATAACCATCTAAGTGTTTTATGGCTCTCAGATGGAACTTGAGCATAGCCAACCCACCATAACTCCATTTCTGATTGTACTTTGAGAGATGGAGTATCCAATTTCCCAAGGCTATAGTCCAAAGCTTTGTTCATCAGTGCAATGCTTATTCTCTCCATCTTTTGATGTTTTTTAAGCTCAGCTTCATCAAGTTTGATTACAAATTTCAATAGACCAGAACATTCATGCTCTTTTATAGTATAGAACTCAACCATGTATGTTTGAAGTTTTATAACATCTATCCATATGTTGTTAAATGCATTGTAAGTGAAATGTAACTTTTGTTTTCCTACTTCGTAAGGCATGTTACCGTGAATATGTTTATATTCACCAAATACTGATGTGATCTTCTTATTCAAGCAGAGCCGAAACTTTCCTACATGATGGGCTCTAGGCAATCCAAAACTTCTAACTTTGTTAAATTTTAAAAATTCACACCAAACTTTTGAAATTGCTCTATAACCTTTCCTACTCACTCCGACACTATCACAAATATTTTGAATCTGAGATGGTTCTAGTAAAAGATTCATTTCTGTCATGAGTTGTTGAAAAACAAAGCGTTTCAAGCATGTATTTTCATTTAGTTTCAATAGTCTTAAAACATCATTTTGACTCAAAATTTCATTACAGAAATGTATGCGCTCAAAACTGCTCGACATATTGAAACCTAGCACATTTGTCACATGATCTCTAACAATTTTCATTCTTTTCTTTTTCTAGACAGATTTTTCAGTCAAATCTAAAAAAGGTTTTACTCGTTTTGATCGCATTATCAAACCTATAGGAGTTTCTTTCATTTTTTTAAAAGACTCTAACTGAGAAGATAAAGTGGATAATTTGTTTTCTAGCTCCCTCATATGTAAATTCTTCTGGTGTAGTGTGTTTTGTAAATAGTTTATGTATTGTACATAATTCCTTGAAATATCCCAAAGCCTTGAACAATAGCCTCGTAAACCATCCTCACCATCTCCCACAAATCTAATCAGATCATGAAGATTATGAAAAGGGGGGTACCTTCCAGTTTGTGGATCAACTGGATAAACAGATCCATCTGTCCATATGTTGATATGTTTCTTGCCTTCCTTTCGCAATCCATCCACTTCAAGAGGATGAAGAGCCCTTCGAAATACTTTTCTTGTCGTCGCATACTCCTGACTAACTGCAATGTTGATATGGAACTTTTTACAATGATTTCGATTGTTTGAAAGCTCAGTGAGAGTATTTGGGTTAACGTTCTCCATGGTCTGCTATGAAAAATGACCGGCAAGTGTCTAAAATGACGTGAAAGGGAGAAACAGGCTTGCTATGAAAAGTAGAGAAAAAAAGCGCAAAACGTCATCAGCACACATTATATAGGTCCGTGAACAAGAGGAAAATTCAACTTTTGAGGCGTAAGATATCACACAAACTTCGAGGCGTAAGATATCACAGAAACTTTTCATGATTATATGGTACGAGTTTCTCTCTCTTCAAAATTTGCATAAGATACGTTTTAAATGAACTTACACGGAATTTCTTAAAGGATTTGACAACTTTAATCCCGATTAAGCACAACTAATTGAAATCCTTACACGGCCCTTTTTGGGCCGTTTTTCGCCCTAATGCTTTGAATGAGGTCAAAACTCTTCATAAGATTCTTAAGCCATATCAGTTCCTTTGCAGCTTCCACCATACCTTTGTACTCAGCCTCTGTGGATAATAAAGCAATTGTGTGTTTCTTCTTTGAACACCAAGAAATTAACTTATCTCCCACATAACACAAGTATCCATATGCTGATCTCCTATCATCAGGATTACCTGCCCAATCTGTATCACTATAAATCTTGATGTTTGTATCTGATGTAAAACCATAATACAAACCTTCTTTGAGTTTACCCTTAATGTACCTCAACACTCTTTGTCCTGCAACGCAAGGTTCTTTCCTAGGACAATGCATGAATTGAGACAATACTCCAACTGCATATGACAAATCAGGCTTAGTTAATGTAGCATAGATCAGACTACCAACAAAACTTTGACATAGCTTCATGTCCTTGAACGCTTCTCCTCCATATCGCTTAATGTGTGATTTACATCCATTGGAGTAGGTGCTACCATGCAATCATCCATTTTAAACTTGATCAACAAGTTTTTCAAATACCTTTCTTGAGTTACATACACTCCCTGTTGAGTGTATGATATCTCCATTCCCAAGAAATATGACAAGTCTCCCAAGTCACTCATCTTGAACTCTTTTTCCATTTGCTTCTTTAGGCTTTGAATACCTTTCTCATCTGTAACTGTATGAATTATATCATCAACATATATGCACATGTAAATAAACCCATCATCACTTGCTTTGACAAGCAAGCTACTATCTCCTTTAGATACTTGGAAACCAAGTTCTTTCAAGAACTTCACAAGTCTATAATTTCATGCCCTTGGGGCCTGCTTCAAACCATACAAAGCTCTCTTGAGCTTACATACATGATCTGGATACCTTTCATCTCTGAATCCTTGTGGTTGCTCCATGAAAACATCATCTGAAATGTAACCATTTAAAAAAGCATTCTTCACATCTAATTGACATAATTTCCAACCTTTACATGCAGCAATGGCCATGAGTGTCCTGATGGTTGTCATCTATGCCACAAGACTATAGGTCTCATCATAATGTATACCGTAAGTCTGAGCAAACCCTTTCACAACAAGTCTAGCTTTATACCTAGACACACTTCCATCTGCATACCTCTTTGTCTTGTAGATCCATTTGCATCCAATGATCTTCTGACTATTTGGTTTAGGAACCAACTCCCAAGTCTCATTCTCCATCAATGCATCATACTCTACTTGCATAGCTTTCTCCCAATTTTCCTTACCTTTTGCCTCTTCATATGTAGAAGGATCTTCATCTGCCTTTATCATATAAGCATAATCTTTGGTAGCCAAAAAAGAAGTGTCATAACTATACCTTGTAGGTTGCCATTCGTGTCTTGATGACCTTCTGAGTTCTCCACTTCTTGAAGTTTCTGGTTCATCACATTCTGGATCAAACCTTGGCACTTCTTCAATTTCAGCCTGTACTTCATTGTTCTCCTCTTCATCAAATATCTGAATCTTGATTTACCTTTCTTTTGATTCACAACTTCTTCATCACCTGCATAAATATTTATTGTACTTGCATACCAAGTGCCTTGCTCATCAAATGTAACATCCTTTGACACAAGGAATTGTTTTGGACTCCACAACCTATATCCCATCTGCTTATCATCATATCCAATGAATACATACTTTTCAGCTTTAGGTTGTGCCTTAATTGAGATGGCACATATGCATATGCCAAACAACCAAATACTTTGCAATGATCTAGAGTAGGTCTCTTACCCCACCATGCCTCATATGGTGTCATACCTTTCAAAGCTTTACATGGTAATCTATTGACCAAATATGTAGCTGTATTTACAACCTCAACCCACAAATAATTTTGGTAATTTTTCTCCTTCATCATGGATCTTGCAAATTCAACAAGAGTTCTATTACTCCTTTCTACTACACCATTTTGTTGAGGAGAGTACCTGCAAGTAATTTCCCTTTTTTTACCTGCATTCCACAAGTAATCACTGAACTCATTAGAGAAATACTCTCCCCCTCCATCTGACCTTAGTCTCTTCAACTTATGACCTGTAATTCTCTCTGCATACACATGATAATATTTGAATGTATTGAATACCTCTGACTTATCTTTGATCACATAGATAGTGATCCATCTGGTAGCATCATCAACATAAATCACATAATACCTTGGACCATTGATACTGAAATCCTTTGATGGTCCCCACACATATGTGTGTACCAACTCAAGCTTCTTTGAATACATAAAACCATGCTTGGAATAAGATTGCTTATGAGCCTTACCTAATTGACATGCCTCACATCTATATGTCATATGTTGACCTGCAACATTAGGCAACCCAAGCACTTAACCATTGTTTACCATATCTTTAATACCTCTTTCATTAAAATGTCCAAGCCTTTTGTGCCAAAGATCTAACTCAGAAATCTTATGTCCTCCATAGGTATACAAGGCATGACCAACATTACCTTGGATCTTTAGTGTGAACAATCTTCCTTCTTTCTTCCCTGAAACAATTTGTTTATACCCATTGCTAGGGTCTTCCACAAACACTCCTTCATTAGTGAACCTAAGTTCATAACCTTTTTCAACAATTTGTCCTACACTTATCAAATTCTTAGGAATTGTAGGAACATACAAAACCTTACTCAGGAGAGTACTTCCATCCTTGGCCTTCACTGATCCAATTGACTTCACATTGTGCTTTATATTGTCACCTATTTGAACAACATGATTAGTTACCTTATTCTCCAAATCAGTCATCAATGCTATGTTGCCACTCAGATGATTGCTACACCCTGAGTCAATGTAGAAGAATCTTTGGTCTTCACTTTGCCTTTCACAAGTTGCATTCATTATAATGTTGAATCCTCCTTCTGTTAGGAAGCATAATTATGGTAGGTATTGTTGTATTGTTGACTTTGGAATCCTCTACCTGCATTTTCCAAAGTAACCTCTACTACCTCTACCTCTAAAATTATCTTTGATTTCTGCCACCTCTTCCTCTTGAATTAAAGTTCTGATTATATCCACCATTACTCTGAGTATTATGCCAACAATCATTAGCTAAGTGATTTTTCTTACCACAAATCCAGCAAGCTTTGACTCCATCTTTATTACTCCTGCCTCTTCCTCTACTTTTGCCACCTCCTCTTCCTCTTAGGAAGTTAGCTTGGCTAGTTGTACCTTCATCTTCATTTGCTTGTTGCTTCCCTTTGATATTCTTCTTCTTATCCTTTGAATACATTGCATGACATGTACTTTTATCACTTTCACCTTTGACATCCTGCTCAAAGGTTAGCATGTGTCCTAGCAACTGATTTAAATCAGGAGTAAAATGATCTAGTGATAATTCAGTAGACAAAATAAATGGCTTCAACTTGTCATCACCTCTCAAACCTGTGAGGATTTGTCTTAGCAATTTATCCAACTCAATATCTTCATCAACTACTCCTAATGCATCTGCAATGTCTTTCATCCTTGTTACATAATCTGAGATGGACTGAGAGGCCTTCTTCTTAAATGTGGTAAACTCTGCCCACAAGGATGCCTTCCTTGACTTTGTGGTGTTTTGGAAATGCTCCTCCAAATCATTCCATATATCACTTGCACTTTCAAGACCTCTAATGTGAGGTAGCAAGTAGTCATTAAGTCCCATATAGATAATGCTCCTAGCTTGAGCATCTCTCTTTATCCAAATCTTCAAATCTGACAGTTCTTCCCTAGTTGGAACACTACGATCTATGAACTGAGGCTTTTCTTCTTCACCTTTGATATAACCTATCAAGTCTTTGCTCATAAGATGAATGCTAACCGCCTGCCAATGCTTGACTCTTGGGCAATGCATAAACCTACTCATCTGTGAGACAGCAAACTGAATATCTGGCCGAGTAATGCATAAGTAAATCAAGCATCCAACAGCGTGCTGATAGAGAATAGCATCAAATGCATCTCCAACATCATGAAGAATCAATCATAAACCTGTCTCCATAGGAGTGGCAACAGGCTTACAATCTTCAAGGCCAAAAGGCTGCAATAATGTGTCGATATAGTTCGTTTGACACAAAGCCATTCCACCATCAACTTGCATAAACTGAATTCCCAAATAGTGATGCAAATGCCCCAAATCAGACATCTCAAATGAGGCATGCAAATCAGCCTTAAAATCAGCAATATGACGCTCAATAGGACCAATGAGCAGCATGTCGTCAACATAGACAACAATGATCACAAGCACGCTTAACATATAAGGTGCTTTCAGTTGGACTGTTCGCAAAACCTACACAAAGCCACGGGGTTGAAAAACATACAATCCTTCATGCAAGTCACCATTCAAAAATGCTGGTTTAATGTCCAACTGATGTACATTCTGTCATATGATTTATATGGGAGTTTCTTAGAGAATGCCACATGGCATTCTATGACCACTCCACCTTGGTAGTGAGAGAGGAGAGAGTCTCGTGATGAGATTCGCTCGGCGGCTGGGAGGTTCGAACGATCATCATCATCATCTCTGTGTGTGTGTCGACGGCAGCGAGCAGTAGCAAAAGAATAGTTTATTACATTGGTATCAGAGCCTAGTTGAGAAATTGGGCAAGATGGAGGTTCACGCCTCGTTTGTGGGCACTTGGAAAAAGCACTTATCCATGATGAGTGTGAAATTGGTCTTAGATGAAGGCGCATGGGCATTTGGGCACCCACGGAAGGTGGGATAGGTCCAAATTTGGTCGATGTGCTGGAGTTTGAGGTTGGTGGAAGCGCTCATGCATGGAAAGTGGGTCCAAGAGTTAGAAGGGTCCACAAGTGAGCATTGAGGACAATGCTCCTTCTAAGGGGGAAGGAATGTCACATAATCCTAGTAGGAGATGGTTGAACCACGCCTTAAGAGAGAGGATTAGAAAGTAATCCTCAACCATGGCTTTTGGGGCAAGTGGTTTGCCCATCGCACTCCTAACCGGGAGGTTGTGAGTTCAATTCCCAACATTGGTATCAGAGCACAAGCAATCCTATAGGTTCAGGAAGTTGCATTCAGGCTTGGGAGATACATTTAGGATAATCTCCAAGATAGTGAAGATTTATTTATCTTCACAAAAGTCTCACAGTAGAATTAGGAGACTAGGGGGTATCATGATGAATACCCAAAGAGTGACTAGTTTCACTCATGCACATCACTTGACCAAGTAGTGAAGCATTTTTGCTACACTACTAAGGAAACCAAATGGATGGGATCATAAAGATGGGTTTCATGAGATAGCATCGACGGATGCTTATGTGATTCGAGTGATGGTTAGGAAGGCCATAGGCATGGCACTAGCTCTATGGTATAGAGCATAGATCCCTTAGTCAGGAATAGTCGGGGTACCCAATACATACATATGTATCTTGGGATCTACAGAGAGGTACCTAGGCTTAGTCTTGGTACCTAGGAACAAGTTGGTTTGGAACAAAAGGGATATCCATTGTCACATTGTTGACTAGAACCAAACTAACTAGTTCAAGAACATGGGACTCATTTCAGTCCACTGATATGATTTTAGTATATGGGATTCATTGGAGTCCACCTACATATTCCATCATATGGAATACATATTCGGTTTAGTGTAGGTATGACACCGTGAATTGGAAGAAGTTTTCACTGGTATGGGACGGTGGAAACGACTTCCCTTTGAGCACTCTTCTTCTATGGCCAGGAAGAAAAGGACTCATCATTCATGGCATCATGTCTCACTAGATCAGAGGAGAGCTCTTAGTAGACATCTCCTTAAGATTGGGAATTATCTTTCACAGTATGGGAAGATTTATTCTTCCAATAGACAATGTGGTAGGTGATTTTATCACCATGGATATCACATACTCATTCTCATGTTCTAAGGAAGGATAATTCCATGAGTTTGATGGGATCGTATAGATCCATGCATAGAGTATGGTTGGCAGAGATAATTCTTTATTATGGATACACATGTGTTTACGGTATCATGCTACATCATTGCTAACCATTTTACTAGAGGGCTTTGACCCTTATTAGGAATTTATTTTCTCTACTCTTCACTACATACACCTTCATCAGTTACGGGAGATCTGTTCTCCATTTTCATAAGAATCTATGTAATGAGGGAGTACGCACCAGATATGGAAGAGAGGACTAAATAAATTCATGAGTTTCTCTTTTAAGCAAAGGAGAAAGTGGGAATCAGTTTAGAGATTCATGAGAGGTCTCACTTTAGCTCCTATTCTTTGAAAGAGAAAAAAGGAAAGGAAAACATAATTTCTTCATAGCAGAAGAATACAGTAGGTTTTCCTTTATAGAGAAGAGGTATTTGAAAAACATCTCTTAGTCTTTATTTCAGAAGGAATTCAATTACTCTACTTTCCAGTATAATTTTCCTTCACATGGGAGTTTCTTTCTCCACTATTTTAGAAGGAAAAAACATGGAGAACTTATGTGCAGGTTCTCACTTATGGATGAGTATAGTAATTGGATTCAAAGGAACCTCTTTCAAAGGGAAAGGGAAAGTGGAATAGATTCCACTACCAGAGCTCTTTTCCTTAAAGGAGATTACAGAGAGAATAGAGAGAGAGAGTTTCACTTTCTCACTTTAGGGTTGTCTAGATAGAAGTGGCACTCTTTTATCAAAGACAAGAGAGAGATCAGTTAGTTATGATGGTTAGATTGAGTCTCACTTGTAGACTCTAGAGAGAAGTAGTTATGTTTATTTCCAGTGATGGTCTTTGACTAGATGAGATGATCTAGTTATTGACATTAGTTAGCCTGGGAGTAGATTGATGATACTTCTCTTTTGAGTTTCCAGGAGATAGAAATATATCTAACCTATTAGGGTACCAAACTCTTAGTTGGTGTTACATCATGAGTATGATGAGTAAACATCAGTTAGGAGGATGGGTACTTAGGGATTATCTGAATCTCAAAGGGAATGCTTTCTGCATTCATATGGCAAACTACAGGGAAGAGAAATATTAGAGTTTGCACAAGTGCCAATAGATGCTCTTCCAATAGAACCTAGTCCAATATTAAAGGATGACTACCAAGAAATTCTTATGTATGAGCTAGATGATGGATTTGCATAATTCACAAGGTAGTTTAGACAAAACTATTACTTGTGATTACACTCAAGGTTAGGAAGACCTGGAGTGTTATGACGGCAATCTATCATTTAGTCTTAGATGGGTTTGGAGTCACTTGTTATGGGACTTTGTTCTATACTTCAGAAGATTTTATGGTTTATTATCTCCACTATGATACGGTCAAGCTTATAAGTTTGGCACTTTACACTTTCTTTTCATATTATTACTCCATAGAGGATACATCATATGGACTTAGGTCATTTGGATGATGTAGTATGTTATGGGAGTGATAGTATGGAGGTGAAGTGTATATGCGAGATAGTAGGCACCACTCAGACGGTTTCCCACCTTTGAGATGATTTCACATGAGGCTTTTTAAGGGGAAGGATATGGGAAAACAAGACACAGAGATGACCATGTACATTGAGTACATGGGGTTCAGGGGAGTCCGAGCATTTATTTCTACCAGTACGGACATTTCATCTACATTTTCGAGGACGAAAATATTTTCAAGGGGAAGGAAATGTCATATGATTTATATGGGAGTTTCTTAGAGAATGCCACATGGCATTCTATGACCACTCCACCTTGGTAGTGAGAGAGGAGAGAGTCTCGTGATGAGATTCGCTCGGCGGCTGGGAGGTTCGAACGATCATCATCATCATCTCTGTGTGTGTGTCGACGGCAGCGAGCAGTAGCAAAAGAATAGTTTATTACACATTCCAACCATGATGAGCTGCAAGTGCACAGATGCTCCGAGCAGTAGTCATACGGCATGTAGGTGCAAAGGTCTCATCAAAATCAATGCCTCTTTTCTATGCATAACCCTTTGCAACAAGCCTGGCCTTATACCTTTCAACTCTAGCATCCAGTTTATGCTTCAGCTTGTATACCCACTTAGTGCCAATGGCCTTCGTGCCTAGAGGAAAGTCACATAAAGACCAAGTACCATTCTTCATTATAGCATCATATTCAGATTGCATAGCAGCCATCCAATTTTTTGAATTTTGTGCTTTATCAAATGAAACACACTCATTCTCATCACAGAGACTAGATGGAGCCATAGCATAGCAATCTGATTCAAAAGAGGCACTATGAGAGCCTGAACGAGTACGATATGACAGAGATGCATCTAATTTTCTATCATGCAAAGTCTGCAGCAGCCATTTTGGCAAAGTTTTTGCCTGCTCAATATCAGCTCTCTCATCAGCTAATGCATCATGTAAATCTGCATCAAAAATGGAATGATCTGCATCATCACATGAAACCTGCAAAGGCTGAGAAGTTGCCTCATTGGGACCAGCACTAGATTGTCCACCTATAAAACTAGGCAGCAAAGTATCATACATACCTTTGGAGCTAACAAATGTCTCCTTAGTACATGACAGCAATGGTTGAATAGCATCTTCCACAAAAACAACATCATGGCTAACTTGAATGCGTTTATTCTATGGATGATACAGACGATAGCCTTTTCTTTCAGAATCGTACCAAACAAAAATACATTTTACTGCCTTATCATCCAATTTTCTACGATGTTGTTCAGGCACTAATGCATATGCCAAACAACCAAAAACACAGAGATGAGCAACAGATGGCTTGCAATCATGCCAAGCCTCATATGGAGTGATAGACTACATCACTTTAGTGGGACACTTGTTTAGTACATATGCTGCACACCTGACAGCCTCAAGCCAGAAACTATGTGGTAAAGCCTGACTCTTGACCATACACCTTGCCATCTCCATGAGTGACTTGTTCTTTCGTTCAACAACTCCATTCTATTGTGGTGTATATGGCACTCTACACTCGTGTTTTATCCCACATTCAGCCAGAAATGCATGAAAATCTGAAGACATATATTCCCCCCCTCGATCTGAATAGAAGGTGCCCATTTTACATGCTAACAGATTTTCAGCCAAAACCAAAAACTGTTTGAAGCACATGAACACTTCGGACTTTTCCTTCAATGGATATACCCATGCATGCCTAGAAAAATCATCAATGAAAGTCACGAAGTAAAGATAATTTCCAAAAGAAGGTGTCTGCATAGGAGCACAGACATCACTATGTACAAGCTGCAATTTCTGAGTAGCCTGAACTGAACCATCTTTTGGAAATGAGGAATGCTGCATTTTGTGCCAAATACAGCCTTCACAAACATGTTTTTCAAGTGCCTCAAGTTTGGGCAAAGAGGACACCATTTCAGATTTCTGGAGGCGTAGCAAACTAGCAAAATTCAGATGACCAAAGTGTGCATGCCAAAGCTTTGTATCTGAGATAGCCTGAGAATCATGTACTTCACATGTCGAATCATTCATAGATCTTTCATATTCTATGAGCTTATACAACCCATGACATAAAATGCCAGAAGCAATAATCACATCACCATTTGACAGATCATGAGCTGTACACCTGTCATCAACAAATTTCACAACCAAGCCAATCTTGGCTAATGCAGAAATTGATAATAGGTTCTTCTTGATCCCTGGCACAAATAAAGAATCTGACAAGGTGAAAGAACTACCATTAGCAGTAGTCAAAATGATCTTACCAACTCCCATAACAGGATAAGAGGAGTTGTTGGTGCATGTAACAGTATTGCTTGTAGGGGCAGGCTGGAGTGAAGAGAAGAGACTGTGCTGTGAGGTAATATGTTTGGTCGCCCCACTCTCAAAGTAGCAAACATCTGAGTCCACTGCAAAAATGCACTGCTCATGAGAAGATGAATCAAAACTACAAACAGTAGTAAATGCCCATTCTTCTTCCTACACAAGATTAGTAGACTCCGTCTTTGGTGTAGAGGCTTCTGCAACAACCATTCCAACCTCTTTCTTCTTTGCCTCTTTTGCAGCCAGTTTTGGATAGCTCTTTATGATATGATCATTCCCTTTATAGTACTTACAAAACAATTTCTGCATTTCTGATTTTTTCTCATCTTTGTCTTGGTTCTTCAAATGTGTAGAATTTGCAGATTTCTTCTTACTAGTAGAAGAGCTCCATTTTCCTTTGCCCTTCTCACTAGCCAAGAAAGCTTGATCTGCAACATGCATAATGGACCTGTTCTTCATGGACTGATCTTCCTGTAAGAGAACAGAGACTAACTCTTCAAAAGACAAGGCATTTGGATTACCTTTCATCATCAACCAAAGAGTATAAGCAAAACTCTGATATGAATCAGGAAGACCATTGTTAGGAAATTGTCCATAGAATCACCTTCATTCATGTGCTCAGTCTCCAACTATTTTCGGAGGTAAGCAACACGAGCCTCATTCCTAGCTTGGTACAATGTGGTAAGTGTATCCCAAGCATCCTTAGCTGTTTTGCAAGAGCGAATATGAGGAATAATGGCAAGTTTGATAGACAAAGCTATCAATGCATGTGCCTGGTCATCTCTGCCATCCCAACAAATTTGCTCTACAGTAGGTGCTACAGAAACCACAACACGAACAGGAATATGCGGAATATCATCATCTTTGACACCTTGTGCATTAGCTTTAGTACCTGCAGTTGTAACAGTTGCAGGCGTGATAGGACATTTTTCGACACCCTACACAATGTTCCATAGTCCTTTTTCAACCAACACATGTCGCATCATATAAGCCCATAACAGGTAGTTGGTACCATCCAACTTATCCTCAACAACCAACATATGGAATACATCACTGCTTTCAGCCATGGCCAGTGACTAAAATACCTTGATGTAGAAAATTGAATGTATCTCAGAAAGTTGAACAGAACTGCCCAAACGAATTCTACTAGACCTGTAGGAGACTTCGAGACGCTTATACTGGCGAATAGAAACTGGTATACACCTTTGGCACAAAAAGACAAAATAGCCTGCACAAGCAATATGATAGTGCATTCGGAGCCCGAAACGAGCTCAGATCATGATTTCGACACCACAAAGCGAATATGTTTTGATCTTGAAAACACGCTGAGTATGCTCACCAAAATTCATGCGATTCTGAGACTACAACCGGAGGACTATCAACGACACCCTAGATGAAGCGACGACTTGCTCTAATACCAATTGTTGGAGATAGACATCTGGGAAGCATGCGAACAACACAAGGAAGCAGAAGAAGATTGGAGAACAACACACAATACTGAATGTATTACTAGAGAATGTACAAAGTTAAGTAGCCCATAAGGGAAATAGGCGTATATACAAGGGGGGAACCTCGTGAAGAGGGAAAAAAGTGCCCTGACGATCCTAGTGTGTTCACACACATCACTACTCAAATATATCAACAGTAACCATAATAGGTGTGTGATATCTTATCTCTACTTAATTCACTTAAATTTGTACAAATTGCAATACATCTATCAGTTGTAATGCATATTTAATTACATTTATAAAAGAAAAGTAGTTAGAGTAGAAATGTTTCGCATGATTTGTTTTTCTTCATCCTTCTCATCTTGTTTTAATAATCTTTCATCAATTTCACACTCATTCATTTCGTCCTGACACGTTTTGAAGTGTTTTACTCATTTTCTTGCAAATGGAACTCTAAACACAGTGTTATCTTATTCCATCTAAATATAAGTATTATTATCATTTAATTTCAGTACAACATATGAACCATTCTTGCTTAGTATTGAGTTTCAAATGAATTATCGTAAACCAAAACCCATCAGTTTCTTGAATTTCCTTTGGATGTAATCGATGTTGTTTATCAAAATAAAATTTGTTTTTCAATCTAGATTCCTTTACCTTTTGAACTGCCTTCTTTCAACTTTGCATTGCCTTGTTCTAGCTATTGTAGTCTCACACAGAATAACTCCTCCATTGACTTGTTATCATTCCAAGAGGGTGTTGTCCAAGTCAAAATTTCAATTTAGATTGAAAAAATAGGCTTTTGAGAGTACATTAGTTGATGAGTCATACACCCTATTGAAGGGGTGCATGACATTTTATCTTTTGAGAGTGCAAAAGGTAAGTATCTAGGCCATTTTTTAATACATGCTTTATCTATGTCCATCACAATAGAAAAATTTCTCTTTCAATTTTACCATTGGCTTCTGGATTATATGCAATGGTGAGTGACAAACAAATACCTTGATATTTAAAGAGTAGTTTAGTTTCTTTTGCATCTAGCTCTCCACGATCACAAACTACTTTCTCTATATATCCAAAGCGACTTATGACCTCTACAAGAAAGAATTTGCAAACATTATAAGTGGTCTTAGTGTGTAGTGCACGTTGCGCTACAGTTTTAGTTAAATTTTCTTGTGTAAGTACAATATAATGCATTTTCTCAATTTCGTTGGGCATAGTGACAAGATCTAGTAGCCACTTGTGGTGAATACAAGGTGGATACGTAGGATGTAAAGGATCTCTATGTTTGATTGACATGTGAAGTTTGCATGTTAAACATGTAGAAACATAGCTACTAATGTCAACATATATCATAGGCCAATAATAGGTACTTTGAATTTTTTCATATGTTCCATAAAACCCTTTATGACCTCGCCATAATGCTTCATGCATTTTCACCGTTACTTGCACCTAAAGATCTCATTTTCCTAAGACTTGTTATGTATTTTTAACCTTCACCCTTAGTATGTCTCCAAAGATAACTGTTACATAGGAAAAAATTGTAAGCTTCTTTCTTAATGTTACAGAATCTACTCATAGTCCAACTAGGTAATGGTTGTAATGTATTCAAATACTTTCCTATTTCTCTCCATTCATCTTCGTACTCAAACTCATGAAATTGCTCATACTCATAAATATGTGGAACAGAGTCAACTAAGTTCACATTCTTTATTAGTTCACTTTCAAGACGATCATCAAATCTAGCTCTTGATAACATATCAATAACTAAATTTGACTTACCTACAATATGAACTAACTCACAATCTATGTACTTAATATATGAGATCTAACTAAGCATGGCTATATCAGGAGATGAATGAATGGACATTAGTCCAACGAGAGGCAACCTGTCAGTCTCAACTTTGGCATTTGCACTAATGAAGTATTCTCTATCTGTTTTCAAAGTTGTTACCATACCCTATAGTTCCCATTTAATTTGTGGATACTTTTGTTGTGTTTCATGTAAAGTTTAAGTCCCAAACCTAATTTCATATTTATTCCCTTCACTATCATCTTGACGTGTGACCCAACCTTTACCAATAGGAGTAGTGTCAACCATCAATATGAGAGGTTTGCTTATAGAATAGTCTACACCTTAAAAATGGGAGGTTCAAGCAACAACCTCTTCAATTTTTGCATAGCTTGTGTGTGATTTTCAATCTAAATAAATTTTGTTTTCTTTCCAAAAAATTCATATAGACAATTGGCAAGGTGAGCAAAGTGTGGGATCCAAGTAACATAAAAGATGCAAGCACCAATAAAAGATGCAAGCACCAATAAATCTGCGTACCTCACTCACGTTGTGATATGTTTCTGATATCTTCCTGATGGCATCAACGTTTTGTGGGTATTGCTTTTGGCCACAGTGACCACAAAGGTGTCCAAGGATGAGAACCTCATTGACACCAAAAAGAGGTTCCTCTAATGACAAAGTTAAGCCTACTTTAATAAATTGTTGGAAATTCTTTTGACAATCAAGAATATGTACTTTAACAAGCTATCAGAATGCATCTTTATCCAAAGTAGGATCCTTTTCTATTTCTAGACAACCCTTCAAAGGAATATCATTATTGAACCACATAGATATGTGTGGACTAGAATCATGCAATACCAAATTCATTGGATTCATCATATGAGCAATAGAATTGGTTGCACCTTGTAGTAATGTACACATTCTAACCAAACCAAGAGGTGTTTTCATACTAGTTTTATCTCTACTTTTCATCACGAATTGGAACTGTTCATAGCTGGAATAAAGATCTCCCATCGAGTAAATAGAATGTCATGCAAATGCTTCCACAAATTCATCAACAATTGGTCCTATACCAATATTTTTTATGGTTACTTTGCTAACCGGTTGAAGATCTTGGATTTGAGATTTTACGTAGTTAAAGCCACAAATTTTCTTTTTACATCATGGATCACTTAAGCCATTCTTTCTTTTACAATTACAAGAGATAAAATGTACTCATTTACAAGAGGTGTTCATATATCTACACATATGACTACAAATGAACATCATATCAAGCATGTAGGCTTGGACAAAATGCACCAACAGCATGAACATTCATACCGATGGATATACATAGATACCTTTCAAGCACATACATAAAAGTGAAAATGGACATTAAGTGGAAGGTGTAAAGAACGATTCAATTGGAGATTTTTAATCTGTGCACATTGCCATCTTCTCGAGGGTGCACCTACTAAAGAGACAAATCAATAATCACATGGAACATATGGTGAAAAATTTAGAGCTCGCCAAGCTTTTTTAGAAGATTTTCTCACTGTAAATCTGAGGGCAAAAATCCTTCCAACAACATTTCGCATAGCTATTAGCAATAGTGCACCTAGTAGTAAACTAGTCTTTGATGAAATATGTGGAGCACTCATGAGTGAATAGATTTGTCGAAAACCTATGTTTGGCACTCAGAGTGAAGGATATAATGTTCATGATTCTTACCAAGGAAAGAATTAGCAATGTGGTAGGAGCAAGAGCAAGGAAAAGAATGGTCAACAATATAACATTAGAAGTAAATCAAGGAAGAGGGACATCGAATGCCACTAGTGTCACAATAAAGGACACAAGAAAGGGAAATGTAATGTAAAAGCCACGAGTTAGAAGTGGTTGAGATTCATTCTCCATCAATCAATCAAGACATAGATATGACTCCAACTTCCCCTTTTCTAGATTGTAGGAAATGATTCCAATCAATCTAAACTAATAAACTTGCTTGATTTTGAATTCAAATTCATGAACAAAAGGCATGGATAGATGCTCAGGAGTCTATTTAAAGACTCCAAAACAATTTTACATTAAAGATATTGTTCATTTTAAGAAATATATATACTCTTTGTTCTTTGCTTGGTGCCATTTCAATTTTATGCTCCTTCTTCCTCACACTCACTAAACTTGAAGAGATTTTTGCTCTCTCTAAGGAGCTTAAAATCTAGTGTTTAAGCATTCATTGGAAAGGTATACCTCTCAAGCTTATATATAAAAATATTCAAGTCATTTGGTTCTTTTCTATGAGAGAAATTCAAGTTTTATAGTCTTGGGGTCATTCTTTACACATCCCTTAAAAGTTGGGATGACACGAGTTCATTGTTAAGGTGATTGCTCATTCTATAGGTGTTATAAATTAGGGATATTATGAATTATATCAAGCCAACCATATGCATGACACTCCCTTAAGAGTAATTTTTTGAATTGGTATTGTGTTGGCTCGCCTTAGTCTTTGAAGTCATAACTTCCATCCATGTTTAGAAGGTTTTTGTGATGTAGTCAATGTGCAAGTTATCTGTTTTGCATCAACTTATTCTTGTTGATGTTTGAAAGTACATATCGGGTTTTCTTGAAATAACCACAGGCTTAAAAGATGTACATTAAATATCCAAAGAGCTAGGGCTGGTCCTATGCTAATTTGCTAGATCAACCTCACAACTTGACAAATCAAGTTTCCAAGCTGCTCCAAGCTTCCCCAACTTCTTTCACTGGTATCAAAGCAACTTCAAGATGGGAGATGCCATTCCATCAATGATTGAGAAGCTTGATAGACACAATTATGTTGCTTGGAAAACCATAATGAAGGCTTATTTGCAATGACGAAACCTATCTGGGATCGTGTTAGGTGATGAAGCAATGCCTATTCCAAGATCCAAAAGTAGGACCTAATCAAGAGGAAACAAATAGGCCAACACTTTGGTATGCAAGGAATGCTCAAGCAAGCTCATACATACTCAAATCTATCTCTCATTTTTTATTACCCCAGATTAGAGAATGCATGACATCTCAAGAGACTTGGGATGCTCTAGAGACTTTCTTTGCTGCTAGTACAAAGGCACAAAAGAACCATCTTTGGAATGAGTACAACAAGATGAAGAAGAGTCCAAAACAAACCATCACTAAGTTTGTTACACAGGTGAAAGAGATTGGTGATCAATTGGCATCCATTAGAGAGCTGATTCAAGAAGAGGCCATTATGAGGAAAATTCTCAATGGGATTAGAGGTGACAAGCAATGGTAATCTTTCATCATAGTCGATGATCTGATGATGGATATGCAAACTACATACTTCAACATCTTCCTTCGACAACTCTTCAATCAAGAGACCAACAATAGCATAAAGCAAGGTAACTCCCATCATGGTAATTCAACTAGTGCTATATATTCAAATAAGAAGGGCAAGATGCAAAAAGGCAAGAAGAAGGAAGAAGATGAAGAGGAGGCACGAGCAAGTGGAAAGGGAAGACGAAAGGACAAAAGCATGACAAGATCGAAGGCCTGAATGTTCAATCTTGTGCCATTTGTGATAAGACTGATAACTCCACTATTGCAAGTTTAGCTGGAAGCCCCAGAAGGGAAGTGGAAGAGGTGGATATGAGAGTAGTAGAGGCAAAGGTGGACACAACTTCAACAATAACAGTGGAGGCCATAATAGAAGGGACTACAAAAAGTATTTTGAAGATAAAAAACATGAAGACTTATTATTCTTGATGAAACTAAGCTACAAGGAAGGTAAAGAAGATGATCATTTATTCTACATAGATTCAGGATATTCAAATCATGTTGGAGGCAACATAGCTCTCTTGTCTTATTTGGAAATTCCAAAGCATAGACATGAAGTTCAAACATGGGTTGACACAAAGCATAGTGTGGAGAAGATTGGTAATGTCAAAGCTTCCAATGGTAGGACAAATATTCAGAGCACAAATATCTATGTTCCCACTATTACAAGAAACCTAATAAAGCCAAATAGATGAGAAAGGCTTGCAAGTTAGGTTCACCCAACATGGAACTTTTGTGGAAGATTCATGTCAAGGCTTCAAAGAGATAGCTAGAGTTGAGAAGCATGGTAGGCTCTTTATTTTTGAAGTAGGAGAAACAATAAAAATATAGATCTATTTGACTTTGGGTCTTAAACCCTAAGTGAGCTTGAAGTGTGGCATGAAAGGCTAGCTCATGTGAATGAAAGAACCTTAAGGCATATATGGAGGGATCAAAGTGTTCTTGTATTGCCATACATATCAAAACAACACATAATCAATAGATGTGATGCATGTCAGATTGGGAAGCCATAAAATCAACCATTTAACAACAAAGGCTACATCCACAACAAATTATTGGACCTAGTAGATATAGATGTATGGGGATCAAGTCAAGAACCTTCATTGGTAGGATCAAGGTATTTATGTTTCATTTATTGATGACCATAGTAGATGGACTATTTTCTACTTTATTGAGAGAAAGAATGAATTGCTTGATTGCTTCAAAAAGTATCTAGCACATGTGGAGAATCATATAGTTAGATCACTCAAGAAGCTCAGATCTGATGGAGGGGGAGAATACAGAGTTTGATGCATTCATACAGGATAGAAGTATCAAAAGGGAACTGATTACCAAGTACTCTCCTCAACTAAATGCAATTGTAGAGAGAAGAAACAATAAACTAGTTGGTTTTCTATCTCACTGTCCAGCTCTATGTATTCTAAAAAATTAGGATGTACCACCGTTGAGTGTGTGGTTCATTCCAAAAGAATATTTTTCTTACTCCTTATAATCTTGTGCATTATATACACTCAATCCTATGTGTATCATGCCCATAAAAGGATTTGTTTTTTATTTTAATCATGCTGGTCGCTATGAGCATTTGAAGTTCATTGTCTCATCCATAGATAGTAAGTTTTTTGAGCTAGTCAATGCACAAACCTATTTGCTTTGTATCGACTATTTTTCCTTGACGCTCCAAAGTGGATAGAGAAATTTATTGCACTTATCATATGCCTATAAGGTCTATTTGAGTATCCATAAGTTCAAGGGCCTGTCTTGTGCCGGTTGGCTAGACCAAACATCATCGCGTCAAAACGCACTTTTCTACCTCCTACAAGCTTCTCCAAGATCTTTCTGTGGTATCAGAGCTAGGTCAAGATGAGTGAAGGCTTTCCCTCAGTGATCCAAAACCTTGATTGACATAACTATGTGGCTTGGAAAATCCGAATGGAGGCCTATTTGCAAGGTAGAAATCTTTATGGAATTATAGCAGGCGATGAAGCTATGCCTATTCCAAGATCCAAAGGATGACCTACACAAGAGGAGGCATATAAGCTCACACTTTGGTGCACAAGGGATGCTCAAGCAAGGTCGTACATACTAAACTCTATTTGCGACTTTCTATTATCACATATTAAAGAATGCAAGGCATCTCAAGAGACTAGGGATGTCCTCGAGGCTTTATTTTCTGCTATTACCAAAGAAAGAAATAATCACCTTCGGAAAAAGTTCAACCAAATGAAGAAGACACCTAAAAAAACCATCATAGAGTTTGTTACCAAGGTTAAGGAGGTTGTGGATTAGTTAGCATCCATTGGAGATCAGATTGAAGAAGAGGCTACCATAAGGCAAATTCTCAATGGGATTCAAAATGATAAGGAATGGCAATCTTTCAACACGGCTTATGATCTCATCATGGATGTGCAAACTCCAAACTTCAACATCTCTCTTGGAAAACTCTTCAATCAAGAGGCCAACAATAGCATAAAGTAAGGTAACTCCTATCATGGTATTTCAAAGAGTTCTCTATATGCAAATAAGAAGGATAAGAAGTTGAAAGGCAAGAAGAAGGAAGAAGATGAAGAAGAGACTTCCCAAGCCAACTAAGAAGGATAAGAAGTTGAAAGGCAAGAAGAAGGAAGAAGATGAAGAAGAGACTTCCCAAGCCAACTTCGCAAGCAAGAACAAGTGGAAAGGGAACAAGAAAGGACCAACCAAACCACTCAGAATTGTTGGTTCAATGGGAAGACCTAGAACGGAAGCGGAAGATGTGGATACGCCATCAATAGAGGTAGAGGTGGAAAAAATGTCAACAATAACAATAGAGGCTTTAATAGAAGGGACTACAACAATTATTCAGAAGATCGACCACATGAAGACTCATTGCACCTAATGAATCTAAGCCACAAAGAAGGTAAAGAAGATTATCATTTGGTCTACATAGCTTCAAAATGTTGAAATCATGTTGTAGGAAACATTGCTCTTCTATCTGATTTGAAAAGTCCAAATCATAGACATGAAATACAAACAAGGGATGAAACAAAGAACAATGTGGAGAAGATTGGTAATGTCAAAGTTTCCAATGGCAGGAGAAATATTCAGAGTAAGGTTGTTTATGTACCCACTATCACTAAAAACCTAATAAATGTAGGCCAAAGAGCTGAAAAAGTCTTGCAAGTTAGGTTCACCCAACATGGAGGTTTTGTGGAAAATCCATGTCAAGACTTCAAGAAGATAGAAAGAAGTGAGACGCATGGTAGGCTCTTTACTTTTGAAGTAGGAGAAACTAGTAACATAGCTCTACTCACATTGGGGTCTCAAACCCTAAGTGGGCTTGAAATGTGGTATAAGCGACTTGCTCATGCAAATGATAGAACCTTGAAGGATATATGAAGGTATCAAAGTGTTCTTGGACTGCCAAACATATCAAAGCAACAGATGATCAACATGTGTGATGCATCTAAGATTAGGAAGGCACAACGATAGCCATTCAAGGACAAATGCTACATCCACAACAACTTATTGGACTTAGTGCATAGAGATGTATGGGACCAAGTCAAGAAATTTCATTGGTACGATCAAGGTATTATGTCTCATTTATTGATTACTATATCAGATGGACTATTATGTACTTTATCAAGACTAAGAATGAGATATATGATTGCTTCAAAAAGTATGTTGCACATGTGGATAATCATACACATAGATCACTCAAGAAGCTCAGCTCTGATGGAGGGGGAGAATAATTATCCAAAAAGTTTGATGCGTTCTTGTAGGATAAAGGTATCAAAAGGGAAGTTACTACCAGGTACTCTCCGCAACTCAATGGAATTGTAGAAAGGAGAAACAAGACATTGGTGGGATCAATGAGAACAATTCTTAAAGAGAAGAAGTTTCCACATTGTCTATGGGCAGAAGCTATTTCAAGTGTTGTGTACCTTGTCAATAGACTACCATCCAAATTACTTCAAGTGTTGTGTAATACCTAGTCTTGGACATTGCAAGGTGTTTGGTTGTTTATCTGATGTTCAGGTACCATCACAAATAACAAGTAAGCTAGATGAAAGGGCAACAAAGGCAATGTCTATTGGCTATGAATCAACTCAGATGGGTTAGAGGTTCTATAATCCTTCAACCAAGCAATTCACTACAAGTAGAGATGTTGTGTTTGAAGAAAACAAGTCTTGGTATGATGAAGATAAACAAAAGGTAACTCTACCATATGATCTTGATTCTAGTTCTCATCAATTAGGAACCAAGCATGATACATAGCTCCAAGATCCAAGAAGTGATACAGAAAATGACCACAATAAAAGAGGAAGAGATTAGAGACTATGGAAGTCAAGATGCAAATCAAAGATGCAAGAGGAATGCTCCAAACAAGCACCTAGAAGATCAACAAGAGAGTAGAAACAACCAAAAAAGGTATGGACATGATTCCACATTTGTTAAAAAGCGTTCAATCTACTTGGCAAAAGACTAAATCTCAGAGGAACCCTCAACCTATGAAGAGGAGAAGGTAAACCCTTCTCGGCAAAAGGGCATGAAAGAAGAAATAGATGCATTGAAGGAGATGGACACGAGATTTGGTTCCAATGTCACCAAATCAAAAGGTATTTGGTTGCAAATGGTTATATGAAGCTAAAAGAAACTAAGATGGATCCGTTTGCAGGTACAAGGCAAGATTAATTGCCAAAAGATGCTCACAAATGCATGATAGAGACTATGAGGAAACATTCTCACCATTTGCAAAGATGAATACAATCAGAACATTGATAAGTGTAGCTATTGCAAGGAATCGGAGACTCCTCCATCTTGATGTGAAAAATGCATTCTTAAATGATTGGATAAGTCAAGAGGTATACATGTCACAACCACTCGGTTTTGAAAACCCTAATCGTGCATCTTATGTTTGCAGACTTAAGAAAGCATTGTATGAATTGAAACAAGCTCTTAGAGTTGGGAATTATAGGTTGATTACATACCTTCAAGATCAAGAGTTCAAACCTAGCAACGCATACCCTCCTCTATTCATCAAAAGGGATCACAATGAGGTTATCTATCTATGTGCATATGTAGATGATATTATTGTGCATGTGATGATTTGAATGGCATTCAAAGGATCAAGAAACACATTCAAGAGGAGTTCAAAATCACTGACTTAGGTGACCTCACACATTTCCTAGGTATGCTACGCATACAAGGGAAGACATCTCATATAGTGTGGGAGTGCTAAGCCAATTCATGCACTGACCTAGAACGCCACACATGGATGCAACTAAGAGAGTACTTAAGTATCTCAAAGGTACAATCAATAAAGGTATTTTCTATCCTTAATCTTCAAATTCGGAAATCAAAATCTATTCAAGTGCCGATTGGGCAGGAGCTAAGGATGATAGAAGAAGTACTTCTCGTTACTTAGCATTTGTAGGCTCAAAGCTAGTGTCATGGAGTTCACAAAAGCAACCAACAATTGCTTTTTCCTCAAATGAAGCAAAATACAGAGGTTTTACCATAGCAAGACAAGAGGAAATGGTTAAAAGCAATGTATATAGGTTTGGGACTTGTGGGTTCCAAGCCTCACATATTTGGAGATGATGTAAGTTCAATGCATCTAGCAAAAAAACCTATTTCCCATGCGAGAACCAAACACATAGAAGTTCATTACCACCATCAGGGAGCAGCTCATGGCAAAGGAGATTGACATATCCTTTGTTAGAACTGAAAAACATGTAGTAGATATGATCACGAAGGCACTTGATGGAATAAAGCTTTGTAAATTCAAAGTTATGGTAGGTATTCAACCTATTAGAGAATGACAACTCAATCATACTTTAGATTGAGGGCACATTGTTGGAACATCAAGCTTACACTATGCTTGAGGTGGATTTGATCTACATCAAATCTATCGCTTAGATTACGTTGAAAGAATATCCGTTATCCGTTGGAGAGTTCTTTGACTTATGCTCATTTATTGTAGTTTTTTAAAAAGATTTCTCATGGATCTTTTACCATTGTAAAAATCCTAGAACTTTACACATGTAAAAGTATAAAGAGAGAGATAAACTTCCATGAATTTGTGGTGGTTAATTTTGCAAGATCAATCAATCACCTAAAAGTAGATCAACTAGATCATCAATTTTCCTATATTGTAGGAAAGTGAATTGATTCCCTCCAATATCTCTTACCAACTTCATTTGAATTCAAAATCCACTTGTAGAAGTCATGGATCCCTTCTAAAATCTATAGAAAGACTTCAAAACACTTTTACAATACATGGAAGCAATTTACATACGCTTGTGACCATCATTGTCTTGCTTCTTCAATTTTTTCATCATCTTCTTCCACAATAGTAAAATGGAAGAGGCTAGTGCTCTCTCTATAGAGCTCCAAATTGGATGAGAGATGGCTCATTCGAAATTTGTTAATATCTATTTTATGCCTATAAATTTGAAAAGCATTTATATGAGTATATTGGGAGATATCTTGGTTTTTCTATCTTGGATTCAATCTCTAAGTATTCTTGAAAAAAAGGAGGTACCACTGTTTAGTGTCTGATTCCTTCAAAAGGCATATTTTTCTTATTCCTTATACTCTTATGCATAATTATAAACTCAACCATATGTGTATCAATCCCATAAAAGGATTCTTTCTAATTGTAATCACACTGGACACTATGAGCATTTGAAGTTCATTGTCTCATCCATGGATAGTAAGTTCTTTGAGCTACTCGATGAGCAAACCTACCTGTTTTGTATCGACACTTTCTCCTTGATGCTCGAAATTACATAGTGCATTTTATTGCACTTATCATATGCCTATAAGTTATATTTGAGTCTCCATAATTTTAAGGGCTAGTTTTATGCCAGTTCGTTGGACCAAACTTCATCGCTTCCAAACTCACTTTTCTTCCTCCTACAAGCTTGTCCAAGTTCTTTCAGTGGTATCCGACCTAGATCAAGATGAGTGACAGCTTTCCCTCAATGATTGAGAAGCTTAATCCACACAAGTATGCAGCTTGGAAAATCAGAATGGAGGCTTATTTGCAAGATAGAAATCTCTACGGAATTGTAGAAGTTGATGAAGCTATGCCTATTCAAAGATCCAAAGGAGGGCCTACACAAGAGGAGGCAGATAAGCTCACACTTTGGTGTGCAAGGGATGCTCAAGCAAGGTGGTACATACTAAAATCTATCTTTCACTTTCTCTTACTACATATTAGAGGACGCAAGACATATCAAGAGACTTGGGATGCCCTCGAGACTTTCTTTTTTGCTAGTATCAAAGTAAGAAGGATCAACCTTTGGAATGATTTCAACCAAATGAAGATGACACCTAAGCAAATCATCACAAAGTTTGTTACTAAGGTCAAGGAGGTTTGGGATCAGTTAGGATCTATTGGAGAGCTCAGTCAAGAAGAGGCTATCATGAGAAAAAAGTCTCAATGGGATTGAAAGTGATAAGCAATGGCCATCTTTCACCATGGCTTATGATCTCATCATGGATGTGCAAACTTCAGACTTCAACATCTTTCTTGGAAAACTCTGCAATAAAGAGGCCAAAAAAAGCATAAAGGAAGGTAACTCCTAATCATGGTAAATCGACAAGTGCTCTATATCTAGATAAGAAGGATAAGAAGCTAAAATGCGAGAAGAGGGAAGAAGATGAAGAAGAGACTTGCCAAGACAACTTCGCAAGCAAGAGCAAGTAGAAAGGAAAGAAGAAAGGACCAAAGCACGACAAAGCCAAAGGTCACAATCTTCAACCTTCTGCCATCTCTGATAAGACCAACCACACCACTCATAATTGCTAGTTCAAAGGGAAGACCCAGAAAGGAGTTGGAAGAGGTGGATATGGTAACAATAGAGGTAGATGTGGACACAACTTCAACATTAACACGATCATTTGTTCTACATAGATTTAGGATGTGCAAATCATGTTGGAGGCATCATTTCTCTTCTATCCGGTTTGGAAAGTCCAAAGTATAGACATGAGGTACAAACATGGGATGATATGAAGCACAATGTGTAGAAGATTGGTAATGTCAAAGCTTCCAATGGCAAGATAAACATTCATAGTAGGGTTCTCTATGTACCCACTATCACTCAAAAACCTAATAAGTGTAGGCTAAATAGTTGAAAAAGGCTTGCAAGTTAGGTTCACCCAACATAGAGCTTTTGTGGAAGATCCATGTCAAGCCTTCAAGAAGATAGCTAGAGGTGAGAAGCATGGTAGGCTCTTTACTTTTGAAGTAGGAGAAAGGAAGAACATAGGTCTATTCACTTTTGGGTCTCAAACCCTAAGTGAGCTTGTTGTGTTGCATAAGAGACTTCCTCATGTGAATGAAAGATCCTTGAAGGATATATATAGGGATCAAAGTGTTCTTCAATTTCCAAACATATTAAAGCAACACATGATCCACAGGTGTGGTGCATGTTAGATTGGGAAGGCACAAAGACAACCAGTCAATTGTTGAGATATCAAGCTCAACATGTGATGATCTAGGATGACACATATCAGTTTTTCATTTCTCTGACATGTATAGTGGTCAGGCCGCTATATGTCAGGAACTTCATTGAGCTGTACTAGATTTATCTACCGAGAGTGATGGCACATTTGTTCTTTCCAGCTCACTCATGTGTGGATATTAGTTTTTTCCCTATGTATTGATCTTTATATATTGCACTTTTGTATTCCTTTTTTTTAGGTCATTCTTGTACATTCCTTTTATGTAATAGAAGAAGGAGAAGATCATTCTTCCCTACCTCAATCTAAGTGTGTGCTTCTCTTTGATTCTGAGAGTGTGTGTGTGAGATCTCTTCCTTATCTCCTTTCTCGTGACATGGTATCAGAGGAAGTGTGGCTATAGAGAGCTTGTGGAGAAGGCCGATGGTGAAGAGTACGGAAGAAGGCGTGGAGAAAGCGCGATTATAGATATGCCTACTCAAAGAAAAATAACAAGCAAGAAATGGGCTAGCTTAAGCAAGGGGCTTGCTTATTACCACTCTAGCACTTAGTGCTCACTTTACATGAGCTAAAACTCCAAATATATAGGCCAAAAGAAGTCGGGATACAAGCTCCTTTTATAGTGAGACTATTTCCCTAAAATCTAGGAACCACCTTCCCAAATCAGCCTCCTAACTTGAAGGACTTAGCTCAAATGCCTTGCAGAGTAGTTGAGTGACTTTTCTTGATAGAATCGTGTGGTTTTTGGCTTCCTTTGATTGATCAACATGTTCATGATGGATTTCCCATGAATTATTAGCTTGAAGCTCAACTTTTAACACTTCTTCTGAAGCTTCAATTCTTTATCTTTGTAATAAAGTAAGTCTATGATCTAGGGGTCTCGTCGGTTCAGACGGATCTGAAATTGGACACCGTTTGATCATCCGCGTGTATGATCAAAGATCTTGAGTTTAGACTTATTATGAGGTCTTGTGCTCTTGTGAACAAGTGATCCACTTAGATTATTGGTTAAGTCTCAAGGATGTGAAGGAGGAGGTCTTGGTATCAATCCCCATGGGGAACATGGGGAGAGTATTTTGCCCAAAGAGATCTAGAGCCTTTCTAGAAGTATCCACTTGCGTTAACTCGAGTTAACGGGGATACTTGGCACACATGTAGTTACATGGCTGACACATGGATGGTTAGTATCCACCTTCCCAAGAAGGAAGTCTCCCGGAGAGAGCTATATATAGTGGCATTTGGTTGGGAGGAGAGTCATCTCTCTAGCATGTGGTGGTCCTAAGTTTATGATCTAGGGGTTCCGCCGGTTTAGACGAATCTGAAATCGAACACTCTTTGGTCATCCGTGTGTATGACCTAAGATCTCAAGTTAAGACTTACTAGGAGGTCTTTTTCTCTTGTGAACAAGTGATCCACTTAGCTTAATGGTTAAGTCTCAAGGATGTGAAGGAGGAGTTCTTGGCTTCAACCCCCATGGGGTACATGGGGAGCGTATTTTGCCCAAAGATATCTAGAGCCTTCTAGAAGCATCCACTTGAGTTAACTTTAGTTAACTAGGAGACTTGGTGCACATGCAATTACATGGTCGACACATGGATGGTTAGTATGCCTCTACCCAAAAAGGTAGTCCCCTGGAGAGAGCTATATATAGAGGCATTTGGTTGGGAGGACAGTCATCTCTCTAGCAAGTGGTGGTCATAATCCTTGTTCTCTTTCATTGGTGGTCGTAATTTACGTATCTTCGAAGTTTGAATTAGTTGAACAGAGTTTTACTTCTTTCTTTGTGCTTTCCGAATCTTTTGAATTTGATTCCGATATGGTATCTGATTCTTCTCATAAACATCAAGGGTTAGCCGGATAGAACCAGGTAACTAAATTAAAACATCCTAGATAGATGTTCTATACAAGAACCTTTTCAAACATCGAGAGATAATAAGTTCAAGATTAACTTATTCATTTGAGTTTGCTTCAAGTTATAGCTTAAATGATTTCCTAGAGTCCAGTATACGCTAGAATAGGGAATTTAGGAATTGTGCATCAGATAGACAATTCCCAAGAACCTTTAGCACAAGTCTTTGACAAAAGTGTGCTAAGTCGGACAATTTTCATTTGAATTTGAGCTGGTCAAGTTATAGTATGGTTGACTCAAAGAAAATGGTAAACTTTCTCCTACAGTTTACATAGGATTTTTAAACTCATTATGATAAAGTAGTCCTCTAGTCAGGTGAAAAAATCAAGTAACTGTTGGATAGGAGTAAACCATCGTACAGACATCCAAGTTAGATGTTTGGGACAACCAAACTTCAAGTTTTCAAAAAGAAAATTAAAGTGAATCAAGAACTCTCAAAGTTTTGTGAGGGATAAGAATCCCACTTTTGTTACTAAGTCCATGCACTAGTCATGCCCAGAAATGGACTAGTAACTTGAATCCACCGAGTTCACATGTTTGTGCCTAGATCGCACATCAAGAAACTATGAACTGGCTAGGGATGTTTTTAGTTCCACCCTTGTTATTCTTTTAGTAGTTTGTACTTTGTCTAGTTCATCAAAGTGCAAAATGGGATAGTGTTTTGAATCATTTGGGTAGGGATGCCACAACAGAGATGAGACGTTCTTCCAGTTCTAGAACATGACAATCTTCTTCCAGTTTTAGAACATGAGGCTCGGGGGTTGCCTACAGTAGATATATAGCTCTATTTTTGAGGATGAGAATATTTTTCCAAGGGGGAAGAATGCAATAAAGTAATGATCTAGGGATTCGTCTGTTTTAGACAGATCTAAAATTGGACACTGTTTGGTCATCCGTGTGTATGACCAAAGATCTAAAGTTTAGACTTACTAGGAGGTTTTGTGCTCTTGTCAACAAGTGATCCACTTAGCTTAGTGGTTAACTCTAAAGGATGTGAAGGAGGAGGTCTTGGGTTCAATCCCCATGGGGGACATGGGGAGAGTATTTTTCCCAAAGAGATCTAGAGGCTTCTAGAAGCATGCACTCAAGTTAGCTCCATTTAACTGGGACACTTGGTGTACATGCACTTACATGGCTGACACTTGGATGGTTAGTATGCCTAGGCAGGCAGTCCCCTAGAGAGAGCTATATATAGAGGCATTTGGTTGGGAGGAGAGTCATCTCTCTAGCACTTGGTGGTCGTAATTTCTAGTTCTCTTGCCTTTTTCCGAGATTTACTTATTCATTAGAGTTTTCTTCAAGTTATAGCATAAATGTTTTTCTAGAGTCCAATATACTCTAGAATAGAAAACTTAGGAATTGCCCATCAGATTGACAATTCCCAAGAACTTTTCACTAAGTCTTTGAGAAAAGTGTCCTAAGTTGGACACTTTTCATTTTGAATTTGAATTGGTCAAGTTATAGTATGGTTGACTCAAAGAAAATGGTGAACTTTCTCCTACAGTTTACATGGGATTTCTAAATTCGTTAGGACAAAGTAGTCCTCTAGTGAGGTAAAAAAAATCAAGTAACTATTGGATAGGAGTAAACCATTGCACAAACATCCAAGTTAGTTGTTTGGGACAACCAAACTTCAAGTTCTCCGAACCAAATTTAAGTGAATCAAGAGCTCTCAAAGTTTTACGAGGGATAAGAATCCAACCTTCATTACTAAGTCCATGCACGAGTCATGCCTAGCCATGGACTAGTAGCTTGAATCCACCTAGTTCACATGTTTGTGCCTAGATCGCACATTGAAAAACTATGAATTGTCCAGGGATGTTTTTAGATCCACCCTTATGATTTATTCAGTACTTTGTACTTTGACTAGTGTATCAAAGTACAAAGCGAGATAGTGTTTCGAATCATTTGAGCAGGGATGCCACCACAGAGATGAGACATGTTCTTCTAGTTCTAGAACATGATCATGATCTTCCAGTTTTAGAACATGAGGCTTGGGGGTTGCCTACAATAGATATGTAGCTTTATTTTCGAGGATGAAAATATTTTCCAAGGGGGGAAGAATGTAATAAAGTAGGTCTATGATCTAGGGATCCGATCGGTTCAGACGGATCTGAAATCCGACACCATTTTGATCATCATTGTGTATGACCAAAGATCTTGAGTTTAGACTTACTAGGAGGTCTTGTGCTCTTGTGAACAAGTGATCCACTTAGCTTAGTGGTTAAGTCTCAAGGATGTGAAGGAGCAGGTCTTGGGTTCAATCCCCATGGGGAACATGTAGAGAGCATTTTGCGTAAAGAGATCTAGAGCCTTCTAAAAGCACCCACTTGAGTTAACTTAAGTTAACTCGAGTTAACTCGGACACTTGGCACACATGAAATTACATGGCCGACACATGGATGGTTAGTATCCACGTACCCAAGGAGGCATTCCCTTGGAGAGAGCTATATATAGAGGCATTTGGTTGGGAGGAGAGTCATCTCTCTAGCACATGATGGTCGTAATTGTAGTTCTCTTGTAATCTTTATCCAAGCTCCTACATGTTGATCCTACAGAGCCTTTGTAAACATGTCGGAAACTTGGTCCTTGGTACCAATATGATGTACTGAAACTTCTTTGGATATCACCTGTTCCCTTATGAAGTGATAGTGCACTTCAATGTGCTTGGTTCTAGCATGATAGATAGGATTCGATGCTAGATGCACACTACTCATATGGTCATAGAAGATTGGATATGTGTCAACCTGCAAATAAAGCTCCATAAATAACTTCTTGATCCACATCATATCACATGTGACTTGAGCGAAATATCTATACTCAGCCTCGGTTGAAGCTAATGCCACTTTGAGCTGCTTCTTTGAAATCCATGAGATGATCCTGCTTCCTAGCATGATTAGGTAACCACCTATACTTGTATCTTCCTTTGAGCCAGAACAAAATGCAACGGGGTAAGATTTGTTGAGGTATCAAGCTCAACATGTGATGATTCAGGATGACACATATCAGTTTTTCATTTCTCTGACATGTATAGTGGTCATGCAAGTATATGTCGGGGATACTTCATTGAGTTGTGCTAGATTTATCTACCGAGAGTGATGGCACATTTGTTCTTGCCAGCTCACTCATTTGGCAACATTAGATTTTTCCTTATGTATTGATCTGTATATATTGCACTTGTTGTATTCTTGTTTTTAGTTCATTCTTGTACATTCCTTTTATGTAATAGAAGAAGAAGAATAAGACCATTCTTCCTTGCCTCAATCTAAGTGTGTGCTTCTCTTTGATTGTGGGAGTGTGTGAGCTCTCTTCCTTAT
This sequence comes from Ceratopteris richardii, assembly GCA_020310875.1. Lineage (NCBI taxonomy): Eukaryota > Viridiplantae > Streptophyta > Polypodiopsida > Polypodiales > Pteridaceae > Ceratopteris > Ceratopteris richardii. Next base: position 162,803,381 of record CM035429.1, on the reverse strand, counting down.
CTCCTTCCTCGTGACATCGTATCAGAGCTAGTGTGGTTGTCGAGAGCTCATGGAGAAGGCGAACGATGAAGAGTATGGAAGAAGGCATGGAGAAAGCATGATTCACAAACGACCTCAGATTTCTATGAAATTTGGCATGAAGGTAGAAGACCTTAGAATATTTTCGCGAGTTATCCCTTTAGGGTAAACTTTACGGATCTTTAAATAGATCTCAAACCTTAAGGGTCTTCTTGATCCTTCTAGAGTTCTCTCCCTTATATTCTGAATCTGTTAAAGATGTCCTATGTTGCTCTGATACCACTGTTATGAAAGCTCCATAGCCTCCACAACTAAACAACTATGAAAACTAACTAGTCAAGCTCACACTAGGAATGAGAGATGTCTTTCCACCCAACCAACCCCTCCAATATATAGCTCCAAGACCAAGGGGGTAAGTCCTTCTCAAGACGACATGTGTACCTTCCATCGCATGGGTCCCTAAGGTGTTCACATGGTTTCCAAGCTTAGGAAATTACATGAAATCACATGGCTTCTAAAAGAGGACTCTCCAAGCTCTCATGTACAAACCAAGTGGCTAGGAGAAGCTTCCAATCAAGCCTAAGGTACTCAACCTTAGAGAATTAGCCCTAAGGTTCAAGGCCCATCTAAAATGGGTAAATAAATCATAAATCTAAAGGGTTTCACACCTATAAACCCAAGGGTTGTGCCCCTTAGACCCATGTAATTATACGATAGGCACATTCAAAGCATTCATGAGGTCCTTGAGAATACTTTGAAGGAGTTTGAAGTAAGAAGTATCGATGGATCAAGCTTAAAGGCACATATAAGCAAGGGGAAGCCTACTAGTGAAGAAGGAAGACATAAGCATTATCTATTGGATACATTTTGAAGATCAGAGGTAAGTCTTTGGTTATTATACACATCGTCTACATCAAACGTGTTTACAAGAGTGCATTAGCTGAAATCATCTCAAAAATTGTCAGCCATGGAAGTTTAGGATCTCTATTTATCTTATGGGGAAAGTATTTTGGGGTCTCATTAGTGGCACTGATGCAAGACCTATATTAGGAGAGACTCTAACTATCTGTATATAGAGTAGAGGATTGATTAGCTTTTGAGTTGTGTCCATTCTTCATAAGCTTTGCCTCATGTGTGAAAATTCAAGAATTTCAAAGAGTGGAATTGAAGGGATGAGAGATTCATGTTCATAGTTTTACATCACATTAGCATTGCCATAATTGGGCATATACAAGACTTAGATACTTCTATGAAAGTAAGGGAAACACTAGAGAGACTCTACTCCACCGCAATTAAAGTTATAAAGACCTGATTAAAGAATGAACTTAAGAACTTAAGGAATGCCCTAGTAGCAATGTAAATGATTACATATTATAAATAAAAGACATCACGAATGCATTAGGATCTATAAGTTGTCACATAGATGATGATGACCTAGTCTTTAGATTTAATGAAGTTAGCAAAGTCTAAGAAATGCATTCCATTGTTGGAGTTAGGATGAAGAATTGAACCTTGAAGCTTAAGGAGGATTGTTGAAATACAAGCTCTACCCTTATTCTAATTTTGACCATCAGATGGATGCCACATGGAGCCTTATATAGTAGGCACTCAAACATGAGAAATCATGAATCCATTTTGAATTTGAATCCTCCCCTCAACAACCAAAATTTGAATTACACTTAGGTGTGAATAATTGCTGATAATCTAGGGAAAGTAATTCCTACCTTATAGGGAATCTTTTCATCTCTATATCTATGCACAGTAAACTTTGAATTTGATAGATCCCGCGTATATGTGTGCTCCTAGAAAGTTTTGAAGCAAGTTAGTAGGCCCATGAGCTAAGCTAGCCTCAAGTTGGCTTGTTGTGGTGAGTTTGAATAAGGTTTTGTGTAGCCATAGCTGACACACAAAATTATGTGTGAAGCAGTCTAGATTACCTTGATTTCTAAGAATTGTTCATTAGACATATCTCATTCAATTCTTCCACTCTTTAACCTGTTCAAAAAATATTTAAATTATCTATGGTTGGTTATAGTCTCAGGTCAATGCTCTACATATTTTGAAAGAATCAAGTTTAGGAGTGAACAAATGTCTATGTGTGTACACCTAGTGAATAGAAAATTTGTTCTGTCCTTGAAGGTATTGGTTATCCTAGTAGGAGTAGCCAATATACATGAAATATCTATTATTGGTAAGGTCTCGAAGTCTAGTTTGTGTGCAAATTTTTTTGGTTTTGACGGGATATTCTAAGATATTTGATCATTTCATTAAGAAAAGGTTCTATAAAGTTTCATGTGAGGACCCTAAAGCTTCAAGGTTGCATAGGGAAGATGCGAATTCTCCCAAACAAATTACATAAATACACACATGCATGCATAACCATGCATGCAAAGCACATGCACACACATACATACACATCATGCACACACATGCATACATGAAAATGCAATCACAAATGCATACATACTCACATTGCATAAACACACACATGCATATGTTACTCACACATGCTCATACATACATACACATCACACACCTTCATGCACACATACATACATACATAATCCATGAAGAGTTACTTCCATGGTAATATAGACACATACAATCATTTAGCGGATTACAGACAAGTATTGAGAGCAGAACATACTAATGGCTTATTCACTCAATATAATGGCTTTGGCCTAACTCTAAACACAACCTTGAAGTGATTTCAACCACTACATGAAGGAAATTTCATGAATATTGATCAATATTAGAAGTTTACCATAGAGTTTTCCAAGAGTGGCATCAAATGGAACACCTCATCTTTGATCCATAGCTTCAACCGAATAGTCGAGGAGACAATTAGACTATCAGGAAGAAGATTTAGGTAGTACCTAGAGATACACCCCATTCTAGAACTACCCACACCAACCAAACAAGTGGGGTTGTTCTTTATGTTTTTTCTAAGTGCCTAATTGAGATCTTATGTGTATGAAAAAGAACTTAGAACCATAGAACAATGTTTTCATATGTGCACTGATATTGAGGGAACGTTTGTGTGGAGTTAGAGCTTTCCAAGATCTATAAAGACTTAGAAAGTGCTACTAGCTTAACTTCTAAGCCATCCACTTCAATAGAGGAGGTAACAAACAAAGTAGCACAAAAATAAGGAGTCTCGCCCATAGGATGATCTTAATGAAATAATGTTACAACTATGGAGGAGACTACATGGCTAATTTTTTTCCAATTATGAATCAATCCCAAGGAAACCCTAATAACCTATGTTGCAACATTGATCAAAGATACACTAACCACACTAATCAAGCTTTCCCTTACAGTATGCAAGTGGTTAGACAAAACTAAACACAACTATATCAACAACAATGAAATATCCAAATAAATACCAACCTCAACAACAGTTTAGGCCACAAAAAGCCTAGCAACTAGAATATCAAGATCAATAGAGACCTCAACCAATGCTGGGTCAAAAACCCCCAATATATTCCATGTTGAGTATATGAAATCTCCATTCCCAAAAAGAATGAAATTTCCCAAATCACTGATTTTGAATTCTTTCTCCATCTACTTCTTAATCATGTGTATACCTTTGTCATCATTTCCTGTAAGTATTATGTCATCAACATAAATACAAACATAAATAAATCCATCCTCACTTGCTTTGACTAGCAAGCTACTATCTACCTTTGATGCTTGAAATCCAAGTTCCTTTAAGAACATTACAAGCCTATAATTCCATGCCCTTGGGGCCTGCTTCAACCCATACAAACCTCTCTTGAGCTTACACACATGATTTGGATACACTTGATCTTTGAAACCATCTAGTTGTTCCATCTAGACTTCATCTGAAATATAACCATTCAAAAATGCATTCTTCACATCTAACTGAGATAATTTCCAACCTTTACAAGTAGCAATTGCTATGAGAGTCCTTCGAGTTGTCATCTTTGCAACAAGACTATATGTTTCATCATAGTCCACACCATATGTCTGTGCATATCCCTTTACAACAAGCTTGGCTTTGTACCTAGATATACTTCCATCTGCAAACCTTTTTGTTTTGTAAACCCATTTACATCCAATGATCTTCTGACTATTTGGTTTAGGGACCAAATCCATGTCTCATTTTCCATCAATAAATCATATTCTTCCTGCATAGATTTTTCCCAATTCTTCTTCCCTTTGGCTTCATCATATGTGGATGGATCTTCATCTGCTTTTAACATATAAGCATAATCTTTAGTATTCAAGAATGAAGTATCATAGCTATACCTTGTAGGTTGCCATTTGTGCCTAGAAGACCTTCTGAGTTCTCCATTTCTTGAAGTTTCTGGTTCATCACATTCTGGATCAAACCTTGGCCCTTCTTCAACTTCAACCTGTACTTCATTGTTCTCCTCTTCATCAAATATTTCAACCTTTGAGTTACCTTTCTTTTTATTCACAACTTCTTCATCATCTGCATGAACATTAAGTGTACCTGCAAACCAAGTACCTTGCTCGTCAAATGTAACATCCTTAGACACAAGGAATTGCTTTGTGGATGGACTCCACAACCTATTACCCATTTGCTTTTCATCATAGCCAATGAATATATACTTCTGTGCTTTAGGTTCCAATTTATGCCTCAATTAAGATGGCACATATGCATATGCCAAGCATCCAGATATTTTACAATGATCCAAGGTAGGTCTCTTATCCCACCAAGCTTCATATGGTGTCATACCCTGCAAAGCTTTACATGGTAACCTATTGACCAAATATGTGGCTGTGTTTACAGCCTCAGCCCACAAATAATTAGGACAATTTTTCTCCTTCATCATTGATCTTGCAAACTCAACAAGAGTTCTATTTCTTCTCTCTACTATCCCATTTTGTTGAGGAGATTTGTGCAAGTAATCTCTCTCTTTATACCTACATTCCACAAATAATCACTAAATTCATTAGAGAAATACTCTCCCCCTCCATCTGACCTTAAACTCTTCAATTTTTGACTTGTAATTCTTTCTGCATATGCATGATAGTTTTTAAATGTATTAAACACTTTTGACTTGTCTTTGATCACATAGATTGTAATCCACTTGGTAGCATCATCAACATATATGACATAATATCTTGAACCATTTATACTAAATTCCTTTGAAGGACCCCACACATCTGTATGTACCAATTCAAGTCTTTTCGAATACATAAAACCATGCTTATTATATGATTGCTTATGAGCCTTACCCAACTCACATGCTTCACATCTGTATGTCATGTGTTGATGTGCAACATTAGGCAATCCAAGCACTCAGCCATTGTTAATTATTTCTTTGATACCTCTTTCATTAAAGTGTCCAAGTCTTTTATGCCAAATATCCAATTCAGACACCTTTTGCTCTCCATATGTGAACATAGCATGTCCAATATTACCTTCTATCTTTAATGTGAAGAGCCTTCCTTCCTTCTTTCCTATAACAATTTTCTTATACCCTTGACTAGGGTCTTCAACATAAACTCCATCATTAGTAAACCTTACCTCATATCCTTTTTCCACAATTTGTCCTACACTAATCAAGTTCTTTGGAATTGTAGGAACATACATAACCTTACTCAATAGAGTACTTCCATCTTTGGCTTTAACTGAACGAATTGACTTTACTTTGTGCTTTGTATTATCACCTGTTTGAACTGTGTGATTGATTGCCTTATGATCTAGATCAGTCATCAAAACAATGTTTCCACTCAGATGATTGCTCCATCTTGAGTCAATATAAAATACTCTCATGTCTTCATGTGAGGCTTCACATGTTGCATTTATAATAAGAGTTGAATCTTCTTTCTGATCTGATGCATAATTGTAGTAGGTGTTATTATAGGATTGACTTTGGAAGTTTCTTCCTCCATTTCTTCCAAAAGAATTCCTACCACCTCTACCTCTGAAGTTTCCTCTATGATATCTGCCACCTCTTCCTCTTTGATTAAAATTCTGATTACAATTACCATTGCTTTGATTATTATGCCAACAATCATGAGATAGATGATTGGTCTTACCACATATCCAACAAGCTCTAACATTATCTCTATTATTTCTGCCTCTTCCTCTAGTTCTACCACTTCCTCTTCCTCTTAGGAAGTTTGCTTGACTTGGAGTACCTTCATCTTCAACTGATTGTTGCTTTCCTTTGCTAGCTTTCTTCTTGTCTTTAGAATACATTGCATGACCTCCACTCTTATCAACATCTTCTTTGATATCATTCTCAAAAGTTAGCATATGTCCTAACAATTGATTCAAATCTGGAGTGAAATGATCTAAAAGTTCTATAGAAAAAATAAAAGGCTTCCACTTATCATCTCCTCTTAATCCTGTGAGAATTTGTCTTACCAACTTCTTCAATATCTTCATCAACTGCACCTAAAGAATCAGCAATGTCTTTCATCTTTGTCCCATAATCAGATATTGATTGTGAAGCCTTCTTCTTGAATGTAGTAAACTCTACCCATAATGAAGCTTTCCTTGATTTGGTTGTATTTTGAAAATGCTCTTCCAAAGCATTCCATATGTCACTTGCACTTTCAAGTCGTCTAATATGAGGAAGCAAATAATCATTCACTGCCATGTAGATTTTGCTCCTCGCTTAAGCATCCTTCTTCATCCAAATCTTTATATCTGCAAGCTCCTATCTAGTTGGAACACTATGATCTTTGAACTCTGGCTTTTCTTTCTCTCCTGTGATGTATCCCATCAGATCTTTGCTCATAAGATGAGCTTCCATTCTCATAGACCAAGCTGGATAGTTCTCTCTATCCAACTTCTCACTTTGGAGACTATCTCCCATCCTTTCTTCACCTGTACAATCAAATCTTTAATCCTTATAAGGAATAAATGTACCTTAGCTTCAAAGTTTGCTCCTTCCGATCCTTTTGATTGCCTTTATGTATCTCCCTTTAGTGTTTCTTCCACACTTTATCCTTTTGAATCTTCAAGGTGTGAAATTTGTATATCTGCAGCAATCGGGGTCTTCCTTTCCTCAATCTTATAAATCTTGCTCTGATACCACTAATGGAGCGTGTACTTGCTCTAGACCACCTCTATATCAAGAATAACTTTAAACTCCAACCAATTTTGGAAGACAAGTACTAAACTGTCAAGATTTTAGCTAACTGTGAAAAAGTCATTTCACAGAAAAGTCTGCTGCACATTACTCACCCATTGACTAATCATTTGTGTAAACTTTCTGATGAAACGTTTTAGAATGTGTCGCCTAGAGTTTATGCACCTCCTCCAAGCTAGAAAACTTCAAAAGCTTAAGTAGATTATGAAAAATGATCGAAATAATCTACCTATGTCTGAAACTGCCTTCTTGTAGAATCGACTTTGACACCCCTAACTTCTAACACATAGTTCTCCCAAACTAGAACCCGTTTAAGCAAATACTTTTAGCCATAGATGGCTTACCTTCCAACTTAGATTTTCACTCCTAACTTGTGTAAAACTTTACACTCAGTGCTGAGAACTGACCATTTCTTTGACCATCGGGATTGCGCTTGTTTCAAAAGACACTCAATACTTTCTCACATATAAATGTTCCTACACAAAATTCCGTCAGCTTGTTTGCAATTAGAATCTTAAAATTTAACCATAGATAGATTAACTATTAAATTAGATGTGTACAAAAGGATTTCTGATAAAATCAAGCACAGAAGGAGAATTAGAGAAAAGATCGACGCGCAATTCTCTGAACATTCTTTCTATTCAACTCATCATACATCTGATGGATGATAGACTCAATACTCACCATTTATTCATCTCTTTCTCATCTATATTTCATCTATCACTACTAATATGATCATATACATACACACACACACACACACACACACACACACACATATATATATATATATATATATATATATATATATATATATATATATATATATATATATATATATATATATATATATATATATATATATGGGTGTGTATATATATATATATATATATATATATATATATATAATGATCATATACATACATATATATATATATATATATATACATATATATATATATACATAAATATGAGTATTGATTCGTCATTACTTCAAATATTTTGAAGTATTTACAAAACTAATGTACATATGTTTATAGGACGTTTTCTTCTTGAACATTCACTTCCCTTCATGCAGTTGGACTTCCATCTTTTCTTCATATCTTTATTTCTAGGCTTCATATAGTTACCAATTGTTGATTGTCCTGCTCCAACAATCTTTCCATATTGCTTTTAACTTCACATGGTATTTGTTCTGCACTATCAAGAGACAAATTAGGCACATGCAAGAAAAATGTATATCCATCTTTAGGCTCCCACCCTAGAGAACATAAATATTGCTTTGCAAATAAAAGAGGAATGTCATGAAGCCTCCTCCTCAAAAAAAAAGAAGTTGAAACTAATGTTGTGCAATGGATCCAAAACCTTAGTATTGTTATCAATACTTTCTAAGCAAAAGTGCTTAATGTCATAAATCCGTGTAAGGTGTTGAAGTTCAAGCTTTGGAGTGTATGCTTCAGAAATCAACACAGATAATATTGGAAGAGTAAAAGCATTATCGCATGCCAACATCTTAGAGAAGGTACTGAACATTTGATCAATGTGATCATGAGTGTGCCCAACGAAAAGGAAATTTATCTTAACCTTTTGGAACACTTGTTTATCAACCATCATGCATAAAAATATCCACAGACTGTAGAATTTTTATTCTCTCTTGTAGTGTTATCAAGCTGCAAATAGAGATTTGGTCGCAAAAGACCCTCCCATGATTGCAAAATCTTATGAGTCACAGTAACTGTAAGGTTTGGATCATTATGCACATTGGGATATGTGAAGAACACCTTCCAATTTACCGCTCCATTGTACACCAAAGGACCAACCAAATGCATTTGCATAAGGACTTCATCTCCAATGTCCTTGGGAATGGAAGCAAAATGGGGCAGTCATGTTTCCTTTTGATCCATACCAGCAATCAAAAAACACATATAATGCTTTGGATTTCTGAGTGCTTTACTTCCATGATGAATTGCTTTCCTTCTCTCTAAAGCTTGACTCTCATGATGGTTCTTTAGAAGGATTTTAATAATATCTTTTTCTTGTGGTGTTGTGGCCCCCTTTGCCATGCTTTTCAAAGTGGCACAAATTGAGCATTCACCCATTCTAATTTTACGAGAAATACTCAAGTTGTTAAAATCATCTTTTCATAATAGAGTAAAATGTCGATATAGGACATACTTCTCATTTTTACTTTCCATTTCTTCTTTATAGACTTGAAATACTTCTCAATGAGTAAAGTTATCTGACAAGTTAACCTTCCCATTGTAGGCATAACTTCACAATGCTAGCTAAAATAGTTCATCATCCAACTCATTGCATGATGACCAATAGAACCTTTCTCCCAACTCTCTCATATGTGTCGAAAACGAGATCTCCACATATAAGCCCTTGCTAAATCTTACGTATTCTACAATTCCCCATGCCCATCACAATTTTAAATTTCTCAGCATGATCTATATTTAAACCTTCTCATCTATGATTCAATGGGTTGCTCTAGAGTGCTCATTGATAGCGGCACATTAGTTTGCTTCCCATTTCATCAAATGCATGTGGATACCTACATTTCTACATGGTATTTGATTAAACAAAATCTCCATCACACGATCGGATGGTGGTTAGAATGGTTAGACTTCAGGTGAGAATTGGGATTATATATAAAATCATCATAAAGCCATTTATGAGTGGAAGCCATCTCCCCCTTCTCATGATATCATCACTTCCACTTTTGCATGATAAATCTTGATCATGATTGCTTTTAATGTCACGAAAATGTGTATATGTGTGATTCCCCTTACAACGTAATATTTATTTCCTTTTGCATGGATGAAATCCTTCTACTCTTGAGATTTAAGTTTTTATTTCATATGCTAAAAATAGAACTTGTTTGCTTCGTACGTATCACTCATGTGAGGCAATTCATTTTTTTCCTTGTGGTAGAGGACCATCAAAATCCCGCTTAGAAAAACTTATTCTATTCGATGTTCAATCATACACATTCACATGCTTTCCTCTAAAGGAGTTGTAGCCCCTGCACTAGTGTGCCGTTTATCTGCGTCCACTACCTATTTTGTTTGATATTATAATGCGAACTTGAGGATGGGGGATGTTATCAAACACGTTAGTCTATATAAAGATATGCTTTCGTCTTATGGAATGGTGCTATCTCTCGGTAAATTAAGAAATAGTATATAGTCACTTTTGATCTATCGAGGAATGATAAGTTTATATGAAGTTTGCTTCTAAGAAGACATCTCCCAAAAACGAAAATCAATGGAAACAAAAAACTTTCAATTATACCATCCTTCCTTCAATGTCATAACCTATAATACCTATTGATCACAATAGCTTATAATATAGTAAAACTATTGCAATGAAGCTATAGATCAAATGAGAATTACCTCTTCAAGATGACATACAACTTCTTGATGTCAAAACAAACAAACCAAGGATAAATTTCTCATCAGCTCACTAAGTAGGAAAAGAATGTTGAAATCTTTCATCAAGATCCTTGAAAACCCTTGACTTCAGTTTATCTCCTTGAGGAGGACATGCTACTTAACGGGTATAGTAAAAGAGGTTTCCTAGACCCACGTGGGTCATGTTTCTATGAGTTTACAAGTATTTTGAATGAAGCTAGCTGGATATTAACAACTCATTGACCTTGATATAGCCTCTATGTTCAAGGTCAAGCTAGATGGATATTGACAACTTGATCACCTTGATACAACCATGTTCAAGGTGAATATTCCATTCGTGAAAAAATTCCCTACCGTTTCTGAGTGAAGAGTTATTCACCTGTGCATTCAACCATTTAGATAGATCTTGTATTTATAGTAAGGAGGAGTTTGCAATTGGATAGTAGATTTCTAGAATCTTCCAAAATCTTTGAGCATTATAACCTACTCAAGAGAATGTATGCCCGCAAATCTGATAGTGGTCGTCTAAAAAATCCTCCAAATTCTTTGAGATTTATAGCTATGAATAACTCCACTAAAAACTCCTTCCAGCCACATAAAGAATAAAGACCTTTACCAACATTAACTTTCCTAGCTTTATTCCCTATCCATATTCCATTATGTGTGATCAACAATTGAAGAGTAGAGTGGTTAACAAAGGGATGCACAAAAATCTCTACCTCCAATGTTTGGCACTCCATTGGATCTTCCATTTTGTGTTAAACTTGTCTAGGATATTGTTAAAGGTTTTCCTTTATCTCTTATAGTGGGAGAAAATGTGAGTAGAAAGTGTGAAAATCCACCATCTAATTTTGAAAACACTCTTCTATCTTTCACTTCAATGATATCTGTCGAGACATAAGAACCCATTTACGAGTAGAATAGAATTTTCTTAGTTTGTAAATAAAATTATCTTCAATCCATGCACCAATATGGAAGATATAGTTCCAAGAGCTCCTGCTTGCCTACACATTCACTTTAATGTTAACATTTACATTTTCCCAATACATGACCCACCCTATCAATATGGAATCATGTAATAAGAAAGGTAAGTTATTAATAAATCTATGATTAGGTGAATAATTTTAAATTACATCCATCTAGGACTACCACATATTACAAATCAGCCAATTACCTATGGAAACAATAACAAGAGGAGAAGTGATGATGTCCCATGACCCGTTTGGTTTTTAGGGCTTTTGATTTTTTAGGTAGAATCTAGTACAATTCCTTTTAATCATACAAGCCCAAAACCCATACGAACAAGTAGCTTTCATGATTTATTTGCTAAACATATTTTTAACCATTTCGGAGGGATAGATAATGTCAAAATCTCCTTCTTCTTTGGGCATGCACCAAATTTTCCAAGAAACTTTAGGAACCATAGAGTAACTACTCTTCCCTCACCACAAAAATCTCCCAGATAGAGTAGTAATAACCTTCAAAATTTCCTTTTTAGTAGGCACCGAAAAAGAAAGAAAATAGGTAAAAAAAGGTAGAATATAATGATTAAGAATAAACGCTCTATGGGGCAAAGATTTTTGAAGAGATATTTAATTCAGAGTCTTGTCTCTAAATTTATAGTTGACCCACTCCCATCTCTGATCATAAGAAATGTGGAATCCCATAGGTATCCCATGAAGAAGAGATACTTCACCATCCTGAATAATCTCACAACCATTTTTAGAAGTGCAAAGAGGAATATGATTAGAAGAGGATTTGAAACAAGTTTTCTTTTGATCTACTGGTGCCCACTCTAAAAATATAGACATTCAAGTAATCTCTTAGCAAGCCTATCATCTCCAAACATTCAAAGAACAAGTTTAGAAGGGGCACTAAGCATCACCAAATAGAGCCATTGTCCATAAAAGATTTGACCAACTAGCCAAGAAAATCACTAGTAATGGTAGGACGGAGAGGGGAAAGATGGAAGCCACATCTAATAGATTTAATAAGTGGTAGGAGATCATAAATAAAACCCTTCATAGTGACTACGAAATGATCATAATCAAAGAGACTATTAAAATACTTAATAAAGGCTCCACTAGCACCCAGCTCATGCAAGGATTGAAGAATGAAATTCGAGTCCATTCTATCATAAGCTTTGTCGAAATCCACATCAACAAAATAGAAATCTTGGTTATGAGATTTAGCACGCTCAATATGTTGCCAAATAGAAATGATGGCATCAATGATGAATTTCCATCTAAAAAAAGTTTTGTTTTTTTAAGGAAGAATGATCTTATCCATAATAAGAGTACATCTTTGAGCCGAAGTGGAAACCGAAGTTTTGTATATATAAGTCAAAAAAGGAATAGTTCTTTAGTTATTTAAGTAATTCTTGGGGCCTCTTTTGTGCACGAGCTTGGTAACTTCAATGTTGATATGAATAGGAAGAGTACCTCTCCTAATGACTTCTTTCCAAATCAAGAAAATAAAAGAAGTCAAAAAATCCTTAAGCTCTAAGAGAAATTTGTTAAGGATACCATGAATACTAGGTGATTTCAAGGGCTTCAATTTACCAATGGTGTCTTTCACCTCACAAGCAATGACAGGCACTTCCAATGTAGAAGAATGCCCGAGAGGAATCATCTTCTTCCTTTTAGGAGCCATTGTGACTCTTACTCTTTCGATATCCTATTTTACTTCAAAGCACTAGAGAAAAAGTCAATGAAGAAGCACTTGATCTCTTCTAAATTCTCTTGAATATTGATATCCTTTTGTCTTAATTTTCTTCAACAAAGGAATAAAACCTTTAGCTTTATTTTTCCTCATCAAATCAAACATACCTTTTTAGCTTTATCAATCTTACAAGCCCGAAATTCTCTTGATGTGGCAAGGGCACTACTAGCTAAGAGTTAGTCTTCATACTTCAATCTTTCCCGAAGTTCCAAAATTCATTGACTATAACTAGGATCAAAGGAAAAATTTCCTATAATTTTATTTATCTTCTTAGGAGTCATCATCCTTTTTTGACACCTGATTTTCTTAGCTGTCCTTTTATAATACATGAACAAATTCTAGATGTCCATGAGAGATCCTTTCCACGCAAGAAAGGAAGAGATCCCACTATTGAAGTATTGATTAAGGATACTCTTGATCTTCTCAATCACACAAGGAATTTTAAGAAGAGAGGCATCGAAGTGAGGACAACGCGCCCTACAATTGGGACAATTCCTATGAAACTTAACAATCAAGAGATCGTTATCATTGACCTCGATATAAAGTTCTTATCACAACCATCATGACTTACAATAGTTTCCTCCGATTCGGGCAAATGAGACAAACAATACTTCGCCACCAAAGAATGAAAGAGTTGGTGGCTCATCCTGAATTTCTGAAAAATCCTAAAATATTCAGAAGTCTTCTCTTTCTCTCTCTCTCTCTCAAAAGACAAAAACGCATGGTTCGTTTCATTTTCTACCGAGCGCTAGCATTTAAAAGACAAAGATACTGAACGATAATAAAAGTAGAAATGATTGCATGAAAGAAAGGAAAGACCAGTCATTTATATTATTCCCGGTTGTAGATAGTCATTTCTCCATAATCTTCTCCATTCTACCCTTCTTCTTTGTTTTTCATATATTTTATTTGCAGGAATGGAAGACAATAAATGACACAACATATTTTATCAGGTGCTACATTAAAGCTTGCTATTTCCAAGCTACAGAGGAAGGACCTGTAAGAGAACCTAGGCTCGCTACTCTTCCGCTTCTCCTTGCTAGAAAGGTAATATTATCGTTGGGTCGATAATACTGGTTTTGAGAGAAGCATACTATGCATTCACAACTATTTTTTTTCATAAAGGAAGTTCGGCAATAGCCTACTCTCCCGGACTTGAATTAAATTAAGAAACAAAGGTACAATAGAAGGGGACTAGTGCCCACGGGACCCCCCAAATCCCACAAAGCAGGGGAAGCTTGATTGAATCTTAGGTTGCATTACAGAGAAGGTTAATCACCCTCTCATCGCCCTCATGCGGGGCCCACTTGGGTTTGAGCTTGTTGTTGATCAAAAGGAAGACTTGATGGTGCCTGAAGGGGGGGGACTTCTTACTGTTAACGATCCTTTTGCCCAGGAGGAATAGTGATTTCTCAATCGACCACTCCCTGGGGGGATCGCCAAAGTTGAGAGCACACCTCTCCTGCCAAATCTTCCACAGGACTTCCCCTCTGATGGCGTTCCAGAGTGTCGCAGAGCAGCCGATCGCTTCTCCCAAAAGGACTTGTTTCCAACTAAGCTGTTTTTGAAGTCTGATTTTCATTCCAACCGTCTGCCAGATTCTGTAGGAGTTGGGGCAAGTAAGGAAGATGTGTGGGACATCTTCGATAGCACGGTGGCAGCGATTGCACCAAGGAGGGATCCCACAAAGTTTGCTAGCCTTATGGTTGGTCCAGATTCCTCGATGAAGAATTTGCCATAAGAGGACAGACTTCTTAATCTCAATAAGGGGGTGCCAGATACCCATGAATTTCATGTCCCACCGAAGCCGCGTCCAAGACAGGCACCACTTCTTGTTGAGGCTGATCTGGAGGTCAGCCGTTTCTTTGATGTTCGGGATTTTGAGTAGGCTATTTCCATTGTGCCATTTGAGACCAAGCGAGTTCGGTGTGTCGTGTCCCATGAGAAGGCGAGTCTTGTGACGATCCCAAGCGAGGCATCTGCTTTGCAAAGTGTTCCATTCTTCGTAGGAGATGTTTATGCAAGGGTCAATATCCTCGAAGTTGATCCAGTTGTTGGTGTCATGTTTCCAGAGGTGTTTCCATTTTTTGAATCCTTTGTTCCATAGCTTCTTGGCATTTTGAATGTTCCACGACTCCACACTCCGGACGCCATGTATCGGAAACCAGATAGAGTCGTTTTGTCTGATTCCGGCCGCCCACTTCCAGTCCTCACTAATTCTTGTGAAGCTTTTGACTTTATTCCAGCCCTTCCAAAGGGAGCACACGAGATTGGAGCCTTTCGGGAAGACGGGGATCGGGGAGAAAAGCAGGGTCATGATGTCAAGATTCTTCTAGTTCGGGAACCCCGTGAGGGCCAACTCATTCTTGTTTCTGAAGATCAGCTTGGCCCACGAGGCCTCCCTATTGCACCAAGCCTTAATCATCCACTTGGCTGCCAGTTTGTTAGCCATACACCCAATGTCCAGGATACCAAGCCCCCCGCTATCTCTAGGGCTAGTGCAGATGGCCCATTTGATTTTAGGCACCCCCCTTCTGTTATGATCGCCCGTCCAAAGAAAGTTTCTACAAATACTATTCAGTTTGGACAGGCCTTGCTCATTCGGTCACCAACAAGAAAGGAAATAGATGGTAGAAGAGAGGAGGAACGTGTTGATAACCATCGCACGCCCAGCGAGATTGATTTGCATACCTCTCCAATAGTTAAGTTTGTTTTCGAGTTTAGCCAACACCCAGTTCCATCGCTGCTCCATAGAGACGCCAAACCCCAAGGGGATTCCAAGAAGACGAAGGATTTGGCCCTGCGGAATGATTTGACAGCCATGATCAGTGAGAAGGTCAGGATGCTGTCCCACAATAGCCCTAAAGGCGGTCTTGGAGTGGTTGATTTTGGATCCAGAGGCATCACAAAAGGTAGCAAGACACCTCCAGAAAGTCTCCAGGCTGGTATTATCATTGTGGACGAACGGGTTCATATCATCAGCAAAAAGTCTCATGATGATTTGACTGTGGTCGTGAGGCAGCCGGAGGCCTTTGATATTGCCAGCCTCCACATGATGAGCCACAAGTCTGCTCAGCCCCTCAGTGGCGATGGCAAAAAGAAGGGGGGCCAGAGGGCACCCTTGTCTAATCGATCTTCTAAGATGGATCGCCTTCGAAAGGTTGCCGTTAACGTTAATTTGGGTCGTTGCGTTACCGAGAAGGGTCGCGATCATCTTGGTGAATTTCTGACTAAGTCCGAGATCTTGGAGCGACTGCAGAATATAGTCCCATTCTAGCCTGTCGTAGGCTTTGTCAAAGTCGATCTTGAGGAAAACCACATCTTGATTAGACTCATTTGCAAATTGAATACCTTCCCAAATATCCATAATGGTTTCCAGGATAGACCTGCCTTTGATGAAACCTTTTTGGTCCTCACTAAGCCAAGATCTCAGGTGGCACGAGAGTCTGTTGGCAATGACTTTGGCGATGATCTTGTATCCTGTTTGGAGCATCGTAATAGGCCGCCAGTTCTCGATTCTGTTCTTTTCCCCCTTCTTGTGTATCAACTTGATAATTCCATTATTTAGACAAGAAGGAAGAGCACCAAACTTTAGCGCTTCTTGCCAAACCATCCGAAGAGGGGTGGCAACCACCAGCTTGAAGGATTTAAAGAACTCGTTAGTGAGTCCGTCGGGTCCCGGGCTTTTACCGAGAGGGAGGGCATCAATGACCTCAATGATTTCTGATTCCGAGATAGGGGCATGAAGCAGGGAGTGGAGGTTGGGTGGTATCCTCCGGGGGGAAACCCTAGAAATGGCAGCCATACAGTCCCTTCTATGGTGGGAAAGGGGGTTCGAGGTTCCTAGGAGTCTCGTGAAGTGCCCCTCGATGATGCCAAAATTATCTTCTTCCGAATTGCATACATTGCCATGTGGGTCTAGCAGTAGGGGGATCGACTCTCTGTTGTGTTTCCTTTTAAGGATACGACACATCTCTTTGGTGGGTTTGTCGGCTTTGCCAGCCCACCACTCCTTGAAGAAGATTTGCAAGTTTTTCCTTTGTATTTCTTCCTCGTATCTCAACACTGCTTTGATTTTTCTGAGGCCTTTCTGGGCTTGTTGTTTTCCTTTGTTCACTTCCTCCTCGAGCCGCCAGAGTCTGTGGTAAAGGGCTTCCCTACGAGCCCGCCGCACAGTCTCGAGCATCTTCTTAGTTCTGATCATGATCTTGCGAGACTTGTCGACCGCACTTCTCCAGCACTTGGCAGGGGCCAAGCCAGAGGCGAACGCCACTTTCCACACATCGGCAATTTCTTGGTGGACAGAAGGGAGAGAGAAGGTGGAAGCGTTGGCATGGAACCACGGAGCCTTGCGGATTTTGTTGGAAGGTTGAAAAGTGATAACGATCGGGTAGTGATCAGAGATAGTGAGGTCAGTGCGTTGCGTGATGGTAGGGTGGCCCCACTGTTGAGTAAAACTCTAAGAGATGTAGCATCTATCGAGTCTAGCTTTCCTCAGGTCCTCGCCCGCTTGGAGATTCGACCAAGAAAAGCCACTCGAGTCTTTGAACTCAATCAAATCCAAGTGGAGTTTGGTCATGTCCCAAGTTTCTTTCTCCCGACTGTCGATGACCCTGCCCTTGCCCATCCATCTGTCCATAGGGTCTTCCACCATGTTGAAGTCTCCACAAATAAGCGCGTTGTGGGGAAGCGAGTCTAAGGAAGCCCAAGTGTTCAGTCTCTCCAAATCCCCGTTAGGGGCGTACAAAGAAACCATAGTAACACAAAGAGGAGCACCAAAAGAGACAGCAATCCAACGGTGACTTACATCTTCAATGGAGTTCTCAAGCTTTTCAAACCAGAGTTGTTTAACACCGATAACCGTTCCTCCAGACCCCCGCTGGTGCTTTGTTGGGATCCACACGTGGGCCGAGGAGATCTGTCTGAGCCGCTTCTGGAGGTCTTCTCCGTCAATTTTAATCTCTTGAATACATATAAAGTCTGGGTTTAAGCTACTGTCGCGAAGCCATTGACCAATGATGGTCGCTCTTGAGGGGTCGGTTAGCCCTCGAGCATTTAGCGAGATGACAATCATTTTTGCATTGATCCCTCTTTGCGGGAGGGAGCTTTGTCCTTTCTTCTCTTGACTTCGTCTTTCTTTTTCGCTGGGATCTGATCCCGACTTAGAAGTCGGTTCTTGTGGGGGCTTTTCCAGGGTAACTCCATAGGCTGTTTTCCTTTGCGGGATGCCCCTTGCTGGGGAGACTTGGGCCCCGTGCTCGGCACCGTTTCCGGGATCGTTGATCCAATGATGGAACTTTCACTATCCATGTTGTCTTCGTTACTAGTGGTGAAACCATCTTCTTTGCTTGTAGTGTAACCCTCCTGGGGGGTTTCTTTATTGTCAGGGATCTCTACGGCTTTGTCGTAGGTGTCTATCTCGAGTAGCTTCCCACCTGGGTAGTCAAGCTCATTGATCTCCTTTTCTAGATTGCAATACAAATTGCTGTAGGGGGTAAGCGGCATGTTATTTCTCTCACCGTTGGCCCTAGGGCTTCTTTTCCTTCTTCTTCTAACTTCAATAAAGCCATCAGCATCAGCTTGCTGATTAAGGAGGCCCTTGCCTTCCCCCTCCTTGGTCGAGTGGGTCAAATCGCCAATGTTGTCTTGAGCGGTTTTGGAGGCTTCTTGAAAGCGCTTGTTTTTTTGCCTGAGAGGGCAATCTTTAATCCTGTGACCTTGCTGGCCACAACGAAAGCACGCGTTGGGAAGGTTTTTGTATGTGATGTCCTGTTCCCATACATCTCCTTCGCCCATGTCCACTTTGATCATTGAAGGAAGCGGCGAACTGAGGTCGGCCTCGACACAGATTTGGGGGTGCCACCTAGCATTGAACGAGTGTCTTGCACCTTCATAGATGAGACCACCAACGTCTTCGCGTGAAGCCAGCGGCTTGCCGATAGGAGAGACAATGTCCCACACGAAGTTGTACAAGAAGTAAGGAAGGTTAGGGAGCTCAACCCAAAGAGGGTACCGAAGCGACTTCGATTTGTCGGGAGTAAAGTCCGGGGACCATCTGAATAGGCACAGGGTCGCCCGACCGAACTGCTAGGTGCCAACGCTAAGGGCTTGGAACGCCATCTCTTCATTTTCAAAGATTAGCAGCATGTGGTTTGCTGGTAAGAACTGACATTTGCTAACAATTAGTCCTCGAGGGAACCACTCTTTTCGAAGCCATTGTCGCACAGTTTCGAGCGGGGGCCTAGGGCCAAACACTTGGCCGACGAGGCAAACTTTCTTGAGCTCCTCCTGAGCCGACAGAACTGCGGGTCTACTGAGGGAAACAATGGGGGATTCAACACTTTCGGATGCCCCAGGGGCGGCACACGACCCCCCCTCCAGCAGAGCGGCCAGGATATCGGTCTCCCTAGGGGGAGGGGCCCGATTACTTTTGACGAGAGAGGATGAAGCCACATCCATGGCCAAAAGGAACCCGCACCCACCTTTGCTCCTTGAATTACTTTTGCATTGAGAGACTTCAACCCACTAGCGGGAAGACAAGGAGAGGTCAAACCGTAGATTATCTTGCCGCGGAGGGTATTTCAAAGAGAGCCTCCAACTTCCAAGGTAGGCGGCCACACGCAAGAACAAAAGAGAGAGAGTACGCCTATCGCGATTCGCGAATCACGACATGCAATCGCACACAAACCCCAAAGCCTCTCTACCGCTTGTCGCCGCCGCTGTCTATCGCAAAGAGGTCTATTTATCGCGCTTCCTCTTCTTTTTTCTCTTTCTTTTTTTTCTTTTTCTTTTTTTTTTTCTCTTCTCTTTTCTTTTTTTCTTCTTTCTTCTTTTTTCACTCTTTTTCTCCAGGATTTTCTGTCGCTATCCTGTCTCCTATCCTCTCATCCGATCGTCTTCATCCCGTCGGAGTATCAGCATATACAGTCGCGTAGCTGCTGCTCTCCAGCCACGAAGAGTTCGGTTAGCCCGCTCTCCAAGGCCACGTGTCCCGCGACAGACGCAGTAACGCGATAGACCTTCACTCTGCGATAGACCACGTTGTTGATGTATAAAACACCACAAGAAATGAATTAATGTGACACTAGAACACCTCTATGGTCACCATTAACTCATTGCCACTCCAAACTTTGAGAAATGATAGCTTAAAGTGAGAACTTTGCTTCTACAGAAATTCCTAGTCACCGAAATGACATACCTTCAGTATTTTGCTAATTTCTCCTAGCTCAAGTATGCTTTCTCCATGAAACTTTATAGGCTGAAACTAGAAGAGTAGAGCTTTCCAACAAGCTATCATATGCATCAAATGGAGCTCTAGAACTCAAGTTATGGCCCTCACAAGATGACCCTGTATGACCTTCCAAGACTGGAAAACTTGCCTGTTTTAGTATTCCTGATGTCCAAAAATAAAAAATTCGATGCCTGGCATCGAATTTCAGTCCAAGTCGATGCCGGGCATCGACTTTGAGCTTTTTTAGGCCCTTTTTCTGCACCAGAAATACTCTCTTTTACACACACATGAAGAAGACCACTTGTATGCTAGAAGTCGATGCCAGGCATCGACTTTATGCTCAAACTCGATGCCAGGCATCGAGTTGCTCCACAAACTTCATATTTTTAGAAGATTCAACAATAGTTAACACACAGAGAATGAAAAAATGACTTATCAGCCAAGATTCGATGTCAGGCATCGAATTGCTCAGAAAACTTGAACTTTTGAATTCATCACACAGTAGACAAACATGGAGATGATGAAGAGAGACTCATACACAGAACTTTACTCAGTTCTTTCTCACAGCTATGAAAACTCAGAAGTTTTACAGATGTTTTCTCACTCAGAGAATCCCGACTATACACAGTCGTATAAAATGAACTCCTTCTTCTACTTCTTCTCTCTATTCTCTCTCTCTCCTTTTCTCTTCTCTCCGCGTCAGTTGATACAAACTAACTTATATAGATTTTTGTATTCTCGTGATTTTAAAAAACTTCTAGAACTAAAGTGAACTAACTTTACAAGTATGATACACTTGTGAATTTGTCCCTTCACATAGGCATGGGGTTTTCTTCCTAAGATTTGGACTTCAAATATATGTCCAATTAGTGAGTGTTTCTCCAACAGCTCCCCCTCAATCACTAATTGACATTCTCTGTTCCTTCATATCTTCTTCTTTTCTTTTACTCCTGCCATGCTTTTGAATCTGCTGGTCTTCACACCATCCAAGCTCTTTGTCATTATGTCTGCTAATTGATCTTTAGTAGAAATGTATTCCACTTCAATCTCTTTCTCCATTACCTTTTCTCTGAGAAAATGATACTGTATCTCTATGTGCTTTGTTCTTGCATGAAATACTGGATTTGCTGCAAGATAAAGTGAACTCATATTGTCTCCATGTATTGTAGGTGTACCTTGATCAATGCCTAAGCTCTTGAACAATGTCTGCATCCATATGACTTCCTTAGCTGCTTCCACAAGTCCTTTGTACTCTGCTTCAGTTGATGATAATGCTACTGTATGTTGTTTCTTGGAACACCAACTTACAAGCTTATCACCAATGTATATCATGTAACCATGAGTTGATCTTCTGTCATCTTGGTTACCTGCCCAGTCTGAGTCACTGTAGGCTCTTAACTTCAAATCTGATGTAAAAGGATAATATAATCCTTCCTTTATAGTTCTTTTGATATATCTGAGAACTCTTTGACCTGCAATTCAATGTGGGTCCTTTGGACAATGCATGAATTGTGACAAAACTCCCACTGCATAACTAAGATCAGGTCTTGTTAGTGTAGCATAAATCAAACTACCCACAAGAGATTGATACTTCCTCATATCTTTGTAGTCTGCACCATCATATTTACTGAGCTTGTGATTAACTTCAAGTGGAGTTGAAGCTTCTCTGCAATTTTCCATATCAAACTTCTTCAACAAGTTCAGAAGATACCTTTCTTGTGACACATATATGCCATGATCTATATAAGTAACTTCCATTCCAAGAAAGTATGATAACTTTCCTAGGTCACTGATCTTAAACTCTTTCTCAAGTAATCTCTTTACCTCCTTGATTCCTTCATCTGAAGTACCTGTGATTATAATGTCATCTACATAAATACAAATGTAGATTATACCTTCCTCTGTTCTTTTGATAAGTAGACTTGAATCTGCTTTTGAACTTTGATATCCAAGATCATTGAGATACTTCACCAGTCTATAGTTCCAAGCTCTTGGAGCTTGCTTCAATCCATACAATGCTCTTCTCAACCTGCAAACAAAATTTGGATACCTGGAATCTATAAACCCTTGAGGTTGTTCCATGTATACCTCATCTGATATGTATCCATTCAAGAATGCATTTTTTATATCCAATTGACTTAGGGTCCATCCTTTTGAAGCTGCAATAGCAATGATTGTCCTTATAGTTGACATCTTAGCTACAGGACTGAATGTCTCATCATAATCTATGCCATAGGTCTGGGCATAGCCTTTCACCACCAATCTAGCTTTGTATCTGGTTATACTTCCATCTGCAAGCTTCTTCACTTTATAAACCCATTTATTTCCAATTACTTTCTTACCATTTGGTTTAGGAACAAGTTCCCATGTCTTGTTCTCCTCTAGTGCATTGAACTCTTCCTTCATCGCTTCTTCCCATTGCTTCTTACCTTTAGCTTCATCATAGTTCTGAGGTTCTTCATCATCTTTGACCATATATGCATAGTTCTTTTGAGTTATGTAAGAAGTATCATAAGAATACCTTTCTGGTTGTCTTCTAGTCCTGCTTGACCTTCTTGGTTCACATTCTTCATATGTGTCTGGATACACTTCTTCATCAAATATAGGAGCTTCTTCATTCCTTCTTGTTAATCCACTTGTGGATGTACTTGCTTGCATATAGTCTTCATCTCTATTTACCTGCACAATTGATTTTCCTTTCTCACATCTTCTTACCTCTTCTTCAAATTCTTCAGCTGTATGACTTTGATCTGCATACCAACTTTTCTGTTCATCAAATGTAACATCTCTAGAAACAATAAATTGTTTGGTTAGAGGATTCCACAATCTGTAACCCATCTGCTTTTCATCATAACCAATGAACACATATTTTTCTGCCTTTGGTTCAAGTTTATGCCTAAGTTGTGATGGCACATAAGCATATGCAATTGATCCAAACACTCTACAATGATCTAGTGTTGGTTTCTTACCCCACCAAGCTTCATATGGAGTCATTCCATTCAGAGCTGCACATGGTAATCTATTCACAAGATATGTAGCTGTATTTACAGCCTCAGCCCAAAGATAATTTGGACAGTTCTTCTCCTTTAGCATAGCTCTAGCAAACTCAACCAAAGTCCTGTTCCTTCTTTCTGCTACACCATTTTGTTGTGGTGTATACCTACAGGTTATTTCTCTCTTAATACCTGCATTCCAAAGATAATCATTGAACTCTTGGGAGAAGTATTCTCCCCCTCCATCAGACCTCAGTCTCTTAAGCTTTTGACCTGTGACTCTCTCTGCATATGCATGAAAATGCTTGAAAGCTCCAAACACTTCTGATCTTTCCTTCAAAACATATAATGTTATCCATCTTGTAGTATCATCAATGAAAAGAACATAATACCTTGAGCCACTGATAGATCCTTCTTTTGTTGGTCCCCATACATCTGTATGAATGAGCTCAAGTACTCCATCATGTTTGAATCCTTTCTTTTGAAATGGTAACCTGTGTGCTTTACCCATTTGACATGCTTCACATTTATAAACCATATGTTGACTTTGCACATTTGGTAATCCTAGTACAGACTGATTAGCAACCATAGCTTTAATTCCTCTTTCATTAAAGTGACCTAATCTCTTATGCCAGAGATCAAGTTCTGTAATCACTCCTTCACCATGTGTGAGCAAAGCTTGACCAATGTTCCCTTGCACTCTTAAAGTAAAGAGTCTACCTTCTTTCTTACCAGAGACAATCTGATTATATCCATTCTTTGGATCTTCCACAAATACTCCTTCATTTGTAAACCTGACTTGAAAACCTTTTTCAACTATCTGTCCCACACTAATCAAGTTTTTAGGTATTGTAGGAACATACAAAACATTGGTTAGCAAATCTGCTCCACTCTTGCATTTCACTTTTCCAATTGAATGTACACTATGTCTTGTATTATCACCAGTTTGAACTGTGTGACTAGAAATGCCTTTTTCCAATTCTGACATCAATTCTATGTTTCCTGACAAATGATTAGAACATCCAGAGTCAATGTAGAATACCTTTAGATCTTCTTTATCTGATGTGTTGATTGAGTTCATCATCAATGATGTATGACTTTCATTCTGTGTGTCATTTGCATAGTTGTAGTAGGTGGTGTTGTAGGATTGATTCTGTCCCCAACTTCTTCCTCCACCTCTACCATAGCCTCCTCTTTGACTTTGTCTACCTCTTTGAAAATTACTTTGATATCTTCCACCTCGACCTCTGCTATTGTTGTTTTGATTCTGGTTTGATCCTTGTTGGTTGTGCCAACAGTCATGAGCCAAATGATTACTCAATCCACAGATCCAGCAAGCCTTTTTGTTGTTATTTTGATTACCTCTTCCTCTTCCAAAACCTCTTGCTCTTCCTTTGCCAGTGCCTTTACCTCTTGCATAATAAGCTTGAGAATTAGACTCCTCTTCATCCTTTGCTTTAGCTTTATCTCCTTTCTTCTTATTCTTCATGTACATTGCAGAACTTTGACCTTTATCTCCATCTCCCTTCAAGTCTTGCTCATATGTGAACATCAAACCAAGCAACTGGTTCAAATCTGGAACATAATGATTTAATGAAAGTTCTGTTGATAAGACAAAAGGTTTCCACCTTTCATCCCCTCTCAAGCCTGCAAGTAGTTGAGCAATCAATCTGTGATCTTCAACATCTTCATCTATGGATCCAAGACTATCTGCTAGATCCTTCATCTTAGTGACATAATCACTAATGGTTTGACTTGGCTTCTTCTTGAATGTTGTAAACTCTGACCATAGACTTGCTTTCCGTGCTTTAGTAGTGCTTTGGAAATGATATTCCAATGCATTCCATATATCTTCTGATGATTCCAATCCTCTGATGTGTGGTAGCAAATGATCTGAGATTGTATTGTAGATGTAGGCTTTTGCACTTGCATCCTTCTTCTGCCAATGCTTTAAAGCATCAAGTTCTTCTTTCTTTGGTCGGCTTTCATCTTCAAATACTGGCTTCTCTTCTTCACCTCTTACATATACCATGAGATCCTTACTCATAAGTAAGGCTTCCATTCTCATTACCCATGCGGGGTAATTATCTCTGTCCCGTTTGTCAATGGAGATATGATCTGCCATAGTTCTTTCCTTCTACTGCAACCTGTGAGCTTAAAGGATAAAGGATAATACCTTTTGAAGTTCTTTGTGTATGAGGATACTTTTGAAGTAACCTTTTGATGCCTTGTGTCTTCAAATGCTTCACCTTTCAAACTTTAATGGAAAACTTTACAAAACTTCTCGTACCTTTGTCGTCTTCTGCTCTCGAGAATCTTTCTGCTCTGATACCACTTGTTGATGTATAAAACACCACAAGAAATGAATTAATGTGACACTAGAACACCTCTATGGTCACCATTAACTCATTGCCACTCCAAACTTTGAGAAATGATAGCTTAAAGTGAGAACTTTGCTTCTACAGAAATTCCTAGTCACCGAAATGACATACCTTCAGTATTTTGCTAATTTCTCCTAGCTCAAGTATGCTTTCTCCATGAAACTTTATAGGCTGAAACTAGAAGAGTAGAGCTTTCCAACAAGCTATCATATGCATCAAATGGAGCTCTAGAACTCAAGTTATGGCCCTCACAAGATGACCCTGTATGACCTTCCAAGACTGGAAAACTTGCCTGTTTTAGTATTCCTGATGTCCAAAAATAAAAAATTCGATGCCTGGCATCGAATTTCAGTCCAAGTCGATGCCGGGCATCGACTTTGAGCTTTTTTAGGCCCTTTTTCTGCACCAGAAATACTCTCTTTTACACACACATGAAGAAGACCACTTGTATGCTAGAAGTCGATGCCAGGCATCGACTTTATGCTCAAACTCGATGCCAGGCATCGAGTTGCTCCACAAACTTCATATTTTTAGAAGATTCAACAATAGTTAACACACAGAGAATGAAAAAATGACTTATCAGCCAAGATTCGATGCCAGGCATCGAATTGCTCAGAAAACTTGAACTTTTGAATTCATCACACAGTAGACAAACATGGAGATGATGAAGAGAGACTCATACACAGAACTTTACTCAGTTCTTTCTCACAGCTATGAAAACTCAGAAGTTTTACAGATGTTTTCTCACTCAGAGAATCCCGACTATATACAGTCGTATAAAATGAACTCCTTCTTCTACTTCTTCTCTCTATTCTCTCTCTCTCCTTTTCTCTTCTCTCCGCGTCAGTTGATACAAACTAACTTATATAGATTTTTGTATTCTCGTGATTTTAAAAAACTTCTAGAACTAAAGTGAACTAACTTTACAAGTATGATACACTTGTGAATTTGTCCCTTCACATAGGCATGGGGTTTTCTTCCTAAGATTTGGACTTCAAATATATGTCCAATTAGTGAGTGTTTCTCCAACACACGTGTCCCGCGATGGCGCGATAGATAGAAGTCCGAGCTCGCGATAGACACAGCCGCGATAGACAGAGCTGTCCCCGCGATAGACAACGCCGTCCCACGCCGCGATAGACAAGGCCGTCCCCGCGATAGACACCTCGATCAAACCAGTTTGTCGCGATAGACAGCCCGACACCTCTGTCGCTTCAACACAGAGATCCGACCACAGCTCCTCCGTTCTTCTTACTCCTTGCTGCCCCGCGTATGCCCTCCGCCTTCTCCTCAGTTTGTTCTATTGATGGCACGTTCTTCCAGTGCCGACATGCGCAAGTTTGGTGCAGGAACCAGATGCCGTTGACCCACGAGCGGCGACGTATGCTAGTCGTCAATCATCAACGCTGTCCATGGCGGCAGCGGCAGCGCTTCAGAGCCTTCCCTCTGTACCACCGCGATGCACCATCTCCGTTAGAAGGATTGCATTCACAACTATTGAACCTCTCTCTTGTAGATGTTTTTATTGATTGTTTCCGTTGTGAGTGCAGACTGTCTCTATTTTCATGCACATGGACAAAATGGCTACTGTTATGTTTCCATACAATCAAGATTATTATATCTAAGATCTTTCACAAGGTAGTGGCTGGAATAAGAGCGTGCAGGAAGCTATAGAGAGCAGCCGGAAGCTCCTGTTATCCCTCCTGTATCCCGAAGGGTATTGGTGGGCTGAAATAGAAGCAAATGTTAGCATCATGGGTGAAATGGTGCTCCTATACAAGATTCTAGGGATTGCCGGGTGGATCGGGTCTGGTCTCTATACACGCAGAGTGTATGAAGCTAGTGAGTGTTGGAAGGTCTTTGTGATAAAAATGTGAAGGTGAAGATGAAGTTCGGTATGGAGAGGAGAGATGTCATGATTTGATTATGAGAAGGGGGAACATATGGATGTATGCATGATGAGAACAGAAGAAAACCACACACATGAATCAATTTTTTAAAGGAAGAATGGTCCAACAATGGATCTTCTTATACATTTTGGAAAATCAATTCATGTGCATGGGCTCTTGTGGATGTATGCATGATGAGACAAAAAAGAACACCACACACATAAATCAATTTTTGAAAGGAAGAATCGTCCAAGAATGGAGCTTCTTATACACTTTCAAAACGGAATCATGGGTATGGGTTTTTGTGGGTGGTATGAATGGATGTGGGTCATGATGAATAAATAAATAGAAACTTTTTTTTCTCAATCTGAATGGATCATCCTCACTGGTTTAACACATGACTGGGGAGCCTTCTCATACATAGAAAGAGATAGTAGGAGACATGTAAAAACATATAAGAGACTAAGTGACAAGAGATAAGAGACATGAACTAGAAGATATTGTTATGATATACATATACATGAATGTTGTGAAACGTCAAGCAAAGCATTCTACTTGTCAAAGGTGGTCTGCACGACCCTCTCACCATGACAGCTCAACCGAATGTCACATGTAAGAGGATAGGTTCCACTTCATTGATCCTATGTCTTTCTAGGATCATAATGTTTTTCTAAAGAAGTATAAGACTCATAAAACCAGCTCTAACTCACTCAGATGCTCCACTGAGGGTGAGCAAAGAAAGAGAAACTGGGTTTATGAGCCTATCCTAGATTGGAAGTCTAAAAATTGATTCTAGGAACTATGCTCTTACTAGCACACCTTGGATCCTCACACGCTCAACTAAGGGTGATCGTCTCAAGGAAACCATAAGGGCCCTATGGATGCCTAACAATGATGCTCTAGGAGTTTGGAGGGGGGGGGGGGGGGGGGTTATATAGTTTTTTGAATGAATTTGGGTCTTTGGATCTAGAGAAATCAACTATCAATCCTTAGATCAATTTCTTTTGATTAGATATCATAAATGAGCAACCAATCTCCTACTTCAATCATCTTAGGATTCAATCGATAAAAGTCAATGAAGAAGCACTTGATCTCTTCTGAGTTCTCTTGAATATTGATATCATTTTGTGTTAACTTTTTCTTCAACAAAGGAATCAAACCTTTTGCTTTATTTTTCATCATCAAATCAAACAAGCTTTATTTTTCCTCATCAAATCAAACATACTTTTTGAGCTTTATCAATCTTACAAGCCCATAATTCTCTTCATGTGGCAAGGGCACTACTAGCTAAGAGGTAGTCTTCATACTTCAATCTTTCCCGAAGTTTCAGAATTCATTGACTATAACTAGGATCAGAGGAAAAATTTCCTATAATTTTATCTATCTTCTTAGGAATCATCATCTTTTTTTGACACCTGATTTTCTTGGCCGTCCTTTTAGAATAAGTGAACAACTTCTAGATGTCCATGACAGATCCTTTCCACGCAAGAAAGGAAGAGATCCCACTATTGAAGTATTGATTAAGGATACTCTTGATCTTCTCAATCACAGAAGGAATTTTTGGTAGAGAGGCATCGAAGTGAGGACCACGAGCCCTACGATTGAGAGAATTTCTATGAAAGTTAAGAATCAAGAGATCGTTATCATAGACCTGGATAGAAAGTTGTTACTCACAACTATCATAACTTACAATAGTTTCCTCCGATTCTGGCAAATGAGACAAACAAGACTTCGCCATCCGAAGAATGAAAGAGTTGGTGGTCATCCTGAATTTTTGGAAAAACCTAAAATATTCAGAAGTCTTCTCTCTCTCTCACACACAAAAGACAAAAACGAACGGTTTGTTTCATTTTCTACCGAAGGTTAGCATTTAAAAGAAAAAGATACTGAACGAGAATAAAAGTAGAAATGATATAAGCAGGTCATTTATCATAGTCATGGTTGTTGATTGCATGAAAGAAAGGAAAGAACAGTCATTGATATTATTCCCCGTTGTAGATAGTCATTTGTCCATAATCTTCTCCATTCTACCCTTCTTCTTTATTTTTCATATATTTTATTTGCAGGAATGGAAGACATAAATGACACAACATATTTTATCAGGTGCTCCATAAAAGCTTGCTATTTCCAAGATACAGAGGAAGGACCTGTAAGAGAACCTACGCTCTCTACTCTTCCGCTTCTCCTTGCTAGAAAGGTAATATTATCGTTGGGTCGATAATACTGGTTCTTAGAGAAGCATACTATGCACTCACAACTATGCGACCTCTCTCTTGTAGATGCTTTTATTGATTGTTTCCGTTCTTCGTGCAGGCTGTCTGTATTGTCATGCAGACGGAAAAAATGGCTACTGTTATGTTTCCATACAATGAAGATTATTACATTGAAGATCTTTCACAAGGTAATGGCTTGAATAAGAGCGTGCAGAAAGCTATAGAGAACAGCCGGAAGCTCCTGCTATCCCTCCAGTAAGGTAGAGAAATATCTGAGAAGGATGCAGTGTGCTCATGGTGGGTGGGAGCTGTTTTTTGGGGATGGTGGATGCTTGAATTGTACAAGAGAAAGCTACATTGCACTACGCCTATTGAATGTTCCAAAGACAGATCCGGCTCTTCAACATGCAAAGCTGTTTATTCTTAGTAGAGGCGGAGTCGACAAGTCTCGCATGTTCACCAAAATCTGTCTGGCTCTCATCGGATGCTATGAGTGGTCGAATCTTCCTTCTTTACCTCCATGGCTCACGCTGCTGCCGAGATGGTTCCCATTCAATATTTACGATACATCTTCGTGGGCGCGTGCAACTCTCGTGCCTCTAATTCCAATTTTTGACAAGAAGCCGGTTTTCAAGGTGAGTGCAGATCTGTCATTTGATGAGCTCTACACCAAGGAAGGTGTCACCAGTAGTTTCAACAAGTCTGTTTGTAGGGATTGGAAGAGCACGATTTTCCTTGGCGTGGACTATTTGTTCAAGGCAATGGAGAGAGTAGGTCTAGTGCCATTTCGAGAAAGGGGTTTGAGGGAAGCAACAAGATGGTTCCTCACAAGATTTGAGGAGACGGGAGATTTCTGTGGCGTACAACCCGGCATGTTTTATTCCATGCTTTGTATGAACAAGGTATTGGGCTTCGAACCTACGGATCCCATTCTTAGGAGAGCGCTGGTGGCCTTTCAGAAGTTTTTCGTCGAGAGGAGGGATGAACTTGTCGTGCAATCCAGCCTGTCTCCAGTATGGGATACTGCCTTAACAGTCAGGTCTCTTGTCGAAAGTGGTATGGCGCCGGACCATCTAGCTCTTCAAAAGGCCGGCGAGTGGCTGCTCAAAAATCAGATATCATCGCAAGGTGAGGTGACTGGGCGTACAAGTTACCATTCGCCTGTGCCGGCGGCGGATGGGCATTCCAATTTTGCAACAGATGGTATCCTGATATCGACGATACTGCGTGCGTTGTGATGGCACTGAATAGTATCACGATGAAAGATGAGGGAGAAAAATGTGGCGCCATACGTAGGGCTGTGAATTGGATTCGGCACTTGCAGTCGACAGCCGGAGGCTGGGGAGCATACGACAAGGATAGCGATAAGGAATGGCTAAATTTGACGCCTGTTGGTGACTTGAAGGCTTTGATTGATCCCAATACTGTGGATGTCACAGCACGCGTACTGGAGATGGTAGGACGATTGAAGACAGAGTGCACCTTCATGTCTCAACGCAGCCTCATCGACCAGTGCATGCCCCCTGATTCAGTGGGTAAAGCCCTTACTTACCTCAGGTATGAACAGGAAGACGAGGGATGCTGGTACGGCCGATGGGGAGCTACATATACGGGACATCAGGCGCGATCATTGCGCTAGCGTTGGCTTCTCCAAGGGGAACATTCAGAATTGGTGGGAACATTCTTTTCAAAATCAGGGGAAGACTAAGATTGGTGGGCAGGGAAGGCGGACAAACCATCGAAAGAGATGTGTAACATCCTCAAAAGGAAACAAGCTAGGGAATCCATCCCCTTATTGGTCGATAACAATGGAACCGAATGCAGCACAGAAGTTGAGAATAGATCTATCATCGTCGAACACTTTACCCATCTTCTCGGGGTCTCAGCTCCTCTTTCCCCACACAGGCGTGACTCCATGGCGACAATCTCAAGGGTTGCACAATCTAGAATCCCACAGAACATGATTTCTCTACTGGATGCTAACATCTCCGAGAATGAAATAATCGAGGTTATTGATGCTCTTCCCAATGGGAAAAGTCCGGGTCCTGATGGCCTCACCAATGAGTTTTTCAAGTCCTTCAAACATGAGGTGGCCACCCCCCTGCGTCTGTTGTGGTAGGAGGCTCTCTCCTTCGATGCCCTCCCTGAGTGTCTCAATAATGGCGTCATCAAGTTCATCCACAAAAGGGGAGATAAGAACAAAATTGAAAATTGGCGACCGATTACCATGCTCCAAATAGGATACAAGATAATTGCAAAAGTGATTGCCAACAGAATCTCTTGTCATTTACAGTCATGGCTTTGTGAAGACCAGAAAGGTTTTATCAAAGGTAGATCTATACTTGAAGCAATTGACCATATTTGGGAAGGCCTTGTGTTTGTTGAGGAGTCTGCACAAGATCTGGTATTCATTAAGATCGACTTCAACAAAGCATATGATAGATTGGAATGGGACTTTATTCTCCAATCATTGAAAGACCTTGGATGCAGCCAAAAGTTCAGGAAGATGGTTTCCACCCTTCTTGGAAACGCTTCAACTAGAATAAATATCAACGGTAAGCTCTCTGAGCCCATTCATTTAAAAAGATCAATCAGGCAAGGCTGCCCTCTGGCTCCATTACTCTTTGCTATCGCCTCGAATAGACTCAGTCGCCTATTAAAGCATCACGTGGACGCTGGTAATCTCAAGGGTCTTTCCCTACCTCTTAATCACGGCCAAATGATTGTGAGAGTCTTTGCCGATGACATGAATGCCTTTGTGCATAACGATATAAACAACATTGAGGTGTTTTGGTGGTGCCTCGACACCTTTTGTGTGGCATCAGGTTCAAAAATCAACCATGCTAAAACTGCTTTTAGAGCAATCCGCGGACCTACACCCCAATTATTGTTAGATCAGGGGTGTCAAGTTAACCCTAGAGGTCAAGTCTTCCGTCTCCTTGGCATTCCGATGGGATTCGACATCTCAATGGACCAACGGTGGAATTGGGTGCTATCCAAGCTGGATAGCAAACTGAATCATTGGAAAGGTATGCAAGTCAATTTGGTAGGGCGTGCTATTGTTGTTAACACATTTATGCTGTCTACAACTATTTACTTTATCTCGTGTTGGAGACCTAAGGAGAAAGATTTGGCCAAAGTGGAAAGAATCTATAGAAACTTCCTTTGGACTGGGGACCCCAACAGGAGGGGGATTCCCAAAATCAAATGGGAAACTTGCATTAGCCATAAAGACTCAGGGGGATTGGGAATTTTGGATATCGGTGGGTTGGCTGACAAACTGGCGGCAAAGTGGCTTATCAAGGCTTGGAACAATAGTGAGTCCTCTTGGGCTAAATTGATCTTCAGAAACAGGGAAGACCTTACCCTAGTTGGCCATCCTGGTTGGAAGGACATAGGGATTCTCACACTTTTTTTCTCCCCCCACCCGGTGTCCCCTAAAGGCTCTAGCCTCATGTGCTCTTTATGGAAGAGTTGGAACAAGGCCAAACAGTTCATCAGAATCAGTGATGAGTGGAAGTGGGCAGCTGGGATAAGACAAAATGACTCTATCTGGTTCCCGATCGACGGCATTAGGGAGGTGGAGTCTTGGAACCTCCAAGCTGCAAAGCGGCTTTGGAACAAGGGGTTCAAATAGTGGAAACAACTCTGGAAACAAGAGACCAGCCAGTGGATTAGGTTCGAAGACTTAGACCCGAGACTTAGAGTTACCCTTGAGGAATGGACTCTTCTTCAAGGCAAGTGTTCAGCATGGGACCGCTCAACTTCACGCCTTCTTTGTGGTCAGGATCTTCCTTGCTTGGAGGGCCTCAAATGGAGCAATGGTATGAACCTATCCAGAATCCCCAGCTTCAAAGAGAACTTAGATGTTCATCACACTCTTAACAAGAGATGGTGCCTTTCTTGGACCAAACTTCGATGGGAACTAAAGTTCATGTCTATTTGGCATCCCCTAATTGAGATCAAAAAGTCCGTTCTCATGTGGCAGATCTTGCATAAAGGTATCTGGTCCAATGCAAGGGCTAACAAAATCTGTGGTGTGCCGCCATGGTGCAAGGGTTGTCGTCGATGCATCGAAGATTTAGCTCACCTGTTCTTCAATTGCCCCAAGTCTCATGTTATCTGGCGTCACGTGACCCGGGTATTAAGACTCACGAACCAAATCAATTGGCAATAGGTGTTGTTGGGTTAGGCGGTCGGTTGCTCATCAAGAGTGTGGAATGCCATTAGGGGTGAGACTCTTTGGAAGATTTGGAGGGAGCGTTGTGCTATCAATTTTGGCCAAACTCCTAAGGAATGGTCAATCGAGAAATCTCTGTTTCTTCTAGGTAAAAGAATCTCCGGAGATAAGAGATTTCCACCGTTTAGACATCATTGTATTTATCTCCTCGAAAACAACAAGTTGAAGCCCAAATGGGTCCCACATGAGGGGGATGATAGATTTATCAACCTCATTTGTAATGCCCTCTAGCTTGCCATACTCCACCCCTACATTGTGGGATTTGGGGGGTCCCATGGGCACTAGTCCCATTCACTTGTGACTTATCTTCTCTATTTTAATTAAAGTCCGGGAGAATAGGCTAAGGTGGAACTTCCTTTTATTAAAAAAAAAAAGGGGGAACATTCAAAGAAGAAATTAGAAGAGGTGCGAAGTGGATTGTACAGATGCAGAACAAGGCAGCTGCAGGGGGGATGCTTATCGATCCTAAAATAGGTATTCTTGTCTGTCTTATGTGGAGATTGTCAGTTCCAACGATATTCCGCAACGAAATGATGAGTTAATCAAATTTGTTTTTGTAGAATAATGGAAGTTCAAGAAGTAGCATAAATGGAAGCATGAAGGGAAGAAGAGAATAGCATAGACTGCAAAGATGATAGAGCAGAGTAGAATCACAAGACTAGACAAAAGAAGAGTAGTTCTCTGTACAAAAATGTCTCTATAATCACAATGATGAAGTATCAACAACTCTGTCACAAAGATGAATTCCTTAGCTCTTTATATAGAGTTTTGGGAATGAATATGTGCGAATGATTTTCTTGTACAAAAGTAGTGAAGAATATTTAAAGTACTAAAGGAATGGATAATAACTAAAAAGTTGCTCAATAAATTTTTCACAAAAATAATGGATGCTATTTTAAAGCACTAAAAGAGTGGTCAACTTTTAATGAACCTTTTTATCAAAATAACGGTTGATATCTAAAGAGCTAAAAGAATGGTCTTAAACCAAAAAGGTTTTCCTAAAAAGAACGGATGCGCAACATTTTCCCCCTCAAGCTTTGCTTGAATATTCTAACAATCCAATCAGTTGTTTGAATCTTTGTATCTTTGTTCCATCAAGAGCTTTTGTCATCATATCTGCAAGCTGATCTTTTGAAGATATAAAAGAAATGTTGATCTCTTTTGAAACTACCTTCTCACGAACATAATGGTAATGAACTTCGATATGCTTGGTACGTGCATGGAAAACTGGATTAGCTGCCAAATGTATACTGCTCATATTGTCACCATAAATTTGTGGAGTTATATAAAGAAGATGTAAATCTTCAAATAACTTTTTGAACCACATTACTTCACATGTCAATTCTGCAAGCGTGCGATATTCTGCTTCTGTAGATGAAAGTGCCACTGTTGGTTGTTTCTTAGAACTCCAAGATACAAGTCGATTTCCTGTCATTAGTAGGTAGCCACTCGTGCTACGTCGATCATCTTTATTTCCTGCCCAATCTGCATCACTAAAAGCTTTAATATCAAGATTAGTATCATGTGAGTAAAATAATCCTTCATTCAAAGTGCCTTTCAAATAGCGTAGCACATGCTTAGCCGCATTCCAATGTACATCTGTAGGCTTGTGCATGAACTGTGAGAGTACTCCAACTGCATAACCAATATCAGGTCGTGTACTTATAGCATACAATAATGATCCAATCAGCGATCTATACATGTCTACATTTTCAAACTAAACACCATCATGTGTACTCAATTTTACATTAGGCTCCAAAGGATTTGCAACTGCTTTACATTCTGGCAAACCAAACTTTTGAAGTAAATCACAAATGTACTTCTTTTGGCTCAACCATATACCTTGTTCATCATAAATAACTTCAATTCCCAATGCATAACGTAAAATCCCCAGATCTGAAATCTTAAACTCCTTACCAAGTTTCTTCTTAATTTCAGCAATTTCATCAATAGCGCTTCCTGTAATGATAAGATCATCAACATAAATGCAAATATACACACATTGATCTGTTACAACCTTAACATATAAAGAAGGATCTGCAGCACTTGGTTTGTATCCTTGAGCTTCCAAATAACTTACCAATCGATGATTCCAAGCTCTAGGTGCCTGTTTCAAACCATATAATGATTTTGTTAGTTTGCAAACAAAATTTGGATATTTTTCATCTTTAAATCCTTCTGGTTGCTCCATATAAACCTGTTCTTGTAATTCACCATTCAAAAAAGCACTTTTGACATCAAGCTGAAATATCTTCCAACATTTACTTGCTGCAACACTCAAAATTGTTCGTATAGTTGACATTCTTGCAACTGGGCTAAATGTCTCTTCGTAATCAATTCCATATGTTTGTGCAAAACCTTTTGCAACTAACCTTGCCTTGTACCTGGAAATAGAACCATCACTATTTCTTTTAATACGAAATACCCACTTATTTTCAATTGCCTTCATCTTATTATCTCGTGGTACAAGCTGCCATGTGTTGTTCTCATATAATGCATCTACCTCTTCTTGCATTGCATTTGACCAATTAACGTTTGAATTTGCATCTTCGAAACATGTAGGTTCCTGTTCTTCAATAACTTTTGACATAAAAGCTGAATGTGAAACACAATGAGACGCAATATACCTTTGTGTTGGCCTTCTTTCTCTTGAACTTCTCCTAAGTTCATGTTCATGTTTTATCAAATCAGATTTAGAACTTTCATCAATTTCTTTATCATCACTTATCTCAACAAGCTTTGCTTTACCTTTTCCTTTCTCTTTTGATTTTGATGTAGGTGATAATTTTTCTTCATTATAACCATTCTCACCTTCTGAGCTCACTCCTGTAGTATCATGTAAACCATCTTTGATTTCTTCTTGCATTTCTTCTTGAACCTGCAAAATACGATCTGTATACCAAGACAGTAACTCATCAAAGCGTACATCACGACTAATAATCATTTCCTTACTTATAGGATTATAACACTTATATCCTTTTTGATTATCTGTGTAACCCACGAAAATGCATTTTTCTGACTTTGGCTCTAGTTTGGTTCTCAATGCATATGGAACCATTGCAAAACAAACACAACCAAATACATGCAAGTGATCAATAACATGTTTTCTATTAAACCAAACCTCAAAAGGAGTTACATTATGTGTTGTAGATGTTGGCATACGATTCATCAAATATACTGCTGTATTTACCGCTTCAGCCCAAAAATTCAATGGCATATGCTTTTCATTCAGCATTGCTCTTGCTATTTCTGCAATAATCCTATTCCGTCTTTCTGCTACTCCATTTTGTTGAGGAGTATACCTGCAAGTGGCTTCCCTCCTTATACCTTCATTCCAAAGAAAATCGTTAAACATTCTTGAAAAATATTCACTACCTCCATCAGATCTTAATCTTTTAATTACCTTTCCAGTCTGCTTTTCGGCCATTGCTTTGAATTTGACAAAGCAATCAAACACATCACTCTTATGCTTAAGAAAATACACAAAAGTCATTCGGCTAAAGTCGTCCACAAAAGTAACATAATATCTACTATCTCCAAGTGATGTTTCCTTCGTAGGACCCCAAACATCAGTATGCACCAATTCTAATAAATCCCTGCTTTGCAATTTGACACTAGAAAAAGGATGCCTTGCTTGCTTACCAACTTGACAAGCATCACACAAATGTATCATATTTTATGTGGAGATATCGGGTAAACCAACAACAATCTTTCTTTTAGCCATGTCTTTTAACTTCTGTATATTTACATGTCCTATTCGCTTAGGCCATAATTCAATCTGAGAAATCTTATTATTACCAACTGAATAATAAGAAAAAAAAATTAGGAGCTGCATCCAATGTAAAGA
This sequence comes from Ceratopteris richardii, assembly GCA_020310875.1. NCBI lineage: Eukaryota > Viridiplantae > Streptophyta > Polypodiopsida > Polypodiales > Pteridaceae > Ceratopteris > Ceratopteris richardii. Next base: position 162,765,338 of record CM035429.1, on the reverse strand, counting down.
GTCTTCCTCGGCGTTGACCTTTTGCCAAGACTTTATAATTCTGCTTCGGATTTTCAACAAAACATCCAGATTTGTTGAACCGCACTTGATAGCCAGGCTCCACCATCTGCCCAATTGAAATACGATTTTTACTTATTGACGGTACATGAAGAACATCTTTTAAGATTTTATTGCCTTTTCGATCTTCAAAGCACACGTCTCCAACTTATGCTATATGATGCATTGAACTGTCACCTGTTTCAACTTTGCCATCAAACAAAGGTGCATGTAAATTAGCAAATCAATCAACATTATTACTCATATGATTACTACATCCACTGTCAACATACCAGACATCATTGCTATGAGTTACATCTGTATTCACATTCATCATTAGTACATTTTCATGATTTTGTTCCTGAACAAAATTACCCTGTGTATGATTTTGCCTTGCATATCCATCTCGCCCTTGATTATGCCAACAATCACGAGATATATGACCAGCCTTACCACAATTATAACATGTTATACTTGAATTACCTTGATACCCATTACGTCCTCTACCATGGTAGGAATATCTCCCCCTACTACGCATATTCATATCTGAGCTGCCAGCATCATAATTGTTGTTTATCTCATTTCGACCTCCACGACCTCTGAAACTTCCTCTTCTACCACCTGTTCAACCACGCTGATTTCCTGCATAAAGTGCATGACCTACACTACCTTTCTGCACAGACTGTCCACCATTAATATTAATTTCTTCTGTTATCATAAGTGAAACCAACTCATCAAAATCAGGCAACTCCGCTCTCACTAATACAGAAGTTGTAAATGCTTTCCATTTTTCATCTTCTTTTAAACCATTTAAAACAAATGCAACTAAATCATCATCTTCAACTATGCATGAAATTGAAGCAAGTGCATAAACGATCTGCTTAATTTTTAAAACATAATCATTTACTGACTGTCGTACATCCTTTCGCAAATTATTTAATTCATTTTTCAATTGAATTCGTCGTGCCTTAGTGGTTGTTGAGAAGAGTCTCTCTAATGCTTCCCAAATCTCCTTGCTTGTTCTCAAGTCCTGTATGTGTCCTATCATGCTCGACTCAATATTTTGTGACAATACAAAGATTACCTTCTTGTCACGCTCATTCCACCTCTGATATTCCCGGACTTGCTGAGGTGTCGGATTTTGGTCACGCAAGTCAGGTCGAGGTTCTGTACCACTTATAAGACCATACAAATTCCTACCCATAAGATATGCAGAGATGCAAAAACGCCAGGCTTGATAGTTGGTTTTACTCAATTCTTCTATTTGGCTATTTTTGTCAGCCATCCTAAAAGAAGGTAATTCTAAACGAAGGTACTGGAAAATTATCAGCTTATTGGTGTTGCATCTTATGCATATACCTCATGTATAGCACCTTTGATGCATCAACCTTGCTCTGATACCAATTTAGAATAATGGAAGTTCAAGAAGTAGCATAAATGGAAGCATGAAGGGAAGCAGAGAATAGCATAGACTACAAAGATGATAGAGCAGAGTAGAATCACAAGACTACACAAAAAAAGAGTAGTTCTCTGTACAAAAATGTCTCTATAATCACAATGATGAAGTATCAAGAACTCTGTCACAAAAATGAATTCCTAAGCTCTTTATATAGAGTTTTGCGAATGAATATGTGCCAATGATTTTCTTGTACAAAAGTAGTGAAGAATATTTAAAGTATTAAAAGAATGGATAATAACTAAAAAGTTGCTCAATAACTTTTTCACAAAAATAATGGATGCTATTTTAAAGCACTAAAAAAGTGATCAACTTTTAATGACCCTTTTTATGAAAATAATGGTTGATATCTAAAGAGCTAAAAGAATGGTCTTAAACCAAACAGGTTTTCCTAAAAAGAACGGATGCGCAACAGTTTTTCATGAAATCGAAAAGGTTTACATAAATTCCATTTACTAGAGTGAATGACAAAATGCAGTGGAAGAACCCGCGCGTACAGAAGATGGGGGTTGGGGAGAGACATGCAGAAGCTATGAAGATCGGAAGATGAAAGGATGGTGCAAGGCGAGCACTGCGTCGCAAACAGCATGGGCATTGCAAGGACTACTAGCTGCGGGCGATGCGTTGGGCGACTACGAGGAGGATGCTATTCACCTTGGAGTCAAGTATCTACTCTCCACGCAACGCGGGGATGGCTCTTGGCATGAAGCTTATTTTACGGGCACAGGCTTTCCTTGTCATTTCTATCTTCGATATCATATGTATGCGAAACACTTTCCTCTCACGGCACTCTCCCGCTATCGTCGTTGCATAGAAGTTGGCAAAATCAGCAAGCCTTCTTGGTTAGAGATATGACTGACGACCATAACTCCTCAAGCCAAAAGGAATTATAGTCACGATCTTGTAAGCTTTTTCTTTTTTTTGTTCAATATTCGTATACTTAGTCGTTCCGAACCTCGATGAAAGTTGCAAAGCTTTGATTCATCCTTCTCTTCTCTAATCATCTCTGAGCATCAGTTTGCTTGGAGCATATTTAGAAAAATGGCCAGAAGGTGTTGATTTATGTTCCTTTTTTCTGTTTTCCCCTTTGAACGCCACAAACAGTGTTATGTAGGACCTGCATGGAGACAACACATACATGTTATATGTAATGCTGGTGAATCATGTCTGAACTGAAGTGGGTGCCTCATTATTGAAATGACTGTATGTGCCTTCATAGACCACATTTATGTACAAAATACCCATCAAATTTACTTATCCTTGAGTATAGGACGGTTTTGGGGACTGCTCGACCAGCGCTGCATTGTTGGCGGCATTGCTTAGAGTCTACAGACCACATTTATGTACAAAATACCCATCAAATTTACTTATCCTTGAGTATAGGACGGTTTTGGGGACTGCTCGACCAGCGCTGCATTGTTGGCGGCATTGCTTAGAGTCTACAGTAGCTTCACTCTCGTCATTTTCCCAAACTGTACCTTAATATTGGAAAAAGAAGAAATCCAGCTTAAATAGGAACCAAGAGCAAGATTTATAGCTTCTCGCACCTTGAATTGACACAAAAGGACCATGTCAATCTATTGTGAACTGATTGCAAGTACACTCACATATGGAACAAAAGCAAGGCGAAACACACAATGCAAAAAAGAAGAACTCACATTCGATCAAGACGTCAGCTTTCAATTCAGTTAAGCTATTTCGTATGACATGAAAACATGATCTAGCTTATAGAAGCGCTTCGTATTCTCTATGAACTATTCTTTAACATCGAAGCTAGCAAACATATGAAATCTTACAATGTTACTATAGATGGAATCTATGTTACTTTAGTTTTTCATATCATTCCACTGACTATTGTAGTTTGATTACATCAGTATGTATTTGAAAGTCATCACATCCACAAGGCGAAAACTTGATGGAAACAAATATGCTCCCACTGGCTCTGTCATAGGTAAATAATTTTTGAAGTTGACTTTTGATATGTAATCTATCAATAGATCTACAAATTTCAGATATCCTAAGAATAATGTCCCAAAAACAATGGAGCTCTTATATCCTTCACTTCTATGATCTCGAACAAGATGACATACAGTGTGAGAACCGTACACTTTAAAAGTCATATATCAAAACAAAAAATTCATATGGATGTAATTTTCGCACAGAGAAAAGAGGTTGAATATCTTTCGATTGAATTGTAGAAGTTGTCTTTGTGATAAAGATGCTATGAGAATACAGTTTGTCTACCATCAAGCTCGAAACATTAATTCTTTTTGTATGTGATATATATGCCTAAAGTTGTAAGAATAATGTCTATGTGCTAGAAATGTATAATAAATAGGCTTGTGCAAGGAATATACACCATGCGGTGTGTTATGAAAAATAAACTATAATTCGTGAATTTAACTTCTTCTCTTTTTTAGGAAAATACAAGAATTTTTATACTTGAAATAGAAGGATAGCATAAAATGTTAGAGTAGTAAGGAACAAAATATAATAAAAAACAATACCAACTTACAATAATTAATAACCCATGTACTATGATCTGTGTTGTAAAAAGGATGTGAGCAAAAGAACACCATCATATAGAAGCAAATGAGAACACTAATATCATCAGCAAAAACCATGAATGGGCTCACCAGTATACTCTGAAACATCTCTGTTTATTGAAATCAATGTTTCTTTGAGTTCCTATGGAATGCACTCAGGAACTTTAGGTCATTCAAATACAACTATAATACCTTGTTAATATAATCTATCTCACTCATATAATTTCTTCGAAACCATGCCTCTAAGTCAAACTACTAACTATCTTCACTAGAGACACACACAATGACCATTCTTCAGTCGATACACAATTTCTCTCACAATATGTAGAGATACGATCAAAGATCTTTGAGGCATGATTAGAGGATTGTATTATCTTTGCCTAATACTATAAGAAATAGATATTTGATATAAAGAAGAAATGTTTCTCCACTCTCACACCTATCTAGATTCTTGACTACCAAAAGAGAGAGAGCGAGAGAGAGAGAGCGAGAGAGAGAGAGAGATGGATCCCTAGAGTTGAAAGAAATCATTTGATCCACTAGGTATCTTGCTAAATAGCCAAGTTTTTTTCTCCTTCAAATTTGTAATCTCCTCCTCCATAGCCTCTTTCCATTCCATACATGTAGTTGCTTCTTCAAAGCATGTGGGTTCTTCAATAACTTTGCTCATATATGCAAAGTGCCTAGCCATGAACGAGTCATATGTGAGCCTCGCAAGGAGATACCTCACCCTATAAGACCTTGTTACTTCACCTTTTCATTGATTTTGATGCTTCTTTTTAAAGATCATTAAATGTGACATCCCTTGATAGGTATGCATACCATGTTTCAGTGTCGTGCAACCTATATATTTAGGAAAACAACATCCGAACTTCCATAGAAAATTTTGTTCGATATGTATATGCATACCAATTACTTCATAGTGAGTATATTGATACTTGTCACTAATTTAAAAGTTTTCTTAAGCTTGTCAAGGAGAATTCTCAATTTTGAGATTCAAGGAACTAGAGAGTTGCGAGTGTTGAATAGAATTTCTTCTTAATATGTTATTCATTTGTTATAACCTTTGGCTTGTTAGAAAGTCATATAATCTTCTAAGTTTCCAAAAAGTGGATCCTAGCCCCACCTATTTTGAGAGATTTCATGCCAAGAGTGAATAGTGGTCACTGTGTGTCTAGCGAAGGTAGTGGTTACTCTCTTAGAGACATTAATTTGGTGCATAATAACAAGTATTTTTTGTGAGATAGGTTGCAATAATAAGTTCATATAGTCTTTTTAGAGTTTTGTAATAGGTATGAGACGCATTCAATAGGAATAGATATAATTGATGATTCGAGTGAATTGAGGAATCTATGATTACACTTGTGACGACATTCATGCTTTAGATGCTTCATGACGTTCAAATAAGAACAACCATTAGCCATGAAATTCGAGGGTGCATACCTTTCTCATGGGGAAGGGTTTATGTGAAATTTTCAATGGAGGAGATGTAAAGCCTACATTGGCGAATAACTCAATTCTGATTAATCTAGCATCTTCGAAGAATGAAATGACAAAGGAAATAGGGTTATGTTCATCTTATCACAATATATTTGTAGGGAAATCATAGTGTAGATTCATGATGTAGATACTTTAATAAAGGTGTGGGAAACCTTAGAAATGTTATTCTCTACTTCAACCAAGGGTGGAAAGATCCAATTGATAATGGAACAATTTAATCCAAGAAAGACACCAATTAACAACATCAATGACTATTTTGAAGATGAAAGAGGTGATTGCTACAATGGGATCCCTAGGTTGAAGCAATAGATGATGAACTAGTTTCATACACATTAAATGGACTTATTGATGATGATGTGTGGAAGTCTTCCACCATGTTGGTATCTGTCAGCGACAATGGTTGCGACTTTGAGCAACTTTTGTTCTTGATTTTCACTTACAAGATAAACATTGGAGGTTCAAAGAAAAAGGAAAATAAAGCCTAAGCATTTTATGAAGGTGAAGGAAGACACAAATCAATAAATCAAGGCAAGGGCAAGCCAAGCAAGGAACATGAACCAATGGAGTTTTTGATAAAAAGAAAGGGATATATTCCTCTTAATCAAGAGGAAGAGGCAAGCGTAGAGGAAGAGTAGAAAGGTATAATGAAGCTTGAGACATAAATAACTTTGAAGGATGCTATATACGTATGGAAAGTGTGAAAGGGGTTTTATTAGAGAGAAAAAGGCAATGCATTATATAGACATAAAGGTAACTCTTCTTATACTTCAAATGAGAATGAGAGCATGCATGATGCAGATGAGTGATTACAAGACACAAGGATCAAACATATAGCATATTCATATTGGATGCAACAATGAAATGATTTTCAGCAAGGACTTCTTCTCAAATATATAGGCACCATGAAACAAGGGTCATATGGAGAAAAGTGATGATACTCCTTATGCCATCACACATATAGTTGATGTTACGTTGGATGGCCCTCATAAGGATAAGTTTGAAAGATGTTTTCCATTTTCCCAAGCATTCTATTTCTTTAGGTTAAATGGTTGAGAGAGGATTTCCCATCAAATTTAATGAGAAAGGATGCTTTGTGGAGATCCGGAAAGAGGGATATATATTGGTGACGACAAAACAAAAGGATGGAAAGGCTATTCACATTTGATGTGAAGGCAAACCTTAAGCATACAACCTAGTTAGCATATGGGAGCAAGAAGGTAGACTTGGATTTTGTGAATAAGAGTTATAGATATATCAATACTCAGAGGCTAAAAGACATAGAAAAGAAGAGATTAGTACTTGGATTATCGAAGTTCACAATCTAAATCTCAAGGATTTGTATGAAGCTTGTGAATTGGGTAAGCAAACCATGTTAATATCTAAGAAGAGTAACTACTTAACCTATCATCCGCCTTATTTTCTAAATATAGATGTCTCGTGGACCCACAATGGATAATTCAAATGGAAGTAATAGATGCATTGTAATCTTCATTGACGATTGCATAAGAGTTACTTGGTTTTATTGCATGTAGCATAGATCAGATATTGTTTATTATATCAAGAAGTTTAAAGCTATTGTAGAGAATGAACGTGATAGGCACATAAAGTGAGTAAGTTGTGTTGAGGGGGGAATAGTTTTTTCATGAATTCTTTGATTTATTAAATTCCAATGGTATCGAGAGAAAAATCAGATGTAGTTCCACACCACAACAAAATTGTGTGGAAGAAAGGAAGAATAGGTAGATTGCTAAATGTGCTAGGGATATGATGAATGTGATGGAAATCTAGAATTCAGATTGGGATAATGTAGAAACCATATATATATATATATATATATATATATATATATATATATATATATATATATATATATATATATATATATCATGAATAGAGAAACAACATCCAGTATGCATGCGTCAAACTTATATGAAGCTTGGTATAGTAGAAAGCTTGATCTATCACAGTTGAGATTGTTTGGTTGTACTTGATATGTTTTAATACCAAGTGAACTTGGAAACAAACACGATGATGGATTAGAAATATGTATTCAAAGGGTACGTAGGTGACAAAAGGGTTATAACCAAAAACATAAGTAAAGGTATCAAGGGATGCCAGATTTGATGAATTCTTACCTTGTTATTCTTCATATGTATGTATGCAAGAAAATGAAGATGATGAAGGAAGGACTTGAAGAGGAAATGAACAATAAGAAACTATGGTGCATATTAGAACAAAGGAATCAAGCTTAAGAAGACACTCATCATAGGGTGGAGATGTTCCTACATCAATTCATCAAACTGGTGTAAGAAGCAAAGGCTTAGTCAAAATCATAGAGATCAAAGAATATGACGATATGTGGATTGAAGTATAGGAAGACCATCCAAAGAACCGGGACTCGGACCTTGAAGGTGTGCAACAAGCATTTAAATCAATTTGGGACGAAAAGTGTGGAGGTGTGATAGGGTAATGTATCTAGTTGAGAGGCATATATATATGACTTATTCATGGCTAGGCATTTTGCATATCTTAGAAAATTTATTGAAGAACCCATGCACTTTGAAGATAAAGATACATGGATCAAAGGGAAAGAGCCTATACAAGAGTACATTAAAACTATGGAGGTTATTAGTGTACAAGCAAGAAGAAATAAGGAGGTGTAAGATAATGAATCACTCATATGGTAGTATAGCTAGGAATAAACCAAGGCTTCTATATAAAGTGGTTTTTCAAATATATGGAGTGGAATATAAAGATACATTTAATCCTGTAAAAAAATAACTACATTCAGAACACTCAACTGAATTGCATCTAGTAACCATTGGAAGGTGTACCAACTTGTTGTGAATAATTATTTCCCAAATGAAGAGCTAGAGGAGGCTCTCTACATGGACCAACCCTTAGGTGTTTCGTGATAAAATCAAATGTGATTATGTTTGTAGGTTAAAGACGATACTCTATGGACTCAAGCAAGCTCCAAGGGCATGGAATCAAAGGCTTGAGGAGAGCTTCATCAGTTTTGGATACAAGCAAAGGAAGGCCAATCTTTCATTATTCTACAACGGGTAAAGTGAAGCACCTTTCTTATTATGTCTATACATAGGAGAATTAATCATTATAGGTGATCATGAAGAAGGAATCAAAGACATAAAAAAAAACACTTCATAAGAACTTCAAATTCTCTTTAAGATAAAGTATCTCAAGATCTTATGATTGAGCTAAATTTGAAGCTTAATACATTTACAATTGTGTGTTACAACATGATTATTGTGTAACTATCTACGAATCCTATGCTCCATGCTAGGAGGAAGCATGAGGTATGTTACCATTAAATCAAACAAAAGGTGCTAGCAAAGCAGGTGCAGGTGTGATACATAAGTACCAGGGATTAGCGTGCTCAAATGCTCACCAAAGCATTGGACTCAATTAAGTTAATAACTTTTGAAAGATGCATTTCAATGATGGAAGTTGGATGAAGAGTTGAGGGTTCAAGCTTGAGGGGGAGTGTTGAAAATCAAGATCCAACCTTAGGAGCAGATGAACCTCAACTTTCATTGACTCTTAGAGAATTATGACAAAAGGATCAAAGCATGAGAAATGAAATTTGATGGAAAAACCTCCTAAGGAGGGAAAGAAGTGCCTCAATAGTCCTAATTGTGTTCACACACATGAATACCAAAATATATCAACAAAATCTCCTGTAGGAGGTATGCAAAAATCAAGGATTTGGCAGTCATGTATAATAAAGTTTCAAGCTATGTGGAAAGAGATCAATCCACAAAAGTAAGGAAGACCAAAGCTTTATGGAAAGCTTCAAACTTGTGCTTAGGAAGAGCCTTTGTGAAAAGGTCTCCAAAGTTACCCTATGTGGGCAGATATGCCCAAGGTATCTCTCTAGTAGAGGACCTATCCTTGACAAAATGATAATGCACTTCTGAATTATCTGTTCATTGACTTGTAACATTGCTAGTTGAATTATCATGTGTCATTTAATATAAATGTTTTTCTTTGTATTAGCTGCTACTTAACATGTTTGGATGTATTCAATTGTTTGCCTAGTAGCATATTCACAATGCACTTAGAGGATGGTCAAGGTACACTAATATTTATTTTCCATTTGTATGTATCCTACTATTTCAGATGCATTGCATGAAAACATCCTATTAGCCATTAGTTCGTTCCTCTTAGGTTCCTTAGATAACTAAACTAGAAGCAATATCCTCCATGATGAGGTTTAGGAGCAAAGATTCAACCTTGTAATCCACCCAATCACTATCAAATCTCCTCAACAACATGATAAGTTGATTGGCTAGAAACTTTGCCTTTAGGCTACAGGAAAGGGTTTAACCCCTACCAATAATTGTGGACACTTCTCTACATACATGAAGAGATGAAAAAACTCTTGTGTCTGAACAGTGCGATACCTGCTTGAGCCATTGGCTATGTCAAAATCAATGAGTCTCTCTAACTATAGAGCCACTCCTGTTTCAGTATTTCCTCAGAGATTAGCTAATCTGTTTATTCTACTTATGGTAGGCATCTAACCCTACTTTTTAAGATATCAAGGGTTCCATGTGTACTATGTAAATCCTATTATTTTGAACATTAGTAGCAAAACAAACAATTCAAGTTAACAATCTGAATGAAATTAGGAACTACAAAGTCTTCAATAGAATTCATGATTGGTTATCCATACCCCTCATTCTTGAGCTTTGCTCTTTATCTATCATCCATTAGAATATGTTACATAACTTATAACTTCTGCTATCCATAAATGGCAAATACAAATAAATATTTATGAGGCTATCAATATGATTGTTATCTATTTTCTTGTTCCTACATTTCTAATAATCAGATTTCTTACAAGTTTGAAAGCTTGAATAAAGCCTAACTACACATTCATTTTCGATGCCATGAACCATTTGTTGAAATATAGTGTTGATGAAGATTCTAGTGTCTGCATAGACATCTTCTCCATGAACGATTGCATTAGCTTAGGTAAATGAGCCTTTGCAACTAGAATATGATGAAATTCCATGGAACATGAGGCATAATGAATATAATCATGGGAGGTACTTGCCTTGGGTCACGTTTCTATGGAGAAAGTGAAAATTCCATCCATGTCCTCTATACATTTTTCTTACTCTTTCTTTATAATAAACGTATTTTGTTCAATTTTAGCATTCTCTACAGTATCCTCATTAAATTCATGCCTTGTGATATTTTTATTTTTTAACATAGGGTTATGAAACAATCTATCAAACTCATCATTTATCTTTCTTGGAAGCAGATGCGCTATGGGTTTTCCTTTCTTATGCATAGTCTTATATTTGAGATCTACATTCACTTTGTTCTTAATCAAAAACCTAGATGTTGTTTCATATTGAATTGAACTGAGGATCATAATTGTAGACTCATTCTCTTCTTCAAAACTACTTCTTAGCTCAATTACATTTTGAACCAGTTCTTCATGTGAAATCACATCTAAATTCTTAAAATATTTTCATACAATTTAGTTAATCTTCTATGAGTGTTATATCTTTTTAGGTATTGTAATCTAAATTTTGTTGAGGAATAGAAAAACGTGTAAAAATATTTACATTGGCTTACAAGATATCAAGCCATCTTGCAGCGTTTTGTTGGTTAACAATGGATCTTAACTGAAATTCTAGATAAAAAAACCCCCAGAATCTCTTAACATTGCACAATCATCCAACGCATGATTATTAAAGATAATGGGGTTCGTTCTTAGTTTTTTCATGTTTCTTACATGATTCAAACATATTGTCATAACTTGGAATGACTCTAGATGATTTCTACATAGAATTCATAGATATGTTGATCAATTATCGATGGCTTTCACTTCCATTATCATTTCTACTATAAGTTATTGCCCAAGAACAACCTCATATAAAGAATTTTCCTAGAGAAAGTAGCGAATTCATTTGAAAATCCATCTCTTTTAACAAGAAAATTAGGACATGCTCCCAAAAAGATTCCTGATCTATTATTTTTAGTCCTCATTCTTTAGCCTTGTTTCTTTATCTATTATGTTGGAAGAGATGGATGGATACCTCTAGGAAGTGAGGTGGTACTACCAAAACCTCCATTATACTTGCCCTATTTCACTTCAGGGTTATGTAGTAGGCCCTCTTAGCTTGAAAATGACACTAAATAAGTATCTGTGTACTTTGTAGATGATGCTTCAAACAATTAGATCAAAACAAATAACTTTGCAAATAGCTAATGAACAAAAACTTGCTATTTTGGTCTTGACACATGCTCGATATTTTGCTCAGTGCTCACAATACAGTAGCAATTTGGAAAATTCCTTTTGATCGTATCTAATTATCTTATGCAGCTAATGATTCCAAGTGGATTCACGTAAAATGATAAACCATACACAAAGAAATCACTTTAGCAAGTAGATGCTTACCCCTGACTTTTTAGGAACTAAGTAAAGAAGGACACAAGAGCACGTCGACACGGATTTCTCCACATTGGCTGAACCAAATCCCCTTAAAATTTGTTATCTTATATAAGACCTTGATCTGGTTCCAACAAGCTATAGAACACTAAAAATGGTTGAGTAATGACTGAGATATGAGCATTCAACGTTCACTGTACTGGGTGGACATAACAAAGAAGTAGACATATATACTCAATGATGTAAATGTATTATAGAAAAATGTTATACATGATCATTGGCATAGGGATGATGCTCAATGATAGTGATCTACGTGAGCTAAGATGTAAGCTACTTAGACTCTACCAAAAATCATCAAGAAGATCAGAAATGGGGGGAGGGAGGGCATAGAGGCCACGAGATTACAAGGTCCTTTTATAACTATCTTCTTCCAAGTTGTAAGTTGAATTCAAGTTTGGCTCTCACTAAAAAGTGGCCATTAATCTAGGAGATATTCTCTCATTCCAAATTTGTAACTAATTTTCTATCTACTTCCACATGTTTGTAGCCTTTTACAAGATTCCTCAAAGGTATAAACCACTTTTACAATGGTGAATCATTAAGCTAATACAAGGTGTGGTTCATATGAGCCATCAAAATCTTCTTTAAGGTCTAGCCAAATGTGACTGCTTATATTTGCACCAGTACCTCCCCCGCAAGACAACCATCTTGGCTTATACTTCTTCATGAGTCTTCTTGAATGTCCTGCAATCCAATCATAGATTTGAACCTAGAAAGTTTAGTACCATAAAGCGCTTTGGTCAATAAATCTGCACATTGCATATTTGTGGATACATATGTGTTGCGGTTGTAGCAAGGAATGCCCAAAACCCACACCACCTTGCATGGAAGCAAGTAGGAAAGCTTACGAGTGACTCTCCTCTCATCCACCCTTATCTCCCACATGTTCAAGCCATTGGCAACAGTTCCATGCTTTGCGACATGCTTGAAAACAAGGAGAATAGAGGGTCAAGGATCCTTGTCCATAAGGAAAATACAAGCAAATGCAATTATCCTACTCATACAAAGGAGAGACATGCATGGCACACACACACCACTCTCACACACTCACAAGACACAATACATGTAAATGTAAATAGTCTTCTTGGAGTAAATGAGAGCATCTTCCATTGAGAAGAGATTTTACATGAGAGCACGTCGGCCAAAAGCCCCCCTTTACAAAAATGAGCTCATATTTATAAGCTAAGCTCTATTCCCCATGTGCCTCTTTGAAAAGTAAAAAAGGTGATTCTCTCTCTCTAACTGCCAATCTTTTAGGATATTCTTTCCTAACAAACAAATCTTCCAAAAGCATGCGTGGGGATTTTTCTACGTGGGATTTGCTTTAAGAGAGCAAAATAAGGAAAATATTCAAAGTCACCTACACTATGGTATGAGAAAATATAAAAAAGGTGATTTTTGGAGAGTGTTCACATGTGACACTCAAGTATATACAAAGAGGATTATTCTCATGGTCTAGGGAGGGTTCTTATGCACAATTGTGGGTGTGTGCATACCCTACAACCCAACACTCTCCCCTCCCTAGACTTTGTCGTCCTCCACAAAGCTAAGAGGAAAGGATCATACACAACTGATCTTTATCCAAGTTGAAATCTTCCAGTCTTCAAAATCTACAATTTCTACAGTAAGCAAAGCTTCAAGCAGCAAGTCTTCAGGTCTTCAAGGATCTTTACATATGGAGCACATCTATCTCTAAGCCTAGAGTCCTTCCTTCAATCTACAAATCTTCAGTCCTTCCTTCTATCTACACTTCTTCAGTCTTCAAAGCTGAGCGACACAATCCCCTTGAGGGGCAGTCAGCCCAGCATTGCTCCGAGTACGCAGTCTTTTGTAAGGCTGGGAATGCCTTTAGGTTTCATGATTACTTTATGGTCCTACCATATGTTCATACTAGCAAGCTTGCAAAAAGGTAAGACAATGGTGCAACATTTAGCATTCTACAAGCATTTTTGAAATGCAAACAGTTTTGTCCAAAGTTATTCTTGCAAAGCACAGTAGAAAATCATCAATAATAAAGTTATGAGTGTGTTGGCCTGCAATGCATTATAAAAAATAAGCCATAAATGAGCATTGTGAAACCAGGGAGTTACTTCCCTGGCAAAAAATAATTACTCAGACCTTGATGGCTTTCATACTTAATTAGTACAGACCAAGTCACAAATTATGAAGTACAGCTAAAACAGAGATCCCTTGAAATCTTCATACTGAGCAACCTTGCTGCAATCAACAAAGTATACACCCATGGTTCACATTCCCGAAAGTTATGTTTTAATAAAAACGTCAAATAATAGATCAGGTCGACCAAAATTTGTCTATTCATCATCTGTTTTTGAATAGATATCCCAGAACTAATCCAGAATTTTGACTTACAAACAACTTCCTTCGAACCCAATATTGTCAAGAATCTGTGAGGCTTGACTGTCTCAATTGTGCAGTATATTCCAGTAGTCAACAATTTTTTTCCAAAAAACAAGATTTCCAAGGAAGTCTTCAAAATGTACTTGTGAAGCAAAAAAAGACAATAAGATTCTTAAGATAGAAAGCATACATGGTGTGAACTTCTTAGTTTCCTGAACCAAAGTAGTGTAGGTGTAAACCTTTTTCAAGTAAGAAAAATCTGCAAAGGTGAAGATGTGTGTTCCTCCAACAATAAAGTGAGCTTAGGTACGAGTAAAACATACATGCCCGAGTGCTATGCAGGTCAAGCATTCCCATTAGAAAGGATGCATTATGAAACCACCATCCATTCGAAAGTTATGAAGTGTACAGAATCCATGAAATTTCAAGCATATTGTAATCGAAGATGAGGAAAACCAATCGTAGCCAACAATAATTTTGCTCAAAGTGGGGATAGTTGTAGAAAAAATTATGTACCACCCCAGAGACCCAGGCCATCAGATCATATTCTTAGCATGTTTCTTAAGGTTATGAATTCCTTAAAGTTCCAACATTTGACCATACAACCCTGAAGCTAGATCACAGTAAAGACCCCAAAGGATGATGGGAACAATACACCAAACATCAAGGGAGCATATGACGAAAGTCATTTGAGAGATTCACCTTCCGATGCATACCGACAAGGCCTTACCACACCGTGTTCAACATACTGTTGGAACAAGCCAATCACAAATTAGTGATTATACAGATCTTGAAGAATGCTTATGGTCAGAATGAAGCAAAGGAAGACACTTGTAAAAGTGAAGAAGATTCAGGATAATATCTTGTACACATATGTACATATAAGTGTGGAATCTTGTAAGCTGAGTATAGCTAAGCCTTTAGAATGATTAGTAGCAATGTCATAGACGCGGGATGAGTCTAAAGTTATGTATATATAAGTTAATGATGACAAGAATTAAGTGTGTAGGAGGAAGAGAGTCATTTTGTAGATGACAAACTTCAGAAAGATGTGTAGAGAGTTTTTTCCCAGAAAATAGCGACGGGTTTTTCTCTGAGTGCTCTCTGTCTGATCACGTGGATCAGAAATCCTTTTGTACACATCTAATTGAGAAGCTAATGAAGCTATGTCTAGGGTTTCAGAATCTAATTCCTCTCCTACTGTGAGAATGATCAATAGGAACATTCATATGTGAACTTTGGAAACTGAAGTCTGAGAGTAGCGCACTTTTCCGTCTCAGTATTTTGATCAGATCTGAGTGTATACTGTAAAGTTTTTGATGAGTGAGCACTTAAAATTTAAGTTAGAAGATAAGGAAGCTATGGCTAAAAGCATTTAGCAAAACGGATTTCAGATTGGGAGAAATTAACTTAAGAAGTTGACTATGTCGAAGGCGCAACTTCTGAGAGACATTTTCTGACATGTCTTTGATCTTAATGATCAAATTAAACTTTTGGTGATTAGTTTTGAGAACTAATGGTTGACATGATTGCGCAAAGGTATTGCGAATACTTGTGCATCATTTGCTTGAAGAAATTTGAAACTTTATGCAGGTAATGAAGTGGATTCCTGAAGCAGACTTTCTGAAGTAGACACTTCTTCACTCAGAAAAGTATTGCTTGAAGTTTTGGTAAAGAAGAACATTGTTTGTGTAAAGTTTGGTTTATAACTGACATAGAAGTGTTCTTAAGTCAGTATAGATCAAACCTTTGGAGAATTAAGAGGTCTCCAACACATACCTTTGACCAACACCCTCACAACACTATGGAGACAAAATGTGACATCCCAAGGTTGATAGATGCTAGAAGCCTCCAAGCCCTGAAGTGCTTCATCTACAAATTCAAAGTTTCTCTGACACACTTAATCATATGGTTATTCACAAGAGACCAAAAATTAAGATGTCCTCGAGGGGGAATTTTCATCTTGCACATTAAAACCTGTGCAAACCTCAAGATCATAGTCAATGATTTTTAGTTTCAAAATCCTCAATGCAAAAACATTTCATTCAAACTTTGGTAGCACATGAGAGAAAGCATTATGACTGTGAAGAGTGGCCAGAGTGATGACTTGCCTTTGGCTATTCCTAAGTAGTGAAGAAACCATACAGCTTTAAAGACACAATCCCAAACTCATGGGCGGTCACCAAAGGAGTCAAAACAAATTCATCTTCAAGTGGACCAAAAACCAATATCGTTAGTATTGCAAATTGCAATGGAGTGACCCTTTATTTTACCCTGGAAATCCTTTCTAAATCAGAAATGTATTGTAAACATAATATGTTGTACATGTGTGATCAATTGCAATGAAACATAATAAGTGGAAGTGTTTAACTGCTCATGCATGTGCAACAAATATTCTTTTTCTTTTAGGTGTGCACATATATGCATAAAATTGATGCGCCTATAGAGCCTTTATGTCATTGCAGCATATGAAATTTAAACATAGGGAGCATCATTCCTTGAGCATGCAAAATAGCAAAACAGAGTTGAGCCCAAAATATGAGGGGTTTTTAAACACGATCCCTATGGGGTAGAACCAACTCTCAAGCCACTGTGAAGAGTAACACACATTGTCAGGTCAACAGTACACAAGTGTATATATCCAACAAGATTTGTAAAGTGGTAGTTAGGAAAAAATAGTCATTAGACATCATGTTAGTTGTTTTAATAATTATCAAAGCTCAGAGATCAAATGCAATAATAACTTTAGGGCGACACCTGTAAACATAAGAGACAGGCTTACACTAAATCCCAAATGGCTTGCATTGTTACCGATTCAAAAGTGTAAATAGAGAACATAACTCAACTCCATAGTTGAAGCATAAGGATTACATTGACAAGCAAGAGAAATTTATGCAGATTGTGATGCATTTAAACACTGTAAAAGCCGTAAGTGGGACAGAATGTGATGAACCCTGGAAAAGCTTAATCAGAAGCAAAAGTATGACCTTCGCCTTGCCAGATTATGCATTGCATTGGAAAACCTCCCAAGAATTACTAACTCCTTCCTTTAGTGTGTGGGACCTGTAATTTTCTTCACGACAACAAAAAAGGGCAATCATTTTTTTCATTAAAATGCTTAGTTGCCTCTAATCAGCAAACAATTATTACACAACAAAGATTAATCAGTGGTTTCATCCAGTCATGATTGAGTCTCTCGAGGAAAGGGAATGTGGACATTATCCCTGCATAGCGCAATCCCACCAACCATACTTCCCTATTGTCCTTCTGCTAGACCTGGCCATAGACGCAAACCGTACACAAGTGATTAGATTCATCCATCCTTAAGAAATCTTATCCTTAGAAGGTTCAAGAAAGCCATGGTCCAAGAGCAAATCAAAGTCTAAAAATTAGTTACTCAGTGATTGCAAGCTTCCACCAATTCCCCAAGAGAAAACACCTATATGAACTATTACTTGTGGGGCGTTCATGCTATGACAAATGAAAACACCAAGCAAGGGACCTTCGAAACACATCGTAGATAGGGGAGAGGAAATGATGCGGAAAACCACATAGATAGGGCAACTTAAAAAGATTAAGATGTTTACATACATTTGTGAATATGCACAACAGGGAATATGGCAGAAAGTATCATAGAGGAGGGAGACCCATCTCGATAACCTGCTCCACCGTGGGCTACTCAACTGGATGTGTAAAAATGAGCATACTCAATTAATTATTATGCAAAATTGGAATGTACTCATCCCTTAGTAGAGCCACATTTGAACAATCCTTCTTGAATATGAGCTATCCATTACCTGCAAGCAAGCTTGGGTGAAAAGAAATTGACTACCACAACTTCACTGTGAGTGGTAGAGAGAGTCAAGATGCATTCGAGGTGCCTAAGGGATTTTCCCACAGAGATGCATGAGAACAATCTACACACAACATCTATTGAAAGACCCAGGAGTTCAGAAAAATTACCATAGACCTCATATGCAAACAGTCCGAGTGATGCAATGGGGTGCCAAGATTGCGCACACCTAACTGGTCTAGGGCAGGAGAGCTTCATCTCAAGAGTGCAGCAAAGTAGAACAACAACTTTAAAGAGGATTACACAGGGTGGCCTCAACCCTCAGCAAAAGGGGCAGAGATGGCAATCTTCATATTGAAAACAAAGAGACTAAAACCTTAACAGCTGAAGGGCAAGTACAAAGGCCACATTCATTGAGAACCAGACTCTGCATGATAAACCTTCTAAGTGGCCTGCATTTCGCCACGGCATCGAGCATCAGACTTCCATATGAGCAACACGAAGTAATGCCAAGCCTTCAAGAAAGGTACACTGAAGGCGAACAAAGAGAGTCAACAACGACGACTGCCCAGGATGCATGATGATGCCACATATTAGCAGTCAAGAAGCTTGTGATCCCCGAAGATGTCTTCGAACAAACCCCAAGTCGGACAACCAGACTGTACAGCAGAAGGGAGTACAGTGGGCGCAAAGAGGTAGAAGAGAGGAAGGGGCCCGAAGAAGGAAAACTTTCTTGAACCACCTCGGCATGGAGAAAAGACGCTGCCCGCAGCACTGGCCCGACAGAGGGTGGAGATGGGCGCTGATGGACCCAACTTAGATTGCAAGGAGTTGTGGGGGGAAGAACCTCCCTCGACAGTCACACAAAGAGCCACAACAAAACTAAAACAGGAGATAAAATCAGAGGGGGGAGCTCTGCGGATCTCAACCCCGCCATAGCCCTGAGCACGACCCAAGAGGTTGCACGAGAGAGAAAGGGAGGGAGTGAATCATTCCCCCAACTTACCATGCAGGGAGTTAATGCTCCACCTCAATCGCTTTTATCACCCATAAAGGCAATAGTGATGGCGGGAGAGGACACGCCTCCAACCATAAAAGTTCGAGCCAACAGAACTTATATCTTTACGTAATTAAATGGAGAGTTTCTTTTGCCACCGTATTTCTTGAACAAAATTTCCCCTTTAAGTTTTCTTTGAATTGAGGGTGGGAAGGAAGAAGTTCCATCCATCCCCCAACTCAGAGACATTACTGAAAACAAGAAATGGAGAGATATGAAGGGTGATCCTTGAGTGAGTGTGTGAGAGGGTGTATTTGTGAGAAAAGAGAAAGAGAAGGGGGTTAGGGGATGTTTTTGTGCCACAAATAACATTGAACTAAAACCATCCTACTAAAACCAAGAATTGGGGAACTAATGGCCCAATGAAAGGGTGAAAGTGCCATGCACAAACTCAAATCCTACGTAATTGAGCAAAAACAATTGCAACACAATACTTTACCACATGTTCTTGAGCTTTCCAAGTGATGAAAGGTCGACCATCCCCGATAGCGGCGCCAAAAAGTGTTGAGGTTGTAGCAAGGAATGCCCAAAACCCACACCACCTTGCATGGAAGCAAGTAGGAAAGCTCAAGAGTGACTCTTCTCTCATCCACCCATATCTCCTACATGTTCAACCCATTGGCAACAGCCCCATGCTTTGCCACATGCTTGAAAACAAGGAGAATAGAGGGTCAAAGATCCTTGTCCATAAGGAAAATACAAGCAAATGGAATTATCCTACTCATACAAAGGAGAGACATGCATGGCACACACACACCACTCTCACACACTCACAAGACACAATACATGTAAATGTAAATAGTCTTCTTGGAGTAAATGAGAGCATCTTCCATTGAGAAGAGATTTTACATGAGAGCACGTCGGCCAAAAGCCCCCCTTTACAAAAATGAGCTCATATTTATAAGCTAAGCTCTATTCCCCATGTGCCTCTTTGAAAAGTAAAAAAGGTGATTCTCTCTCTCTAACTGCCAATCTTTTAGGATATTCTTTCCTAACAAACAAATCTTCCAAAAGCATGCGTGGGGATTTCTCTACGTGGGATTTGCTTTAAGAGAGCAAAATAAGGAAAATACTCAAAGTCACGTACACTATGGTATGAGGAAATATCAAAAAGGTGATTTTTGGAGAGTGTTCACAAGTGACACTCAAGTATCTACAAAGAGGATTATTCTCATGGTCTAGGGAGGGCTCTAATGCACAATTGTGGGTGTGTGCATACCCTACAACCCAACAATATGCCAATTGAATATCCTTGCTCAATAACTTCTCTCTAACATAGTGATAGTTTACTTCTATATGCTTGGTTCTTGCATGATAAATGGGATTCGCTGCAAGGTGTAAAGAACTTGTATTGTTGCCAAAGATCATAGCTGAGTGAGTGTGAAATCCCAAAACTGAATATAGCAATCTCATCCAAATTGCTTCTTGAGTAGCATTGGCTAATCCCCTGTATTCAGCCTCTATTGAAGATAGAGCAACACTAGGTTGCTTCTTGGAAGACCATGAAATGGGTTTATCACCTAAAAAGAAAGATAACTAGAGGTACTCCTTCTATCATCCTTACAACCTGCCCAATATGCATCTGAGTAAAGCTTGATATCTAGATCTGATGTATATGGAAAGTATAAACCTTCATTATGAGTACCCTTGATATACTTCAAACTCCTCTTGGCAGCGTCCAAGTGAGGTGCTCTAGTTTTATGGATGAATTTACATAAAACACTTACTCCATAGGCTTTGTCAATCCTTGTCAATGTTGCATAGTTTAAGCTTCCAACTATGCTTTAATATCCTACGTCTTCAAGCAAATCACCTTCATGAGCACTCAGTTTATGATTTACCGCCATAGGGGTGCTAGCTACCTTTGCATTCTCCATGTGGAACTTCTTGAACATGTCTTGCACATATTTCCTTTGAGTAATGTAAATTCCCAAATTTATGTAGACCAATTCAAGTCCAAGAAAATACTTCAGAAACCCTAGGTGAATGATTTTGAACTTTTGCATCATTAGGTTCTTAATTTGTTTGATTCCATTGGCATCACTACGTGTAAGTATGATTCATCAACATACACACATAAATATATCATCTCTTAATTACTTCTCTTAACAAATAGAGAAGAATCTGATTCGCTCATCATGAATCCTTGATCTTGAAGGTATGTAATTAACCTATGGTTCCATGCCCTAGGTGCTTGCTTCAAACCATAAAGATCTTTGTTCAATTTGCACACATAATTTACCTTGCTTGGGTCTTCATATCAAGGAGGTTGAGCCATTTAAACCTCCTCTGAAATCCAGCCATTAAGGAAAGCATTTTTCACATCCAATTGGTACATATTCCAATTCCTAGATGCAACCACACTTACCAATACTCTGATGGTTTAGCATTTTAGCCACAGGTGAAAATCTCTCTTTATAATCAACTCCTTGGGTTTGTGCAAAAATCGTAGCCACAAGTATAGCTTTATACTTGTTTATGGATCCATCTAGGTTTCTCTTGATTTTGTAAATCCATCTAGAACCAATTACCTTCATTGATGCCTTCTTGGGTACTAGCTCCCAAGCATCATTCTCTTGGAGTGCTTCTATTTTTTCATCCATAGCTTCCTTACATTCTGCCTTGGTCTTTGCTTCTTCATATGTAGAAGGCTCTTTGAGTGATAAATCTGTAGCAAGATAAATGGAATGCTTAGTGACTAATGAAGTATCATAGCCATATCTAATTGGCTTCTTGCTCTCCCTTTGTGATCTCCTTAGAGCTTGGTTGGATGATTTAGGTAAGCCTTCCAACCTCTTCATTTTGGCTTTGACCTTTGATTTCCATGCTTTGAATTCTTCTAAGTTGATGGTGTCTTCATCATCTGATTTGATGTCTTCAATTTGTATTGACTCCTCCTTGGTGAGGCTTGGAAATTCCTCTTCCGAGTCAAATGGCAATTTGACCTTCATGCATTCACTTTCAAACCAAGAATCATTCTCATCACACACAACATCTCTACTGACCATAAATCCTTTGTTGGAACGATTATAATGTTGGAACGTCAAGCTTACACTATGCTTGAGGTGGATTTGATCTACATCAAAGGCTATCGCATCGAAAGAATATCCGTTGAAGAGTTCTTTTTCTTATGCTCATTTATTGTATTTTTTTGATGGTTCATTTACCATTGCAAAAGCCTTGAGCTTTACACATGTAAAGGTAGAAAAATAGAGCCCAAATCCCACGAATTTGTGGTGGTTGAAGTTGCATTCAATCAAGCAATCAAATCACCTAAAAGTAGATCAAACTAGACCTTCACTTTCCTAGATTGGAGGGAAGTGAAATGATTCCCTCCAACAACCATTCCCACCTTCATTTGAATTCAAATTTCACTTGTACAAGTTGTGGAACACTCCTAGAGTCTATATAAAAACTTGAAATCACGTGTACATTACATGAAAGCAATATACATACACTTGTGACCATCATTGTCTTGCTCCTTCAATTCTTTGCATCATCTTCTTCACCATTTTGCAGAGGTATCTGCTCTCTCTCCAGAGCTTCAAAGGGCGTGCAAGATGGCTCATTGGAAAGGGATAAGTGTCTTGTTTATGCCTATACATTTTCAAAGCATTTGGCTCAGCAGATTGGGAGAAATCTGAGTTTTGCTGCATCGGGGTCAATCTCTACATATTCTTGAAAAATAGAAAGTACCACCGGTGAATGTCTCATTCATTCCTATAGCATATTTTATTATTCCTTATACTTTTGTGCATTCTATACACTCAAACCTCTATGTATCACTCCCATAAAAGGATTTTTTCTAATTTTAATCACGGTGGTTGCTATGGGCATTTGAAGTTCATTGTCTCTTCTATAGATAGTAAGTTTTTTGAGCTAGTCGACCCATGAATCTATTTGTTTTGTATCGACTCATTCTCGTTGATGCTCCAAAGTACATAGTGTGTTTCTTTGCACTTATCACATGCCTATAAGGTCTATTTGAGTCTCCATAAGCTCAAGGGCTGGTCTTGTGCCGGTTGGCTAGACCAAACTTCGTCGCTTCGAAATGCATTTTTCTACCTTCTACAAGCAGTTCTTTCATTGGTATCAGAGCTAGATCAAGATGGGTGACGGCTTTCCTCAATGATCAAGAACCTTGATCGACACAACTACATGGCTTGGCAAATCAGGATGGAGGCCTATTTGTAGGATAAAAATCTTTATGGAATTGTAGCAGGTGATGAAGCTATGCCTATTCCGAGATCCAAAGGAGGACCTACACAAGAGGGGACAGATAAGCTCACACTTTGGTGCAAAGGGATGCTAAAGCAAGGTCGTACATACTAAACTCTATCTCTGTCTTTCTATTACCACATATTAGAGGATGCAAGACATCCCAAGAGACTTGGGACGCCCTCGAGACTTTCTTTTCTGCTAGTACCAAAGCAAGAAAGAATCATCTTTGGAACACGTTCAACCAAATGAAGAAGACACCTAAACAAACCATCACAGAGTTTGTTACCGAGGTCAAGGAGGTTGCGGATCAGTTAGCATCCATTGGAGAGCTGATTGAAGAAGAGGTCATCATGACACAAATTCTCAACGGCATTCAAAGTGATAAGCAATGGCAATCCTTCACGATGGCTTATGATCTGATCATGGATGTGCAAACTCCAGACTTCAACATCTTTCTTGGACCACTCTTCGATCAAGAAGCCAACAATAGCAGAAAGAAAGGTAACTCTTAACATGGTAATTCAACTGGTGCTCTATATGCAAATAAGAAGGATAAGAAGCAGAAAGGCAAGAAGAAGGAAGAAGATGAAGAAGAGACTTCTCAAGCCAACTTTACAAGCAAGAGCAAGTGGAAAGGGAAGAAGAAAGGACCAAAGCAAGACAAAGCCAAAGGTCAGAATGTTCAACCTTGTGCCATATGCGATAAGACCAACCACACCACTCAGAATTGTTGATTCAATGGGAAGACCCAGAAAGGAAGAGGAAGAGGTGGAAGACCTAGAAAGGAAGAGGCAGAGGTGGACACAACTTCAACAATAACAATAGAAGCTATAATAAAAGGGACTACAACAATTATTCAGAAGATCAACCACATGAAGACTCATTGCTTCTTATGAATCTAAGCCACAAAGAAGGTAACGAAGGTGATCATTTGTTCTACATAGATTCAGGATTTTTGAATCATGTTGCAGGCAACATTGCTCTTCTATCTGATTTGGAAAGTCTAAAGCATAAACATGAAGTGCAAATAGAGGATGAAACGAAGCACAATGTGGAGAAGATTGGTAATGTCAAAGTTTCCAATGCAAGGACAAACATTCTGAGTAAGGTTCTCTATGTACCCACTATCACTAAAAACCTAATGTGTAGGCCAAATAGTTGAAAAAGGCTTGCAAGTTAGGTTCACCCAACATGGAGCTTTTGTGGAAGATCCATGTCAAGGCCTCAAAAAGATATCCTGAGGTGAGAAGCATGGTAGGCTCTTTACTTTTGAAGTAGGAGAAGCCAGGAACATAGCTCTATTCAACTTTGGGTCTCAAACCATA
Organism: Ceratopteris richardii; assembly: GCA_020310875.1. Classification (NCBI taxonomy): domain Eukaryota; kingdom Viridiplantae; phylum Streptophyta; class Polypodiopsida; order Polypodiales; family Pteridaceae; genus Ceratopteris; species Ceratopteris richardii. The sequence continues at coordinate 162,740,559 of CM035429.1, read as the reverse complement.
AGTGAGCTTGAAGTGTGGCATAAGAGACTTGCTCATGTGAATGAAAGAACCTTGAAGGATATATGCAGGGATCAAAGTGTTCTAGGACTACCGAACATATCAAAGCAACACATGATCAACAGGTGTGATGCGAAGAGATGGATAGGTATGTGCTTGAAGATGAAGAGGTGGTGCAAAATCCTTGATCTACACAAGCCAAATGAACTCCAGGAGTATGTGGTGGGCCCTTTTAGCTTGCCAATGGATGTATTGGACACCCTATGTACCTTGGAAGATCACTCTCAAAAAGATAGATCAAAACAAATAAGTTGGAGTTAGCTCAGAACTGAAGAACTTGCTATTTTGGTTCATATGCATGTCCAGTGTTTTGCATAATTCTCTGAGCACAGTAGCAATTAGTTTAATTCCTCTTGGGGAACTCTAGTTAACTTAAAGCTCTAACGTTCAAGAGTAATCTCATAAAAAATAATGAACCACACACTGAGAATGATGTTTAGCAAGTGATGACATCATCCCGATTTTCACAGGCTGCTACAGTAATGAGACCAGTGAGCAGAAAAATGAACATAACTCAATATTTAAGAATCCAATGATTATGGAAATTTTTACGCTTATACTAGACGGATGCTGAATCCAAAAAGCTTTAAAGCATTGAATGTGGATAACTACACACTGAGAAACAGCTCTGACAAGATGAGTAAAAAAGTCGGGTACCTGGCAGAGATGTGAAAATGAACAGACAAGGTTGCCTTCAACTGAACATAACTGAATATTGAAACATCCAAATGAAATGAAAAATGGTGAGCATATAGTAGACTTATAGAGCTAATTTTACCAAGTTAAATCACTGAAAATGATGCATCAAGCTTAGACAAACCATCTCTGCAATCTGACTGAGAAAACTGAGAGATATGGCAGTGAGTAGTACACTTCACAAGAACATGGAAATATGAACTCAAATGATCATGAAAATGAAAGTATATTGATTGTACAATAAAATGGACTTACTGATACATATGTGTGCCTTGGAATCACACCTTGATATGGCATAAAGCTCAGCTCTTGGAGGTCTTCATATAACCACAACTAAGACTACCATGTATTTATAGTTGATCTTGGGAGGCTAACTCCCCTCAACCACTTTCCAATCAATTAGTGATTGATTTGATTCTCTATCCACCACAAATCACGAATTCGTGGCTCCTCATTAGGAAAAAAGGTGAACCCTGGATGGGCCTTTTAGCTCAAGGAGTGATTAGTGATGGACCAATCAGAAGAGGGTGGTGGCCACAGTCTAGGCTCTCAATCCACTAGGCTAGCTATAGGCTTCCCTTGGTTTGGGCTAGTCAAAACCACACAAACATGCTAAAATTGGTTTTGTTCCTCAGGTAGTTTTTGAAAGAAATGGGATTCAAACTCAACCCTTGGATGCCTTCAAAATTCAATGGCTAAGATTATTTCTTAAGAAATGTGCCACTTTAAATTATAGCCCTTAGATTTGGCTTACATCTAATGGATGTGCTTGCTCCCAAGAGAAAAGAAGGCGCATTCGATTGGAGCCATTGGATCATGAAAAAAATAAATGGATGAGATCTTGATCCTTACATGGATCACTTCCTAATTAATCCACACCATCAATCCTCAAATACATCCAACGGAGTGAAAACTACGCGAATCTCGAACGCCTTTCTCTCTCCTACCACGAATTTCCGTGCTTTTGTCTTGTAGTGACAGTGTGTGCAGCTATTTTGTCTTTTAGTGACAGTAGATTAGAATTCAATCTCCACCATCCACCATCCATATCATCCGACGGCTGAGATTCGGCGCAAATCGCGTTTTTTTCTTCTCTCTCTTCGCGTGGCGAGCTTGTTTTGTCTTTTATTGCCAGAGACTGTACAGTTATTTTGTCTTCTAGTGCCCATTTTATTCCATTTAATCATGGCCATACAATCAAAAAATCCAATGGCTCAAAATGCACACGAATTCTCCCTTTCAAAATTGATGGTTCAAGAAATAATATTTTACTCCCAATACCACTAGTGGTTTGATGTGCATTATTTTACTCATATTTGAAGCTCCTTAATCCCTAAAAATTAGGGATCCTTACAAGGCCCATGCAAGGCTCACCTTTTTTCCTAATGTCTTTCCCTTTTTCATGAAGTGGAATCAACCACTTAAGATTCTTTCACTTTTACATTAAGTAAAGTCTTCAAAAGTTACAAGAGGTAGTTCACAAGTGAACTTTACATTGTTTTCATTTTAAGGCTTCTTCTATGACTTTGTGGGACTCAAGCCAATACTTAAGCTTGTCATAGACTTGTTCCAACAGCTCCCCCTCAAGTCAAGTATGCTTGAGGTCTTCAATCTTCCAAGATTACGTGTAAACCAATCATAGCCTTGAATTTGCAAAGCTTTGTACCATCCAATGCTTTGGTTAGAATATCTACACATTGTTGGTGAGTGGACACATATGATATTTTAATCTCTTTGCTTAGAACCTTCTCTCTTACATAGTGATAATGAACTTCAATATGTTTAGTCCTTGCATGAAAAATAGCATTAGCAACCAAATGAATAGAACTCATATTGTCACCATAAATAGTTGGAGTTCCAAACTCAAATCCAAGATCTTTGAATAATTTCTTCATCCACATAGCTTCCTGAGTAGCTATGGCAAGACCTCTATATTGAGCTATTCAGCTTCAGTAGAAGAGAGAGCAACTATGGGTTGCTTCTTTGAACCTGCAAAGGCAAGATAACCCGAAGTGCTCCTTCTATCTTCGTTGGAGCGAGCCCAATCTGCATTCGAAAATAGCTTCAAACCTAAATCAGATACATAAGGATAATAAAGATCTTCATTTATGGTTCCATTGAGATACCTGAGAATCTTTTTGGTAGCATCCATTTGTGGTTTCCTTGGTGTGTGCATAAATTGACTTAGCACACTAACACTATAACATATATCTACTCTTGTCAATGTGGCATAGTTGAGACTATCCACTAGACTTTGATATGATGTGATGTCCTCTATGAGTTCACCTTCATGTGAGCTCAATTTGTGATTGACCTCCATTGGAGTACCTGCAATCTTACAATCTTGCATCTTGAATTTTGCCAGCATGTCCTTAATGTACTTTCTTTGAGTGAGAAACAAACCATGATCTTTGTAGACAACTTCCAAGCCTAGGAAGTAGGTAAGTGAACCCAAATCACTTATCTTGAACTCTTCTCTCATCTGACCTTTGATATTCTTCATACCATCCACATCATTTCCTGTCAATATAATATCATCTACATATACACATAGGTAGATGATCTCAGAATTACTCTTTTTAATAAAGAGTGAAGGATCTGCCTTGCTTGGTTGAAAGCTTTTGTCTCGCAAGAATGAAATAAACGTGAAATTCCAAGCTTTTGGAGCTTGCTTCAGACCATACAATGCTTTGTTAAGTTTACACACATAATCAAGATAAACTTGATTCTCAAAACGAGGTGGTTGTGCCATATATACCTCTTCTGTTATCCAACCATTCAAGAATGCATTCTTTACATCTAGTTGAAGTATCTTCCAATTCTTGGAAGAGGCAATACTAAGCAAAACCCTAATAGTAGGCATCTTTGACACAGGAGAGAAGGTCTCCTCATAATCAATTCCCTGAGTTTGTGCAAAGCCTTTCGCTACAAGCCTTGCCTTATACCTGTTAATGGAACCATCAGAATTCTTCTTGAGTTTATAGACCCATCTTGAGCCTATTACCTTCATGGATGAAGTCTTGGGCACCAAATCCCAAGTGTTGTTTTCCTCAAGTGCTTCAATCTCTTCCTTCATTGCATGCTTCCATTCTGTTTTTGCATTGTCCTCTTCAAATGATGATTGCTTCTCTTGGTTTATGTCCTGTGCTATGTAGATAGAATGTTTAGTTACTAATGAGGTGTCAAACCCATATCTTTTTTTGCATTGTCCTCTTCAAATGATGATTGCTTCTCTTGGTTTATGTCGTGTGCTATGTAGATAGATTGTTTAGTTACTAATGAGGTGTCAAACCCATATCTTTCTAGTTTTTTCTTTTCCCTCATAGATCTTCTTAAGCCATGTTTTGATGATTTTGCCTCATGTCCAAGTTCCTGCAATTTTGCTTTACCTTTAGACTTCCATGCTTTGATCTTTTCCATCTGAGATTCTTCATCATCCTCCGAAGTGTCTTGTTCTTCAATCTTTGGTTGTTCTCTACCAAGATTTGGAAAATTTTCTTCAAGATCATATGGTAAATTGACCTTCTTGCATGAATCTTCATACCATGAATTGTTTTCATAAAAAACTACATCTCTGCTTACCAACAATCCTTTGTTGGTAGGGTTGTATAACCTGTAACCCTTTTGATTGTTGTCATATCCAATAAATACACACCTTTCGGCCTTTGGATCCATCTTGCCTCTAACTTGTGAAGGAACATGAGCAAAGCAATACATTCAAAAATTTTACAAGGATCTAAGCTTGGTCTTCTTCCATTCCAAGCCTCATATGGAGTCATCCCATCAAGGGATTTTGAAGGCAACCTGTTAATCAAGTAAGTGGCTGTAGATACAGCCTCAGCCCATAGATAATTAGGCAACTGCTTTTCATTTAACATGGACCTTGCACCTTCAACAATTGTCCTATTCCTCCTTTCTGGCACTCCATTTTCCTTAGGAGCGTACCTTGTAGTTACCTCTCTTTTGATTCCTCTTTCTTGAAGAAAAGAATCAAACTCATGGGAGAAGTATTCTCCTCCTCCATCTGACCTTAGCCTTTTTAGTGATTTACCTGTTTGATTCTCCACAAGAGACAAATATCTTTTGAAACATGAAAAAACTTCATCTTTGTGTTTCAGAAAGAATAGGATAGTCCATCTGCTGGAATCATCAATAAAGGAGACATAATACCTTGATCAAGATATTGAAGCTTCCTTCCTAGGTCCCCGTACATCTGTATGAACCAACTCCAAGAGATCTCCATGCATATAACCTTTCTTCATGAATGGTAACCTGTGAGACTTTCCAAATTGACATGCACTACACTTATATATAATATGTTGTTTTGACAAATTAGGGATTCCAAGTACACTTTGGTCCCTTCAAATTTGCTTTAGTGACCTTTCACCAATATGTGCTAACCTTTTGTGCCATACTTCCAATTGTGTGAGTGTTTGACTACCATAATTAAAGAGAGCAATGTTTCTAGTGTCTTGTAATTCAAATGTGAACAATCTACCTGTCTTTTCACCTTTTGCAATTCTTCTGAATCCTTGACTTGGATCTTCAACAAATGTCTGCCCAACACTTATCAAATTCTTTGTAATGGTAGGGACATGGAGTACCTTACTGAGTAGGTTGATGTTTCCATCAGGTGCTTTGACATTGCCTATTTTCTCCACAGGATGTCTTATGTCATCTCCTGTTTGTACCTCATGCTTATTCCTTGGATCTTCTAAATCTGATAGGAGTGCCACATTTCCTGCCAAATGATTTGAACAACCTGAATCTATGTAGAAAACATGCTCATCAGATTTACCTTGTGGCATAGCAATGTTCATGATCAATAATGAATCCTCTTTGTTTGAGTCTTCTGTGTAGTTATTGAATTCTCTCCTTCCTTTGTAGCCTCCTTGATAGTTTGAATGATTGTAAATGTTGTAGTTTCCGTGATAATTGTTGAACCTTCCTCTTGAGTAGCCATAACTTCCTCTATTGTATCCTGTGGCTCTTTCATTCCTAGAATTCCTAAAGCAATTTTCAATTGCATGATTAGTTAAACCACAAATAGAACATGAGTTGGAGGCTTGAGATCTCCCCCTGCCTTGTCTACATCCTCTTTCTCTACCTCTTCCATGTCTTCCTCTGCCTGCATAGATAGCTTGATATGCACGTGCTTCATCATCCAGTTTCTTTGTCTTTCCTTTGTTATCTTTGAACCTGCTTTTATCACTGTATAAAGGTGAAGATTGATTACCTTTAGAGCTTTCTCCATTTTTTATAAGCTTTGCCGCTTGAGTAATTAGTTGTCCAATGAGTGTATTGAAATCAGGTACATGCATGTCCATGTACAAATCCATAGTTGTGGTGAATGCTTCCCACTTGGCATCTGCCTTCAAGCCATTACTGACCTGCCTTACAATTTACTCTCCATCTATTACCTCTCCAATGCTTCCCAATTGATGTGTTATGTCCTTGAGCTTTGTGACAAAATCAGTCACGTTTTGTTTGGGAGCTTTATTGAGAGTTGTGAAATCCATCCATAGTTGATGCTTCCTAGCTTTGGTACTTGAAGAGAAGAAGGCTTCAAGTGCATCCCACACTTCGTGAGATGTCTTACAACTTCTAATGTGAGGCAACAAAAAATCTGAGATAGATTTGAGGACATAAGACCTTGCAAGTGCATCCTTGGAGCACCATGTGCTCAATCTTTCTTGATCTTCTTGTGTTGGTTGACTTTTGTTCCTAAAACTTGGCATAACTTCATCCCCAGCCACATAACCATATGAACTTCTACCTTGGAGATAAGCTTCCATTCTTAATGACCAATATGAGTAGTTACCTCTGTCCAATTTTTCAATTGATGAAGGAGATCCATCTGCCATGTTGGACAACTTGCTCTGATACCACTGTGAAGAGATGGATAGGTATGTGCTTGAAGATGAAGAGGTGTTGCAAAATTCTTGATCTACACCAGCCAAATGAAATCCAGGAGTATGTGGTGGGACCTTTTAGCTTGCCAATGGATGTATTAGATAGCCTATGTACCTTGGAAGATCACCTTCAAAAAGATAGATCAAAACAGATAAGTTGGAGTTAGCTCAGAGGTGAAGAACTTGCTATTTTGGTTCATACACCTGTCCAGTGTTTTGCATAATTCTCTGAGCACAACACCAATTAGCTTAATTCCTCTTGGGGAAGTCTAGCTAACTTAAAGAGATAACTTTCAACAGTAATCGCATAAAAAATAATGAACCACACACTGCGAATGATGTTTAGCAAGTGATGATATCATCCCGATTTTCACGGGCTGCTATAGTAATGAGACCAGTGACCACAAAAATGCACATAACTCACGATTTAAGAATCCAATTATTATGCCACTTTGTATCCTTATACTAGATAGTGTGCGGAATCCAATGAGCTTTAAATCATTGAATTTGGATAAGTACACAGTGTGAAACTGCTCTCACAAGATGAGTAAAAAAGTCGGGTATCTGACAGAGATGTGAAAATGAACAGACAGGGTTGACTTCAACTGAACATAATTGAAAATTGAAACATTCAAATGAAATGAACATTGGTGAGCATATAATAGACTTGTAGAAATAACTTTACCAAGTTAAATCACTACAAATGATGCACCAAGCTCAGAGAAACCATCTCTTCAATCTGACTGAGAAAACTTAGAGATATGGCAGTGAGTAGTACACTTCACAAGAACATGGAAATATGAACTTTAATGATCATGAAAAAATCAAGTCCATTGTGCAATACAATGGACTTACTGATACATATGTGTGCCTTGGAATCACACCTTGATATGGCATAAAGCTCAGCTCTTGAAGGTCTTCACATAACCACAACTAAGACTACCATGTATTTATAGTTGATCTTGGGAGGCTAACTCCCCTCAATCACTCTCCAATCAATTAGTGATTGATTTGATTCTCTATCTACCACAAATCACGACTTTGTGGCTCCTCTTTCCCTTTTTGATCAAGTGGACTCAACCACTTAAGATTCTTTCACTTTTACATTAAGTAAAGTCTTCAAAAGTTACAAGCGGTAGTTCACAAGTGAGCTTTACATTGTCTTCATTTTAAGGCTTCTTCTATGACTTTGTGGGACTCAAGCCAATACTTAGGCTTGTCATAGACTTTTTCCAACATGATGCATGTCAGATTGGGAAGGCACAAAGACAACCATTCAACCACAAAGGCTATATCCACAACAAGTTATTGGACTTAGCACATATAGATGTATGGGGACCAAGTTAAGAACCTTCATTGGCACGATCAAGGTATTATGTCTCATTTATTGAGGACCATAGTAGATAGACTGTTCTATAATTTATCAAGAGTAAGAATGAAGTGTTTGATTGCTTCAAGAAGTATCTTGCACATGTGGAGAATCATACACGTAGAACACTAAAGAAGCTCAAATCTGATGGAGGGGGAGAATACTTCTCCAAAGATTTTGATGAGTTCTTGCAGGAAAAAGGTATCAAAAGGGAAGTGACTACTACGTACTCTCCTCAAATAAATGGAATTACAGAGAGGAGGAACAAGACATTGGTTGGATCAGCCCGAATAATGCTTGAAGAGAAGAAGTTGCCACATTATCTAGGGGAAGAAGCTATTTCAACTGCTATGTACCTTGTCGACTACCATCCAAATCACTTCAAGAAATGACTCCTTATGAAGCATGGCATTGAAGAAAACCTAGTCTTGGACATTGCAAGGTTTTTGGTTGTTTAGCTTATGTTCATGTACCATCATAAATAAGAGGTAAGCTAGATGAAAGGGCAACAAAGGCAGTGTTTATTGGATATGATTCAACTGAGATGGGTTACAGGTTCTTCAATCCTTCAACCAAGCAATTCACTACAAGTAGAGATGTTTTGTTTGAAGAACATAGGTCTTGGTTTGATGAAGACAAACAAAAGGTAACACTACCATATGATCTTGATTCTAACTCTCATCAATTAGGAAGCAAGCATGATACACAGGTCCAGGATCCAAGAAGTGATGTAGACGATGACCAAGATGAAAGAGAAAAGGATTACAAGCTATGAAAGTCAAGAGGCAAAGCAAAGATGCAAGAGATTGGAGAATGCTCCAAACAAGCACCTAGAAGATCAGAAAGAGAGAAGAAAAAACTACAAAGGTATGGATATGATTCCACACTTGTTACAAAGAATTCAATATACTTGGCAAAAAGACTCTATTTCAGAGGAACCCTCAACCTATGAAGAGGCAAAGGGAAACCCTAATTGGGAAAAGGCCATGAAAGAAGAGATAGATGCATTGAAGGAAATGGACACTTGGGATTTGGTTCCAATGTCACCGAATCAAAAGGTAATTGGTTGCAGATGGGTATATAAAGCTGAAAGAAACTCAGATGGATCAGTTTGCACGTACAAGGCAAGATTAGTTGCCAAAGGATGCTCACAAAATCATGGTATAGACTATGAGGAAACATTCTCACAAGTTGCCAAGATGACTACAATCAGGACATTGATAAGTGTAGCTGCTCCAACTTGATGTGAAAAATGCATTCTTAAATGGTTGGATAAGTGAAGAGGTATACATTTCACAACCACCAGGTTTTGAAAACCCTAATCATCCATCTTATGTTTGCAGACTTAAGAAAGCATTGTATGGATTGAAACAAGCTCCTAGAGCTTTGAATTACAAGTTGGTTATTATTGTATAATTCATGGGTTCAGAAGGTTAAACATATGGATTCTAAAGGTTAGAATATGATGTATGTTTTCTTTGGTCTAACCCTTGAATTACCCTTGGAACATGCCTTGAACCTTTGGGTGAAACCCTTGGTTTTAACCCTTGAGGTATTTATTCATATGAGCTCCCAATTGAATGGTTAGAACCTTAGACTTGATTAATCCTAGGATGTGGGAACCTTAGTCTTGGGAGAAGCTTCTCTAGGAGCCACCTTGTGTGTACGTGAGAGAAGAATCCTCATTTGATTTAGAAGGCACGTGATAGACCTTTGGAAATTAGAAGGCATGTGATCACCCTTGGGAAAGTGTCCACATGAGGGACACTTGGCTGGACAATTGGCCAATCTCAAGGACATGCACCCACTTGGACTAGAGGTATATATATGGGTGGAGTTGGATGGGTGGATACATACTCTCTCTTTATGTGAGTGTTCTAAGCTAATAGTTTGTGTACTCATGCTAGGTGGATTATTCTTTAGTGGCTTGTTTTACAACATTGGTATTCGAGCCAGGTTCTCTTCGTGAACTCATAGTGTGGCCCTTTACGTCCGATAGATTTTGGCGCACATTTTAGCTTCAAAAGCATTAGTACTAATGTGGGCGGGTTAGTACTATTGTGGGGCTCATTAACTCCAATCAGAGAGGTACTGACTAGTGACCACTCGTGACTCGAATAAGTACACAAGAGAACGTGATAGCCACGCAACATGCCTGAGGCGGCTAGGTGATGAAAACGACCAAACAATGGGCACAAGCAGTCCTATCATGCACGCATTTCATTGGAGCGTGAAATCAGAGGCGAGGAGGTCAGGATGTACTGAGCCGTCGACTGTTCATTGAGTTAAGGGTTTTGTAGTTTTTTAATTTATAGATTTCAAAAGAAAAACAAAACTTGTATACGGGATCATATACACTCCATTCGACAGCTCACGCACATAACAGTGACGTCTGGAAAGAACCCGTCCATGGAAAGGACCTTTCGATTTAAGTTATTCTCTTTGCATATAGTTGCATTAGCACATATGTATGAGAAATGCAAGCAAAAGATTGTATGCATTGTAAGTATGAAGAGAACATGAAATGGAAAGGATGAAATTTATTTGTTGGAAACATGAAAATAAATATCAAAGGATTTGTACACTAATACGCATTGAATTCATCTCATATGTGATGTAGCAACTATACATCCATTTCATATATGTGTTAGCATACATGTGAGAACCTTCAAATTTTTAATAAGGTTAAAATTTGAGTTTAAGCGTATCATTAAGCGGAGGAAAAGACACGAAGAAGGATTTCCCTAGTAGCAGCAAGCAAACCGCAAGGAGCCTAGCTTCAAAATCTCCCGGTTGCACTGTGCGAATTGTAGTCTAGAGAGGCATTAGTTGCAGGGTTTGAACTTGCATGGGCACAACCCAATAGATTTCAAATGAAGGATACTAGAGGTTGGGATGTCATGATGGCCCAGGCTTGCAACCTCAAGTACAAACTATCCCAATAGAGCCTCACCATACCAGGGTCAAAGGAAGGACATAACTTTGATGGAGGTAAGTGTTACTTTCATATTTATTTTGCCATGGTAGATTGATGCATTTAAGAATGCATTTTAAATGAACTCAGTGAATTCCTAATGCACATTAAATGGTGCATGCAATGGTTCATGTAAATGATGCATTAGGAGGCATAGTTAAATAGAAAAAGATCTTTCATTAGCATGCAACGGAATCACCTTTGAAAGATGATGCAATATTGACTATAATGATTTCATCACAAGCATGTCATGAATTGAAATTTTTGACCACAGATTCTAGTATTTTATGGAGTTCCAAAAGTAAACTCCATGCATGCTTTAAAGAGGGGTTCCTTATGCATGCTCAACATTTACATGCATATAAATAGATTGAATCCTGAATGCATGGGTTTATGAGATGAGAAAGAAATAAAGATAAGTAAGCGTAAGGTTTTAAGATAGAAAAATGAATTCTTCATATGAAGTCAGAAGCATAAACGTTTACTAGTGTGATGAGATTATGAGACTCAATGCCCATTAACTTTCATGTTTTTTTATGTGTTGGCTTAATCCAAAAGCCAACAAGATTTATTATAGATAGAAAAACCTTAAGCTTCATGTCCTACTTATGGACTCTGAAGTTCCATAATACCCATGGCATGCCTGATCAGCAAGGCCAAGCACTTAAGCTTCAAATCCAACAAGTTTATCTTCTTATTAAACCATAAATGGTAGTAATAAGAATTTGGATTGAAAAATCCAAAGGAGAAACTAGAAGCTTAGATGAGACCCTACACACATGGGATAATTTTTCATTGTGAACGATGTTAAGAAGTTCATAGGAACTTCAACATCTAATCATTGAGGACAATGATCACACTAAAAGGGGCAAGAGAATGTTGTAAAATGACATATTAAGGGAAAAAATGGTTGAACCATTTTACCCTTTTAAGCGTTCATTTCTTCCCCAACAAGCTTCTTCCTTCATTGATAATAGGTAGGATCCATTTGGAGCTTTGAGAAAATTGCTTCAAGAGTGAAAAATTGTAACTCATTAAGCATATCTAGAGAAGAGGAAGATTAAAGGGTTGAAAGGAACTCTTAAGTCCTCTACTCAAAAATGTGCTCTATGAGTAAGAAACAATTTATCAAGATGGTTAAAAAGGTAACCATTTAGCAAAGCTTATGATTCACTATGTCCTGCCTACTTATGTCAATAGATAATATCTAGTATCAAAAATACTAGCTCTATATTCAAATGACATAAACAGAGATACCTTTGATTGCATCAGAACAAGGAAATAGTTGAATGAAACCTCAATTTTCAAACTATTTTCAAACAAAAAATCAACACTCTGTAAGAATATAACTTACAAAGATTTTGATTATATTTGATAAGAACAAAATTAATGGAGTTTGATCCTTGAATAAGAGCTAAAGTTGACTCCACTAAAGTGAGATTATAAATCTGATGGTATGGGACATCTAGGTTTACAATGTCACTTAAGTGGGTTCAGTGGTATGGGACACTGAACTTAAAGATAATGGAAGCTTAAGATCAAGGATATTGGAGAGCTTTTTCAATCAAGGATTTAGCATAAACGAACCTCCCATTTGGATAGAAAATTAAGAGAACATCAAGTTCTTACAGTTTTCGAGGACGAAAACTCCTTAAAGGGGGGAAGAGAGGTATCATCAATATGATACTTCTAAGCAAAAGATATTCCTTAACTCTTTCATGAAAGTTAAGGAGTACATTGGATGTCCAAGTACCTAAGTGTGTTTGAGTTAAATCTCAAACAAAATAAGAATCAGATATGCAAGAAGGGAATTCTTTAAGGAATTCCAATTTGGCAAGTAAACTAACGTAAGCTAGCCAAGGACTTGAAGCATATTTAGAGTAGGGTATTTGAGAATGGATAAAGATGGATCCAAAGTTTGGATCGATAAGCATGGCAACTTGTTTAAGTCAAAAAGGGTGACATTTAATTGTTGATACCTAAGAGGAGAATAGTTAATGGTTTGAAGAACATCAACATGATGTTGAAGACTTAAGCAAAGACATCAACTCATGAAGGTATGAGTTAAAGATCCCAAGAAAATCCCATGGGTAAATATCATTGAAAAGGAATCTAAAGGGGAAAAGACTTGATCTTATCTCATGTTAACTTAGATAAAGGAATTTTGAGAAATCCAAGTGACCTAGCTTGGTCAAATTATATCAAACCCTTTGTGCTTGGATAATCCAAGTGGCCTACATTGGTAAAAAATATCAAACGCCTTTATAGGTTGATACCAAGGAAAGTTCAAAGGTCAACCTAAAGAGACCTTTGAATTAATTGCCATTAAATTGATAAACCTTAGTCTTTGCTCTCGTGATTATGATTCCAAGGAATCCCAAGAGGGAATTCATGATCATGGTACATAATCAGAGAGCATGTAAAGGACAAAAAGAAAACTATATGGAAGCATTAAGGATGTCATTTTATGGATTGGAGAAAGAACTCACTGGTATGGGAGAGTGACAACTAACTCCCATTGAGAATTTCCTCTGATGGCCAGAGAGAAAATAGGCTTAAGATCCGATAGAAAACATCAGGATAAGCCTTAAACATAAGACCATTTAGATTAAGGTCTTAGGTTCATTTGAGGTGTAGAAATGTACCTCCTTGAACCAATTTAATACACTCATATGAACAAAAGGCTAAATAGAATGAACATGACATTTGAAGTAATTCGATGGCGTGCACTACACTGGACTCTCCTTCTCGAGAGCTCCATGACGATATGCTCAAAGTAGAAAACCGAGCTCTGGTCGCCACACACAGTACTACGCACAGATGTTGTAGAATACGCAGAAAACGCAGTACACAGGGAGCACGAAGACAAACTTCTTAGGTTTTACAAATGCGGTCGAACTTACAGTCTGTGACTGACCAGGCCACTATATGTTTTATTAAAGAACATATACAAAGAAGTGTCCGGTGGCCATTTGGCCTTTCACATGGACACTAACGGTAACAATCTCCCACTAAAGGCCAATATGGCCAGAGTAACTATGGGAGAAAAAAGAAAGAATGATAAAGAATACCTGAGTGTAAGTATACAAACTATACCTCCCACCTGATGGGCATGTTACACAGTATACAAGTGACTGTGTAAGATCAAGAATCAAGTAACCCCCATCAAGTGACAACAGTGTCGAAAGCTATCCTGTGGTAGAGCTTTAGTCAAAGCATCTGCAGCATTATCTCGAGTGTGAACCTTCTCAAGAATAATGCTCTCAGTGGCTAAGCAATCTCTAATGAAGTGATACCTCACCTCAATGTGCTTGGTCTTTGCATGATAGACCGGATTCTTAGCCAAAGCAATGGCACTCTGACTATCACTGAGCAAGTGAGGTACATGCTGAGGCAAACCCATATCACAAGCAAGACGAGAAAGCCACAATGCTTCCTTACATGCCTCACTTGCTGCAACATACTCTGCTTCTGTGGTGGAAACAGCTGTACATTCTTGAAGACGAGATCTCTAAGAGATAGCACCTCCAGCAAAATGAAAAATGTACCCTGATGTAGACTTACGATTGTCTACACAACCAGCATAGTCAGAATCTGTGTAACCAATAATGGATGCTTTCCCTCTACCTAAGCATAGACACTTGTCCTTAGTGCCACTCAGATATCTCAAAATCATTTTGACCGCTTCCCAATGTTTCTTGCCAGGATTAGACATATATCTGCTCACAACTCCCACTGCAAATGCAATGTCTGGTCTCGTAGCTACCATAGCATACATGAGACTACCAACAGCAGACTGATAGGGAATTTTGGTCATGAATTCCTTTTCCTCATCTGATTTGGGGCAGTCATCCTTGCTCAATTTCACATATGTGGGTAAAGGTGTACTCAATGCCTTTCCACCCTGCATATTGAATCGATGAAGTACTTTGGATATGTACTCACTTTGAGACAAGTATATGCATCTTTTACTCCTATCACGAGTAATGCGCATGCCAAGAATATGTTTGGCATCCCCCAAATCCTTCATATCAAATGTCTGACTCAACTTCTTTTTGAGAATTGACAAATCATAAGAGGACTTCCCAGCAATCAACATATCATCGACGTAAAGTATCAAGCATATCAAGCTGCCATCAGAACATCTCTTTGTGTAGAGACAATGATCCTCATTGCTCCGAGAATAGCCTTGGGACTTCATAAAAGCATCAAACTTTTGGTACCATTGTCTAGGAGACTGTTTAAGTCCATACAAGCTCTTCTTGAGCTTACAAACTAGACTTTCCTTGCCAGGAACTACATAACCCTCTGGTTGTTCCATATAGATCTCATCTGTAAGATCTCCATGCAAGAAAGTTGTTTTCACATCCATTTGGACTAGCTCTAAGTCCTCCATTGCAACGAATCCAAGCAACATGCGCAAAGTAGTCATCTTGACCACTGGGGAGAAGATTTCCTCAAAATCAACACCATGTTGTTGCTTAAAACCCTTTGCAACAAGTCGTGCTTTATATTTTGGAGAAGCACTATCTGATGTGAATTTCAGCTTATATACCCATTTACATGGTAAAGCTTTCCTTCCCTTTGGCAAAGGTACTAAGTCCCAAGTACCATTCTTGTGAATAGAATCCAACTCACTCTTCATGGCACGCTCCCACTTGACATGATCCTCTGTCTGTATAGCCTCTTTGTAGCAAGAGGGCTCACCGGCATCTGTTAGCATAACAAAATCTAAACCTGGAACATATCTATCAGGTGGATATGAGACACGTGCAGAACGTCTCAATGGTTGCTGAACAGGAACATGTGCAGACTGATCTGAATGGACATTCTCTTGAACATCCCTATGTGCAGCATTTTTATGCATGCTAACCGGAGGACTAGTATCCTCAAACACCACTCTTCTCACTTCAACCTCCTTAATCGGCTGTTTATGCATCTTAGACTCATTAAAAATGACATCACTACTTCTGATCACCGACCGTGTTTCAAGATCCCATAAGCGATATCCAAATTGTCCTTCTCGACCATATCCAAGAAAAATGCATTTCTTTGACTTATGGTCCAACTTTTGTCTAAGATTCTTGGGTATATGAACATATGCTTCACACCCAAAAACTCGAAGATGATCATAATATGGTGGTTTCCCTGTCCATAACTCTTGTGCCACTTTCAGACCTTTGGCAGTACTAGGTGAAAGGTTAATCACATGAACTGCAGTCAATACTGCTTCTGCCCAAAAACCTTGTGAGAGGTTTGCATGATGCAACATAGAAACTACTCTATCTTGAATAGTTCTATTCATCCTCTCAGCTACACCATTCTGTACTGGGGTATAAGGAGCTGTAAACTCTCTACGAATCCCTCTACACTGACAGAAAAGGCTGAATTCATGTGAGGTATACTCACCCCCATTATCTGAACGTAAAGCCTTAAGCTTAGTTCCATCTATGAAAGTAACAAAGTAAAGAGAACCACCTAAGGACCTAGTGGGCATAGGACCACACACATCTGTATGAACAAGATCTAAAGGCTGAATTGAAGAGTCAATGTGCGTTTTATGCACATTTCTGGTTTGCTTTCCATATTGACAATGCTCACAAAATGAAAAATCAGAGAAAGATAACACAGGTAAGTAGCCAGAACGAGAAAGATTTTCCATTCCACTACGAGATATATGGCCCAAACGACCATGCCAAATACAAGCCATAGGCTGTTCAGTAACAGCTAACAAGTGTTCTTTCTGTGATACAAATAAAGGGTAAAGTGAGCCAACTTTCCTTCCTTTTGCAATAACCATATTGCCCTTTGATATACGAAAGGACTGAGCATAGAAGACCACCTTGTAACCAAGTTCATCAAGTTGACCAACTCACATCAAACTGCGTGATAACTGAGGTACATGGCGTACATTATGCATAGTAAATTTTGAACCGTCAATGAACTGCACAACCACATCTCCAATCCCCACAACATCACACTGGTAAGAGTCACCAAGTCTCACGGTACCAAGAGACTTTGCTGCATAATTAGAGAACCATTCTCTATGTGGTGTCACATGGAAAGAAGCACCAGAATCTAGCAGCCAGGTGTGGGAAAGAGAATCAGCCATAAGTGCCTCAGATGGCACAGTACTATCAAGTGTCAACACATCAGCATCATCAGAAATAGCATTAATTTCTTCAATCTTCACAGTCGAAGTAGATGGTGCAGGTAACTGTTTAACATGCCCATCAACATTCTATCCTTTACCTTTAGCATTCTTTAATGCATAACAGTCTTTCTTCATGTGTCCTTTCTTATGACAATAATGCCATTCAATATCCCTCTTCCTTGATTTACTTCTGCTCTTATTCCGTTGACCATTCTTTTCCTTGTTCTTGCTCCTGCCACGTTGTTGATTCTTTCCTTGGTAAGAATCACGAACATTATATGCATCTCCACTCTGAGTGCCAACCATAGATTTTCTACGAATCTCCTCACTCAAGAGTGCTCCACATATGTCATCATAGACGAGTTTACCACCTGGTGCACTATTGCTAATAGCTGTGCAAAATGTATCCCATGATGATGGCAGGGTGCATAACAGCAATACTGCTTTCATTTCATTGTCCATATCCATTTTCTGAGCCTGTAACTGGGAGAATATGGCATCAAACTCATTTAGATGAGCAGCAACACTATCTGTGTCCTTCATACTAAGGTCGTATAATTTTCTCATCAGATATACTTTATTTGATGCCGTCTCTTTTTCATATGTATTGCATAACTTCTTCCAAAGCTCCTCTGCACTTTCACAGTCTAATACTGTAAAGTAAACATTATCTGCTAGGTGCAAGCGAATGGTAGACCTGGCCATTTCATCTAACTCATCCCAATCATCTTCATCCATGTCAGCAGGCTTCTTTGAAATCCCATTTACTAGCTTCCATTGCCTTCTTTGAATCAGCACATCTTTAATATGATTCTTCCATAGAGCAAAGTTTGTGCCATCAAATTTTCGGATCTCAAAATGGTCTTTGCCCTGCAAGTTATAGCTCCTCCTCGGAACGCTAGCACTAGACCCTGATCCACCGGATGTGCCTGAGACCTCTGATGCCATGATCGTAGAGAACTGAATAGAATGATAATGGAGCTAGAAGAGTCCAAACACCAACAAATAAGTGTATCAAGGAGTAAATCGACCACTATATAGTTGACTAAACCGGAAATCTGGAAAAATTTTGCCAGAGTATCCTCTGCAAAATTAGCATATGACCAGTGTCAAAGTATCATAAAACTGCAAGTACTAACATGTCTACCTGCATAGTGAATCACTGACTCCACTGCATATAATCAGTTACCCAATAGAAGCCAACTAGGCTTATCGAGCACCTATGAACAACTATCATACATCTCCTATGGCGAGGCTGGGTAAGTCTTCCACCTGCATCACCGAAGAGACCCCGACATCTGGGTGTCTCCCAGTTAAGAAAACCTCACCACGACCCTCTTTATCAAACGTAAAAGGCTTTATGCAAAGAACGTAACCGCTATATCAATGCCCACATGGACGTACATAAGCGGTATCCACAGAAGCGTACATGGTGTGTATGTGCTCAATATATGCAGTAAAATGACACTGAAAGGCTGAATACACAGCCCAAAAAACTAGCCAATAACACCTGCAAGTGTCTGTCAACTCTGATGTTTTAGGCTTTAAAAACCTGCATAAATTTGCAGCGACTGCTCCCACCAAAACTGAAAGCCCCTCGAGAAACCTGTAGTTTTACGAGTGTGGCTGAAAATACAGCCCCAAAGGTTGATATTTATTGTCTGAGAAGTACAAGGAACACTCTTCTTGATGTTCTTGGACCTGTGTGAAGAGAACTACGTGCGAAAGTACTCCAAAATGGCTCCAAAAACACCCCAAAATTGCTTCAGAAATAGGCTTTAAAAGCAAAAATGAAGCTTTGAGGGACCAAAACTTGTTCAAGGTAATGCCAACCTTAGTCTTTCCCCTTCTTCAAACACCACAAGAGTGTAGCTTAGTGGCAAGAGATTGCCGCGGTTAAGCGAGCTCTGGGGGGAACAGTACTAGGATGGGTGACCTCCCGGGAAGTACCGGGAACCTCTATATTCCTTGATCGTTGAGGTCCTCCCTCGCGCGCAGCCAACGGCGCCAACGGTGACTTCGGTGACTCGGATGACAAGGTATGCCAAGGTCTATGCCTTGGTCGCCGCCTTAGTCGAAAACCTGGGGGGGGGGGTGCTCGCTTCGCTCGCACAAAAGGTACAAAGCTTTTTGCCTCGAACTGCTCTGATACCAGTGAAGTAATTCGATGGCGTGCACCACACTGGACTCTCCTTCTCGAGAGCTCCACGACGATATGCTCAAAGTAGAAAACCGAGCTCTGGTCGCCACACACAGTACTACGCACAGATGTTGTAGAATACGCAGAAAACGCAGTACACAGGGAGCACGAAGACAGACTTCTTAGGTTTTACAAATGCAGTCGAACGAATACTTCACATATTATACATATATGCATTTTTGAGGATGAAAATGTTAAAGGGGGGAAGAATGTTGTATAATTCATGGGTCTAGAAGGTTAAACATATGGATTCTAAAGGTTAGAATATGATGTATGTTTGCTTTGGTCTAACCCTTGAATTACCCTTCGAACATGCCTTGAACCTTTGGGTGAAACCCTTGGTTTTAACCCTTGAGGTATTTATTCATATGAGCTCCCAATTCAATGGTTAGAACCTTAGGCTTGATTTATCCTAAGGTGTGGGAACCTTAGTCTTGGGAGACGCTTCTCTAGGAGTCACCTTGTGTGTACGTGAGAGAAGAATCCTCATTTGATTTAGAAGGCATGTGATACACCTTGAGAAATTAGAAGGCATGTGATCACCCTTGGGAAAGTGTCCACATGAGGGACACTTGGCTGGACACTTGGCCAATGTCAAGGACATGCACCCCCTTGGACTAGAGGTATATATATGGGTGGAGGTGGATGGGTGGATACGTACTCTCTCTTTATGTGAGTGGTCTAAGCTAATAGTTTGTGTACTCTTGCTAGGTGGATTATTCTTTAGTAGCTTGTTTTACAACAGTTACATATCTCCAAGATCAAGGGTTCAAAGATAGGAGCTTAGATCCTTCTGTATTCATCAAAAGGGATCACAATGAGGTTATCTATCTATGTGTTAATGTAGATGATATTATTGTTATAGGTGATGATCTAAATGGCATTCAAAGGATCAAGAGACACATGCAAGAGGAGTTCAAAATCATCGACCTAGGTGAGCTCACATATTTCCTAGGTATGCAGGTGATATACACAGATGGAGGAATGTATTTGGCTCAAAGAAGATACATTCATGATCTTCTTCTCAAGTTCAAAATGGAGAACACTAAACCTGTAGGTACACCTTTGGAGATGAATCATAAACTAAGTGTTTATGAAGGTGAGGAAATTGAAGACCTAAAAGAATATCAAAGCTTGGTAGGTAGCTTGATATACGCTACTCATACAAGGGCAGACATCTCATATACTATGGGAGTGCTTAGTCAGTTCATGCACTCACTAAGAAGGCCACACATGGATGTAGCTACGAGAGTACTTAAGTATCTCAAAGGTACAATCAACGAAGGTATATTCTATCCTTACTCTTCATATTTGGATATCAAAATCTACTCAAATGCAGATTGGGCAGGAGCTAAGGATGATAGAAAAAGTACATCTGGTTACTTAGCATTTGCAGGTTCGAAGCTAATGTCATGGAGTTCCAAGAAGCAACCAACAGTTGCTTTATCCTCAACTGAAGCAAAGTACAGAGGCTTGAGCATAACAACTCAAAATGCAATATGGTTAAAAGCATTGTATATAGATTTGGGAGTTGTGAGTTCCAAACCTCATATATTTGGAGATAATGTAAGTTCCATGCATCTAGCAACAAATCCTATTTTCCATGCGAGAACCAAGCACATAGAATTCCATTAACACCTCATCACGAAGAAGCTCATGGCAAAGGAGATTGACATTTCCTTTGTTCCTACTGAAAAGCAAGTAGCAGATATGAGTACGAAGGCACTTGATGGAATAAAGCTTTGTAGATTCAAAGCTATGGCAGGTATTCAACCTATCAGAGAATGAGGACTCAAGCATACTTTAGCTTGAGGGGGAGCTGTTGGAACATCAAGCTTTCATTATGCTTGAGGTGGATTTGATCTACATCAAAGGATATCACGTCGAAAGAATATCGATTGGAGAGTTCTTTTTCTTATGCTCATTTATTGTATTTTTTTGAGAGATTTTTGATGGTTCATTTACCGTTGTAAAAGCCTTGAGCTTTACACATGTAAAGGTAGAAAGATAGAGCCCAAATCCCACGAATTTGTGGTGGTTGAAGTTGCATTCAATCAAGCAATCAAATCACCTAAAAGTAGATTAAACTAGATCTTCACTTTTTCTAGATTGTAGGGAAGTGAATTGATTCCCTCCAACAACCATTTCCACCTTCATTTGAATTCAAATTTCACTTGTAGAAGTCGTGGAACCCTCATAGAGTGTATATAAAGACTTGAAATCACTTGTACATTACATGGAAGCAATATACATACACTTGTGACCATCATTGTCTTGTTCCTTCAATTCTGTGCATCATCTTCTTCGCCAACAATAATCTTGCAGAGGTTGCTCGTCTCTCTCGAGAGCTCCAGAGTGAGTGCGAGATGGCTCATTGGAAAGGTATAAGTGTCTAGTGTATGCCTATAAGTCTTCCAAGCATTTAGTTCAGTAGATTGGGGAAAATCTGAGTTTTTCTGTGTCGGTGTCAATCTCTACATATTCCTGAAAAAATAGGAAGTACCACTGGTGAATGTCTCATTCATTCCTATATTTTGCTTATTCCTTATACGTTTGTGCATTCTATACACGCAACCCCGCTACCACTGATGGAGAGTGTTGATCTCCAAAAGAACAAGTTATCCTTGATGTTAGAACACCTCTATATCAAGAACAACTCAAAACCTCAACCATTTTTGGAAGACCAATGCCAAATTATCAAGACTTGAGTTTACTCTGAAGAAGCTGATTACTCAAAAAAGCCCGCTACACATAATCCATTCATTGAGTGACCAAATGTGTAAATTTTTCAATAAACATTTGTAAAATGTGTCGTCTAAACCTTATGCACCTTCTCCAAGTTAAAACTTTGCAAAGATTCAGTAGAGCTTGAGATTTGATCCAAAACATGTACCTATGTGCAAAACTGCTCTTTTGTGTAGTCGACTTTGATACTTGCAACTTCTAATGTGTGGTTCTTGCAAACTAGACCACGTTTATTCAAATGCTTTTAGGCACAAGTAGCTTACATTTCAACTTAAAGAATGAGTGCTTACTTGTGCAAAAAGTTACATTGTGGAGGTAGATCTTATCAAAACATTGACTACCGAGATTGCACATATTCCTCCCTTCACTTCTTCACATTTAGACATGTAAATCTTCATGTCTTCAATTCTCTTAGCCTGATTCTAAGTAGACTCTCAAATCTTGCCCATAGATGCATTAACTATAGATTTAGACATCTACATAAGGATGTATGAAATGATCAAGCAGAGAAGGAGAGATGGAGAAAAGATGGTGACTCATATTTCAAAAGTTTTTCTTCTATTCTCATGAAAACAACTGATTTGATGAATCTCATTCATTCATCACATACATTCTACTTCTACTCATCTATACTTGGTCTATATCTCTCTTCTTGTTTATGTCCCCACTCTATACTTGTATATACAGGCATATATGTACAAACTCATCACCATTACAGAGGTATAAGTGAGCTACGCTTAATGTACATATATATACAAGTCTTCATCTTCTTAACATACACTAATCTTCAAGCCTTAGAATTTGAACTTTGCTTTATTATTTGATTTCAATCCTTTGTTCAAATCATTAATTGTTAATTGTCCAACACCAACAGTACCTCTACGTAAAGTGCCTCTTTATGCCATTGTCGTCCAAACACTTTGTGAATTTCTTGGAGTAGTTTTTTCCCCTCCATTTGACCTTAGTGTCTTGATGTGTGCATCACATTCTTTCTCGAAAAGGGACCTACACTTTTGAAAGCATGAAATCACTTCTCAATTTTCCTTGATAACATATAGCCATACCTTTCTTGAGTGGTCATCAATGAAAATGAAAAAGTACCTAGCTCCTCCCAATGAATCCTCTCTAGTAGGGCCCCATACATATGATTGTATAAGCTCCGAGAGCTTAGAGGATCTATATTCAACCTTTGGAAATTACTTCCTTGCTTGCTTACCAAGCTGACAAGCATTACAAAGCTCATGCACAACTTGGCCTTTGCGATTTGGTAGTCCCTACACTAAACCTACTTTGCACATGCTTTTTAACTTGGGAATATTGATATGTCCTATCCTCTTGTGCGAAAGATCAATCTCTGCAATCCTTTTGTTACCAATCATCGCATAACATACCTTTTTCTGTGTAGGAGCAAAATCTAGTGTGAACATCTACCTTCTTTCCTTACCTTGGCAACAACCTCTGCTACTTGCTTCACCATGCACCCTTTTGCATAGCTCTCTCTACCATCTGTCCTTCAAAGATAAGGTTCTTCAAAATAGATGGAACATGAAGCACATCTTTAAAAGTCTTCATAGATTTACCTTCACCTAGCTTCACATCTACCACATGTGTTATGGTATATTGAGTGTTATCTCCTATCTCCACACAACCTTTTGAGCTTGGGACATACATATGAACAAAAGATTCCTCGATACATGACATGTGATCAGAGCATCTAGAGTCTATGTACCACTTTTCCTTGGGATCACTAGTGTAGCTATGTCTCATGGCTAGGAGGGTCTCCTTCTCATCATCCTTCTTGGAGTTATTAGCATAGTTCCTTTGTTCCTTCTTCTTCTTGCCTTTGTCATCCTTGAACCAGTAGTTTGATGAAAGATGAGTTTTCTTACCACATATAAAACAAGTTTTACCTTGATGAGGGTTGTTCTTCCCTTTGACATTCTTGCCCTTCCTTGAAGATGATGTCTTGCTATCACCATCTGTACATTAATCATTTTCCTTGGATTGCTTTCACTTCCTTTTTCCTCCTTTCTCCTTCTTGCCACTCTTGCCTTTGCCTTCACTAGCATATATGACCTGTGATTGACCATCCTTCTTGGATGTGTCTTCTATGGAAACCTCGTTTGCCACTAGGTGTGGGTTCAACTCCTTAGGAGTTAGTAAATGATCTCTATAGAAGATGGTAGAAATAACGGGTTCCCACTTTTCTTCCCCTCTCAGCCCATTCAGAGTAATCTGCAAAAGGTCTTCCTCTTCTACTTTGCAACCAATGGATGCCAATTTCTCCCTCAACGCCTTCACCCTCAAGGTGTAGTCAACAATAGATTGACCACTACCTTGCTTGAAAGAATGGAGTTTATTCTTAAGCTGCATCTTTCTACTTCTTGTGGAAGTGGCATATATCTTCTCCAAGGTCTCAAAAACATCCCTAGAACTATCAAACTCTGATATATGACCAATCATAGTCCTAGACATTACCTGTGATATGTAGAAGAAAGCTCTTATATTCCTTTCCTCTCAATCCTTCAACATCTTTAATTCTTGATTGGAGATCTTTGGAACTTGGGAATCCACATTGGGCTTATCTTCATCTCCACACACAATAGTACATAAACCTTTGCTCATGAGCTAGTTCATGACTTTGATCCTCCATGGCTGATAATTGTCTTTATCAAGCAACACCACTTTTTGAACTAGATCTACCATAATCATTGGGAAATTAGGTTTACACTAAAATGTGCCTCTTAGCCTTGATGTACAAGCTTTTGGTTCATTCTTCTATAGCCTTCAAAGGATGTTCCTACTTTGATACCAACTAATGGATTTTAATCCCTCAGATTTGCACATTAGAAGTGAAATGAACCCAATACTTAGGTCCCTTCATACACCTTTTCCACTACCCTATAGCAAGACTCAGATTTTGTTGGAGTTCAAGGTATGCAAAAGCATGTGAACAACACAAGGAAGAAGAGGTAGAAGCTTAGAGCACAACACAAAAAATTGAATGTATTACCACTAGAATATACAAAGATAAGTGACCCATTTGGGCTGTAGGAATATATTCAAGCCAGGGGAAAAAACCTCCTAAAGAGGGAAAATAATATCTCAATGTGCTCACATAAATCACTACCTAAACATATCAACAAATCCCCTTAGGAGTGATGTAGTGAACAAGGTGCTGCCACTCATGTATAAGGAAGTGCCAAGCTAATCCACAAAAGGAGGTAAGCCCAAAGATTTACAGAAAGCTTTAAACTTCTCCCTAGGTAGTGCCTTCATGAAAAGGTCTACAATGTTGTCTTGCCTGGGCACATATGTCAAGCTAATCTGTCCAATAGAGAACCTCTCCTTGACATAATGATAATGCACCTCAATGTTCATAGTGCAAGCATGGAACACAGGGTTGCTCACAACTGCTAATGTGCTCTCACTATCAGTGAAGATGGTGGTGGAAAAAGACTCACCAAAACCAAACGTATCCATAAGGAATCTGAGCCACACAAACTCAATAATCACTGTGAAAGTTGCCCTACACCTAGCCTCACAACGGGAAGTGGCTATAGTAGGCTACTTCTTGTTTAGCCAAAATATGCATGAGCTACGAAGCATGAAAGAAAAACCACTGGTGGAGACATGAGTATCATAGCATCCAACCCATCGAGAGTTAGAGAAAGCATATAAATCTGGCCATAGTGATCCCCCCTTGGGATAAAACAATCGAAATAGTCTGGTAGCACTCAAGTAGCAAAAGATGAGCTTAATTGTCTGCCAATGGTTGACACCTAGGTAATGCATAAACTTACTCATCTATGAGATAGCAAAGTGAATATCCGGTAGAGTAATGCATAAGTAAGTCAAGTATCCAATAGCCTGCTGGTAGAGAACAACATCAAATGCATATTCAACATCCTGAAGAATCTATCATAAACGATTGGCCATAGGAGTGACAATAGGTTTAGAGTCTTCAAGGGCAAGATGCTATGATAATGTTTCAATATATTTCATTTGACACAAAGCTAGTCTACCATCAACTTCCATAAAATAAATGCCCAAATAATGATGCAAATTTCCCAAATCAAAAATCTCAGATGAACCATGCAAATCAGCTTTAAAATCAGAAATATTCTTCTTGTGAGGACCAATGAGCAGCATGTCATCAACATGCACAACAATAATCAAAAGCATATTATTAGCATGCTCAACATATAAGGTGCTCTTTGTTTGATTGTTCTCAAAACCATGTGCAATCACATATATATGCATGTATCTTTTCATAGCAAGAACATGGTGCTTGCTTTAAACCATATAATGCCTTCTTCAACCTGCACACATTTTTACATACCCGTTCTACAGAAAGCTACAGGGCTGAAAAACATAACTTCTTCATGCAATTGATCATTCAAAACTCTAGTTTTAATGTCCAACTAATGTACACTCCAACCAAGATGAGCTACTAGTGCACAGATGCTATGAACAATAGTCATTTGGCATGTAGGTGCAAAGGTCTCATCAAAATCAACACCTCTTTTGTGTGCACAACCCTTTTTAAAAAGCCTACGCTTATACTTGTCAATTGTTACATGGGGCTTACCCACTTAGTGCCATGGCCTTCTTGTTAGGAGGCAAGTCACATAAAGACCAGGTACCATTCTTCATTAAAGCACCATATTGAGATTACATAGTAGCCATTCAATTTTTAGAATTTTGTGCCTCATAAAAAAAAACATGCTCATTCTCATCACAGAGACTAGAGGCAGCCATAGCATAGAAATATGATGGAAAAGATGCACTCTAAGAGCATGAAGCAGTACTTGATGACAGAGGTGCATCTAATTTGTCATCATGCAAAGTCTGCACCTACCATTTTGCATAGGTTTTGCCTCCTCAATATTAGCTCTCTCATCAACAAGTGCATCATGTAAATCTACATCATAAATGCAATGATCTACATCATCACATGAACCATGTAAAGGCTAGGAAGTTGCCTCATTAGGACCAGGACTAGACTATATGCCTATAAAAAGAGGCAGCAAAGTATCATGCATGTCCTTGGAGCTAACAGATGTCTCCTTAGTGCATGAAAGTAATGGGTAAAGTCAACATCCTGGCTAAAAAGAATGCATTTTGTTTGTGGATGATATAGACAATAGCCTTTGCTTTCAAAATTGAGCCCAACAAAAATGCATTTCATTGTTTTATCACCCAATTTCATGGTCGCAAGTGAGCAACCGATGTCTTGTGACCATGCCATGCCTCATATGGAGCGACAAACTACAATGCTTTAGTGGGACACCTATTAAGTACATATGTTGCACACATGATAGCCTCAAGCTTGAAACTATGTGGTAACGCCTGACTCTTGACCATACACCTTGCCATTTCCATGAGTGACTTTTTCTTCCATTCAAGAAATCCATTCTATTGAGGTGTATATGTCACTATTTATTGATGTTTTATCCCAAATTCAGCCAAAAATGCATTAAAGTCAAAAGAAATATATTCCCCCGCTCGATCAGAATGGAAGACGCCCATTTTACTTGCTAATAGATTTTCAACCAAAACCCAAAACTCTTTGAAGCACATAAACACTTGGGACTTTTCTTTCAATGGATAGACCAATGCATGCCTGGAAAAAACATCTTTGAAAGTCAAGAAGTAAAGATAGTTTCCAAAAGAAGGTGTCTGTGTTGGTGCATTTACTCCAAGCATAAATGTTTTGCCACTTATCCTAAAGTTCATGTTTGCATTCATGTATTAGCACATGAATGATGTCTTGTAAAAGATTAATTTGTCTTTACTCCTTGTAATAATCCATATGAGAAAAGACCTCCAATTACCAGTTCTTAGGAGAATCTTTCCATGAATTATTTGGTGAGGATTTATAAAGATTCGAATTCAAACTTGAATCTTTGCTCCAACAAAAGGCTATAAAAGAGGACTATCTAGTCGCATGGAGATGAAGCTAGAAGAGCTTGATTTGAAGAGAAATTCAAAGGGATTTCATATGGATATTGAGCTAACTTTATAGATTTACCATTGCCTTCACATTGTGCAATCACTCATTGCCAATGGCAATGTAATCTATGTGCATTAGTACATATTGTTTTCTCATATCTCATCTCTTCTACTCTATCATGTAACACTCAAAATAGTGAACTTTAGAGATCCATTTTGCAGCAAGTACTTGATCATTTGTAGTGGTTTAAATTGGTATAGATTCATTAAATTGTCTATGATATTGCTACAAAGTCTCACTTTGATTGCCTCAGCCATTCTCAAGTTGTGTGTAAACCATTGCACTCCATTTTGCATACTATAAACTTCTTAAACTGTCAAGATGCATCTGTGATTTGCTAAGCATCATTCTCTGAGCATAGTTTATCATTTCAAGTGAAATAGCTTGCACATGTTAGCTACTTACTTAACTATATATTCCCAAAAGGATTTTATTTAATTGTTAGCTGAGAAAGAGAACCGTTCATTTCTCTAAGCAGGTTTGATGACCAAAATAGCAAGTTTTGGGTCATATTGAAAAGTCCAAGGACTCTGTTTTGATCCTATGATTTAAGATCTCTGATCTTTTTTTACCTCATATAAGGAATTTTAAGACTTCCTTACAAACTTGGGAAGTACTATCTTCATACTTCTCATCAAATACAAGGGCCAAAAAGATCCAGCTTTGGATGGAGTTCAGAACCTTGAAGAAGCAACCAAAGAAAAGTGTAGATGACTATGTGAACAAGATGAAGAATGTAGCTAATCAACTTGGGAGTCTTGGAGAAGAAATAGAAGAGGAGTAGATAGTGAGGTAGATCATAAATAGCATCAAGGCTAACAACAAATGGGAGTCTTTTACCACAACAATGGACCTATACATGGAGATGCAAATACCTGACCTCAATACATTAATGGAACAAATCTTAACACATGACACAAAGCTCAAGAAGAATGGAGATACTTCTAGAGGTAATAAATCTTCTACCCTTTACACAGATAAAAGTAAAAGAAAAGATAAAGGAAAAGGTGAAAAGAATGAAGAAGATGCAACTACCTCTCAAGTGAATTTCACAAGTAGAGGAAGAGGTACTAGAGGAAGGTGTAGAGGAGGAAAGTAAGGCACGGGGGACCATACAAGTCTTCACCTTGCAACATTTTTGGCTTGACGAATCACACCACAGATGAATGCTTTAGGAACACAGAAAATCAGGGAGCAAGAGACTTCCTCAAAGAAGGCTATGGACAATCAAAAGTCAGGTTCAATGATGGAAGAAACAACTACCATCACAATTATAACCAAGGCTACAAAAACAACTATCAAGGAGGCTATAGTGGAAGGAGAGATTACAACAACTATACAGATGATCAAGACAATTCCCTATCACTCATGAATATGATAGCCAAGCAAGGTAAAAATAATGGGTACCTATTTTATATAGATTCTGGTTGCTCCAATCATGTAGTAGGCAATGTAGCAATATTATCTAACCTTGAAGAACCCAAAAGAAAGCATGAAGTTCGGATAGGTGATGACACTAGGCACTCACAAAGAAAATTAGAAATGTTAAAGCATCTGATGGTAACATGAATCTTCTAAGTAGGGTTTTTTATGTGCTAACAATAACCAAGAATCTAATCAGTTTTGGATAGATTATTGAGAAGGGTTTACATGTAAGACTCAAAAGGCATGGAGCATATGTGGAGAAGTCAACCAAGCTTTAAGAGGATTGCAAAAGGTGAGAAATCTGGTAGACTTTTTACCTTTGAAATTGAAGATACAAGAAATATTGTTCTCTTCACATATAAGGACCAAACCCTATTTGAATTGGAGATATGGCATACGAGACTAGAACATATGGGTGAAATGAAATCAAAGCAAATATGCAAGGATGAGAGTGTGCTTGGCAACCCAAAATGTGTCCACGCAACTCATGATTTACAAATGT
Source organism: Ceratopteris richardii (assembly GCA_020310875.1). NCBI lineage: Eukaryota > Viridiplantae > Streptophyta > Polypodiopsida > Polypodiales > Pteridaceae > Ceratopteris > Ceratopteris richardii. Next base: position 162,710,509 of record CM035429.1, on the reverse strand, counting down.
GGAGCATGCCAATTTGGCAAGTCACATAGGTAATTATTCAACAAAAGAGGATACACGTATGAAGACTACTTGGAGCTTTTACACATAGATGTGTGGGGTCCTAGTAGAGAGCCATCAATTTCACACACAAGATATTATATCTCATTCATAGATGACTATAGTAGGTGGACAATACTTTATTTTTTGAGGCATAAAGATGAACTCTTCACTTATTTCAAGAAGTATTTAGCATTGGTTGGGAATCAAATAGGTAAAAGTTTGATGAGGCTCACATCTGATGGAGGTGGTGAGTATTTTGCACATGAGTTTGAATCCTTCTTATAGGAAAGAGGCATAAAGAGAGAGACTACAACAAGGTACACTCCTAAACAGGGTAGGATGGCAGAGAGCATAAATAGATTAATAGTAGAGGCTCCAAGATCAATGTTGAATGAGAAAAACCTCCTTGATTATCTATGGGCACAAGTTGTTCCCACATCCCCTTACCTAATAGATAGGCTTCCATCCAAGTCCCTTGATGGGATGACACCTTATGAGGCATGGAATGGTAGGAGACCTTCTTTAGATCATTTCAAGATCTTTGAGTGGATACCTTATGCACACATACCCTCACAGATTAGAGCAAAGCTTGTTCCCAAAGTTGAAAGATGCATATTTATTGGCTATGATTAGAATAAAAAAGGATATAGGTTATATAATCCCACTGACAAGGGATTTATAGTTAGTGGGGATGTGATATTTTATGCATATAAATCTTGGTCTGAAGATGAGTGCAGGAAAATAAAACTACCTTATGATTTAGAAAATGATTTTCTAAATTTGCCAAAAGAAGAACCACATACATCACAGGATGTCAACTCAGAAGATGAAGAACAAATTCATTTTGATGGTTGGAACTCCAAGGGTGAAGCAAAGCCCAAAAAATTGGAAGACATTCTAGAGTCATCCAATCAAGCACTTAGAAGATCTCAAAGGGAAAGAAAGAAACATATAAGGTATGGCTATGACACATCACTAGTTACAAAGCATTCTATATACATAGCGAAAGACTTTATGTCAAGGGAACCTTCTTCATTTGAAGAAGCCAACAATAAAGAAAAATGGAGAGAAGCTATGCAGGAGGAAATTGAAGCACTTCAAGATAATAACGCTTGGGATTCAGTTCCCAAAAAACCATTCATGAACGTAATAGGATCCAAGTGGATTTACAAAGTGAAAAGAATTCAGATGGCACAATAAACAGGTATAAAGCATGGCTAGTAGCAAAGGGTTTTGCTCAAACCCATGGAGTGGATTATGAAGAGAGCTTCTCACTTGTAGCCAAAATGCTAACCATTAGAGTTTTAGTAAGTATTGCTACTTCAAAGAATTCAGGATATGAAGACAAAGACAAACCTAATTATGTATGTAAATTAAGGAAGGCACTGTATGGTTTAAAGCAAGCTTCTAGAGCTTGGAACCATAGGCTAGTCACATACTTTCAAGACAAAGGTTTTGTTCCAAGCAAGGTGAATTCTTCATTGTTCATTAAGAAAACAAAGTGAGAGGTTATTTATTTATTTGTTTATGTGGATGACATTGTCATTATAAGAAATGATGCCAACAACATGAAGAAGATTAAAATCTAGATGAAGGAGAAGCTCAAGATCAATGACCTTGGATTGATTACATATTTTCTTGGATTAGAGATTGTTTATACAGATTGTGGTGTTATCATTACTTAGAGAAAGTATATGCATGATATACTAGTTAAGTTCAAAATGGGAAATGCAAAAATTGCAGGCACCCATAGAATTGAATCAGAAACTTAGTGCTCATGAAGGAGAGCTGCTTGAAGACATTACAGGTTATCAAATTCTTGTTGGGGGACTCAATTATGCAACCCTAACAAGAGTGGATATATGCTATGGAGTGAGTACATTGAGTCAATTCATGGAAACAATTAGAAAACCTCACATGGAAGCTGCCAAAATGATCTTAAATTACTTGAAGGGTACAATAAATGAAGGCCTCTTTTATTCATTTATGTAAGACTTGCATATCAAGGTATATTTTGATACAAATTGGGCTAGCTCAAAAGATGATTGGAGAAGCACCTCTAGCTACTTATCTTTTATACGCTCTAAGTTGATTTCATGGTCATCAAAGAAATAACCAATTGTGGCATTGTCACCAATTGAAGGTAAGTATAGGGGACTTGCAAATGCAACACAAGAAGCAATGTGGTTAAAGCTACTCTTCTCAGAGTTGAGGCTACATACATACACTCCAATGATCTTTGGAGATAATACTAGCTCACTGCATTTGGCTTCTAATGTTGTTTATCATGCAAGGACTAAACACATTAAAGTGCATTATCATTACGTGAGAGAGAAGCTACTTAGCAAAGGCATACAATTGTCCTATGTATCAACAAACTTGCAATGTGCAGATATGCTAACTAAACCTTTGGATGGATCCAAATTGAATAGGTTCAAGATGAGGATTGGAGTGGAGGAGATTAAACAGAGTGAAGTTCAAGCATGTTAGGCTTGAGAGGGAGCTGTTGGTGCATTTACTCCAAGCCTAAATGCTTGACAATTATCCTAGATTTCATTTGTGCATTCATGTATTAGCACAAGAATGATCTCTTGTAAAAGATTAATTTCTTTTTACTCTTTGTAAAAACCCGTATGAGGAAAGACCTCCAATTAAGAGTTCTTAGGAGAATCTTTCCACAAAGTATTTGGTAAGGATTTATGGAAAATCAAGTCCTAGAACGTAAGGACACTTTTAGGTAAAGATTCAAATTGAAACTTGAATTTCGGCTCCAACAAAAGGCTAAAAGAGTACTATCTAGTCACATGCAGATGAAGCTAGAAGAGCCCGATTTGAATGGAAATTTAGAGGGATTTCATATCGATATTGAGCTCACACTATATCTCTACCATTGCCCTCACATTGTGCAATCATTCATGTCCAATTGAAATGTATTTTATGTGCATTAATACATAATGTTTTCTCATATCTCATCTCTTCTACTAATTTGTCATGTATCACTCAAAATAGTGAATTTCACTCATCCATTTCCCAGTGAGTGCTTGATCATTTGCACTCATTTACGTTGGTATAGATTTGTATGATTGTATTGTTTCTTGCTATGAAGTTTCACTTTGATTGCCTCAGCCGATATCAAGTTATGTGCAAAACTTTTCACTCTCGTTTGCATATTGTTAACTTCTTAAAATATCGGGATGCATATTTGACTTGCTAAGCATTATTCTCTTAGCATAGTTTATCATTTTAAGTGAAATAACTTGTAAACATTAGCAACCCAATTAAATTAGATATGCCCAAAGGGATTTTTTGCAACTATTAATAGACAAAGATAACTGTTCATTTCTGTGAGCACGTGTGATGACCAAAATAACACGTTTTTGTTCATAGTGAAAAGTCCAAGTAATCTTTTCTGATCCAATGATTTGAGGATCACCTTCCAAAGTAGTTGGGTGATTATTTGTGCTTCCTAGAAAGCTCAAGTGGCATACTTTGCACCAATCAACGTGGTTCTAGCTGGTGTGAGTCAAGAATTTGTAGCACCATCTCATCTCTGGAAGGTTTCCACTATCTCCTCCAATAGTCATGCATAGGACCACAGACATTTTTGGTGCAATGAAGCCCAAGCCTACATACTTGATGAATACAAATAAGCTTGATGTATTAGCATATCACTTGATAACCTTCATATGTACAACCTCTTGTAACTTTGAGTCTAATTACTCATTTTAAAAGTGAGGTAGACCCACGAGGAGTTAGGAAGCTTGGAATCTCGTATCATTTGGTATTTAAAGTGAAGAGAGAATCAATCCTAAACTTTAGGATTAATTTTAGGTGAGGATTTGAATTTGAATTCAAATTCTTGGCTCCAACACAAAGCTCTAAAAGTTGATAAGAAAATCCCATGTATATCTCAAGGTTCTGAGATCATTTCCTTGTACCGTCTTTGAGAGGAGGAGCTCACTGTTGGTGCAAGACAAGCCTACACACATTGGCTTGGAACATTGGAACTTTGGAAGACTTGGCTTGGTTATCAATCTTGAAGACTTCACATAAAGCTTGGAACTTGAAGGTTTAGCTTGGAACCTTTGAAGGATATATTTACAAGAATCAAGAACCATAGGAACCTAGTCTTATTGTTCTTACCATTTATCTCATGTAAAAGTCTATATGACTTTAACCACTCTTGTAATCACACCTACTTGAGAGAGTCATGGAAAAGTAGATGATGTGATTGAGGGAATATCTCCTTATATTTAGATGCTAGATTGAAGGGAGCCAAAACTTGAATTCAAAATTCAAACTCTTACTTAACTCCTATAAAATGGCTAGTAAAAAAGTCGCGGATACATCAGTTCATATCCCAAGGCTAATCCATCTATCATTGAGTGTGTGTGAGCTACACTATAGCCTACACCTCTGAGTACCATTGGGAATTACATATCATGCCAATGGGAATGTACAATCAATAGATTTAATACATATACTCATATTGATCATCTTTGTTATTCTCTGAGTGTACTCTTCAACTCTGTCAACTTCAACAGGGCATATCTCAAGATCTACTGAACCCAATTGGATGATTCAAAGTGCATTGGATTCAGCTCAAAGTCCACTATACACCTACAAAGTTTCAAGATCATTGGATCAACCATCACAGAGAAATCTCAGTCGGGGTGCTCATTGGTCTGTGACTGTAAGTCTCCTAAAAATCGGGGGTACACCTTATTTTGCTAAAGTGATTTCTCTGAGTGTAGTTTATCATTTCCTTTCATTCCACTTGCAAATGGAAGCTTACTAAGCTAATAGAATATCTCTAGAAGGAATTTTGCTAATTGTAACTACACTGGTCATATTGAGCATAACACTCAGCAGGTGTCAATACCAAAATAGCAAGTTTTTCAGGATTTTGAAGTCACAAGTAGTGTGTCTTGATTTGATCATTACTCATAACATTTGCAAAGCACATATAGGTTTCTTGGTATCATTTGGAAGCTCAAGGAGTCTACTAAGTATATCTGAAGTGAAAGGAGGGCAGGTGTGAAGCAGGTCTAGCAGCACCAACTTGATCTTCTGAGTGCATCCTACCATCACTCCCAACAGTGGTATCAGAGCAAATAAGGTAATCATGGGTGATGGTTTCCCTTCCTTCATTGACAAATTAGACAGGAACAACTACCAAGCTTGGTCATTGAGAATGAAGACCTATCTACAAGGGAGAAGCTTATTTGGATACATATCAGGAGATGAGGAATTGCCCTCATTTAAAGCTAGAGGCCTACCCACCAAGGAAGAGCAAGAGAGACTCAATCAATGGTGTGCAAAAGATGCTTTGGCAAGGTCATATCTTCTAAACTCTATTTCTGATTTTCTTCTATCACACATAAGGAATTGCAAAACTTCCCAAGAGACTTGGGAAACCTTGTAAACTTATTTTTCATCAAGCACAAGGGCCAGAAAGAATCAGCTATGGATTGAGTTTACAACTCTTAGGAAGCAATCAAAACAATCTGTCTCAGATTTTGTCACCAAAGTCAAAGACATTGCAGATCAACTTGCAAGTGTTGGAGAAGAAATTGAGGAAGAGCAAATAGTCAGACAAGTGATCAATGGACTAAAGGCAGATGACAAGTGGGAGAGCTTTACCACAGCAATGGACTTATACATGGACATCCAAGCACCTGATCTAACAACTCTGATTGGACAACTCTTCACACATGAAGCAAAGATCACAAAGAATGGAGAGCAATCAAAAGGTAACAATCCCTCTGCCCTTTATACTGATAAGAAGATAAAAGATAAAGGTAAAAGTAAGAAGGCTGATGAAGAAGGCTCTACCTCCCAAGCAAACTATGCAGGGAGAGGTAGATCTTCAAGAGGTAGGGGCAGAGGAGGTAATTCAGGTAGGGGGAGACCCTACAACCAATCTCCATGCAATATCTGTGGCTTGTCTAACCATACCACAGATGAATGCTACAAAAACTACAAGAACCAAAGAGGAAGAGGTCACCAAAGAGGAGGATACTCTCAAGGCAGAGGCAGATTCAATCAATCTCAAGGCTACCATGGCTACAACAATAATTATAACAACAACTACAATCACAATGGCAACTATCAAGGTGGATACAGAAATAGGAAGGATTACAACAATTATGCAGAGGAGCAAGATGACTCCTTATTGATCATGAATATGACATCTAAGTCAGGTATCAATGATGATCACTTATTCTATATTGATTCAGGTTGCTCTAATCATGTAGCTGGAAATGTTGCATTACTTTCTGATTTGGAAGAACCCAAAGGCAAGCATCAAGTGCAGACAGGTGATGACACTAAACATTCAGTTATTAAAGTAGGCAATGTCAAAACAAGTGATGGTAATCAGAATTTATTGAGCAGAGTGTTGTATGTTCCAACAATCACCAAGAATCTGATGAGTGTAGGTCAGATTGTGGAAAAAGGTCTACAGGTCAGGTTCACTCAACATGGTGCATATGTGGAGGATCCAAGACATGGATTCAGAAGGATAGCCAAGGGAGAAAAATCAGGTAGATTGTTTACCTTTGAACTTGAAGACACTAAGAATATTGCTTTGTACAACTATAAAGATCAAACCCTATCAGAATTGGAGATTTGGCACAAGAGATTAGGTCATATTGGAGAGAGGGCCATAAAACAAATGAGCAGGGATCAATGTGTGCTTGGGATACCTAATGTATCCAAGCAACACATGATATACAACTGTGGAGCTTGTCAATTTGGTAAGTCACACAGATTGCCCTATAACAAGAAAGGTTTTATGCATGAAGATTATCTAGAATTGGTGCATACAGATGTTTGGGGACCTAGCAAGGAGCCATCCATATCAGGATCAAGGTACTATGTGTCCTTCATTGATGATTATAGCAGGTGGACTGTCTTATATTTCATGAAACATAAAGATGAAGTATTTAATTGTTTCAAGAGGTACCTTGCACTAGTTGAAAATCAAACAGGTAGACATTTGAAGAAACTAAGGTCAGATGGTGGTGGAGAATACTTCTCCAATGACTTTGAAGATTTCTTGCAGGAAAGAGGCATCAAGAGGGAGATTACTACAAGGTACTCACCTGAACAAAATGGGGTAGCTGAAAGAAGGAATAGACTCATTGTAGAGACAGCTAGGTCTATGCTAAATGAAAAGAAATTGCCAAATTATCTTTGGGCAGAGAGTGTATCTACTGCCACATATTTAATTAACAGGTTGCCATCAAAGACACTTGATGGAATGACACCCTATGAGGCTTGGCATGGTAAGAGACCATCTCTGGATCATTGCAAAATCTTTGGTTGTGTTGCATATGTGCATATTCCCTCACAGCTAAGGGGAAAGCTAGACCCTAAAGCTGAAAAATGTATCTTCATTGGTTATGATTTGAATCAAAAGGGATACAGATTCTACAACCCCTCAAACAAAGGCTTCAAGGTAAGCAGAGATGTCATCTTTGATGAGAATGATTCATGATATGAAAATGAATGCAGGAAGGTTAGTCTACCTTATGACATGGAAGAAGACTTCCCCAAGCTTATCAAGCAAGAACCAATTCAGAAAGAGGACACAAGCTCAGATGATGAAGACACCATCAGCATTGAAGAGTTCAAGGCTTGGAAATCCAAAGGGAAGATGAAGATGAAGCAACTAGAAGATAATCCAGAATCCTCAACTCAAGCTATGAGGAGATCTCAGAGAGAAAAGAAAAAGCCTATTAGGTATGGGTATGATACTTCACTTGTAACCAAGCACTCTATATATCTTGCAAAGGATCTCTTGAATGAAGAACCAGGTACATTTGAAGAAGCAATCACTAAACCAGAATGGAAGGAAGCAATGGATGAAGAAATGGAGGCTCTCAAGGAAAGTGATACTTGGGACTTGGTACCCAAGAAAGAATCTATGAAGATGATAGGATCCAGATGGATCTACAAACTCAAAAGGAATTCAGATGGTACAATAAACAGGTATAAAGCTAGGTTGTTAGCCAAGGGTTTTGCACAAACCCAAGGCATTGATTATGAGGAGACATTTTCTCCTGTGGCCAAGATGCCAACTATCAGAGTTATGGTGAGTGTAGCTGCATCCAAGAATTGGAACATGTACCAATTGGATGTGAAGAATGCATTCTTGAATGGATGGATATCTGAAGAAGTCTACATGTCACAACCACCTGGCTATGAAGATCCCAAGAAGGTAAATCATGTTTGTAAATTGAAGAAGGCTCTGTATGGATTGAAGCAGGCACCTAGAGCATGGAATTACAGGTTGACAACCTACCTCCTAGACCAAGGATTCATAATGAGTAAAGCAGATACTTCATTGTTTATCAAAAGGAACAATTCAGAGGTAATATACTTGTGTGTCTATGTTGATGACATCATTATTACAGGAAATGATGTTCAGGGAATTAGACACATCAAAGGACAGATGATGAAGGAATTCAAGATTAATGATTTTGGATTATTGAAGTACTTCCTAGGACTTGAATTGGTCTATACAAATTCAGGTATCTTTATTACTCAGAAGAAGTACATTCAGGATATGGTCAAGAAGTTTAATTTGCAGGAAGCTAAAGTATCAAGCACTCCTATGGAGGTCAACCATAAACTCAGTGCTCATGAAGGAGAAGAACTCCAAGACATTACAAGTTACCAGAGTTTGGTAGGTAGTCTAAATTATGCTACCTTAACCAGGATTGATATATCATATGGTGTTAGTGTACTTAGCCAATTTATGCACAAACCAAGAGTACCTCATTTAGAGGCAGCAAAGAAGATAGTAAAGTACCTAAAGGGAACACAAAATCATGGTTTGTACTTTCCTTATTCATCAGACATTGATATTAAGGTATATTCAGATGCAGATTGGGCAGGATGCAAGGATGACAGGAGAAGCACTTCTGGTTACATATGTTTTGCAGGTGATAAACCAATTTCTTGGTCATCCAAGAAACAACCCACAGTAGCTCTATCATCTACTGAGGCAGAGTATAGAGGGCTAGCAAATGCCACTCAAGAAGCTATATGGTTGAAGCTTTATATTCAGAATTGGGTCTATACACAAGGCCACCAATCATCTTTGGGGATAACACAAGTTCTCTTCACCTTGCAGCTAATCCAATTTATCATGCAAGGACAAAACACATAGAGGTTCATTACCACTATGTGAGGGAGAAATTACTTAGCAAAGATATTCAATTGTCATATGTGTCTACTAATATGCAATGTGCAGATTTGCTTACTAAAGCTCTGGATGGAAGCAAGCTATGCAGATTTAAATCCATGATTGGATTGCAGGAAGTAATTGAAGACTAGAGATGAAGACTTGAGCCAAAGTGTTTGGCTTGAGGGGGAGCTGTTGGTGCAAGACAAGCCTACACACATTGGCTTGGAACATTGGAACTTTGGAAGACTTGGCTTGGTTATCAATCTTGAAGACTTCACATAAAGCTTGGAACTTGAAGGTTTAGCTTGGAACCTTTGAAGGATATATTCACAAGAATCAAGAACCATAGGAACCTAGTCTTATTGTTCTTACCATTTATCTCATGTAAAAGTCTATATGACTTTAACCACTCTTGTAATCACACCTACTTGAGAGAGTCGTGGAAAAGTAGATGATGTGATTGAGGGAATATCTCCTTATATTTAGATGCTAGATTGAAGGGAGCCAAAACTTGAATTCAAAATTCAAACTCTTACTTAACTCCTATAAAATGGCTAGTAAAAAAGTCGCGGATACATCAGTTCATATCCCGAGGCTAATCCATCTATCATTGAGTGTGTGTGAGCTACACTATAGCCTACACCTCTGAGTACCATTGGGCATTACATATCATGCCAATGGGAATGTACAATCAATAGATTTAATACATATACTCATATTGATCATCTCTGTTATTCTCTGAGTGTACTCTTCAACGCTATCAACTTCAACAGGGCATATCTCAAGATGTACTGAACCAAATTGGATGATTCAAAGTGCATTGGATTCCGCTCAAAGTCCACTATACACCTACAAAGTTTCAAGATCATTGGATCAACCATCACAGAGAAATCTCAGTCGGGGTGCTCACTGGTCTGTGACTGTAAGTCTCCTAAAAAATCGGGGGTACACCTTATTTTGCTAAAGTGATTTCTCTGAGTGTAGTCTATCATTTCCTTTCATTCCACTTGCAAATGGAAGCTTACTAAGCTAATAGAATATCTCTAGAAGGAATTTTGCTAATTGTAACTACACTGGTCATACTGAGCATAACACTGAGCAGGTGTCAATACCAAAATAGCAAGTTTTTCAGGATTTTGAAGTCACAAGTAGTGTGTCTTGATTTGATCATTACTCATAACATTTGCAAAGCACATATAGGTTTCTTGGTATCATTTGGAAGCTCAAGGAGTCTACTAAGTATATCTGAAGTGAAAGGAGGGCAGGTGTGAAGCAGGTCTAGCAGCACCAACTTGATCTTCTGAGTGCATCCTACCATCACTCCCAACACTCACCACATAGCCCTCTCATCCTACAGTTATTGAGAACTGCCTTATTGCCAATGACCTTGTAATTTTACATGATTTAATCAATACATGTTCATTACCTCCTACTCTCATATCTCTATCACACTCTATCAAAATAGTGACTTTGTTTGAGCTCGTTCTCATTGTGTAGTGCATCCTTTTTTATGATTCAAAGAACGACATATTCATCATGCTTTGATCCTACAAAGTTCCACTGAGTTTGGGTCTTGCAATTGTTGGATATCATTCGATTCATGCTCACTCGTCTGTGACTATGTAGACCCCTAAAAATCAGGAGTGTTGCTTACCTTGCTAAAGATGATTCTCTGCATATAGACTATAATTTTAGATGATTCCACTCATGAATGGTAAATTATTAAGCTAATTGAAGTTCCCCAAAAGGAATTCTACTAATTGCTATTGTATTTAAAGAATTGAGTAAAACATTGAATGTTTGCATCGCTTATGTGACACTAAATTAGATCGTCGCAAATACCGTCGCTAAGTAGCGATGTTATTTGCGAAATTGGCAAACTGGACAACGTTGCATATGCCACGCTCTGGAATGTTAAAAAAAAGAAATTGGATTTCTCCCGGCACATTTGTGCTGGGATTTGGATGCGAGAGCAAGAAGAGACCGAGAGAGAGAGAGAGGAGAGAGAGAGAGAGAGAGAGAGAGAGAGAGAGAGAGAGAGATGCATCTCGTTGAAGCAAGGTATGCGCACACACACACACACTTACACACACATACATATGCATAAGCACACACATATACACACATAGACACACACACATACACATAGACACACACACACATATACACACATAGACACACACACATACACATAGACACACACACACACATACACACAAATACACACACATATACACACATACAAAAATAATGTTGCATACACATGCACACACATATACACATACATATACACACACATACACACATACACTCACATACACACACATACACTCACACATACACACACATACACACACATATACACACATACAAACACATATAAGCATACACACACACATAGAGAGACATGCACACACATACACATACATGCATACATAATGCATATGCATATGCGTACATACATACATAATTACATGCATACACACACATATGCATACATAATGCATATGCATTTGCATACATACATACATACTTACATGCATACACACACATATGCATACATAATGCACATGCATAAATACACATACATAATGCATATGCATACATAATGCACATGCATACATACACATAAATAATGCATAAACACACATATGCATATATGCATACACACACATACACACACGTATGCATACGTACATGCATACACATAGAACATAGACACATACACACATACACACACATAGACACATACACACATATAAACGCATACACACTCATAGACACACACACATACACATAGACACGCACACACATACACACACATACACACATAGACACATACACACATAATGATGCATTCACACACATACACATGCATACACACATACACACACATACACACATACACACACATATATGCATACACACACACATAGAGAGACATACACACATACACATACATGCATACATATGCATACATAATGCATATGCATATGCATACATATGCATACATAATGCATATGCATATGCATACATACATACCTACATGCATACATACACATACATAATGCATACACACACATACACACACCTATGCATACATACATGCATACACATACACACATAGACACATGCACACACATAGACACATACACACACATAAACACATACACACTCATAGACGTGTAGTGACACATACACATAGACACACACACATACACACACACATATACACAAACACATACGCACATAGAAACATACACACATAATGATGCATACCCACACATACACATGCATACACATACATATGCATACATACATGCATACACATACATATGCATACATACATGCATACACATACACACATAGACACATACACACACATAGAAACATACACACACATAAACACATACACACTCATAGATACACACACATACACATAGACACACACACACATACACACACATATACACACACATACACACACAGACACATACACATATACACATGCATACACACACATACACATGCATACACACACATACAGACACATATACACACTCATAGACGTGTAGTGACACATACACATAGACACACACACATACACACACACATATACACAAACACATACGCACATAGAAACATACACACATAATGATGCATACCCACACATACACATGCATACACATACATATGCATACATACATGCATACACATACACACATAGACACATACACACACATAGAAACATACACACACATAAACACATACACACTCATAGATACACACACATACACATAGACACACACACACATATACACACATATACACACACATACACACACAGACACATACACACATACACATGCATACACACACATACACATGCATACACACACATACAGACACATATACACACACATACACACATACACACACATATATGCATACACACACATAGAGAGACATACACACATATACACATACATGCATACATAATGCATATGCATATGCATACAATGTACATACATACTTACATTCATACATAATGCAAATGTATAGATACATACACACACATAAACACATACACACATAGACACATACACACACATGAACACATACATACTCATAGATACACACACATACACATAGACACACACACACATACACACACATATACACACACATACACACATGGACACATACATAATGATGCATACACACACATACACATGCATACACACATACAAACACATATACACACACATACACACACATATATGCATACACACACATAGAGAGACATACACAAACATACACATACATGCATACATATGCATACATGCATACATATGCATACATAATCCATATGCATATGCATACATACCTACTTACATGCATACATAATGCACATGATTACATACACATACATAATGCATACACACACATATGCATACATAATGCATACACACACATACACACATATGCATACATAATGCATATGCATATGCATACATACATACTTACATGCATACATAATGCACATGCTTACATACACATACGTAATGCATACACAAACATATGCATACATAATGCATACACACACATACACACATATGCATACATACATGCATACACATACACACATGGACACATACACACACATAGACACATACACACACATAAACACATACACACTCATAGATGCATAGCAACATATACACACACACATATACACACACAAACATACACACATAGACACATACACACATAATGTTGCATACACATACATACACATGCATACACATACACACACATAGATACATACATACACATAGATACATACACACTCATAGACACACAAACATACACATAGACACACACACACACATACACGCATAGACACATACACACATAGACACATACACACATAATGATGCATACACACACATACACATGCATACACACACATATGCATAAATACATGCATACACATACACACATAGACACATACACACACATAGATACATACATACACATAAACACATACACACTCATAGACACACACACATACACATAGAGACACACACACAAACACACGTAGACACATACACACATAATGATGCATACACACACATACACATGCATACACACATACAAACACATATACACACACATACACACATACACACATATATGCATACACACACACATATATGCATACACACACACATAGAGAGACATACTCACACATACACATACATGCATATATATACATACATAATGCATATGCATATGCATACATCCATATATACATACATGCATACATACACATACATAATGCATACACACACATATGCATACATAATTCATACACAATGCATACACACACATATGCATACATACATGCATACACATACACACATAGACACATACACACACATAGATACATACATACACATAAACACATAAACACTCATAGACACACACACATACACATAGACACACACACACACACATATATACACACACAAAAACACACATAGACATATACACACATAATGATGCATACACACACATACAAACACATATATACACACACACATACACGCATATATGCATACACACACACATAGAGAGACATACTCACACATACACATACATGCATATATATACACACATAATGCATATGCATATGCATACATACATACATACATACATACATACATGCATACATACACATACATAATGCATACACACACATATGCATACATAATGCATACATAATGCATACACACACATAGACACATATGCATACATACATGCATACACATACACACATAGACACATACACACACATAGGCACATACACACACATAAACACATACACACTCATAGATGCACAAACATCCACATAGACACACACACATATACAGACACATATACACACACACATACACACATAGACACATACACACATAATGATGCATACACACACATACACACATACACACACACATACACGCACATACATACACACACATGCATACATACACATACTTAATGCATACACACATACATATGTACACGTATATATATTGATTTCTAACCATTTTGTTTTATATGCTAGGTATTATGGATCCCAATAGAGAGAGAAAGGAAAAACTCACTCTCATAAGAAGTCTTATGAGAGCAAGAGTTCCATCTGATACTCTAGGGGCCATCATGTGTGATTACTCAGAGATGTTTGATGAGGAGCTGGACTGTACGATCCAGATGCTTACCCAACGATCAGACGAGGGCTCTTCTGTGGCTCCACATGTAGGAAGAGAGCTATGTGCTCATAGGTATGTTTTTTTTAAGTAAACGTTTTTAATGATATTATAAGACATATTTTTATTTATTTTTATCTATCTATTTTTAGGACACCTATACCACCTCCAAATCTTGATAGCAGAGGAGAGTTGCCTATGAGGACATGCATAGGCACCTTAGGACTAGAGTGTGATATAGAGCCAGAGGGGAACATTGTGTACATAGGAAATGGATTGGAGTTCAAGAGAAGAATGGGGGCACTATGCGACTCTTACCTGCGCTTTGTCCACTTACTATGGAAGTAAGTAAAAATTTTACATATAAATTGAAATAAATATCTTATGTTTTATTTACATTATGTTTTTTATTTTTGTAGTGAGCATGATGAGAGGGATAAAAAATATGTACTTAGTTCACTTGAGATAGAGTTTGGGACAGGATGGTTGCTTAAGTGGTGTCTAAAAGAGATGTGGACACTTATGGCTCATCGTCGCGATAATGCACGGTATGCACTACTTTTATGTATATATATGTCGATATGAGTATGTGTGTTTATGCATGTATGTATGTATATGAGAGAGAGAGAGAGAAAAGAGTGAGACTAGAGGTATAAATACACGCATACACACACATATACATCATACATGCACATTTACACACATATACACATACATGCACATTTATACATACACACACATACATGCACATTTTTACACACACATACACATGCATGCAGTGACACACATATAATGAATACACGTAGACACATACACATACTCACATACACGTACACATACACATACACATGCATAATCATATGTACACACACATAAGACTCATATAATCATGTTTACATGCATATATACATATACACATGCATATATACACACACACACAACACATGCATATGCACATATAGATACACATACAAACACAACACATGCAAAAATCCTAAATTGAAAACACTAATTTCGATATTAGGGTTATGTATATGTACACATTGCATCTATTCCACCAACGTCCTACTAGAGAGATGTCTCTCCTCCCAACCTTATGCCTCTATATATAGCTACCCCAATCAACGAGGATCATCATATATAAAGATATATACACATCATGTAGATAGGATACATAAATATAAAATGGAGTAGATATATTATGCATCACACATACATGCCTAAATGCACACATAAATATATATAGATACATGCATACATATTTACATGTACACATTTACACATAGACATACGTGTATATATATATATATACATATATATATATATATATATATATATATATATATATATATATATATATATATATATATATATATATATATATATATATATATATATATATATATATACATCACATATACATGCCTACATGCACACATAAACATATATATACATGCATACTTATTTACATGTACATATTTAAACATAGACATATATACATATATACATATATACATGTACACAATTATAAACACTTGCATATATTACATGAATACATGAATATTTTACATAAATGCATATGCATATATACACATATGCATAATTAACACATGTATACATATGTCACACACATGCAAACACATACATATACCTGAAATACATATATATGCATACTAACATATGTATACATATAATACACATGAATACACACACATATGCATACATACATGAAGAAAATTTGCTCCTCGAAGATAAAGCTATATATAAAATAATTAGGCATACCCCCGAGCTTCATGTTCTAACTTAGAAAAACATGATTTCATCTCTCTAGTAGGATTCATCGTTATTCAAGTTAATAAAAAAATCTATTATTTGATATCCATTTAGAAGCTTCAAGTTATTGATCGATAGCTAGAGTAGAATTTACTATCTAATGTGCTCATATGTTTTCATTATTGCCATCATTTTTGTAAGACATCAATATAGTCTCATCTTCATTATCCTTATTCATTTCATTTATTTCTTCTATTGTTAAATCTATGTTCTCATGAATCACATCATCTATTGATGGATTAATATCTATTTCTGGTAATTCCTCTTCCTCATGAGTAGAATCAGCATGTAGAGAATTATCCTCTTCATTAAAAAGATTAGTATCATTATCACGTATAATGATTCTAATTTCTATTTGAGATGTTGATGTATCAGTATTTGATGTTGAATCATCAAGAGGACTTTCTTCGATCTCTCTAACAATAGACTGTTCAAACAATGACCTACCTCTAGGTTGCGCATGAATGACTTGCCACCAAGGATGAGCATCTGGGTTTTTATAAAAAAATGCTTGTTCAATATGCCTAGGAAGAATATATGGTTCTTTAGTAGATCGCATTACCTTGGAAGAATCAATTGCCCAAAACCCAGATAATTCCTTTCTTAATGTGGAATTACTACCTTTATACTCGGCTCGAAACCACTCAACCTTCAAAATGACCTATCAAAATATATAACAACAAAAACCCATTATTAGGTGCTTAAAAAAATAACTAACTCTATAAAAAAAAAAAAACTTTTTTCTACCTGTTTGAATGTACGAAATGAAATTTCGTAGATATCAACAATAGTTCCTATGTAACCAAGTTCGCTATCGATAAGGTTCGTGTCTTTTGAGCTAGCACATGATAGTTGCTTGAAAGAAGCAACAATAATAGAATCCTCTATTTTACGTAAAGAATCAATGGCTTTGATTCCAATATGCTGTCCAAAAGCCCACATATTAGTGAACATTCGAGCTTGCAAAATAAATTCAATTAGTAAATAGAAACTAACATACATATATGAAGGTGCTCTAGCTAAAAGGTGCTCTTGGAGGTCTACGCCATCCATAATTCACTAATAGTTCATCATTGGCATGTAATGTAGTAATAGCATTGACAACTATGTATCTTGATACATCTCTACTCATGTATGGTGATTCATGACTATTTTTACGCTCCTCAAATGTGCAATTAGTCCTTGAACTATTATGTAACCCTCGACTACTATTTATTCAACCTACTATATTTCCATGTGTGTAAGGTCTTCCATCAATATATAATCTTTCATTTTCTGCATGTAAAATCCTTCTACTAGTAAGGGATGCTGCGTTCAAGCATATTCCATAAGTACTCATACTTTGAACATAACGTGAAAGTCGATGCCAATCTCCCCATCCATATATAGGATCACAAAATGACGTAAGAGTGACTTAAGAGTTTGGAGGCACATACAAATCCTCTACAATAAAGAGACCACGACCAACATTAGTAATAGTGGATGGAGCAATCATATAGCGATTACCCCAAAAGTTGAAAACCTCTCCATCTAAAGGAAGTGGTCCTCTATTCCATCCTCCATATGTTCTTCTATCATATGTTTATACTAAAGAACGACCACAAGCTGGCAATGGATAATCTCCAGCTGTTTCATTCTCTAAACCAGGAGGTAGAGGATTTCTAGAAACCTCTGCTTGTAATTGATGAACAGCAAGTCCATGACGTGTATGAGGTATATTAACATTATGAGAGAAATTATCATCATCATCATCATCGAGCAAGTATTCCTGTATATCAATAGTAATTTGATTTTATATATGGTTTTTAAATAAAATAATGACATTAATATATATAGAAAATACATACCCAAGCATTATCACGTTGACCAGGTGATGGTGCACGCTCAAAAGTACCATACTTTGCCTCATGTTCAATACATTCCAATCGTGGTCTTCGATACGTGCCATAACAAGAGTTACACCAACATATAATATGCTCTTGATAGTAAAATTCATCATAATTCCTATCGGAGGACACATGTGAAGTCGTTGCATGGGTAGGATGTGTTGGAGGACCGTCTAATTGATCAGAATCTGCACATAATAAGAAACAAAAAGAATATAAGTTATGTATCCATCAAATATATTTAAAATTAAATGTTTGATATACTTACAGTATAAAGTCATTGCACGATGAGGAGACGGTGGTGGAGTTTTATACGTATTTACACATGCACACATATTCACATATACACATTTACACATACACACATATTCACATATACACAACTACACATTATTGTGGGATAAATGCATGTATTTTGTATGAATGAGTGGATATGCATGCATGTGTGTGTACATATATATGTGGATATGTATATGTGTGTTTATGTTATATGTATGTATATGTGTATATGTATAAATATATGTATGCGTATATTTTTGCATGTATATGTGTATGTGGGTATGTGTATGTGTATGTGTGTGTATATATGTGAATGTATTCTGATTTTTTTTTCTATTTGAGATTAAATTATCAGGAGATATTGTATGGTGGCAAAAATAAGAGACGAGCTAACATACCACCTGAGACATGGTAGTTTTTTCGTAGACAGCTACGTCTTCAGGAGTCATTTCCTCACTAGAAGGTACACAAATTAATAGTCTATATTTCTAATTTTTATATATTTTAGTAATTTTTTACATTTAATTTATGTATTTTTTTCTTGAATAAAGAGGCTGCTGCAAAGAAGAGAGTGGAGTCGAGCCACACATCGCACCTAGAACAAATGGGCCATAATGGTTTTGTAGCTACATTTGTACGTATATGTGTTATTGTGAGTATATTTTTTATTTTAGTAAAAATGCAAGCAACTAATCTTTTTTATTTGTTTCAATGCAGCAGAAGGATTATGGCCGATATCGTACGAAACATGAGATCCAGTATGCTACACATTTTGGATATCGGCGTTTGAGCGAGTATATGCAAGATCATCCTCATGCCTTTGTGAGTATTTTTAAATTTTATATAATTATTTTGTTTTTTGAATGGTTTAATTGTTTTATTTATTTATGTTTGTTCTATGTAATACAGGAGTATTATGGAGAGATAAATATGGATGAGGTGGAGAGACAGACACAGGAGGGACGATCTCGATCGTCAAAGGGTGATCATGACAATGAGGATGAGGAAGATCAGGATGATCATGATATTGCTGATGATGATGATGATCATGATGATTAGGATTTTACTTGATTATGACATTGGATTATATGTATGTACATTGATATATATATATATATATATATATATATATATATATATATATATATATATATATATATATATATATATATATTTTTTTTTTTTTTCATTTCCGTTATGTTTTGAATTGTGTGTATGGTATTAAGTAATGAAGAATTTTGTTCTATTTATTGTTATTATTGTTTATATTAAGCATGTGTTTTAAAACTTTAATTTTATAATTCATTCATATGTGTGTACCTAAGTGTATATGTATGTAGTGTATATGTATGTATGTGCATGCGTATGTGTGTGTATATGTATGTATGTGCATGTGCATGTGTAAGTGTATATGTGTGTATGAGTATGTGCATGTGCATGTGTATGTGTGTGTATATGTATGTGCATGTATATGTGTAACTCTATGTGTATATCTGTGTATGTGCATGTATATGTGTATATGTAGGTATGTGCATGTGTGTGTGCATGTGTATATGTGTTTTAATACTTTAATTATATAATTCGTTCATATCTGTGTACCTAAGTGTATATGTATGTGTGTGTATATGTATGTATGTATGTATGTGCATGTGTATGTGTGTGTATATGTATGTATGTGCATGTGCATGTATAAGTGTATATGTGTGTATGAGTATGTACATGCGCATGTGTATGTCTGTGTATACATTAGGGGAAAAAATGAACCCTGCATGGGCCTTGTAAGGATCCCTAATTTTTAGGGATTAAGCTTAATTCTGTTCTTGTTTAAGGGGACAAAGTGCATTTAATAGGGCACTTTTTAGTAGGCTGGAGTAGGCTTTTTTTTAGGCTTCAATAGGCCTCTCTCTTTCTTATTCTAGAGAGAGAGAAAGAGAATCTACTTTCCACATCATCAAACTCGTACATGTATTTGAATAAAAAAATGAATTTTTTTAAAAAGTCTCATTTTCAGTGTATATTAACTCAAAAGAGCCTATTTTTTAATATATATGTCAGAAGTTACTTTTCGGGCCCATTTTCTAAAGTTTCTTTTAGAAAAAGTATAATTTTCAAACTCCCTCCAAAAGTAAGTGCCACATCATCAAATCCGTGACTATGCTTCCCCCAAAAAATGACTTTTTTCAAATTTTATCATTTTCAGCCATACTCAGTGGAAAAATACACTTTAACCCATACACATACAAGAGAACACATTTTTTGAGCAAAACCTATGCTTTAGACTCCCTTCCAACCGGTTTTTCATCTTTGTTTTTGATATTGTTGGTCATTAGCAAAGATGGTGTTGACATGTATCACAAACTTCACAGTAGAACGTCCTCATGCTCCTGCATCAACAAGTATCCATGTTCGTGTGCCTAGAGAGTTTGCTCCAAATACACGATGCAACAATGATGCCAATTCTCAAAATGAACGTCGTGCAGCTAGAGAAAAAAGTATTGATCTTTGGGCTCATGGTTCACTCTATCCTCTTGATCCAATATCTTCTTACCATCCAACATTCCATAACCTCTCAACTTTACTTCAGTTCATTGGTGCGGGTGAAGCTGGACTATTAGGTTACTGCAAGAGATTATCTACACATTCACTTGCTACTGCTAAGTATTGGTTCCAACAACATCACATCCATCATATGAGGGTGGTCACTTTAGAAAGCACAATCATATCTTTACAAAAACAACTTGCAGATTTGGAACAGGATACTGAAGCAAAACAAAGCACAATTTCAAAGTTAACTGCCAATCTCCAGCAGCTGAAAGAGACTCCACTTGGTATGAGACATAGGAAAAGATCATTGTCATCCTTTGAAGCTCTTTCAAAAGGTGGTGGAGCACGCAAACGACGTATATATGCAACAAGGTGAGTGTTTGTTTTACTTTTATATGTTTTAATGAAGATTTGTAATGGAATATTTCATTGTGTAGGTCGTTTATTGAAGACATAACTGCTTCATCAACAACACAAGACCAATTCAAGCTGATGAATAGCTGTATAAACACCAAAGAAATCACTTCTGCTTTAGACTCACGCATAGGAAAGTGTATTAGAGTTGTTGTTGAAGCTGAGTTTTCAAAGAAGTTAAAAAATCTTATCACAGTGCAAGATGTGCAGGCAATATGTGACGAAGCAGGCATCAGTAGAAATGGGTATACTGCAATGTACACCCTTCTCAGGCAAGCCTTACAATCACAAGGTATTTCTCAAAGTATATTTCCATGCCCATATAAATTGTCTATCAATAAAAAAACTTCAAATGAGGATGTGACTCGTACTATTGGACAATATTTATTCATAGAAGAAACTATGCCTGCCTCTATTTATCATCCAAATATTCCGAAGAAGCAATCAAAAATCCTATCTACACAAGGATTTACTTACACTAAATTCAACAATATATTTGTGGATCTTCAGAAGCTTCAACAAGCAATGGTTCACTTTTATAGTTCAACAATCAAAGGTACCCCTACTACATTTTATTTGGTGTTGAAGTTCTATTGCATTCAAGTGTCATATTAAGATAATGTTTTCTCCTTTGTGCAGACTGTAATGTTAAGTTAAAGTTCATACTGAAGCTTGATGAGTGTCAAATCATAAAGGGTCGGCGACTAGAAAGGTTGAGTGTGACGCTAATGAACGAAATTATGGACCATGCAATGAGTGATGAAACTTTAGGAGGGAGGGACCATTTGACTTACAGTGTGCAATCAGAGAGAGATATCTGGTGGTTAGGTGCTATAGAAGTTCCCAAAGAAACAAATAATGTTATTTCATGGATTTTTAGTAGGACTCCGTGGATTACGGAAGTAATCTCTTCTCAAATACATGGGCAAAAGCTTTTTGTAGATGATATAGGTGATTTTGATGTAGAATGGCATTTGGGTGGAGACCTTAAGAGTATAAAATGCATGTTAGGTTGTAAACAAGGAGCATCTTCTCTCTATCCTTGCCCATATTGTACACAAGGTTACAAAGGATCTAAGAGACAGTCTAAACATGCAAGGGCATTGACGAGAGTTGATGACTCTAAAGAAATTGATGAAACAGACTCATTGAATCACAGGGAATGGGAGATATCACTTTTGAGGTGTCCAATGTTACAGGAACCGACTCGTGATAAAATAAGCAATGATTGGAACCCCATTATCCCATTTCCATTAGTCAATGTTCACTTTTGTACTTTGCATGCATTCATGAGGATCTTTGATAGGCTTTTGAAGCTCCATGTTGAATATGCATTTGCAATGAAACCACTAGAGAGGTCTACAATAGCAATCCAGAAAATAGAAGATCTTTTGAATTCTATAGGTTGTCATGGTGGCCACGTATCTTTAGTTGTTAAGAAGTATGGTGAGTCTCAAGTGATTTTACAACAAGTTTCAATGACTGGGAAGAAGGCACGACGTTTCTTTAAAAAAGATGTGAATAGTCAAGATGATGGGAAAGGGGAGCTTTGGAAGGACCTCTGTTCAATTACAACTGACAATGATAGTCAGGTTGATCTCATTAACAAGCGAAAGAAGGTTTGGTCATCGTTTGATCAATTGTTACATTTGATGTGTTTGGCTTCCACTAATGCTTCACAACGAGAATTATTCCAAGTGACTTTGAAGGAGTTTACACAGTCATTCATCTTATCTTGGGGAGAAAGCAACATTACACATTACATAGTAAGTTTCGCTTACATTTTTTTATTTGGTCTTAAACACTATGTGTATATCTTATTGACCAGATCATAGCATATTCTTTTTGCACATGGAGCATATTTTATGAATCGATATGGGTCACTGGACATTTTTAGTACACAAGGAATGGAGAAGTCACATTATAGGGCTAGAGGTGTTTACTTTAAAAACACTCGTCATGGGGGTGGTCTACTCCAATCAAACTATTTAGAAGAAATGTTCAATTGGTTCTTTCGTGCGACATTTGCTAGAAAATATGTAATGGAAAAGGCATGTGAGTCACAACTAGCAAAGATTACACGAAAGCTACGACATGATATTGCAAGAGAGAAGTGGATGTCATCGTCAGGACCCGAACATCATGCCCAATGGCCTTCACAAAGAGTCCGCGAAGGTTCTGCTTGGAAATAATTTCCAAACTCTTAAAATGCATTATACTTTTCAAGGTTTTTATAACCCCTTTCACTTCAAATAAAATTCTACTATTTTTGTGAATATACTTTTAATGTCTTAAAACTAATTTTTATCCATTTAAATGTGAACAGGACAATTCTTAAGTGAAAGCCTATAAATAGAGGTGTCCTTCCTCATTTTACCACTTTACAATCTAAGAGAATGGCACGCACAAAGCAGACTGCTAGGAAGGATCATGTCGTCTACCCTAGCCATGTGCAAGGTACTCAGCGCCCAACATGGATGACACCCCACAAGAAGCGTCGAACCACAAGCCACTCTTCAAGATGAAACTCAGGTGCAGGGACACAGTCCGGTAGCATTGCATCGCGGGGGGATGAAGGTTCACCAGAGAGAGATGTATCCCAAGAAATAAATTATTCCCCTTCTGCATCTCATGATGAGCCCCCAATCAGGACACCAGTGAAGGCAAGGCCCAAACAATGAGGACATAGACGAGTTGTGATTGAGACATCAAATTTATCGAGTTCCTCAGATGAAGAAAGTATAAATGAGCCACCATGGAACAATGATGATATCCCCGTGAACCATCGAGTAACACAAGGAGGCAAGACAGTCCCCCCAGGACAAGGACAAAGACCAACCAATGAAGAAAGAGAGCAAGGTCGGGTAGAGGAAGTAAATGATGAGGCAGGACCATCTAGGTGTCCTCCAAGAAGAAAGAAGAACTATCAACCACGTCGTAGAACACAACGACCACAACCCAACATCCCTCCAAATGCAAGAGCACCACAAAGGCACAGAAAGCAAACCAGAGCCTTTGCGGAGATTCGACACTATCAAAAGTCTGTGGAGCTTCTGATTCCACGAAGGTCATTTGCAAGAGTTGTGAAGGAAGAGATCTAACGCTATTGCACTGGACTTCGTATCCAAGGGATAGCCATTGAAGCTCTCCAAGAAGCTGCAGAGGCGTATCTTATATCAATGTTGGAGGACTCTAACCTATGTGCCATCCATGCAAAGAGAGTGACAATACAACCTAAAGATTTGCAGCTAGCTAGGAGAATTAGAGGGAATAACCATTAACCATAATTTGTACTCCCTTGTTTGGATAACCTTTTGTATATCCCATACGATGAATATTTTGTAAAACCCAAATGATGAATATAATCTTTGTCTTGTCATATTTGCTCTCCCAAATGTTTATCTCTTAGTGTACATGTTTTGAAGTTTATTTCTCCTATGTTTGTAGGTGTGTTTTTCCAGTACATCTTTGAAGTGTTTTTCATAGTTGTATCATTCTTTTTTCTGTACTTGTTGTAAGTGGTAATGCTATTTAATGCATTTCATGGCCAAGAAATGCCAAAAAAAGGCCTGCCACAGAAACACGAGGATGGGCCCTGCAAAAGTTTTGCAGGGCCTATCCCCGTGTTTGTGTGGCAGGCCTTTTTTTGGCATTTCCAAGCCATGAAAACCCATGCCATGCACATGGGGGCATATGATTGGCCTTGGCTAGAGTGCACTGCATGCTAAACCCCTGACCAATAGCTAAGCAATGTTTATGAACATACATACATGCACTGATTTACTGCTGCATGCTTTAATGCACCCAGAGGAGTCTTAATTTTCTCTAATTATTGCATATAAGAAGAGTGTTCCACATTTCCCCAAGTGAAGGTGCTAATTGAGAAGATAGACTTGCAATACAGGTAACCTAGTGCATAGGATGGCCTAGGAATGCAAAAAAAAGGCCTACCACAGAAACGCGGGGATGGGCCCTGCAAAAGTTTTGCAGGGCCCATCCCCGCGTTTCTGTGGCAGGCCTTTTTTTTGCATTCCTTAGCCATTCCATGCATTTTGGGCAACACAAATTACAAGAAACAATGGAAAAAGACTGATTAAACTGTGCAAAAGTTATGAGATTGTCAAACCATAAAGATATAATAGATTGAATGCACATGGAAATTGGAAAAACAAAACATTGGTATTATAAAGTTTCTACAATTGGCTCTTGGCCTTGAGCCTCTCCACTACATTCTTTCTTCTCTGAAAAGATAAAGGTAATTGGTAAGTCAAAACTGATTGGGATATTAATTGAGGGTCTGTCAATCCAAGACCCAAAGCTATTCCTATTTGACCTAATATTTTTCCTCTAAAGTTAACTCCTAGGGTAGTAAGGGCAAGGGACTTCCTAACTAGAAATATACAATTGGTCCCTTGCATTATTGTAGATAGGCACAAAACTTTACTTAAGGCCTTCATACACCAAGTCATGAAGTGTCCTTGAGGGGAAAAGTCCTTGTGGATTATTACAAAATCTTCCTTTGGCAATTTTCCAATGTACTGTGCCAAGGAAGAGCCATGGCCCCGGGAAACACGGTCACCACCACTCCTTGCTGCAAATTTATCCACTTCAATTGTTTCCTGCACATAGACAATCATAAAATTAAATAGATACATCTTGTATGAATATGAGACAACCATAAATGTCAGTAGAGACTTACATCTTGAAGCCTGTCTTCATCCTCTCCTCTTCCCATTGCATCTAGTGGAATTGATGAATGGGCCATGCCACTTTGCTCCACAACAGGGGATGTTGGAATCTTCTTCTCCAAAATTCTTTCCCTTGCTGTGGCTAGATCTTCTTCACTGGCATCTTGGTTGGCATGGCTCAAAATCTCTTCACACACAAATGCAATGGTGTCCGCAATTGATTCACCAAGTGGAATTGTTGCCTTTTCGATAATGTCAGAAGTGTTGTCCATGGGAACATCCGAGGTTGAGCTGAAAATACTAAGGCATTCGTCAAGGCGTAGACCGAATGCCTTCTCACTATCATGCAGGAACAAAAATTCCTCTCCATCAACAAGTACAACTGAAAACATTTCCATCTCTACCTCTGGTAGAGTGGGTTCCACGGGGTCTAAGTTGGAGGGTGGACTCTTCTGTGTACTGGCTTCCTTTAATTTGTCCACTACTCCTTGAGGAAATTCTCTGGAAATTTTTTGACTCTCTTCTAATAAGTTGAGAGCTTCTGTCTGGGGTTCCTTCTTGTCATCTACAAAACCCCCAGTAACAAGATGGGGTAGGTCCATGGGTGAAGGTTCGGGCTCCTCATTGACAAAAAAGATTGTTGTTGCTATGTAGGAAAGATATTTTCTTCCCATTTTCCTTTTCTTATTTAATTGTTTAATTAAGGGCACTGTGTCATCTAACAGGTGCCCTGAAGCCTCAGCAATCGCCATGAAATGCTTTAAGCGCTTCGCAAATGCCTCATCTCCTTTATGAATGTAAAAAAGCAGGTCACAAGGGACCCATTTACACTCATATGCTGGAATATCTATGGCATATCTTAAAATATAGAGTTCCATAAAAACTGTGATCTCATCGATCACATCGGAATTCATGGCTATTGTCCCTTCAAGATTAGGGACTCTACAGACTAGGTCATACAAATCCGTACGATCATTGTAGTATGTAGTTTCCAAAAACTCCATGAATAAATCTCGAGGAGATTTCATGGGAGTGGAAGTGCTAGCAGCCATTGCTTGCGCGCGAGATTTCTAGAGGCTTGCAGTCTGTGCTTTCTAGCTCTTTGAGAGTGCAAATGTGAGAAATGAGCACATAGAGCCATTTTTATAGCAGTTTCAAGTTTTTATATTGACTGGGCCCACTTTTAAAAGTATAGAATAAAGAAGTGCAATTTCAAAAAATGAGTTTCGGATGACAAAATAATGCACAGAAAAAAACATGAGCAACCACATTTCAAAGTAGTGAACAAAATTTTTGACATTCCAAAAGTTTTGAAATTATCATTGCAGAGAATAAGGTATATACAATATCTAACATGAATCAATTGTCCTACTTTTTACAAGGTTCTTGAAAGTGCAAAAACCATGAGATACAATGACTAGGGCCCAAGAAGTGACATTATCAGGTTGCAAAAGAACTATGACAATGAGAGCTCTGTTCCATCTTTGCTCCAATCTACAGGGACTTTCATTTTGTATTCCATTCTTCTGCCCACCTGTAATCAATTTGCAACAAATTGAAGTCATTAAAGTAAAATAAACAATAACAAAAAGATTACTTTAACAAAAACATGAAACATTTCTCACCTTCTGTCCTTGAATTTTGAAGATGGATTGAGTTAGTCCTTCAAACCCCATAATCATCAAGTGTTCTCTCAGATTAGCCAAGGTCCAATGATTATTCACTAAAATAGTTTCTGTTTCATTGTTGGGCAATCTAAGCTTTATTTCAAATGAATGCAAAGATCCCTCTGAACTTTGAAATGGTATCCATTTGCCAAGTTTGCACATCCAACAATCATAGTAGAATCTGATGTATAATGAAGTACGTTGTTTCAAATATCGAAATGCTATACCTGTTCCACCTATTTTACAGAGATATTTATCACCTTTTGCAATTCCTTCCATCAAACCCCAATTTTCACCAAGAAGACTTTTGACTTGCTCATATGTGATATCTTTACACATGAACATGGTGGAAGTCTCTTGGAATGAGAATCCTTGGAATAAATATACAAAACAATGAATGGGAAAAGACCAGTGCAAACCTACAGACCTAGACACTTTTGTGAATTTCAAAGAGTTATGTATATCCATTACCATCTTTTGCTTCAAAGATGATACGGACCATATATCAGGTTTTGGCCACTCCAAGCTAAGAAGAGAATGTACTTCAATTCTCTCTAACCTTCCAAAACCATTCATTGTAGAGGGTACAACATATCTATGTGTGTAAAAGAAAAATCTATCATGGTAAATGTTGGAGAAACACTCACTAATTAGACATATATTTGAAGGTCAAATCTTAGGAAGAAAACCCCATGCCTATGTGAAGGGACAAATTCACAAATGTATTATACTTGTAAAGTTAGTTCACTTTAGTTCTAGAAGTTTTTTCAAAAGTTACGAGAATGAGAAAATCTATATAAGTTAGTTAGTATTAACTGACGCGAAGAGAGAGAGAGAGAGAAGAAGAAGGAGGAAGACAATGAGAAAGTGAGAAGAACTCATTTTTGTATGACTGAGTATAGTCGGGCTTCTCTGAGTGAGAAAGCATCTGTAAAACTTCTGAGTTTTTTATAGTTATGAGAAGAACTGAGTAAAGTTCTGTGTATGAGTCTCTCTTCATCATCTCCATGTTTGCCTATTGTGTGATGAATTCAAAAGTTCAAGTTTTCTGAGCAATTCGATGCCTGGCATCGAATCTTGGCTCAAAAGTCATTTTTTCATTCTCTGTGTGTTAACTGTTGTTGAATCTTTTAAAAATATGAAGTTTGTGGAGCAACTCGATGCCTGGCATCGAGTTTGAGCATAAAGTCAATGCCTGGCATCGACTTCTAGCATACAAGTGGTCTTCTTCATGTGTGTGTAAAAGAGAGTATTTCTGGTGCAGAAAAAGAGCCTAAAAAAGCTCAAAGTCGATGCCCGGCATCGACTTGGACTGAAATTCGATGCCAGGCATCGAATTTTTTATTTTTGGACATCAGAAATACTAAAAGAAGTAAAAATTCCAGTTTTGGAAAGTCATACAGGGTCATCTTGTGAGGGCCATAACTTGAGTTCTAGAGCTCTGTTTGATGCATATGATAGCTTGTTGGAAAGCTCTACTCTTCTAGTTTCAGCCTATAAAGTTTCATGAAGAAAGCATACTTGAGCTAGGAGAAATTAGCAAAATACTGAAGGTATGTCATTTCGGTGACTAGGAATTTCTGTAGAAGCAAAGTTCTCACTTTAAGCTATCATTTCTCAAAGTTTAGAGTGGCAATGAGTTAATGGTGACCATAGAGGTGTTCTAGTGTCACATTAATTCATTTCTTGTGGTGTTTCATACATCAACAAGTGGTATCAGAGCAGAAAGATTCTCGAGAGCAGAAGACGACAAAGGTACGAGAAGTTTTGTAAAGTTTTCCATTAAAGTTTGAAAGGTGAAGCATTTGAAGACACAAGGCATCAAAAGATTACTTTCGAAGTATCCTCATACACAAAGAACTTCAAAAGGTATTATCCTTTATCCTTTAATCTCACAGGTTACAGCAGAAGGAAAGAACTATGGCAGATCATATCTCCATTGACAAACTGGACAGAGATAATTACCCCGCATGGGTAATGAGAATGGAAGCCTTACTTATGAGTAAGGATCTCATGGTATATGTAACAGGTGAAGAAGAGAAGCCAGTATTTGAAGATGAAAGCCGACCAAAGAAAGAAGAACTTCATGCTTTAAAGCATTGGCAGAAGAAGGATGCAAGTGCAAAAGCCTACATCTACAATACAATCTCAGATCATTTGCTACCACACATCAGAGGATTGGAATCATCAGAAGATATATGGAATGCATTGGAATATCATTTCCAAAGCACTACTAAAGCACGGAAAGCAAGTCTATGGTCAGAGTTTACAACATTCAAGAAGAAGCCAAGTCAAACCATTAGTGATTATGTCACTAAGATGAAGGATCTAGCAGATAGTCTTGGATCCATAGATGAAGATGTTGAAGATCACAGATTGATTGCTCAACTACTTGCAGGCTTGAGAGGGGATGAAAGGTGGAAACCTTTTGTCTTATCAACAGAACTTTCATTAAATCATTATGTTCCAGATTTGAACCAGTTGCTTGGTTTGATGCTCACATATGAGCAAGACTTGAAGGGAGATGGAGATAAAGGTCAAAGTTCTGCAATGTACATGAAGAATAAGAAGAAAGGAGATAAAGGTAAAGCAAAGGATGAAGAGGAGTCTAATTCTCAAGCTTATTATGCAAGAGGTAAAGGCACTGGCAGAGGAAGAGCAAGAGGTTTTGGAAGAGGAAGAGGTTATCAAAATAACAACAAAAAGGCTTGCTGGATCTGTGGATTGAGTAATCATTTGGCTCATGACTGTTGGCACAACCAACAAGGATCAAACCAGAATCAAAACAACAATAGCAGAGGTCGAGGTGGAAGATATCAAAGTAATTTTCAAAGAGGTAGACAAAGTCAAAGAGGAGGCTATGGTAGAGGTGGAGGAAGAAGTTGGGGACAGAATCAATCCTACAACACCACCTACTACAACTATGCAAATGACACACAGAATGAAAGTCATACATCATTGATGATGAATTCAATCAGCACATCAGACAAAGAAGATCTAAAGGTATTTTACATTGACTCTGGATGTTCTAATCATTTGTCAGGAAACATAGAATTGATGTCAGATTTGGAAAAAGGCATTTCTAGTCACACAGTTCAAACTGGTGATAATACAAGACATAGTGTACATTCAATTGGAAAAGTGAAATGCAAAAGTGGAGCAGATTTGCTAACCAATGTTTTGTATGTTCCTACAATACCTAAAAACTTGATTAGTGTGGGACAGATAGTTGAAAAAGGTTTTCAAGTCAGGTTTACAAATGAAGGAGTATTTGTGGAAGATCCAGAGAATGGATATAATCAGATTGTCTCTGGTAAGAAAGATGGTAGACTCTTTACTTTAAGAGTGCAAGGGAACATTGGTCAAGCTTTGCTCACACATGGTGAAGCAGTGATTACAGAACTTGATCTCTGGCATAAGAGATTAGGTCATTTCAATGAAAGAGGAATTAAAGCTATGATTGCTAATCAGTCTGTACTAGGATTACCAAATGTGCAAAGTCAACATATGGTTTATAAATGTGAAGCATGTCAAATGGGTAAAGCACACAGGTTACCATTTCAAACGAAAGGATTCAAACATGATGGAGTACTTGAGCTCATTCATACAGATGTATGGGGACCAACAAAAGAAGGATCTATCAGTGGCTCAAGGTACTATGTTCTTTTCATTGATGATGCTACAAGATGGATAACATTATATGTTTTGAAGGAAAGATCAGAAGTGTTTGGAGCTTTCAAGCATTTTCATGCATATGCAGAGAGAGTCACAGGTCAAAAGCTTAAGAGACTGAGGTCTGATGGAGGGGGAGAATATTTCTCCCAAGAGTTCAATGATTATCTTTGGAATGCAGGTATTAAGAGAGAAATAACTTGCAGGTATACACCACAACAAAATGGTGTAGCAGAAAGAAGGAATAGGACTTTGGTTGAGTTTGCTAGAGCTATGCTAAAGGAGAAGAATTGTCCAAATTATCTTTGGGCTGAGGCTGTAAATACAGCTACATATCTTGTGAATAGATTACCATGTGCAGCTCTGAATGGAATGACTCCATATGAAGCTTGGTGGGGTAAGAAACCAACACTAGATCATTGTAGAGTGTTTGGATCAATTGCATATGCTTATGTGCCATCACAACTTAGGCATAAACTTGAACCAAAGGCAGAAAAATATGTGTTCATTGGTTATGATGAAAAGCAGATGGGTTACAGGTTGTGGAATCCTTTAACCAAACAATTTCTTGTTTCTAGAGATGTTACATTTGATGAACAGAAAAGTTGGTATGCAGATCAAAGTCATACAGCTGAAGAATTTGAAGAAGAGGTAAGAAGATGTGAGAAAGGAAAATCAATTGTGCAGGTGAATAGAGATGAAGACTATATGCAAGCAAGTACATCCAGAAGTGGATTAACAAGAATGAATGAAGAAGCTCCTATATTTGATGAAGAGGTGTATCCAGAAACTTATGAAGAATGTGAACCAAGAAGGTCAAGCAGGACAAGGAAACAACCAGAAAGGTATTCTTATGATACTTCTTACATAACTCAGAAGAACTATGCATATATGGTCAAAGATGATGAAGAACCTCAGAACTATGATGAAGCTAAAGGTAAAAAGCAATGGGAAGAAGCAATGAAGGAAGAGTTCAATGCACTGGAGGAGAACAAGACATGGGAACTTGTTCCTAAACCAAATGGTAAGAAAGTAATTGGAAATAAATGGGTTTATAAAGTGAAGAAGCTTGCAGATGGAAGTATAGCCAGATACAAAGCTAGATTGGTGGTGAAAGGCTATGCCCAGACCTATGGCATAGATTATGATGAGACATTCAGTCCTGTAGCTAAGATGTCAACTATAAGGACAATCATTGCTATTGCAGCTTCAAAAGGATGGACTCTAAGTCAATTGGATATAAAAAATGCATTCTTGAATGGATACATATCAGATGAGGTATACATGGAACAACCTCAAGGGTTTATAGATTCCAGGTATCCAAATTTTGTTTGCAGTTTGAGAAGAGCATTGTATGGATTGAAGCAAGCTCCAAGAGCTTGGAACTATAGACTGGTGAAGTATAGACGAAGGTACAATCTACATTTGTATTTATGTAGATGACATTATAATCACAGGTACTTCAGATGAAGGAATCAAGGAGGTAAAGAGATTACTTGAGAAAGAGTTTAAGATCAGTGACCTAGGAAAGTTATCATACTTTCTTGGAATGGAAGTTACTTATACAGATCATGGCATATATGTGTCACAAGAAAGGTATCTTCTGAACTTGTTGAAGAAGTTTGATATGGAAAATTGCAGAGAAGCTTCAACTCCACTTGAAGTTAATCACAAGCTCAGTAAATATGATGGTGCAGACTACAAAGATATGAGGAAGTATCAATCTCTTGTGGGTAGTTTGATTTATGCTACACTAACAAGACCTGATCTTAGTTATGCAGTGGGAGTTTTGTCACAATTCATGCATTGTCCAAAGGACCCACATTGGATTGCAGGTCAAAGAGTTCTCAGATATATCAAAGGAACTATAAAGAAAGGATTATATTATCCTTTTACATCAGATTTGAAGTTGAGAGCCTACAGTGACTCAGACTGGGCAGGTAATCAAGATGACAGGAGATCAACTCATGGTTACATGATATACATTGGTGATAAGCTTGTAAGTTGGTGTTCCAAGAAACAACATACAGTAGCATTATCATCAACTGAAGCAGAGTACAAAGGACTTGTGGAAGCAGCTAAGGAAGTCATATGGATGCAGACATTGTTCAAGAGCTTAGGCATTGATCAAGGTACACCTACAATACATGGAGATAATATGAGTTCACTTTATCTTGCAGCAAATCCAGTATTTCATGCAAGGACAAAGCACATAGAGATACAGTATCATTTTCTCAGAGAAAAGGTAATAGAGAAGGAGATTGAAGTGGAGTACATTTCTACTAAAGATCAGTTAGCAGACATAATGACAAAGAGCTTGGATGGTGTGAAGACCAGCAGATTCAAAAGCATGGCAGGAGTAAAAGAAAAGAAGAAGATATGAAGAAACAGGGAATGTCAATTAGTGATTGAGGGGGAGCTGTTGGAGAAACACTCACTAATTAGACATATATTTGAAGGTCAAATCTTAGGAAGAAAACCCCATGCCTATGTGAAGGGACAAATTCACAAATGTATTATACTTGTAAAGTTAGTTCACTTTA
Organism: Ceratopteris richardii; assembly: GCA_020310875.1. NCBI lineage: Eukaryota > Viridiplantae > Streptophyta > Polypodiopsida > Polypodiales > Pteridaceae > Ceratopteris > Ceratopteris richardii. The sequence continues at coordinate 162,675,476 of CM035429.1, read as the reverse complement.
GTTCTAGAAGTTTTTTCAAAAGTTACGAGAATGAGAAAATCTATATAAGTTAGTTAGTATTAACTGACGCGAAGAGAGAGAGAGAGAGAAGAAGAAGGAGGAAGACAATGAGAAAGTGAGAAGAACTCATTTTTGTATGACTGAGTATAGTCGGGCTTCTCTGAGTGAGAAAGCATCTGTAAAACTTCTGAGTCTTTTATAGTTATGAGAAGAACTGAGTAAAGTTCTGTGTATGAGTCTCTCTTCATCATCTCCATGTTTGCCTACTGTGTGATGAATTCAAAAGTTCAAGTTTTCTGAGCAATTCGATGCCTGGCATCGAATCTTGGCTCAAAAGTCATTTTTTCATTCTCTGTGTGTTAACTGTTGTTGAATCTTTTAAAAATATGAAGTTTGTGGAGCAACTCGATGCCTGGCATCGAGTTTGAGCATAAAGTCGATGCCTGGCATCGACTTCTAGCATACAAGTGGTCTTCTTCATGTGTGTGTAAAAGAGAGTATTTCTGGTGCAGAAAAAGGGCCTAAAAAAGCTCAAAGTCGATGCCCGGCATCGACTTGGACTGAAATTCGATGCCAGGCATCGAAGTTTTTATTTTTGGACATCAGAAATACTAAAAGAAGTAAAAATTCCAGTTTTGGAAAGTCATACAGGGTCATCTTGTGAGGGCCATAACTTGAGTTCTAGAGCCCCGTTTGATGCATATGATAGCTTGTTGGAAAGCTCTACTCTTCTAGTTTCAGCCTATAAAGTTTCATGAAGAAAGCGTACTTGAGCTAGGAGAAATTAGCAAAATACTGAAGGTATGTCATTTCGGTGACTAGGAATTTCTGTAGAAGCAAAGTTCTCACTTTAAGCTATCATTTCTCAAAGTTTAGAGTGGCAATGAGTTAATGGTGACCATAGAGGTGTTCTAGTGTCACATTAATTCATTTCTTGTGGTGTTTCATACATCAACAGTAAAGTTGAGCAGGAGATATATTTGGAAAGACTAGTGCACCAACATCTGCATGCAATGCCTGGAAAGTACCTGTAAGACTATGAAGTGGTTGCTCTTCCACCAAAGTAGAAGGAAATACATCTGAAACAAACAAAAACATATCTAAATAGTTCAGAAATATATCCGACACAAGAAAACATAAAATATTGTAGAGTAATACTTACAGTTCACAGGATATCTCATACTACTAGAGTTTTCAAGTTTCATAGTTGCCATTGTAAAAACATGTTGTACAATAGCAACCATCCCATTGTCTCTATGCTTCTTGAAGCCAAGTAACTTTCCCTTCCAATGAAGATCTAAGTTTCCACGATATCTAACTCGATGAGGCCCAACTCTAGAGGGTTGCATGTACACCCATGCACCTTTGGAGTACTCATGTAATAGCCACTGCCCATCTGTGGCTTTGATATTGTGACATCTTAATGTGAGGATTTCATCTTTTGGTCGCCTAGAAGCTTTAGATGTTGCCATTGAAGCTAAAGGTCTTCAAGCTACAACAGTATTCCGAGATAGGAGATGCAGGTAGGTTGGAGTGTAGAAACAGGAGCTTCAATGGTGTGCTACAGAGTGAAAGTAGTGGGAAAAGATGACTTTTTGGGACCTGGGTATGAAAATGTGAGGTTTAGGAGATTTTTGAAAAAACTCATTTTTTTCAGCTCAAAACATGCACGGATTTTGAATTTGGGGTCAAAAAGAGTACTTTTGACCCTAAAAAGTAATGGGGGGTCCATTTTCAGGTGTTATGATGAGTTTTTTAACTTTTTAGAAATTTTGAATTTTTGGGCCAACTGAGTTACGAGATTCATTCTCTCTCTAGAGGCAGCTCATTAAATAAGGGAGAAATATGTCCCCTCTCCACCCTTCAGCCTAGTATTTTATAGGGCATAGACTGTGGCCACCACCCTCTTCTGATTGGTCCATCACTAATCACTCCTTAATCTAAAAGGCCCATTCAGGGTTCATTTTTTCCCCTAATGATGTATATGCATGTATATGTATAACTCTATGTGTATATGTGTGTATGTGCATGTATATGTGTATATGTAGGTATGTGCATGTGTGTGTGCATGTGTATATGTGTTTTAATACTTTAATTATATAATTCATTCATATGTCTGTACCTAAGTGTATATGTATGTGTGTGTATATGTATGTATGTGCATGTGTATGTGTGTGTATATGTATGTATGTGCATGTGCATGTGTAAGTGTATATGTGTGTACGAGTATGTGCATGTGCATGTGTAAGTGTATATGTGTGTATGAGTATGTGCATGTGCTTGTGTATATGTGTGTATATGTATGTGCATGTATATGTGTAACTCTATGTGTATATGTGTGCATGTGCATGTATATGTGTATATGTAGGTATGTGCATGTGTGTGTGCATGTGTATATGTGTGTGTAACATATGTGCATATATGTGTATAATGTATGTATATGCATGTGCATATGTATTCCACATGCATGTGTATTCCATATGCATTTCCATTTGCATCCATGTGCATGCATGTGGATGTGCATATACATGTATTTGCGTATATGTTAATGTGTGTATGTATATGTGTGTGTGTGTGTATATATATATATATATATATATATATATATATATATATATATATATATGCAATAATGCATGCATGTAAGTCTTTTTATGTGGTTGTAGAAATGTTTGTGCATATGCATGTGTATATGTGTGTATGTCTAAGTGTATGTGCACATGTATCTGTGTGTATGTATGTGTGTGTATGTGCATGTGTATATGTGTATATGTGTGAAAGTGCATCTTCATCATGTATAAGTGTATAAGTGCATATCAATAAGTGTGAGTATGCTATCTAATGAAAATAACACAATTCAAATGATATGCAAAGAATAGAAATTGTACTTACAATAGTTAGCCATACTTTTTGTTTGGTTAGCTTCTTGAATAACCTGCAATAAAGAGAGAAAGAAGAGAGAGAGAGAGAGAGAGAGAGAGAGAGAGATAGAGAATTCAAAGAGACAAAGATGTAGAAAGAGAGAAACAGAGACAGAGGGAGACAATAAGAGAGAGTTTAGGCAAAACAACAATTTTGCATATACTTGCTTCAGCTCGCAAGCGCAGTGCAATTGCGAACATTGGAGAGCTCTTCAATCCGATGCGTGAAAATGCCGATCGAAGAGCCTCCAACGTTTTAAGTTTTGTCCGTCAACAGACCGTCGTGTAAGCGATGCTACCTATCGTCGCATAAGTGACATGTTTTTAGCGTCGCTTATGTGACGCCAAGAATCATCGCCTATGCAACATGAGAAAGCATTGCTTATGCGATGCTATTTAAAAGCGTCATGTTAGCGACGCTGTATGGGAGTGCCGCAGCCCCGTCACACCACAAGTCACAAAAAACATCCTTTGCTTCGTCGTTTAATCGACGGTCCACGCGCGATGCTAATTACGACGTATGTTGCAATTTTATAGAGACGAAATTATGTCGCCTTAATCATCACTATACGCCCGTATTCCTTGTAGTGACATGTGATGGTAGTATGAACCTTTTGAGAAACGTTCTCCATGTGCCTACCATAACCAAAATTTTAATTAGTGTTGGGAAAATAGTAGAGAAAGTTCTACAAATGAGGCTCACAAAGCATGGAGCATATGTGGAAGACCCCCAAAAAGTATTCAAAAGGATTGCCAAAGGTGAGAAGTCAGGTAGATTTTTTACTTTTGAAATTGAAGCCACAAGGAACATAACACTATTCTGTTATAGAGACCAAACGCTATGTGAGTTGGGAATATGGCACAAGAGGCTAGGACACATAGGAGAGAGAACTTTGAAGCAAATTTGCAAGGATCAAAGTGTGCTTGGGATTCCTAAAGTGAACAAGGAGCATATGGTCTACAAATGTGGAGCTTTCCAATTTGGCAAAGCTTATAGGCAACCATTAAATAGGAAAGGATACATCCATGAAGATTATTTGGAGCTTGTACACACTAATGTGTGGGGTCCTAGCAAAGATCCATACATCTTAGGTTCAAGGTACTATGCTCTTTTATTGATGATTAAATTAGGTGGACAATTCTCTATTTTATGAAGCATAAGGATGAGGTGTTTACATGTTTCAAGAAATACAGGGCATTACATTACCAAACTGGAAGAAGCTTGAAGAGAATCAGGTCTGATGGAGGTGGTGTGTACTTTTCACATAAGTTTGGTCTATTTCTATAGGACAGAGGCATAAAGAGGGAAGTAACAACTAGGTGTACTCCTGAATTGAATGGAGTGGCAGAGAGAAGGAGCAAGTCAATTGTTGAGGCAGCTAGGTCTATCTTAAATGAGAAAAAATTCCCTAATTATTTATGGGTAGAGGCTGTTTATGAGGATGTTTTTACAGCTAGTTATTTGGTTAACAGCCTTCCATCCAAGTAATTGGATTGTATGACACCATATGAAGCTTGAAATGGCAAGAGACATTCATTGGATCATTGCAAGATATTTTGGGGCATTGCCTATGCACACATCCCATCAGAAATCAAAGGGAAACTTGACCAGAAGGCTGAGAAGTGCATATTCAATGGGTATGATCAGAATCAAAAATGATACAGACTTTATAATCCCACTAACAAGGCATTCATAGTTAGTGGGGATGTAGTCTTTGATAAGAATAATTTTGGATTTGAAGTTGATTGCAGGAAAGTGAAATTACCATATGATTTGGAAAATGATTTTCCAACCCTAACTCAAGAAGACCAACAAGTAGAGGACATCAACTTAAAAGATGAGGAGCAAATTGACTTGAAAGCTTGGAAGTCAAGAGGTAAGTTGAAATACAAGCAACTCGAGGATCTACCCAAATCTTCGAATCAAGCTTTAAGGAGATCACAAAGAGAAAGTAAGAAGCCGATAAGGTATGGATATGATACATCCTTAGTTATAAAGAACTATGTTTAAATCACTAAAGATTCAATGGCAGAGGAGCCTTCTTCATTTGAAGAGGCTAAGAAGGAGAAAGAGTGGAGAGAAGCCATGCAAAAGAGGAAGTGGGATCATTGCAGGAAAACCACACTTGGGACCTAGTTCCCAAGAAACCAGATATGAGGGTAATTGGTTCAAAGTCCATATATAAACTTAGAAAGAATTTTGATGGTTCTATAAACACACACAAAGCAAGATTAGCGGCAAAGGGATTTGCCCAAACACATGGAGTAGATTATCAAGAAACATTTTCACCTATTGCAAAGATGGAAACAATTAGCGTGTTGTAAGTCTTGCTGCATCCAAAAAATGGAATTTATATCAGTGAGATGTCAAGAGCGCATTTTTAAATGGTTGGATATTAGATGAAGTGTATATGGTACAATCACCAAGTTTTAAAGATGAAGAAAAAGAAAGATATGTATGCAAGCTTAGAAAAGAACTCTATGGTCTCAAGCAAGCTCTTAGAGCTTGGAACCATAGACTTGTTACCTATTTACATGATCAAGGCTTTGTAGCAAGCAAGGCATATTGGTCTTCGTTTGTGAATAAGAATAAATCATAGATCATATACTTGTGTGTCTATGTAGATGGTATCAAGTAGGTCAGGGTTCAATTGATGAAGGAATTCAAAATCAGTTATCTAGGGTTGTTATCCTATTTCCTTGTCTTAGAACTTATGTATACAGATTGAGGTATATTCATCACACAAAGGAAGTACATAAAAGATATGTTTGTAAAGTTTAAGATGGATAACACTAAAGTTGTACGTATTCCTATGGAGATCAATCATAAGTTAAGTTCACATGAAGGTGAACCACTTGGTGATATTATAGTGTATCAACAACTTGTGGGTAGTCTTAATTATGCTACCTTGATAAGAGTGGATATTGCATACATTGTAAGTACATTGAGTCAATTCATGCATGTACCAAGGAAGCCACACATGGAAGCTGCAAAGAGGGTGCTTAAGTACCTAAAGGGTACAATGAATGAGGGGTTATTCTATCCCTTCATTTCTGACATAGATACAAAGTTATATTCTAAAGGAGATTGGACTAGCTTCAAGGATGATAGGAGGAGCACTTTAGGGTACCTATCTTTTGCAGGTTCAAAACTCATATAATGGTCAACCAAGAAGCAACCAATGTGGCCTTATCTTCCACAGAAGAAGAATATAGAGGTTTGGCTAATGCAAGCTAGGAAGCTATGTGGCTTAAGCAATTGTATGCAGATTTGGAGATACATTCCTACACTCCAACTATCTTTGGAGATAATACCAACTCACTTCATTTAGCTGCTAATCCTGTGAATTAGCATATGTACCAACTCATTTGCAATGTGTAGATTTTCTTACAAAAGCATTGGATGGAACAAAGATGAACATGTTAAAATTGATGATTGCACTGCAAGAGATCAAGGGGCAATGAAAATAAAACATGTTATGCTTGAGTGGGTGCTATTGGTGCAATTAAGCCCAAGCCTACATACTTGATGAATATACATAAGCTTGATGTATTAGCATATCACTTGAGAAGCTTCATATGGAAAACCTCTTGTAACTTTGAGTCTACTAACTCATTGTAAACGTTAGGTAGATCCACAAGGAGTTAGGAAGCTCAGAATCTCGTATCATTTGGTAGTTAAAATAAAGAGAGAACCAATCCTATAATTTAGGATTACTTTTCGGTGAGGATTTAAATTTTAATTCAAATGAATGACTCCAACACATAGCTATAAAAGTTGAGAAGAAAATTCCACGTGTATCTCCAGGTTTTAAGATCATTTCTACGTCGCTTCTTTGAGACGAGGAGCTCATCTCATAGCTTTCTCATCCTACGCTCATTGAGCAATGCCTTATTTCCAATAACCTTGTAATTTTACATGATTTAATCAATACATGTTCATTACCTCCTACTCTCATATCTCTTTCACACACTATAAGAATAGTGGCTTTGTCTGAGCTGATTCTCATTGTGTAGTGCATCCTTTTGCATGATTCAAAGCATGCAATATTCATCACACTCTCTTATTTGACTCTACTAAGTTTCATTGAATTTGGGTCTTGAAATCATTGGATATCATTCACTTAATGCTCACTCATCTATGATTGTCTAGGCTCGTAAAAGTCGGGAGTACTTCTTACCTCGCTAAACATAATTCGCTACATATAGACTATCATTTTAGATAGTTCCACTCATGAATGGTAACTTGTTAAGCTAATTGAAGTTCCCCAAAAGTAATTTTACTAATTGGTACTGTACTCAGAGAATTGAGTAAAACATTGAGCAGGTGTCTCAACCAAAATAGCAAGTTTTGTGCATTAGATCATGTGACTACCTATCTGTCTTGCTTCTATCATTTGTGCACCATCTTCCGAGCAACATATATGATCATTTATGCTTAATAGCTATCTAAGCAAGCCCACAACACTGTCTAGCCATTACTTATAGTAGGTGTGAAGTAGGTTTTACCTACACCAACTCATCTCTTGTCATTATCCACAATCTCGCCCAATAGACATCACTATGTACAAGCTACAATTTTTGAGTAGCTCAAACTGAACCATATATTGGGAAGTATGAATGCTCCATTTTTCCCAAAATATAGCCTTCAAAACCATGTTAATCGGGTGCCTCAAGTTTGGGAAAAGAGCACACCATTTCAGATTTCTGGAGGCGTAGCAAACTAGAAAAATTCAAATGATCAAAGTGTCCATGCCAAAACTTTGCATGTGACATAGCGTGAGAATCATGTACTGCACATGCTAAATTTTACATATTTTTCATACTCTATATGCTTATATAACCTATGACATAAAATGCCAAAAGAAATAATCACGTTGCCATTTGACAGATCATGAACTATATATATGTTCTCAATAAATTTCACAACCAAGCTAATCTTGGCTAAAGCTGAAACTGATAACAAAATCTTATTGATCCTTGGCACAAAGAAAATATCCAACAATGTAAAAGAACTACCATCACCAGTGATCAGAATGATCTTATCAACTCCCATGATAGGATAAGAGGAGGTGTTGGTGCATGTGATAGTATTCACTATAGGGGCATGCTAGAGTGAAGTGAAGAAACTATGTTGTGAGGTAATATTTTTGGTTTCCCCACTATCAAAGTACCAAACATCTGAGTCTACTATAGACATACACTATTCAAGAGAAGATAGGTCAAAACTACAAACAATACTAAACGCCCATTTTGCATTCTGCACTAGATTAGGTGCCTCTATTTTTGGTTTAGAGGCCTCTTCAACAACCATTCCAGCCTCCTTTTTCTTTATCTCGTTTGCAACCAATTTTGGACATTTTTTTATGAAATGATCATTTTCTTTATAGTACTTGCAAAAAAAAATTTGCTTTCTTCTCTGTCTTCCTTCTTTGATTCTGTAGAATTAGTAGATTTTGTCTTACTACTAGAAGAGCTCCATTTATTTTTGCTCTTCTAATTAGCCAAGAAAGCGTAATCGGCAACATGCATAATGGACCTATTCTGCCTAGTTTGATGTTTCTACATTACAACAGAGAGTAACTCCTCAAATGTTAAGGCATTTGGATTGCATTTCATCATGAAACTAAGAGAAGAAGCAAAACTCTGATATTAATCAAGAAGACCATTCAGATCAGATTGCACAAGTGAACTCTCACGTAAGACTTCATCAACAGAAAACAAATATTTTTTCAAATGCTTAATCTTTGTAAGAAAGCTTTCCATTGAATCACCTTCATTCATATGCTCACTCTTGAGCTACTTTTGGAGGTAAGGAACACGAGCCTCATTCCTTGCGTCATAAAAAGTGGTAAGTGTATCCCAAGAATCCTTAGTTCTTTTGCAAGAGTGAATGTGAGGAATAATGGCACATTTCATAGACAAGGCTATCAATGCATGTGCTTTAGCATCTTTGTCATCCCAACAAATTTGCTCTATAGTAGGTGTAGAAAAAATTGGAGGACAAACAGAAACATGAAGAATATCGTCATCTTCAACATCGTTTGCATTAGCTTTAATACCTATACTTGTAGGTGTAATAAGAAATTCTTTAACACCCTACACAATATTCCACAGTCCTTTTGTGAACAACACATGATGCATCATATAAGCCAATAATGGGTAATTCATACCATCTAACTTATCCTCAACATCCGACATAGAGAATACATCACTAGTTTTTGCGATGACCTCTGATTGAAATACCTTGATGTAGAAACTTGACTATACTTAAAACGTTGAACAGAACTACCTTGTCAAGTTCTACAAAACCTATAGTAGACTTTGAGATGCTTATATCTGTAAACCAAAAATTCTATATATTTTGGGCACAAAAAAACAAAATAGCCTACAAAAGCACTATGATAGTACATTGGAGGCCGAAAGAAGGTCATATCGGGATTTGGGCACAACAAAGCATAGATGTTTTGATCTAATAGTCACCCTCAATATGCTCAACAAATTTTGAATGATTCTAAGACTATAATTGGAGGGGTCTCGAGGATGCCCTAAATGAAGCGGCAACATGCTCTACTACCAATTGTTGGAGTTCGAGGTCTACAAAAGCACGCGAACAGCACAAGGAAGAAGAAGAAGCTTGGAGCACAACACACAATACTGAATGTATAACGATTAGAATGTACAAAGATAAGCAACCTGTTAGGGATATAGGCATATATTCAAGTCTGGGAAAAACAATCTCCTCAAGAGGGGAAAAAGTGCCCCGGTGGTCCTAGTGTGTTCACACATATCACTACCTAAGTATATTAACAAATTCACATGTCCTACACTAATCCATCACCTAAGCTTTTAGCCAGAATTAGTATGGTTTATAACCTTTACAACAAGCTATTGATCACATCAAATATATCTTTTTATGGCATTCAACAATGTTGTACCAGACAAACTATGCAGAGATGTAGGATATGCAAAAATAAGCATTACAAAGATACAAAAATTGCTTTGTACATGAAACCAATTTCCAGAGTCCCTCTAGGCAAGGTAAAACACATATACGCTACAAAATGTGCTTTAAATCTCTTGAATTGGACTTCTAAACAAAGAGTTACAACTATTATAGGTAGACTATGTCTATACCTACAAGAGACTAGAGAGGATGTGGGCTTCATAGGTCCTCCTTAATCCTCCTCTGTGCATGTAACACTTTTCTCTAAAGTTTTCCTAGCTTGGAAAGCTGCATTTCAGAACCTTAAGCCTTGGATGACTTTCTCCTTCACCTCCTTTTATAGCTTTTGGATGCCTATCTTGACTTTTGCACCACCTTAGCACTTGTTTGGCTGACCTTGAGATCACACCAAGTGATCTAAGTCATGAAGTTTTTTCACATTAAGGTCTTTTGACCCCTTTGTCCATGTAGAGCTTGCATAGTTCACATTTTCAACAAAAGTGATCCTACATTTGGGGATGTTATTGACTTGATTCCTCTATCAAATGATTCGTGGGCTTAGCCTCCTATCTTTGCAAGATTTCTTCTTCTCTTAACTTTTAGAATTATCAAAATTAAATACGCTAAATTGACAAGTATAAGTTCACATGTAGGTCTCTATGTGCAGAGACAAATATGTGTGTAGTTCTTAATCCTTAGCAAAGCACCTAGGCTTGCTAATTGCACCAACAATGCCCCTCAAGCCTACGATGCTTGAGTCTTCAATCCTTCAATATGTCTTGTAATATAACCATAGATTTGAATCTTTTTAATTTGCTTCTATCCAAGGCCTTTGTCATCATATGTACACATTGTTGATGAGTTCATATGTCTGAGAGTTGATTCTCTTTGCTCATAATCTTCTCTTTGACATAATGATAGTGAACTTTGTATATGTTTAGTCCTAGCATGATAGATAGGGTTGGCACAAAGATGTAATGAGCTAATAGTATCTTTAAATATATGTGGAGTTGAAGTGTTCAACCCTAAGTCAGAATATGGGCTTCTAATTCACATAGCTTCTTGTGTAACATTTGCAAGTCCTCTCTATTCAGCCTCTCTTGATGAAAGAGCAACTCTTGGTTACTTCTTGGAAGACCATGAAATTAATTTTTTACCCACAAAAGTAAGGTATCTAGAGGTTGTTCTCCTATCATTTTCGGAGCATGCCCAATTTGTATCAGAGAAGAGTTATGTCTGTGAATAAGCCAATATTATTGATCTTGAACTCCTCCTTCATTTGAGCTTTGAACTTTCTTAGTCCTTTTGGATCATTTCCTATAATGATTATATCATCGATATATACACATAGGTATATGAACTTTCAATGCTTCGTCTTAATGAAGAGTGAATGATCTTCCTTTCTTACACTAAAAGCTTTATCTCGTAGGTAAGTGACAAGTCTATGATTCAAAGCTCTACGAGTTTGCTTCAATCCATACAAAGCTTTCCTCAACCTACACACATGTTCAGGGTATGATTGATCGTCAACACTAGGAGCTTGAGCCATATATACCTCCTCTCATACATTTTTTACATCCATCTGATATATCTTCCAATTCTTGGAAGTTCCAACACTCATGAGTACTCTAATTTTAGGAGTTTTTGCAACACTTGAAAATGTTTCTTCATAATCAATACCTTGAGTTTGTGCAAACCCTTTGGCAGCAAGAATTGCTTTTTACGTCTTAATTGAATCATCACAATTATTCTTTACCTTTTATATCCACCTTGAAACAATGATCTTCATAGATGGAGTCTTGGGTACCAACTCCCAAGTATGATTCACTTGTAAAGCTTCTATTTCTTCTCCCATGACACTTTTCCATTAAATCATCTTCTTGGCATGTTGATAAGTAGAAGTTTGTTCAAGGTTTGATTCATTTTCTCTGTAAATTGAGTGTTTAGTCACCAAAGGACTTTCATATCCATACCTTTCTAGCTGCGTTTTTCTCTAGTAGAACTTCTTATAGTTTTTTGGGATGATTATGCCACATCTCTCAGTTCTTGCACTTTGACTATGCCTTGTGAGTTCGGAGAATTGATTTCCCTTCTTGGATTCTTGCGGTCATCATTTGAATTACTTGACGAGTAAAGTGTAAGCTCATTATTCTTTGATAATGTTGGAAAATCTTCCTCTAAGTCATAGAGAAGTTTGACTTTCGTGTAATCATATTCAAACCCAGATTTGTTCTCTTCAAACTTGACATGTCTACTTACAATAGACCCTTTGTTGCTTGGATTGTATACCCTATAATCTTTTTGATCAAGGTCATACTCAAAAAAGATGCATTTGTTTGCCTTTAGGTGCAACTTGCCCCTGATTTGTGAAGGTATGTGTGCATATGCTATGCACCAAGAAATTCAACAATGATCAAGGATACATCTTCTTGCATTCTATGCTTCTTAGGGTTTCATGCAATCCATTGATTTTGATGGGAGTTTATTAAACAAGTATGTGGTTTTAGATATAGCCTCTACCGACAATTAATTGTGTAATTTCTTCTCATTTAGCATTGACCTTGTAGCCTCTATAATTGTTCTATTTCTTATCTTTTCCACTTCATTTTTCTCTATCTTTATCTATTAGTGATCTCTCTTTTTATTCCTCTCTCTTGAAGATAAGAATAAAATTCATGGGAGAAATAGTCACCCTCTCCATCTAGCCTTAGTCTCTTCAAGGTTTTACCTGTTTGATTTTTTATAAGATCTAGGTACTTCTTGAAACATGAGTAAACTTCATCTTTATGCTTCATAAAATATAATATTGTCCATCTGCTACAATCATCATGAATGACACATAGTACCATGATCTAGAGATTGAAGGCTCCTTTCTTGGTCCTAATACATCGCTATGGACTAACGCCAATTGATTTCCATGGATCGGTCCTTTCTTTTTGAATGGTTGTCTATCTGACTTACCAAGTTGACAAACACTAAATTTATAAATCTTGAAATCATGTGTTTTTTGGATAGTTTTTGTAGACTAAGTACACTCTAATACCTATTGATTTGCTTGATATCTCTTTCACCTATGTGAGCTAATCTTTTGTGCAAAATGTCCAACTTTGATAGAGTTTGACTACCCTAATTGAATAATGCAATATCTCTAGTATCTTTGAGTTCAAATGTAAGTAATATACCTATTTTTTCTTCTCAGATGATGTGAACTAACTAAGTACAATACATGTTCATCTAATTTACCTTGCTTTATTGTCATGTTTATTAGAAGAAGTGAATTCTCTTGGCTTTGGTCATTTGCATAATTGTTGTAATCTCTCTTTCCTTTGTATCATGCTTGGTAGAAGTTGTTGTATGATTTTTTATTCTATCCATTATTGTTTTTGAATCTACCTCTTGAGCTTCCATAGCCATCTCTATTGTAATTCCTACCTCTTTGATTCCTAGTATTCCAAAAACAATTCTCATTTACATAATTTGTTAGGCCACATACATCACATGTACATAAGCTTTGAGCTGCCCCTTGCATTGTCTTCCTCCTCAACCTCTACCTCACCTACAAAGTTTGCTTGACAAGTGCTGCCTTCATCATCAAACTTCATACTTTTGCCTTTGCTATCCTTATTCTTATACTTATCTATATAGAAAGTACAGGATTGATTACCTTTTGAGTTGTCTCCATTGTTCATGAGCTTTGCCTCATGTGTAAATAGTTGTCCCATGAGGGTGTTGAAGTCAAGAGCTTGCATGTCCATGTAGAGGTCCATGGCTGTGGTGAAAGCTTCCTACAAATTCACCACAAGTAACGAGGACAATATGGATACTGAGAGTTCCATCATTAGAACAAAAATACCGGATATGGTCCCTCCATACAGAAGTACCGTTCTAAGGTACTCATCAGAAATTTCACAGTAGCACAACCAATGACCATGCGATATGTTTAATATGATAACTTTTTTTTTACGATGAAACAGAAAGATTGGACGGAGGGTGAAAAGCACATCCATGACTTTCAAGATGGAATGGAGGGTCCGGAGATAGAACAAAGACTTTAGATCGCAAAGATCACATTATATATATTCCATCCACATTTGTAGTACGATTCCTGCATTCAAGCTCTCTAGCTTTATGGTTGGAGAGTGAAGACGGTTTGGAATGTTAAAAGGACTGCTTTGAATGTGATTCCTACGTATAACTGACAAATTAAAGACATGGGGATTGAAGACTATCTGGGAGCTGCTTCGTGCCAGCGCTGTGGAGTGAATCCTGTTGGTTATGCACAATAACCATTTTGCAATGCTTAGATATGCACAGTAACCATTTTGCAATGCTTAGTTAGTATACATACCGTCAGAAGGAAAGCTCCCCTTACTGCGGAAAAGTTCATTATCCTCTCCAAGTTAAGTCCAATATGACCTCCTCTAAAGTAATGGAACGGATTGAAATTTTCATCTTATGAAGCAATCTATGAATCCAAAGGTTCAATGGTTTGCATTTTGACGGTAGCAAGATGAGTTCAGTAGATTCAATATCTTACTTTCATATAACCATTACAAAAACTAATAAATTCCTTCCACTTTGCGGTGTTCAAGAAGTTTATCGATACGAAAGGGCAGTCGCACATCGACTATCAGTTGCGACAAAAGCAAGCCGTCTGTCCCGAGGCAGGTCATTAGTCACGGCGGATGCAGGCCATCAGTCATGAAAAACCATCAGTCGCGACAGAAGCATGCCGTCGCACAGCTCGAAAGATATTGTCAGTCTTGAAGAAACCGTCATCAATCACGAGAGTGTCGTCAGTCGGGATGCAGGTTGTGAATCACGACGGATGCAAGTCGTTAATCGTAAAGATATCGTGAATCACAACAGAAGCTTATCGGGCAATGCAGGATGATTCAAAACTAGAATTTCAGCATTGATTTGTTGTTCTGATCAAAGTTGACATACATAGGAACTGCATCCAAAATTTCTGTTATGGTTTGTCTTTGCATTGACATCTTCATCAATCATTGTAGGTGCAACACTTCATCGAAACTTCACATAAAAATATTGAATGTAGGTATTGCACATAATCTTCAATTGTGAAGATACAGCTAGGGATAGTGGGACTGCAATTCAGTCCAACAAAAACGGTGCACAAATACAGTGTTGACGTGGGTCCTTAGTGTGGGTCCTTGTGAACCTTGAAGGCAGTCGTGCTTGCTAACCTCCGTCGCGGACACTGAGTCCTTCGTGGACTTGGGGTCCTTGGCTGGCACGTGGGTCGAGTTTGTCGCTTCGGCTGGAGTGGTTAAAGTGGGTGAAGCATGAGTAATAGCCAAGAGTTGGATTTGTTCTCTGGCTCTCATGGTAGGCCTAAGGTCGTTTTACCCCTTTCCTCAACCTTTGTGATCCATTGTTCACAAGTTACCTTGTTTGAAGTTTCCATCATGAACCCGCTTTATCCTTCGCGAGTTGGCTTCCTAAGATTAGTAGTTTTTGGCAAGATTTAAGAAGGTCTTGCTCTATGGATGTGGGGGTCCCTTCTCTCGTTATCAGTAATTTACCTCCAGTTATCAGTGGTGAGGCAGATGTTGCCCCTAGCCCCTCAGAGACGGTGGTGGCCCCTCGAGCTGCATTTAATTGTGAGGTGATCCTTTTAGCGCAAGAAAAACTCAAGAGAACTTGCCTCGTTGACCAGATGTTTGATCCCAGGCCCCCGCTTGATTCTATGCGCCAGTGGTTTCACAAAGAGTGGTTCCCTCATGGCATAGTAGTGAGTAAGTGTCAATTCCTTCCATCAAGACACCTCTTGCCAGTGGTTTCGCAAAGAGTGGTTCCCTCGTGGCATAGTAGTGAGTAAGTGCCAATTCCTTCCATCAAGACACCTCTTGCTAATTTTTAAGAACAAAGAAATGACACTCGAAGCCCTCAGTGTCGGGTCTTGGACTACAGAAGTACCGTTGTAAGGTACTCATCAAAAGTTTTAGAGTAGCACAACCAATGACCATGCGATATGTTTAATATGATAGGTTTTCTTTTACGATGAAACAGAAAGATTGGACGCAGGGCGAAAAGCACATCCATGACTTTCAAGATGGAATGCAGGGTCCGCAGATAGAACAAAGACTTTACAAAGCAATGATCACATTATATATATTCCATCCACATTCGTAGTCCGATTCCTGCATTCAAGCTCTCCAGTTGTATGGTTGGAGAGTCGAGACGGTTTGGAATGGCAAAAGGACTGCTTTGAATGTGATTCCTACGTATAACTGATAAATTAAAGACATGAGGATTGAAGACTATCTGGGAGTTGCTTCGTGCTAGCGCTGTGGAGTGAATCCTGTTAGTTATGCACAATAACCATGTTGCAATGCTTAATGCTATACATCTCGTGAGAAGGAAAGCTCCCCTTACCACGGAAAAGTTCATTATCCTCCCCAAGTTAAATCCAATATGACCTCCTCTAAAGTAATCGAACGGATTGAAATTTTCATCTTATGAAGCAATCTATGGATCCAAAGGTTCAATGGTTTGCATTTTGAAGGCACCAAGATGAGTTCAGTAGATTCAATACCTTAACTTCATATAACCATTACAAAAATTAATAAATTCCTTTCACTTTGAGGTGTGCAAGAAGTTCGTCCATACGGAAGAGTTAGTCGCACGCCAGCCCTCAGTTGCGATGGAAGCAGGTGATCAATCACGAGGCAAGTCGTCAGTGACGGCGGATGAAGGCCGTCAGTCATGAAGAAACTATCAGTCGTGATAGAAGCAGGCCGTGCCATAGCTCGGAAGATACTGTAAGTCATGAAGAAACCATCATCAGTCGCGAGGGCGACGTCACTCGTGACGCAGGTCGTCAATCACGACGGATGCAAGTCGTCAATCCTGAAGATATCGTTAGTCGCGACAGAAGCTTATCCAGCAATGCTCGATATTTCAAGCTGGACTTTCAATATTAATTTTTTGTTCTGATCAAAGTTGACATACATAGGAACTTCATAAAAAATTTCTGTTATGATTCATCTTTGCATTGACATCTTCATCATAAGCTTGCAACCATCGAAACTCCATAATCAATCAATGCAGGTGCAACACTTCATTGAAACTTCACATAAAAATATTGAATGTAGGTATTGCACATAATCTTCAATTGTGAAGACACAACTATGCTATGGGACAGTGGGACTGTCATTCAATCCGGGGAAAACGGTGCACAAATGCAATGTTGATGTGCATCCTTAGCAGGGGTCCTCGTAGGCCTTGAAGGCAGGCGTTCTCACTGACCTCCATCGTGGACTTTGAGTCCTTAGTGGACTTGGGGTCCTTTGTTGCCACGTGGGTCGAGTTTGTGGCTTTGGTTGGAGTGGTTAAAGTGGGTGAAGCATGAGTAATAGCCAAGAGTTGGAGTTGCTCTCTCACTCTCATGGGAGGCCTAAGGTCGTTTTACCCCTTTCCTCTACCTTTGCGATCCATTGCTCACAAGTTTCCTTGTTGGAAGTTTCCTTGTTGGAAGTTTCCATCGTCAACCCACTTTGTCCTTCGTGAGTTGGCTTCCTAAGATAAGTGGTTTTTTGACAAGATTTAAGAAGGCCTTGCTCTATGGATGTGGGGATCCCTTCCCTCATTATTAGTAATTTACCTCCAGTTATCAGTGGTGAGGCGGATGTTGCCCCTGGCTCCTCAGAGACCATGGTGGCCCCTCGGGTTGCACTTAATCTCGAGGTCATCCTTTCAATGCAAGAAGAACTCAAGAGAACTTGACTCATTGGCCAGATGTTTGGTTCCAGGCCCCCGTTCGATTCTATGTGCTAGTGGTTTCACAAAGAGTGGTTCCATCGTGGCATAGTACTGAGTAAGTGCCAATTCCTTCCAGCCAGATACCTCTTGCTAGTTTCTAAGAACGAAGAAATGGCACTCTAGGCCCTCAGTGTCGGGTTTTGGCAAGTCGGGTGTGCCACTCTGTGCCTCTTCAAGTGGGCCCCCAATTTAATGCCAGACAACTCTAAACCCCTTCGGTACCCTCTTTGGCTCGAGCTCCCCAATCTCCCTTACTTCCTTTATAGCTTTTTGTGGGAAATTGTCTCTCCGATTGGCAAGCCACTCGCCTCACGTAGAGATGTTGGGGGTTTCATATATGAGGGCACAAAACTCGTGCTTAATGCTCGTTGGCATCCTCAATGTGTTTGGAAGCAGACCTCAGTAGGCCTCTCCCCTCAAAAATTATTTTCGCCTTTGGTGAAGGGGATTCTTGGGTTCAAGAGATCACTTTTAAAAATCTTTGCAATTTCTGCTTTCAATGTGGTCAACAAGGCCATAAAACTAAAGATTGCCCCTGAAGCAAAAGAATAAGCAAGAAACAGCTAGCAAAGCCCAAACTCTCAAGGGGAAGCAGGTCGGCCCAGCCATTGATGAGAAAGATAAGGATGACCAAATCCCGGAAATCGACTCAAAAGGGTTTACAGAGGTCAAAAGAAGAAGGAAAGCTAGCCCTAGGAGAAGCTCAGGCCGAAGGAGACTTTTAGAGAAGACCCACACACCAGAAAAGTCACTCAATAACTTATACTTCAACCTCGAGCAGGAGGTTAACGAGCTTGATTATCGGGGAGGGATCCAACACTTTGCAGGCACAAGTAACTTACCCTTGGAGTGGCCCCCTTCTAGTGAGGTCAATCAAGAGGACTACATAACTAGCAAAGAAGACGGATTCATCACAAGTAATGAGGACAATATTGATAGTGAAAGTTCCATCATTCGAACAACAATACCGGATATGGCCCCTCCATCTCTCCCACAGGAGGCTTCCTGCAAGGGGAAACAATTGGCAGGTATGCCTTGGAAAAGCCCCCTTAAACTGAAGGTGCATGGTCAGGACCATCCCCCCTCAAGAAAGAAAGAAGACTCCAAGAGGACAAAAGAGAAGTCCCACCCTCGGAATGAGGGAAGTGCAAGAAAATTATCATCGCTTCACTAAACACTAGGGGGCTAACTAACCATACAAGAGCCACCATTATTGGTCAATGGCTCCACGAGATAAGGTCAAACCCAAATTTCATTTTTCTTCAATAGATTAAAATTGAAGGAGAAGACCTTCAAAAAAGACTTAAGGGCGTCTCTCAGTCCCATGTGGTTTTCCACAACCCATTAGCATGGTTCTCCTGGAACTGCCATTGGTATCAATCACTTCTAGGCTAATAAGCTTGAACACACTAGCGAAGACAAAAACCATAGGTGGATGGTAGTTACATTCAGCGCCCCCTTTCAATTCTCTATGATCTCTACGTATGCTGCAAACGAGGATGCTATGAGGATCGATAATTGGTCCTCCTTGGACTTGTTTTCTCATAATGTCATGATTTGTGGTGACTTCAATATGGTGGAAGACCCCTTTGATAGGTGGAACAACAAGGGCCGCATCATTGACAGCCAGGAGAAAGACACACGAGGCCAAACCAAACTGTATTTGGATCTGGTCGAAGTCAAGGACCTGAACGGTTTCTCTAGGTCCAATCTTCAATTGGGTTAGGACTTGAGGAAAGCAAGACTGGATAGAAGCTACATATCATAGAATCTGGTCCATCAATGGGGTCCTCCCACCCTAACGCAATGTATCCACCTCACCATCTCTCATCATTACCCAATGGTGCTAACCTTCCCCCCTCTATCTAAAAGTCACAAGGCACCTTGGTTTCATGCCAGTCCGTTTGTCTTCTCATTCCCCTCAATCCATCAAGAAATCACTAACGCTTGGCTTGAGGCATTTGTCGTCTACACCTCTCGACCCAAGTGTTGGACAAACACAGTGGAAAACGCTCGTCACATCTTGATTAGGACCACAAAGGTTCTCAAAACCATCCGTCGAAGACGCAGAGAAAACCTATACTGCCGGCTCCGAAGACTCGAAGAAGAACTTAATACAGGGATTCAATCTCAGAAGGGACTCCAAAATATCAAAAGAAGATTAAGATATTAAGATATGAGGAGGAGATCAAAAGGAGAAATCTTCAAATTTATTCTAAGGAATGGTGGGTTGGTAAGGCAGATAGACCTTCTAAAGAGATGTGCAATATCCGCAGAAGAAAACAAATTAGAGACAAGATCCTACTACTTCTTGACAAGAATGGGGTGGAATGTAAGACAGAGGAAGAGAACATTGGCATTATAGAAGCACACTTCACGAGTCTCTTGGGTGGTGCTTGTCCCCTTTCCCCCCCATAGGCGAGATTGCATGGCCACCATCTCTCGGACTTCCTTGCACAAAATCCCACACAAGTTGAGCACTGCTTAATGCCACCATTTCTGAACAAGAGGTCCTTGAAGTTATTGATTCGCTTCCCTGATGGGCTCATTAATGAGTTCTTTAAATCATTCAAACATGTGGTGGCCACCCCCTTGCATCTTGTCTGGCTTGAGGCACTCAAGTTTGCTTCCCTTCTGGCTTGTCTCAACAATGGCATCATCAAACTTATTCATAAGAAAGGAGAGAGGAATAAAATTGAGAACTAGAGACCTTTCACAATGCTTCAAACCGGATATAAGATTCTTGCTAAAGTCATTGCCAGCAGGATATTGTGCCATTTAGATCAGTGGCTTAGCAAAGACCAAAAAGGCTTCATTAAGGGAAGGTCAATATTGGAAGCCGTCATTGATATCTGGGAAGGTTTGGACTATGTTGAAGAATCTAATCAGGACATTATCTTCCTCGAGTTTGACTTTGACAAAGCCTATGATAGATTGGAATGGGACTTTATTTTACAATCGCTTAAAGAACTCGGGTGCAGTCAAAGATTCCTCAGGATGATCTCCACTCTCCTTGATAATGCTTCGACAAAAGTCAATGTCAATGAGCAACTTTCTAAGGCAATCAAACTGAAACGATCCATCAGGCAAGATTTCATGTTGACCCTGCTGCTCTTCACCATCGCCATGGAAGGACTTAGCCGGCTTGTGGAGCGAGAGATGGAGCTTGGTCGCATAAGAGGCATCACTTTGCCACAAAACGCTAGGCAAATGAGCATGAGGCTATTTGCAGATGACACAAATGCCTTTGTTCACAATGACCATACCAGCGTGGAAACCTTTTGGTGGTGCCTTGACACTTTTGTGTGGCCTCTGGGTCCATAATTAACCATTCGAAGAAAATGTTCAGGGCTATCAAAGGGACTCAACCCAATCTCCTTACTCTGCAGGGATGCCAAAGCATTCAATCGGATCAGGTCGTTCGCATTCTTGGTATCCCCATGGGATTCGGTGTTACTCTGGAACAAAGGTGGGCTTAGGTCCTCACCAGACTTAATAATAAACTTAGCTATTGGAGGGGTTTGCAAATTAATCTTGTTAGCCAGGCCATGGTGATCAACACGTTCCTCATATCCTCAATCATATACTTTCTTTCTTGCAGGAGACCGAAGGATCAAGAATTAGCCAAATTGGAGAGCACTTGTAGGAACTTTCTTTGGACTGGGGACCATAGCAGGAGGGGAGTGCCTAAAATCAAATGGTCCATATGCACTAAACAAAAGGAGAGTGGAAGTCTAGGTATTATGGACATTGGTAGCATGGCCAATAAACGTGCGACAAAGTGGATGATTAAGGCCTGGTGCAATAGACATTCCTCTTGGGCCACATTAATTTAGCGAAACACAAACGTGATTACTCTGGTTGGCTACCCTGAATGGAAAAACCTTGACATCCTCACCCTCTTATTCTCTTCATTTCTAGTCTCACCCAAAGGATGGATCCTAGTAAGATCCTTGTGGTTGAGCTCGAACAGATTCAAACCTCTTATCAAAATCAGTGAAGATTGGAAGTGGGCTGTAGCTATAAGAAAAAATGACTCTATTTGGTTCCCAATCCAAGGCATGAGAAACGTGGAGCCTTGGAATGTCTTAAGGGCCAAGAGACTTTGGAATAAGGGATTCAAACAATGGAAGCACCTCTGGAAAGAGGACATGAATAGATCGATGGACTTTGAGGACCTTGACCCTAGTGTTGTAGTCATGTAGGAGGAATGGAATGTTTTATTGAGCAGACTCCATGCGTGGGACCGCTCTAAAATCTGACTATTGATGGGAGAAGATGCTCCAGAACTCATGGGCCTCAAATGGTTCAAGGGTAATCACCTCTCCAAGCTTCCTTATGTCCAAGCTCGCAATGAAATTCAGATCAGTCTCAACAAGAAATGGTGTCTCAATTGGATGCCACTTCGATGGGATATGAAATTTATGCTTATTTGGCACCCTCTCATTGAAAACAAAAAAGTCGGTCGTCCTATGGAAAATTTTGCACCGTGGAATATGGACCAATGCGAAAGCTAACAAGATCTGTGGTGTTCCGCCTTGATGCAAGCAGTGTTGTTGTAGCAAAGAGGATATTGGTCACCTATTCTTCGCTTTCCCTAAATCCCTTCGATTATGCAGGGTCCTTGGTCGTTCTCTCGGACTCCAAGAACAAATCAATTGGAAGCAAGCCCTCATGGGTGAAGCCATCGGTTGCTCTACAGTGTTGTGGAATGCAATCACGGGAGAGATCCTTTGGAAGATTTGGCGGGAACGATGCACTGACAACTTTGGCAATACCCCCAAAGAGTGGTCGATCGAGAAGGCCCTATAGCTTCTCTGTAAAAGAATTGCTAAATATAAGAAACCCCCCCCCCTTCAAACGCCACAAAGAGCTATAGTATGTCAACAATAAACTTAAAACCAAGTGAGCTCCGCATGATGGGAATGTGAGGTTCATCAATGTCCTCAACAACGTCATGTAAGTGTTGTTTGGTCCACCATGAAGGCTCTCGGAGATTGTCGAAAAGGAAATTAGACTTCAGAAACATATCAGTTGGATGCATGCTCTACTCGGAGAAACATTCAGTTGCTCCGTGACTCTGTGGAACTCCATCAAAGGGGAGGCCCTATGGTAGATATGACGGGAAAGGTGTGCTTGCAACTTTGGTGACTCCCCCATAGTGTGGTCGATTGAGAAATCATTGTTCCTCCTTGGCAAAAGGATCGCTAATTGTAATCCCCCCTTTTTAGGCATCATCAAGTGATCCTTACAATAAGATTAAACCAATGTGGGCCCCGCATGAGGGTGATGAGAGCGTGACTAACCTTCATTGTCATGCCATCTAAACTCTGTAAAAGCTACCCCCCCTTGTGGGATTCGGGGGATCCCATGGGCACTAGTCCCCTTCTTTTGTACTTTTCTTTTACTTAATTCAAGTCCGGGAGAGTAGGCTAAGGCTGAACTTCTTTTATTTAAAAAAAAGGACATGAGGATTGAAATTGATTTCTCCGTGGAACAAAAACTCATTCCTCAACTGCCAACATATGCTCACATCGTGAGTCTGCCATAGTTTCCAGCGGCGCATATGCATGTATTTGGAAACACCAATTAATACGTCTTTTTCCAGATGGATACCGTGGAGCATGTTATGTACCTAACGTTGGCTTTAGGCCAATTAAAGATAATATTTCAAGGTTCTTCTCTTTTCCTCTGTCTTACACAGTTCGGACCTCCCAACTTATCTATATAACTTTCGGTAGTAGTCGAAATACCATTGTGCAGGATAAGGAATAAAGGATCACTTCGCAACAGAATGGGGAGAATACAAGATACATTGGAACATGCATTTTTTGCCTTTTCCAACTATTCATCATGTCTTACCTAACATTTAGAATGTATAGTTTATTTGGGAATCTTGCCACCCTTTCTTATTTGGGCAGGTCATCCGCTTTTTTCATCAGGGAAATCATCTCTAGTTATGCAGTGTACGGAATCATTGTATCATTGCAGTGCAGGCTATGATTCATAAATTCTCATTGTGAATCAAATTCTTAATGGAATTGTGAAAGAGAGTGTGTTTGAGAAGAGTGATTTAGAAGGAAAATGAAAATGAGATAGCTCGGGGCTAGTCATCACTATGTGACTTCGGTACAAAGATATTCCGCATATGTTGTTTCAAATGATAGAGATCCACAATACCAGAATATCTCTCCGTATGTGTTATCAATATGCTTGTTCTGCTTCATCCGAGTCTCTCTTCTCTATTGCCAACTATTCTATCATGTACCGTCCAAATGGGTGTGACCATTCTATCATGTACCATCCAAATGGGTGTGGTGTAGCAGTATGCCTTGAATGTCCTGGGTAGACTGCCTCATTTCAAATGCCACACTCAATGGAGATTACAAATTTCTTGTACTTTGAACAAAACGAAAAAATGTTTTATCTATTGTTCCCGCATGATTTTGGGATCGTTATTCTGGATCGTTACATGTGATCTTTTTTAATAGATCTTTACGAGTAAACAAGAGTTAAGGAATTAACAAGGCATACAAGTTTTCAGAGGATGTTATAAACGAAGGATCTTGGTTTATGCCCATCGCTTGAAGGCGAGTCATTTGTGGGACTAAATCAAGTTGCTGCTCTCACTCCAACCAGATGGATTCAGGAGAATTGTGAAGGGTCCGTAGCGACTAGTCCATTCAGTCCTTTTAATAACTGTTTATTGTTTATGGGATAGGCTTTATGATCCAAACAGATAGTTGTTGTTTTCCACTCAAAGCTATAAAGTATTTGCTTCATGGTCCGAACAGATAGTTGTTGTTTTCACCTAAAAGCTATAAAGTGTTCGGAAATGGGTCGAGAGAGGGGTGAAAGCATTATTTCTAAGAGCTGTCATTTGTAGTCTTCCTTGGGGAGGACTTTTGATTTTTCACTGGCTATATCCTTTGGAATTCTCTACGTTGGTTTCACAAGGAGTTCGCAAGCATCGTCCATCCTTCTTATTGTATCTGGAGCATATAAATATGAATAACCTAACCTATTCTGCAGATTCCTTATCGGTCATACTGAGATTTTTTATGTGCTCATCTAACTGTATGCATGTAGTAGTGGTTCCTTAAGTGTTCCAGTCACTGCTACACCATTTGATCTGCTGATTAGAGATTTGTGTACACAAATATTTGAACTGCGACTTTGCTCATAGGACTGCATCAGTATTCAGATAAGTGCACGTGGATTGCATTCACACTGACGCGTTCGGATTATGATCTTGTCTGTGTACTTAGTCTATATATTTCATTTAGAAGCGTTAAATGTGACTTGTGTGCGTGTGACCTTGTATGTATGATTGTCTGTGTACTTAGTCTATATATTTCATTTAGAAGCGTTAAATGTGACTTGTGTGCGTGTGACCTTGTATGTATGAGTATGCGCTTGTGTGTGTCTCCATATGTGTTAGTAGTTGTGTGTGTGTGGGCACGTCTAAGAGCATGCATGAACGCGTGTTAATGTATGCTTTCATGCAGCTGAAACATTTTGTGCGCGAAGCCATGTTTAGTGGTGGACAATACCGAGTGCAAGTATAAACGCCAGTATATTGTATAGCAGACGCACTCTAAGATCTTTTTCGATGACAGAGAGAGAGAGCCCACTATCTAATTCG
Source organism: Ceratopteris richardii (assembly GCA_020310875.1). Classification (NCBI taxonomy): domain Eukaryota; kingdom Viridiplantae; phylum Streptophyta; class Polypodiopsida; order Polypodiales; family Pteridaceae; genus Ceratopteris; species Ceratopteris richardii. The sequence continues at coordinate 162,650,179 of CM035429.1, read as the reverse complement.
ATAAAATTTATTAGCGGAAAGGACAAGTATATGACAAGTATATTACCTAAATGGCGGAAATTTAGACATGGATAGACATAAGTTGGAGCAGGAATCTCTCAAACTTTCTGTAGCAAAGATGGGGAACATGTGCAGGGGAATGATTTAAACGCTAATGTCGTTAGCCATCCTGAACGCCATCAACATAGTACTCGAGAAAGAGACGTGCTTTAAGAATAGCAGTCCAGTGTCCATGCAGTCCAGTGCGCAAGTTCCATTAATCGTATAGCACATGATCCAATAACTTCTTAATGAATCGTTCACACCATGCTCCTGATGCTTGTTTCAATCCATAAAGTGCATTCTTTAACTTGCATACATATTGAGGATATTTTCGATGAACATAACCTTCTAGTTGTTACATATAGACTTCCTCATGCAATTTGCCATTCAAGAATGCATTCTTAACATCCATTGGATACAGTTTCCAATTGTTCATAGCAGCCCATGCAATTACACTTCTCACGGTTGTCATTTTAACCACTGGAATAGATGTTTCATCGTAATCCAATCCATATACTTGTGCATATCCTTTTGCAACTAAGCGTGCTTTAAATCTTTCCAATGAACCATCCCTTTTGCACTTCACTTTCTATACCCATTTACATCCAATAGCTTTTCAGTGGCAATTTCACTAATTCCCATGTATCATTCTTCTTCAATGCATTCATCTCATCATCCATTGCTTTGCACCAATCTTCACTTTGTGATGCATCATGAAAATTCTTTGCTTCCTCATTCTTGATTCTCTCAGTCGTGTATGCATAGTAAAGCTTCATAGATTTATTGTATAGATTCAGTCTATCCATAGGATGTCTCTTTCCTTGCGTGTGGAGGGACATATTTCTCCTTCATATTTTTCAACATGCCAAGTGTAACTATCTCATCATCAATATCTGAATCAGACATGTACTCATCTTTCCCTTTCTCCTTTCTTCATGCATAGTCTTTTGCATTTTCATTCCATGATGTTTCAAGCATAGGAAACTCATATGAACCATAGTCTTGGCTTTGTTCATGGTCAAAATGTCTACGACTTGTTTTTGGCTCATCATTATCATTATGCATAGAATCATCCATATCATTCCCTATTACAACCACGTCTTTGGGTGCATACCATGATGCATTTTCATCAAATATATCATCTCTCATCACAATACATTCTTTTGTAACAAGATTATAACATCTATATCCCTTCTTCTCTTCTCAGTATCCAACAAATATGCACTTTGTGTCTCAACGAACTAGGCACGTGTGCATAAAAAATACTTCCAAAAACATAGGCCATTCTATGCCAATCAGGGTACAACGATGATGCTTCAATTCATCCACATCGTGACTCTTTCTAATCACGTTGACATATGTATTTACACAAAGCATTTATGTGCCCTTGATGATAAACGAGCGAGCCTTGCTAGTCTATCCACAATGATGTTTTGATTTTAATGCAATAAAGATCTTCGAAAGCGTTCTTAGCCTTGGCTATGGAGATGAGATTTTTAAGTTGAAAACAAAGCTATATATCGAGCACATGAAGGGAACTAAGTATTGAAGATGCATGCAGATGAGCTTTCTCATATTAAATCTTGGAAAAGATAAATGAGTTTCTTCTAGCTTCAAAGGTGGACTTTTATAACCATGGAAGATTTAAGAGATCAATGCCTTCAATGCATTGTGATGCGTAGTGAAATATTATACTCTCTCTCTTTCTCTCCCCCCTAACTATTGATTCCAGTTGTTCACAAGTATCTCATCGCGCTTTTTCTCCCTCCTTTGCACAAACCCGCTGACAACATGTGAAATGTATTTTAGCACCATGATATCTTCGCAAGTGAGAAGAATAATGTGAGAGATACTCTCCCACTCCATCTCATCTTATGTTTTTATAAACCCGCATATCTCCTTCTTTACATAGGACTTGTAACTTTTGATATAACCAATCGCCTCACATTTTTTCTTCATGCGATTTAACCATACTATTTTTGTTTGATCATCTATAACCATACAAAACATTTTCTTCCTGTGGCGTATGGTTCTTTATTTGGTCCATATACATCTATATGAAGGACGTCAAGTATATGGTTTCTCAGTTGATTCATCTTTCTGAATGGTAACCTTGTTGACTCGGCAAATCTCCAAGACTTACAAAGATTTTAATTTCCATGACTTAGAAAGATTTTATACGTTACCCACGTTTCGGAGGAAAGTATGTGAAAATCACACTTGGAATACGGAGTCAATGGCCTACCACTTGAGATTTCTTCCAATTATGATGTCTCCCATGCTACGCGAAACTTGGAAAAATGTCCAAACGAACAAAGATAATAAGATCAATTTTGTTGTACACTTTAGCTCCTTGAGAGAACGACAACATATTTTTTTCCGCATGTTTGATGCGTGATGAATTTAGAAAAAACAACAAAATGATTACTAGTTTCATGACTAAAGGTTAATGATTGAACTGTACGACTCGGTATGAGTTAATTTTTTTCGTCTCTATATCCTTAATCAAAGTTCGATAGGATAATTTTTCTCTCTTAACAAACTTGGATTGATATACTTTTCACTTTCAACGTCACATTTGATGTTTTATTTATGCACTTATTTCCTTAGTCACATGCAATTACTATGCGGGTTGGATTTGGATTTGTTGTTTAAGGGTACTCGCATTGGTTCATGTCCGTTTAGAATCTTCATGTCTTATTGTTTTACAAGGGAATTATAAGATCATACCAAGCTAGGAGATGTTTTTATTGTGCCTATGAAGATCCAAAATGTATCATCTTACTTGTGTCATGTAATCTTTTGGAATGACTCCCATCTCTACCATCTGACTTTCATCATACCATCTCATCGACTATTCACTTCTATATTCTTACTATACGCCATGCATCATCTAAGCCTGAAGTACCAGTGTAAAGTCTACCATCCTAATGAGGAGATACATTTGTATCCTATCTTTAAATTGGTAAGGATATCTTTCAAAGCATCTTCATCTATGTAGTAACCTTCAGGGAACTTGTGACTTTATGCTTCACCTTGGAAAATAGTTTTCTGGATTATACATTTCCAAACCTCTACACGCTCAAACCCCAACACCTCCACACAAGTCGTGAATAGAGAATTCAAAAGGTCATTTTTTTCTTAGATTAATCAATGAACGTGAGTTTTTTCATGTGCAAAGTTACCACCCAAAAGCTTAGCGCCACAACACCCTCATCCTTAGAACAATTTCAATTCTTATCGGAAAGTAGTAAATCGTGCGTAGCCTGATTAATGGATCTCTTACTTTGTCTTACGTAGCATGTCCATGGTCGATTCATCTACGTTTCCTAGCTTAAGCCTACTACGCAGTAATTCCACAATTCCTATACACCCCAAGGCCTAGGCTATAACCTAAAAATCTCATCGATATGCGTATTGCGGAGATTTTCATCTCATCACAATATGAGATAAACATAAAAATCTTTCCACCTTCGCTTTTAGGCGAGTATAATGTGTGCATTTCTACCTAAAGTATGAAAATGAAGCTAAAAATCAACGAAAGAGACGAAGAAAAAGAAAAAGAACTGTTTTCGGCTTTTATCGCTTTTTGCATACTCTACTTCACCAAACACTTCTAATCCTTCATTATATCTCTGAATAAGGATTCAATAAATCTAAGGAAGTTCAAGTTTCGTAGGCTATGTAGCACTGAGGATGTGCTAAAGAACATATGGAAACTTTTGATGTCTCGCAGAACGCAAACATTGTCTCCGTTTTTCCGCCAAATCCGAAACATATAGTCCTCTCATTTTCCTACAAGCACCGAAAATGGAGTCGTTTTATTTTTGTCTTAAAGCAACTAAGATCGCCCAAAGTTTTCTCAAAAGTGTTCAATGAACGCTTTATTTTTCTGTCCCAACAACCCACACAAGGAGCCCAAGTAATTGACAAGCAAAATATCCCTTAGTCACCATATATTAGTCGCCTCAGTTGCATCGAAGAAAATAAAGTCACGAGTCTTGATTCTTGCACGCACCTCAAACACACTCGCCTTATTTTAAGGAGGAGCATGGCTACAGACATTTCAAATGAGGCATCCGTTTCACTCGACCAAATTCGATGGTATTACCAGAGGGCCACTCGCCTTGTTTTGCAAGTAACACAAAAAACTAGGCGCCCATTTTCCTCTTCCAACGCCATGAACATTCGCCTAAAGTTTCGTCTACCATGTCCTTGCATAGAAAAAAAGCTAACCCCCATCCTCCTTGCAAACCCAAACTTAGGCCACCCCATCCTCTTGCATCCCATAAAACTAGGAGAACCAGCTTTTATATTACCATCAAATTAGGGTGAGAACGTTTATATTACATCAAATTAAAGTGACTCCACTACGATGAAATTAAGGTGAATCCACATCTCGGAGGGAAATAGACAGCTGATTCCAGATTATCCGCATATGCAAAACAACGAAACTCCATCTTCTCATGACCCAAAAATCAAGGAAACGCTAACTTCTCAAAGAAAAATAGGGAAACCGCCCCATTTGACTCCTCAAAATTGGATGAACCCAAAACAAGGTGTTCCTTTTGCCGTAAATGCAAGCTTATCCAAAGTAATCTAAGAGAAGTTAACATGACAAGGAACTACTCGTAAAGTCATCACAAATCTTTGTGTATGTCAGGAATAGTAAGGAGAAGGTCTAAAAATAGGTTCTCTAGGGGTTGGTGGCCAAATAGAGTAACTCCTCTCTTGAGATTCTTGTATTGTGCTCGGCCACCAGTCACACCATTATAAGGTGCATAGTCCATGTCATAAGCTAATTTTCGCTCTTTTCAAGGAGGTTGGGGAATCATGTTGTATCACTCATTTTTGGCTTCCTCATATCTATATAAAAAAGCTATTGAGAACTCATTTGCTGTGTCATTTTCATCAGTATGACTGATATCATGGTCACGACTATCACAATCATATTTTAGTACCTCTATCATTATTTGCTCTATATTGACTCTGTGTGTGTGTGAAGAAGAGCTCTGATACTTGGTTGTAGTACTTAGTAACTTGTTGTATCTCAATCTTGGGGCTCTGTACTCAGTGTGTGCAGTAAGCATGCCTATTGTTGGTTGGAAAGTGTTTTGCCTAGGTTTGCGAGAATAGTGTTCCTTTGTCAAGGCATATTTCCCTAATTATGTACTGTTCATGTGATTTGTCTTTAGATTATTATCACTTTTTATTGTGGTCTGTATTATCCAAAGTTGCATATAGTCCGTGAGTGTATGACTATCAGTACACCCTTGGTGTCCTTCTTGTTGGAACATCAAGATTACACTATGCTTGAGGTGGATTTTATCTATATCGAAAGCTATTGCTTGGATAACATCAAAAGAATATCCAATCAAACGTTGTTTCACCTATGCTCATTTATTGTATTTTTCTAAAAGATTTTTTCATGGATCGTTTACTATTGTAAAAGCCCACAGCTTTACACATGTAAAAGTGGAATAAGAGAGCTAATATTCCATGAAGTTGAGGTGGTTGAGTTGCAATCAATGAATCAATCACCTAAAAGTAGATCAAACTAGATCTTCACTTTTCCTAGATTATAGGAAAGTGAATTGATTTGCTCCAACAACTAATCATGCCTTCATTTGAATTCAAAATCCGCTCGTAGAAGTCATGGATCACTTCAAGAGTATATATAAAGACTTCAAATAACTTTTACATTACATGGAAGCAATATGCATACACTTAGAGCCATCGCAGTCTTGCTCCTTCATTTCTCTACATCATCTTCTTCAACAATAGTAAGCTTATAGAGGTTGTTGCTCCTACAAAGCTTCAAATTGGATGTGTGGGCACTCATTGGAAATATATTAGTGTCTTGTTTATGTATATATCTTTGCAAACATTTTGGTTCAATTGATTGGGATAAATCATAGTTTTTCTAGCTTGGGGTCTATCTCTATGCATTCCTGAAAAATAGGAGGTACCATTGTTGAGTGTTTGATTCATTCCAAACACATATTTTTTTTGTTTATTGCAATCTTGTGCATTCTATACACTCAAACCTTTTTTTATCACTCCTCCAGAAGGATATTTTCTATTTGTAATTATGTTGGTCTTTGCGAGCATTTGAATTTGTTTATCGCATCCAAAGATAGTAAGTTTCTTTTTCTAGTCAATGTGCAAACCTATCTATTTTGTATCGAGGCCTTCTCCTTGATGATCCAAAGTACATACTGCATTTTATGGCACTTATCTCATACCTAAAAGGTCTATTTGATTCTAAATAAGCTCAAGGGTTGATCTTGTGCCCGTTGGCTGGACCAAATGTGGTCGCTTGGCAACTCCCTTTTCGACCTCCATAAAGCTTCTCCAAGTTCTTTTAGTGGTATCAGAGTTAAATCAAGAGGGGTGATGGATTTCACTCAATGATTGAGAAGCTTGATCGACACAATTATGTGTCTTTGAAAATCAAAATGAAGGCCTATTTGCAAGGTAGAAATCTCTATGGAATTGTACCAGGTGATGAAGCCATGCCTATTCCAAGATCCAAACTAGGACCTACAAAAGAGGAGAAAGATAAGCTCACACTTTCGTGCGCAAGGGATGCTCAAGCAAGGTTGTACATACCAAACTTTATGTTTGAATTTCTATTAGCACATATTAGAGGATGCAAGACATTGAAGCGACTTGGGGTGCCCTAGATACTTTCTTTTCTACTAGTACCAGCGCACCAAAGAATCATCTTTGGAAGGAGTTCAACCAAATGAAGAAGAAACCTAAACAAACCATCACAGAGTTTGTTACCAAGGTCAAAGGGGTTGCAGATCAGTTAGCATCCATTGGACATCTGATTAAAGAAGAGGATACCATGAGGCAAATTCTCAATTGGATTCAAAGTGATAAGCAATGGCAATACTTCCTATGGCTTAGGATCTCATCATGGATGCGCAAACTCTAGACTTCAACATCTTTTTTAGACAAATCTTCAATCAAGAGGCCAACAATAGCATGAAGGCATGTAAATCCTATCATGGTAGTTCAACTACTTAGGTCAGGGGGGTTGCAGATCAGTTAGCATCCATTGGAGATCTGATTAAAGAAGAGGATATCATAAGGCAAATTCTCAATCGGATTCAAAGTGATAAGCAATGGCAATACTTCCTACCGCTTATGATCTCATCATGGATGTGCAAACTCTAGACTTCAACATCGATTTTAGACAAATGTTCAATCAAGAGGCCAACAATATCATGAAGGCATGTAAATGCTATCATGGTAAAAAAGAAGAACAATAATTTGAAAGGCAACAAGAAGGAGGAAGATGAAGAGGATTTTTCCCAAGTTAACTTCGCAAGCAAGAGCAAGTGAAAAGGGAAGATGAAAGTATCAAAGCATGACCAAGCCAAAGGTCAGAATGTTCAACCTTGTGCCATCTATGATAAGACCAACCACACGAGTCAGAATTGTTGGTTCAATGTGAAGACCTAGAAAGGCAGTGGAAGAGCTGGATAGGGCATCAATATAGGTAGAGGTAGACACAACTTGAACAATAACAATAGAGGCCATAATAGAAGGGACTTCAACAATTATTCACAAGATCAACGAAATGAAGACTCATTGCTTCTTATGAATCTAACCCACTAAGAAGGTAAAGAAGATGATCAAATGGTCTACATAGATTCAAGATATTCAAATCATGTTGTTGTCAACATTGCCCTTCTATCTTATTTGGAAAATGCAAAGCAAAGACATGAAATTCAATTAGTGGATAAAACAAAACACAAGGTGGAAGAGATTGGCAATGTCAAAGCTTCCAATAGCATGAAAAACATTTTGAATAAGGTACTCTATGTACCCACTATCACTAAAAACCTAATAAGTGTAGGCCAAATAGTTGAAAAAGGCTTGCAAGTTAGGTTCACCCATAATCGAGCTTTTTTGGAAGACCCATGTCAAGGCTTTAAGAAAATAGCCAGAGGTGAGAAGCATGGTAGGCTCTATACTTTTCAAGTAGGAGAAACCAAGAACATAGCTCTATTCATGTTTGGGTCTCAAACCGTAAGTGAGCTTGAAGTGTGGCATAAGAGACTTGGTCATGTGAATGAAAGAACCTTGAAGGATATATGTAGGGATCAAAGTGTTCTTGGACAACCAAACATATCAAAGCAATAGATGATCAACAAATGTGGTGCATGCAAGATTGAGAGGGCTCAATGAAAACCATTCAACCACAAAGACTACATCCACAACAACTTATTAGACTTAGTACATACATATGTATGGAGACCAAGGCAAGAACCTTCATTGGTAGGATCAAGGTATTATGTGTCATTTATTGATGACCATAGTATATGGACTATTCTATACTTTATCAAGACTAAGAATGAAGTTTTTGATCGCTTCAAAAAGTGTCTAGCACATGCGGAGAATCATACAAGTAGATCACTCAAGAAGCTCGGATTTGGTGGAGGGGGAGTATACTTCTCCAAAGAGTTAGTTGTGTTTTTGTAGGATAAAGATATCCAAAGGGAGGTGACTACCAGGTATTCTCCTCAACTGAATGGAATTGCAGAGAAGAGAAACAAGACATTGGTTGGAGTAGTGAGAACAATGCTTGAAGAGAAGAGGTTCTCAAATTAGCTATGGGCAGGTCCTATTTCAACTGCTATGTACCTTGTCAATGTCAGACTTTTTGCAATCTCAAGTGTGGGAACTCATGCTAAGTTAAAGTGCCACATCAATCACACTTTTTTGTAGGATATACCACTTTTCCACGAGTTTTCTTCAGCTCTTTACGCACCTAATTGATGGAGAAAAGTTGGGATCATTTCGAGGGCATTTTTTAATTCAACTTTACAAGTAACTTTTTGAGCATTATATAAGAAAAGACATGGAGAAAAGTCATGGCCATCCTCCTCTACCATAAGAGCACTTGTAGGAAGGCATTAGGAGTGTTTACTCCAAGTCTAAGCTAGCCCCTATCTAAGCAAGCCCCTTTCTTGCTCAAAGTTTCTCATAGGAAGTGACCTTTGATGTCCTATATCTCTTTGTGTAGTAGTCCGATTCATTTGCATGCTAGCTCATTTTATTCCTATGATTGTAAGATTCTTGTGGAAATAATCTTACTATCAAGTGTTCATTATCTTGGAGTATATTAATCTTCAAAACTCTCTAGTATGGTCTCTGCATATTCCCAAGCATGTGTGTTGGAAGGTACACATAGGTGCAAGGTACTTGTTTGGACAATTTTTGGTCTGTCTTGTGAAGGGAGGTTGATACCCCTAAAATTATGCAAACTGAGTGTTATTTTTGCTTGATGGATGGCCCCTAATGTCTATTTGTACTGTAAAAATTTGGAGAGGTTTAGTTTGCACGTCCAAAGAACAATTCAATTTTTGGTAGATTACGGTAGTGAATTGCTTGGTCCTAGAAAGGGCCTATCATTCTTTGTACTGCAACTAGGAGTGGATATAGTCCATCATTGGTATCAAAGCTCATCATTGAGGATTGAGGACATTAAGAGGAGGAATTGAAGTTGCTTGAGAGCCAAGGATTGAAGCAAAGACTAGGAAGATTTGAAGAAGGGTTTGAAGCAAGGGGGAGCTTCTATCATCATCAAAAGTTCACGATAAGTGAACACTCTTGTGGGAAGGTTACATATCATTATTTCTCACATCTTTGACAATTCAACAAGAGATTAGGATACAATTATTGTCTCATACATAATTGGATACTATCATACTCGGATTGAGAAGCTTGAAAAAGGCAATTACCAACCTTTGAAGTTTAGAATCTCCAACTTCCTCATGGGAAAGGGTCTTTGGGGATTGGTTAGTGGCACTCAAGTGAAGCCATACATAGCTCCATATACACTTACTCAAATTCAAAGGATACACATAAGAGAATGAGAAGAAAGGGATAGGAGAGTGTTCTTCATTCTTTCTCAACACAAGCAACTCCATGATAAGTCATATGCAAGATCTAGATACATCTAAGAAGGTTTAAAACTTTTGTACTCTACCTCTACAAAGGCTAGAAAATTTCAGCTCAAGAATGAACTCAACAACCTTAGGAAGTCATCAAATCAGAGCATTAATGACTTCATACTCAAAGTAAAAGAGATCTTGGATGCACTTGGTTCAATAGGATGTGTTGTAGATGATGATGAACTAGTTCACCACACACTTAATGTGCTTAGAGAAGATGATAATGGAAGGCATTCACAACCTCTGTGTATGTAAGGAATTCATTACTAGATTTTAAACAACTTACTTATGTTATGGTGAGTTAGGAGCTCAACCATGGAGGCAACAAAGGGCAGCGAAGACCAACTCTTCTGTGTAGGCAAAGGAGGAAGAGGCAAAGGCAATAGACTCAGGTGCTTCAAGAGGAATAGGTAGAAGCAACTACCAACAAAGCAGCAAAACCTATCAAGGGAGCCAATCAAGCAAAGATGAAGGTCATACATCAAGAGGAAGTGGAAAAGGAAGAGGTAGAGGAGGAAGATATGGAGGTCGAGGCTACTCCAACTCAAATGGATGCTTCAATTGTGGGAAGCAAGGACACTATGCCAAAGAGTGTTGGCAAAAGCAAGGTGGGAACAATTACAAAGGGCAAGATAATTATGCTAACTCCTCAACAAATTCAAAAAATGCGCATTTTTTAGCTATGAAGCATAAAACTGAAGGTTAACCACTTGATGAGGTGTGGTATATAGATAGTTGTTGTAGTAACCACATGTTAGGTAAAGGGGAGTACTTCAACAATATTCAAGCATCCAAGCAAAGAGGCTTTGTGGAGGCCCTAGACAACACAAAGCATGAGATACAACAAATGGGAGATGTGAACCTTGAAGGCAACCACAAAGCAAGAGGACTATCTGAGGTATTTCATGTTCCGACTATTACAAAGAACTTAATCTTTGTTGGAAAGATGGTTAGAATGGGATACCAAGTCAACTTCAACCATAGAGGATGCTTTATTGAAGACCAAGGAATGGCTATGAGCTGATAGCCAAAGGAAAGAAGGAAGGAAGGATGTTCAATCTTGACATTGGCAAAAGACAAAACAACAAGGCAATGCTCATCACCTATGGAGACAAGAAGATTGGAGATTTGGATTTATGGCATAAACGTTGTGGTCACTCAACATTCAAAGGTTGAAAGACAAGGACAAGAGGCAATTGGTAAGTGATGAACTCAAAGTTCCATTGGAGGATGATGATATTGAAGAGGCAGAGAAGAGATATGAAGCTACGTTTCAAGATAGCTTGGAAATCAGTGGTCCAAGCATACAAAGGAGTTCAAGCATGGATTCAGCCCCTCAATTAGTAAATAAAGGAAATGCAAGATTGGAAGAGCTTGATTAAATTGGACATGATGTTGAAGACTTTGAAGAACCTATTTTAGAAGGGGGAGCTACATCAAAAGCGGAGATCAAGGCACCAAGGCAAAGAAGGTTCATTCCAACAAAAGGAGAAGAAAGGAGGTCAACAAGGGTAAAACATCCAATTTCAAGGCTTGTTTATGATAGTTATATTGCTAGGCATTATGATTTCATGATTAAGATTATCAAAGATCATGACTCGTCTACCTATGAAGAGGGCAAAGACACAACGAAGTGGCAAGAAGCTATGGAAGAAGAGTAAAACGCCCTTGAGGGTAACAAAACATGGAGTCTAGGTCCAAGAAAAGAAGGGATGAAGGTAATTGGCAACAAATGGGTATATAAACTTAATAGAAATTCTTATGGTTCAATTGCTATGTACAAAGCAAGGCTTGTGGCAAAAGTATTTGCCCAATCCTATGGGATTGACTATGAAGAGACATTCAGCCTAGTTGCAAAGATGACCACAATTACCGCTATCATTAACGTTGCCACATCTAAGAGATCCTCGATATATCAATTGGATATAAAGAATGCTTTTCTTAATGCCAATTTGTAGGAGAGAGTCTACATGACTCAACCATTAGGGTTTGAGAACCCTAAATATTCAGATTTTGTTTGTACACTTATAAAAGCATTGTATGGTTTAAAGCAAGCTCCTAGGGCATGGAATCAAAAGCTTGTGGAGTATTTGTGCAGGTGTGGATACAAGCCAAGTGATGGATATCCTTCCTTATAACTCAAGATGGAAGGAGGACTAGTTCTCTATGTATGCATATATATGGATGAATTGATTATAACAAGAAGTGATGATGCCAGTATCACATGGATCAAGGCAAATATTGGAAATGAATTCAAGATTTTAGAGCTTGGAGTTATTAAATACTTTCTTAGGATTGAGGTTATTGATGTGGAAAATGGCATTTATCTTGCTCAAAGGAAATACTTGCTAGATGTACTTTATAAGTATGGTATGAGTGGATGTAAGCTGCTCGCACAACATTTGGATACAAACACTAAGTTACGTGCAGGTGAAAGTCAACATCTTGAAGATATTTTAGCATATATAGTCATAATTGGAAGCCTTAATTATGTTACTATCACAAGACCTGACTTGTCTTATGTTTTAGGAGTTCTTTCTCAATTTCTGAATTCACGAATCGATGTTCATATGAAAGCAGCCAAGAGAGTACTTAGGTACATCAAGCACACTGTCAACCAAGGGTTGTACTACCCTTATGGAGTTGGATTACAACCTGAAGGCTTTAGTGATGTTGATTGGGCTCAAGGGCTGATCTTGTGCCGGTTGGATGGGCCAAATATGGTCACTTAGAAACTCCCTTTTCTACCACCTTAAAGCTTCTCCAAGTTCTTTTAGTGGTATCGGAGCTAAATGAATATGGGTGATGGATTTCACTCAATGATTGAGAAGCTTGATTGACACAACTATGTGGCTTGGAAAATCAAAATGAAGACTTATTTGCAAGGTAGAAATCTCTATGGAATTGTACTAGATGATGAAGCTATGCGTATTCCAAGATCCAAAGGAGGACCTACAAAAGAGGAGAAAGATAAGCTCACAGTTTTGTGTGCAAGGAATGCTCAAGCAAGGTCCTACATACTAGACTCTATGTTTGACTTTCTATTAGCACATATTAGAGGATGCAAGACATCTCAAGAGACTTGGGATGCCCTAGAGACTTTCTTTTTTGCTACTACCAAAGCAACAAAGAATCATGTTTGGAAGGAGTTCAACCAAATGAAGAAGACACCTAAAACAACCATCGCAGAGTTTGTTAACAAGGTCAATGGGGTTGCGGATAAACTAGCATCCATTGGAGAGCTGATTAAAGAACACGATATCATGAGGCAAATTCTCAATGGGATTCGAAGTGATAAGCAATGGCAATACTTCACACCGCTTATGATCTCATCATGCATGTGCAAACTCTAGACTTCAACATCTTTCTTAGACAAATCTTCAATCAAGAGGCCAACAATAGCATAAAGGCATGTAAATCCTATCATGGTTATTCAACTAGTTATCTATATGTAGAAAAGAGGAACAATAATTTGAAAGGCAACAAGAAGGAAGAATATTAAGAGGAGTCTTCGCAAGCCAAATTCACAAGCAAGAGCAAGTGAAAAGGGAAGATGAAAGGATCAAAGCATGACCAAGACAAAGGTCAGAATGTTCAACCTTGTTCCATTAGTTATAAGACCAACCACATGGGTCAGAATTGCTGGTTCAATGGGAAGACCCAGAAAGGCAGTGGAAGAGGTGGATATGGCATCAATAGAGGTAGACGTGGACAAAACTTCAACAATAACAATAGAAGCCATAATAGAAGGGACTTCACCAATTATTCAGAAGATCAACCACATGAGGACTCATTGCTTCTTATGAATCTAACCCACTAAGAAGGTAAAGAAGATGATGATTTGTTCTACATATATTCAGGATGTTTAAATCATGTTGCTGACAACATTGCTCTTCTATCTTATTTGGAAAATGCAAATCATAGACATGAAGTTCAATTAGTGGATAAAACAAAGCACAATGTGGAGAAGATTGGTATTGTCAAAGATTTCAATAGCATGATAAACATTGTGAGTAAGGTACTCTATGTACCCACTATCACTAAAAACCTAATAAGTGTAGGTGTAGCTCAAGCATAAGCACCACCTACTTTAATTGTCAATCTGCGGAGACGTGAGGATCACTATGAAGAGCTTGAGTGAGTGAAGGCACAAGTGCATGAGTGAAAGCACACAAGCATGCACACACATAACCACAACGTGCACACAGTAAGATCAAAGAGAGGAACAATGGAAAGCTTCTATTACAAAGAGATCTCTTACAAAAGCTCTATTCTCTAACAAGCTATCCCCAAAAGTGAGCTGACTAGCTCTTTTTATAGTTTTTTGACTAGCTTTGGCCCTATTCAAATCTAGTGTCCGGCCTAGTTAAAAATGAGGTTCTAGGGCTTATTTGAGAGCTCAAATGGAGTCTAAAAATTATGAAAATTGTTAGGATGATACTTCTAATACCCTCAAGCCCAAGGACTCCTTGGCTTGAACAAAATGGAGTTACAAAAATGGAAAATGGTACTTAGAATGGTTTTTAGTGATGAAAATCACTGTTTTTGTAGGGGATTCTTCTGAAAATTTGACATGTATTTCTTGGAGCTCCCTAGTTGCTCCTTCTTGTTTTGTGTGTCCACCTTTCTAATGTGCTTCCATGCTTATGTTTGACCTTGAGTTCCATTCCTCCCCCCCCCCCCCCCCTCTCAAGTCTGTCGTCCCTCACAAACCCTTGTTGAAGTGGTTGTTCCAGGTAGTGCTTTGAGAGGGAGTTTCCCTTTTGTATGAACAAGAGCTGTCTCGCTTCCAAATGTGGTAGGGTTGGTTGTCCATTTCTTCATTTGTCAATGCGAGCCTTTGCAAGTTGTAGTCCCTTGGTATATGCTTCTTCCTTGGATTCCAGCATCAATGTGTCATTGTCAGCCTCCATTGATGTAGTTTAGAGCTTCCAAAGATGATGTTCATAGTAGTCATGCCAAGAACTCATTACCCATAATGAATGATGGGTAAGTGCATTGGTGCATGGGTTAAAAACCATATGTGCCCTATGCATGGCCTTGGAATGTGGCCCTATGCATGTTTACTTGGAAACTGCAATATAAGAAACATGGTGCAAAAATTAGGTCTTGAGCGAATTGCTCAAGGGTACACTGACGAAGCGGTTTCCTAATATATCATTGTTATAATGTTTTCCAAGTAGGAGCTTCTTACCATGGTGAATGGTCAATCGATGCATATCTCTTCGTGTGGTGCACCCGTCATTGTGATGGATCCTTGGTTGGTCTATTGTCGTCAATGAATATCTATATTGATGGTCTAGTGATTAAATTCTTTGAGTGACTCGTCCTGTGTGCTCTCTTCAAAGCAACATATTCCAAATACTGAGAATTGAATTTCTTTATATTCCTTGACAAACAAAATTGGGTAACTACACCAAGCTTAGTTTCACATATTCTCTTTAGCTCACCATAAGCAGGAGTTGTCTCATCCCATTTACATACAAGGATTTGCAGGGTACCAAAACTACCCCTTGCAGATACCACCTTGGATTCTCTTGGACACATAGTAGTTAAGCATCTCTCAAGTTGCGGACCTTCGAGATCTTCCATCCTACCATGGTAAGGGAAAGCAATAGTTGTGGATGCCATGTTCTTGCTAAGTGCTTGACATCTGCCAAATAAGGTAACAATAATATCATTTGCTAGCCGAGACACACTTCTATCCAAACTGATAATCAACGGTTCCACCTTCACATAAGCATGAATCATTCATGTTCCATGAGCCAAACGTGGGAGCAAGCTCACCTTTTTTTTTCTCTCTCCCTTTTTAAATTTTTTTTTTTTTTTTTACAATTCACAAACAAGAAGACAGATGTTAGTATAAGAAAAAAAGTTGACGTATGTCACTGTGCTCTTATGCATGGGACTCTCAAATGTGTCTATGCACGGCAATGTAATGTGGCCCTATATTAATGCATACTTTGGAAATGCATGACCTGAATAGTGCAAAAGACAGGGTTGTGCAAGGAGCACATGGTTGTTGCACGTCAAGGCTTCTGATGTTACTTGCAAATGTTGATGCCATCTTTCTTGGAGGTATCCATTGGATCTCGAGATGACAATTGATCATTCCTCCTTATAGGGATCCATTTGAGATCCATGTTTGGTTGCATCGAGATCACCTTGGGCTTCTTCATCTCTGGATGGTTTCTTAAATTTTGTATCCCACGAGGTTGGTTCTTTGGTTTTGAGGGGGCTACTAGTGCTTTTGGCTTCCATACCCATATCCTTGATGAGTTTCTTCTTACTTTTGCCGAAGGGTTAAGTTTATCTTCTTTTGTGCTTTGTGCTCGGTTCTTACCCTTTTCTCTCCTTGGCTTCTTTGTTGAGACCTTTTGCATGGTGGAGAGCCTAGGCCTTTGTGCCTGTAAGAGTGCTTTGGGAACCCACATGTGTAATCACCCCTATGAGCTGCAACTAATTCATTAGGCACCCAATTTTGTCGGAGAGCTTCTAGTTGAGCTGGTCGTGGTTGCTTGTTTCTTGTCTTCGCATGGTTGGCTTGTCGGAGTGGGAATAGTGTTGGCAAGGCTTGTGGTTGCTTGACTTTTCGTACCCAAATCTGATTCATGCCCAGAACTACTTTACTCTTGAAGGCTCTTTGTCTATTTGATATATTGGTTGTCTTGCACTGTTTCCCTTGCTTCTGAGGTTGAACTACTAAGGATGATTTACTATTCAAAAGAAAAGGAGGTTCTGCTTGCCTTTGCGACTATCCTTCCACAACTGAGTCATGTTGGATCATAGAGCTTTTGATACATACAACATCTTGTTCAAGAAGATTAGTCTTAGAGGATTTAAGAGAGTGTGTGGCGCCATGATCTATGAGCATGTAGTTCTCTAATTCTAATGTAATTCATTGTTCCTGTACCCAAACTTGAAGAATTTGAATTCTTAGGTTCAAATTGATTGCATGGTCGTAAATCCAATCTTGACCCAAGAAAAGTGGCTCCATAAGGTCCTCATCATGACACACTAGCATTTTGACTTTCATTGGAACATCTTGAAGGTAGATGGGAAGCTCCACCTCGCCCAAACAAGGGGTTTCTACACCTCCCAAACCTATGAGATAAGCTTATATCGGCTTGATGTTCAACTGCAAGTCTTGGAAATGTGAAAGCCTAATGGCACTAGTTGTTGCAACTGAGTCACTCAATGCTCTCACAGTCCTTACACCCTGTCCTCATCCTACCTCTATGGTCACAAAGGGACGTCGGTCAATTATTCGAGAAGTAGTTATGCCCGATTTTTGGCACATGTCCATGTGATATTTAGGGGCTTTCGGGTTGACATATAGGCCTAGTTGCCTTAACTTATGTTTCCTAATGTGCTCTCTAGCCTCTACATGTGCTTCTTTTCTCACCCTGAACTCTTCTTCTTTTCGCTTCTTAGTAGTGTTGAGTCTTATTAGCATATCCTCTATAAGAGGTTCTTGATACAACTTGACTCTACATCCACTAATATAGTTTGGCAAGATATCTCCTTCTAGAATGGCCAATTGAACCGCACCGCTAGTGGAAATTCTATTAATGACCATGGGTCCATATCCTCTTTCTTCCAATTTACGAGCATGTTTTAGTATATAAACCAACACTAGGTCTCCCTTTTTCAATCCTTAATCCTTGATGTGGGCATCAAAATAAGCCTTTTGTCTTTTCTTTGCAGCATAGATGGCTGCTGCTGCTCATAGCCGCGTCTCACCTAAGCGTTCTAGATGGAAAATCTTAGAGGACAACTCATGTCCAATCCACTCATGACCTTGTGCCACTTTTAAAGCTAGTATTAGGAAGTTAATGGCAGCACAACATTTTGTTCAAAATCGATCTGAAATGGGGTGGCATTGAGTACCGTTTTGTAGGCAACTCGATACGCCCAAACAACATGATGAAGCTATTGATCCCAATTAGAGCATTTATTATTTACGAGTTTGGTCAATACATTACATAGGATCTTATTTGTGCTCTCGGCTTGTCCATTAGCTTGTGGATGATAGGGGGCAGACTTCTTATGTATCACCAAGAATCCTTGGAGAAGATTTTCAATGACTTCTCTCAAGAAGTGTGTGCCTCTATCGCTCACTAACTCTATTGCCAGTCCATATCTCATGAAAACATTCTCAAATAAGAAATAAGCCGTCGCTTGAGCATCATTCTTTGTCGTGGCTTTTACTTCTACCCATTTTGCAAGGTAATATGTGGCAACAATAATGTATTCTGCATGGGAGTTTCTAGCTGGGGGGTTAATAGGACCTACAAAGTCTATGCCCCACTTTGAAAATGCACGTCCTCCTATCATTGGCCTCAAAGGCATCTCGTCTTTTCTAACCGGACATTGTGCATGTTGGCATGTGTCACATTTCTTCACATAGGTATGTGCATCCATATGAAGAGTGGGCCACCAAAGTCCTGAGAATAGAATGGTCTTGATTACTCGATCACGACCAAAATGTCCACCTGTAACACCACTGTGTGCAACTTCTAAAACTTTCAAATAGTTTGATTTATGAACGCACAATCTTAGGTAACCATCTTTGCTTCTTCGATATAAGTTGTCTCCAACTAAGGCATAGTCTTGGGCCTCTTGCTCCATGCTTCGTCTTTTTGCTAGGCTGGCCTCTTTGGACAATGTTCCTGATCGCATAAGTTCTACCAATAGAGCACTCCCATCTAGAATTAACGACACTTGATAAAGGGTGGCATGCTCCAATGGGGGCCTCTCTTGGCACACTAGACGATTCTTAATCCACTCATGTATTTCTTTATCCATGCTATGCCAATACACTCCTAAATGTTTTAGATTCTGCAATATTCATTCTTTAGAATAGTGATTTCCTAGCACTCCTTGATGAGCTTGTTGCAACCAACTACTATGTTCATCATCCTCGACACAACAAGGTAATACTCCCTCTGTATCTTGTTTGTACATGCTTCCTACCAATATGTGATACTTTTGTGATTTTACAAGTTCTTCTTTATTTGTTTTCACATTCTTATTCGCGGGTCCAAAGCTTAAGACTGGTACCAACTTATTTGCCCATTTAGGAACAACTTCTAAATTGAAGAGGTAAGCATCAAGCAACTCATCAGAAACTCCTTGTGGTGGTTCTCCTGAAGTGATGCGAGAAAGGTGATCTACCCTGAGGTGGGTTCTACCTTTCCTAACAACAACTTCAAAGTCATATTCCATTAGTAAGAGGAACCATCTTACTAAGCATCTTGTATTGCAAGGTTTATTGACCAAATATAACAAAGCTTGATGATCAGTGAAAAACTTGAACTTGTTTGCCAATAAATAGTGTCTAAACTTCTTCACAGCATATACCATGCCTAAGCCCTCTCGCTGAGTGGTGGTATAGTTTTGTTCAGCTGCAGTTAGCTATTTGTTAGCATATGCTATGGGTAAATCTAAATTTCCTTCACCTATAGGTTGTGCTAGCACACATCCAATGGCATGTTTGGATGCATCCACATGGACATGGAATGGCTTATTCCAATCAGGAGTAGTCAGTATTGGTGACGTGCACAAATGTCTCTTCAGCTCATTGAACTAATTCTCACATTCGTCATTCCATTCAAAATTTGTCAACAAAGCATAAAGAGATTTACCTATGATTGGATACATGTGGATAAACCTATATAAATATCCACAATAGCCCATAATGGCTTGTACCTCTTTAACGTTCCTTGGCCTAGCCAGCTCCGCTATGGCTCTTACTTTGTCCTCATCGGTTGATATACCATTCTTAGAAACGATGTGACCTAAGATTTTACCTTTTCGCATCATGAACACACACTTTTCTAGGTTTAGACACACTTGATATTCTCTACACTTGTTGAAGATTTGTCTGAGCTCAGGGATGTGGTATCTTCTTTCTTGGGAATGTGCACATAAATCATCCACATATACTTCTAAGCTCTTTCGGAAGAACTCTTTGTGGACATGACACATGAGCCTCTAGAACGTTGGAGGTGCATTGGTGAGCCCAAATGGCATCACATGAAATGCAAATATTCCCCATTTTGTGGCAAAAGCAATCTTATGTTGATCTTCTGGGGCAATGGCTACCTGGTTGTAACCATAAATTCCATCAAGGAAGCTATAAACTTCCTTGCCTCCAACACGCTCCAATAGATGTTCAATGATTGGAAGCAAATAACGATCTCGAATCATAGCAGCATTAACCTTTTTAAGGTTAATGCACACTCGCAACTTCCCATTCTTCTTGGGCACCACTACAATGGGGGACACCCATTCAGTATGCTTAGTCTCATAGATAAATCCAGCTTCAATCAACCTATCAATTTCCTCTTTCATTTTAGCTACATACCTATCATTGTATGCGTAGGGCTTCTGTTTAGTAGGCTTGGAGTCAGCAATCATGGGGATCGTATGAGAGCATATTCTTGGATCTACCCCCTTCAAGTCTCTATAGTGCCAACATGTCCCTATATTCCCTTAATAAAGCTACAAGCTCTATTTCTTCTTCTACACTTAGGTCTTCTCCTATGTAAGTACATCGCTCTTTGTTTCCTTCAATGATCACAACAATCTTTTTGGTCTTTTCTTTATTATCATATGCTTCTCCTGTGGTGACCTCTCTCTTAGGCATTCGTACCAAATTTTTCGGTCTTCAACTTTCTATTTCTTGAAATTTTCTGGTACTTAACAATGACTCCTCCTGTTCTTGTTTCACCACTTTTCTTTTCGTTTTCTTTTGACTGCCCTCACTTCCTTCCTTGGAATTTATAGTTTTGATGCTTGTGAGAGGTTTTTCTTCTTTTTAGGTAAATACTCGGACATCTTCTAGATAGTGCTTCTGTGAATTAAAGCAACTATCCATCACAATGGACTCTAGGTCTTCATCATTCTCTTCTTCTTCTATGAAGTCACTAGGGTCACATTCTTCTAGCAAGGTCTGACACATGAAAACTGAAATATCATAACCCTCCTCATCACAATGAGGTGTCCATTGTTCTTCACTGATTGCAATGTCCATGGTAGCTAAGATTTCTGCCCAACCATGAGGCTCAAATTCCTCATCTAGAAAGATCATCCCTTTAAGCATTTTTCCTCCTCCTCTACGACCTTGCACATCCACAAATGAGTATCTTCATGCAACCAGGATGGGTCAAGAGAACTTCCTGAATGCACAGAGATTGAATCTTCTTTTGCTTTGTGGATAGGATTCCACTGTAGGGGTGGTACATTTCTGAAGGAATAATCCTTCAAATCGACCTTGGTAGTGACCCCTAAGTGCTGTAAATACAAGAATTTTGTTCCCCAATCCTGTACTATTTGCAATTGTCATAGGGAGGGTCTTCTGAGGATCATCTCGTAGACATTATTTTTTTCAAATTCACATATAGAAATTGTGTGTTCAAACTCTATCCCACAAGTGGTTAGATTTATCCCTTCTAGCAATCCTAGAGTTCTTTCAACATGGCCATCTGCCATTTGAAGCTTCATTCTAGTTGGTCTTAATGTGGGTTTGCCCCATCGCTTCCACAAGGAGGCCATCGCAATAGAACACCAGCACCTGAATCTATGATTGCTTTGGTTCTATAACCTTGGTAGGTGATTGGAAGATAAGTGTTTCCTTCTTCACCTTTGGTCATGTCTCCTATTTTATCGAGAGGTATCTCTAGAAATTTTTGTCTTGAACCTGCTTTTGGCATTTTGGAATCGAGTTTTGAAACTTGATCTTTCACATGATTCCATAACTGAGGTTTTAGTTTGAGGAGCTCTTCTATGGTTGGATGACACTAAACCTTAGTTTTATTCACGACATCGGTGTTCCTTGGAACCACTGAGTCTTCATTTCTTACCAGTATTGTGGGAGCTCTGATATGAAGAGATTCAGATTCCTATGGGCTTGTGAATTGTGGCAACTCCTGTAAAGAATTAGCTTCAAAATCTAATCTTTCATCTTCTTGTTGCTCTATTTGGTCTCCATAGATAGACGAAATGTCTAGGGGAAACTAATTATGAAGATCATCAATCTCAAGAATAGGAGGGGGATTACCCTTCTCCTTGGCCCATTTCTCTTCTTGTATTTCCCCCAAGAACTCTTGAGGGTATTGTTGAATTGAAAGAGCTTCTCCCTCATCCACGGCATCAGGGACAAAAGCTTTTATTGGTGGTGAGCTTTCTCTTTCAACAACTGGTTGAGACTGTGGAGGTAAAGAAACCTAGGGCTTGTTCATCAACTGCTCTAATCTTTCTAGTAAGCCTTGAAAATGCAAATCTGATTTGACTGAGTTTCTCTGATTGAATGATTGACTGGTCTTAAGCATAGCCTGAGCTAGCTCTACCATTTTCATGTACATTTTTGTCCGTTCAATCTCTAAATCTTCTCTAGGGTAACTCTTGTCTAGGTTTATAGTTGTTGGCCCTTCTTGAAGCCGAGCCTCGTAGGCCTTGAACATCATGCCCAAGCCTTCTGGGGTTGGATCTGGAAGAACCGACCTTGGTTGTGGTTTATTTACAATGGGTCGTGGGGTGAGATGCGATGGAGTGGATGGAGTTTCAGCATGCAAGGGACTTTGAGATGCAATGTCTTCTATCTTTGTTTTCACTACTTTCAGGCTTTCTTCTAGTATTGATATCGTTTTATTCCGCTTGCGATTGGCTTTCTCCCTGGTATCTTTCCATGTTCTTGTTTTCCTCTTACTAGGCTCTCTTGATTCACTTGACTCAGACTGTTCAGTTGGCTTATCTTGTTTTAAGGCTTGTGCCCTGGTAATGACCTGTATAGGAGCCACAATATTGCTACTTGAACTTGAATCAATCACTAAGCCTACAACGTTAATGGGTGTAACCTTGGGTGCACTGGAGGGGTTTCTTGGACAATTTTTGGGGAGATGGTCTTAGCCACACTTAGGATAAAAAGCTTGTATTGTGATGGCCTGTCCTTGACTCAGAGATGGTGGTTGGGGACAATCACGAATGAAATGGTCGCCTAGACATCTAAAGCAAGGTGCTCTAGGGGTTTTTGGTCTCATTTGTCTCAATTGTGGCCTAGGGTTAGGATTTGTATACATGACATTGGAGTATTCAGGCTCTCGATTTTATTCCATAGGTGGTGCCTCGTAGTGATAAGGATAAGTCTCACTATACTCAGGTGAATCTGTGTAATAAGCTTATGGACTTTCTTCATAGGAGTAGTCGGAACTCTAAACATGTTGGTCATTCTCTGAGATGAGTGGGGTCACTGGCACCAATGCTCTATTAAGGTGCTCTTTTGCCACTGCACACTTAACTGGAATTACATTGGTAGGAGCTGGTGGTTGGTTTCCTAGGACTGGTTGTGGCCTATATGGTGCCTAATATTGGTGTTGCAGTCTATGATATGGCTCTTGGTATTCGTTTTGATACCTACCCTATTGGTAAGGTTGTTGATACGTTTTTCTAACAGCCTGCCTATTGTAGGGACAATCTTGAGCCGTATGATTCGTGTATTTCCTCTAAATAGTGAAGTATGAGGCATTCCTTTCTCTTATGTTCTGGTTTTGCATTGGGCATATGTTAGCCATGTGGTCCCCTCTGGAAGTATAACACCGGTTCAATGAGGTGACTCTTGGTGTTTGTCTATTTTGAACTCCTAGCTTCTTGGCAACTTGCTCAGCTATCTCATCTATCTCATTGGAGGTTCTAGAGGTATGACTAGTCGAACTGTCAGAATCCTTATAGAGTTTGGAGAGTCCTAACTCCTTATCCAAGTTGTCTTCTATGTCAATGCACATCCGCACACACTCCTCTATGCATCTAGGCTCTTTCAAGTACACATATGATCTTAACTTTGTGCTCAGTAAGCCATCTAAGAACAAGGACACTTGTTTGGCAGGTGTGGGTAACTCTAGAACAGGGCATCTTTCTAAGTACCACCTGAACTGTCTTCCTGCAAGCCACACTGTTCCTTGGGGTGTCTACTTGAAAATGTGGATCAAGGATGATGTGTTATGCTTGATACCACTCTTGGAAAATTCTACAATGATTCTTCTAGCAGTTGACCTATGCTTTGATAATTACAATTGTTGAATGGTTGAAACCAAGCTAAGGTAGTGTGCTTGAGACTCAAACCAAATGCCTCAAATTGGGTAAACAAGTCCTCAATCTGTTCAGGTCTTAGCATTTGTATGAACTCAGCCAAATGGTCATAAGGATCTCCTGAAACATCAAAGTAATTTTTCATTGTCTTCACCATTTGAGAGGGTCTAAGGGCTCTTAGATGCTCTCGGGGTCTAAGCAATGGAAAATCATGTTCATTTCTTTGTTGCCTATGTGCTTGATGTCTCTCTCTTTCAAGTCTTTCATTTTCCAATCCTGATCTATTTCTACCCCCAATGTGTGCAAAACTGACATCAGGTCTCTCTCTTGTTCCTTTTCATTGTGCTTCATGAGCTTTCGATGATCCTACACCTTGGAGGCCATGGGACACATTAGATCTTGGTGGAGGGAAAATTGAATCACCTTGCCAAGTGTATGCATGCCTATCATGTTCTCTTACCAAGAACATTTTCTCTGATGTGTTATCCAAGTAGACTATTTTGCGTGGAGTCTCTGAATCTTTGAACTCATAGATGATGACTATGCCCAATTGGCTAGGTTGATCTGGCTTGAATCTCCTAAAGGTTTCCTCTATTTCTCTATTTAAGAATAGTTCTATGCTTTTGTTGTCTTGAGGGATCCAATCTAGAGTGATCACTGTGGTCAAAACTGACTTACCTCTAGGAGCCTTGGGTTCTCGTTCTACATCTCCTTGCTCTAAGTCTCCTATCTCATTCTTTGGAATGATGTTGCCAAACTCATCTATCCTGTCTGGTAAGTTGGTAACCACATAAATGGTTCCTTCCTTATCAATGTATAAACCTTCTTTAAACTTGACTACTGGGTGTTCAACTCCAAAGGGTTGATCTCGATTTTTGAGTTGGATCACTGATCGCCTCAAGCCATGCTCATAGATGTGTGCACCTAATCGATTGGTTCTGATATACTCCAATCGTGACTTATAGGGACCTTTTGGTGTTTGTAGATAGGCAGTTCCTGAGCCACCTACAAGTTTCCCCATGCTAAAAGACATTTCGAAATCACTTGTGTCTGAACTTAGTACGTAAGGATAACCAGTTAGTTGTTGTGCCCAAGTCTTAGCTATATGGTTGATACTAGCCTCGAAGATCAATTGCTTTCTCTATCCTTGCCTAGGTGTCTACCAGATCTCAGGTTCATAAGCTTTGCCTTCTAGTCCCCAAATTCTCTTGTGTATTGCTCAAAATCCTTTGGAGTTCCCTTGAGTTTCTAGTCCCACTTGAGGGTCAACTTCAAATTATCCTATCCAAAAATCTACAAGCTTTCCAACGAGCTATAGAGCTCCAAAAATGGACTTTTGATGAAAATGTTATGTCAGATCAGGCTCCTGGGTGTCAAAACAGGGAAACAAGACCTTTTGGAAAAATCACGATTTGTGTGAAAATCGTGATCTATGGAAATCACGATTTTCAATGAGAATCGCGATCTTGAGCAATCCTCAAAAAATGCGATTTTGGCTGAAAATTGTGAAAAACACGATCTTTGCTTAAAATCATGAAAAATGCAATTTTGGTTGAAAATCATGAAAATCGTGAAAAACGCGATTTTGAGTGAAAATCGTGAAGAACGTGATTTTGAGTGAAAATTACAAAAAACGTGATTTTGAGTAAGAATCTTGAAAAATGCGATTTTGAGTGAGAATCATGAAAATCGCGATTTTGAGAATGACAAAAGAATCGTGATAGTGAATGAAAACCATGTTTGCCCAAAGTCGTGGTTTTGGCCTAAATATTGCGATTTTGAGAATGACCAGAAAATCACGATTTTGAATGAAAATTGTGTTTCTTCAAAATTGAGTTTTGTGAAAATCATGATTTTGAGAATTACCTAAAAAATGCAATTTTGATTGAAAATTCTGTTTTCGCTCACAATCATGTTTTTGAAAAAATCGTGTTCTGAAAATCGCGATCTTGTACCTTAGTGAAAATCTTGTTTTTTTTAAATCATGAAAATCCCGATTTTGGATAAAAATTGTGATTTGTGAAAATTGCAATTTTGATCCATCTGAAAATCCTGTTTTTTTTACCCAAAACCGTGTTTTTGCTTGAAAATCACAATTTTCGCTGAAAATCGTGTTTTTTGCTCAAAATCGTATTTTTAACTAAAAATCATGATTTTGGCTAAAAATCCTGTTTTAGAGAATTGCCCAAAAATCACGCTTCTAAGTATGACCAGAGAATCGTGTTTTTGAAAAACTTAGAGAATCACGATTTTGAGCACAACCAGAGAATCATGATTCCAAGAATGACCCGAGAATCGTGTTCTTTTCAGAAAGCTTTTAAGCAAGAAATAGGAAATCACATATTTTATGAAAAAATTTGAGTTCTATGAAACTTGTGATTTTCAATCAAAATCCTGTTTTTTTATGGAAATTCAAATTTTTGAGCATCGAGCAATGGCGAGCTCCGTATGTGTAGAAAATCGTGAAAAAACATAGGTGCTTGCTCTCCTTTGCACTTCCTAACTCCTTCTCGCACAATAATACATGAAAAATGGTATGAAAATGGTGAAAATGCACTAAAAACCAAAAAATTACTATGAAGAAGAAGATGGATGAAGATGGTGATGATGATGATGATGAAGATGAAGAGAAAAATCAGAAAATGAACAGAAATGACATTTTTTTTGATGGAGAGTGTTAATCTCCAAAAGAACAAGCTATCATTGATGTTAGGCCACCTCTATATCAGGAATAACTTCAGACGACTTAATTTTAAAGAACAATCACCAAACTATCAAGAAATTGATCAACTGTGAAAAATCACTTCTCAGAAAAAGTCTCCTACACATTAATCATTCATTGATTGATCATTCGTGTAAAGTTTTTCATAAAACTTTGTAGAATGTGTCGTCTAGAGGTTGCGCATCTTCTCCAAGTTAAAAAATCCTCAAATGCTTGAGTAGATTGTGAGAAATGACTCAGACAATGTACCTATGTTTGAAACTGTCTCTCTATAATGACGACTTTGACACCTATAACTTCTAAGCTATGGTTCTCCCAAATTACAACCCGTTTAATCAAATGCTTTTAGCCATAGATGGCTTACCTCTCAACTGAAATTTTGAATCCTCATTTGTGTAAAACTTTACACTATGTACTGAGCACTGTCCATTTCTTTGACCATCGAATCTGCGCCTGTTTCAAAAGACATTCAGAACTTTCTACATATGAATGTTCCTATTCGAAATTCTCTCAGCCTATTCGCAATTGGACTCTCAAATTTTAACCATAGATGGATTAACTATAGACTTAGACATGTTTAAAAGGATTTCTCAAAAGATTAACCACAGAAGGAGAATCAGAGAAAAGATTGACGCGAAATTCTCTGAAGATTTTTCTTCTCATAACTTTTCATACATCTGATGGATGACATGCATAATGTTCATCTCATACTCTCCTATTCTTCTATTCGTTACTTCTATTGTCTTCTCTATCTCTTCTATATCTCACTCTACGACTATGAACATGTATCTATATATATATACGAGTCTTACTCCTCACTTTTCCAAATACATTGAAATATTTACAAGAGTAATGTACAAAAGAACTTTGTTTCTGAATCTCCTCTTTCTTGAAACTGATCTTCAATCTTCCAATTGTTTTTCCACTTCTGGATTTTATGTAATCACTAATTGTTGATTGTTCTGCTCCAACAGCTTCCCCTCAATCATCAATTGTGATTACCTGCATCTTCTTTATTCCTGCCATATCTTTAAACCTCTACAACTTTGGTCCATCCAAACTTTTTGTCATCATATCTGCAAGTTGATCTTTTGTAGGAGTATGCATGATTTCAATTTCTTTATCAATAACCTTCTCTCTCAAAAAATGATACTGAATTTCAATATGTTTAGTTCTAGCATGAAACACAGGATTTGCTGCCAAATATAAAGAACTCATATTGTGTCCACAAATGATAGGAGTACTCTGAATAACATCAAAACTCTTCATAAGTGTCTTTAGCCATATTACTTCCTTTGCAGCTTCCACCATGCCTTTGTATTCTGCTTCTGTGGATGATAGAGCAATTGTATGTTGCTTCTTAGAACACCATGAGATTAGCTTATCTCCCACATAACACAAATATCCATGTGTTGATCTTCTATCATCCAAATTATCTACCCAATCTGCATCACTATATATTTTGACTCTTGTATCTGAAGTAAACCCATAGTACAACCCTTCTTTGAGTGTACCCTTGATGTACCTAAGTACTCTTTGTCCTGCAATCCAATGTTCCTTTCTAGAACAATGCATGAATTGAAATAGAACTCCAACTGCATATGACAAATCAGGCCTTGTTAATGTAGCATAAATTAAGCTACCCACCAAACTCTGATAGAGCTTCATATCTTTGAGTTCTTCTCCTCCATATTTAGTCAATCTATGATTCACTTCCATTGGAGTTGGTGCTAACCTGCAATCTTCCATTTTAAATTTGGTTAGCAAATTTCTCATATGCCTTTCTTGAGTTACATATACTCCATGTTGAGTATATGAAATCTCCATTCCTAAGAAGAATGACAAATTTCCTGAATCACTGATTTTGAACTCTTTCTCCATTTGTTTCTTAATCATGTGTATGCCTTTGTAATCTGTTCCTGTAAGTATTATGTCATCAACATAAATACAAACATAAATAAATCCATCTTCACTTGCTTTGACTAGCAAGCTACTATCTGCCTTTGATGCTTGAAGTCCAAGTTCCTTCAAGAACTTTACAAGCCTATAATTCCATGCCCTTGGGGCCTCCTTCAATCCATACAAAGCTCTCTTGAGCTTACACACATAATTTGGATACACTTGATCTTTGAACCCTTCTGGTTGCTCCATGTAAACTTCATCTGAAATGTAACCATTCAAAAAAGCATTTTTAACATCTAATTGAGATAATTTCCGACCTTTGCAAGCAGCAATTGCTATGAGTGTTCTGATGGTTGTCATCTTTGCCACAGGACTATAAGTCTCATCATAGTCCACTCCATATGTCTATGCATATCCCTTTACAACAAGCCTGGCTTTGTACCTAGACACACTTCCATCTGCAAATCTTTTTGTTTTGTAAATCCACTTGCATCCAATGGTTTTCTGACTATTAGGTTTAGGAACCAGATCCCATGTCTGATTTTCCATCAATGCATCATACTCCTCTTGCATAGCTTCTTCTCAATTCTTCTTCCCTTTGGCTTCATCATATGTAGATGGATCTTCATCTGCTTTTATCATGTAAGCATAATCCTTAGTAGTCAAGAATGAAGTATCATAGCTATACCTTGTAGGTTGCCATTTGTGCCTTGTAGACCTCCTGAGTTCTCCACTTCTTGAAGTTTCTGGTTCATCACATTCTGGATCAAACCTTGGCACTTCTTCACCTCCATCTTGTATTTCATTTTTCTCTTCTTCATCAAATATTTGAACCTTTGTTTTACCTTTCTTTTGATTCATAATTTCTTCAACTTCTGCATACACATTAGATGTACCTGCATACCAAGTACCTTGTTCATCGAATGTAACATCCTTGGACACAAGGAATTGTTTTGTGGATGGACTCCACAATCTATAACCCATCTGCTTGTCATCATAACCAATGAATACATACTTCTCTGCTTTAGGCTCCAACTTATGCCTCAATTGAGATGGCACATATGCATATGCCAGACATCCAAATATTTTACAATGATCCAAGGTAGGTCTCTTACCCCACCAAGCTTCATATGGTGTCATACCCTGCAAAGCTTTACAAGGCAATCTATTAACCAAATATGTGGCTGTGTTTACAACCTCAACCCATAAATAATTTGGACAATTTTTCTCTTTCAACATGGATCTTGCAAATTCAACAAGTGTCCTATTTCTTCTTTCTGCTACCCCGTTTTGTTGAGGAGAGTACCTGCAAGTAATTTCCCTCTTTATACCTCCATTCCACAAGTAATCACTGAACTCATTAGAGAAATACACTTCCCCTCCATCTGACCTTAACCTCTTCAATTTTTGACCTGTAATTCTCTCTACATATGCATGATAGTGTTTAAATGTATTAAACACTTCTGATTTGTCTTTGATCACATAGATTGTGATCCACCTAGTAGCATCATCAACATATATAACATAATATCTTGAACCATTTATACGAAAGTCCTTTGAAGGACCCCACACATCTGTATGTACCAATTCAAGTCTTTTTGAATACATAAAACCATGCTTATTGTATGATTGCTTATGAGCCTTACCTAACTGACATGCTTCACATCTGTATGTCATGTGTTGACCTGCAGTGTTAGGCAATCCAAGTACTGAACCATTGTTTATCATTTCTTTGATACCTCTCTCATTAAAATGTCCAAGTCTTTTGTGCCAAAGATCCAATTCTGACACCTTTTGCTCTCCATATGCAAACATAGCATGTCCAATGTTTCCTTGTACCTTTAATGTGAAGAGACTTCCTTCCTTCTTCCCTGTAACAATCTGTTTATACCCTTGACTAGGGTCTTCAACATAAACTCCATCATTAGTGAACTTTATCGCATATCCTTTTTCCACAATTTGTCCTACACTTATCAGATTTTTAGGAATTTTAGGAACATACAAACATTACTCAAGAGTGTGCTTCCATCTTTGGCTTTGACTGAACCAATTGACTTTACCTTGTTCTTTGTATTATCACCTGTTTGGACTGTATGATTAATTGCATTATAATCTAGATCAGTCATCAAGGCAATGTTTCCACTCAGATGGTTGCTACATGTAGCGTTTCCTCAATCACAATCTATCCCCAATCACAATCTTTCGATTACTCAGAAATAACAATGGAGAGAAGAACGCAGAGATTGCACAAGGTAAAAGAAAATCTGATGCGGAAGAGTAGAACAAATATGACGCAGAGAAGGAAGAATTCTGATATTATAGATGTGAATCAATGGATACAGTAGCTTTGGACAATAGCTTCTTGACGAAGCCTCTACCTCCCGACCACACCCGAGCTATCACAATCGCATTCTCACTCGCACTCTCAATCACACTCTCACTCTCACTCTCACTCTCAATCACACTCTCCATCACAAGGTAATTCTCAGATTTCTGTGTGTCCTCCGTGTTGATGTGCAGGCCTTCTTACCTTTTTCCCTTTGATCGCAGCCGTGCTCCCCAAAGAAGTGTGCGATCCACCAAATTTAGAAAAAGTCAAGTTTCTCCAAAACTTTCGCAAAAATCCATGCGATCGTAGTGTACTTCCTTTCTTTAGCATACCTGTCAAAAATGGCAGAAAAACACCAAGAAGACATATCCGAAAACATACATAATTAGACATGGTGACACGTGAGCATGAGAATCACGGATTCGAATAGAATTAGACAAGCCCTCGTTTTTTTTTTTTGAAGTATTGGAAAAAACGGCACTTTTTAAAGCCCTATAAGTCAAAAACAATGAGGAATTAGGTTAAGCTTGTGAGAGACACTTTTATTCAATTTTTCGATCTGCACAATAGTGTTAGAGACGTTCGAGGTCCAAATCCACCTCTAAATGCCACTTTTGAGCCTTGCAAGGTTTAAAATTCTAGAGTAAAATAAAGGCATTTTCTTACAATGAACTAAACGTAGGACCCTGAACGAGGTACTTAGAACATGAATCACAAAAATCTCACACAGGCACTTTTATTCTCTTTTACTTGCTCTACCTTTCCCTCATACATAGTTTTCCTTAATTCTTTCATCTTCACCTTCAAAATCCCACTAGAAAACATGATGCAATTAAGGTCTAGAGAGAGAATATGAAACTTGTCTACCCAAAATTTCTCCTACATGCATAAAATGACCTAATTATTCGTTCTAAGCATTATCCCCACAATGAAATTTAGAAAGTTCAAAATGAATTATTTCACTAGAAAAGAGGCCTATTACAATTCTTCCCCCCTTTAAGAACTATGTCATCAGAGTTGGAAAGAAGGATAATGTGTTAGAAAGTCATCTAAATTCACCCAACTCGAATCTTCTACTGGGTATGAATGCCATTTCACCAAAATCTCTACTATAGATCTATTTCTAAGAAATCTTCCCTTCCTATCTAATATTATTTCCGGTTGAAGCTCAAAAGATCCATCGTCTTTCAGCTTATAATTGTCCTGCAAAACATGAGCAACATTAGACACATATCTTTTAAGTAAGCTGACATGAAATACAGGATGCACATTTAGATATTTAGGTAATTCCAACAAATAAGCAAGAGATCCGATCTTTTTCAAAACTTTAAAAGGGCCTGCATATCGAGGAGAAACTCTATGATCCTTCCCTAGCAACAAGTTAGATCGGTGAGGATTAACTTTAAGAAATACCATATCATCAACTTGGAATTCAAGTGGTCTTCTCTTTAAATCATAGAACTCTTTTGTCTTTCCTGAGCTTCTCTTATATGTTTCTTAATTTTTCCAAGTTCTTCATCCATCTTATCAGCATTTCTTTGGATACTTCTACTTTATTTGGAAAACCCAAAAACGAAGGTGGAGTCAAACAATTATAACCATACATAGCTTCAAACGGAGTCATTTTTATAGATGCATGCCATGCACTATTGTATGCAAACTCAACCAAGGGTAGATATTCACTCCAATTGTCCTGCTTTTCATTCACATACATACGCAACATATCCTCAACTACCCTGTTAACCCTCTCGGTTTCCCCATCAGTTTGTGGATGGAAAGTTGTACTCATACGAAGTTGAGTTCCAATGGATTCAAATGTCGCTTTCCAGAAGTTTGACGTAAATTTGGAATCTCTATCAGAAATTATGCTTTTAGGCATTCCATGCAATCGAAATATTTCTTTTACAAAGATTCTTGCAACATTCAAAGCAGTATCAGTCTTTTTCATAGGAAAGAAGTGTGCCATCTTGGTAAGCCGATCGACTACAACAAATATGGTATCATGCTTACTTCTGGTCATAGGTAGCTTAGTGATAAAGTCCATAGAAATAGACTCCCACTTCTGATTTGGAACATCCAAAGGTTGAAGCATTCCTGGCATCCTCTTAAACTCACATTTCACCTGTTGGCACTTCAAACATTCATTTACATAATTTCTAATATCCCTCTTCGTACACGGCCAAAAGTAAGAATACATTGTTTTAACATATGTCCTTGAATAACCTGGATGTGCAGAAAAAGGTGCATCATGACAATCATGCAGTATTTTAACTTTTAGTGGAGATTCAGAAGATAAACATAGCCGATTGTTACAATACTGTGTTCCATTCTGCAAATGAAATTTTTCCTCATACGTCGATCCCCTGTTCGCATTCAAAGCATTCAAAATAGATGCGTAAAAAGATCTTGTTTTATCTCTTCTTGAATTTGATTGAGAAATTCAGAATTTATTACAGAAACAAGATTACACAAAGGTCTCTAACTCAATGCATCAGCAACCTTATTTTCCTTACCAGCAAGATACTTAATGTCAAAATCATACTCGCTTAATAATTCAATCCAACGCTTCTGCCTGTTGTTAAGCAATGGTTGAGTGAAGGTGTATTTTAGACTTTGATGATCTGTTTTCAATTCAAACTTAACCCCTAACAATAGATGTCTCCAATGCTTAAGTGCATGCACAACAGCAAGCATTTCTAAATCATGAGTAGGATAGTTAAGTTCATGCTTTCTTAGTTTTCTGGACTCATATGTGACCACCCTGCCATCCTGTGAAATAACACATCCTATCTGACTACCACTTGCATCACACGCAACCACAAAAGGCTTTCCCATTTCTGGTATTTTCAAAACACAATTCTCAACGACTTTTTGTTTCAATGTTTCAAATGATTTTTGACAAGCATCACTCCACGCAAATCCTACATTCTTTTTAGTTAATTCGGTGAGGGGAGTAGCTATCTTAGAGAAATCCTTAATATGTGCTCTTTCATATTGTGCCAACCCAAGAAAACTTCTAACATCCCTTACAGTCTTAGGAATCGGCCAATCAACTATTGTTTTTACTTTATCTTCATCTATAAGGATTCCTTCTTATGATATTACTCTTCCTAGATACACAAGTTTATCCTTAGCAAAGAAGCACTTACTCTTTTTCCCATACAATTTGTGTTCTCTAAGAGTTTGCAAAGTCTTCTTGAGATGTATCGCATGCTCCGAATCATCTTTAGAGTACACAAATATATAATCAAGGAAGACTAAGATGAATTCATCTAGGTAATCGTGAAAAATATTATTCATCAAGCACATAAATGTGGCAGGAGTGTTTGTTAAACCAAAAGGTAGAACCGTAAACTCATAGTGACCATATCGTGTTCAAAAAGACGTCTTAGGAATATCCTCTATTTTGATCCTAATTTGGTGATATCCAGATCTTAAGTCAATCTTTGTGAATACGGTCGCTCCACTTAATTGACCTAATAAGTCATCTATGTGAGGGAGTGGATACTTATTCTTAATTGTTCTTTTATTCAACCCCCTATAGTCAATGCATAATCTGTAAGAGCCGTCTTTCTTCTTTTGAAATAAAACAGGCGCACCCCAAGGTGAGACACTCGGTTTTATTAAGCCTTTCTTCAAAAGATCATCTAATTGAACCTTAAGCTCCTTTAGTTCATCAATGTTAAATCTATAGGGTGCTCTAGAATATGGTTCACTCCCTGGATATAGGTCAATGGCGTGGTCAATATGCCTAGGTGGGGGTATACCAGGCAAGTCTTCTGGAAATACATCGGCATATTCTTTCAAGAGATTTCCTACGTAATCTGGAATATCTTCGTCATTACCTTCCTGATGCAGATTGTTCACATACACTACAATTGTTTTGCAGCCATCACGTATACCTCTAACTATCTGCATAGCAGAAATAAGAGTAGGCTTAGGATTAAAGACAT
The DNA here is from genome assembly GCA_020310875.1 of Ceratopteris richardii. Taxonomy (NCBI): domain Eukaryota; kingdom Viridiplantae; phylum Streptophyta; class Polypodiopsida; order Polypodiales; family Pteridaceae; genus Ceratopteris; species Ceratopteris richardii. The sequence goes on along the minus strand of CM035429.1, from coordinate 162,615,172 downwards.
CACCTAGAATATGAATAGATTCATCATTTAGCTTCACAGTGATCGTTCTTTGTTCACAATTAATTGTCGCAGCATTTTTAACTAACCAATCCAGGCCTATGATTACATCACTCTGTTTCATCTCAATTACATGGAAGCTTCTAGAAAAGCGTCTATTAGAAAGAGTAAATTCAAGGTTTTCAACATATCCTTTCGTGTAGTGTAATCGTCCATTGGCCATCTCTACAGGTCTGGTTATCTGCATATTTAGGGCTATCCCTAGATTCTGTACTAATTTGAAAGATAGAAAACAATGGGAACTACCTGAATCGATCAAAAATCTGGTTTAATGCACAGAAATCATACCCAGAATTGTGATTACAGAAACCTTTGGGAAAGAACTAACCACCATGCAACATAAAGTAGAGTCAGCGCACTTACCCCCATCATCTGCTTCCTCAATAATTGTTCCCTCCTCGATGATGTTTATCGCTTTTGATTGTGCGGGTTGAAAGACTGCCTTGTTCGGGCACTCATATGTCCGATGCCCTTGCTCCCCGCAACGAAAACACAAACCAAGTCTTTTTGCCCTCTCAATAAAATAAGGGTCTTGTTGCCACTCAATTGGTTGATGCCTCCTTTGATTTTCCACCGGCAGAGCAGGGTTCTTACCTTGGTCGTTAGAAGATGGAGTTTTCTTTGAATTGTTCATGTTCATTGCAACAAGTCTTTGTGGCCTATGTCGCGTTGCAATGAATCTGCTTCTATTTGCCTTCTGCAAATTGAACTTCTCCATCTTCTCAAAGTTCTCAGCCATCGCAACAGCATCAAGAAAATCAATGCATCCAGATCCCTTGACTTGATAGCGAAGTTCCTCACGAAGCCCTTCAATAAATTTACTCTTTAGAGCATTACCACTAACCTCTAATGCATATTTATGAAGACGTAAGAACTTCTCTTTGTACTCATCAACAGATAAGCTATGCTTGTCACTTTCGTGTTGTCAGAAATTGTAGAACTCCATCTTCTTCTCCATATGGTAGTGTGGAGAACAATAGCGTTTTTCAGCTTGTTCTCTAAATTCCTTCCATAGAAACAAGACCAGAACGCGTTCGAGTCTGCATATATGACTTCCACCATAGCTTCGCGATCCCACGCAGATGCAGGATCCCAACCTTTGCCTTGGACTCTTCACTAAATTGTCGAAGGTCAAATAAATCCTCTAGTTCTTCAATCCATGCCTCAAGATCTTTGCCACTCTTCTTCTCGCCATCAAAATCATTTAACTTTGCCTTCTTGAAGACTTGGTTAACGGAAAACTCACTTGGTTCCATATCTTCAGAATTGCGTTTTTGTTTTTCGCGAGGTACACTAGAAGTTCCCGCACCTTCATCTATTTCATCGTTAAGCTCCACAAACAAATTTGTTGCTCCTTCTGGTTGCTTTCCCCCTCGTTCTTTGCGCAATTCACCAAGAAGCTTCTGAATAAGCTCCTCTTGTTCACGGACCTTTTGTGTTAGACCTTCCATCGTTCCCGCGGATTGATTCTGCTCTGATACCACTTGTATCATTTCCTCAATCACAATCTATCCCCAATCACAATCTTTCGATTACTCAGAAATAACAGTGGAGAGAAGAACGCAGAGATTGCACAAGGTAAAAGAAAATCTGATGCTGAAGAGTAGAACAAATATGACGCAGAGAAGGAAGAATTCTGATATTATAGATGTGAATCAATGGTTACAGTAGCTTTGGACAATAGCTTCTTGATGAAGCCTCTACCTCCTGACCACCCCCGAGCTATCACAATCGCATTCTCGCTCGCACTCTCAATCACACTCTCACTCTCACTCTCACTCTCACTCTCAATCACACTCTCAATCACAAGGTAATTCTCAGATTTCTGTGTGTCCTCCGTGTTGATGCGCAGGCCTTCTTATCTTTTTCCTTTTGATCGCAGTCGTGCTCCCCAAAGAAGTGTGAGATCCACCAAATTTAGAAAAAGTTGAGTTTCTCCAAAACTTTTGCAAAAAGCCATGCGATCGTAGTGTACTTCCTTTCTTTAGCATACCTGTCAAAAATAGCAGAAAAACACCAAGAAGACATATCCGAAAACATACATAATTAGACATGGTGACACATGAGCATGAGAATCACATATTCGAATAGAATTAGACAAGCCCTCGTTTTTTTTTTTTGAAGTGTTTGAAAAAACGGCACTTTTCAAAGCCCTGTAACTCAAAAACAATGAGGAGTTAGGTTAAGCTTGTGAGAGACACTTTTATTCAATTTTTCAATCTGCTCAATAGTGTTAGAGACATCCGAGGTCCAAATCCACCTCCAAATGCCACTTTTGAGCCCTGCAAGGTTTAAAATTCTAGAGAGAGAGTAAAGTCAAGGCATTTTCTTACAATGAACTAAACGTAGGACCCTGAATGAGGTACTTAGGACATGATTCACAAAAATCTCACACAGACACTTTTATTCTCTTCTAGTTGCTCTACCTTTCCCTCATACGGAGTTTTCGTTAATTCTTTCATCTTCACCTTCAAAATCCCACTAGAAAACATGATGCAATTAAGGTCTAGAGAGAGAATATGAAACTTGTCAACCCAAAAATTTTCCTACATGCATAAAATGACCTAATTATTTGTTCTAAGCATTATCCCCACAATGAAATTCAAAAAGTTCAAAATGAATTATTTCACTAGAAAAGAGGCCTATTACACTACATCGTGAGTCAATATAAATTACTCTCATGTCTTCATGTGAAGCTTCACATGTTGCATTCATAATAAGAGTCGAGTCTTCTTTCTGATCTGATGCATAATTGTAGTAGGTGTTATTATATGATTGATTTTGGAGGTTTCTTCCTCCACCTCTTCCAAAAGAATACCTACCACCTCTACCTCTGAAGTTTCCTCTCTGATATCTGCCACCTCTTCCTCTTTGATTAAAATTCTGATTAAAATTACCATTGCTTTGATTATTGTGCCAACAATCATGAGATAGATGATTGGTCTTACCACATATCCAACAAGCTCTGACATTATCTTTGTTATTTCTGCCTCTTCCTCTATTTCTGCCACTTCCTCTTCCTCTTAGGAAGTTTGCTAGGCTTGGAGTACCTTCCTCTTCAACTGATTGTTGCTTTCCTTTGCTAGCTTTCTTCTTATCTTTAGAATACATTGCATGTCCTGCACTCTTATCAATATCTCCTTTGATATCATTCTCAAAAGTTAGCATATGTCCTAACAATTGATTTAGATCAGGAGTGAAATGATCTAATGAAAGTTCTGTAGACAAAATAAAAGGCTTCCACTTCTCATCTCCTCTTAGCCCTATGAGAATTTGTCTAACCAATTTATCTTCTTCAATATCTTCATCCACTGCACCTAAAGAATCTGCAATGTCCTTCATCTTTGTCACATAATCAGATATTGATTGTGAAGCCTTCTTCTTGAAGGTAGTGAATTCTACCCATAATGAAGCTTTCCTTGATTTGGTTGTGTTCTGAAAATGCTCTTCCAAAGCATTCCAAATGTCACTTGCACTTTCAAGTCCTCTAATATGAGGAAGCAAATAATCATTCACTGCCATGTAGATTATGCTCATTGCTTGAGCATCCTTCTTCATCCAAATCTTTACATCTGCTAGCTCCTCCCTAGTTAGAACACTAGGATCTCTGAACTCTGGCTTTTCTTCCTCTCTTGTGATATATCCCATCATATCTTTGCTCATAAGATGAGCTTCCATTCTCATAGACCAAGTTGGATAATTTTCTCTATCCAACTTTTCAATTTGGAGACTATCTCCCGTCCTTGCTTCACCTGTAGTCTCAAATCTTTAGTCCTTATAAAGAATGAATGTATCTTAGCTTCAAATATTGCTCCTTCTGATCCTTTGGACAACCTTTATGTGTCTTCCTTCAATCTTTCTTCACACTTTATCCTTTTGATCCTTCGAGATGTAAAGTTTGTATGTCTGCAGAAGTCGGAGTCTTCCTTTCCTCAATTTTGATATAACCTACTTTGATACCACTGATGGAGAGTGTTAATCTCCAAAAGAACAAGCTATCCTTGATGTTAGACCACCTCTATATCAAGAATAACTTCAGACTCTACTTAATTTTAAAGAACAATCACCAAACTATCAAGGAATTTATCAACTGCGAGAAATCACTTCTCAGAAAAAGTCTGTTGCACATTAATCATTCATTGATTGAGCATTCGTGTAAAGCTTTTCATAAAACTTTGTAGAATGTGTCGCCTAGAGGTTGCGCATATTCTCCAAGTTGAAAAATCCTCAAATGCTTGAGTAGGTTGTGAGAAATGACTCAGACAATGTACCTATGTCTGAAACTATCTCTCTGTAATGACGACTTTGACACCTCTAACTTCTAAGCTATGGTTCTCCCAAACTACAACCCGTTTAATCAAATGCTTTTAGCCATAGATGGCTTACCTCTCAACTTAAATTTTGAATCCTCATTTGTGTAAAACGTTACACTATGCACTGAGCACTGTCCATTTCTTTGACCATCAAATCTGCGCCTGTTTCAGAAGACATTCAGAACTTTCTACATATGAATGTTCCTATTCAAAATTCTTTCAGCCTGTTTGCAATTGGACTCTAAAATTTTAACCATAGATGGATTAACTATAGACTTAGAAATGTTTAAAAGGATTTCTCAAAAGATTAACCACAGAAGGAGAATTAGAGAAAAGATCGACGCGCAATTCTCTGAAGATTTTTCTTCTCATAACTTTTCATACATCTGATGGATGACATGCATAATGTTCATCTCATACTCTCCTATTCTTCTATTCTTTACTTCTATTGTCTTCTCTATCTCTTCTATATCTCACTCTACGACTGAACATGTATCTATATATATATATATACGAGTCTTACTTGTCACTTTTCCAAATACATTGAAATATTTACAAGAGTAATGTACAAAAGAACTTTGTTCTGAATCTCCTCTTTCTTGAAACTGATCTTCAATCTTCCAATCGTTTTTCCACTTTTGGATTTTATGTAATCACTAATTGTTGATTGTTCTGCTCCAACATTTTTTACCTTCCAACGTCGCAAATCTACGACCTTTCCATCACAACGCTCATCCTTGAAGCTCTCTCCTTGGCAATGGTGCCAAAATCTGGTGTAGCTCAAGCATAAGCACCATCTCCTTTAATTTTCAATCCGCGGAGACGTGAGGACCGGTATGAAGATCTTGAGAGAGTGAAGGCACAAGTGCGTGCGTGAAAGCACACAAGCATGCACACACATACACACACACGCGCACACGATAAGATCAAAGAGAGGAACAATGGAAAGCTTCTATTACAAAGAGTTCTCTTACAAAAGCTCTATTCTCTAACAAGTCAACCCCAAAAATGAGCTCTCTAGCTCTTTTTATAGTTTTTTGACCAGCTTTGGCCTTGTCCAGACCTAGTATCCGGCCTAGTTAAAAATTAGGTTCCAGGGCTTATTTGAGAGCTCAAACAGAGTCTAAAAATTATGAAAACTGGCATCCTACTTCCAATACCCCTCAAGCTCAAGGACTCCTTGGCTTGAACAAGATGGAGTTACAAAAATGGAAAATGGTATTTACAATGGTTTTTAGTGATGAAAATCACTGTTTTTGTAGGGGATTCTTCTGAAAATTTGACATGTATTTCTTGGAGCTCCCTACTTGCTCCTTCTTCTTGTGTGTGTCCACCTTTCTGATGTGCTTCCATGTTTATGCTTGACTTTGAGTTCCAACAGTAGGCAAAATAGTTGAAAAAGGCTTGCAAGTTAGGTTCACCTAACATGGAGCTTTTTTGGAAGATCCATGTAAAGGCTTTAAGAAAATAGCCAGAAATGAGAAGCATGGTAGGCTCTATACTTTTCAAGTAGGAGAAACGAGGAACATAGCTCTATTCACTTTTGGGTCTCAAACCCTAAGTGAGCTTGAAGTGTGGCATAAGAGACTTGGTCGTTTGAATGAAAGAATCTTGAAGGATATATCTAGGGATCAAAGTGTTCTTGGACTACCAAACATATCAAAGCAATGGATGATCAACAAATATGATGCATGTGAGATTGAGAAGGCTCAATGATAACAATTCAACCACAAAGACAACATCCACAACATCTTATTGGCCTTAGTACATATAGATGTGTGGGGACGAAGTCGAGAACCTTCATTGGTAGGGTCAAGGTATTATGTGTGATTTATTGATGACCATAGTATATGGACTATTCTATACTCTATCAAGACTAAGAATGAAGTGTTTGATTGCTTCAAAAATTGTCTAGCACATGTGGAGAATCATATAGGTAGATCACTCAAGAAGCTTAGATCTGGTGGAGGGGGAGAAATCTTCTCCATAAGTTTGATGCATTTTTGTAGGATAAAGATATCCAAAAAGAAGTGACTACCAGGTACTCTCCTCAACTGATCAGAATTGCAGAGAGGAGATTCAAGACATTGGTTGGATCAGCCAGAACAATGCCTGAAGAGAAGAGGTTCCCACATTGTCTATGGGTAGGGCCAATTTCAACTGCTATGTACCTTGTCAATGTTAGAATTTTAGCAATGTCAAGTGTGGGAGCTGATGCTAAGTTAAAGTGCCACTTCACTCATACTTTTTGGTATGATATACCACTTTTCCATGAGTTTTTGAAGCTCTTTACTTGAGCACTTGTAGGATCTCATTAGGAGTGTTTAATACAATTCAAAGCTAGCCCCTATCTGAGCAAGCCCTTTTCTTGCTAGAATTTTCTCATAGGAAGCGATCTTTGATCACCCATATCTCTTTGTGTAGTAGTCTGATTCATTTGCATCATAGCTCATTTTATTCCTATGATTGTAAGATTTCTTTTGGATATAATCTAACTATCAATTGTTCATTATCATCTCTACATATTCCTAAGTATATGTGTGTTGGAAGGTGCACATAGGTGCAAGGTACTTGTTTGAAGATTTTCTGATCTATCTTCTGAAGGGAGTTTGCTACCTCTAAAATTATGCAAATTGCATGTTATTTCACTTGCTCGATAGCCCATAATTTCTATTTGTACTATGAAAAATTTCATAGGTTTAGTCTGCAGGTCCAGAGAACAATTCAATTTTATTGTGGAGTACGGTAGTGAACTGTTTGGTCCTAGGAAGGGCCTATCATTCTCTTACTACAACTAGGAGTGTATACACTCCATCATTGGTATCAAAGCTCATCATTGAGCATTGAGGACATCAAGAGGGGGACTTCAAGTTTCTTGAAAGCCAAGGATTGAAGCAAAGACCAGGAAGATTTCAAGACGGATTTGAAGCAAGGGGGAGCCTCTATCATCATCGAAAGTTCATGACAAGTGGAGACTCTTGTGAAAAGGTAACATAACTCACTGCCATATCTCTCAGTTTTCTCAGTGAGGTTGCAGAGATGATTTCTCTGAGCTTGGTGTATCATTTTCCGTGATTTAACTTGGTAAAGTTAGCTCTATAACTCTACCATATGCTCAAAAATTTTCATTTCATTTGGGTTTTGCAATCTTCAGTTATGTTCAGTTGAAGTCAACCCTGTCTGTCATTTTCACTTCTCTGTCAGGTACCCAACTTTTTTACTCATCTTGTTAGAGCTGTTTCTCAGTGTATACTTCTCCAAATTCAATGATTTAAAGCATTGTGGATTCAACTTAATGTCTAGTATAAGCATACAAAGTTTCATAATCATTAAATTCCTAAATCTGGAGTTATGTTCATTTTTCTACTCACTGGTCGCAAACTATAGCAGCCCGTGAAAATCGGGATGCTCTCATCACTTGTTAAAACTCATTCTCAGTGTGTGGTTCATTATTTTTTATGAGATTACTCTTGAAAGTTAGCTCTTTAAGTTATCTAGACTTCCCCATGAGGAATTAAGTTAATTGTTGTTGTGCTCAGAGAATTATGCAAAACACTAGACAGGTGTATGAACCAAAATAGCAAGTTTTTCACCTCTGAGCTAACTCCAACTTATCTGTTTTGATCTATCTTTTTGAGAGTGATCTTCCAAGATACATAGGGTGTCTAATACATCCATTGGCAAGCTAGCTAAAAGGGCCCACCATATACTCCTGAAGTTCATTTGGCTGGTGTAGATCAAGGTGTCTGTAACACCTCTTCATCTTCAAGCACATACCTATCCATCTCTTCACAGTGGTATCAGAGCAAGGTTGGACAACATGGCAGATGGATTTCCTTTATCAATTGACAAATTGGACAGAGGTAACTAATCAGCTTGGTCATTAAGAATGGAAGCTTATCTCCAAGGTAGAAGTTTATATGGTTATGTGGTTGGAGATGAAGTTATGCCAAGTTTCAGGAACAAAAGTCAACCAACACAAGAAGAGCAAGAAAGATTGAGCACATGTTGCTCCAAGGATGCACTTGCAAGGTCTTATCTCCTCAACTCTATCTCATATTCTTTGTTACCTCACATTAGAAGTTGTAAGACATCTCAGGAAGTGTGGGATGCACTTGAAGCCTTCTTCTCTTCAAGTACCAAAGCTAGGAAGCATCAACTATGGCTGGATTTCACAACTCTCAAGAAGGCTCCCAAACAAAATGTGACTGATTTTGTCACAAAGCTCAAGGACATAGCGGATCAGTTGGGAAGCATTGGAGAGGTAATAGATGAAGAGCAAATTGTAAGGCAGGTCATCAATGGCTTGAAGGCAGATGAGAAGTGGGAAGCATTCACCACAGCTATGGATTTGTACATGGACATGCATGTACCTGATTTCAATACACTGATTGGGCAACTACTTACTCAAGAGGCAAAGCTTATCAAAAATGGAGAAAGCTCTAAAGGTAATCAATCTTTAGCTTTATACACTGATAAAAGCAAGTCCAAAGATAACAAAGGAAAGGCAAAGAAAGTGGATGATGAAGTAGGTACATATCAAGCTAACTATGCAGGTAGAGGAAGACATGGTAGAGGTAGAGGAAGAGGAGGTAGACAAGGCAGGGGGAGATCCCAAGACTCCAACTTATGTTCTATTTGTGGATTAACTAATCATACAAATGCTTTAGGAATTCCAGGAATCAAAGAGGCAGAGGATACAATAGAGGAAGTTATGGCTACTCAAGAGGAAGGTTCAACAATTATCATGGCAACTACAACAACTACAATCATTCAAACTATCAAGGAGGCTACAAAGGAAGGAGAGACTACAATAACTACACAGAAGACTCAAACAAAGGGGATTCATTATTGATCATGAACATGGCTATGCCACAAGGTAAATCTGATGAGCATGTTTTCTACATAGATTCAGGTTGTTCAAATCATGTGGCAAGAAATGTGGCACTCCTATCAGATTTAGAAGATCCAAGGAATAATCATGAGGTACAAATAGGAGATGACACAAAACATCCTGTGGAGAAAATAGGCAATGTCAAAGCACATAATGGAAACATCAACCTACTCAGTAAGGTACTCTATGTCCCTACCATTACAAAGAATTTGATAAGTGTTGGGCAGATAGTAGAGAAAGGGTTGCAAGTCACGTTCATAAAAGCAGGAGCATTTGTTGAAGATCCAAGTCAAGGATTCAGAAAAATTGCAAAAGGTGAAAAGATAGGTAGATTGTTCACATTTGAATTACAAGACACTAGAAACATTGCTCTCTTTAATTATGGCAGTCAGACACTCACAGAATTGGAAGTATGGCACAAAAGGTTAGCACATATTGGTGAAAGGTCATTAAAGCAAATTAGCAGGGACCAAAGTTTACGTGGACTCCCTAACTTGTCAAAACAACATATGATTTATAAGTGTAGTGCATGTCAATTTGGAAAGTCTCACAGGTTACCATTCATGAAGAAAGGTTATATACATGGAGATCTCTTGGAGTTGGTTCATACAGATGTATGGGGACCTAGCAAGGAAGCTTCGATATCTGGATCAAGGTATTATGTCTCCTTTATTGATGATTGCAGCAGATGGACTATCCTATTCGTTATGAAACACAAAGATGAAGTTTTTTCATGTTTCAAAAGTTATTTGGCTCTTGTGGAGAATCAAACAGGTAAATCACTAAAAAGGCTAAGGTTAGATGGAGGGGGAGAATACGTCTCCCATGAGTTTGATTCTTTTCTTCAAGAAAGAGGAATCAAAGAGAGGTAACTACAAGGTACACTCCTGAGCAAAATGGAGTGGCAGAAAGGAGGAATAGGACAATGGTTGAAGCTGCAAGGTCTATGTTAAATGAAAAGCATTTACCTAATTACTTATGGGCTGAGGCTGTATCTACAGCCACTTACTTGATTAACAGGTTGCCTTCAAAATCCCTTGATGGGATGACTCCATATGAGGCTTGGAATGGAAGAAGACCAAGCTTAGATCATCGTAAAATTTTTGGATGTATTGCTTTTGCTCATGTTCCTTCACAGGTTAGAGGCAAGATGGATCCAAAGGCAGAAAGGTGTGTATTTATTGGATATGACAACAATCAAAAGGGCTACAGGTTATACAACCCTACCAACAAAGGATTCTTGGTAAGCAGAGATGTAATTTTTGATGAGAACAATTCATGGTATGAAGATTCATGTAGGAAGGTCAATTTACCATATGATCTTGAAGACGATTTTCCAAAGCTTGGTAGAGAACAACCAAAGATTGAAGAACAAGACACCTCAGAGGATGATGAAGAATCTCAGATGGAAAAGATCAAAGCATGGAAGTCTAAAGGTAAAGCGAAATTGCAGGAACTTGGACATGAGGCATAATCATCACATCATGGCCTAAGAAGATCTATGAGGGAAAAGAAAAAGCCAGAAAGGTATGGGTTTGACACCTCATTAGTAACTAAACATTGAGCCATCATCATTTGAAGAGGCCAAAGCAAAATCAGAATGGAAGCATGCAATGAAGGAAGAGATTGAAGAACTTGAGGAAAACAACACTTGGGATTTGGTGCCCAAGACTTCATCCATGAAGGTAATAGGCTCAAGATGGGTCCTTAAACTCAAGAAGAATTCTAATGGTTCCAGTAACAGGTATAAGGCAAGGCTTGTAGCAAAAGGCTTTGCACAAACTCAGGGAATTGATTATGAGGAGACCTTCTCTCTTGTGGCAAAGATGCCTACTATTAGGACTTTGCTTAGTATTGCTTCTTCCAAGAATTGGAAGATACTTCAACTAGATGTAGAGAATGCATTCTTGAATGGTTGGATAACAGAAGAGGTATATATGGCACAACCACCTGTTTTTGAGAATCAAGTTTATCCTGATTATATGTGTAAACTTAACAAAGCATTGTATGGTCTCAAGCAAGGTCCAAGAGCTTGGAATTTCAGGCTTGTTTCATTCTTGCAGGACAAAGGCTTTCAACCAAGCAAGGCAGATCCTTCACTCTTTATCAAAAAGAGTAACTCTGAGGTCATCTACTTATGTGTATATGTAGATGATATTATATTGATAGGAAATGATGCAGATGGTATGAAGAAGATCAAAGATCAGATGAGAGAAGAGTTCAAGATAAGTGATTTGGGTTCACTTATCTACTTCCTAGGTTTGGAAGTTCTCTACAGAGATCATGGTTTGTCTCTCACTCAAAGAAAGTAAATTAAGGACATGTTGGCAAAATTCAAGATGCAAGATTGTAAGATTGCAGGTACTCCAATGGAGGTCAATCACAAATTCAGCTCACATGAAGGTGAACTCATAGAGGACATCACATCATATAAAAGTCTAGTGCGTAGTCTCAACTATGCCACATTGACAGGAGTAGATATATGTTACAGTGTGAGTGTGCTAAGTCAATTTATGCACACACCAAGGAAACCACATATGGATGCTGCCAAAAGGATTCTCAAGTATCTCAAAGGAACCATAAATGAAGGACTTTATTATCCTTATGTATCTGATTTAGGTTTGAAGCTATTTTCTGATGCAGATTGGGCTGGCTCCAAAGAAGATAGAAGGAGCACTTCAGGTTATCTTACCTTTGCAGGTTCAAAGCTTACTTCATGGTCATCCAAGAAGCAACCCACAGTTGCTCTCTCTTCTACTGAAGCTGAATATAGAGGTCTTGCCATAGCTACTCAAGAAGCTATATGGATGAAGACATTGTTTAAAGATCTTGGATTGGAGTTTGGAACTCCAACTATTTATGGTGACAATATGAGTTCTATTCATTTGGATGCTAATCCTATTTTTCATGCAAGGACTAAACATATTGAAGTTCATTATCACTATGTAAGAGAGAAGGTTCTAAGCAAAGAGATTCAAATTTCATATGTGTCCACTCATCAACAATGTGTAGATATTCTAACCAAAGCATTGGATGGTACAAAGCTTTGCAAATTCAAGGCTATGATTGGTTTACAGGTAATCTTGGAAGATTGAAGACCTCAAGCATACTTGGCTTGAGGGGGAGCTGTTGGACCAAGTCTATGACAAGCCTAAGTATTGGCTTGAGTCCCACAAAGTTATAGAAGAAGCTTTAAAATGAAGACTATGCAAAGTTCACTTGTGAACTACCTTTTGTAACTTTTGAAGAGTTTTCTTAATGTAAAGTGAGAGAATCTTAAGTGGTTGAGTCCACTTGATCAAAAATGAAAAGAGGAGCCACGAATTCGTGATTTGTGGTAGGTAGAGAATCAAATCAATCACTAATTGATTGGAGAGTGATTAAGGGAAGCTAGCCTCCCAAGCTCAACTATAAATAGATGGCAGTTTTAGTCGTGGTTAGAGAGACCTATGTGAAGGCCTCCAAGAGCTGAGCTTTATGCCATATCAAGGTGTGATTCCAAGGCACACATATGTATCAGTAAGTCCATTGTATTGTACAAGCAATATACTTTCATTTTCATGATCATTTGAGTTCATAATTCCATGTTCTTGTGAAGTGTACTACTCACTCCCATATCTCTGAGTTTTCTCAGTCAGATTGCAGAGATGGTTTCTCTAAGCTTGGTGCATCATTTTCAGTGATTTAACTTGTTAAAGTTAGCTCTATAAATCTACTATATGCTCATAAATTTTCATTTCATTTGCATATTGCACTCTTCAGTTATGTTTAGGTGAAGTCAACCCTGTCTGTCATTTTCACTTCTCTGTCAGGTACCCGACTTTTGTACTCATCTTGTCAGAGTTGCTTCTCTAGTGTATACGTGTCCAAATTCAATGATTTTAAGCTTGTTGGATTTAACGTACTGTCTAGTATAAGCATACAAATGTTCATAATCATTGAAGTATTAAATCTGGAGTTATGTTCATGTTTCTGCTCACTAGTCTCAAACTGTAGTAGCCCGTGAAAATTGGGATGATATCATCACTTGTTAAAACTCATTCTTAGTGTGTGGTTCATTATTTTTTGTGACATTACTCTTGAAAGTTAGCTCTTTAAGTTACCTAGACTTCCCCAAGAGTAATTAAGTTAATTGCTGCTGTGCTCAGAGAATTATGCAAAACATTGGACAGGTGTATGAACCAAAATAGCAAGTTTTTCACCTCTGAGCTAAGTCCAACTTATCTGATTTGATCTATCTTTTTGAGAGTGATCTTACAAGGTACATAGGGTGTCTAATACATCCATTGGCAAGCTAAAAGGGCCCACCATATACTCCTAGAGTTCATTTGGCTAGTGTAGATCAAGGATTTTGCAACACCTCTTCATCTTCAAGCACATACCTATCCATCTCTTCAGAAATCCAAGGAGAGATACAATTATTGTCTCATACATAATGGGATACTATAATACTCAAATTGAGAAGGTTGAAAAGGGCAATTACCAACCTTGGAAGTTTATAATCTCTAACTTCCTTATCGGAAAGGGTCTTTGGGGATTGGTTAATGGTAGTGAGGTGAAGCCATACATCGATCCATATGCACCTACTCAGAATCAAAGGATACTGATTCAAGAATGGGAAGAAAGGGATATGAGAGTGTTCATTGTTTCTCAACACAAGAAACTCCATGATAATTCATATCCAATATCTAGATACATCTAAGAAGGTTTAAAAAGTTTGTACTCTACCTCTACAAAGTCTAGAAAATTTCAGCTCAAGCCTGAACTCAACAATCTTAGGAAGTCATCAAATCAGAGCATTAATGACTTCATACTCAAAGTAAAAGAGATCTTGCATGCACTTGGTTCAATAGGATGATGATGACCTAGTTGACCACACACATAATGGGCTTAGAGAAGATGATATATGGAAGGCATTTACAACCTTTGTGTATATAAGGGATTCCTTACTAGATTTTAAACAACTTACTTCTCTTATGGTGATTGAGGAGCTCAACCATGGAGGCAACAAGTTAAAGGGCAGCAAAGACCAACTCTTCTATGTAGGCAAAGGAGGAAGAGGCAAAGGCAATAAAGGTGCTTCAAGAGGAAGAGGTAGAATCAACTACCAACAAGGCATCCAAAGCTATCAAGGGAGCCAATCAAGCCAAGATGAAGGTCAATCTTCAAGAGGAAGAGGAAGAAGAAGAGTTAGGGGAGGAAGATATGGAGGTCGAGGCTACTCCAACTCAAATGTATGCTTCAATTGTTGGAAGCAAGGACACTATGCCAAAGATTGTTGGCAAAAGCAATGTGAGAAAAATTACAAGGGCAAGGTAATTATGCTAACTCCTCAACAAGTTTAGAAAATGAGCATTTGTTAGCTATGAAGCATAAAAGTGAAGGTCAACCACTTGATGAGGTGTGGTATATAAATAGTGGTTGTAGTAACCACATGTTAGGTGAAGAGGAGTACTTCATTAATCTTCAAGTAGCCAAACAAAGAGGCTTTGCGGAGGCACTAGACAACACAAAGCGTGAGATACAACAATGGGAGATGTGAATCTTGAAGGGAACCAAAAAGCAAGAGGACTATCTAAGTTATTTCATGTTCCTACTATTACAAAGAACTTAATCTTTGCTGGACACATGGTTAAAAAGGGATATTAAGTAAACTTCAACCACAAAGGATGCTTTATTAAAGACCCAAGGAATGGCTCTGACCTCATAGGCAAAGGAAAGAAGAAAGGAAGGATGTTCACTCTTGATATTGGCAAAGGACAAAACAACAAGGCAATCCTCATCACCTATGGAGACAAGAAGATTGGAGATTCGGATTTGTGGCATAAACATTGTGGTCACTCAATATTCAAAGGTTGAAATACATGGAGAAGAGGCAATTGGTAAGTGATGAATTCAAAGTTCCATTGGAAGATCAAGATATTGAAGGGGCAGAGAGGAGATATGAAGCTAGGTTTCAAGATAGCTTGGAAACCAGTGGTCCAAGCATACAAAGGCGTTCAAGCATGGATTTAGCCCCTCAATTTGTAAATAAAGGAAAGGCAAGATTGGAAGAGCTTGATTTAGATGGACATGATGTTGAAGACTTTGAAGAACCTATTTTAGAAGGAGGAGCTACATCAAAAGTGGAGATCAAGGCACCAAGGCAAAGAAGGTTCATTCCAGCAAAAGGAGAAGAAAGGAGGCCAACAAGGGTAAAACATACAATTTCAAGGCTTGTTTATGATAGTTATACTACTAGGAGTTATGCTTTCATGAGTAAGGTTATCAAAGATCATGAACCATCTACCTATGAAGAGGGTAAAGACACAAAGAACTAGCAAGAGGCTATGGAAGAAGAGTACAAAGCCCTTGAAGGCAACAAAACATGGAGTCTAGGTCCAAGAAAAGAAGGGATGAAGGTAATTGGAAACAAATGGGTCTATAAAAAGAATAGAAATTCTGACGGTTCAATTGTTATGTACAAAGCAAGGCTTGTGGCAAAAGGATTTGCTCAATCCTATGGGATTGACTATGAAGAGGCATTCAGCCTAGTTGCAAAGATGACCACAATTTGGGCTATCGTTGGGGTTGCCACATCTAAGAGATGGTCGATATATCAATTGGATATAAAGATGTTTTTCTTAATGCCCATTTGTAGGAGACAGTCTACATGACTCAACCATTAGGGTTTAAGAACCCTAAATATTCTGATTATGTTTGTAAACTTAGAAAAACATTGTATGGTTTAAAGCAAGCTCCGAGGGCATGCAATCAAAAGCTTCTAGAGTATTTGTACATGCGTGCATTCAAGCCAGCTGATGGATATCCTTCCTTATACCTCAAGATGGAAGGAGGACTAGTTGTCTATGTATGCATATATATGGATGACTTGATTATAATAGGAAGTGATGATGCTAGAATTACATGGATCAAGGCAAATCTTGGAAACGAATTCAAGATTTCATAGCTTGGAGTTCTTAAATACTTTCTTGGGATTGAAGTTATTTATGTGGAAAATGGCATTTACCTTGCTCAAAGGAAATACTTTCTAGATGTACATTATAAATATGGTATGAGTGGATGTAAGACACTCACACAACATTTGGATCCAAACACTAAGTTAGGTGGAGGTGAAGGACAACCTCTTGAAGATATTTTAGCATATATAGTCATAATTGGAAGCCTTAACTATGCTACGATCACAAGACCTAACTTGTCTTATGTTGTTCGAGTTCTTTCTCAATTTCTAAATTCACCAATTGATCTTCATATGAATGCATGCAAGAGAGTGCTTAGGTATATCAAGCACACTGTCAACCAAGGGCTGTACTACCCCTATGGATTTGGATTACAGCCTCAGGGTTTTAGTGATGCTGATTGAGCTCAAGGGTTGATATTGTGCTAGTTGGCTAGACTAAATGTGGTCGCTTGGAAACTCCCTTTTCTACCTCCTTAAAGCTTCTCCAAGTTCTTTTGGTGGTATCAGAGCTAAATGAAGATGGGTGATGGATTTCACTCAATGATTGACAAGCTTGATCAACAAAACTATGTGGATTGGAAAATCAAAATGAAGACCTATTTGCAAGGTAGAAATCTCAATGGAATTATACCAGATGATGAAGCTATGCATATTCCACGATCCAAAGGAGGACCTACAAAAGAGGAGAAAGATAAGCTCACAGTTCGTGTGCAAGGGATGCTCAAGCAAGGTTGTACATACTAAACTGTATGTTTGACTTTCTATTAGCACATATTAGAGGATGCCAGACATCTCAAGAGACTTGGGATGCCCTAGAGACTTTCTTTTCTACTAGTACCAAAGCAACAAACAATCATATTTGTAAGGAGTTCAACCAAATGAACAAGACACCTAAACAAACCATCAGAGAGTTTCTTAAAAAGGTCAAGGGGGTTGTGGATGAGTTAGCATCCATTGGAGAGTTGATTAAAGAATATGATATCATGATGCAAATTCTCAATGGGATTTGAAGTGATAAGCAATGGCAATACTTCACACGGCTTATGATATCATCATGGATGTGCAAATTCTAGACTTCAACATCTTTCTTATACAAATCTTCAATCAAGAGGCCAAAAATACCATAAAGGCATGTACATCCTACCATGGCAATTAAACTAGTGCTGTATATGTACAAAAGAAAAACAATAACTTTAAATGCAACAAGAAGGAAGAAGATGAAGATGAGTCTTCCCAAGCCAACTTCGCAAGCAAGAGCAAGTGAAAAGGGAAGACAAAAGGATCAAAGCATGACAAGCCAAGGATCATAATGTCCAACCTTGTGCCATCTGTGAGAAGACCAACCACACTAGTCAAAATTGCTGGTTCAATGGCAAGATCCATAAAGGTAGTGGAAGAGGTGAATATGGCATCAATAGATGTAGAGGTGGACAAAACTTGATAAAGAGCAAGGTAATTATGCTAACTCCTTAACAAATTCAGAAAATGAGCATTTGTTAGATATGAAGCATAAAAGTGAAGGTCAACCACTTGATGAGGTGTGGTATATAGATAGTGGTTGTAGTAACCACATGTTAGGTAAAGAGGAGTACTTCAACAATCTTCAAGCGGCCAAGCAAAGAGGCTTTGTGGAGGCACTAGACAACACAAAGCATGAGATACAACAAATGGGAGATGTGAAGCTTGAAGGCAACCACAAAGCAAGAGGGCTATATGAGGAATTTTATGTTGCTAATATTACAAAGAACTTAATCTTTGTTGGACAGATGGTTAAAAAGGGATACCAAGTCAACTTCAGCCACAAAGGATGCTTTATTGAAGACCCAAGGAATGGGTATGAGCTGATAGCCAAAGGAAAGAAGGAAGGAAGGATGTTGACTCTTGACATTGGCAAAGGACAAAAAAACAAGGAAATGCTCATCACCTATGGAGACAAGAAGATTGGAGATTTGGATTTGTGGCCTAAACGTTGTGGTCACTCAACATTCAAAGGTTGAAAAACATGGAGGAGAGGCAATTGGTAAGTGATGAACTCAAAGCTCTATTGTAGGATGGAGATATTGAAGAGGCAGAGAGGAGATATGAAGCTAGGTTTCAAGATAGCTTGGAAATCCGTGGTTGAAGCATACAAAGGCATTCAAGCATTGATTCAGCCCATCAATCAGTAAATAAAGGAAAGGCAAGATTGGAAGAGCTTGATTAAGAGGGACATGAAGTTGAAGTCTATGAAGAACCAATTTTAGACGGGGGAGCTACATCAAAAGCAAAGATCAAGGCACCAAGGCAATGAAGGTTCATTCCACCAAAAGGAGAAGAAGGGAGGTCAACAAGGGTAAAACATCCAATTTCAAGGCTGTTTTATGATATTTATATTGCTAGGCATTATGCTTTCATGAGTAAGGTTATCAGAGATGATGAACCGTCTACCTATGAAGAGGCCAAAGACATAAAGAAGTGGGAAGAAGCTATGCAAGAAGAGTACAAAACCCTTGAACGCAATAAAACATGGAGTCTAGGTCCAAGAAAAGAAGGGATGAAGGTAATTGGCAATAAATGGGCCTATAAAGTGAACACAAATTCTGATGGTTCAATTGCAATGTACAAGACAAGGCTTGTGGCAAAAGGATTTGTTGAATCCTATGGGATTGACTATGCAGAGAGAGTTAGCCTACTTGCAAGGATGACAACAATAAGGGCTATCAATGGGGTTGCCAAATATCCGAGGTGGTCGATATATCAATTGGATATAAAGAATGCTTTTCTTAATGCTTATTTGTAGGAGACAGTCTACATGATTCAAGCATTAGGGTTTGAGAACCCTAAATATTCAGATTTTGTTTGTAAACTTAGAAAAGCATTGTATGGTTTAAAGCAAGCTCCTAGGGCATGGAATCTAAACCTTGTGGAGTATTTATGTAGGTGTGGATACACGCCAAGTGATGGATATCCTTCCTTATTGTAGAGGAGGTACTGGGGTATCCACTTTTAACAAGAGGAGAAAATATGCACTTCCAGTACTTCGCCTACTCAAGGGAGGTCCTCCTTAGGGAAGTATACCCTTTAACATTTCTGTGAGCAGGCAGACCACAATAATTGTACAGTAAATGTAGACATTCAGAGATAAGATCAATGACAATGGCAATGGTAAAGGACGAAACTACTTCTTAGTTCACACAGATGATTACAATATAGGCAAAAGAAATGCTCAAAAGTTGATGCTCTGAGCTAACATCCCACTCCAGAACCAAACAACATGAATACAAGAGATTCATCCAATCCGTACAATGAACACAACTAGATGCAGACTGGTACTGATCAGTACAAAGTGTGAAGACCTACTCCAAGGGGAAGAGCACGAAAATACCACTAACACCAAAAAAATACCATTGGCTCACAATGAATGGCAAAACCAAGCCACTCCATTCACACTATAGTGCTATTAGCCCTCCATTGGGAAGCCCACGCTCTGTATCTCATAGAGTGACTTCCTATAGTAGGCTTGTAGCCACATAGTGCAAAGAGAGGACCCCTGTACATATGTAGGTATATGTGTGTCCCCAATGAACACAAGTCCATTGCTTTTATAGGCTCCAATAGGCCAAGAGGGCCTTGCGGATTCCTCACATCCACTGGATGTGCGCCGATTGATTGCCCCAAAATTGGAGGAGTAGATCAAATATGCCACTAGTCTTGAATTGGATCCTCAAAAATAGGCAGTTTTCATGAATGATTGGTGACAACAATCATTTCTCCACTTTCCCTTTTACCACTTACACTTTTAGTGCCACTTTTGCATGCAAGCTGAGATCCTCATTACGTGCCGCCCGTACTATTAGAATGGCTCTCAGAAGCACATGTTTCACATAATTCTTGTAGTAGCTTTTGACCTTTACCTATTGAGTATGAGAGATGGTGGTGTGGATGGAGGGATGATGGGATGGTGGGTTGATTCTAAATCCACAAATCTAAGAGCCCAATGAATTCCTTAATTGGAAGAGTCATCTTCTTCATACTCGAAAGGCACCAACGTATCAACATGAAGAACTTTTGCCAAAGCATGTTTGATATGAAAGGCATGATCAGGGAGCTAATTTATGTCTTTGGATATCTGCCATATGAGGAGCCAATTAAATTCTCTTGTGATAGTTATCTGAACTGTATCAAGCATGGGCATGGAGAGAGGATGGGAGCGAAGGTGGTGGAGATGATGGTGGGGGTGGGTGTGGGGGCTGTGGGGGAAAAGATGAAGGGGGTGGGGGGGGGGGATGGTGGAGATGGTGGTGGGGGTGGGGGTTGTGGTGGAAAAGATGAGGGGGATGGATGTGGACAATGGAGATGGTGGTGAGGGTGGGTGTGGGGGTTGTGAGGGAAAAGATGAGGGGGATGGCGGTGGACGGTGGAGATGGTGGTGGGGGTGGGTGCGAGGGTTGTGGGGGAAAAGATGAGGGGGATGGAGGTGGACGGTGGAGATGGTTGTGGGGGTGGGTGTGGGGGGTTGTGGGGGAAACGATGACGGGGATGGAGGTGGAGGGTGGAGATGGTGGTGGGGGTGGGTGTGGGGGTTGTGGGGGGAAAAGATGAGGGGGAGGAGGGGTGGTGGAGATGGTGGTGGGGGTGGGTGTGGGGGTCATGGGGGAAAAGATGAGGGGGTGGAGGGGGTGGTGGAGATGGTGGTGGGCGAGGGTGTGGAGGTTGTGGGGGAAAAGATGAGGGGGATGGAGGTGGACGGTGGAGATGGTGATGGTGGTGGGTGTGGGGGTTGTGGGGGGAAACATGAGGGGTGGAGGGGGTGGTGGAGATGGTGGTGGGGGTGGGTATGGGGGTTGTGGGGGAAACGATGAGGGCGATGGAGGTGGACGATGGAGATGGTGGTGAGGGTGGGTGTGGGGGTTATGGGGGAAACGATGAGGGGGAGGAGGGGTGGTGGAGATGGTGGTGGGGTTGGGTGTGGGGGTTGTGGGGGAAAAGATGAGGGGGTGGAGGGGGTGGTGGAGATGGTGGTGGGGGTGGGTGTGGGGGTTGTGGGGGAAAAGATGAGGGGGATGGAGGTGGATGGTGGAGATGGTGGTTGGGGTGGGTGTGGGGGTTGTGGGGGAAAAGATGAGGGCATCGTGGAGATGATGGTGGGGGTGGGTGTGGGGGTTGTGGGGGAAAAGATGAGGGGGTGGAGGGGGTGGTGGAGATGGTGGTGGGGGTGGGTGTGGGGGTTGTGGGGGAAAAGATGAGGGGGTGGAGGGGGTGGTGGAGATGGTGGTGGGGCTGGGGGTGGGTGTGGGGGTTGTGGGGGAAAAGATGAGGGGGATGGAGGTGGACGGTGGAGATGGTGGTGGGGGTGCGTGTGGGAGTCGTGGGGGAAAAGATAAGGGGGTGGAGGGGGTGGTGGAGATGGTGGTTGATGGAGAGTGTTAATCTCCAAAAGGACAACCTACTCTTGAATTTAGAATACCTCTATATCAAGAGTAAGTCAAAACCTTCACCAATTTAAGTTATCAATGACCAAATATCAATTTCTTGACTAAACTGTAAAGAAGGAATTTCCTCAGAAAGTCTGCTGCATAGATCTTGCTCATTGACTGAGTAAATGTGTAAAGTTTTTGATGAAACTTTGCACAAGGTGTCGCCTAAAAGTTGCGCACCTTCTCCAAGTTGAATTACTTCAAAAGGTTCAGTAGATCTTGAGAAATCTACTTACCAAGTCAGCTATGTCTAAATCTGCACTTCTGAGAAGTCGATTTGGACACCCCTAACTTCTTAACTTTAATTCTCTCAGTATAAAATCCGTTTAAGCAAATGCTTTTAACCACGCGTAGCTTACCTTCCAACTTAAAGATTAAGTGCTTATTTGCACAAAACTTTAAACTGTGGAGTGAGAAATGATCAAATCATTAAGATCAAAGTTTGCGCCTGTTTCAAGAGACAGTGAGTACTTTCTCACATGTAAATGTTCCTACACACAATTCTCTTAACCTGATCACAATTAGACTCTCAAACTCTAGCCATAGATTGATTAACTATGGACTTAGATATCTCCAAAAGGAATTCACAAAAGATCTATCACACAGGGAGAAAACACAGAAACATCGGGCGCAATTTTTCCTTCTATTTCTCAGAAATTTACAACTGACTTAGGATGGAGAGTTCAACTCACTTCTCATATGTCTAATGACATTTTCTACTTCTCAATACACTAATCTCATGATCTCCTATTGTCTCTCCTTGTCTTCTCTCTTTGCCCCGACATTTTCAAAAGTATTTATAGGCAATTATGTATAGACTTATATCAAAGCATAAGTATAAGTAACCTATGTCTTAACTAATGTACATATGTGTACATGTCTTTCACTCTATGAATGTATCCATCTTCTTTGCTTCAAAACTTGATCTCATCTCCATCCTTTGTCCTTCAAATCTTTAATTGGTGATTGGTCTGCACCAACAGCTCCCTCTCAATCATCAATTGAGGTTTCTCTTATCTTCTTTATACCTGCCATGTCTTTAAACTTCTGTAGCTTTGGTCCATCCAAGCTCTTTGTAAGCATATCAGCTATCTGATCTTTTGTTGAAGTATGTATGACTTCAATCTCCTTATCCATCACCTTCTCTCTTAGAAAGTGATACTGTATCTCAATGTGTTTAGTCGTGGCATGAAAAACAGGATTAGCAGCTAGATATAATGAACTCATGTTATCACCATAAATGATAGGTATGTTCTGTATAGTGTCAAAACTCTTCATTAGAGTCTTAAGCCATATCACTTCTTTTGCAGCTTCAACCATGCCTTTTTACTCTGCTTCTGTAGATGACAAAGCAACTATATGTTGCTTCTTTGAGCACCAGGAGATTAACTTATCTCCCACATAACACATGTATCCATAGGTTGATCTTCTATCATCTGGATTACCTGCCCAATCTGCATCACTATAGATCTTGATGTTTGTATCTGATGTGAACCCATAATACAAACCTTCTTTGAGTGTACCCTTAATGTACCTCAACACTCTTTGACCTGCAACCCAATGTTCTTTCCTAGGACAATGCATGAATTGAGACAAAACCCCTACTGCATATGATAAATCAGGTCTAGTTAAAGTAGCATAGATAAGACTACCAACCAAACTCTGATATTGTCTCATGTCCTTGAATTCTTCACCTCCAAATTTACTCAATTTGTGATTCACCTCCATTGGTGTAGGTGCTACCCTGCAATCATCCATTTTAAACTTGATTAACAAGTTCTTCAAATACCTTTCTTGGGTCACAAATACTCCATGTTGAGTATATGTAATCTCCATGCCCAAGAAGTATGACAAGTCTCCCAAGTCACTTATTTTGAACTCCTTTTCCATTTGCTTCTTTAGTCTTTGTATTCCTTCATCATCTGTACCTGTAAGGATTATATCATCAACATATATGCACATGTATATGAAACCATTATCACTTGCTTTGACAAGCAAGCTACTATCTGCTTTAGACACCTGAAATCCAAGTTCTTTCAAGAACTTTACAAGTCTATAATTCCATGCCCTTGGGGCCTGCTTCAAGCCATATAAAGCTCTCTTGAGCTTGCACACATGATCCGGATACCTTTTATCTCTGAACCCTTGAGGTTGCTCCATGAATACATCATCTGAAATATAACCATTCAAAAAAGCATTTTTCACATCTAATTGACACAATTTCCAACCTTTACATGCAGCAATTGCTATAAGTGTCCTGATGGTTGTCATCTTTGCCACAGGACTATAAGTCTCATCATAGTCAACACCATATGTCTGAGCAAACCCTTTGACAACAAGTCTAGCTTTGTACCTAGACACACTTCCATCTGCAAATCTTTTTGTCTTATAAACCCACTTACATCCAATGATCTTTTGGCCATTTGGTTTTGGAACCAAATCCCATGTTTGATTCTCCAATAATGCATCATATTCTTCCTGCATAGCTTTCTCCCAATTTTCTTTACCTTTTGCCTCTTCATATGTAGAAGGGTCTTCATCTGCTTTAATCATGTAAGCATAATCTTTGGTAGCCAGAAATGAAGTATCATAGCTATACCTTGTAGGTTGCCATTTGTTCCTTGTAGATCTCCTAAGTTCTCCACTTCTTGAGGTTTCTGGTTCTTCATATTCAGGATCAAACCTAGGTGTTTCTTCCACTTCAACCTGCACTTCATTATTCTCTTCTTCATCAATTATTTGAACCTTTGACTTACCTTTCCTTTGGCTCACAACCTCTTCATCATCTGTATTAATATTGATAGTACCTGCATACCAAGTACCTTGCTCATCAAATGTAACATCTTTTGATACAAGAAAATGTTTTGTGGATGGATTCCACAACCTGTATCCCATCTGCTTATCTCATAACCAATAAACACATATTTTTCAGCTTTAGGTTCCAATTTGTGCCTTAACTGTGATGGCACATATGCATAGGCCAAACATCCAAATACTTTGCAATGGTCTAGTGTAGGTCTCTTACCCCACCATGCCTCATAAGGTGTCATTCCCCGCAAAGCTTTACATGGTAACCTATGGACCAAATAAGTAGCTGTATTTACAGCCTCAGCCCACAAATAATTAGGGCAATTTTTCTCCTTCATCATAGACCTTGCAAACTCAACAAGAGTTCTATTTCTCCTCTCTGCTACACCATTTTGTTGAGGAGAGTACCTGCAAGTAACTTCCCTTTTTATACCTGCATCCCACAAGTAATTACTGAATTCATTAGAGAAATACTCTCCCCCTCCATCTAACCTTAGTCTTTTCAACTTATGTCCTGTAATTCTTTCTGCATATGCATGATAGTGTTTAAATGTAGTAAACACTTCTGACTTATCTTTGATCACATAAATAGTGATCCATCTAGTAGCATCATCAACATAAGTCACATAATACCTTGACCCATTTATACTGAAATCCTTTGATGGTCCCCACGCATCTGTATGTACCAACTCAAGCTTCTCTGAGTACATAAAACCATGCTTGGAGTAGGCATGCTTATGAGCCTTACCTAATTGACATGCCTCACATCTGTATGTCATATGTTGACCTACAACATTAGGCAAACCAAGCACTGAACCATTGTTAATCATGTCTTTAATACCTCTTTCATTGAAATGTCCAAGCCTCTTGTGCCAAAGATCTAACTCAGAGATCTTATGTCCTCCATATGTGAACATGACATGACCAATATTACCTTGAATCTTCAATGTGAACAATCTTCCTTCTTTCTTTCCTGAAACAATTTGTTTATACCCATTGCTAGGGTCTTCCACAAACACTCCTTCATTAGTGAACCTTACTTCATAACCTTTTTCAACAATTTGTCCTACACTTATCAAATTCTTAGGAATTGTAGGAACATACAAGACCTTACTCAATAAGGTGCTACCATCCTTGGCCTTCACTGATCCAATTGACTTCACATTGTGTTTTGTGTTGTCACCTGTTTGAACAACATGGTTAGATACCTTATTCTCCAAATCAGTCATCAAGGCTATATTACCACTCAAGTGATTGCTACACCCTGAATCAATGTAGAAGACTCTTTGATCTTCATTCTGCCTTTCACAAGTTGCATTCATTATCAATGTTGAATCTTCCTTTTGATCTGAAGCGTAATTGTAGTAGGTGTTGTTATATTGTTGACTTTGGAAACCTCTACCTGCATTCCTTCCAAAGTAACCCCTACTACCTCTGCCTCTGAAATTACCTCTTTGATTTCTGCCTCCTCTTCCTCTGATTATATCTACCATTACTTTGATTATTATGCCAACAATCATTAGCTAAATGATTTGTCTTACCACAAATCCTACATACTTTGGCTCCATCTTTGTTGTTCCTGCCTCTTCCTCTACCTTTGCCACCTCCTCTACCTCTTAGGAAGTTGACTTGACTAGTTGTACCTTCATCTTCACCTGCTTGTTGCTTTCCTTTGTTAGCTTTCTTCTTGTCCTTTGAGTACATTGCATGACCTGTACTTTTTTCACCATCTCCTTTAACATCCTGCTCAAATGTTAGCATATGACCTAGCAACTAATTTAAATCAGGAGTGAAATGATCAAGTGATAATTCTGTAGACAAAATGAATGGCTTCCATTTGTCATCACCTCTTAAACCTGTAAGGATTTGCCTTACCAATTTATCCTCCTCAATGTCTTCATCAACAGCTCCTAAAGCATCTGCAATATCTTTCATTCTTGTCACATAGTCTGAAATGGATTGAGAAGCCTTCTTCTTAAAGGTGGTAAACTCTGCCCATAAGGATGCCTTTCTTGACTTAGTAGTATTCTGGAAATGCTCCTCCAAAGCATTCCAAATATCAGATGCACTTTCAAGACCTCGAATATGAGGTAACAAGTAATCATTGACAGCCATATAGATAATGCTCCTAGCTTGAGCATCTTTCTTCATCCAATTTTTCAAATCTGCTAACTCTTCCCTAGTTGGAACACTAGGATCTCTGAACTGTGGCTTCTCTTCTTCTCCTGTGATGTAAGCTATTAGATCTTTGCTCATAAGATGAGCTTCCATCCTCATTGACC
The DNA here is from genome assembly GCA_020310875.1 of Ceratopteris richardii. NCBI lineage: Eukaryota > Viridiplantae > Streptophyta > Polypodiopsida > Polypodiales > Pteridaceae > Ceratopteris > Ceratopteris richardii. Next base: position 162,588,401 of record CM035429.1, on the reverse strand, counting down.
ATGCAGGATAGTTTTCCCTATCCAATTTCTCTATTTGTAGAGAATTTCCCATCTTGTGTCCACCTGTGTATTGAAATCTTCAAGCTTTATGAATAATATATGTACCTTTACTTCAAATTAGATTCCTTTTGTCTTTCTTGATGTCATATAGTCTCCTCCTCAAGCTTTGCCTTCAAGCTTTCACCTTTTGATTTTTCAGTTGTTGAATTTCTTGAATCTGCAGCAGTCGGGATCCTCCTTTCCTTGATTTTAATGTTTCCTGCTCTGATACCACTGATGGAGAGTGTTAATCTCCAAAAGAACAACCTACTCTTGAATTTAGAATACCTCTATATCAAGAGTAAGTCAAAACCTTCACCAATTTAAGTTATCAATGACCAAATATCAATTTCTTGACTAAACTGTGAAGAAGGAATTTCCTCAGAAAGTCTGCTGCATAGATCTTGCTCATTGACTGAGTAAATGTGTAAAGTTTTTGATGAAACTTTGCACAAGGTGTCTAAAGATTGCACACCTTCTCCAAGTTGAATTACTTCAAAAGGTTCAGTAGATCTTGAGAAATCTACTTACCAAGTCAGGTATGTCTAAATCTGCACTTCTGAGAAGTCGATTTGGACACCCCTAACTTCTTAACTTTAATTCTCTCAGTATAAAACCCGTTTAAGCAAATGCTTTTAACCACGAGTAGCTTACCTTCCAACTTAAAGATTAAGTGCTTACTTGCACAAAACTTTAAACTGTGGACTGAGAAATGATCAAATCATTAAGATCGAAGTTTGCGCCTGTTTCAAGAGACAGTGAGTACTTTCTCACATGTAAATGTTCCTACACACAATTCTCTTAACCTGATCACAATTAGACTCTCAAAATCTAGCCATAGATTGATTAACTATGGACTTAGATATCTCCAAAAGGAATTCACAAAAGATCTATCACACAGGGAGAAAACACAGAAACATCGGGCGCAATTTTTCCTTCTATTTCTCAGAAATTTACAACTGAGTTAGGATGGAGAGTTCAACTCACTTCTCATATGTCTAATGACATTTTCTACTTCTCAATACACTAATCTCATGATCTCCTATTGTCTCTCCTTGTCTTCTCTCTTTGCCCCGACATTTTCAAAAGTATTTATAGGCAATTATGTACAGACTTATATCAAAGCATAAGTATAAGTAACCTATGTCTTAACTAATGTACATATGTGTACATGTCTTTCACTCTATGAATGTATCCATCTTCTTTGCTTCAAAACTTGATCTCATCTCCATCCTTTGTCCTTCAAATCTTTAATTGGTGATTGGTCTGCACCAACAGTGGTGGGGGTGGGTGTGGGGGTTGTGGGGGAAAAGATGAGGGGGATGGAGGTGGACAGTGGAGATGGTGGTGGGGTGGGTGTGGGGGTTGTGGGGAAAAAGATGAGGGGGTGGAGGAGGTGGGTGTGGGGGTTGTGGGGGAAAATATGAGGGGGTGGAGGGGGTGGTGGGTTTCATGACTTCAGAAGTGGCCCTCCCACAGAGAATAGATCATCCACAAAGTCTTCCTGTTCAAATGTGAAAAAACCTCTAAAGCACCATCTTGCTTGATCATGCATGATCTGCCTTTGCCTTATTTTCCATACTTTGAAAAGAAATCTTCAAGCTTCCCTTCTGTAGATGAAGTAGGAATTCCGCTGAAAAATATCTACTTAGTTCTCCAACTTTTGACTATCTTCTCACGTGCTATAGAACTCTTACAAACCCAAGACCATCTGCAAGAGAGTAGCCATCTATCCCAAAAGGCAAACTCACAAAATATCCAACGGTCATGACATCCTTGATCACTGCTTGGATGGCGCTCAAATCATGAGGCTGCATCATCCTTTTAGGATCCATATCAATCGTGGCTACTTCTTCCTCCAAGTCGAGCTCCGATATATTGAGAATGGACTGCTGACGGTAACCTCGTACACAATTTGCCATGAAAGTGGCCCATTGAATGTCATTAGATAGAAACCCACAGTCCAAAGTTTTCGCACCTTGGTTAGCATCCATGACAACAGGTAAAACCCTCGAAAGGCTACATGAAGACTGTCGGAGGGTAGATCCAAACGTTTCGAGCCCCTCACTGCAGATCTAACTTTGGACACATCTAATGCCATGCTCTCTTGCCTGTCAGAGAGAGAGAGAGAGTGAGAGAGAGAGACCCCTCCTCCATGACTACCTCCATAACTGCTTCCACCTCCAGGGCTCGCTCCTTCATGACTACCTCTGCCTCCATGACTGCCTCCATAACTGCTTCCACCTCCAGGACTGGTTCCATCATGACTACCTTCGCCTCCATGACTGCCTCCATAGCTGCTTCCACCTCCCGGACTGCCCCCTTTGTGACCAACTCCCCCGAGGCGGAGGGTGCACGTGGGCTATGGGCTCTGCGGGTGGGTGAGAGAGGGAGTGGTGGGGTTTGGGGGGCGGGGGTTGTGGAGGGGAACTGCGAAGGGAGGGGGAGAGAGGGAGTGGTGGGGCGAGGGAACTGCGTAGGGTGGGGGATGGAGGGACAGGTGGGGCGGGGGAGAGAGTGACTGGGGGCGGGGGAGAGAGGGACTGGGGGCAGGGTTTGCGAGGAGGGGGAACTACGTGGGGTGGAGCGGGGGATGGAGGGACTGGCGGGGGCAGGGTTTGCGGAGGGAGAGAGAGAGAGAGAGAGAGAGAGAGAGAGAGAGAGAGAGAGAGAGAGAGAGAGAGAGAGAGAGAGAGAGAGAGAGAGAGAGAGAGAGAGACAGAGAGAGAGAGAGAGAGAGAGAGAGAGAGAGAGAGAGACAGAGACAGAGAGAGAGAGAGAGAGAGAGAGAGAGAGAGAGAGAGAGAGATAAAGAGAGAGAGAGAGAGGGAGAGACGGCACGCAGGGCTGCGGAAGGGAGAGAGAGAGAGAGAGAGAGAGACAAAGAGAGAGAGAGAGAGAGAGAGAGAGAGAGGGAGAGAGAGAGAGAGAGGAGGGGTTGACGGGGCCACGATACAGACCCCCACATCACGTCTTTGCACTGTCCCGGTGCAACTTTTCCTTTTTATTTCCTTATTCCAATAGGACCAAGATAAACTGCAAACACTGAATGAAACATGATATGTACAATGAATGAAGTTCTTCCAATTTGACTTAATTCAGGTAATTCTTCACCCTGGAGATATTGACCAGGGGTATCCTCTTACCCTGCAAATCCTCAAGATGCACTCCTCCATGTGGTAATACCTTTATCACTCTATATGGTCCTATCCATTTGGGTGCAAATTTGGTTGAAATTGTTGGAAATTGATGCATTAAAACCAAGGATCCTTCCTGTACTTCATTGGTCCTAAGATACCTGTCGTGCAGTCTTTTGCGCTCTTCTTGTGTTACTTGAAGTTTTTGCATTGCTCCTTCTCTGTATTCTTCTAATGCCACCAGTCTCCTAATGGAAGGTTCAATTCCAATGGTTTTGGCTCAAATTTCTTTTTTGATGATAAATTTCAATGGTTTTAATGCCTCTTTTCCATATACTAATCCAAATGGACTCTCACCAGTGGTTCCCCTCTTTGTAGTTCTGAAGGCCCAAACTACACCGATCAATGCTTGTGTCTAGAAGCTTTGATGATCGAAAGATAATTTGTGAAGCAATCCAATCACAATCTTATTGGAGCTTTCTGCTTGGCCATTCACCCTTGGATAGTAGGCACAATATTTTTTATGAAAAACCTTGTACCTGATAAATATAAATTGGAGCAATTGATTTACAAAATGTGTGCCTCTATCACTAGTGATTTCCAATGGGCAACCGAATCTTGAAAAAATACGTTTATACAAAAACTTAGCTACTGTTAAAGCCGTGCAATCCACAATAGCTTTAGCCTCTATCCATTTAGTTGCATAACATGTGGCTATCAAAATATACTTCTTCCCCCCACGTTGACTAGTTGGACTAATTGGTCCTATGAAATCAAGGCCCCATCGTTCAAATGAGAGCCATCCTCTGGATATGAATAATGGTTGGAAATTCAATCTGGTTGGCGCCGGAGCACATCTCTGGCAAATGTGGCATTCTTTAGCGAATCTGATTGCATCCCGGTAGATATGAGGCCACCATAATCCTTTGTGGATAATTCTGTGAGCGAATTCTTCCCCTTTTAGATGCCCTTCACTGTGTGATGCTTCAAGCAAAAGGTTTACCTCCTCTAGATAAACACACTTTCTCAAGATATCATCCTGACAATATCTATATAAATTCCCATTTATGAGTGAGTACACCTTGGTTTTAAGGAGTAATCTTCTCTTTTCTATAGGTATCAAATGCTTTGGGAGTTTTCCAGTAGTAAGAAAATTGAGAATTCCATCATACCAATCAATCTGAGTTGCTACTAGGAAGAGATTACTATCCACCAGTTCATCATTAATACCTGTTGCCTTCTCGCTCATTGCAGTCCTGGACACTTGATCTACTATGTAGTGCTCTCTTCCTGGCTTAATATGAATATCAAAGTTGAATTCTTGAAACAGGAGTAACCATCTCCAAACCCTTCCAGCCACTCTAGGTTTGTTTATCATGTACTTCACGGGCTGATGGTCAGATATGACTATAAAATGTACACCGAGAAGATAATGCTGAAACTTCTGAAGAGCAAATACAATAGCCAAACCTTCCCTTTCAGTCATATTGTAGTTCCTTTCTGCCTTGGTGAGTAATCTGCTGGCATAGGAGATAGGTCTATCAACCTTGTGTGATGATGGTTGAGCTAGAACTGCACCAACAACATGAAGACTCGCATCTGTATGCACATGAAACTCCAATGACTAGTTAGGAACACTTAAAAGCGGAGCAGTACATATCCTCAATTTTAGTTCATAAAATGCTTTCTCAGCTTCAGCACTCCATGAGAAAGGGACCTTTTTACTCGTAAGCCTTAACAAGGGCTTAGCTATTTCTGAATACATTCGTATGAATCTTCTATGGTATCTTGCATGGCCCAAAAAACTTTGCACTTCCTTCGGGATTTGTGGAAAAGGCATGGAGAGAATAGCACTAACCTTTGCAGGGTCAACCGTTATCCCTTCAGTAGATACTATGTGTCCAAGAAGAGTGCCCTTGGTGACCAAAAAATGACGTATAGCAGGATTTAACTTCAAACCTGTTTTGAGACATCGCTCAAAGATTTCCTTTAGATTTTCCAAATGATCATGGAAATCTTGAACTAGTGCTCTTCTATCGGTGCGTGAAAACACTGAAAAGTCATCCATGAAAATGCAAAGAAAGCTTGTTAACCACTTGCCCAATATCAGATAAATTGTTCTATCAAATGATATTGGTGCATTCTTCAAACCAAAAGCCATGCGAGTATAGACATAAGTTCCCCATGGAGTAACAATGGTTGTTTTGTCCCTATCATCAGGATGGATCACTATCTGATTCTAGCCACTAAAACCATCCAAGAAGGAAAAAGTGTGCGACTTTGAGAGATCATTTGCAGACTTTACATACACATGTTCCTATTGACCATACTCACAGCAGAAGAGGAATTTAACCATGAAACTTTGAAAATAGATTCATTAACCTCTAGATTAGATGTGTACAAAACAATTTTTGATCCACATGATCAGACTGAGAGAAATCTACAAAATACTCGTCACTATTTTCTGAAGATGACTCTCTTCACATCTATCTCTATGAAACTTGTCTTCTAATGACTCTCACACATATTTCTTTACATCATTTACTTATATACATATGGTTCTAGACTTATCCTCGTGTCTATTACATTACTCCTTATTATTCTAAGGATCATGTCTACTCAAATTACAAGAATTTCCAACTGTAATATCCATATGTATACAGGCTTCACTTCTGAGATCTCTTCACTTTCTCAAGTGACTTCTTGAATTTCAATTTGATCATTGACATGCTTCAAGCTCTTTGTAATCATCAATCTATGATTGCTTTGTTCCAATAGCTCCCCCTCAATCACCAATTGTGATTATTCCATTCTTCTTCACTCATGCCATCTCCTTGAATCTCTGCAGCTTAGGTCCATCCAAGCTTTTTGTTAACATATGTGCAACTTGTTCTTTTGTTGGAGTATACATCACTTCAATATCTTTATCAAGTACCTTTTCTCTCAAGAAATGATATTGAATCTCTATATGCTTACTCCTGGCATGAAAAACAGGGTTAGCTGCCAAATACAATGACCTCATATTGTCTCCAAAAAATAATTGGAGTACTCTGATCAGTTCCAAAACTCTTCAACAACGTCTTTAACCATATTATTTCTTTTGCAGCCTCTACCATTCCTTTATACTCAGCTTCTGTAGATGACAAATCAACTGTATGTTCCTTCTTTGAGCACCAAGAAACTAATTTATCTCCAATTTAACAAAGATACCCATGAGTAGATCTTCTATCATCTGAATCACCTGCCCAATCTGCATCACTAAACACTTTGATTCTTGTATCAGAAGCAAATCCATAATACAGACCTTCACTTAGGGTTCCTTTGATATATCTGAGTACCCTTTGAGCTGCAATCCAATGAGTCTTCTTTGGACAATGCATGAACTGTGATAACACACCTACTGCATATGATAGATCTGGCCTTGTCAAGGTAGCATAGATTAAACTACCTACCAAACTCTGATATTTCTTCATGTCATTAAACTCTTCACCTCCATACATACTCAACTTATGATTTATCTCCAATGGTGTGGTTGAAGGCTTGCAATCCTCCATGTTGAACTTGACCAGAAGATTCTTCAAGTACCTCTCCTGTGTAAAATATACTCCATGTTGAGTATATACAATCTGCATTCCTAAGAAATAAGATAAGTTTCCCAAATCACTAATCTTAAACTCCTTCTCTATTTGTTTCTTAAGCTCATTGATTCCTTGAGCATCTGTACCTGTGACAATAATATCATCAACATAAATACACATGCATATGTATCCATTTTCACTTGCCTTCACTAGCAAGCTACTATCTGCCTTTGATGCCTGAAATTCACATTCATTCAAGAACTTAACAAGCCTGTAATTCCATGCTCTTGGGGCCTGCTTCAACCCATACAAAGCTCTCTTGAGCTTACACACATAATCTGATCCAATTGAATCCATGAAACCTTCTAGTTTCTCCATATATACTTCATCTGCACGAGGATCTTCTAACCTCTGCACTTCTGAAGTCTCAGCCACATTTGATTCTGGATCAAATCCTTTGTGAATCTAACTTCATATTCCTTCTCCACAATTTTCCCTACACTTATCAAGTTTTTAGGAATAGTAGGAACATAAAGTGCCTTGCTCAAGGGTGTACTTCCATTCTTTGTCTTCACTGATCCAATACTTTCCACCCTGTCCTTGGTGTTGTCACCTCTTTGAACTGTATGTCCATTCACCTGTGCTTCCATATCAGTCATCACTGATATCTTGCCACTCAGATGATTGCTCCATCCTGAGTCAATATAAAACACCCTTTGATCTTCTCCTACTGATTCATGAGTTGCATTCAAGATGAGAGTCATATCATCCTTCTGATCTGATGCATAATTATAATAATTATTGTTGTAAGACTGAGATTGAAAGCTTCTTCCACATCCTCTAGCATATGATGTCCTACCACCTCTTCCTCTGAAGTTGCCTCTTTGGTTTCTGCCTCCTCTACCTCTTTGATTAAAACTCTGATTATTGCTTCCACCATTTTGATTGTTATACCAACAATCATTTTGATTGTTCTTAACGCCTCTTCCTTTACATTTGAAGTTCATCCTTCCTTTTGTAAAGTTAGCTTGACTTGAAGATCCTTCATCATCAGTTGAATGCTTCCCTTAACCATTATCTTTCTTGTCCATGGAGTACATAGCTTGGCTTGCACTCCTATCATTGTCTCCCTTAATGTCCTATTCAAAAGTTAGCATGTGTCCTAGCAATTGATTAAGATCAGGAGTAAAGTGATCTAGTGACAATTCTATGGACAATATGAAAGGCTTCCACTTCGCATCTCCTCTCAGACCTGTAAGTATTTGCCTTACCAACTTATCCTCTTCAATGTCTTCATCTACTGCTCCCAGACTAGCTGCAATATCCTTCATCCTTGCCACATAATCAGAAATTGGTTGTGAGCTCTTCTTCTTAAAGGTTGTAAACTCTGTCCATAATGAAGACTTCCTTGACTTGGTTGTATTTTGCAAATGCTCTTCCAAAGCATTCCACACATCTGTTGCAGTTTCTAATCCTTTGATATGAGGAAGAAGATAATCATTTACAACGATGTAAATGATGCTCCTAGCTTGAACATCCTTTTTCAACCAATTCTTCAAACCTGCAAGTTCCTCCCTAGTTGGAACACTAGGATCTTCAAACTCAGCCTTTTCTTCTTCTCCTGTAATGAATGCCATCAAATCTTTGCTCATGAGGTGTGCCTCCATCCTCATGGACCAAGCAGGATAGTTCTCCCCATCAGCTTATCAATCTGCAAGCTTTCTCCCATCTTTGATCTTCTGTGTCTGAAATTACAATGATTTATGATGATACACTATACCTTTGATATGAAGCTTTGATCTTTATTGATCCTTCAAACTCGTGCTTTGTACTTCTGCAGGTTATCTTCAAGAATTTGTCCTTGTCCACCTTCAATTAGAAGGAACTTCAATACCTGCAACAGTAGGGACTTCCAATGCCTTTACTTCACTTGTATTACACCTTCAGCTCTGATACCACTGTTGGAGACTTCTTAATCTCAAAAGCTCTGATCTATACTGATCTAAGAACACTTCTATATCAGTTATGGATCAAAATTTACACAAATATTGTCTTATTTTATCAAAACTTTCACTAACACTTCTCTCAGTAAAGAAATTTCTTCTTCAAAAATCTGCTTTAGGAATCCACTTAATTTCCTACACATATCTTCAAACTTCTTTGAACCAATGATGCACATATCTTCAGACTACCTTTGCGCAATCATATCAACCATTAGTTCATCAAAAAGATCATTAAAACTTTAATTTGATCTTTAAGATCAAAAGTATGTCAAAGATTGTCTTTCTGAATAAGGGACTTTGACATAGGTAACTTCTCAGATTGATTTCTCACAGCACAGATCCCATTTTTCTAAATGCTTTTAGACATAGCTTCCTTACCTTCTAACTTAGATTTTAAATGCTCAGTCATCAAAAAACATTTGCAGACTTTACATACACATGTTCCGATTGAGCATACTCACAACAGAAGAGGAATTAAACCATGAAACTTTGAACATAGCTTCATTAACTTCTAGATTAGATGTGTACAAAAGGATTTCTGATCCACATGAGCAGACTAAGAGAAATCTATGGAATACTCGTTGCTATTTCTTGAAGATGACTCTCTTCACATCTATCTCTATGACACTTGTCTTCTAATGACTCTCACACATATTTCTTTACATCATTGACTTATATACATATGGTTCTAGACTTATCCTACGTCTATTACATTACTCCTTATCATTCTAAGGATCATCTCTACTCAAAATACAAGAATTTCCAACTGTAATATACATATGTATACAGGCTTCACTTCTGAGATCTCTTCAATTTCTCAAGTGACTTCTTGAATTTCAATCTGATCATTGACATGCTTCAAGATCTTTGTAATCATCAATTTGTGATTGCTTTGTTCCAACAGTTCTCCTATGCTTTTCTTTTGACAGAGGAGTCGCACCCAAATCAACACATAAATTAAAAGGAGGTAGAGGGGATGTTGGTTCACTAGTTGAAGATATGTCCGTCTTTTTAAGGCTCCTTCATACACGAAGAGGTTCCTTATCTGCTCGTGTATGGGTCATGTACCTATTTGCAAGATAGAGTAAAATGATGGAAAAGTACTAGTAACTATGCTCACGGCCTCTCACAGAAATGCAAGTGTCCCACCGGGCATGCCAAACTGTAGAGGAGGTATTGAGGTATCGACTTTTAACAAGAGTAGAAAATATGCACTTCCAGTAATTCGCCTACTCAAGGGAGGTCCTCCTTAGGGAAGTATACCCTTTAACATTTCTGTGAGGCAGGCAGATCACAAAAATTGTACAGTAAATGTAGACATTCAAAGAGAAGATCAATGACAATGGCAATAGTAAAGGACGAAACAACTTCTTAGTTCACACATATGATTACAATATAGGCAAAACAAATGTTGGAAAGTTGATGCTCTGAGCTAACATGCCACTTCAGAACCAAACAACATCAATACAAGAGATTCATCCAATCCGTACAATGAACTTAACTAGATGCAGACTGGTACTAATCAGTACAGTGTGAAGACCTACTCCAAGGGGAAGAGCACGAAAATACCACTAACACCAACAAAATACCACTGACTCACAATGAATGGCAAAACCAAGCCACTCCCTTCACACTATAGTGCTATTAGCCCTCCACTGGGAAGCCCATGTTGTGTATCCTCACCACAGAGTGACTTCCTACAGTAGGCTTGTAGCCATAGAGTGCAAAGAGAGGACACCTCTACGTATGTTGGTATATGTGTGTCCCCAATGAACACAAGTCCATTGCTTTTATAGGCTCCAAGAGGCCAAGAGGGCCTTGCCGATTCCTCACGTCCACTGAATGTGCGCCAATTGATTGCCACAAAATTGGAGGGGTAGATCAAATATGCCACCATTCTTGAATTGGATCCTAAAAAATAGGCAGTCATCATGAATGGTTGGCGGCAACAGTCATTTCTCCACTTTCCCTTTTACCACTTACACTTTTACTGCCACTTTTGCATGCAAGTTGAGATCCTCATTACGTGCCGCCCATACTATTGGAATGACTCTCAGAAGCACATCCTTCACATAATTCTTGTAGTAGCTTTTGAGCTTTACCTATTGAGTATGAGAGATGGCGGTGTGGATGGAGGGATGATGGGATGGTGGATTCTAACTCCACCAATCTAAGAGCCCAATGAATTCCTTAATTCGAAGAGTCATCTTCTTCATACTCAAAAGGCACCAACGTATCAACATCAAGAACTTTTGCCAAAGCATGTTCGATATGAAAGGCATGATCAGGGAGCTAATTTATGTCTTTGGATATCTGACACGTGAGGAGCCAATTGAATTCTCTTGTGATAGTTATCTGAACTGTATCAAGCAAGGGCGCTGAGAGAGGATGGTAGCGGAGGTGGTGGAGATGGTGGTGGGGGTGGGTGTGGGGGTTGTGGGGGAAAAGATGAGGGGGTGGGGGGGGGGGGGGGGGGGGGGATGGTGGAGATGGTGGTGGGGGTGGGTGTGGGGGTTGTGGGGGAAAAGATGAGGGGGATGGAGGTGGACGGTGGAGATGGTGATGGGGGTGGGTGCAACAGAACAAGGATTACGACCACCACATACTAGAGAGATGACTCTCCTCCCAACCAAATGCCTCTATATATAGCTCTCTCCAGGGGACTGCCTTCTTGGGCAGGTGGATGCTAATCATCCAAGTGTCAGCCATGTAACTACATGTGCGCCAAGTGTCCACTGGATGCTTCTAGAAGGTTCTAGAGCTCTTTGGGCAAAATACTCTTCCCATGTACCTCATGGGGATTGAACCCAAGACCTCTTCCTTCACACCCTTGAGTCTTAACCATTAGGCTAAGTGGATTACTTGGTTACAAGAGTAAATGACCTCCTAGTAAGTCTAAACTCGAGATCTTTGGTCATACACACGGATGACCAAACGGTGTCCGATTTCAGATCTCTCTGAACCGGCTTAGACCCTTGGATCATAGACTTACTTTATTACATTCTTCCCCCCTTGGAAAAGATTTTCGTCCTCGAAAATAGAGCTATATACATACTGTAGGCAACCCCCGAGCCTCATGTTCTAAAACTGGAAGAACATGGTCATGTTCTAGAACTGGAAAAACATGTCTCATCTCTGTGGTGGCATCCTTGCCCAAATGATTCAAAACACTATCTGGTTTTGTCCTTTGATGAACGGGACAAAGTACAAACTAGTGAAGAATAATGAGGGTGGATCTAATGACATCCTTGGCTAATTCACATTACTAGTCCATTTCTAGGCATAACTGGTGCATGGGCTTAGTAATGAAGGTGGGATTCTTATCCCTCGCAAGACTTTGAGAATTCTTGATTCACTTGAATATGTTTTGGAGAGCTTGAAGTTTGGTTGTCCCATACATCTAACTTTAGATGTCTGTACAATGGTTTACTTTTATCTAACAGTTACTTGATTTTTTCACCCGACTAGAGGACTACTTTGTCCTTATGAGTTTAAAAATCCTTTGTAAACTGTAGGAGAAAGTTTACCATTTCTTTGAGTCAACCATACTATAACTTGACCAATACAACTTCAAAATGAAAATTGTCCAACTTAGGACACTTTTCTCAAAGACTTTTAACTGAAAGTTCTTGGGAATTGTCAATCTGATGAGCAATTCCTAACTTCCCTATTCTAGAGTATACAGGACTCCAGGAAATCATTTATGCTATAACTTGAAGCAAACTCAAATGAATAAGTCCACTTAGACTTATCATCTTTTGAAGATTGAAAAGATTCTTGTACATAACATCTATCTAGGATGTTCAAGTTAGTTATTTTATTCTAACCAGCTAACCCTGGTCTTTTGCAAAAGGAATCAGATACTATATCTGAGTCAATTTCAAAAGATTTAGAAAGCGGAAAGAAATAACTAAGACTCTGTACAACCAATTCAAACTTCGAATATACATAAACTTGCTATGAGTCAAAGTCTAGTTGACTCAGGACTTTAACTTTTCAATGATCTAATTCAACAAGGTATTGAAGCATTGTCTTTATCTTTAAGAGAAATAATCTGGTTTCTCAAAAAGATTCAAAGCAAATAAAAAACATCATCTAACCACAAGATACTAGTGTGGTAACCAACATCAGTGTGTCGACCCACTGAGGTTCTGTCGATAAGTTTTAATATTCAAATAATGCTTCACTTGAGACTAAGTTCAGGTCACATTCAGCCTTTTTGACTCTTTACTGGGAATGCAATTCTTGTGCGTTTCTTTGAGTCAGAAGAGTGAATTTACCAAGTTATACTAAAAACTTGGTGTTTGACTCAGTCAATCAAATCCGTGGTTGAAAAGATCAACTCAAAGTCAAAGTCCAACTTCTTTCAGAAATTTATCAAATATTTCTGAGTAACACTTAAGCTTGAAGTGTTCTAAGAAGATCTTGGAAGTTTCTTACTTCATATCTTCAGTTTCCTTGATCTCGAAGTTACCTTGAAGTATCGTAAGATACTACTTTCATCCTTTACGAGTTAAAACTTTCCTTGAAGTCTTAATTTCCTTGAGGATGAAACCTAACTTCAAAATTCAAATTAGGACTAAAAGATAATTATCATCCCACGGTCCGATGTCCCATACCATCTTTCCTACATCAATCTGAGTATAAAATCTGGTGTCCCATACCACCTTATTTTATATTCACATTAATGTGTGGGTGATTCTTATCCTTAAGTCAAATCATCTCTTGATAGAGTACCTTATTTCTTCAATTCTTTTACAAGAATTTAGAAGTTTCAGGCATTATCTCTAACTAGATTTTCCTAGGTTTTGATTCCTTCACATGATCACCTCATAATCATGTGCTTTGCCTTGGAAACTTGAAAACCTTTAATAGAATATCTCCAATCCTTTTTTGCTAAGGTTTTCAAATGAAAACCAATCCGAATTCCAAGTTCTTGAATTTCTCAAATTCAAGTTCAATTGGTTATTCTTGACCAATTTTGTAGCGACAAGAGCTTTTGACTTCTTGTCTTTAGATTCCTTCTTTATTATTGCTTTAGGTACCTATCTCGGCCGAGACTTTTTTCAGGAATCTCTCTACTGCATAAGTCTGAGCATCCGCTCATGCTTTCTGGATTTGTACCAAAATCCCTTTAAGGATAGGCAAACACTTATGTTTTACCTTCCACAGACTTAAGTACCGTTTGCACGGTTTGCAGACTACATTTTTGGAATTCTTTCATTCTTGTTCATAGTTGGAACAACTTACTTTTTTCACGATTTTCCATTCGATAAATGGAACGTGAGTGAATAATTCCTAACGGAATTTTTTACTGCCAATACTTGGGCAATCTACAGAGTAGTTCTAATCGCACGTTCTTGGACAATCACGGCCAAGCTTGATCAAATCTGGTTGATACGTGCGACAAAAATAAAGACTTAGTCTTTATCTTTTAAGATCTCTTAAACTATCTTAAGCTTCTTTACTTACCTGTAGGATTTTTAGAGATCTTTCCCTCAACTTAAGTCCAAGCATTTTCTAATGCTTTTCAGATTCCAAAGCTAAGAATCTTTGATATATCGTTAGGTTATATCACTTATTTGGACTTAAATACCAAAACTGGTGGTTAGGGATTTGCTGGGAACTACTTACTATAAAACTTCTCTTGAAAGATACTAGTCTCACATCTAGGGAGATTTTTCTTTCAAGAACTTTTTGATTCCTACCAAGGAATCAAGTAATACTAAGCTATAACTTGAAGCAGATGATTCATCTTGGAATCTTTTGCTTTCCAATTCAATGATTCATCTTGGAATCTTTTCCTTTACTGGAAAGATCTTCAAAAGGAATTCTAGACTTTTGGATAAGACCAAGACTTAAGGCTTTGCTTGTCCAAAAGACATTCTCATATAACTAATGAAATAGTTAATTAGACTCTTTCATTAGCTTATCTTTAAGAAATAGCTTAAGTCCAAAGATTACTTGGCTTGGATCTCTTGTTTAAGCTTTTCTTATCTTAAAAACCACCAAGCATACTTTGCTTATCTTTAGAAAAGTGCTTTAACAAAGTCTCCATATTTGAAAACTTTCCACAAGCAAATAATGCTGGAAATTATTTACTTAATCTTATAAAAGATTGTTAGCAGCAGACAAGGGAGTCAACGAAGATCTGGCAAATAGGCCAGTAATTTTCCTCATGAAGAAGCAAGTACGAGCACTCAACGCAGATCTAGCACTAAGGCAACCTTTTAATTTTCAAGTCCTTTACACCCATTTAAAGTGATTTTCATCACTAAACACCATTGTAAATACCAATTCATCTTTTTGTAGCTCCATTTTGTGCAAGCCAAGGAGTCCTTGAGCTTGAGGAGCTTTAGAAGTATCTACCTGCCAATTTTCATATTTTTTAGATTTCGTTTGAGCCCTCAAATAAGCCCTGGAACCTAATTTTTAACTAGGCCGGACACTAGGTCTGAACAGGGCCAAAGCTAGTCAAAAACTATAAAAGGAGCTAGAGAGCTCATTTTTGAGGTTAGATTGTAATTGAAACGAACTTGTAAGAGCTTTTGAAAGTAATCTAAAGAACTCCATTGATTCTCTCTCTTTGTCTTGCCGTGTGTGCGCGTGTGTGTGTATGTGTGTGCATGCTTGTGTGCTTCTCACTCACGCACTTGTGCCGCCACTTGCTCGAGGTCTTCATACCATCCTCACGTCTTCCCGGATTGACATTAAAGGAGGTGCTACTCATCACTGAGCTACACCAAATTTTGGCGCCGTTGCCGGGGATCGAGCTTTGAGGACGAGCGTGTGATGGTAAGACGTAGAGTTGACGCGTTGGAGTTGTAGGTATTTTCTTCACTCTCATCGATTTTCTTTTACCTTCTTCACCATCTTCACCACCATCATCATCATCACCATCTCCCACCTCCATCTCCATCATCGCAAAAATTTTCAGTTTTGATCATATCACCATCTCCACCTCATTTCCTCCATTCCACTTGTGAGAGAGAGCGAGAGAGCGATATTGCTTGCACTGTTTTTGCATGTTGTTGTGATTCTTGCAGGTACTGCCATCATCATCATCCCCAGCACGCTGCGCGCAGGTACAAAAGTCTCAGAAATTGTCTCGCGGTCGCAGGTCTCTGCCGATCGCGATTGATAGAAAATTTCAACTTTTGACAAAACTAAGTGCACCATGAGAACAAGCACAAGGAGCACATCCTAGATCACTAAAAAGTTTTCAAAAATTCTGTGTTTTCCTGTCAATCGCGACCGACACTGTCGATCGCGATCGACAGCCACGATCGACAGATTCTGTCAATCGCGACCGACAGACTCTGTCAATCGCGACCGACAGACACTGTCAATCGCGATCGACAGACCCCCGCGACCGACTGACTGCCATGTAGGACCCTGTCAATCGCGATTGATACTGTCGATCGCGACTGACAGCCACGACCGACACCTCTGTCAATCGCGATTGACACTGTCGATCCCGATTGACTGAAATTCCACGATTGATTGACTTTTACGCGTAGCCACGTGTCCATCACGACTGATAGGCCCCGATTGACTGAAATCTCGGCGAAAAATCCGGAAAACGTGTCTATCGCGATTGATACTGTCGATCGCGATTGACAGCCACGATCGACTCTGTCGATCGCGATTGACAGCCACGATCGACTCTGTCGATCGTGATTGACACCGTCGATCGCGATTGACAGCCCCGACGGACACCTCTGTCAATCGCGATTGACAGACCTGTCGATCGCGATTGACAGGCTTTTCGGCCAAAAAATTAGGGTTTTTTATTTCAAAATTTGGGGCAATTTTGGGGCACAATAGTCAATCCATTAGCATTTTTGAGGTTCCTACACTTGTGAATTGGGAGAAAACTCTAGGATCTGTCAGCCAGTTTGAATCCTGTTTTAACCCCCTAAACCCTGAACAGTCATAACTTTTCCATACGAAATCCATTTTTTGAGCTCTTGGGCTTGTCAGATAATGCGTTGATTTTCAGATAGGATATTTTGAAGTGGACCATACCCAGGGGGATCAAAGTCAGGGATCTCTAGAATTATTTTCCAAAAAAAAATCATAGTGAAAATTGGTGTTGTGCTACCTGAATGAAAATCATTGGTTCTGTCTTTGGAGTTTAAGTCTTGAGCTAACTTTGGAACTCTTAGAGATCTATTGAGAGCATCGGAAGGCGTTTTGAGCAAGTGTAAGTGCAAGCTTGGGAACACACTTCCTGGGCATCCAAAGGCAACCAAGCAGGAAACAAAAGGTTGGAAATTCTCAACTCCCTTTGTCAATTCCTAGCTTAGGCTAAGAACGACTAGTGATAGGAGTCAGCCAGGGCAACGGTAGGCAGTTATCAAGTTGAAGACTACCTAAAAACTCAAGTTCAAGATAAAAACATAATCTCTGTACTGTCGATAACCTTAAGGTAAAGAACCTAACCTGGAACGATCAATTTACAGTGCGGAAATACACTCAAGTATACCTGTCGACGCAATATCAGACAAGGTCATAAACACGATAACACACTAAAAAGGAATCAAGTGACTGAAACCAATTGATCAGCAACAAGGTTGTACTCTGGGCAAAATTGGGCTACTGAAATAGGCATATGAACCTTAGATCGGGACGACATCTAGTAAGGGAGAGACAAAGCCTTAGATCTTCAGAGGCTAGTGTTAACCACACTGCTAGGTCTTGGGCCCAGCAGTTGAGCCACCACTCGTACTACCCTAGCTCTGAGACCAGTGAGTCAGAGATGTCTCAAGGCATGGACAGACCTACGGGAAGTTCAGGTGTGCCTTACTTGTACAGGGTAGAAGGCCTTTACAAAACATAGTTGGAATACCTTAGGACCAACCGATTAGGTGCTAGCATCTATGAGGACGGCCTAGGAAGATCCGTGGTCCAGATTAAAAATCCTGATCAATCCATGGGACTAGAGCACCCAGCTGTCAAATTTGAAAACGGCGCATACCTGGACAAAGAAGGAACCATATACGTAGTCACCAGTCACCCAGATAGGACGGATGAATTTGGAAATGTAATCTCAGAGGCGGACTTAGGGGACTTAGAACAAGGAAATATGGGCGTAGAACCTAGAACCCCCCGAGGTAAATCAGTTCTCACGAGGATTATCACGCCTGAGTGGGTTCCCCAAGACAACAAGAGCATAGAGTTGCTCCTCAATCGAGAAACTGACGAAGCCTTTTGGAGGTATAAATCTAATCAGCCAACGGATATAGGGAATATCATGATCTACGAGTTTAAGGACCCTGATAGCTCAGGCAGAGTGACCTACCTAGATCACGCTTCAGAACGGATCTTTGTGGTTACAGAAAATGATAGGAATGCTTACACTTGGAAGGGTGAATTCATTTTCCCCCAGCCAAGATTGAATGTATCCTATGGTCACCCTGAGGCTGGAACATCCCAAGCTCATGGTATGCAAAGAGACAGAAGCAGAGATAGACCAGAAGTAAGCTTTGCTAACCCAGTGGGCAGAGAAAGAACGAGGACGGAGACGAATCGAGTAGAACCTGAGATACTTAGAGCTCACAGAAAACAAGGAAATGTGGATGGATTTCCTTTGCCGAGGCCTAGAGAGCACACAAGAACTTTGAGACCAACCCAGCTAGTTAAGTCCATGAAGAATTACTTTGACGGCACAGGAGATCCCTATGATCATGTGGCGGAGTTCAAGCAAGTCTTGAGAGCTGAACAAGTGGAGGATCTATTCACACAGTACAATGCCTTCGGTCTAACCCTTAGGAACACAGCACTTACATGGTTTCAGCCATTGGATGAGCGACAATTCAGGTGTATAGACCAACTCCTAGAAGCCTTCATTGTAGAGTTCTCTAAGAGTGGCATAAGACACAATACCTCCTCACTGATTCACAACTTCAAGCAAACCCCTCAAGAGACCGTGAGACTTGCAGGAAGAAGATTTAGGCAATACCTTGAAAGATGTCCTGTTTCGGAGCTACCCACATCTGCCAAACAGGTAGCCTTGTTCCTCGATGGATTGCTGAGTACGAAATTGAGATCCTATGTGTATCTGAAGGACCCTAGGACTATAGAAGAGTGTGTACGCATGTGCATTGACATTGAAGATAACCTAGGGGAAGAACTAGAGCTTTCCAAAATCTACAAAGATTCAGATAGTGCTTCTAGTCACTCTTCCACGCAATCCACGTCAATTGAGGAACTCGCAGAGAAAGTGGCACAAAAACTAGGCGTCTCTAGCAAACAAATTCCGAGGTTTGCCCCTGTGAAAAGATGCTATACTTGTGGTGGCGACCACATGGCGAATGTATGTCCCATTATGGCTCAACCCCAAGTTAATCCTAGTAGCCAGTACTACACCATAGAACGGAAGTACACCAATCACACTGCGCAAGATTGCCCATACAACAGGCAGGCGGTTAGGCAACCCTACCCTCAGCCATACCCTCAACAGGGAAGATACCAGAACCAGTACCCTCCACAGCCATATGGCAGGCAACAGCAACCCTATCCGCAACCATATCAGACCCAACTGAGACCCCAACCGGTGCTAGCTCAACAGCCTCTAAACCCCGCTAACGTGATCCCGGTAAAGTATACTGCCGGAGAAGAGAACATGAATAGAGCCTTAGTTCCGGTAACATCCTTGCTTTCTGAAAGTGATCCAAGTGACCATAGCTTTGATTCTACACATGTCGATAGTCCCCAGGCTTACTACATGCAGTCTCCAGAACATGGTGAGTCCTACTATAGTGAAGAATCGAGTGAACCTAGTGGGGAGTCAGACTACACAAACGTCATGTATGCAAACCCCAACCCTAGGCCTCAACCTAGGCAGGTACGACCACCATTTCCTAGAGGACCATGCTACCGATGTCAGGGAGATCACTTCATTCGTGATTGTCCCCTACCTCCACCTACACAAAATCAGTCCGTGACGATCCAAGGCTTTTGCCAAGATTGTGGAAAAGAGCATCTCTTATGAGATTGCCCAAAGAACCCCAATAACATGCCAAAAATCACCCCTATCAACGTTGTTGGGTTAGTGGTAGACTCCTCAGGAAGTGTCACTTCCACTGCACCAGTACAGGTAGTCACTAGAGCTCAGGCATTGCAGCAAAACCAAGAGGCGAGCCAGGAAAAGGGCCCAGAGGCGAGTGAAACTGAGAGCATAACCAAGAAAAGGACTAGAGCTTGGAAAGATAGTAGGGAAAGAATGAAAAGACAATGGGCTAAAAAGATGAGTGAACTCGAGGAAAGCGTAAGGGAAACAAGAGCCAGAATAATCGAACTCACAACTCAAACTCACTCTCACACTACTCCACCACCACCACTCCCATCTCCATCCGACCCACCACCTCCCCCACCGCCTCATCAAATCCCACCACCCCCTAGAGTAGGATCAGTCCTAGCTGACCCCACTCCTGAAGACCTAAATATGATGCTGAAAGCATATCAGGCCAGAATCCAAGAAGGGCGAACCATAACCGATCATGAAAAATGCTACCCTAGAGCCGAGCTAGAGCTTGAACGAACCAAAATTTGTGCCAAAATGGTGGAATTGGCTCAGACCATGTTTGAGGCCAGTCGCCTATTTAACATCTCAAGTTCAGCGAAGACACAGTTGCATTTTGATGGACTGTTAGAAAGAATAGAGAGGTTAATTGCACAATCAGAAAAGGAACCTGCCCCTCAAAGAAAGGAAAGAGCAAAAGAACGAATAAGCCAGCCTCTTCAGGAAGCCCATGTGCCTCCTCAAGAAGCTTATCTTCCCCCCCAAAAGGCAGATGAACCCCCCTCGAAGGCTTACGTACCTCCACAGGTTGCCTACATTCCTTCTCAGGGAGCGTATGAGCCTGCTCGGAAGAGTAATAGAATAAGCCCTCCTTCCCAGGTTGCTTATGTGCCTAATTCTACGGAGCCAGACACTTCTTCTTCTATGAATCGGTTTGCACCAGACTTCCTACGAGAGATTCAAGAAGACAAATGGGATAACGAAAGTGAAGTCGCCCCTCCCTTTGAACTTGTGGATGATGCACACGACCAATTCCCACAAGACATCCCATCTATTTACGGGGAACATGAGAGTACTCAGTCTCATGAGAGATTGGACTTTGAGTCTAATTCCATACAGGAGCTACCCCACTTCACAGGCCCATGGGAAGCAAAGTCCACATGTATGAGAGCACCCACAGTCATGGTAAGGAACGACGACTCAGTCATACCTAGGAACACGGAGGTAGTAAAGAACACCAGGGTGCATTGCAATCTCACTTTGGAAGAACTGCCTAAGAATAGACCAAAAGCGCGGAAATGTGTAGCCAGTCAAGTGACTGAAGTTGCAGAACCACGTTCCCGAGTAGGATCCCATAGGACAGTGCCAGAAATTCCCTTGGACAAGATAGGAGATATGTGTGAAGGTGAAGAAGGGAATACCTATCTTCCCATTACCTACCAGGACTACACCACCAAGGCAATTTTGGACTCAGGTGCAGGAGTTGCAATTGCCACTACTTCCCTATGGAAGCGTTGGGGCAAGCCAGCACTCAGGCCAACGAGGATGAAATTGAAAATGGCCGATGGTCACATAGAGAGACCCCTAGGATTGCTAGAAGGCATAACTCTCACCACTTGTGGTGTTGAGTTTGAGCATAGCTTTGCTATATGTGACTTTAGCAAAAATCATGCCTATGAGATGATTTTGGGAAGACCATTTATGCGACAGTTGCAAGTGGTACAGGATTGGGGGACCAATTCCTTGTACCTGCAACACTTAGGTGTTACGACCAAAGTCAATCTCATAGATTACTCTCATAAGGATGTACCTCCTATCCAGTGGAATCCCATCCATAGAGCCAAAGATGATACGGAATCTGTGCATTCCATAGGGTCAGGATCCTCTTGGATGCATGAAGACACCCACTTATGGATGTGCAAAGTAGCAGTAGAGGAAGAGAAGAGAGAAAAGGCCAGAGAAATAGGTGCAAAAGAGACACATAGAGCAATTCAAGACCCAGCCTATGCACCTGTAGTTTTTCCAGACGAGGAATTTGAACCCCATGGCTGGGCAGAAATTTTAGCAACAATGGATGTAGCCATCAATGAAGAACAATGGACACCTCATTGTGATGAGGATGGCTATGACATTTCAGTCTTCTCCATAGAGCCGATCATGGGAGAGGCAGTACTAGAAGAATGCGAACGTAGCCCTGATGCATTTGAGGATGCAAGTGATTCCGATCTCGAGTCTATCATTATGGACCCACCATTCGCATCAGATGAAGAATACTTCCATGAAGTAGAATTTCAACCCCAGAGGCATGGAGAGCTTACAAATGATGTAAGATTAGCAACACATGTGAGCCCAAAGGAAGAAGGAAAGAAACGAAAGAAGAGAGAAGTCTCACCAGAAGAGGAAGAATCCTTGTTTGAGGTCCCAGAAAATTTTAAGAAGTATGAGATAGATGACAGGAGAGTCATGATTAGAATGCCTAAATGAGAGGCACAATCAGGAGAGGCCTATGATAACAAAGAAACCACCAAGAAAATAGTAGTGGCCATAGAAGAAGGAGAGGAGAGATGCACGTATATAGGCCATGACCTGACAGAAGAAGAAGAGCATGAATTGATTGCCTTGCTAAGAGAATACAGAGATGTCTTCGCTTGGAGTTACAAGGACTTGAAAGGTGTTGACCCTGACATATGCTCACACACTATCCCCATGACTTCAGACGCTAAACCCTCTAAGCAAAAGCCTTATACATATAATGATAATTATGCTGCTAAGATCAAAGAAGAGATAGATAGATTGGTTGAAGCTGGATTTATTTATGAAATTGAGCACACTGAATGGGTATCCCCCATTGTAGTGGTGCCCAAGAAGAATGGCACGCTGCGTGTGTGCATTAACTTGAAAAAGGTTAATGCAGCCACAATTCGAGATAACTATCCGCTTCCCATCACAGAACATCTCTTAGAAAGAGTGGCAGGCAAGGAAGTGTACAGCTTCCTTGATGGATTTTCTGGCTACAATCAAGTAGCCATAGCTCCAGAGGATCAGCATAAGACAGCCTTCGCCACAGAATGGGGCATTTTTGCCTTTAGAGTAATGCCATTTGGGCTTACCAATGCACCAGCTACCTTCTAGAGGCTGATGTGCCATGTGTTTAAGGAGTTCCTGAGGAAGAGTTTAGAAGTCTACGTTGATGATCTTTGTGCTCATTCCAACATTAGACAAACCCATATCCCTGAACTCAGACAAATCTTTGACAAATGTAGAGAATATCAAGTCTGCCTGAACCCAAAAAAGTGCGTTTTTATGGTCAGGCAAGGCAAGATTCTAGGACACATAGTGTCAAAGAATGGCATATCTACCGACGAAGAAAAAGTGAGAGCCATAACAGAGCTACCTAGGCCAAAGAATGTCAAGGAAGTACAAGCTTTCATGGGGCATTGTGGCTATTACCGACGATTTATACACATGTATGCTGTCATTGCAAAGCCCATGTACGGACTTCTGACAAACTTTGAGTGGACGGATGAATGTGAGAATTCCTTCCAGGAGCTTAAACGAAGATTGTGTTCAGCACCAATCTTGACCACACCAGATTGGAATAAACCATTCCATGTTCATGTGGATGCATCCAATTATGCTATTGGATGTGTGCTTGCACAACCTACTGGTGAAGGTAATATGGATCTTCCAATTGCCTATGCCAGTAGACAATTGAATGCGGCTGAACGGAATTACACCACTACGGAGAGAGAAGGCTTAGGCATGGTATATGCAGTTAAGAAATTTAGACACTATTTGCTTGCAAATAAGTTTAAATTTTTTACTGATCATCAGGCATTGCTATACCTCGTAAACAAGCCATGCAATACAGGAAGATTAGTGAGATGGTTTCTCTTGCTCATGGAATATGACTTTGAAGTTGTGGTAAGGAAAGGTAGGACTCATTTGAGAGCTGATCATCTCTCTAGGCTCACATCGGGAGAAGCCCCACAAGGAGTGTCAGATGACCTTCCTGATGCTTACTTGTTTAATTTGGAAGTTGTACCGCAGTGGGCCAAGCCATTGGTACCAGTATTGACATACGGGCCTAATCATCCAGTGATAAACACACGGAATAGAGAGGTTGTAAAAGCCCAAAAGTACCACATCATGGCAGGAAGCATATACAAGCACACAGATCAAGGGATCTTGGCTTGTTGCGTAGAAGAGGATGAGTACGCTAAATGGTTGCAATTAGCACATGTAGGTGTGTTAGAGCAACACCATTCAAAGCAACGAACTTTACAGACTCTAAAGAGATTCGGAGTGCATTGGCTAACTATGGAAGCGGATGTCCAAAAGTTGTGCAAGGAATGCCCAATCTGTTGCACTAAACCACCAGTGGAACACGCCACTCTGTATCAAGTATCCATTGTGCCAGATTGGAGTGAACCTCTAGTATCATTCTTGCGGACAAACACATTCCCTCCAGACATGACTCTAGCTAGGAAAAGGAGTTTAGAACAAGAAGCCCTGGATTACTCACTCATTGGTGATAATCTATACAAACGCGGTAAAGATGGTTACCTGAGACTATGTGTCCACGAAAGTGAATATCTGAAGATCTTAGAAAATGCTCACCAAGGTGTAGCAGGAGGACACTTTGGACCGGATCGGGTGATCAAGGCAATACTATTTGTGTGAAGAGATGGATAGGTATGTGTTGAAGATGAAGAGGTGTTGCAAAATCTTTGCTCTACACCAGCCAAATGAACTCCAGGAGTAGATGGTGGGCCCTTTTAGCTTACCAATGGATGTATTAGACACCCTATGTACCTTGGAAGATCACTCTCAAAAAGATAGATCAAAACAGATAAGTTGGAGTTAGCTCAGAGGTGAAAACTTGCTATTCTTGGTTGATACATCTGTCCAGTGTTTTACATAATTCTCCCAGCACAGCAGCAATTAGAATAATTCCTCTTGGGGAAGGCTAGGTAGCTTAAAGAGCTAACTTTAGAGAGTAATCTCATCAAAAATAACAAACCACACACTGAGAATGACTTTTAACAAGTGATGACATCATCCCGATTTTCACGGGCTGCTACAGAAATAGACCAGTGAGTAGACAAATTAACATACCTCAAGCTGTAAGAATCCAATGATCATGAAATTTTGTATGCTTATACTAGACAGTAAGCTGAATCCAACAAGCTTAAAATCACTGAATTTGGATGAGTAAACACTGAGCAATGACTCTGACAAGATGACTGAAAAAGTCGGGTACCTGACAGAGAAGTGAAGATGAACATACCCTGTTGACTTCAAATGAACATAACTGAAGATTCCAACATCTAAATGACATGAAAATTTGTGAGCACATAGTAGACTTATAGAGCTAACTTTACCAAGTTAAATCACTGAAAATGATGAACCAAGTGCAGAGAAACAATCTCTGCAAGCTGACTGAGAAAAACTGAAGTAATGGCAGTGAGTAGTACACATCACAAGAACATGGAAAGATGAACTCAAATAATCATGAAAATGAAAGTATATTGCTTGTACAATACAATGACTTACTGATACATATGTGTGCCTTGTAATCACACCTTGATATGGCATAAAGCTCAGCTCTTGGAGGTCTTCACATAGGTCTCTCTAACCACGACTAAAACTGCCATCTATTTATAGTTGAGTTTGGGAGGCTAACTTCCCTCAATCACTCTCCAATCAATCAATGATTCATTTGATTCTCTACCTACCACAAATCACGAATTCGTGGCTCCTCTTTCCATTCTTGATCATGTGGCCTCAACCACTTAAGATTCTCTTACTTTTACATTAAGTAAACTCTTCAAAAGTTACAAGAGGTAGTTCACAAGTGAAATTTACATAGTCTTCATTTTGAAACTTCTTTAATGACTTTTTGAGACTCAAGCCAATACTTAGGCTTGTCATAGACTTGCTCCAACAGCTCCCCCTCAAGCCAAGTATGCTTGAGGTCTTCAATCTTCCAAGATTACCTGCAAACCTATCATAGCCTTGAATTTGCAAAGCTTTGTACCATCCAATGCTTTGGTTAGAATATCTGCACATTGTTGATGAGTGGACACATATGATATTTGAATCTCTTTGCTTAGAACCTTCTCTCGTACATAGTGATAATGAACTTCAATATGTTTAGTCCTTGCATGAAAAATAGGATTAGCAGCCAAATGAATAGAACTCATATTGTCACCAAAAATAGTTGGAGTTCCAAACTCAAATCCAAGATCTTTGAATAATGTCTTCATCCACATAGCTTCTTGTGTAGCTATAGCAAGACCTCTATATTCAGCTTCAGTAGAAGAGAGAGCAACTGTGGGTTGCTTCTTGGATGACCATGAAATAAGCTTTGAACCTGCAAAGGTAAGATAACCTGAAGTGCTCCTTCTATCTTCCTTGGAGCCAGCCCAATCTGCATCAGAAAATAGCTTCAAACCTAAATCAGATACATAAGGATAGTAAAGTCCTTCATTTATGGTTCCTTTGAGATATTTGAGTATCCTTTTGGCAGCATCCATATGTGGTTTCCTTGGTGTGTGCATAAATTGGCTTAGCACACTCACACTGTAACATATATCTACTCTTGTCAATGTGGCATAGTTGAGACTACCCACTAGACTTTGATATGATGTGATGTCCTCTATGAGTTCACCTTCATGTGAGCTCAATTTGTGATTAACCTCCATTGGAGTACCTGCAATCTTACAATCTTGCATCTTGAATTTTGCCAACATGTCCTTAATGTACTTTCTTTGAGTGAGAAACAAACCATGATCTTTGTAGACAACTTCCAAACCTAGGAAGTAGGTAAGTGAACCCAAATCACTTATCTTGAACTCTTCTCTCATCTGATCTTTGATCTTCTTCATACCATCTGCATCATTTCCTGTCAATATAATATCATCTACATATACACATAGGTAGATGACCTCGGAATTACTCTTTTTAATAAAGAGTGAAGGATCTGCTTTGCTTGGTTGAAAGCCTTTGTCCTGCAAGAATGAAACAAGCCTGAAATTCCAAGCTCTTGGAGCTTGCTTGAGACCATACAATGCTTTGTTAAGTTTACACACATAATTAGGATAAACTTGATTCTCAAAACCAGGTGGTTGTGCCATATATACCTCTTCTGTTATCCAACCATTCAAGAATGCATTCTTCACATCTAGTTGAAGTATCTTCCAATTCTTGGAAGAGGCAATACTAAGCAAAACCCTAATAGTAGGCATCTTTGCCACAGGAGAGAAAGTCTCCTCATAATCAATTCCCTGAGTTTGTGCAAAGCCTTTTGCCACAAGCCTTGCCTTATACCTGTTAATGGAACCATCAGAATTCTTCTTGAGTTTATAGACCCATCTTGAGCCTATTACCTTCATGGATGAAGTCTTGGGCACCAAATCCCAAGTGTTGTTTTCCTCAAGTGCTTCAATCTCTTCCTTCATTGCATGCTTCCATTCTGTTTTTGCTTTGGCCTCTTCAAATGATGATGGCTCCTCTTGGTTTATGTCCTGTGCTATGTAGATAGAATGTTTAGTTACTAATGAGGTGTTAAACCCATACCTTTCTGGTTTTTTCTTTTCCCTCATAGATCTTCTTAGGCCATGATGTGATGATTCTGCCTCATGTCCAAGTTCCTGCAATTTTGTTTTACCTTTAGACTTCCATGCTTTGATCTTTTCCATCTGACATTCTTCATCATCCTCTGAGGTGTCTTGTTCTTCAATCTTTGATTGTTCTCTACCAAGCTTTGGAAAATCTTCTTCAAGATCATATGGTAAATTGACCTTCCTGCATGAATCTTCATACCATGAATTGTTCTCATCAAAAACTACATCTCTGCTTACCAAGAATCCTTTGTTGGTAGGGTTGTATAACCTGTAGCCCTTTTGATTGTTGTCATATCCAATAAATACACACCTTTCTGCTTTTGGATCCATCTTGCCTCTAACCTGTGAAGGAACATGAGCAAAAGCAATACATCCAAAAATTTTACAATGATCTAAACTTGGTCTTCTTCCATTCCAAGCCTCATATGGAGTCATCCCATCAAGGGATTTTGAAGGCAACCTGTTAATCAAGTAAGTGGCTGTAGATACAGCCTCAGCCCATAAGTAATTAGGTAAATGCTTTTCATTTAACATAGACCTTGCAGCTTCAACAATTGTCCTATTCCTCCTTTCTGCCACTCCATTTTGCTCAGGACTGTACCTTATAGTTACCTCTCTTTTGATTCCTCTTTCTTGAAGAAAAGAATCAAACTCATGGGAGAAGTATTCTCCCCCTCCATCTGACCTTAGCCTTTTTAGTGATTTACCTGTTTGATTCTCCACAAGAGCCAAATATCTTTTGAAACATGAAAAAACTTCATCTTTGTGTTTCATAAAGAATAGGATAGTCCATCTGCTGCAATCATCAATAAAGGAAACATAATACCTTGATCCTGATATTGAAGCTTCCTTGCTAGGTCCCCATACATTTGTATGAACCAACTCCAAGAGATCTCCATGCATATAACCTTTCTTCATGAATGGTAACCTGTGAGACTTTCCAAATTGACATGCAGTACACTTATAAATCATATGTTGTTTTGACAAATTAGGAAGTCCAAGTACACTTTGGTCCCTGCAGATTTGCTTTAATGACCTTTCACCAATATGTGCTAACCTTTTGTGCCATACTTCCAATTCTGTGAGTGTCTGACTACCATAATTAAAGAGAGCAATGTTTCTACTGTCCTGTAATTCAAATGTGAACAATCTACATGTCTTTTCACCTTTTGCAATTCTTCTGAATCCTTGACTTGGATCTTCAACAAATGCTCCTGCTTTTGTGAACCTGACTTGCAACCCTTTCTCTACTATCTGCCCAACACTTATCAAATTCTTTGTAATGGTAGGGACATAGAGTACCTTACTGAGTAGGTTGATGTTTCCATCAGGTGCTTTGACATTGCCTATTTTCTCCACAGGATGTTTTGTATCATCTCCTGTTTGTACCTCATGCTTATTCCTTGGATCTTCTAAATCTGATAGGAGTGCCACATTTCCTGCCACATGATTTGAACAACCTGAATCTATGTAGAAAACATGCTCATCAGATTTACCTTGTGGCATAGCCATGTTCATGATCAATAATGAATCCTCTTTGTTTGAGTCTTCTGTGTAGTTATTGTAGTCTCTCCTTCCTTTGTAGCCTCCTTGATAGTTTGAATGATTGTAGTTGTTGTAGTTGCCATGGTAGTTGTTGAACCTTCCTCTTGAGTAGCCATAACTTCCTCTATTGTATCCTCTGCCTCTTTGATTCTTGGAATTCCTAAAGCAATTTTCAGTTGTATGATTAGTTAATCCACAAATAGAACATGAGTTGGAGTCTTGGGATCTCCCCCTGCCTTGTCTACCTCCTCTTCCTCTACCTCTGCCATGTCTTCCTCGACCTGCATAGTTAGCTTGATATGTACCTGCTTCATCATCCACTTTCTTTGCCTTTCCTTTGTTATCTTTAGACTTGCTTTTATCCGTGTATAAAGCTGAGGATTGATTACCTTTAGAGATTTCTCCATTTTTGATAAGCTTTGCCTCTTGAGTAAGTAGTTGTCCAATGAGTGTGTTGAAATCAGGTACATGCATGTCCATGTACAAATCCATAGCTGTGGTGAATGCTTCCCACTTATCATCTGCCTTCAATCCATTGATGACCTGCCTTACAATTTGCTCTTCATCTATTACCTCTCCAATGCTTCCCAACTGATCCGCTATGTCCTTGAGCTTTGTGACAAAATCAGTCACATTTTGTTTGGGAGCCTTCTTGAGAGTTGTGAACTCCAGCCATAGTTGATGCTTCCTAGCTTTAGTACTTGAAGAAAAGAAAGCTTCAAGTGCATCCCACACTTCCTGAGATGTCTTACAACTTCTAATGTGAGGCAACAAAAAATCTGAGATAGAGTTGAGGAGATAAGACCTTGCAAGTGCATCCTTGGAGCACCATGTGCTCAATCTTTCTTGCTCTTCTTGTGTTGGTTGACTTTTGTTCCTGAAACTTGGCATAACTTCATCTCCAGCCACATAACCATATAAACTTCTACCTTGGAGATAAGCTTCCATCCTTAATGACCAAGCTGAGTAATTACCTCTATCCAATTTGTCAATTGATGAAGGAAATCCATCTGCCATGTTGTCCAACCTTGCTCTGATACCACTATGAAGAGATGGATAGGTATGTGTTGAAGATGAAGAGGTGTTGCAAAATCTTTGCTCTACACCAGCCAAATGAACTCCAGGAGTAGATGGTGGGCCCTTTTAGCTTTCCAATGGATGTATTAGACACCCTATGTACCTTGGAAGATCACTCTCAAAAAGATAGATCAAAACAGATAAGTTGGAGTTAGCTCAGAGGTGAAAACTTGCTATTCTTGGTTGATACACCTGTCCAGTGTTTTACATAATTCTCTTAGCACAGTAGCAATTAGAATAATTCCCCTTGGGGAAGGCTAGGTAGCTTAAAGAGCTAACTTTAGAGAGTAATCTCATCAAAAATAACAAACCACACACTGAGAATGACTTTTAACAAGTGATGACATCATCCCGATTTTCACGGGCTGCTACAGAAATAGACCAGTGAGTAGAAAAATTAACATAACTCAAGATGTAAGAATCCAATGATCATGAAATTTTGTATGCTTATACTCGACAGTAAGTTGAATCAAACAAACTTAAAATCACTGAATTTGGATGAGTAAACACTGAGAAATGTTTCTGACAAGATGACCGAAAAAGTCGGGTACCTGACAGAGAAGTGAAGATGAACATACCCTGTTGACTTCAAATGAACATAACTGAAGATTCCAACATCCAAAGGACATGAAAATTTGTGAGCATATAGTAGACTTATAGAGCTAACTTTACCAAGTTAAATCACTGAAAATGATGAACCAAGTGCAGAGAAACAATCTCTGCAAGCTGACTGAGAAAAACTGCAGTAATGGCAGTGAGTAGTACACATCACAAGAACATGGAAAGATGAACTCAAATAATCATGAAAATGAAAGTATATTGCTTGTACAATACAATGAATTACTGATACATATGTGTGCCTTGTAATCACACCTTGATATGGCATAAAGCTCAGCTCTTGGAGGTCTTCACATAGGTCTCTCTAACCACGACTAAAACTGCCATCTATTTATAGTTGAGTTTGGGAGGCTAACTTCCCTCAATCACTCTCCAATCAATCAATGATTGATTTGATTCTCTACCTACCACAAATCACGAATTCGTGGCTCCTCTTTCCATTCTTGATCATGTGGGCTCAACCACTTAAGATTCTCTTACTTTTACATTAAGTAAACTCTTCAAAAGTTACAAGAGGTAGTTCACAAGTGAAATTTACATAGTCTTCATTTTGAAGCTTCTTTAATGACTTTTTGAGACTCAAGCCAATACTTAGGCTTGTCATAGACTTGCTGCAACAATTTGCGGGCTTCTGGTGGCCAACCCTTCACATGGATGCACATACCTATGTGAAACGGTGTGATGTCTGTCAGAGGACTCAGTATCCTATACGCAAAGATGAGATGCCATTGAAACCTATGATGGGTGGACGTGCATTCTCTAAGTGGGGAATAGACTTCGTAGGTCCTATTAATCCCCCAGCTAAGGGTTCTCATGCAGAATACATCATTGTTGCAATAGACTATCTAACCAAGTGGGTAGAGGTAAAAGCTACGACAAAGAACGATGCTCAAACAACTGCTAAATTCTTGTTTGAGAATGTATTCACGAGATATGGGCTACCTATAGAGCTTGTAAGTGATAGAGGCACTCATTTCTTGAACAAAGTGATTGAAAATCTACTCCAAGAATTCTTGGTAATACACAAGAAGTCTGCCCCTTATCACCCTCAGGCTAATGGACAAGCTGAGAGCACTAATAAGATCTTATGCAATGTACTGACAAAATTAGTGAACACAAAATGCTCTGATTGGGACAAACAGCTACACCATGCTGTTTGGGCATACCGAGTGGCCTACAAAAGGGCACTCCAAGCCACCCCCTTTCAGATGGTACTCGGCCAAAACGCTGTGCTACCCTTGGACTTCCTGATTCCTACATTGAGAATAGCACAAGAGCACGAATGGACAGGTCATGAGCTCTCCTCTAGGATCTTTGACCTTGAACGATTAGGAGAAACAAGACTGAGAGCCGCTGCAGGGATATATGCAGCCAAGAAGAGACAGAAGGCATACTTTGATGCCCATGTGAAGGATAAAGGCTTGAAAGCAGGAGATCTAGTCTTAGTCTATACACTGAAACAACACGCAAGGAAACTAGAAAAGAGAGGCTACGGACCTATGATCATCAATAGGATCTCCACGAGTGGAGCAGTACAACTGGCCACGTTAGAGGGTGATGTTCTCCCTAACTATATCAGCGGTTGCAGAGTCAAGTTGTATCAAGAACCCCTCACAGAGGAAATGCTTAGCCGACTCAACACTGCTAAGAAACGCAAAGAGGAAGAAAAGCGAATTAGAGAAGAAGCTCAAGCAAAAGCTTTAGAACGCATCAGAAGGATGAAATTACGAAGGCAAGGTAGAGATCAGCCTAGAGCGAATGACTATGCAGATCAAGGATTTCCTATGGCCATGTGTGAAGTTGCAGGAACAAGCTCGCATAGGATAATTGATAGACGTCCTTTCATAACCCTAGATATAGGACAAGGAAAGAGTGCAAGGAACGTAAGAGCCTTGATTGACTCAGGCGCAGCCACTAGTGCTGTTAGAGTGTCTTACTGCCAAGAATTACAGTTGACTGTCAATCCTGTGGAAGCATATCTTATAGGATTGGGAGGAGTGGAAACCCCTTGCATGGGCGAGGTGGAACTTCCCCTTTACATTCATGATGAGGCAATGACAGTTAAAGTACTGGTGTGTCAAGATGAGGATCTCACTGAACCTCTAGTCTTGGGTCAAGATTGGATCTATGACCAAGCAATTAATTTAAACCTAAGAAGTGGACTTCTCCAGGTTTGGGTCAATCATAGTCGAGTTACAGTAGAATTAGACAATGGAGCACTCAAGGAACTAGGAAAGGCACAGACTCCTGGTCCCTCCAGGGGTGCACATGAAGTTGACCATGTTGTTCTTGTCCAAAACTATGTGTTGCAGAGGAATGATATTCTCAAAAAAGGAGTCAGGGATGCAACGGAACTCCCTTCTTTTCCAAAGGCCAGAAGGAGGCAGCAACCAAAGGAGGATCAAAAGCACAAGAAGTAGAGTACTACCCATGCCGGAAATCAAAAGTACCTGCGCAGCCAAATATCTCAGCAAGTGAAACAAGTGTGGGTGCGGAAAGGCGAACACCCGGTTGCACTCAAGCCAACCACACGGGCAAAGCCTCTTATTAGTAACCGACAACACGACATTAATAAGAAGTCTTGCAGAAATTCTCCTGCTAACGTGAAATCTATTTGGGTGCCCAAGAAGTCGATGAAGGCTAGCCCACAATCAAGACAAATTTGGGTGCCTAAGGCTTGCTTGAGGGCACAAGTAGCTATGCCGAGGCCACAACCTAAACAGCATAACGCAGCTACGCATACTGCCAGTATTCACTCGTTCTCAACACTCAAGAACACACCAAGACCCAAGAGCGCGCATGTAATCACTTGTAAATGGGTCCCTAAAAGGCCTCATTTTCAAACCGCGACACCTAGAAAGCTTTCTAGTGTCTCCACGAAACCGAAAGCAAAGCCCATCCACTGCATTTGGCAGCCTAAGACCTGTAATAAGCCCCCCGACCCCAATTTGTAAATTCATCCCCACTTACTAACTTCATTAGTCTCCTAGGACTACCCAAGCATTAACTACACACACGTGCATCGAACACTTACTAACCCATTATTCGCTCCTGACCCTCATGTTATTATTGTGATGGGAACAACAACGGTCCTCCCTTGTCCTGTACAATATTAACACATGTTTGTATCTTCTCACAGAGACAGACAACAAGAAGTAAAATGGCAGATACAGTAGGAACTAGCTCCCAGGCAGGCACCAGCCCCCAAGTGGTGGACATCGAAAGCCTTCCGGTCGAGGAGGAATTAAAGGAAAGACCAGCGGCATTACGGGCATTACATGCCATACCAATCCAGAATCCTCCACAGGGTCATACCATGCCGGTGGGCAAGAACTCACACTGGTTCAGTGATGTTGCTGGACCTCTGGGTGAAGGCACATATATGTGGGAATCCGAGGTAGAATTCAATGGACGTTGGGGCAGGTACCACTTCTTTACTAGGGAGTTTGAAAAGCTGAAGAACAACGAAGGACTGAAGCCGATATGGAAGAAGGCTGGGCTTTATGACTACTTCAAGTTCCAACTACCAAAGCCAGATTTCCTAAGATGCTCATATCTAATTAGTACCCTCACCCCCAGCAAAGACAAGAAAGGATACAGCTCCTTTGTGCTCCCATCACTCACAAGGGGCAACGAGCTGAAGCGTTTCCGCTTGACTATCAACCTGGTAAGAGAAGCACTCGACATGACTGGTATGCACATTCCAACAGAGAAAGAGACTATGGTTCCAGACAACATGAAGAACAGGAATCTGACGAAGCTGAAGGACATGGTTGCAATGACATCCACGATCGCCATTCACTTACGTATGGTCATGCAACATTTCGCCTTCCCCGCGCAGGAGAGGTTCACAATGCCTCCCAAAAAGATCTGGTTTAGCCTCTACCTGGCAGATGCTTTTGAGTTGACCATCAATATGCCCCACTGGATTATCGACCAGATTCATATGGCCCATCAGAGATGGTATAAAAAGCAAAAATCTGTGTTGTATGGTTGCTGTGCACTCACAAGAATTGTATACAGATGTCTTGCATATGATGTACCGGTGCAGAGGGCTCTGATCTGGTCCAGAGCACAGGAATTTCAACGCAGATTGTCAGCTGTAGGGCCTCCCTCAAAGAAGATGAGAGGCTCTGTCCAGATGCCTTGCGCACAAGCTCGCGGTGCTACCCTAACGCCTGAGACAACCCCAAGACTTCCACGACGAGTGCAACCATTTACTATCAGGTTACCCAGGCACAGCACAGATGGCCCTAATCTTGTGTTTCCACCAGTACCGACTGATCTGGAATTCCCGCATGGGTTCACTCTGGAGGATCTCACGGACGAAGAAGTTGCAAGAATCATTGAAGCTGTAAATGCAGAAGTTGAAGAAGAGCAAGCCAGTGGACAGCAAACGGCCCCAGACCAAGCACAGCCCAGCCAACCGGACGTAGTCAACGTGGACGATGAAGAAGAAGCTCATGGGGAGACACAGGGTGAACAATCAGAAGCAGAAGAACAAGAGTATGATCAAGAAGCCCTACAAGTACTAGAAGGTGCCCCCGCCTACACTAGCGCGTTAAAGAAGCTTTACGATACAATGAACCGAGTTCAAGAGCAACACAGGCTCTCATTAGCTGCAGGTAAAGCTCTCATGAACTAGATTCTGGAGGAGGAAGGTGTGGACGAGCAATACCGTGCCACCTTGGAAATGATATCAGATGCTTTGGGAGTACCGGAAACAGTGCATACCGCACTAGCGCAATCACGAAGGACAGAGAGAAGATATGGAAGACGCCCCCCACGAACAGGAAAACGAATGAATGTATTAGGTTCAGGACCACAAGGCACCCCACAACCACTGGCACAACACACACAGTTCACGACACCGAGGAAGCCCACACATCGAGTGCACCCCCATCACCTCCCTTGCCACCCTCTCCCCCACACCCACCTCACTCACCTCCCTCTACCACTGTAACCTCCACCGTCACCACCTCTGAAACCAATACACACACCAACGCACAAACCATCAGCCAACCCCCACACTCTACTTCCACTGAAAACACGAGTCTAACTACAGCCACGGTACACCTCACTACCCCGAGCACACTTCCTAGAAGTTCACAATTACACACACCTCTATACACATTCACAACCCTCACCGCTACCACAATCCCCATGTTCACAGTCACTCCCACCACGATCCCCACTTTCATGGAGGTGTCACCCACCTCTGCACCTCTCCCATCCCCCATGTACCCACAATCTCCCATTCCCCCACCTCCCCCCTCACCCGTCCCT
The DNA here is from genome assembly GCA_020310875.1 of Ceratopteris richardii. NCBI lineage: Eukaryota > Viridiplantae > Streptophyta > Polypodiopsida > Polypodiales > Pteridaceae > Ceratopteris > Ceratopteris richardii. The sequence goes on along the minus strand of CM035429.1, from coordinate 162,552,464 downwards.
AGTACTGCATTCACAACCCCCTTTCCCTTTCCCTACCCCTCTGCATTCAATACTATTCCTCTCGGTAACTTATTTAATAATATGCATCAATGCATGGCCCAACTTCAGCAACATTACCAACACTTGGACAACCAACATACAAGGCTCTTCCGAAGCCACGAGGATCTCCAAGCAAGATGTAGGGATCTTGAAGAGCAGAAGCAGCAACTAGAACAGCAGCACGTGACATTACAGGAGCAATACGCACGATTAGAAGCCAACCCACCCAAAGCAGATGATGAAGAACGACGACATATGGACGAGCTGCTACATTCTCAGATCACGGAAAACCTGAAACTTCGACGGAACTTGGGCCTCCTCCGCAAGCATATGTCGACCGCGTTAGAGGAGAATAAAAGATTACAGAAACAGAACGAAGAAAACCTGGAGGCGGCCATGGAGGGTTCCCTACAAGAGATTGACCCAGAACGATTCAAGGCAATTCCCTCGGAGAATATGCAGGTGGTGTTAGAAACTCATGCCGATCTAATGGAGGCCCATGCCGCTTTAGAAAAAGAGAGAGACGAGTTACGAAGATAGTTGGCCACCCGGCAGACAGAACCCAGCCCGAGCATAACCGTAGAAGAAATAGCTGAAGAGGTCACTAAACTCCGGGCCGAACTTGAGGAATTACGCAGCAAGGTTATGCAATATGAGCGTCAGCCCTCCCCTCTGGTAGACCTCGAGCCTGACGACCTGGTGCCAATTGAAGTAGAAGAAACATTTGAGGATCCCTATGTACCAATGCCAACACCCAGCGGTAAGCGCACAGAACAGGGCATGGACACAATTGAGATTGAGGCACCGGAATGGATGCAAAAGTTAGAGAAAGTAGCCACGACACATGACGACAGGGTGGCAGTCCAAATCGCATTGATGTCAAAATTGGAAGAGGTGGTAATAAAATCTGATTATTTTCAGAATCTTTCACACCATAGGTGGATCGGCCCATCGGATGATCTGTATGTACCTTTTTGCGTGCTAATGGCGGATTACAATGCGGAGATCAAGCGCCACACTTCAAGGGAATCCACCTCTGCCACCCAATTTGCATGCGATGACATCCCAGAGAGTGCCAAGCAAGGACATATTCGCCAACCAACGTGGAGAATTCGGCTGCTCGAAACTTACCCAGAAATGGTAAGAACATGGAACAACATGCCATTGTACATCAAATATAATCCATGTTATTGCCCTGTGTTTCGAAGGAGATCCTGGCCGGAGTACACACATATAGTGCTGACGATCAAAGGATGTGAGAAGTGGTTAAATTACGTGTACTTCGCACCCCCTAAGGGCGCACCTACAATTGGATATATGATCTCAACGATTCGGCATTGGGGGGTCCTTTTCAAGAATGTTCCTGATATCATGACTGAGATATGCCTGAAAATTTTCGAACTTATGCTGGTCACCTTCAGGACCTTCAAAAATGTCAAGGAACCGCATCTCTCAGCACTAGGATTTAATGAAGGGAACCAGGACCTTGTATACGACATGAGCACAACTCCATCGATCAATGTTGTGTATGCATGGCACGCTCGCATCAAATATCTACCGGCCTGCTTCAAACAAACGTTCGAAGAGATGTTTGTGACGGGATTCTGGGAATATCACTCCGAGATATTCATTCCCAGACCATCCCATCTCTTGCAGTTGTTTGCAGTGGAACAAGCTCTCCACTCCGAAAAGCTACGCATGCCACATCCAGAGGCTCCTGGGCCAGTCGACTGGGATGCTCTTTTGACAGACTTGGCCAAGGGGTTGCGAATTGCTGAACATCATTTAGCGCAGGACGTCGTCGAGTACTACATCCAGAAACCCTCTCAACAAGGGTCTGTCAGGGACGACAGACGCGAGAGAGGGGGGGGTGTTAGCAGCAGACAAGGGAGTCAACGAAGATCTGGCAAATAGGCCAGTAATTTTCCTCATGAAGAAGCAAGTACGAGCACTCAACGCAGATCTAGCACTAAGGCAACCTTTTAATTTTCAAGTCCTTTACACCCATTTAAAGTGTTTTTCATCACTAAACACCATTGTAAATACCAATTCATCTTTTTGTAGCTCCATTTTGTGCAAGCCAAGGAGTCCTTGAGCTTGAGGAGCTTTAGAAGTATCTACCTGCCAATTTTCATATTTTTTAGATTTCGTTTGAGCCCTCAAATAAGCCCTGGAACCTAATTTTTAACTAGGCCGGACACTAGGTCTGAACAGGGCCAAAGCTAGTCAAAAACTATAAAAGGAGCTAGAGAGCTCATTTTTGAGGTTAGATTGTAATTGAAACGAACTTGTAAGAGCTTTTGAAAGTAATCTAAAGAACTCCATTGATTCTCTCTCTTTGTCTTGCCGTGTGTGCGCGTGTGTGTGTATGTGTGTGCATGCTTGTGTGCTTCTCACTCACGCACTTGTGCCGCCACTTGCTCGAGGTCTTCATACCATCCTCACGTCTTCCCAGATTGACATTAAAGGAGGTGCTACTCATCACTGAGCTACAAAGATATTCTTGATTTTTATAAGATTCAAGGCTATACCTCTTGAAGCTTAATTTTTAGGAAAGAACTTGTTTCCTAAAATGTCTTTAGGAAATATCATGATTTCCTAAGATATCTCTGTTTCAAAAATGAAAATGATTTGAATCATTTCATTAATTGTCATGTCTTTAGGAAATTACTTGATTCCTAAAGGTCTCTCATTTTTAAGCCTTGAATTAGCTTAAATAGAATCAAGCAAGTTTCCTTGAAAAGTTTCCGCGTCGATTGAAGACCTTGCATCATGCCTTGAGATGCATTTCTGGAAACTAACATCTATGAACACTAGAGTTCCAGGGATTCTAGAAGTTCAATACTTCTACTTATTTTCATCAATATTTGATGAATAATAAAGTATTAAATCTCCTAAAAATATTTTGAAACTTACAAGTTTCAACAGAAACTTCCTTACTTGGATGCATGAACATGAACATCCAAAAACAACTAAATCCTCGATAGTTGCTAAGAGTATCTGGGTTTCTTCCCAAACTTAAACTGAGCATGCATGTTGGAAAGTAACTCTATGAATACTTACTTTCAACTTGCTTTCTTTTCCTCAAAAAGACTCCTACTAAGTGGTTCCTATGTATCACTTTTTAGGAAACAAATAGACTAGATACTTAGTTGCATGATGGTCAAGATCCTTGCAACTAGGTAATTTTCTATTTTCTCCACCTAGCTAAGTCAAGAAAAAGAAAGGAATGAAAGTATACGTATTCAACTACTTATCATAACAACATGCGTATGCTCATGCATCTACTTGCATGCAAATGCATGTTCATGTATGCAAATGCCCATTCTTGGATGCAAATGCATGTGAGTACATGCCATTCTCCTTTCATATGCTAAACATAAATCAAGCAATTTCTTGAGCTTGAAACATATATGTGTGCGTCCAATCATCCAAGCACAAACAATCTTTCCTCTACCTTACAAAAGGTTATATACATGTGCACATACTTGAGTGCATACTATTCCTTTTGGAAGCAAGAAAACAAATGTGCAAGGTGCCTAAAAACATTCTTTTGAAAGGAGAAATGCAACAACAATCATTTCTTTTGTAGTTGCATACCAAACATTTCAATATGTTTGTGCTTTTGCATTTCAATATGTTTATTTTCTCTTTTTTAGCTTTCATTAATTTGCATTATTCTTTCATAAAATGCATCCTACATGAAAGCATGGAGAAAACAAATATTGAAATGAAGACATAACTTGGAAAATACTTATCTTCCAATTAGCTACGTCCTTCCATTGACCTCTAGAAAAGCCATTCTCCTTCCTTGTGCCTTTGTTCACCAAAGATATACTCTCAAGCTTGGTTTGACTTCGATCACCAAAGGCCTCCGTAACTCAGATCGTCTGCAGCGCCGAATCAAGACTAAAATGTTCTGCAACAGAATGAAATCACGAACGGCGCTCGTCGTCGTGGATAGAGGAGTGCCTTCTAGTTGGGGGGACAGGGGTTCGATACCCTGGCCAACAGCAGAGGTTGGAAATGCTTTTGCTCCTTCAACCTTCTTCTGCACTAAAAGTATATGGTACCGGTTGTCGTGGAATTCATGAACGCTTCTGTACTTCGTGGATAGGCACCTGATCTTCCACGACGAGGTCAGAGGATCGAATCCCGTGGACGTATAACCAGAGATAATTAACCTCTTTTAGCTCCTGGTTAAGAGCTTCTGCAGCACAAACTCGAACAACATTATTTGCTCTGCATCCTTTTTCGCGAACGCCCGTATGGCCTTGTGGTTAAGGCAGCGCTCAGGCATGGAGAGGTCTCGAGTTCGATTCCTTTACGGTACACCTTTGTAATTGCCCTTGTTTTTTTTTGCGCCTTATCTAGAGCTCGATGACAGCGCCGATCTTTACGAAAACAACTAACGTGCAGCTCTTGGACATGATCCCGCCGTGGGCGCGTGGATAGGTCGCCTCCCTTTCAAATCGCTGGTGCGAGTTCGAGTCCCGTTGGCAGCAGGCGTTCGGGAATTGTTTTGGTCTTGCTCTAGATGAAAGCTTTTCGGCGCCAGACTTTAGGATAAGAGCAATTTCTGCAGAACCATTGAGAGTGATCCGCCCGTGGTCTTGTTGGGTAGACGATGGCGCTCTTGTTGGGGGGGCGAGGGATCAAATCCCACCGGCAGAACACTACAGAAGGCCACTTTTTGGTAATATGCTCTTGTGCTAAGCCACAAGATCGAGCAAAGCCACGAGGACGAATTCGGCACGCTTCTCCACACAACCGCGAGCAAAAATTCGTAGAAGAGCTTATGCATGCCAAAGACTCATGAGCAAGAAGCTAATGGAGAGACATATGATAAAGCCCACTCCAAGGTCACCATGAGAGCTTGGCTCTGATACCAATGCAACAATCTAAGAATTACGACCACCACAAGCTTGAGAGATGACTCTCCTCCCAACCAAATGCCTCTATATATAGCTCTCTCCAGGGGACTGCCTTCTTGGGCAGGTGGATACTAACCATCCAAGTGTCAGCCATGTAACTACATGTGCGCCAAGTGTCCCAGTTAACTCGAGTTAACTCAAGTGGATGCTTCTAGAAGGCTCTAAATCTCTTTGGGCAAAATACTCTCCCCATGTACCCCATGGGGGGTTGAACCCAAGACCTCCTCCTTCACATCCTTGAGACTTAACCACTAAGCTAAGTGGATCACTTGTTCACAAGAGCACAAGACCTCCTAGTAAGTCTAAACTCGAGATCTTTGGTCATACACACGGATGACCAAACGGTGTCCGATTTCAGATCTGTCTGAACCGGCCTGACCCTTGGATCATAGACTTACTTTATTACATTCTTCCCCCCTTGGAAAAGATTTTCGTCCTCGAAAATAGAGCTATATACATACTGTAGGCAACCCCCGAGCCTCATGTTCTAAAACTGGAAGAACATGGTCATGTTCTAGAACTGGAAGAACATGTCTCATCTCTGTGGTGGCATCCTTGCCCAAATGATTCTAAACACTATCTCGCTTTGCACTTTGATAAACTAGTCAAAGTACAAAATATTGAATGAATAATAAAGGTGGATCTAAACAGATATCCCTGGCTAATTCACAGTTTCTGGATGTGCGATCTAGGCACAAACATGTGAACTAGGTGGATTCAAATTACTAGTCCATTTCTGGGCATAACTGGTGCATGGGCTTAGTAATGAAGGTGGGATTCTTATCCCTTGCAAGACTTTAAGAATTCTTGATTCACTTGAATTTGTTTTGGAGAACTTGAAGTTTGATTGTCCCATACATCTAACTTTAGATGTTTATTCAATGGTTTACTTTGATCCAACAGTTACTTGATTTTTCACCCGACTAGAGGACTACTCTGTCCCAATGAGTTGAAAAAATCCTATGTAAACTGTAGGAGAAAGTTTACCATTCCAGTGGAATCAACCATACTAACTTCACCAATTCAAATTCAAAATGAAAATTGTCCAACTTAGGACACTTTTCTCAAAGACTTTTAACTGAAAGTTCTTGGGAATTGTCAATCTAATGAGCAATTCCTAACTTCTTTATTCTAGAGTATACTGGACTCTAGGAAATTATTTATGCTATAACTTGAAGCAAAATCAAATGAATAAGTCTACTTAGACTTATCATCTTTTGAAGATTGAAAAGGTTCTTGTACATAACATCTATCTAGGATGTTCAAGTTAGTTATCTAATTCTAACCGGCTATCCCTGGTCTTTTGCAAAAGGAATCAGATACCATATCTGAGTCAATTCCAAAAGATTTGGAAAGCGGAAAGAGATAACTAAGACTTTGTACAACCAATTCAAACTTCACACATACATAAACTTGCTATGAGTCAAAGTCTAGTTGACTCAGGACTTTAACTTCTCAACGATCTATTTCAATAAGATATTGAAGCATTGACTTTATCTTTAAGAGAAATAAGCTAGCTTCTCAAAAAGATTCAAAGCAAATAAAAAACATCATCCAACCACAAGATACTAGTGTGGTAACCAACATCAGTGTGTCGACCCACTGAGGTTACGCTGATGAGTTTTGTATTCAAATAATGCTTCACTTGAGACTAAGTTCAGGTCACATTCAATCTTTTTGACTCCGTGAATGCAATTCTTGTGCATTTCTTTGAGTCTAAAAGAGTGAATTTTATCAAGTTACACTAGGAACTTGATGCTTGACTTAGTCAATTAAATCTTTAGTTGAAAAGATCAACTCAAAATCAAAGTCCAACTTCTTTCAGAAATTTATCAAATATTTCTGATCAATAACACTTAAACTTGAAGTGTTCTATGAAGATCTTGGAAGTTACTTACTTCATATCTTCAGTTTCCTTAATCTTGAAGTTACGTTGAAGTATCATAAGATACTACTTTCATCCTTTACGAATTAAACTTTTCCTTGAAGTCTTAATTCCCTTGAGGATGAAACCTAACTTCAAAATCCAAACTAGGACTAAAAGATAATCATCATCCCACGGTCCGATGTCCCATTCCATCTTTCCTACATCAATCTGAGTATAAAATCTGGTGTCCCATACCAGCCTATTTTATATTCACATTAATGTGTGGGTGATTCTTATCCTAAAGTCTAAACATCTCTTGATAGAGTACCTTATTTCTTCAATTCTTTTACAAGAAATGGAAGTTTCAGGCATTACCTCTAACTAGATTTTCCTAGGTTTTGATTCCTTCGCATGATCACCTCAGAATCATGTGTTTTGCCTTGGAAACTTGAAAATCTCTTTGACAGAATATCAATCAGAATTCCAAGTTCTTGAATTTTCTCGAATTCAAGTTCAATTGGTTTACCCTTGACCAATTTTGTAGCGACAAGAGCTTTTGACTTCTTGTCTTTAGATTCCTTTCTTTACTATTGCTTTAGGTACCTACCCCGGGGACTTTATTTAGGAATCTCTTTACTGCTTAAGTCTTAAGCATCCGCTCATGCTTTCTGGATTTGTACCAAAATCCCTTTAAGGATAGGTAAACACTTATGTTTTACCTTCCACAGACTTAATTACCATTTTCACGGTTGCAGACTACATTCTTGGAATTCCTTCACTCTGTTCAGACTGGGAACAACTTACTTTTTTTCACAATTTTCCATTGGATAAATGGAACTTGAGTGAATACTTCCTAAAGAAAATTTTTATTGCCAATACTTGGGCAATCTACAGGGTAGTTCCAATCGCATATTACTTGGACAATCATGGCCAAGATTGATCAAGTCTGGTTGATCTTGCGATAAAAATAAAGACTTATAGTCTTTATCTTTAAGATCTCTTAAAACTATCTTAAGCTTCTTTGCTTACCTGCAGGATTTTTAGAGATCTTTCTCAAGTCCAAGCATACACTTATGCCTCTCAGATTCCAAAGCTAAGAATCTTTGATATACCTTTAGGTTATATCACAAATAGGACTTGAAATACCACTTCTAGTGGTTTGGGACGTCCAGGGAACTACTTATTGTTTAAAGAGTATGAAGAATTTCATTCTCAATACTTGAAAGAATGCCATTTCTTCAAATACTTGAGATTCCTTATAGGAAATCAAATAACTTGAGCAAATGATTCATCTTGGAATCTTTTGCAATACTAAAAGAACATTTAAAAGAAATTCTCCCAAAAATGAATTTACTGATTCAATTGTATTCATTTCCTGAGTATCAAACTAGAGATGAAATATCACATTTTGGATATGGTTTCCCATGTCACTATGAAAGTTTAAGTTGACTTTTCGTTTATGTGATATCGACTTCTATTCTTGAGTTTGATACAAGACTCATTATTATTAGTCAATCTTCAGATGTTACTAGAGTCCTTTAAACATATTTCACTAATCAAATTTATGTTTAGAGTCCAAGCATCTATTGATGATTGATCCAATAGTAATGCAAATATGAACACTTTGAACTTTATAACTTGTTTAGGAGAAGTTCATGGATTTAAGATCCATTTCTTGGAACTTTCTACTCCTAAATGAAAAGTTCACATTGCTTCAAGTTTTTTAGGAACTTATATTATTTCCTAAAAATTGCTTAGCTAGTTGCATCATTTACCAGAGATGCAACTATAGAACTTAACATCCTTTTATTGATATCAAGGATCAATTGATGTTGAGGTTTAATCTTTTGATTTCCATCACCCCTTGGGATGAAATCAAATGAAAATTTATAAAAGCTTGGTACCTTTATATCTTGGCAAAACATTTATATCCTAAAGAGATTTTGCCTTCATCATTCCTTGGACCTATCATATAATATGAATTTATATGTATTTTTGGGAAGAGTTCATGAATCATTTAAGATCCTCTACTTGGAAAATTCCTTCCCAAAACTAAATTCATCTTGAACATAGTAGGAGAATGATCTCACATGAAATAGAAGGCTTGACTATTTCATATCTCTATTCCAAAAAGTCACTTACCGAGGTTTCATCATGAGATATAAATCTTGAAACCACAAGAAACTTCTTTAAAACTTTCGAAATCTTCTAAATAGAAGAGTGCTCATGGAACTTTGGAAATATAGTTGATGCTCTCATCCTACCTTGGGATGCTTGAGAAGTTATATAAAATATATAACTAATCAACTAAAGCTTTATCCGCATGACTTTCTAAGTACATCCAGGACTTAGAGTCATCATACATCACAAAAGAGTTTGCAAGTAATTAAATTTTCTTGGTCATCAAGGAAATTTATTACTTAACTTTCTCTTAGTGCTTACTCATACCTAGCAAGACATCTAACATACTTAATTCTCATTAAGTATTTATGTTTGATAGTAGAGTATCAACTTGGGAAGAAATTGACTAATTACTTGAGTTGCAAACTAGAACTAGTATGTCTTTGCAACTAACTAGTCCTTGGTCTTCCCTTATGTCAAACTGCGAGCTTTATAAAGTAAGCTAAATACTAAGAGAGTACATTCTCATATCTACTTGCAAACAGCATTCCATTCTTCCATGCAAATGCATGTATCTACATGCAAAAGCATATGTTCACATGCGTATGCATGCATGTTCTTTGCATGCTCAAAAAATAATACAATAATCATGCATGAACTTGATGCACGATTTTTTCCTTGTACTAAGAATGTATATCATGCAATCCTGATGCATGTATATCCTTTCCTTTGTCTAAATGCACTACGATATAAAAAATACCCTTAAGGTGCAATAGAAAACTTACTCAATGGAAAGGAAATCTGTATTTAAACTACCAAAATACATTCTTTGATGCACAAGGATCTTTTGAAATCAAATCTTTCCTTAATGCAAACTAATGCTTGAAATAAGAAATTGATTGTTTTCATTATCCTAATCTAGACTTAATCGATTGAAATCTTAGCTATTTCAATGTGCATCTAGGATTAAGTGTAGAATAATGAAAACAAGATAAATCAAGCATTAAGATCAAGCAGAAATTGGAAAATATTTAGCTTTGATCAAAGCTTCGTCCATCCCTTGATCCTTTGGAAGAGTGATTCATCCTCTTGATCCTTGCGAGGAGCTATTCACCATTCTTGAAGCTTCCTCATCAAGAAATAGTCTTGGATGACTTGGTCCGTCGTGGTCGACTAACTTAGGCCTCCGGATCTTCACTCCACAGCTCCAATTCCTTCAAGCTTTGCTCAATCTTTGATTCTTCTTGGATGGATGAGAGGACTTGGCTCCTTGAAAAGATGAGAGTTGGGCTTGCACTTCAGCTCTGTTTACTGCTTTAGTAGAGTTTGTTCTGTATTAGAGAACAAGCAAATCGGGCTGGGCGTGTGGCTACGTCTTCCGGCTACCATTCAACACGTCTGGGTTCAAGTCCCGGCTACAGTAGAGAGGATCAACCTCTTTTGATCTCTTATTTGAGATCTTCTTCAGCGTGGGATTTGATCAATAATAGCTGCTGCAGACCTTTTGAGCGTGAACGCCTATGACGTAATGGATAGGCGAGTATCGTATTGTTGGGGGGGCGGGGGTTCGACTCCCCTCTGCTTCACCAAAGTATGTACCCTTTTGGATTTACAAACCGAGATCTTCTTCAGCAGTGCCTATGATCGGTAACGTCTACTGCGGAGGTATGTTCACGCGGACGACATGTTCTTATGGTTAGAGCAAAGCGCTCCCAACAGAGGGGCGGGAGTTCGAGTCCTGCCGGTAGCACACAGAGATCTTTCTTTTGCTCCTCAGCGCTGTCGTGCAACAATAAATGGTGTCTGCATCTCGAATGTACAGCATCAACGGCCATGGGCTCCTTGGGAAGAATGTAATAAAGTAAGTCTATGATCCAAGGGTCTAAGCCAACAGGGATCGATATCTAAGCTTGGGTGTAAGCTTGGGTGGTTGAAGAAGAGTGCTAATGCCATCAAAGTCACCATGGATCTTTGAGGAAGATGATGAGCTTAACAAGGTCACCATGAAAACTTGCCTAGTGCTCTGATACCAATGCAACAGAACAAGGATTACGACCACCACATACTAGAGAGATGACTCTCCTCCCAACCAAATGCCTCTATATATAGCTCTCTCCAGGGGACTGCCTTCTTGGGCAGGTGGATGCTAATCATCCAAGTGTCAGCCATGTAACTACATGTGCGCCAAGTGTCCACTGGATGCTTCTAGAAGGTTCTAGAGCTCTTTGGGCAAAATACTCTTCCCATGTACCTCATGGGGATTGAACCCAAGACCTCGTCCTTCACACCCTTGAGTCTTAACCATTAGGCTAAGTGGATTACTTGGTTACAAGAGTAAATGACCTCCTAGTAAGTCTAAACTCGAGATCTTTGGTCATACACACGGATGACCAAACGGTGTCCAATTTCAGATCTGTCTGAACCGGCTTAGACCCTTGGATCATAGACTTACTTTATTACAGTGGGTGTGGGGGTTGTGGGGGAAAAGATGAGGGGGATGGAGGTGGACGGTGGAGATGGTGGTGGGGGTGGGTGTGGGGGTTGTGGGGGAAAAGATGAGGGGGATGGAGGTGGACGGTGGAGTTGGTGGTGGGGGTGGGTGTGGGGGTTGTGGGGGAAATGATGAGGGGGATGGAGGTGGACGGTGGAGGTGTTGGTGGGGGTGGGTGTGGGGGTTGTGGGGGAAGAGATTAGGGGGAGGAGGGGTGGTGGAGATGGTGGTGGGGGTGGGTGTGGGGGTTGTGTGGGAAAAGATGAGGGGGTGACTGGGGTGGTGGAGATGGTGGTGGGGGTGGGTGTGGGGGTTGTGGGGGAAATGATGAGGGAGATGAACGAAATGATGAGGGAGATGGAGGTGGACGGTGGGGATGGTGGTGGGGGTGGGTGTGGGGGTTGTGGGGGAAAAGATGAGGGGGCGGAGGGGGTGGTGGAGATGGTGGTGGGGGTGGGTGTTCTTAAAAATAAAGAAGTAAGCTCGTATATATTTTTGCAAAAAGGATTTTCTTCAAGTAGAAGGAAAATACAAAAATGAAAAATAGAAGCATTTACTTTAGCAAGTAGTGGAGGCCAAAAGAGAATCATTCAAAAGAGAATCAAATCCAAAAACTGAACTGTAAGAGGAATGGTTGTCCAAACTAGTGGAGAAATGATGGAGAAGAGCTCTCAAACTCATCATGAGAGTTTTTGGTCACTTGGCTATAAAAGAGGCAAGGGAGGACACTCAAGGAGAGAGGAAGAAGGCGTGGAACTCCCCTTATAGCTAGTTAATTTGGTTTGAGTCATTTCGTTCAGTTCACTCTCATAGAGTATGTCCAGTCTCACACCCATTTTTGGGTAGTCTACTTGTGAGAGTCATATCTCTCAATATATTTATCCAATTTTACTGTTTAAATATTTTTTAGAAAGCTTATCTTGAGTAATTCCTCTCTCTCTAACAGTTTTATGAAACTCTTTATGGTTGGTGAGTTATTTAGTTTTTAGTGAAGTCCCATTTTCAGCCTAACTGAGTGGACAGGTAGCCTGTTTTGTATTAAAAAGTTGACAATCCAAATCTACTCCAAGTTGAGTGTTTGATAGCTCGTTTGAAAGCTATAGGTGTCTAGTTTGAGTGACCAAAGTTTCAAGTTCATTGCATTTTTTCATTGGTACCAGTTTTTATTTGAAGGTTCAGCTATTGGAAAGAGTCTTGATCTTGAGAAGGTCTTCTACACTTTCCGCTGCGATTAGGAGAGGAATTGTCCAACATTTGGTATCAGAGTCGTGGAGTTTGAAGAGGCAAAGAACTGGAACTGAACTGAAGCAAAGAAGAAGCTACAAATCAATGGGGAGCTTCATAAAGTCAAGGAAGAGTGCCACACAATACTTGAGGTAAACTTCAATCTTGGAAGTTTTCAATGGCTGATTTAGGACAACAAGTTGAGAAGTTAGACAAAGATAATTTTCAGTCTTGGAGGTATAGAATGATAAATTACCTTAAAGGTAAAGGTGTATGGAGTCTAGTTAGTGGAGACGATCCACAACCGGTGGACCTTGAAGATCCCAACATTACTCCGGCACAAAGGAGACAATTTACTAATTGGGAAGAGAGGAATCGAAGGGTGATGTTCCTCATCTCACAAGTTATTTCTAACACTATGATTGGTCATGTGCAAAACTTAGAAATAGCCAAGGAAGTTTGGGAAGCATTGGAGAAGGTGTATGCTACCTCAACAAGGTCTCGAAGGATGCAACTCAAGAACGAGCTCAGCAACATGAAGAAAAGCTCAAACCAAAGCATTAGTGAGTATACATTGAGGATCAAGGAGCTTCGAGATTAGCTAGCATCAGTTGGATGCAAGATAGAACATCGTCCAAATAGCCCTCAATGGCTTGAGGAGTGAAGAAAAGTGGAAGCCCCTCATCACAAACATTCTTTATAGAGATCCTCTACCAACATTCGAGGAGATTATACCAAATCTTGTGGCTGAAGAGGTAGCTCAACAAGGAGAAGGCAACAAAGGTAAGGACAGCCATAGTCAAATGTTATATGCAGGAAGAGGTAGAGGAAGTAACTCAAGAGGAGGCTCAAGAGGAAGAGGAAGAAGCCACAACAACACAAATTTCAACCAACACAACTCGGAGGACAACAAGGACAACTCAAATGACAACACACATGGAAGAGGTCGAGGAAGAAATAGAGGAAGAGGTCGAGGTTCATACAATCCTCATTAAGGTATAACATGTTATCATTGTGGTAAACTAGGACATTATGCAAATGATTGTTGGCAAAAGAATGGAAGGCTGAATGGAGGCAAGCAAAGGAGCCAAAATAATTATGCGAGTACATCAAGTGAAGGAGACAAGCAAACCATGCTTGCCATGAAGCATGACTACAAAAACGCGAGAAGTGATGAACGAAAATGGTTCGTAGATTCAGGTTGCAGCAACCATATGACATGCCAAGGAGATTTATTCACAAAGCTACAAGCTCCAAGTGGAAAAGGATGTGTGGAGACCGGCGATGAAACTCAACATGCAATTGAGCATGTTGGAGATATCAAGCTTGGAGATAGAAAGGTATTGGCTAATGTTCTTCATGTTCCTACGATTGCAAAGCATTTAATTTTAGTCGGACAAATGGTAGAGAAAGAATATCATGTTATCTTCAATGAAAAAGGCTGCTTTATAAAGAATCCAAAAGAAGGATTCAAGGTCATTGCTCAAGGAAGGAAAGAAGGTAGGATGTTCACCTTGGACATTCAACAACCACATGGAAAGGTGATGTATATTCAGTTTGGAAACAAGAGGATTGCTGAAATTGATTTGTGGCACAAAAGGTTTGGACATATCAACATTTCATGGTTGCTCAATCACATGAGCAACCATGAAGTAGTAAGAGGTCTTCCAAGATTCAATGATGCTGGACTACATGAGTTCTGTGAAGCATGCCAACTAGGAAAGCAAACTCGACAACCATTCAAGAAGAGCAACTATGTGGCAAGGAATGTCCTCGACTTGATACACACGGATGTATGGGGACCATCACAACAACCATCAATGGCTCGTAATAGATATTTTGTCACTTTGATCGATGATCATTCAAGAAAAGTATGGATGTCTTGCATAAAACAAAAATCAGATGTGTTCTCCATGTTCAAGAGATTTAAAGCATAGGTAGAAAAGGAAATAGGACGCTACATAAAGACCTTGAGGTCAAATGGAGGATATTTCTCCAAAGAATTTTTAGATTTTCTTTATGAAAATGGCATCAAGAGACAATTTACATGTAGGTACACACCTCAACAAAATGGAATAGCTGAAAGGAAAAATCGACATATCACAGAAGTTGCAAGACATTAGGAAATAGGGTGAACCCTGCATGGGCCTTATAAGGATTCCTAATTTTTAGGAATTAAAATGCTTAATCTATTGGATTAAAGGGGCATACAAAACCACTAGTGGTTTGCTAAAATAAAATATTATTTCATTCACCTTTCAAATAGAGGTCATTGGATGATAGAATCGAATGGCTTAGATTAAAGTACGTCCAAGGCTAGAGAGAGAGTGCTCTGACAAGTCCTTGATTTTTTCAAATTTCACATGCGTGTGGTTGCAATGTTCTGTAGACTTTTGGGCCTTTAGATGCTCTCCTATCCAATGGTGGAGCGCAATTCTAGCTGATCTTCCAATCTGCTGCCACCGTAGCCAGTCGATAGATCTCTTATCTAAGGGCACACGTTCAAACGTGCATGAAGATCTTGGATCAAAGGGTAGCATTGAATCTCAGCCTTCAGATAGTCCTAGATCCAAAGGCCACGAAGCTAGGCATCATTTTCTGAGCTCCTCACACGTGTGTATGCACACTTCTGCAGATTTATGGGCCCTTAGATCCTCTCCTATCCAATGGTAGAGCGCGTTTCTAGCTGATCTTCGAACCGGATGCCACCAGAGCCATTGAATAGATCTCTAATCTAAGGGCACAAATTAAAACATGCACAAAGATCTTGGATCAAAGGGCGGCATTGAATCTCAGCCTTTCGATTATTCATAGACCCAACAGCGAGGAAGCTAGGCGCTATTTCTCATCAGCATTCAATCGAAGCCATGTGATTGGAATATGAAATCAATGGCTCACATGTAAAGGCGCTTTTTGCAGGCCATCCAAAACCATTCAAATGGCCAAAACCAGGATTTCTAAGTGGTTTTTCCCCCATTGACCACAAAAAAACAAGGGAAGCCTATGCGTAGCCTATGTGATTAAGAGACTAGACTGTGTCCACCACCCTCTTCTCATTGGTCCATCACTAATCACTCCTTAAGCTAAAAGGCCCATGCAAGGTTCACCTTTTTTCCTAATGATGTGTGCTCAACGAGATGAAGATGCCACTAAACTATTGGGCTGAAGCAACTAGTACGGCTGTTTATTTGATGAACAAGTGTGCAACGGTTGGAGTGCATAATCTAACTCCCGAGGAGGTTTACTCTGGTAAGAAATCTGGCCTTACACATCTCAAAGTTTTTGGATGTGTGTGTTATGTTCACATCCCTCAAGAACTAAGGACAAAGATGGAGGCAAAGTCAGAAAAATGTATCTTCATTGGATATTCATCGGAGCAAAAGGGATACAGGTGCTACAATCCGGTGACAAAGGAGCTACGCATCTAACGAGATGTGGTATTTGATGATCTAAGACCATGGTTTGGAGACAAAGGGAAAGAGAAGATTCTTGAAGAAGATCGCAAAGATGATGGAGGTGCTGTCCAAGAAGAATTTCAGTAAACAAGCACTCAAATGTCGGGTCCAGAAGCTTCTACATCACTTGGAGAAAGGTCAACATGGAAGGGGAGGCTAAGGAGTCATTCCTCATCACCAACATCAGCTTATGAAAGATCTAAAACTGAAAGTGCTGCCCAAAATAGTGATTCAAATGCAAGTGAAGAAGAGTATGAAGAGGTGATCACACCAAAGGTAACGTTGAACCGGTTGAAGAAGCAATGTTCAAAAGGAAATGAAAGGAGGTCTTCAAGAGCAAGGTATCCAATTGAAAGGCTGAGCTATGATAGTTTTATTGCAAAGCATTTTGCATATATAACACATGTGGTCAAAGACAAAGAACCGGATGCATATGAAGAAGCATGTACACAAAAAGAATGGCAAGAAGCTATGCAAGAAGAGATGAAAGCTCTCAGGACAATCACACATGGGAGCTAGTTCCAAAGGCTGAAGGTATGAAGATTGTTCCAAATAAATGGGTGTTTAAAATAAAGAGAAATAACTGATGGTTCTCTAGCAAGGCAAAAAGCTAGAGTAGTAGCAAAAGGATTCAAGCAAAGTCACGGCACCGATAATGAAGAGACTTTCAGCCTGGTTGCAAAGATGGGAACAAATAGAACCTTGATTGTAGTGAGTGCAGCAAGGAGATGGCCGTTATACCAACTTGACATAAAAAATGCTTTTCTCAATGGTGAACTTCAAGAAGAGGTATACATGAGTCAACCGATTGGATTTGAAGACAAAAAGCATCTAGATTTTGTTTGTAGATTGAAGAAAGCTTTGTATGGGCTGAAGCAAGCACCACGTGCTTGGAATCAAAGATTGGTCGAGTACCTCACAAGGTGTGGTTATAGTCCAAGTAGTGCAGATCCCTCTCCCTACATGAAGAAAGAAGAAGGCAAGCAGGTATATATTTGCATATACGTTGATGATCTCATCATAACAGGAAGTAATGTTGCAGGAATACAAGAGATAAAAATAAAACTCGGTAAGGAGTTTAAAATTTCAAATCTTGGTGAGCTGAAATACTTTTTAGGCATTGAGATAGTATATGGAAAAGATGAAATTTACTTGATGCAAAGAAAGTACCTATGATGTTCTTTTCAGATTTGGAATGAGTGAATGCAAACCACTCACTCAACCTATGGACACAAATGTGAAGCTATGCTCAAATGATGGAGAGAAGTTACATGATGTAACTACATACAGGAGTATTATAGGTTCATTGATCTATGCTACAATCACAAGACCAGATTTGTGTTATATTGTTGGAGTTCTTTCTCAATTTATGCAAGCTCCAACAAGTGAACATTTAAATTGAGCCAAACGAGTGCTAAGATATGTGAAGCACACAGTCAATCATGCCTTATTTTATAGATATGATGAAGAATTGCAGGTAAAAGGCTTCAGTGATGCTGATTGGGCTGGTTTGAAGGAAGATAGAAGATCCACTTCAGGTTATGTGTTCATGATAGGTAGCAAACTTATCACATGGAGCTCAAAGAAGCAACCTACTATTGCACTATCATCTACACAAGCTGAATATAGAGGTTTAGCCTTTGCAACTTGTGAATCTATGTGGATTAAGAAGCTCTTGGCTGATCTTGATGTGCCAGTGGAGACCATTCCAATTTATGGTGACAACATGTCAAGCATTCACTTGACAAACAATCCAATGTTTCATGCACGAAGCAAGCACATAGAAGTGCATTATCATTATGTTCGAGAAAAAGTTTTGAGCAAGGATGTGGATATAAAGTTCATTGGAACTAATGACCAGGTTGCAAACATGTTTACAAAGTCCTTAGATGCTTCTAAGCTAAAGAGGTTCAAGGATGACATCAACTTGCAGGATATGGTTGAAGGTGCAAGCTCACATGTGTGCTTGAGGGGGAGTGTTAAAAATAAAGAAGTAAGCTCGTATATATTTTTGCAAAAAGGATTTTCTTCAAGTAGAAGGAAAATAAAAAAATTAAAAATAGAAGCATTTGCTTCAGCAAGTAGTGGAGGCCAAAAGAGAATCATTCAAAAGAGAATCAAATCCAAAAACTCAACTCTAAGAGGAGTGGCTGTCCAAAGTAGTGGAGAAATGATGGAGAAGAGCTCTCAAACTCATCATGCGAGTTTTTGGTCACTTGGATATAAAAGAGGCAAGGGAGGGCACTCAAGGAGAGAGGAAGAAGGCATGGAACTCCCCTTGTAGCTAGTGCATTTGGTTTGAGTCATTTCGTTCACTTCACTCTCATAGAGTATATCCAGCTACACACCTTTTGGGTAGTCTACTAGTGAGAGTCATATCTCTCAATATATGTATCCAATTTTAGTGTATAAACATTTGTTCGAAAGCCTATCTTGAGTACGTCCTCTCTCTAGAATAGTTTTATGAAATTCTTTATGCTCTATGAGTTATTCAGTTTTTAGTGAAGTCTAGTTTTCAGCCTAACTGAGTGGACAAGTAGCCTGTTTTGTGTCAAAGAGTTGCCAACCCAGATCTACTCCAAATTGAGTGTTGTCTAGTTTGAGTGACCAAAGTTTCAAGTTCATTGCAGTTTTTACTTGGTACCAGTTTGCATTTGAAGGTTCACTTGTTGGAAAGAGTCTTGATCCTGAGAAGGTCTTCTACACTTTCCGCTACGATTAGGAGAGGAATTCTCCAACAGGTGTGGGGGTTGTGGGAGAAAAGTCGAGGGGGATGGAGGTGGATGGTGGAGATGGTGGTGGGGGTGGGTGTGGGGGAAAAGATGAGGGGGAGGAGGGGTGGTGGAGATGGTGGTGGGGGTGGGTGTGGGGGTCGTGGGGGAAAAGATGAGGGGGTGGAGGGGGTGGTGGAGATGGTGGTGGGGTTGGGTGTGGGGGTTGTGGGGGAAAAGATGAGGGGCATGGAGGTGGACGGTGGAGATGGTGGTGGGGGTGGGTGTGGGGGTTGTGGGGGAAAAGATGAGGGGGTGGAGGGGGTGGTGGAGATGGTGGTGGGGGTGGGTGTGGGGGTTGTGGTGGAAAAGATGAGGGGGTGGTGGAGATGGTGGTGGGGATGGGTGTGGGGGTTGTGGGGGAAACAATGAGGGGGATGGAGGTGGATGGTGGAGATGGTGTTGGGGGTGGGTGTGGGGGTCCTAGGGGTCCTGGGGGAAAAGATGAGGGGGTGGATGGGGTGGTGGAGATGGTGGTGGGGGTGGGTGTGGTGGTTGTGGGGGAAAAGATGAGGGGGTGGAGGGGGTGGTGGAGATGGTGATGGGGGTGGGTGTGGGGGTTGTGGGGGAAAAGATGAGGGGGATGGAGGTGGACAGTGGAGATGGTGGTGGGGGTGGGTGTGGGGGTCGTGGGGGAAAAGATGAGGGGGTGGAGGGGGTTGTGGAGATGGTGGTGGGGTGGGGTGTGGGGGTTGTGGGGGAAAAGATGAGGGGGATGGAGGTGGATGATGGAGATGGTGGTGGGGGTGGGGGTTGTGGCAAAAAAGATGAGGGGATGGAGGGGGTGGTGGAGATGGTGGTGGGGGTGGGTGTGGGGGTTGTGGTGGAAAATATGAGGGGGTGGAGTGGGTGGTGGGTTTCTTGACTTCAGAAGCGGCCCTCCCATAGAAAATAGATCATCGATAGAGTCTTCCTGCTTAAATGTGAAAAAACCCTTTAAAGCACCATCTTGCTTGATCATGCATGATATGCCTTTGCCATATTTTCCATACTTTGAAAAGAAATCTTCGAGCTCCCCTTCTGTAGATGAAGTAGGAGTGCCGCCAAAAAATATCTACTTAGTTCTCCAACTTTTGACAATCTTCTCACGTAGTATAGAACTCTTGCAAACCCAAGATCATCTGCAAGAAGGTAGCCATCTCTCCTAGAAGGAAAGCTCACAAAATATCCAACGATCATGACATCCTTGATCACTGCTTGGATGGCGCTCTAATCATGGGGCTGCATCGTCCTTTTAGGATCCATATCAATCTTGGCTACTTCTTCCTCCAAGTCGAGCTCCGATATATTGGGAATGGGCTGCCGACGGTAACCTCGTACACAATTTGCCATGGCACCGGCCCATTGAATGTCATTAGACAGAAACCCATAGTGCAAAGTTTTCGCACCTTGGTTAGCATCCATGACAGCAGGTAAAACCCTCGAAAGGCTACACGAAGACTGTCGGAGGGTAGATCCAAAAGCTTCGAGCCCCTCACTGCAGATCTAACTTTGGACGCAGCGAACGCCATGCTCTCTTGTGTGTCAGAGAGAGAGAGTGAGAGAGAGAGAGACCCCTCCTCCATGACTACCTCCATAACCGCTTCCACCTCCAGGGCTAGCTCCTTCATGACTACCTTTGCCTCCATGACTGCCACCATAAGTGCTTCCACCTCCAGGGCTGGTTCCATCATGACTACCTCCGCCTCCATGACTGCCTCCATAGCTGCTTCCACCTCCGGGAGTGCCCCCTTCGTGACTACCTCCCCCGAGGCGGAGCGTGCACATGGGCTGTGGGTTGTGCGGGTGGGGGAGAGAGGGAGTGGTGGGGTTTGGGGGACGGGGGTTGCGGAGGGGAACTGTGTGGAGAGGGGGAGAGAGGGACTGGTGGGGCGGGGGAACTACGCGGGGCGGGGCCAGGGATGAAGGAACAGGTGGGGTGGGGGAGAGAGTGACTGGGGGCGGGGTTTGCGGGGGGGAGGGGAACTACATGGGGCGTGGCAAGGGATGGAGGGACTGGGGGGGGTGGGGTTTGCGGAGAGAGAGAGAGAGAGAGAGAGAGAGAGAGAGAGAGAGAGAGAGAGAGAGAGAGAGAGAGAGAGAGAGAGAGAGAGAGAGAGAGAGAGAGAGAGAGAGAGAGAGAGATCAAGAGAGAGAGAGAGAGGTAGAGAGAGAGAGGGGGGGAGAGAGAGAGAGAGAGAGAGAGAGAGAGAGAGAGAGAGAGAGAGAGAGAAAGGAGGGGTTGACGGGGCCATGATACACTTATACCTCAAGATGGATGGAGGACTAGTTGTCTATGTATGCATATATATCGATGACTTGATTATAAGAGGAAGTGATGATGCTAGTATCATATGGATCAAGGGAAATCTTGTAAATGAATTCAAGATTTTAGATCTTGGAGTTCTTAAATACTTTCTTGGGATTGAAGTTATTTATGTGGAAAATGGCATTTACCTTGCTCAAAGGAAATACTTGCTAGATGTACTTTGTAAGTATGGTATGAATGGATGTAAGCCACTCACATAACATTTGGATCCAAAAACTAAGTTACATGCAGGTGAAGCACAACCCCTTGAAGATATTTTAGCATATATAGTCATAATTGGAAGCCTTAATTATGCTATAATCACAAGACCTGACTTGTCTTATGTTATAAGAGTTCTTTCTCAATTTCTAAATTCACCTTGATGTTCATATGAATGCAGCCAAGAGAGTGCTTAGGTACATCAAGCACACTATCGACCAAGGGTTGTACTGCCCTTATGGAGTTGGATTACAACCTCAAGGCTTTAGTGATGCTGATTGGGCTAATTCAAAGGAGGATATAAGGAGCACATCTGGCTATGTCTTCATGCTAGGTCAAAGAGTCATTTCATGGATGTCCAAGAAGGAACCTACAGTTGCATTATCATCTATTGAGGCTGAGTATAGAGCTTTAGCACTTGCCACATGTGAGATCATGTGACTCAAGAAGATCTTCAAAAACCTGGATGTGGAGGTCAAAGAGTTCACTATATTTGGAGATAACATGTCAAGCATTAATCTAGTAAGAACCCTATGTCCCATGCAAGAAGCAAACACATAGAGATCCATTATCACTTCATCAGAGAGAATGTACTAGAAAAATAAGTGGACATCAAGTACATCAACACTAAGGATCAACTACCAGACATCATGACCATGTTTATGGATGCAAGCAAGTTGGAGAAGTTCAAGATGAACCTCAACTTGAAGGAGATCAATGGAGCCTTATACTTGAACTTGAGGGGGAATGTTAGAATTTTAGCAATCTCAAGTGTGGGAACTCACACTAACTTGAAGTTCCACATCACTCACACTTTTTCGTAGGATATAGAACCACTTTTCCACGAGTTTTTGTAGCTCTTTACTCCCCTAATTGATGGAGAAATGTCTGGATCATTTGGAGGGCATTTTGAATTTAAATTTACAACTACCTTTTTTATCATTATATAAGCAAAGACATGGAGCAAAGTCATGGCCATTCTCCTCTACCATTTGAGAACTTGTAGGCTCTCATTAGGAGTGTTTAGTCCAGGTCTAAGCTAGCCCCTAGCTAACTAATGCCCTTTCTTACTGGAATTTTCTCATACGAAGTGATCTTTGATCAAGCATATCTCTTTGTGTAGTAGTCCCATTCATTTGCAAGATAACTCATTTTGTTCCTATGCTTGTAGTCTTTCTTTTGAATATAATCACAGTATCAAGTGCTCATTATCCTTGAGTATATTGAGCTTGAATTCTCTCTAGTCTGATCTCTCCATATTCCCAAGTATATGTGTGTTGGGAGGTAGACATAGGTGCAAGCTACATAATTGGAAAGTTTTTGGTCTCTCATGTGAAGGAAGGTTGATAACTCTAACATTATCCAAATTGTGTGATCTTTAGCTTCTTGGAAATTCCATACTGTCTATTTGTACTATGAAAAATTCCATAGGTTTCATTTTCACGTCTAGAGAGCAATTAAATTTTTGGTGAACTATGGTAGTGAAGTGTTTGGTCCTAGGAAGGGCCTATAATTCTTCTACTATAACTAGGAGTGGATATACTCCATCACTCAGTAGACTACCATGGAAACCACTTTAAGGTATGACTCCTTATGAAGCATGGCATGAAATAAAACCTAGTCTTGGACATTGCAAGGTATTTGGTTGTTTATCTTATGTTCATGTACCATAACAAATAAGAGGTAAGATAGATGAAAGGGGAACAAACGCACTAATTATTGGATATGAATAAATTGAGATGGGGTATAGGTATTATAATCCTTCAACCAAAAAATTCACTATAGGTAGAGATGTTGTGCTTGAAGAACACAGTTCTTGGTATGATGAAGACGAATGAAAGGTAACTCTACCATATTATATTGATCTTGATTCTCATCAATTTTGAAGCAAGTATGATACACATGTCGAATTCTAGGAAGTGATAGATATGATGAACAAGATGAAAGGGAAAAGGATTACAAACTATGGAATTCAAGAGGAAGAAAAGATGCAAGAGTGTGGAGAATGCTCTAAGCGAGCTCTTAGAATATCAACAAGGGAGAAGAAAGTGTGAAGAGATGGATTTGTAGTTAAAGAAGATGAAGTGGTGCTGCAAACACTTTGCACTACACCAGCCAATGGACTCTAGAGATATGTGGCGGGCCCTTTTAGCTTTTCAAAGGATGTATTAGACACCCTATTTACCTTGGAATATCACTCTCAAAAACTTGAATCAAAACAGATAAGTTGGAGTAAATTCAAGAGCCAAAAACTTGCTATTTATGGTCATACACCTGTCCAAAGTTTTGAACAATTCTCTGGCCACAACAAGAATTAACTTAATTCCTTTTGGGAATCTCTCAATAGCTTCCTAAGCTAACAATCAAGAGTTATCACAACAAAAATGATGGACTAAAGAAGGAGAAAGAAGTTTAGCAAGTGATAGGATGACCCCGATTTTCCCGGACTCCAATAGTGCTTGGACCCGTGCGCAGTAAAATAGAGATATCTCACGATTAAAGAATTCGATGATGATGAAAATTTATATGCATATACTAGAGAGTATGAGGATTCTAATACAAGTTAAATAATAGAAAATAGTGAAGTACACACTGAGAAATACCTCTGACAAAATGAGTGTTCTAAGAGAGTGCTGGTAGAGAAGAAGAAGAAAATGAGGTGACACAGTTGACTTCAAATGATCATAACTGAAGATTGAAACATCAAAATGCAATGAAAATTGGTAGAATTAGAGAGCTAAATTTACCCAATCGAATCACTAACAATGATGCACCAAGCTCAGAGAAATCATCTCTACAATTTGACTGAAAAAACTGAGAGATATGATAGTGAACAGTACACTTCACAAGAACATGAAAATCTGAACTAAAATGATCATAAAAATGAAAGTATATTGTACAATACAATGGAGCTACTGATACATATATGTGCCTTGAAACCACACCTTCATATGGTGTAAAGCTCAGCTCTTGCAGGTCTCTTCTTAACCAGGACTAAAATTTCCATGTATTTATAGTTGATTGGGAGCCTAACTTCCTACAATCACTCTTCAATCTATTAGAGACTGATTTGATTCTCCAACTACCTTCAATCACAAACTTGTGGCCTCTCTTTCCTCTTTTGATCAAGTGGACTCAACCACTTAAGATTATTTCACTCTTAGATTAAGTAAGGACTTAAAAATTACAAGAGCAAGTTCACAAGTGAACTCTTCAATTTTCATATATAGTCTTCACCGTAAAGCTTTTCCTATGAGCTTTAGAGACTCAAGTCAATACTTAGGCTTGTCATAGACTTGCTCCAAAAGCTCCCCCTCAAGCCACATATGCTTGAGGTCCTCAATCTTCCAAGATTACGTGCAAACCAATCATGGCTTTGAATTTGCAAAGCTTTGTACCATCCAATGCTTTGTTAAGAATATCTCCACATTGTTGATGAGTGGACCTATATGATATTTGAATCTCCTTGTAGCTCAGTGATGAGTAGCACCTCCTTTAATGTCAATCCGGGAAGATGTGAGGATGGTATGAAGACCTCGAGCAAGTGGAGGCACAAGTGCGTGAGTGAGAAGCACACATACACACACACGCGCACACACGGCAAGACAAAGAGTGAGAAGCAATGGAGCTCTTAGATTCCTTTCAAAAAGTTCTTACAAGTTCATTTCAATTACAAGCTAACCTCAAAAATGAGCTCTCTAGCTCCTTTTATAGTTTTTGACTAGCTTTGGCCCTGTCCAGACCTAGTGTCCGGCCTAGTTAAAAATTAGGTTCCAGGGCTCTTTTGAGGGCTCAAACGAGATCTAAAAAATATGAAAATTGATATATAGGCACTTCTAAGGCTCCTCAAGCTCAAGGACTCCTTGTCTTGCACAAAATGGAGCTACAAAAATACGAAATGGTATTTACAATGGTTTTTAGTGATTAAAATCACTATTTGTGTAGGGATTTTCTCTGTTGATTTGTCGTACACATCTTTGAGCTCCCTACTTGCTCTTTCTTCTTGTCTGCTCCACTCCTTGATGTCTCAAAAATTTAGATGGCCTACTTGCCAGATCTTCTTTGGCTATTGTGTCTGCTTGTGCTATCTCTTCGTTCTGACCCTCTTTGTCTTGTGGCTCCTTCGGTTCCCTGACTGCTGCCAACACCCCCCCCCCACTCTCGCGTCTGTCGTCCCTGACAGACCCTTGTTGGGTGGGTCGTTGGATGTAGTACTCAACAACGTCTTGTGCTAAGTGATGTTCTGCAATCCGCAACCCTTTGGCCAAGTCCGTGAGTAAAGCATCCCAATCTACCGGCCCGGGAACCTCTGGATGTGGTATACGTAACTTTTCTGAATGAAGAGCTTGTTCCACTACAAACAACTACAATAAATGTGATGGTCTGGGAATGAATATCTCTGAATGATATTCCCAGAATCCCGTGACGAACATTTCTTCAAACGTCTGTTTGAAGCAGGCTGGTAGATACTTGATGCGCGCGTGCCATGCAGATACAACATTAATAGATGGTGTTGCACTCATGTTGTAGACGAGGTCCTGATTTCCTTCATTAAATCCAAGGGCTGACAGATGAGGTTCCTTGACATTTTTGAAAGTTCTGAATGTGACCAACATGAGCTCAAAAATTTTCAAGCACATTTGGGCCATGACATCAGGCACATTTTTAAACCTGACCCCCCAATGCCTAATCATCGAGATCATGTAGCCTATGGTAGGTTGGCCTTTGGGTGGTGCTAAGTAAACATAATTGAGCCATTTCTCACATCCTTTGTTTGTGAGCACCGTTTTTGTGTATTCCGGCCATGACCTTCTTCGAAACACAGGGCAGTAGCATGGGTTGTATTTCATGTACAAGGGCATGTTATTCCATGTTCTTACCATTTCTGGGTAGGTTTCCAATAGACGAATCCTCCACATCGGTTGATGAATATTTCTATGCTTGGCACTCGCTGGGATGTCTTCCGGTGCAAACTGTGTAGCCGAGGTTGGTTCTTTTGATGTGTGGCTCTTGATTTCCGCATTGTAATCCGCCATTAGGACACAGAAAGGAACGTACAAATCGTCGGATGTGCCGATCCACCTATGATGGGAGAGATTCCTAAAGTAATCCGATTTTATGACTACTTCTTCCAAGCGTGACATAGATGGTATCTGAACTGCCACTCTATCATCATGGGTTGTGGCCACTTTCTCTAACCTCTGCATCCATTCAGGAGCCTCTATTTCAATGGGCTCCATGCCCTCGTCTGTTTGCTTGCCCCCTGGTGCAGGCATGGGAACATACGGGTCTTCGAAAGTTTCCTCTATCTCGATTGGCACTAGATCTTCAGGCTCGGGCTCGACAAGGGGAGAGGGCTGACATTCGTATTGCATGACTTTGCTGCGTAATTCTTCGAGTTCTGCTCTGAGTTTTGTGACTTCTTCGGATGTGTCGTCTGTGGCTATGGCTTTGCTTGGTGACTCCTGCTGAGTTGCCAGTTGCTTAAGTAGATCATCCCTTTCTCGTTCTAGCGTTGCATGGGCCTCCAGGAGGTCGGCATGGGTTTCTAACACAATTTTCATATTCTCTGAGGGAATGGCCTTGCATTTTTCTAGGTCGATTTCCTGCGGGGAACCTTCCATGGCTGCTTCCAAGTTCTCTTCATTCTGTTTCTGCAACCGTTTATTCTCTTCGAGAGCTGTAGACATGTGTTTTCGTAGGAGGGCCAGGTTGTGTCTAAGTTTGAGATTCTCCGTTAGCTGGGAGTGTAGCAATTCATCCATATGTTGTCTTTCCTCTGCATGTGACTGGGGTGGATTGGCTACTAATTGTTCATGTTGTTCCTGTAAAGTGGCATGTTGTTGTTGTAGTAGCCACTTTTCCCTTTCGAGATCAATGAATCGGAGTTGAAGTTCCTCATGGCTTCGAAAGAGTCGTGTGTGTTGGTTATCTAGATGTTGGTAGTGCTGTTGTAGTTGCGACATACACTGATACATATTATTAAATACATTATTGATAGGGTTGGATGCTGGTAGGGTGTTGAATGCAGAGGGGAAGGGAAAGGGGAAGGGGAATGGAAGTGTGGATGTGGTGCTAGAAAATGGTGAAGTGGGAGGTGGGGGAATGGGAGATGGTGGATGCATGGGGGGGGGGGGGGAGAGGTGCGGAGGTGGGTGAGATGTCCATAAGATCAACGGTGGATGGAGTAGTGGGAGTGATTGTGAATAGTGGAATTGTGGCTGCGGTGATAGTGGTGAAAGTGTACAGTGGTGTGTGCAATTGTGAATATGAACTGCCCGGAAGTGTGATTGGGGGGTTGAGATCTTCTGTGGCAGCAGTTAGAACTATTGTTTCAGTGGTCGTATGGACAAACGAAGTGGAGATAGGGTGTGTGGGTTGTGTGGGTTGATTGACTGTCTGTGCTTCGGTATGGGTAGTGGACTCGGAGGCAGCGACAATAGTGGTTACACTGGTTGTGGGAGATGAATGTGGTGGAGATGGAGGCAGGGGTGGCAACGAGGGTGACGGAGGTGCACTTGATACATGGGTTTCCTCAGTATCGTGGACAGTGTGTGCGGTGCCCGTGGTTGTGGATGTGCCTTGTGGTTCTGATACTAATACATTCATCTGCTTTCCTGCTCGAGGGGGGCATCTGTCATATCTTCGTTTCGTTCTTCGTGCTTGTGCAAGGGCGGTATGCACCATTTCAAGGACGCCTAATGCCTCAGATATCATGTCAAGGGTGGCACGATATTGCTCCTCGACGCCTTCCTCCTCAAGGATCTGATTCATAAGGGCCTTGCCTGCTGCTAGGGACAGTCTATGTTGCTCTTGAACTCTGTTCATGGTGTCATAGAGCTTTTTCAATGGTGTCGTATAAGCTGGGGCCCCTTCAAGTACATGTAGAGCTTCCTGATCATATTCCTGCTCTTCTTCCTCGGATTGTCCATCATGTTCCTCCTCTTGTCCTCCTTCTTCTTCACCCTCCACATCGACGACCTCTGGTTGTCTGGGATGGGGTTGGTCTGTAGCAGTTTGTTGTCCACTAGCTTGCTCTGCCTCGACTTTCGCGTTAACAGCCTCTATGATTCTGGCTACCTCTTCATCAGTTAGGTCTTCTAAAGTGAATCCGTGAGGGAACTCTAGGTCGGTTGGTACAGGTGGAAACACTAGATTTGGTCCATCAGTGTTGTGTCTTGGTAATCTAATAGTGAAGGGTTGTACCCACCTTGGAAATCGTGGAGTTGTCTCTGGTGTCAATATCGCACCGCGGGGTTGTGCGCAAGGCATCTGAACGGCGCCTCTCATTTTCTTGGATGGTGGTCCTCCAGAGAATAATCGGCGCTGAAACTCTTGTACCCTGGTCCAAATGAGTGCCCTTTGCACTGGTACATCATACACAAGACATCTGTACACAATCTTGGTCAGAGCACAGCATCCGTACAGTACAGACTTTTGTTTTTTATACCACCTTTGATGAGCCAAGTGGATTTGGTCGATAATCCAGTGGGGCATGTTGATTGTCAAATCAAAGGCATCAGCCAAGTATAAACTAAACCATATCTTTTTAGGTGGCATTGTGAACCTCTCTTGGGTGGGAAATGCAAAGTGTTGCATGACCATTCGCAAATGAATGGCGATTGTAGGCGTCATTGCCACCATGTCTTTTAACTTTGTCAGATTCCTGTTCTTCATATTTGTTGGAGCAGAACAATCATCAATAGTGATTTTATGAAGATCAAAGTGAGAAGACATATGGAAGAATGAAGATTATTTTCAGAGGAAGAAAATGGAATCAGAAATGTTTCTTTTGTATATTACTCTTGTAAATAGTTCAATATATTTTGAAAGGGATGACGAGTTAGACTCGTATATATATATCTACAGATACGTATTCATAAGTAGAGAGAGTGATATAGATCAGATAGAGAAGAATAGGTGAAGAGGTGATGAACATTGTATGTATCATCAACCATATGTATGAAAAGAAATGAAGAAGAAAAGATTGTAGAATTCTGCGCGTCGATCTTCTCTCCCATTTTCCTTCTGTGCTTAATCTTTTGAGAAATCCTTTTGCACGTATCTAAGTCCATAGCTAATCTATCTATGGCTAGAATTTGAGAGGTTAATTGTAATCAGGATGTGAGAATTTTGCTTAGGAACATTCATATGTGAAGATGTTCTGAGAGTCGAGAAATCTGGCGCACATTTCATCTTCAACCTATCATTCTTCTTGGGAATGGAGATCTCTTATACTCAACATGGAGTATATGTGACCCAAGAAAGGTATCTTAAAAATTTGCTAACCAAATTTAAAATGGAAGATTGCAGGGTTGCACCTACACCTTTGGAAGTGAACCATAAATTGTCTAGGTTTGGAGGAGAAGAGTTCAGAGATATGAAACTCTATCAAAGTTTGGTTGGTAGCTTGATTTATGCTACATTGACAAGGCCTGACTTGTCATATGCAGTTGGTGTGCTTTCACAATTTATGCATTGCCCTAGAAAGGAACATTGGATTGCAGGACAAAGAGTACTTAGGTACATCAAGGGTACACTCAAGGAAGGGTTGTACTATGGGTTTACTTCAGATACAAGAATCAAGATATATAGTGATGTAGATTGGGCAGGTAATGTGGATGATAGAAGATCAACACATGGATACTTGTGCTATGTAGGAGACAAATTGATTTCATGGTGTTCCAAGAAGCAACATACAGTTGCTTTGTCATCTACAGAAGCAGAATATAAAGGTATGGTGGAAGCTGCAAAAGAGGTAATATGGCTAAAGACACTTTTGAAAGTTTTTGATGTGATTCAGAGTACTCCTATTATTTGTGGAGACAATATGAGTTCATTATACTTGGCAGCTAATCTTGTATTTCATGCTAGAACTAAGCATATTGAAATACAATATCATTTTCTGAGAGAGAAGGTCATTGAGAAGGAAATTGAAGTCATACACACCCCTACAAAAGATCAACTTGCAGATATGATGACTAAAAGTTTGGATGGACCTAAATTGCAGAGGTTTAAAGATATGGCAGGAATAAAGAAGATGCAGGTAATCACAATTGAAGATTGAGGGGGAGCTGTTGGAGCAGAACAATCATCAATAGTGATTTTATGAAGATCAAAGTGAGAAGACATATGGAAGAATGAAGATTATTTTCAGAGGAAGAAAATGGAATCAGAAATGTTTCTTTTGTATATTACTCTTGTAAATAGTTCAATATATTTTGAAAGGGATGACGAGTTAGACTCGTATATATATATCTACAGATACGTATTCATAAGTAGAGAGAGTGATATAGATCAGATAGAGAAGAATAGGTGAAGAGGTGATGAACATTGTATGTATCATCAACCATATGTATGAAAAGAAATGAAGAAGAAAAGATTGTAGAATTCTGCGCGTCGATCTTCTCTCCCATTTTCCTTCTGTGCTTAATCTTTTGAGAAATCCTTTTGCACGTATCTAAGTCCATAGCTAATCTATCTATGGCTAGAATTTGAGAGGTTAATTGTAATCAGGATGTGAGAATTTTGCTTAGGAACATTCATATGTGAAGATGTTCTGAGAGTCGAGAAATCTGGCGCACATTTCATCTTCAAAGAAATGGCCAGTGCTCAGTCCACAGTGTAAAGTTTTACACAAATGAGGGCTTAAAATTTAAGTTGGAAGGTAAGCCATCTATGGCTAGAAGATCTTGATGAAACGGGTTCAGAGTTGAGAGAACCAGTGCTAAGAAGTTGCAGGTGTCAAAGTCGCCATTGCAGAGAAGCACTTTCAGACATAGGTAAAGTGTTTCACACATTTCTCAGTGTGTACTTAATCTTTTTGAGAGATTTAACTTGGCAAGGTTGCGCAATCTTTATGCGAAGTGTTGTGCAAAGTTTTATCAAAAACTTTACAGGATTGATTAGTCAATGAGTGACTAATCTGCAGCAGACTTTTCAGAGAAGTTGAATTTTTCAGAACTTTCAATATTTCTGATAGTTTGGTGAATGATCTCTAAGTTTGGTGGAGTCTAAGGTTAACCTTGATATAGAGGTGATCTAACTTCAAGGTTAACTTGTTCTTTTGGAGATTAACACTCTCCATCAATATTGTCGGGGACCATAGTCTCTTTCTCCGTAGGAATATGCATACCTTTCATGTCTAGAGCTTCCCTTACCAAGTTGATAGTTAATCTGAAACGCTTGAGCTCATTGCCCCTTGTGAGAGATGGGAGGACAAAGGAGCTGTATCCCTTTTTGTCTTTGCTTGGAGTAAGGGTGCTAATCAAATAAGAGCATCTTAGAAAATTCGGCTTTGGCAATTGGAATTTGAAGTACTCGTAGAGTCCTGCCTTCTTCCATATAGGTTTCA
Source organism: Ceratopteris richardii (assembly GCA_020310875.1). Classification (NCBI taxonomy): domain Eukaryota; kingdom Viridiplantae; phylum Streptophyta; class Polypodiopsida; order Polypodiales; family Pteridaceae; genus Ceratopteris; species Ceratopteris richardii. Next base: position 162,520,702 of record CM035429.1, on the reverse strand, counting down.
GTCCTTCATTATTCTGCAGTCTCTCAAATTCCCTAGTGAAAAAGTGATACCTGCCCCAGCGCCCATTGAATTCTATCTCGGCCTCCCACATGTAAGTGCCTTCACCTAGGGGTCCTGCCACATCACTGAACCAATGAGAGTTTTTACTGACTGGCATAGTGTGCCCTTGTGGAGGGTTCTGAACCGGTATGGCGTGTAATGCTCTCAATGCTACAGGGCGTTCCTTCAATTCCTCCTCAACGGGAAGACTTTCAATATCCACGACTTGGGTGCTGGTGCCTGCCTGGGAGCTAGTTCCTGCCGTATCTGCCATGTTACTTCTTGCCTCCTGATTCTGTGAGAATATAGAAACATGTGTTAACATTGTAAAGGACAAGAGAGAACCGTTTTTGTCCCCATTACAATATTAACATGAGGTTCAAGAGAGATTAGTGGGTTAGCAAGTGCTCGGTGCTTGTGTGTGTAGTTAGGGATTGGTTAGACCTAAGAGGTAAGTGGAATGATGTGGTGTGAGAGTGACGTAGTTAGTAGGAGGGCATGGATTTACAAACTGGGGTCTGGGGGTTTATTACAAGTTTTAGGTTGCCAAATGCAATGGATAGGTTTTGATTTTGACTTTGTGGAGGCTCTGGGGAGTGTGATAGGGTATTTAATTGAAAAATGGGGCTTTTTAGGAACCCATTTACAAGTGATTCTACTTGTGCTCATGGAAGAATACGTGTTAGTGTGTGATGTGTAAGATTGGGCCTCAGATGTTTGCGTGAGTGAAACATGTTGTACAGGGTTTGGCCTTGGTGTAGCTATTTGAGCCTGCAAGCAAGCCTTAGGCACCCAGATTTGTCGTGATTGTGGGCTGGCCTTCAGTGACTTCTTGGGTACCCAAATAGACTTCACTTTCGCAGAAGAACTTATGAAGGGCTTCTTATTAGTATTGTGCTGTTGATTACTAATAAGAGGTTTTGGCCGTGGTGTTGGCCTGGTCGGAACAGGGTGTTCGCCTTTTCGCCTCCATACTTGTTTCATCGGCTGAAACAATGTGCTTTGCTCCTTTTTTTGGCCTCTAGTACAAGTAGTGTTCTGCTTCTTCTGTATTTGATCTGCCGTTGGCTGCTGCATCCTTCTGGCCTTTGGAAAAGAAGGGAGTACCGTCTTATCCTTGACTCCGTTGTTGAGACAATCCTCTTTCTGCATCATATATTTTTGGACAAGAATAGCATTGTCAACTTCATGTGCACCCCTGGAAGGACCAGGAGTTTGTGCTTTACCTAGTTCCTTGAGTGCCTCCTTTTCCAATTCAACTGTAATTCGGCTATGATTTACCCATACCTGAAGAAGTATGCTTCTTAGGTTGAGGTTGACTGCATGATCATAGATCCAGTCCTGACCCAAGATAAGAGGCTCAGTGAGGTCCTCATCATGACACACTAGTACTTTGACTGTCATCACTTCGTCTTGAATGGAGATGGGAAGATCCACCTCGCCCATGCAAGGGGTTTCCACACCTCCCAATCCTATGAGATATGCTTCTATAGGATCGACAGTTAATTTCAATTCCTGACAGTAAGACAACTTGACAGCACTAGTGGATGCACCTGAGTCAATCAAAGCTCTTACAGTCTTTGCACCCTTTTTTTGTCCTATCTCTAAGGTTATAAAAGGACGTCGATCAATTATCCTTTGAGCGCTGATACCTGAAACTTCACACATAGCCACATGATATCCTTGATCTGCATAGGCATCCGTCTTAGGTTGCTCCTTATTTTGTCTTCTCAACTTCATTCTCCGGATGCATTCTAAGGCTTCTGCTTGGGCTTCTTCTCGAATTCGCTTTTCTTCTCCTTTGCGTTTCTTAGCAGTATTGAGTTGACTTAGCATTTCCTCTGTGAGAGGTTCCTGATACAACTTGACCCTGCATCCGCTAATGTAGCTCGGAAGAACGTCGCCTTCTAATGTGGCTAGTTGCACTGCTCCACTTGTTGAGATTCTATTAATAATCATAGGTCCATAGCCTCTCTTCTCCAGTTTTCTCGCATGTTGCTTCAATGTGTAAACTAAAACTAAGTCGCCTGTCTTCAAACCTTTATCCTTAACGTGGGCATCAAAGTATGCCTTCTGTCGTTTCTTAGCTGCATATATCCCTGCAGCCGCTCTCAATCGTGTTTCTCCTAATCATTCGAGGTCAAATAGTCTAGAGGAGAGTTCATGACCCGTCCATTCATGCTCTTGTGCTACTGTCAGCGTTGGTATTAAGAAGTCTAATGGTAGCACTGCATTTTGGTCTAATGGTAGGCGACTCGGTATGCCCAAACAACATGGTGTAGCTGTTTGTCCCAATCAGAGCGTTTATTGTTCACTAATTTCGTTAGCACATTGCATAAGATCTTGTTGGTGCTCTCAGCCTGGCCATTTGCTTGAGGGTGATAGGGGGCAGACTTCTTATGAACTACCAAGAATTCTTGGAGCAGATTTTCAATAACTTCATTCAAGAAGTGAGTGCCTCTATCGCTAACTAGCTCTATGGGTAGCCCGTATCTAGTGAATACATTCTCAAATAAGAACTTAGCAGTAGTCTGAGCATCGTTCTTTGTCGTAGCTTTTACCTCCACCCACTTGGTGAGATAATCCGTGGCCACAATGATATATTCAGCATGTGAACCCTTGGCTGGGGGATTAATAGGGCCTACAAAGTCTATTCCCCACTTAGAGAATGCACGTCCACCCATCATAGGTTTCAGTGGCATCTCATCCTTGCGTATAGGATACTGAGTTCTCTGACACACATCACACCATTTCACATAGGTATGTGCATCCATATGAAGGGTCGGCCACCAGAAGCCCGCAAATAGTATTGCTTTGATCACCCGATCTGGTCCAAAGTGTCCTCCTGCTACACCTTGGTGAGCAGTTTCCAAGATCTTGAGATATTCACTTTCATGGACACAGTCCCAGGTAACCATCTTTACCACGCTTGTATAGATTGTCACCAACGAGTGAGTAATCCTGGGCTTCTTGTTCTAAACTCCTTTTTCTAACCAAATTCATGTCTGGAGGGAATGTTTTCGTCCTCAAGAAGGATACTAGTGGTTCACTCCAATCCGGCACTATGGACACTTGATAAAGGGTGGCATGTTCCACGGGTGGTTTAGTGCAGCAGATTGGGCATTCCTTGCACAACTTCTAGACATCAGCTTCCATAGTCGGCCAATGCACTCCTAGTCTCCTTAGTGTCTATAGGGTTTGTTGCTTTGAGTAGTGTTGCTCTAATGCACCTACATGTGCTAGTTGCAACCATTTAGCGTACTCATCCTCTTCCACACAACAGGCCAAGATCCCTTGATCTGTGTGCTTGTACATACTACCTGCCATGATGTGATACTTTTGGGCTTTTACTACCTCTCTATCTTGTGTGTTTATTACTGGGTGGTTAGGTCCGTATGTCAATACTAGCACTAATGGCTTAGCCCACTCCAGTACCACTTCCAAGTTAAACAAGTAAGCATCAGGAAGGTCAGCTGACACTCCTTGTGGGGCTTCTCCAGATGTGAGCCTAGAGAGATGGTCTGCTCGCAAGTGAGTCTTCCCTTTCCTTACCACAACCTCGAAATCATATTCCATTAGTAAGAGAAACCATCTTACTAATCTTCTTGTATTGCATGGCTTGTTTACGAGATATAGCAATGCCTGATGATCAGTAAAAAATTTAAACTTATTTGCAAGCAGATAATGTCTAAACTTTTTAACCGCATATACCATGCCTAGTCCTTCTCTCTCCGTAGTGGTAGAATCTCGTTCAGCTGCATTCAATTGTCTACTAGCATAGGCAATTGGAAGATCCATATTACCTTCACTGGTAGGCTGCGCGAGTACACACCCAATAGCATAATTGGACGCATCAACATGAACATGGAAAGGCTTATTCCAATCTCGTGTGGTCAAGATCGGTGCTGAACATAATCGCCGTTTAAGCTCATTGAAGGAATTCTCACATTCATCAGTCCACTCAAAGTTAGTCAGAAGTCCGTACATGGGCTTTGCAATGATAGTATACATGTGAATGAACTGGCGGTAGTACCCACAATGCCCCATGAAAGCCTGTACTTCCTTGACATTCTTTGGCCTAGGTAACTCGGCTATGGCTCTCACTTTCTCTTCATCAGTGGATATGCCATTCTTTGACACTATGTGTCCTAGAATCTTGCCTTGCCTGACCATAAAAACGCACTTTTCTGGGTTCAGGCAGACTTGATATTCTCTACATTTGTCAAAGATTTGTCTGAGTTCAGGAATACGGGTTTGTCTAATGTTGGAATGAGCACAAAGATCATCAACATAGACTTCTAAATTCTTCCTCAAGAACTCCTTAAATACATGGCACATTAGTCTCTGGAAGGTTGCAGGAGCATTGGTAAGCCCAAATGGCATTACACGAAAGGCAAATATACCCCACTCTGTGGCAAAAGCTGTCTTATGCTGATCTTCTGGAGCTATGGCTACTTGATTGTAGCCCGAAAATCCATCGAGGAAGCTGTACACTTCCTTGCCTGCTACTCTTTCTAAGAGATGCTCTGTGATAGGAAGCGGATAGTTATCTCGAATTGTGGCTGCATTAACCTTCTTCAAGTTAATGCATACACGCAGCTTTCCATTCTTCTTGGGCACCACTACGATGGGGGATACCCACTCAGTATGCTCAATTTCGTAGATGAATCCAGCTTCAACCAGTCTATCTATCTCTTCCTTGATCTTGGCCGCATAGTTGTCATTGTATGCGTATGGCTTTTGCTTAGAGGGCCTAGCATCTGAGGTCATGGGGATAGTGTGTGAGCATATGTCTGGATCAACACCCTTCAAATCCTTGTAACTCCAAGCGAACACATCTCTCTATTCTCTTAGCAAGGCTATTAACGCATGCTCTTCTTCCTCTGTTAGGTCATGGCCTATGTACGTGCATCTCTCCTCTCCTTCTTCTAGGGCCACTACTATTTTTTTGGTGGTTTCTTTGTTATCATAGGCCTCTCCTGATTGTGCCTCTCGTTTAGGCATTCTGATCATGACTCTTCTGTCATCTATCTCATACTTTTTAAAGTTTTCGGGGACCTCAAACAAAGATTCTTCCTCTTCTGGTGTGACTGCTCTCTTCTTTCGTTTCTTCCCTTCTTCCTTCGGGGTCACATGTGTGGCTAGCCTTACATCATTTGTAAGCTCTCCGTGCCTTTGGGGTTGAATTTCTACTTCATAGAAATATTCTTCATCTAATGCAAAAGGTGGATCCATAATGATTGACTCTAGATCGGAGTCGCTCGCATCTTCAAATGCTTCAGGGCTAGGTTCGCATTCTTCTAGAACTGCCTCTCCCATGATTGGCTCTATGGAGAAGACTGAAATGTCATAGCCATCTTCATCACAGTGAGGTGTCCATTGTTCTTCATTGATGGCTACATCCATTGTTGCTAGGATTTCTGCCCAGCCGTGGGGTTCAAATTCTTCGTTAGGAAAAACTACAGGCGCATAGGCTGGGTCTTGAATTGATCTATGTGTTTCTTTTGCACCTATCTCTCTGGCTTCTTCTCACTTCTCTTCCTCTACTGCTACTTTGCACATCCATAAGTGGGTGTCTTCATGCATCCATGAGGATCCTGACCCTATGGAATGCACCGATTCTGTATCGTCTTTGGCTCTATGGATGGGATTCCATTGGATAGGAGGGACATCTCTATGAGAGTAATCTTTGAGATTCACTTTGGTCGTAACACCTAAGTGCTGTAGGTACAAAGAATTGGTTCCCCAATCCTGTACCACTTGCAACTGTCGCATAAAAGTTCGTCCCAAGATCATTTAATAGGCATGGTTCTTGCTAAAATCACATATAGCAAATGTATGCTCAAACTCGACACCACAGGTGGTGAGAGTTATTCCTTCTAGCAATCCTAAGGGTCTCTCTATGTGACCATCGGCCATTTGCAATTTCATCCTCGTGGGCCTGAGTGCTGGTTTGCCCCAACGCTTCCATAGGGAAGTGGTAGCAATTGCAACACCTGCGCCTGAGTCTAGAATGACCTTGGTGGTGTATCCTTGATGGGTGATAGGAAGATATGTGTTTCCCTCTTCGCCCTCACTCATGTCTCCTATCTTGTCCAAGGGTATTTCTGGCACTGTTCTCTGGGATCCTACCTGGGAACAAGGTTTTGCTATCTCTGGTACTTGTTTGGCTACATGGTTCCATAGCTCTGGCCTTACTTTGAGTAGCTCTTCTAAGGTGACGTTGCACTGTACTTTAGTGTTTTTCACTACCTCTGTGTTCCTAGGTATGATCGAGTCTTCGTTTCTTACCATGACCGTGGGTGCTCTCATACAAGTAGACTTAGCTTCCCATGGGCCTGTGAAGTGGGGTAATTCTTGTAAAGAATTAGACTCAAAGTCTAGTCTTTCCTGAGAGTGGGTGCTCTCTTGCTCCTCATAAATGGATGGGATGTCTTGTGGGAATTGGTCATGTGCATCATCGACAAGTTCAATGGGAGGAGGGACTTCACTTTCCTTAGCCCATTTGTCTTCTTGAATCTCTCGTAGGAACTCTGGTGTGAACCGATTCATAGCAGATGATGTGTTTGGCTCCGTAGAGTTAGGCACATAGGCTTCAGGCACATAGGCTTCCTGGGCAGGAAGACCTGCTCTTTCCCTTGCCTTGTCCTTATGTTGAGAGGCGGGTTCCTTTTCTGATTGTGCAATTAGCTTCTCTATTCTTTCTAACAGTCCATCAAAGTGCAACTGTGTCTTCGCTGAACTAGAGATGTTAAATAGGCGACTGGCTTCAAACATGGTCTGAGCCAATTCCACCATCTTAGCACAAATTTTGGTTTGTTCTAGCTCTAGTTCTGCTCTAGGGTAACACTTTTCATGATCAGTTACGTTTGGCCCTTCTTGGATTCTGGCCTGATATGCTTTAAGCATCATGTTTAGGTCCTCGGGAGTGGGATCTGCTAGAACTGATCCTACTCTTGGGGGTGGTGGGTTTAGGTGAGGCGGGTTGGAAGGTGGCGGTTCGGATGGAGTTGGGAATGGTGGAGGTGATGGAGGTGGGGCAGTGTGAGAGGGAGTTTGAGCTGTGAGTTTAGTTATCCTGGCCTTTGTTTCTCTGAGGCTTTCCTCGAGTTCACTCATCTTTTTTGCCCATTGCCTTTTCATTCTTTCACGACTATCTCTCCAAGCTCTAGTCCTTTTCTTTGTCATGCTCTCTGTTTCACTCACCTCGGGGCTCTTTTCCTGGCCTACACCTGGGTTCTGCTGTGAGGCTTGGGCTCTAGTGACCACTTGTACTGGTGCAGTGGATGTCACACTTCTTGTAGAGTCTACTACTAACCCAATAACGTTAATGGGAGTGATTTTTGGCATATTGCTGGGATTCTTTGGACAATCTCGTAAGAGATGCTCCTTTCCACAATCCTGGCAAAACCCTGGATCGTCACTGACTGGGGTTGTGTAGGTGGAGGCAAGGGGCAATCACGAATGAGATGATCTCCCTGACATCTGTAGCATGGTCCTCTAGGGAATGGGGGTCTTACTTGCCTAAGTTGAGGTCTAGGGTTGGGGTTTGCGTACATGACGTTTGTGTAATCTGACTCCCAACTAGGTTCGTTTGGCTCTTCACTATAATAGGAATCACCATGTTCAGGAGACTGCATGTAGTAGGCCTGGGGGCTATCAACATGTGTAGAATCGAAACTATGGTCACTGGGATCACTTTCTGAAAGCACTGGTGTTACAAGGACTATAGCTCTATTCAGGTTTTCTTCTGCAGCAGCATACTTTACTGGGATCACATTAGTAGAAGCAGGTGGTTGCTGTGCTAGCACTGGCTGGGGTCTCAGTTGGTTTTGGTAGGGTTGGTAGGTTTTTTGAGGTCTCACATACTATTGGGGTGGGTACTGGTTCTGGTATCTTCCTTGTTGAGGGTATGGTTGTGGGTACGTTTGTCTAACGGTTTGCTTATTGTAGGGACAATCTTGCGCGGTGTGATTGGTGTACCTTTGTTCTACGGTGCAGTACTGGCTACTAGGATTAACTTGGGGTTGAGCCATAATGGGATAGACATTCGCCATATGGTCGCCTCCACAAGTACAGCATCTTTTCATAGGGGCAAACCTTGGGATCTGTTTGCTAGTGACATGTTGAGAGCAGTATGGGCACCCAAGGACTGACTAGACAAGGAAGCCAGCGGAGAGAATCAGAGCGAGGTGAAGGAGTAAGTAGACAAAGCAGTCGACACAAATCTGGCACATAGGCCCTTCAAATTTTTCCAAACCAACATCTTTATAACAGTGATTCTTATCACTAACAATCATTGTAAATACCATTTCATATTTTTGTAGCTCCATTTTGTGCAAGCCAAGGAGTCCTTGAGCTTGAGGAGCCTTAGAAGTACCTACATATCAATTTTCGTATTTTTTAGACTCCGTTTAAGCCCTCAAATTGGCCCTGGAACTTAATTTTTAACTAGGCCGGACACTAGGTCTGGACAGGGCCAAAACCTAGTCAAAAACTATAAAAAGAGCTAGAGAGCTCATTTTTGAGGTTAGCTTGTAATTGAAATGAACTTGTAAGAGCTTTTTGAAAGTAATCTAAGAACTCCATTGCTTCTCACTCTTTGTCTTGCCGTGTGTGCGCGTGTGTGTGTATGTGTGTGCATGTTTGTGTACTTCTCACTCACGCACTTGTGCCGCCACTTGCTCGAGGTCTTCATACCATCCTCACGTCTTCCCGGATTGACATTAAAGGAGGTGCTACTCATCACTGAGCTACACCAAATTTTGGCGCCGTTGCCGGGAATCGAGCTTTGAGGACGAGCGTGTGATGGTAAGACGTAGATTGGAGACGTTGGCGTTGTAGGTAATTTCTTTACTTTTCCTATTTTTGTCTTTCTTACCTTACCACCATCATCACCATCATCATCATCCCCATCTTCCAACTCCACTTCCATCATCGCGAAAATTTCAGTTTTTTTTTACTATATCCTCTTCCTCCTTTCATTTCCTTCATTTCACTTGTGAGAGAGAGCGAGAGAGCGAACTGTTGTGTGCTATTTTCTGCATGCTTTTGGAGTTTCTTGCAGGTTTTAGCTTCATCATCCCCTCCAGCACGCCGCGCAGGTACGGAAATGTGCAGAACTGTCTCGCAGTCGCCGACTCCTGTCGATCGCGATTGACAGAAATTTTCATCTTTTGGTAAATCTGAGTGCACCACAGTGGACTAGAGACCCTGCACACCACATTTCCACAAAAATTTTTGAAAATCTTGCAAAATTTCAGTCCATCGCGATTGAGAGCTCTGTCCATCGCGATTGACAGCCCTGTCCATCGCGACCGACTGCCTGTCCATCGCGACTGATAGCCTGTCCATCGCGACTGACAGCCTGCCTGTCCATCGCGACCGACTGCCTGTCCATCGCGACCGACTGCCTGTCCATTGCGACCGACTGCCTGTCCATCGCGATTGATAGCCTGTCCATCGCGACTGACAGCCTGCCCGTCCATCGCGACCGACTGCCTGTCCATCGCGATTGATAGCCTGTCCATCGCGACTGACAGCCTGCCTGTCCATCGCCACCGACTGCCTGTCCATCGCGATTGATAGCCTGTCCATCGCGACTGACAGCCTGCCTGTCCATCGCGACCGACTGTCGGTCCATCGCGACTGATAGCCTGCCTGTCCATCGCGATTGATAGCCTGTCCATCGCGATTGATACTCTGTCCATCGCGATTGATACTCTGTCCATCGCGATTGACAGCCCTGTCCATCGCGATTGACAGCCAATTTTAGCCAAATTTTTTAGGGTTTTTTAATTGAAGAGTTGGGCTAATTTTGGGCATAAACATTTTACTCTAGAGCACATAAGGAGGCCTTAGGAAAACAACTTGGGGAAAACCTGTTGCACAGTGATCCTGTTTGAACCCTGTCTTAACCCTAGAACCCTGAACGGTCATAACGTTTTCATACGAAATCCCATTTTTGAGCTCTAGGGCTTGTTGGAAACCTTGTGGCATATACTACACGCCCTCAACTGTTTTTTATAAAGATAATGTGTTGATTTTTAGCTAGGGTATTTTGAAGTTGACCATACCGAGGGGGATCAAAGTCAGGGGTCTGAAGAATTGTTTTCCTAAAATTCACTATGCGAATTAGTATTTGTGCTACAGGAATGAGAATCATTGGTTCTGTCTTTGGAATTTAAATATTAAAGCTAACTTTGGAACTTTATAGATCTATTGAGAGCATCGAAAGGCGTTCTAAGCAAGTGTAAGTGCAAGCTTAGGAACACACGTCCTGAGCATACAAGGGCATCAACACAAGGAAAGGAACTCAAGGTTGGAATACTCTCAACTCCCTCTGTCATTTTCTAGTTCAGGTTAAGTACGAATAGTGCTAGAAGTAAGTCAGGGCGACGATAGGCAGTTATCAAGTTGAAGACTACCTAAAAACTCAAGTTCAAGTTAAAAACCTAATCTCTGTACTGTCGATAACATAAAGGAAAAGAACCTAACGTGGAACGATCAACTCCAAGTACGAAAACTACTCAAGTATTCCTGACGACGCAATATCAGACAAGATCATAAACATGATAACACACTAAAAAAGAATCAAGTGACTGATACCAATTGATCGGCAACGAGGTTGTACTCTGGGCAAAAAATTGGGCTACTTAAATAGGCATATGAACCTTAGATCAGGACGACATCTAGTAAGGGATAGACAAAGCCTTAGGTCTTCAGAGGCTAGTGTCAACCACACTGCTAGGTTGTGGGCCCAGCAGTTGAGCCACCACTGATACTACCCAAGTTTTGAGACTAGTGAATCCGAGATGTCTCAAGGTATGGAGAGACCTATAGGAAGTTCAGGACTGCCATACTTGCATAGGGTAGAAGGCCCTTACAAAACGCAGTTGGAATACCTTAGGACCAACCGATTAGGTGCCAGCATCTATGAGGACGGCCTAGGAAGATCTGTGGTACAGATTAAGAATCCTGATCAATCCATTGGATTAGAGCACCCAGCTTTCAAGTTTGAAAACGGAGCATACTTGGACAAAGAAGGAACCATATACGTAGTCACCAGTCACCCAGATAGGACGGACAAATTTGGAAATGTGATCCCCGAAGCAGACTTAGGTGACCTGGAGCAAGGAAACATGGGTGCAGAACCTAGAACCCCTCGAGGTAAATCGGTTCTCACTAGGATTATCACACCGGAGTGGATTCCCTAGGATAATAAGAGCATAGATTTGCTCCTCAATCGAGAGACTGACGAAGCCTTTTGGAGGTACAAACCTGATCGGCCAATTGATATAGGAACAATATGATATATGAGTTTAAGGATCTTGATAGCCCAGGTAGAGTGACCTACTTAGATCACGCTTCGGAGAGGATCTTTGTGGTGACAGAAAATGATAGGCATGCTTACACTTGAAAGGGTGAATTCGTTTTCCCCCAACCAAGATCGAATGTATCCTATGGTCACCCTGGAGCTGGAACATCCCAAGCTCATGGAATGCAAAGAGACAGAAGTAGAGATAGACCAGAAGTAAGCTTTGCCAACCCAGTGGGCAGAGAAAGAACGAGGACGGAAACAAATAGAGTAGAACCTGAGATACTTAGAGCTCACAGGAATCAAAGAAATGCGGATGAGTTCCCTCTACCACGACCTAGAGAGCACACAAGGACTTTGAGACCGACTCAGCTAGTTAAGTCCATGAAGAACTACTTCGATGGCACTGGAGATCCATACGATCATGTGGCTGAGTTTAGGCAAGTCCTGAGAGCTGAACAAGTGGAGGATCTATTCACGCAGTACAATGCCTTTGGTCTGACCCTTAGGAACACTGCCCTGACATGGTTTCAGCCCCTAAATGAGAGATAGTTCAGGAGCATAGACCAACTCCTAGAGGCTTTCATTATTGAATTCTCTAAGAGTGGCATAAGGCATAATACCTCCTCACTGATTCACAGCTTCAAGCAAACCCCTCAAGAAACCGTGAGACTTGCAGGAAGAAGATTTAGGCAATACTTAGAAAGATGCCCTGTTTCGGAGCTACCCACACCAGCTAAGCAAGTGGCTTTATTCCTGGATGGATTGCTAAGTACTAAATTGAGATCTTATGTGTACTTGAAGGACCCTAGGACCATAGAAGAGTGTGTGCGCATGTGCATTGACATCGAGGATAACCTAGGGGAGGAGTTAGAGCTTTCCAAGATATACAAAGATTCAGATAGTGCCTCTAACCTCTCTTCCACACAATCCACATCAATTGAGGAACTTGCAGAGAAAGTAGCTCAGAAATTAGGTGTCACTAACAAAAAAATCCCAAGGTTTGCCCCTGTGAAAAGGTGTTATACTTGTGGTGGCGACCACATGGCAAATGTATGTCCCATTATGGCTCAACCCCAAGTTAATCCTAGTAGCCAGTACTGCACTATAGAACGAAGGTACACCAATCACACCGCGCAAGATTGCCCCTACAATAAGCAAACCGTTAGGCAGACGTACCCACAGCCATACCCTCAACAAGGAAGATACCAGAACTAGTACCCACCTCAACAGTATGCTAGGCCACAACAAACCTACCAACCCTACCAAAACCAACAAAGGCCTCAGCCTATGCTAGCACAACAACCCCCAGCTCCAGCTAATGTGATTCCGGTAAAGTATGCTGTTGCAGAAGAAAACCTGAATAGAGCTATAGTCCCTGTAACACCAGTGCTTTCAGAAAGTGATCCCAGTGACCATAGCTTCGATTCTACACATGTAGATAGCCCTCAGGCTTACTACATGCAATCTCCTGAACATGGTGAGTCCTACTATAGTGAAGAGTCAAATGAACCTAGTTGGGAGGCAGATTACACAAACGTCATGTATGCAAACCCCAACCCTAGACCTCAACCTAGGCAGGTAAGACCCCTTTCCCTAGAGGACCATGCTACAGATGTCAGGGGGATCACGTCATTCGTGATTGTCCCTTGCCTCCACCTACACAACCCCAGTCAGTGACGATTCAGGGTTTTTGCCAAGAGTGTGGAAAGGATCATCTCTTACGAGACTGCCCCAAGAATCCTAATAATATGCCAAAAATTAATCCTATTAACGTTATTGGGTTAGTGGTAGATTCCACAAGAAGTGTCACTTCCACTACACCCGTGCAAGTGATCACTAGAGCTCAAGCATTGCAGCAAAACCCAGGGGTAAACCAGGAGAAGAGCCCAGATGTTAGTGAAACGGAGAGCATGACAAAGAAGAGGACTAGAGCTTGGAGAGATAGTCGTGAAAGAATGAAACGGCAATGGGCAAAAAAGATGAGTGAACTCGAGGAAAGCCTCAGAGAGACAAAGGCCAAGATAACTGAACTCACATCTCAAACTCCCCTCACATTACCCCACTTCCACCATTCCCAACTCCATCCGACCCGCCACCTTCCGACCCGCCTCAACTAATTCCACCTCCCCCTAGAGTAGGATCAGTCCTAGCAGATCCCACTCTCGAAGACCTTAATATGATGCTTAAAGCATATCAAGCCAGAATCCAAGAAGGACCAAACGTAACTGATCATGAAAAGTGTTACCCAAGAGCAGAACTAGAGTTAGAACAAACCAAAATTTGTGCTAAGATGGTGGAATTGGCTCAAACCATGTTTGAGGCCAGTCGTGTATTTAACATCTCTAGTTCAGCGAAGACACAGTTGCACTTTGATGGACTGTTAGAAAGAATAGAGAAGCTGATTGCACAATCAGAAAAGGAACCCGCCTCTCAACACAAGGACAAGGCAAGTGAAAGATTAATCATTCCTGCTCAGGAAGCCTATGTGCCTGAAGCCTATGTGCCTAACTCTACGGAGCCAGACACATCATCTTCTATGAATCGGTTCACACCAGAATTCCTACGCGAGATTCAAGAAGACAAATGGGCTAAAGAGAGTGAAGTCCCTCCTCCTATTGAACTTGTGGATGATGCACGCGACCAATTCCCACAAGACATCCCATCCATTTATGAGGAGCAGGAGAGCACCCACTCTCAGGACAGACTAGACTTTGAGTCTAACTCTCTACAAGAATTACCCCACTTCACAGGCCCATGGGAAGCTAAGTCTACTTGTATGAGAGCACCCACGGTCATGGTACGAAATGAGGACTCAGTCTTACCTAGGAACACAGAGGTAGTGAAAAACACTAAAGTGCAGTGCAATCTCAAGTTAGAAAATCTACTCAAGGTTAGACCTGAATTATGGAAACATGTCGCCAAACAAGTACTAGAGATAGCAAAACCTCGTTCCCAGGTAGGATCCCAAAGGACAGTGCCAGAAATACCCTTGGATAAGATAGGAGATATGTGTGAAGGTGAAGAAGGGAACACCTATCTTCCCATTACCTACCAGGAGTACACCACCAAGGCAATTTTGGACTCAGGTGCAGTTGTTGCAATTGCCACCACTTCCCTATGGAAGCGTTGGGGCAAGCCAGCACTCAGGCCAACGAGAATGAAATTGCAGATGGCCGATGGTCATATTGAGAGACCCTTAGGATTTCTAGAAAGAATAACTCTCACCACTTGTGGTGTCGAGTTTGAGCACACATTTGCCATATGTGACTTCAGCAAAAATCATGCCTATGAGATGATCTTGGGACGACCTTTTATGCGACAGTTGCAAGTGGTACAGGATTGGGGAACCAATTCTTTGTACCTGCAGCACTTAGGTGTGACGACCAAAGTCAATCTCAAGGATTACTCTCATAGAGATGTCCCTCCTATTCAATGGAATCCCATCCATAGAGCCAAAGATGAGACTGAGTCTATGCATTCCATAGAATCCGGATCCTCGTGGATGCATGAAGACACCCACTTATGGATGTGTAAGGTAGCAGTAGAAGAAGAGAAGAGAGAGAAAGCCAGAGAGGTAGGTGCAAAAGAAAACCATAGATCAATTCAAGACCCAGCCTATGCACCTATAGTCTTTCCTGATGAGGAATTTGAACCCCATGGTTGGGTAGAAATCCTAGCAACAATGGATGTAGCCATCAATGAGGAACAATGGACACCCCATTGCGATGAGGATGGCTATGACATTTCAGTTTTCTCCATAGAGCCAATTATGGGAGAGGCAGTGTTAGAAGAGTGTGAACCTAGCCCTGATGCATTTGAGGATGCAAGTGACTCCGATCTAGAGTCAATCATTATGGACCCACCTTTTGCATCAGATGAAGAATACTTCCATGAAGTAGAATTTCAACCCCAGAGGCATGGAGAGCTTACAAATGATGTAAGATTAGCCACACATGTGACCCCAAAGGAAGAAGGAAAGAAACGAAAGAAGAGAGAAGTCTCACCAGAAGAGGAAGAATCTTTGTTTGAGGCCCGGAAAACTTTGAGAAGTATGAGATAGACGACAGGAGAGTCATGATAAGAATGCCTAAACGAGAGGCACAATCAGGAGAGGCCTATGATAACAAAGAAACCACCAAGAAAATAGTAGTGTCCCTAGAAGAAGGAGAGGAGAGATGCACGTACATAGGCCATGACCTAACAGAGGAAGAAGAGCATGCATTAATAGCCTTGCTAAGAGAATACAGAGATGTATTCACTTGGAGTTACAAGGATTTGAAAGGTGTTGACCCTGACATATGCTCACACACTATCCCCATGACCTCATATGCTAAACCCTCTAAGCAAAAGCCCTATACATATAACGATAATTACGCTGTCAAGATCAAAGAGGAGATAGATAGACTGGTTGAAGCTGGATTTATCTATGAAATTGAGCACACTGAGTGGGTATCCCCCATCGTAGTGGTGCCCAAGAAGAATGGCAAGCTGCGTGTATGCATTAACTTGAAGAAGGTCAATGCAGCCACAATTCGAGATAACTATCCGCTTCCCATCACAGAACATCTCTTAGAAAGAGTAGCAGGCAAGGAAGTGTACAGCTTCCTCGATGGATTTTCGGGCTACAATCAAGTAGCCATAGCTCCAGAAGATCAGCATAAAACAGCTTTTGCCACAGAATGGGGTATATTTGCCTTTCGTGTAATGCCATTTGGGCTTACCAATGCACCAGCTACCTTCCAAAGACTAATGTGCCATGTATTTAAGGAGTTCCTGAGGAAGAATTTAGAAGTCTAAGTTGATGATCTTTGTGCTCATTCCAACATTAGACAAACCCATATTCTTGAACTCAGACAAATCTTTGACAAATGTAGAGAATATCAAGTCTGCCTGAACCCTGAAAAGTGCGTTCTTATGGTCAGACAAGGCAAGATTCTAGGACACATAGTGTCAAAGAATGGCATATCCACTGATGAAGAGAAAGTGAGAGCCATAGCCGAGGTACCTAGGCCAAGGAATGTCAATGAAGTACAAGCTTTCATGGGACATTGTGGTTACTACCGCCGGTTCATTCACATGTATGCTGTCATTGCAAAGCCCATGTACGGACTTCTGACAAACTTTGAGTGGACTGAGGAATGTGAGAATTCCTTCAATGATCTTAAACGAAGATTATGTTCAGCACCAATCTTGACCACACCAGATTGGAACAAGCCATTCCATGTTCATGTGGATGCATCCAATTATGCTATTGGGTGTGTGCTTGCTCAACCTACTGGTGAAGGTAATATGGATCTTCCAATTGCCTATGCCAATAGACAATTGAATGTAGATGAACGAAATTACACCACTACTAAGAGAGAAGGCTTAGGCATGGTATATGCAGTCAAGAAATTTAGACACTATTTGCTTGCAAATAAGTTTAAATTTTTTACTGACCACCAAGCATTGTTATATCTAGTGAACAAGCCATGCAATACAGGAAGATTAGTAAGATGGTTTCTCTTACTAATGGAATATGATTTCGAGGTTGTGGTAAGGAAAGAGAGGACTCATTTGAGAGTTGATCATCTTTCTAGGCTCACATCTGGAGAAGCCCCACAAGGAGTATCAGATGACCTTCCTGATGCTTACTTGTTTAACTTGGAAGTGGTACCGCAGTGGGCTAAGCCATTAGTGCCAGTATTGACGTACGGGCCTAACCACCCAGTAATAGCCACACAGGATAGAGAGGTCGTAAAAGCCCAAAAGTATCACATCATGGCAGGAAGTATGTACAAGCACACAGATCAAGGGATCTTGGCCTGCATTCGAGCAACACTATTCAAAGCAACGAACCCTACAAACACTAAGGAGACTAGGAGTACATTGGCCAACTATGGAAGCTGATGTCCAAAAGCTGTGCAAGGAATGCCCAATCTGCTGCACTAAACCACCTGTGGAACATGCCACTCTTTATCAAGTGTCCCTCGTGCCAGATTGGAGTGAACCACTAGTATCGTTCCTGAGGACGAAAACATTCCCTCCAGACATGACTTTGGCTAGGAAAAGGAGTTTAGAACAAGAAGCCCAGGATTACTCACTTATTGGTGATAATCTATACAAACATGGTAAAGACGGTTACCTGAGACCTTGGGCTATTAAGGAAGCATATGGCAACAGCACTAGAAGAGAACAAGAGGCTTCAACAACAAAACCAAGACAACTTTGGAGCGGCTATGGAAGGAACTGCAGGAGCAACCATTAGCCCTACCAAGTATAGAGCTGTACCATCGGAAGACATTTGCATCTTACTGGAGGAGCATGCAAATTTCTTGGAGTCACATGGAAAGTTAGAGACTGAATGTGCAGACCTAAGGAAACAGATAGCAAGTGCCCCCACAGCTCAACAGGAGCCGGTAGTCTTGCAACACTCTCCAGAAGAATTAGAGACCCTCCGGAAACAGGTGACCGAACTCCAAGCACGTCTCTTACCATATGAAAGGCCACCCTCGCCAACTGAAGAACCAGAACCTGAAACAGTGGTGGAAATCCCCGTCGATGATAGCTATGAAGAGCCATATGAGCCGATTCCGACACCCGGTGGTCGAACTACAGAGGAAGGACAAGAAACTTTAGAAATTCAAGTTCCAGATTGGGTCAAAAGGGTCGAGAAAGTGGGTAAGACACATGATGATCGTGTGGCCGTGCAAATGCAATCTCTCACAAATCTGGAAGAAACTGTCCTTCGGTCTTCTTACTTTCAAAACCTATCCCATCAACGGTTAATCACAACATCAGAGTTGCAATACATGCCTTATTTTGTCTTGCTACATGATTATAATGCAGAAGTCAAAAGACATACAGGGAAGGAGCCCACATTCACCACTCAATTTGAGCTAGGGGATTTACCGACAGATGCACGTGCTGGCTCGATCTTCCAACCTAATTAGCGTGCACGTCTACTAACCGATTACCCAGAGATGATGAGCACCTGGGCAACCATGCCACTATATATCAAGTATAATCCATGCTATTGCCCAGTGGTACGTCGCAGATCCTGGCAAGCATTTGCAATCAAGGTACGCAACAATAAAGAATGCTCGGCTTGGGTTAACTATCCATATTTTGCTCCGCCTCGGGGGACCCCAACCATAGCTTACATGATATCAACAATTCGACACTGGTCTACTCGCCTAAATAATGTACCTGACATAGCTGCAAAAATGTGTATGAAAATATTCGAGCTCATGACCATTTTCTTCAAAACCTTTCGGAAGATACAAGCTCCATACATCTCTGCCCCTGGATTCTCTCAAGGTAACAAGGATTTAGTCTACGACATGAGCCAGACCCCCTCGGTCACTATAATCTTTGCTTGGCATGCACGAATAAAGTACTTACCCGCATGCTTCAAGCAGACATTTGAGGAAATGTTTTCTACGGGATTCTGGGAATATCATTCAGAAATTTTCATTCCCAAATCCACACATTTGCTACATCTATTCGCAGTAGAACAAGCGATCCATGCAGATCAGTTACATCTGCCACACCCGGACATTCCAGGACCAATTGATTGGGATCGTATGATGACAGACTTGGCCAGAGGACTACGCATACAAGAACATCAGCTTGCCACTCAGGTTGTGGAATATTACATCCAACACTCCCAGCAACAAGGGTCTGTCAGGGACGACAGACGCGAGAGAGGGGGGGTGTTGAGAGCAATATGGGCACCCAAGGACTGACTAGACAAGGAAGCCAGCGGAGAGAGTCAGAGCGAGGTGAAGGAGTAAGTAGACAAAGAAGTCGACGCAAATCTAGCAGATAGGCCCTTCAAATTTTTCCAAACCAACATCTTTATAACAGTGATTCTTATCACTAACAATCATTGTAAATACCATTTCATATTTTTGTAGCTCCATTTTGTGCAAGCCAAGGAGTCCTTGAGCTTGAGGAGCCTTAGAAGTACCTACATATCAATTTTCGTATTTTTTAGACTCCGTTTAAGCCCTCAAATTGGCCCTGGAACCTAATTTTTAACTAGGCCGGACACTAGGTCTGGACAGGGCCAAAACCTAGTCAAAAACTATAAAAAGAGCTAGAGAGCTCATTTTTGAGGTTAGCTTGTAATTGAAATGAACTTGTAAGAGCTTTTTTTGAAAGTAATCTAAGAACTCCATTGCTTCTCACTCTTTGTCTTGTCGTGTGTGCGCGTGTGTGTATGTGTGTGCATGTTTGTGTACTTCTCACTCACACACTTGTGCCGCCACTTGCTCGAGGTCTTCATACCATCCTCACGTCTTCCTGGATTGACATTAAAGGAGGTGCTACTCATCACCGAGCTACATGACACCTAATTTCTGAGCTACTTTCTGTGCAAGTTCCTTAATTGACGAGGATTGCGTGGAAGAGAGGCTAGAGGTGCTATCTGAGTCTTTGTAGATTTTGGAAACCTCTAGCTCCTCCCCTAGGTTATCCTCGATGTCAATGCACATGCGTACACACTCTTCTATAGTGCTAGGGTCCTTCAGATACACATATGACCTCAATTTGGTACTTAGCAATCCATCCAAGAATAAAGCCACTTGCTTAGCTGGTGTGGGTAGCTCAGGGACAGGGCATCTCTCCAAGTATTGCCTAAATCTTCTTCCAGCAAGTCTCACGGTCTCTTGAGGGGTTTGCTTGAAGTTGTGAATCAGCGAGGAAGTGTTACGTCTTATGCCACTTTTAGAGAATTCGATAATGAATGCCTCTAGAAGTTGGTCTATGCTCCTGAACTGCCTCTCGTTTAGTGGTTGAAACCATGTCAAGGCAGTGCTCCTAAGGGTTAGACCAAAGGCATTGTACTGCGTGAATAGATCCTCCACTTGCTCAGCTCTCAAGACTTGCCTAAACTCAGCCACATGATCGTATGGATCTCCATTGCCATCGAAGTAGTTCTTCATGGACTTAACTAGCTGAGTCGGTCTCAAAGTCCTTGTGTGCTCTCTAGGTGGTGGTAGAGGGAACTCATCCGCATTTCTTTGATTCTTGTGAGCTCTAAGTATCTCAGGTTCCACCCTATTTGTCTCCACTCTCGTTCTTTCTCTGCCCCCTGGGTTGGCAAAGCTTACTTCTGGCCTATCTCTACTTCTGTCTCTTTGAATTCCATGAGCTTGGGATGTTCCAGCTCTAGGGTGACCATAGGACACATTCCAACTTGGTTGGGGGAAAACGAATTCACCCTTCGAAGTGTAAGCATGTCTATCATGTTCTGTAACCACAAAGATCCTCTCTGAAGCGTGATCTAAGTAGGTCACGCTGCCTGGGCTATCAGGATCCTTAAACTCATAGATCATGATTGTTCCTATATCAGTTGGCTGATCAGATTTATACCTCCAAAAGGCTTCGTCAGTTTCTCGGTTCAGAAGCAGATCTATGCTCTTATTATCTTGGGGAATCCACTCTGGTGTGATAATCCTAGTGAGAACAGATTTGCCTCGGGGGGTCCTCGGTTCTTCACCCCTGTTTCCTTGCTCTAGGTCACCTAAGTCCGTTCCTGGGATCTCATTCCCAAATTCATCAGTCCTATCTAGATGACTGGTGACTACATATATTGTCCCTTCCTTGTCTAAGTAGGCTCCATTTTCGAACTTGACAGCTGGGCGCTCTAGTCCAATAGATTGGTCAGGATTCTTAATCTGTACTACAGATCTTCCTAGGCTGTCCTCATAGATGCTAGCACCTGATCGGTTGGTCCTAAGGTATTCTAACTACGTTTTGTAAGGGCCTTCTACCCTATGCAAGTATGGCACTCCTGAACTTCCCGTAGGTCTGTCCATGCCTTGAGACATCTCTGATTCACTAGTCTCAGAGCTAGGGTAGTATGAGTGGTGGCTCAACTGCTGGGCCCAAGACCTAGCAGTGTGGTTGACACTAGCCTCTGAAGACCTAAGGCTTTGTCTATCTCTCCCTAATGTCGCCCTGATCTAAGGTTCATAAGCCTAAATGAATAGCCCAAATTTGCCCAAAGTACAACCTCGTTGCCAATCAATTGGTATCAGTCACTTAATTCTTTTTTAGTGTGTTATCGTGTTTATGATCTTGTCTGATATCGCATCGTCAGGAATACTTGAGTATTTTTCGTACTTTAAGTTGATCGTCCCTCGTTAGATTCTTTCCTTTAAGGTTATCGCATCACGAAGAGATTATGTTTAATCTTGAACTTGAGTGCATAGGTAGTCTTCAACCTGATTGATGCCTATCGCCGTCCTGGCCTACTCCTATCACTAGTCGTTCTTAGCCTAAGCTAGGAATTGACAGAGGGAGTTGAGGATTTTCCAACCTTGAGTTTCTTTCCTTGCGTTGTTGCCCTGGTGTGCCCAGGACGCGTAGTCCCAAGCTTGCACTTACTCTTGCTTGAATGCCCTCAAGTGCTCTTACTGGACCTGTAAAAGTCCCACGGTTAGCTCAAGACTTAGATTCAAATGACACAATAGACCACTTTCATGCATGTAACTGACAGACCAAATTATCCTTTGCCTTTATGGAAAATAATCCCAGGGATCCCTCAGTTTTCCTACCTTGGGGTATGGTCCACTTCAAAATTCCCTATCAAAATTCCCTCACGAGCTTTCCAACAAGACAAGAATCACAGTAATTGGATTTTGTATGAGAAAGTTATGCCCGTTCAGGGTTCTGGTGCTAAAACAGGATTCAAACAGGCTAACAGATCATAGGATTTTTTTTCTCAAAAACACGTGTGTAGGGACCTCACAAATCACTAATGACTCTCTAATTATGCCCAAAATTCCCCCAAAGACTTGGAAATATTAACCCTAATTTTTTGCCGAAAAGCCTGTCAATCGCGATTGACAGAGGTGTCCGTCGGGGCCTGTCGGTCGCGATCGACACGTCAGTCGCGATTGATAGTGTCAATCGCGATCGACAGAGTCGATCGTGAGTCCTGTCAATCGCGATCGATGGTCTCAATCGCGATCGACACTTTTTCCGGGTTTTTCACCGTGAATTCAGTCAATCGGGGTTGTGTCCGTCGCGATGGACGCGTGCCTACGCGAAAAAGTCAATCAATCGTTGAAATTCAATCGGTCGCGATCGACAGTGTCAATCGCGACTAACAGAGGTGTCGGTCGTGGCTGTCGATCGCGATCGATGGTGTCAATCGCGATTGACAGGGTCCTACGTGGCAGTCAGTCGGTCGTGGGGTCTGTCGGTCGCGATCGACAGGTCTGTCGGTCGCGATTGACAGGGTCTGTCGATCGTGGCTGTCGATCGCGATCGATGGTGTCGGTCGCGATTGACATAAAAACACGGAATTTTTTAACTGTTTTTAGTGATTTAGAATGTGCTCATCATGTGGATTATGGTGGTGCACTTTGTTTTACCAAATGGGCGATTTTTCTGTCGATCGCGATCGACAAAGGCCGGCGACACAGAGACAGTTTCGTGACGTTTTGTACCTGCGCGGAGTGCTGGAGATGATGCTGCTGCCAGTACCTGCAAGAAATCTCTAGAAACAAGCAAAAACAACGCACACAATATTGCTCTCTCGCTCTGTCTCACAAGTGGAATGAGGGAAATGAGGTGGAGAAGGTGATATAATCCAAACTGAAAATTTCCGCGATGATGGAGATGGAGGTGGGAGGTGGTGGTGATGATGGTGATGATGATGGTGAGGTAAGAAAGAGAAAAAATAAGAAAAGTAAAGAGATTACCTACAACGCCAACGTCTCAAATCTACGTCTTACCATCACACGCTCGTCCTCAAAGCTCGATCCCCGGCAATAGCGCCAAAATTTGGTGTAGCTCAGTGATGAGTAGCACCTCCTTTAATGTCAATCCGGGAAGACGTGAGGATGGTATGAAGACCTCGAGCAAGTGGAGGCACAAGTGCGTGAGTGAGAAGCACACAAACATGCACACACATACACACACATGTGCACACACGGCAAGACAAAGAGTGAGAAGCAATGGAGTTCTTGGATTCCTTTCAAAAAGTTCTTACAAGTTCATTTCAATTACAAGCTAACCTCAAAAATGAGCTCTCTAGCTCCTTTTATAGTTTTTGACTAGCTTTGGCCCTGTCCAGACCTAGTGTTCGGCCTAGTTAAAAATTAGGTTCCATGGCTCTTTTGAGGGCTCAAACGAGATCTAAAAAATATGAAAATTGATATGTAGGCACTTCTAAGGCTCCTCAAGCTCAAGGACTCCTTGGCTTGCACAAAATGGAGCTACAAAAATACGAAATGGTATTTACAATGGTTTTTAGTGATTAAAATCACTATTTGTGTAGGGATTTTCTTTGTTGATTTGTCGTACACATCTTTGAGCTCCCTACTTGCTCTTTCTTCTTGTCTGCTCCACTCCTTGATGTCTGAAAAATTAAGATGGCCTACTTGCCAGATCTTCTTTGGCTACTGTGTCTGCTTCTGCTATCTCTTCGTTCTGACCCTCTTTGTCTTGTGGCTCCTTCGGTTCCCTGACTGCTGCCAACACTCCTTTCTCACAATCTTCTCTCTTAAATAGTGATAATTGAAAGAACTTGGAGAAGCTTGTAGAAGGTAGAAAAATGCATTTCGAAGCGACGAAGTTTGGTCTACCCAATTGGAAAAACACCAGCCCTTGAGCTTATGGAGACTCAAATAGACCTTATAGGCATGCGATAAGTGAAAAGAAACACACTATGTACTTTGGAGTATCAAGGAGAATGAGTCCATACAAAATAGATAGGTTTGCGGGTCGAGTAGCTCAAAAAACTTATTATCTATGGAAGAGACAATGAACTTCAAATGCCCATAGGGACCATTGTGATTACAATTAGAAACAATCCTTTTATGGGAGTGATACACAAAGGTTTGGGTGTATATAATGCACAAAAATATAAGTAATAAGCAAAATATGCTATAGGAATGAGTGGGAAATTCACTAGTGGTACTTCCTATTTTTCAGGGATACGTAGAGATTGACCCCGAGATAGAAAAACTTGGATGTCTCCCAATCTGCTAAACCAAATGCTTTGAAAATTTACAAGAATACACTAGACACTTATATCTTTCCAATGAGCGATTTTGCACTCAATTTGAAGCTCTAGAGAGAGTGCAGCAGCCTCTACAAGATTGCTATTGGTGAAGAAGATGATGTAGAGAATTGAAGGAGCAAGATAATGATGGTCACAAGTGTATGTATATTGCTTCCATATAATGTACAAGTGATTTAAAGTCTTTATATAGACGCTAGGAGTGCTCCATGACTTCTACAAGTGAAATTTGAATTCAAATGAAGGTGGGAATGGGTGTTGGAGGGAATCAATTCACTTCCCTACAATCTAGGAAAATTTAAGATCTAGTTTGATCTACTTTTAGGTGATAGTTTGCTTGATTGAATGCAAATTCAACCACCACAAACTCGTGGTGTTTGGGCTCTATCTTTCTACCTTGACATGTGTAAAGCTCAAGGCTTTTAGAATGGTAAATGAACCATAAAAAATTTCTCAAAAAAATACAATAAATGAGCATAAGAAAAAGAATTGTCCAACGGCTATTGTTTTGATGCGATAACCTTTGATGTAGATCAAATCTACCTCACGCATAGTGTAAGCTTGATGTTCCAACATCTCCCCCTGAAGCTAAAGTATGTTTGAGTGTTCAGTCTCTGATAGGTTGAATACCTGCCATAGCTTTGAATCTACGAACATTTATTCCATCAAGTGCCTTCGTCATCATATCTGTTACTTGCTTTTCAGTTGGAACAAAAGAAATGTCGATCTCCTTTGCCATGAGCTTCTCCCTGATGAAGTGGTAATGGACTTCTATGTGCTTGGTTCTCACATGGAAAATAGGATTTGCCGCTAGATGCATGGAACTTACATTATCTCCAAATATGTGAGGTTTGGAACTCGCAAGTCCCAAATCTGTATACAATTCTTTTAAGCATATTTCCTCTAGAGTTGCTATGGTCAAGCCTCTGTACTGTGCTGCAGTTGAGGATAAAGCAACTGTTGGTTGCTTGTTGGAACTCCATGACACTAGCTTCGAACCTACAAATGCTAAGTAACCAGATGTACTTTTTCTCTCATCCTTAGCTCCTGCCCAATCTGCATCTGAGTAGATTTTGATATCCAAATCTGAAGATTAAGGATAGAACATACCTTCGTTGATTGTACCTTTGAGATACTTAAGTAATGGAGACTTCTTAATCTCCAAAGGTCTGATCTATATTGATCTAAGAACACTTCTATATCAATTATGGATCAAACTGTACACAAATATTGTCTTCTTTTATCAAAACTTTCACTAACACTTCTCTAAGTAAACAAATTTCTTCTTCAAAAATCTACTTTAGAAATCGACTTCATTTCCTGCACATATCTTCAAATTTCTTCAAACCAATGATGCACATATCTTTAGACCACCTTTGCGCAATCATATCAACCATTAGTTCATCAAAGAGATCATTAAAACTTTAATTTTATCCTTAAGATCAAAAGTATGTCAAAAATTGTCTTTTTGAATAAGTGTCTTTGACATAGGTAACTTCTAAGATTGATTTCGGACAGCACAGATCCCATTTTGCTAAATGCTTTCAGCCATAGCTTCCTTATCTTCTAACTTAGATTTTTAATGCTGATTCATCAAAAACTTTACGCTGTGCACTGAAATCTAAGCAAAACATTGACACGAAAAAGTGTGCGACTCTTAGAGATCATTTGCAGACTTTACATACACATGTTCCTATTGATCATACTCACAGCAGAAGAGGAATTAAACCATGAAACTTTGAACATAGCTTCATTAACTTCTAGATTAGATGTGTACAAAAGGATTTCTGATCCACATGATCAGGCTGAGAGAAATCTACGAAATACTCGTCGCTATTTTCTGAAGATGACTCTTTTCACATCTATCTTTATGACACTTGTCTTCTAATGACTCTCACACATATTTCTTTACATCATTGACTTATATACATATCGTTGTAGACTTATTCCGCATCTATTACATTACTCCTTATCATCCTAATGACTAAAGGTTTCATCATAATCTACCCCATAAGTTTGAGCATAACCTTTGACCACAAGTCTAGCCTTGTATCTAGGCACCTTACCATCTGCAAACCTTTTTCTTTTATACACCCACTTACATCCAATGACTTTCTGATTCTTTGGTCTTGGCACCAACTTCCATGTTTCATTTTCAAGTAGAGCATCATACTCTTCTTGCATTGCCTTCTCCCAATTCTGTCTACCTTTAGCTTCTTCATATATGATTGGATCCTCTTCTGTCTTCACAATATAAGCATAATCTTTGGTTGTTAAGAAGGATGTGTCATAGCTATAGCTAATAGGCTCTTTTCTTTCCCTTGAGGATCTTCTAACCTCTGCACTTCTTGAAGTCTCAACCACATTTGATTCTGGATCAAATCTTGGCCCATCTTGAACATTATCCTGCAATTTACTTTTATAATGAACATCATCAATATCTTCTTCATACACATTTACTTTTGCCTTCCCTTTTCTTTGTATTTCTTCAACACTAGCATAATCATTTGTTGACCGTGTATACCATGTGCTTTGCTCATCAAATGTAACATCTTTGGTACCAAGAAATTTCTTTCTGGATGGACCAAACAATCTGTAACCCATCTGTCTATCATCATACTCTATAAACACATACTTCTCTGCTTTGGGTTCTAGCTTATGTCTCAATTGTGAAGGAACATAAGCATATGCTAAACATCCAAATACTTTACAATCATCAAGAGTAGGTCTCTTACCCCACCATGCTTCACAAGGAGTTCTTCCATCCAAAGCTTTACAAGGTAATCTATTCACAAGGTATGTTGGAGTGTTGATAGCTTCTGCCCATAAGTAATTTGGGCAATTCTTTTCCTTCATCATTGCTCTTGCAAATTCTACAAGAGTTCTATTTCCTCTTTATGCAATTCCATTTTGTTGAGGAGAGTACGTGCAACTTACTTCTCTTTTTATACCTTCATTCCACAAACAATCATCAAACTCTTTAGAAAAATACTCTCCCCCTCCATCTGATGTCAACCTCTTAAGCTTTTGTCCTGTAATCCTTTCTGCATAAGCATGATAATGCTTGAATGTCTTCAACACTTCTGATTTGTCCTTGATTACATATAAAGTAATCCATCTAGTTGAATCATCAACAAACAACACATAATATCTGGATCCATTTATGCTATAGTCCCTTGAAGGACCCCACACATCTGTATGAATCAATTCAAGCATATTTGAATACTTATATCCAGATTTATTGAATGAACTTTTGTGTGCGTTACCTAATTGACAAGCTTCACACTTGTACACCATATGTTGCCCTTCAACTTTTGGCAAACCAAGCACCATATCATTCCTTGACATTTCCTTTATGGCTCTCTCATTGAAATGACCTAGCCTTTTATGCCATAGGTCTAACTCAGACATCTTTTGACTTCCATAAGTAAATAGAGCATGTCCCACATTACCTTGGACTTTGAGAGTAAACAGCCTTCCTTCCTTTTTACCTACAATAATGTTTCTATATCCCTGATTTGGATCTTGCACATAGACACCATCATTTGTGAATCTGACTTCATATCCCTTCTCCACAATTTGCCCTACACTTATCACCTTTTTAGGAATAGTAGGAACATAAAGTACCTTGATCAAGAGTGTACTTCCATTCTTTGTCTTTACTGATCCAATACTTTCTACCTTGTACTTGGTGTTGTCACATGTTTGAACTGTATGTCCATTCACGTTTGCTTCCATATCAGTCATCTGTGATATAGTTCCAATAAGATAATTGCTACATCCTGAGTCAATATAAAATACCCTTTGATCTTCTCCTACTTATTCATGAGTGCAATTCAAGATGAGAGTCCTATCATCCTTCTGATGAGATGCATAATTATAATAATTATTGGTGTAGGACTGAGATTGAAAGCTTCTTCCACCTCCTCTAGCATATGATGTCCTACCACCTCTTCCTCTAAAGTTGCCTCTTTGGTTTCTGCCTCCTCTACCTCTTTGAGTAAAACTCTGATTATTGCTTCCACCATTTTGATTGTTATACCAACAATCATTTGCCAAATGATTGATTCTGCCACAAATCCAACAAGCTTTAGTATTATCTTTGTTATTACCTCCTCTTCCTTTACCTCTGAAGTTCATCCTTCCTTTCGTAAAGTTAGCTTGACTTGAAGGTCCTTCATCAT
Organism: Ceratopteris richardii; assembly: GCA_020310875.1. Taxonomy (NCBI): domain Eukaryota; kingdom Viridiplantae; phylum Streptophyta; class Polypodiopsida; order Polypodiales; family Pteridaceae; genus Ceratopteris; species Ceratopteris richardii. The sequence continues at coordinate 162,492,141 of CM035429.1, read as the reverse complement.
CAGTTGACTGCTTCCCTTTGACATTCTTTTTCTTCTCCTTGGAGTACATAGCTTGGCTTGCACTCCTATCATTGTCTCCCTTAATGTCCTGCTCAAAAGTTATCATGTGTCCTAGCAATTGATTAAGATCAGGAGTAAAGTGATCTAGTGATAATTCTATGGACAATATGAAAGGCTTCCACTTCTCATCTCCTCTCAGACCTATAAGTATTTGCCTTACCAACTTATCCTCTTCAATGTCTTCATCTACTGCTCCCAGGCTATCTGCAATATCCTTCATCCTTACCACATAATCAGAAATTGATTGTGAGCTCTTCTTCTTAATGGTTGTAAAATCTGCCCATAATGAAGACTTCCTTGACTTGGTTGTATTTTGAAAATTCTCTTCCAAAGCATTCCACACATCTATTGCAGTTTCTAATCCTCCGATATGAGGAAGAAGATAATCATTTACAGCCATGTAAATGATGCTCCTAGCTTGAGCATCCTTTTTCATCCAATTCTTAAAACCTGCAAGTTCCTCCCTAGTTGGAATACTAGGATCTTCAAACTCAGGCTTTTCTTCTTCTCCTGTAATGAATGCCATCAAATCTTTGCTCATGCAGTGTGCCTCCATCCTCATGGACCAAGCTGGATAGTTCTCCCTATCTAGCTTATCAATCTGCAAGCTTTCTCCCATCTTTGATCTTCTATGTCTGAAATTACAATGATTTATGATGATAAATTGTACCTTTGATATGAAGCTTTGATCTTTATTGATCCTTCAAACTCGTGCTTTGTACTTCTGCAGGTTATCTTCAAGAATTTGTCCTTGTCCACCTTCAATTAGAAGGAACTTCAATACCTGCAACAGTCGGAACTTCCAATGCCTTTACTTCACTTGTATTACACCTTCAGCTCTGATACGACTGTTGGAGACTTCTTAATCTCCAAAGGTCTGATCTACACTGATCTAAGAACACTTCTTTATCAGTTATGGATCAAAATTTACACAAATATTTTCTTCTTTTATCAAAACTTTCACTAACACTTCTCTGAGTAAAGAAATTTCTTCTTCAAAAATCTGCTTTAGAAATCGACTTCATTTCCTGCACATATCTTCAAATTTCTTCAAACCAATGATGTATATATCTTCAGACTACCTTTGGGCAATCATATCAACCATTAGTTCATCAAGAAGATCATTAAAACTTTAATTTGATCCTTAAGAGCAAAAGTATGTCAAAAATTGTCTTTTTGAATAAGCGACTTTGACATAGGTAACTTCTAAGATTGATTTCTCACAGCACCGATCCCATTTTGCTAAATGCTTTTAGCCATAGCTTCCTTATCTTCTAACTTAGATTTTGAATGCTCACTCATCAGAAACTTTACACTCTGCACTGAGATCTAAGCAAAACATTGACACAAAAAAGTGTGCGACTCTGAGAGATCATTTGCAGACTTTACATACACATGTTCCTATTGATCATACTCACAACAGAAGAGGAATTAAACCATGAAACTTTGAACATAGCTTCATTAACTTCTAGATTAGATGTGTACAAAAGGATTTCTGATCCACGTGATCAGACTGAGAGAAATCTACGAAATACTCATCGCTATTTTCTGAAGATGACTCTCTTCACATCTATCTCTATGACACTTGTCTTCTAATAACTCTCACACATATTTCTTTACATCATTGACTTATATACATATGGTTCTAGACTTATTCCACGTCTATTACAGTACTCCTTATCACCCTAAGGATTATTTATACTCATATTACAAGAATTTCCAACTGTAATATACATATGTATACAAGCTTCACGTCTGAGATCTCTTCACTTCCTTAAGTGACTTCTTGAATTTCAATAAGATCATTGACATGCTTCAAGCTCTTTGTAATCATCGATTTGTGATTGCTTTGTTCCAATATTGAGTACTCTCTTAGCCACATCCATGTGTGGTCTTCTTGGTGAGTGCATGAACTGACTAAGCACTCCCACACTATATGAGATGTCTGCCCTTGTATGAGCGGCATATATCAAGCTACCTACCAAGCTTTGATACTCTTTAATGTCTTCAATTTTCTCACCTTCATAAACACTTAGTTTATGATTCATCTCCAAAGGTGTACCTGCAGGTTTAGTGTTGTCCATTTTGAACTTGAGAAGAAGATCCTTAATGTATCTTCTCTGAGTCAAATACATTCCTTCATTTGTATATATCACTTGCATACCTAGGAAATATGTGAGCTCACCTAGCTCACTGAATTTGAACTCCTCTTGCATGTGTCTCTTGATCCTTTGAATGCCATTTAGATCATCACCTGTCACAATAATCTCATCTACATATACACATAGATAGATAACCTCATTGTGATCCTCTTTGATGAATAGAGAAGGATCTGAGCTGCTAGCTTTGAACCCTTGATCTTGAAGATATGTAACCTACCTGTAATTCCAAGCTCTAGGAGCTTGTTTCAATCCATACAATGCTTTTTAAGTCTGCAAACATAAGATGGATGATTAGGGTTTTCAAAACCTAGTGGTTGTGACATGTATAACTCTTCACTTATCCAACCATTTAAGAATGCATTTTTCACATCAAGCTGGAGGAGTCTCCAATTACTTGTGGCAGCTACACTCATCAATGTCCTGATTGTAGTCATCTTTGCAACTGGTGAGAATGTTTCTTCATAGTCTATACCATGAGTTTGTGAGCATCCTTGGGCAACTAATCTTGCCTTGTACCTGCAAACCGATCCATCTGAATTTCCTCTAACTTTATATACTCATCTGCAACCAATTACCTTTTGATTCGGCAACATTGGAACCAAATCGCAAGTGTCCATTTCCTTTAATGCATCTATCTCTTCTTTCATGGCCTTTTCCCAATTAGGGTTTTCCTTTGCCTCTTCATAGGTTGAGGGTTCCTCTGAAATAGAGTCTTTTTCCAAGTATATTGAATGCTTCGTAACAATTGTGGAATCATATCCATACCTTTCTGGTTGTTTCTTCTCTCTTGTTGATCTTCTAGGTGCTTGTTTGGAGCATTCTCCAACCTCTTGCATCTTTGCTTTGCTTCTTGATTTCCATAGCTTGTTATCCTTTTCTCTTTCATCTTGGTCATCGTCTGTATCACTTCTTGGATCTTGGACCTGTCTATCATGCTTGCTTCCTAATTGATGAGAGTTAGAATCAAGATCGTATGGTAGTGTTACCTTTTGTTTGTCTTCATCATACCAAGACCTGTGTTCTTCAAACACAACATCTCTACTTGTAGTGAATTGCTTTGTTGAAGGATTGAAGAACCTCTAACCCATCTGAGTTGAATCATATCCAATAAACACTACCTTTTTTGCCCTTTCATCTAGCTTACCTCTTATTTGTGATGGTACATGAACATAAGCTAAACAACCAAAAACCTTGCAATGTCCAAGACTATGTTTTCTTCCATGCCATGCTTCATAAGGAGTCATACCTTGAAGTGATTTGGATGGTAGTCTATTGATAAGGTACACAACAATTGAAATAGCTTTTGCCCATATATAATGTGGCAACTTCTTCTCTTCAAGAATTGTTAGGGCTGATCCAACCAATGTCTTGTTTCTCCTCTCTACAATTCCATTTAGTTGAGGAGAGTACCTAGTAGTCACTTCCCTTTTGATACCTTTTTCCTGCAAGAACTCATCAAATTCTTTGGAGAAGTATTCTCATCCTCCATCAGATCTGAGCTTCTTTAGTGATCTACTTGTATGATTCTCCACATGTGCAAGATACTTCTTCTGGTCGTCAATAAATGAGACATAATACCTTGACCCTGCCAATGAAGGTTCTTGACTTGGTCCCCATACATCTGTATGCACTAAGTCCAATAAGTTGTTGTGGATGTAGCCTTTGTGGTTGAATGGTTATCTTTGTGCCTTCCTAATCTGACATGCATCACACCTATTGATCATGTGTTGCTTTGATATGTTCGGCACTCCTAGAACACTTTGATCCCTGCATATATCCTTCAAGGTTCTTTCATTCACATGAGCAAGTCTCTTATGCCACACTTCAAGCTCACTTAGGGTTTAAGACCCAAAGTTGAATAGAGCGATGTTCGTGGTTTTCTCCTACTTCAAAAGTAAAGAGCCTACCATGCTTCTCACCTCCGGCTATCTTTTTGAAGCCTTGACATGGATCTTCCACAAAAGTTCCATGTTGGGTGCACCTAACTTGCAAGCCTTTTTCAACTATTTGGCCTACACTTCTTAGGTTTTTAGTGATAGTGCTTACATAGAGAACCTTACTGAGAATGTTTGTCCTGCCATTGGAAGCTTTGTCATTACCAATCTTCTCCACATTGTGCTTTGTGTCATCCCCTGTTTGGACTTCATGTCTATGCTTTGGACTTTCCAAATCAGATAGAAGAGCAATGTGGCCTGCAACATGATTCGAGCATCCTGAATCTATGTAGAACAAATGAACATCTTCTTTACCTTCTTTGTGGCTTAGATTCATAAGAAGCAATGAGTATTCATGTGGTTGGTCTTCTGAATAATTGTTGTAATCCCTTCTATTATAGCTTCTATTGTTATTGTTGAAGTTGTGTCTACCTCTGCCTCTATTGCTACCATATCCACCTCTTCCACTTCCTTTCTAGGTCTTCCCATTGAACCAGCAATTCTGAGTGGTGTGGTTGGTCTTATCGCATATGACACAAGGTTGAACATTCTGACCTTTAGATTTTTCTTGCTTTGGTCCTTTTTTTCTTCCCTTTCCACTAGCTCTTGCTTGCGAAGCTGGCTTGGGAAGTTTCTTCATCGTCTTCTTCGTTCTTCTTGCCCTTCTGCTTCTTATCCTTCTTATCTGCATATAGAGCACTAGTTGAATTACCATGTTAAGAGTTACCTTCCTTTATGATATTGTTGGCTTCTTGATTGAAGAGTTGTCCAAGAAAGATGTTGAAGTATGGAGTTTGCACATCCATAATGAGATCATAAGCTGTCGTGAAGGATTACCATTGCTTATCACTTCGAATGCCGTTGAGAATTTGCCTCATGATGACCTCTTCTTCAATTAGCTCTCTAATAGATGCTAACTGATTTGCAACCTCTTTGACCTTGGTAACAAACTCTGTGATGGTTTGTTTAGGTGTTTTCTTCATTTGGTTGAACTCGTTCCAAAGATGATTCTTTCTTGCTTTGGTACTAGCAGAAAAGAAAGTCTCGAGGCCATCCCAAGTCTCTTAGGATGTCTTGCATCCTCTAATATGTGGTAATAGAAAGTCAGAGATAGATTTTAGTATGTAAGACCTTGCTTGAGCATCCCTTGCACACCAAAGTGTGAGCTTATCTGTCTCCTCTTGTGTAGGTCCTCCTTTGGATCTCGCAATAGGCATAGCTTCATCACCTGCTACAATTTCATAAAGATTTCTACCTTGCAAATAGGCCTCCATCCTGATTTGCCAAGCCGCGTAGTTGTTTCGATTAAGCTTCTTGATCATTGAGGGAAATCCGTCACCCATCTTGATACTACTGAAGGAACATGGAGAAGCTTGTAGAAGGTAGAAAAATGCGTTTCAAAGTGACGAAGTTTGATCTAGCCAACTGGCAGAAGACCAGCCCTTGAGCTTATGGAGACTCAAATATACCTTATAGGCATGCGATAAGTGCAAAGAAACAAACTATGTACTCTGGAGCATCAAGGAGAATGAGTCGATACAAAACAGATAGGCTCGTGGGTCGACTAGCTCAAAAAACTTACTATCTATGGAAGAGACAATGAACTTCAAATGCCCATAGCGGCCATGATGATTACAATTAGAAAAAATCCTTTTATGACCCTGATACACATAGGTTTGAGTGTATATAATGCACAAAATTATAAGGAATAAGCAAAATATGCTATAGGAATGAATGGGACATTCACTAGTGGTACTTCCTATTTTTCAAGAATACGTAGAGATTGACCCCGAGACATAAAAACTCCAATTTCTCCCAATCTGCTGAACCAAATGCTTCCAAAATTTACAGGCCTAAACTAGACATATATATCTTTCCGCTGAGCTATCTTGCACTCAATTTGGGTCTGTAGAAAGAGAGCAGCAGCCTCTGCACGATTACTATTGGCGAAGAAGATGATGCAGAGAATTGAAGGAGCAAGACAATGATGGTCACAAGTGTATGTATATTGCTTCCGGGTAATGTACAAGTGATTTCAAGTATTTATATAGACTCTAGGAGTGTTCCAAAACTTCTACAAGTGAAATTTGAATTGAAATGAAGGTGGGAATGGTTGGTGGAGGGAATCAATTCACTTCCCTACAATCTAGGAAAAGTGAAGATCTATTTTGATCCACTTTTAGGTGATTGATTGCTTGATTAAATGAAAATTCAACCACCACAAATTCGTGGGATTTGGGCTCTATCTTTCTACCTTTACATGTGTAAAGCTCAAGGCTTTTAGAACGGTAAATGAACCATCAAAAATTTCTCAAAAAATACAATAAATGAGCATGAGAAAAAGAACTCTCCAACGGATATTCTTTTGACGCGATAGCCTTTGATGTAGATCAAATCCACCTCAAGCATAGTGTAAGCTTGATGTTCAAACCATAATGAACTTCAATATGTTTATTCCTTGCATGAAAAAATTGGATTAGTAGCTAAGTGAATAGAGCTCATATTGTCACCAAAAATATTTGGAGTTCCAATCTCCAAACCAAGATCTGTGAATAGTGTCTTCATCCACATATCTTCTTCAGTAGCTATGGCAAGACCTCTGTATTCAATGTCAGTAGAAGAGAGAGCAACTGTGGGTTGCTTCTTGGATGACCTTGAAAAAAGTTGTGAACCATCAAAGGTAAGATAACCTGAGGTGCTCCTTTTGTCTTCCTTGGAGCCAGCCCAATCTGCGTCACAGAACAATCTCAAACTTAAATCAGATACATAAGGGTAATATAACCCCTCATCCATGGTCCCTTTGAGATATCTAATTATCCTCTTGCTAGCCTCCATGTGAGGTTTCCTGGGTGTGTGCATAAATTGACTTACCACACTCACACTATAACATATATCAACCCTTGTCACTGTGGCATAGTTCAAACTACCCACAAGGCTTTGATAACCTGTCACATCTTGTATGATTTCACCTTCGTGTGAGCTCAATCTACGACTAACCTCTATTGGAGTACCTACAATCGTGCAATCTTGCATCTTGAATTTTTCCAACATGTCTTTAATGTACTTTCCTTGAGTAAGAAACAAACCAAGATTTTTGTAGACAACTTCCAATCCTAGGAAGTAGGTAAGTGAACCCAAATCACTTATCTTCAATTCTTCTGTAATATGTTCATTTGATTCTCTTCATGCCATTTTTATCATTTTCTGTAAGTATAATATCATCTACATACACACAAAAATAGATGACTTCAGAATTACTCCTCTTTATGAATAGTGATGGATCTGACTTGCTAGGTTGAAACCCTTTGTCATGCAAGAATGAGACAAGCCTATGATTCTAAGCCCTTGGGGCTTGTTTGAGTCCCACATAAAGCTTTGTTAAGTTTACTGACATAATCAGGATATATGGGATTCTCAACCCCAGGTGGTTGTGCCATATATACCTCTTTTGTTATCCATCCATTAAGAAATGCATTTTTTACATCCAATTGAAGTATCTTCCAATTCTTGGAGGAGGCAATACTAAGCAAAACCCTAATAGTCGGCATCTTTGCCACAGGAGAGAAGGTCTCCTCATAATCAATTCCCTGAGTTTGTGCAAAGCCTTTTGCCACAAGCCTTGCCTTATACCTGTTAATGGAGGCATGTGAGTTTATTCAATTCGTAGATCCATCTTGAGCCTATCACTTTCATTGATTGAGACTTGGGAACCAATTCCCAAGTGTTATTCTCCTCAAGAGCTTCAATTTTTTCTTCCATTGCATGCCTCCATTCTGATTTCTTCTTTGCTTCCTCAAAAGTTGAAGGTTCCTCTTGATTTATGTGCTATGCTAGATAGATTGAATGTTTAGGGACTAGAGAAGTATCAGACATATCTTTTTGGCTTTCTTTTCTCCCTCATGGACCTTCTTAGGTCATGATGTGATGATTCTGCCTCTTGTCCAAGTTCTTGCATTTTTTCTTTACCTTTAGACTTCCACATTTTGATTTTTTCATACTAAGTTGCTTCATCATCTTCTCAGGTATCCTGATCTTCAACTTTAGAAGAAGTATCCTTAACAAGTTTTGGAAAATCTTCTTAAAGATCATAAGTTAGGTTGACCTTTCTACATGAATCTTAATACCAAGAACTATTCTCATCAAATACTACATCTCTACTCACCAAGAATCCTTTGGTTGTTGGGTTGTATAATTTGTAGCCCTTTTGATTGTTGTCATATCCAATGAATACACACCTTTCTACTTTGGGATCCATCTTGCCTCTAACTTGTGAAGGGACATGAGCAAAAGAAACACATCCAAAATTCTGACAATGATCCAAGCTTGGTCTTCTTCCATTCCAAGCCTCATATGGTGTCATGCCATCAAGTGATTTTGAAGGTAACCTCTTAATCAAATAAGTGGATGTGGATACATCCTTAGCCCATAAGTAATTAGGTAAGTGCTTTTCATTTAGCATAGACCTTGTAGCTTCAACAATTGTCCTATTCCTTCTTTCTGCAACTCCATTTTGCTCAGGAGTGTACCTTGTAGTGATCTCTCTTCTGATTCCTCTTTCTTGAAGAAAGGGGTCAAATTCATGGGAGTACTCTCCCCCTCCATCTGACCTTAGCCTTTTTAGTGTTTTACCTCTTTGATTCTCCACAAGTGCCAAATATCCTTTGAAGCATGAAAAGACTTCATCTTTTTGTTTCATAAAGTATAATATAGTCCACCTACTATAATCGTCAATGAAGGAGACATAATACCTTGATCCAGATATTCAAGCATCCTTGCTAGGTCCCCATACATTTGTATGAACCAACTCCAAGAGATCTCCATGCATATATCCTTTCTTCATTAATGGTAACCTGTGAGACTTTCCAAATTGACATGCACTACACTTATAAATCATGTGTTATTTTGACAAGTTAGGGAGTCCAACTACGCTTTGGTCATTGCAAATTTTCTTTAATGATCTTTCACCAATATGTGCTGACCTTTTGTGTCATACTTCCAATTCTATAAGTGTCTGACTATCATAATTAAAGAGAGCAATGTTTGTAGTGTCTTGTAATTGAAATGTGAACAATCTACCTCTCTTTACAGCTTTTGCAATTCCCCTGAATCCTTGACTTGGATCTTCAATAAATGCTCCTGCTTTTGTGAACCTGACTTCCAACCCTTTCTTTACTATCTGCCCAACACTTATCAAATTCTTTGTAATGGTAGGGACATAGAGTACCTTACTGTGTAAGTTGATGTTTCTATCAGGTTCTTTGACATTTCCTATTCTCTCCACAAGGTGTCTTGTATCATCTTCTTTTTGTACCTCATGCTTGTTCCTTGGATCTTCTAGATTTGATAGGAGCGCCACATTTCCGGCCACATGATAGGAACAACGTGAATCTATGTAGAAAACATGCTCATTAGACTCACCTTGTGGCATGGCCATATTCATAATTAGCAATGAGTCCTCATGATTTGAGTCTTTTGTGTAGTTATTGAAGTCTCTTCTTCCCGTATTGCCTCCTTGATAGTTTGAATGGTTGTCATTGTTGTGGTTGCCATGGTAATTGTTGAACCTTCCTCTTAAGTAGCCATAACTCCCTCTATTGTAGCCTCTACCTCTTTGATTCCTTGAATTTCTAAAGCAATTTTCAATTGTATGATTAGTTAATCCACAAATAGAGCATGAATTAGAGTCTTGGGATCTCCCTTTGCCTTGTCTTCGTCCTTTGCCTCTACCTCTTCAATGTCTTCCTCTACCTGCATAGTTAGCTTGATGTGTACCTGCTTCATCATCCACTTTCTTTCCTCTTCCTTTGTTTTCTTTGGACTTGCTTTTATCAGTATAGAATGCTGAAGATTGATTACCTTTGGAGCTTTCTCCATTCTTGATAAGATTGGCCTCTTTATTAAGTAGTTGTCCTATGAGTGTGTTGAAATCTGGTACATGCATATCCATGTATAGATCCATAGCTATGGTGAATGCTTCCCATTTGTCATCTGCCTTCAAGCCATTGATGGCCTACCTTACAATTTGTTCTTCATCTATTACCTCTCCAATGCTTCCCAACTGATCTGCTATGTCCTTGAGCTTTGTGACAAAATCAGTCACATTTTGTTTGGGAGCTTTCTTGAAAGTTGTGAAGTCTAGCCATAGTTGATGCTTCTTGGCCTTTGTACTTGAAGAGAAGAAGGCTTCAAGTGCATTCCACACTTCTTGAAATGTTTTAGAACTTGTAATGTGAGGCAACAAAACAATTTGAGATAGGTTTGAGAAAGGTAGAGAAGACAAAAATGAGGTGATGCAGTTGACTTCAAATGCTCATAATTGAAGATTGAAACATCCGAATGTAATAAACATTGATGAGCATATAGTAGACTTTGAGAACTAACTTTACTAAGTTGAACCACTGAAAAGGATGCACCAAGCTCAAAGAAATCATCTCTACAATCTGACTGCGAAAACTGAGAGATATGAGAGTGAACACTACACTTCACAAGAACATAAAAGTATGAACGCAAATGATTATCAAAATGAAAGTATATTGATTGTAAAATACAATGGGATTGGTGATACATATGTGTGCCTTGAAATGACACCTTGATATGGCATAAAGCTCAGTTCTTGGACATCTCTTTTTAACCACGACTAAAATTGCCATGTTTTTATAGTTGATCTTGGGAGCCTAACTTCCTACAATCACTCTCAAATATATTAGAGATTGATTGGATTCTCCAACTACCTTCAATCACAAATTCGTGGCCTCCCTTTCCTCCTTTGATCAAGTGGAATCAACCACTTAAGATTCTTTCACTTTTACATTAAGTAAAGACTTAAAAATTAGAAGAAGGAGTTCACAAGTGAACTCTTCATTTTTCATATATAGCCTTCACCTTAAAGCTTCTCCTATGAGCTTGTGAGACTCAAGCCAATACCTAGGCTTGTCATAGACTTGCTCCAATAAATACAACCAGAAAGGTATGGATATGATTTCAAATTTGCTAAAATTCATTCAATCTAATTGGAAAAGGAAAAAAGGGAACCCTAATTGGGAAAGGGCCATGAGAGAATAAATAGATGCATTGAAGGACATGGAAACTTGGGATTCGGTTCCAGTGTCATCCAAAAAGAAAGGTAACTGGTTGCTGATGGGTGTAGAAAGTTTAAAGAAACTCAAATGGATTAGTGTACAGGTACGAGGCAAGATTAGTCACCAAAGGATGCTGACAAACACATTATATAGACTATGAGGAAACATTCTAGCAACTTGCAAAAATTACTACAATCATAACATTGATAAGTGTAGATGTTGCAAGAAATTGGACACTCCTCCAACTTGATGTAAAAACTTCATTTCTAATTGCTTGGATAAGGGAAGAGGTATACATGTCACAACCTCCACGTTTTGAGAAGCCTAATCATGCATTTTATGTTTTCAAACTTAAGAAAGAATTTTATGGATTGAAACAAGCTTCTAGAGCTTGAAACCATAGGTTGGTTATATACCTTCAAGATCAATGGTTCAAATCTAGCAAATCATATCCTTCTCTATTCATCAAAAGAGATCACAATGAGGTTATCTATCTATGTGTATATATAGACGATATTATTGTGACATATGATGACATGAATGACATTCAAAGGATCAAAGGACACATGCAAATGAGTTCAAAATTAGTGACTTAGGTGAGCTCACATATTTCCTAGGTATGAAGGTGATATACACAGATGAAGAAACGTATTTGACTAAGAGAATATAATTTAGGATCTACTTCTTAAGTTCAAAATGGAGAAAACAAAACTTGCAAGTAACCCTTTGGAGATGAATCATAAACTTAGTGTTTATGAAGGTGAGAAAATTGAAGACATTAAAGAATATCAAGGCTTTGTAGGTAGCTTGATATATGCTACTTATACAAGAGAAGACATCTCAGATAGCATAGGAGTTCTAAGCCAATTCATGAACTCTCCAAGAAGACCACACATGTATGCGACTAAGAGAGTACTTACTCTCAAAGGTAGAATCAATGAAGGTATATTCTATCCTTATTCTTCAGATTTGGATATCAAAATCTATTCAGATGTTGATTGGTCAGGAGGTAAGTATTAAAGAAGTATCTCTAGTTACATAGCATTTGCAGGTTCAAAGCTAGTTCCACGGAGCTCCAAGAAGCAACCAAGATTTGCTTTATCCTCAACTGAAGTAGACAACAGAGGTTTGACCATAGCAAGTCAAGAGGCAATATGGTTAAAAGCATTGTTTACAGATTTGGGACTTATGAGTTCCGAACCTCGCATATTTGGAGATAATTTAAGTTCCATGCATCTAGTGTCATACCTTATTTTCCATGCAAGAACCAAACACATAGAGGTTCATTACCGATATATCAAAGAGAAGCTCATGGCAAATGATTTATCCATACACATCTTATCTAAATGTGAAGTTGTTCACTGATGCAAATTGGGCAGCCTCAAAGGATGATGCAAGGAGCACATGACAATACCTATTATTTGCAAGTAAAAAGCTTGTTTCTTGGTCTTCAAGGCAACAACCTACCATAGCTCTTTCCTCAATTGAAGCTGAATATAGAGGATAAGAAAATGCAAACAAGAAGCCCTATACACAAATTTAGGGTTGGACTTTAGCACTCCATTTGTATTTGGAGATAACAGGAGCTCACTTGATTCTTATTTTGCATGCTAGGACTAAGCATATAGAATTCCATTATCCATTTGTTAGAGAAACGATTGCAAGTAAGGATATACTTTTTTCCTATGTATCTACTCATATGAAATGTGTAGACATGATGACCAAATTAGAAGCAAGCTTAACATGTTTAAATCCATGATTGGATTATACGAAATACCCAAGGATTGAAGACTCAAGCATCTTAGGCTTGAGGGGGAGCTATTAGTACATTTTCAAGTCTTGATGCTTGACCAAATATCAAAGGTTTATCTCATATGGTTCTTTGATCACTTATAGAGTACATGTGAACCCCTCTTGTAAAAGCATTAGAGTTTAACTCTTGCAATAAAAGTAAAAGAGGTTGATTGAAGGCACCTCATGCCATTACAAGTTGCAAGTCACACCCACCTAGTGGTTGGAATCAAATCAATCATTATCCTAAAAGTAGGAACACTTTTAGGTGGCTAATTTCAAAATTCAACTTTACTTTATGACTCTAAAAACACATGACTTTTAGTCGTGGGAAGAGGAGCAAGAGTGATTGAGCTTCAAGATTGTGGCTACTCTAAGTCTACATATGTATGAGTAAGCCACAATCATCTCCCTTGTATCATACGTTCATGACCATATACATTTTGTTTCATTTAGTCCAAGTCATTCTCTATGTATTGTTGCCTATTGCAAAGTCTTCATTTCAGTGATATTGATTAATTAACTTCTCTGTGTATACTTATCCTTTTCATATCATTGGACTTGGGAAGGGAATCATAATCATTCTATTTGCTATATATGAGTTTTCACATCATGTGATTCATTATATTGTGAGATAAGGTCTCTGCAAAGAGAAGAGATATATTCATCTCTCTCTTCACCTCTCTCTCTCTTTCGCTCTCTCTCTCTCTCTCTCTCTCCCTCTTAGAGAGTCTACATAGCTGCAGAAAGACATTAGAAACAATTACACACACATTATATATATATATATATATATATATAAACATAAACATATCTTATTCGCATGCACTACTTTTACCAAGCCATACACATCATACACACGTACATACATTCTAAATGAAATATTGAGCGTACACATGTTTAGAATGTACACATTGAGTATGTACTTCAGAACGTACACATTAAGTGTATACATACACATACTTTACTACACGTATATATTTATATTAAATATCAAATCAAATATAAATTATTTATAGTTATATTTATTAATGCTTTTACTAAATAAACTACATTGACCATTCGCTATCTTTATTAAATTTTATGCTAGTCAATCATATATACTAAGCTAAATACATCCATTAACCTTTATTAATATTATGTATATATATATGTATATATATATATATATATATATATATATATATATATATATATATATATATATATATATATATATATATGTATATATATATATATATATGTATGTATATATATATATATATGTATGTATGTATGTATATATATATATATATATATATATATATATATATATATATATATATATATATATATATATATATATATATATATATATATATATTCATTTTGAGATCATATAATACTTATATTTGATCACACACATTTATAGTACATACATAGGCACCTTTTTAGCATGCATGCATATAGGTAGTTATGTATAGATTTACAAACATACACATTCTTTGCCACAGAAATACAAACACACAAACACAATCTATTCCTACCCATGGATCTCACATTCTGCATGGGATAATCCTTACAAAGTCATGGGGTATCCTACACACGTCACACAAGTACTTAGCGTTTTCTCATATATTCTTAGGATTCTATTCATATCTACATATGTACCCCTTTGAATACCTAAGTTTTTGCACACAAAAATAAGCATATATATATATATATATATATATATATATATATATATATATATATATATATATATATATATATATATATATATATATATATATGTGTGTGTGTGTGTGTGTGTGTATTCATACTTATGGAACACATACAAGCATCAATGATTATCCATACACATATTATGGATAGAAATGCATTCACAGTAACTTAATTACCCACATACCCTCAAGGTTACTCATATATAGGGTTGCTTATTTTTCGGGACTCACAAGAACACATAGAAAGAAATTATTTACTTACCAGAATCTGAAGTACACAAAAAGAGTATGTATAAGGGTTGTTAATAGAAATAAAGTGAAGTGTTCCAATGAGGGTTTGACAATGTCCTCCTGTTCTAATCAACGCACATGCTTTCACTTCTTCTACCTCGAGGCACATAAGAGAGAGACAAATCAGTTCAATAAATCATACCAAAGAAGTTTTTAAGAGTTTAGGAATGACCAATTTAAAAAGAAATTTTTTATTTTCCTTGATGCTAGTCAAAGTGATGGAATCCTTTCGACATCTACCCTCACTAAAGCTGCACATCATTCGGATGGGCCAGCCTATAGATCATGTGAAGCAGCATCAACTCTTTCAGAAAAAAGTGATTAACTTATTTTAATTAATATGTCAAAAAAGTTTCTAAATGCAGGTAAAGATTCTAATAGCAAAGAAAATCATTGAAATTATGAAAATTTAAATTAAAAACCTTCAATATTATAGTCTCCCACTGGATGGAGTATATCCACTCCTAGTTGCAGTAGAAGAATGATAGGCCCTTCCTAGGACCAAATAGTTCACTACCATCGTCCACCAAAAATTAAATTTCTCTCTGGACGTGAATATTGAACCTATGAAATTTTGCACAGTAAAAATAGAGAGTATGAGCTTTCTAAAGCTCTAAAGGTCAGTCAATTTGAATACTGTTAGAGGTGTCAACATCCCTTCACAAGGCATACCTAAAATTATCCAAACTAGTAGCTTGCAGCTATGTGTACCTTCCAACACATATATACTTGGCAATATGTAGAGATCAGACTAGAGAGCTTTCATGCTCAATATACTCAAGGATAATGAATACTTGATACTAAGATTATATCCAAAATAGATCTTAGAATCATAGGAACAAAATGAGGTATCTTGCAAATGAATCATACTACTACACAAAGAGATATGGGTTATCAAAGATCACTTCCTATGAGAAAACTCCAGCAAGAAAGGCGCTTGCTTAGCTAGGAGCTAGCTTAGACCTAGAGTTAAAACTCCTAATGAGAGTCTACAAGTGCTCAAATGCTAGAGGATAATGGCCATGACTTTGCTCCATGTGTTTGCTTATATAATGCTCAAAAGGTAGTTGTAAATTTGAACTCAAAAAACCCTCCAAATGATCTCAACTTTTCTCCATCAATTATGTGAGTAAAGAGCTGAGAGGATGCATGGAAAAGTGTTCATATATGCTACAAAAAATCATGAGTGATGTGTCACTTGAACATAGCATGAGTTCCCACACTTGAGATTGCTAAACTTCTAACACTCCCCCTCAAGCTCAACTATTAGTCTCCATTGATCTCCTTCAAGTCAAGGTTGATCTTGAATTTCTCCAACTTGCTTGATCCATAAACTTGGTCATTATATCTGATAGCTGATCCTTGGTGTGGATGTACTTGATGCCCACTTCTTTTGCTAGTACCTTCTCTCTGATGAAGTGATAATGGATTTCTATGTGCTTGCTTCTTGCATGGAACATAGGGTTGCTTGCCGGATGAATGCTTGACATGTAATCTCCAAATAGAGTGAACTATTTGACCTCCACATCCAGGTCTTTGAAGAGCTTCTTGAGCCACATGATTTCACATGTAGCAAGTGCTAAAGCTCTATACTCACCCTCAGTAGATGATAATGCACTTGTAGGTTGCTTCTTGGACATCCATGAAATGACTCTTTGACCTAGCATGAAGACATAGCCTGATGTGCTCCTTCTATCCTTCTTTGAACCAGCCCAATCAACATCACTAAAGCCTTGGGGTTGTAATCCATCTCCATAAGGGTAGTACAACCATTCATTGATAGTGTGGACCTAAGCACTATCTTGGCTGCATTCATACGAACATCAGTTGGTGAATTTAGAAATTGAGAAAGAACTCCTACAACATAAGACAAGTCAGGTCTTGTGATCGTAGCATAACTAAGGCTTCCAATTATGCTTCTATATGCTGAAATACCTTCAAGATATTTTCCTTCACCTTTGCATAACTTTGTGTTTGGATCCATAGGTTGTGTGAGTGACTTACATCCACTCATACCATACTTATACAACACATCTAGCAAGTATTTCCTTTGAGCAAGGTAAATACCTTTTTCCACATAAATAACTTAAATCCCAAGAAAGTATTTAAGAACTCCAAGATATGAAATCTTGAGTTCATTTGCAAGCTTGGCCTTGATCCATGTGATACCTGCATCATCACTTCCTATTATAATCAAGTCATCCACATATATGCAAACATAGAAAACTAATTATCCTCACTTCTTGAGATATAAGGAAGGATCTCCATCACTTGGCTTCTATCAACATCTGCACAAATACTCCACAAGCCTTTGATTCCATGTCCTAGGAGCTTGCTTTCGACCATACAATGCTTTTCTAAGTTTACAAACAAAATCTCAATAATTTAGGGTTCTCAATCTCTAATGGTTGAGTTATGTAGATTGTCTCTTGCAAATCGCCATTAAGAAAATCATTCTTTACATCCAATATATATATTGGCCACCTCCTAGATGTGGAAACCCCAATGATTGCCCTAATTGTGGTCATCTTTGCAACTAGGCTGAATGTTTTTTCATTGTCAATCGCATAGGATTGAACAAATCCCTTTGCCACAAGCCATGCCTTGTACCTAGCAATTCAACCATCAAAATTTCTCTTCAATTTATAGACCCATTTTGTTGCCAATTACCTTTATCCCTTCTTTTCTTGGAACTAGACTCCATGTGTTGTTGTCATCAAGGGCTTTGTACTCTTTTCCATAGCTTCTTGCCACTCCTTTGTGTCTTTGGCCTCTTCATAGGTAGAAGGTTCATGATTTTTGATAATCTTAGTCATGAAATCATAATGCTTAGCAATATAACTATCATAAAAAAGCCTTGCGATTGGATGTTTTACCCTTGTTGAACTTCTTTATTCTCCTTTTGGTGGAATGAAGGTTCTTTGCCTTGGTGCCTTGATCTCCGCTTTTGATGTAGCTCCCCCTTCTAACATAGGTTCTTCAAAGTCTTCAATTTCATGTCCGTCTTCATCAAGCTCTACCAATCTTGCCTTTCCTTTATTCGCTGATTGATGGGCTGAATCCATGCTTGGACTCCTTTGTATGCTTGGACCACTCATTTCCAAGCTATCTTGAAACCTAGCTTCATACCTCCTCTCTGCCTCTTCAATATCTTGGTGCTGCACTAGAACTTTGGAAGCATACCATGGTTTGACTTCATCAAACACTACATCTCCAGATACCTTAAACTCCTTTGTATTAAGGTAATAGCACCTTGTTGAGCCCATCAATGTTATATTGGTCAAAGTCAATATGGTCAAAGTCAATATGGTTAAAGGCAATGCAATCAAAGTCAAAGTGGTCAAAGTCAACATAGTCAAGATCAAAGTCAAGATGCTTAGGGTCAAAGCGTTCAAAGTTCAGTTGTCAAGGTGCACAACTAGTGCACAATCAATTGTTCACAAAGGTTATATTTTGCAAAACGTTGGATGTAGGTTGCGAAGTGTCTTTCTGTATTTTCTCTAAGGTTCAAAGTGTTTTTAAAGTGTTTGGAAGTTCAATGTGAACCCTCCCTTAGGTACACATTTTAAGAATTGAAAGGAAAAATGTGAAGTCATGTGAAGAGGAAGCATACGAACAAGTGAAAGTATGGCCTCCCATTCAAAATTTTATTATTGTCCTAAAGTCACCACAGGACAAAAGAGGGATTCGTTGGCTGCCCACACTTGGAGATGTACGTGAACCGATACTCAACTCAAGGAAATGCTTTATTGTTGGGTAGACTAAGCAAGGTCAGAAGAGTCTACACTAGGAGATAGAAGAGAAAGAGACATACAGGGAGTGTGCGATGCAAAGAAGGAAGTGTAGAGTATGCAAGAAGTGTGACTTAGGTGTGTGGAGAGAAGTACTAAACCATGCAATCAAAGGCACAAGGTCCCATTGAAGCTCTATGCACGTCAACAGAAGGTGTCCATCCCTCCCCCTATTGGAAGCTTGAGTGCAAGGTGTGCACACATGCAAGCTCTTGGAGAAGGTGAAGGTTTGCTGTAGAGAAGGTCGACGACAATAAGAACCTTGGGTATTTTGTACCTTCGTTGATTATGAACTCTTTGGGATTTTGCACAAAGAGTATTTGGATTGTGTTGTACATCATTATTGTACTTCTTTCTCTTTATACTCAATCTACAAAAGTTTTCAGTGTCTATATCCTTTTTCTTATCCTTCCTCTTATCCTTCTTCTTCTCCTACAAACACTCAAGTACCTTTCTGCACAAGAATCCCCCAACAAAATGTGGCACAAATGGTGGGTCCACAAGGAGGCTTGATCATAGGAGAAGCAATTTGTAGAGTGTAGAAGAGTGCAAGGGTACCGACAATACTCTATTGGGATAAGAGTGTTGAGATATCAAGCTCAACATGTGATGATCGAGGATGACACATACCAGGTTTTCATTTCTCTGACATGTATAGTGGTCATACCGATATATGTCAGGGATACTTCATTGAGCTTTATTAGATTTATCTACCGAGAGTGATGGCACATTTGTTTCTTGCCAGCTCACTCATTCACGGATATTAGGTTTTTCCTTATGTACTGATCTTTATATATTGCACTTGTTGTATTCTTGTATTTTAGGTCATTCTTGTACATTCCTTTTATGTAATAGAAGAAGAAGAAGAAGATCATTCTTGCTTGCCTCAATCTGTGTGTGTGTGTGTGTGTGTGTTTCTCCTTGAGAGTGAGAGTGTGTGTGGGAGCTCTCTTCCTTATCTCCTTCCTCGTGACATGGTATCAGAGCCAGCGTGGCTGTAGAGAGCTCGTGGAGAAGGCGATGGTGAAGACTACGCGGCAAGGCGTGGAGAAAACGCGATTTCACAAACGGCCTCTATTTGCTACGAAAATCGCCGTGAAGGTAGAAGACCTCAAAATATTTTGTCAAATCGAAGTTTCGGAGCCATCTCGACCTCCATTTCGAGCTTGCAAGGTGGGGCCCATAGAAAAACCAAGTTAGTTTCATAAACTTTAACTTGCGTTGTGTTCGGCGACACTCATATATTCCAGATCCAGAATTTCAAGCGATTCCGTGTACTGTTGATACACAAAAACTGTGTTTTTCTGAGATCAAACTGTCACGTGATAGTGCGACAGTGTTCAGGCAGAAGTGCTGCTTGTAGTGTTTTGCAGTGTTGTGAATTGTTGCAAAAATGGCAAACACAGATGGAATGAGTTAGCTTATGAGCGATAAGCTGGACAAGAACAACTTCCATGCATGGAGATTCAGAATGACGAATTTCCTAATGGGAAAAGGCTACTGGAAGTATATCGAAGGAGAGAATGAAAATGCACCGCAGTTACCAAAAAGGAATGGGACTGCAGATCAGTTAAGAGCATATGAGGAATGGAATCAAGGAGCACAAAAGGTAATGTATTGGCTATCTGTTAGCATACAGGATAGCATGATTGGACACATACAGGATGCCAAGACTCCAAAAGAGGCTTGGAACAGCTTGGTCACCTTGTATGAGACTAATACAAAGGCACGAAAATTGCAACTCAAGAACGAGCTGCATACATTGGAAAAGAAGAGCATGACGGTAAGTGACTACACTCTTAAAATCAAAGGCATAAGTGAGTCACTTGCATCTATTGGCGTGAATGTAGATGATGATGATAAGGTGGAAGTGTGCCTTCGTGGTTTAGGAGCTCTGAATTTTGCTGATCTGGTATCTATGCTGATTATTGAAGAAAAGAATCTTGGTGAGGACTCAAACTCCCAAGGAAAGCCCACTTCTGAGCAGGTATTCTACTCTGGCAGAGGAAGAGGCAGAGGTAGAGGTTTTGGAAGTGGAAGAGGAAACAGTAACCAAGACCAAGGTCAACAATAGAATCATGCAGGAGGAAGAGGACAATTTCGAGGCAGGGGGAGCCAAAGAGGTCGCAGCAATTTCCAAAGAAATGATTCAGGTAATGATAGTAAAGGATGCTGGAATTGTGGTAAACCTGGACACTTTGAACGTGATTGTAGGTTAAAGAATCAAAATAACAGAAGGCAGCAAAACAACTATGCATCCACAAGTGTAGATGATTCTGAGAAGCTGTTTATGGTTCAACATCACATGATGAATACGATGTCTGCTGGTGTTTCAAAATCGAATGATAATGTCTGGTATGTTGATTGAGGTGCTTCAAATCACATGGCCAGTCATGCAGAGTGGTTTAGAAGTTTGCAGAAAATGCCAGTTCCTGGATATGTTGAAACAGGTGATGATACATCGCATCCTATTGAGCATACAGGAAACATAGCATTGTCTATGGAGGATAGGAAGGTAAAACATCTTGCTGATGTGTTGCATGTTCCAAATATAACAAAGAATCTGGTTTCTGTTGGACATTGAGGTGCATTATCATTATGTTAGGGAGAGGTTCTCTACTAGAGTGATCAATTTGGAACATTACATATTTTTTCCCAAAGGCTCTACATCTAGAGAAGTTTGAAGCTTTCTACAAAGTTTGGGCTCACTTCCTTTTGTGGATTGATCTCTTTCCACATAGCCAAACACTTCCTTATGCATGAGTGCCAATGCCATGTTCAACACATCACTCCTAGGGGGAATTTGTTGATATTTTCAATACTGATGTTTGTGAACACACTTAGGACTGTCGAGATACATTTTTTCTCTTTAGGTAGTTTTTTCCCTGACATGTATATATGCCTATAACTCTAATAGGATACTTATCTTTGTACTTTCACTTGGTAATACATTTAGTGTTGTGCATTGTGTTTAAAACATTTTCTTCTTCCTTATGCTATTCACATGCTTCTACATACTTAAAACTTTAACCATTGGTATCAAAGCATGTTGTTCCTTCATCTATGGTGTTATCAACACCCCTTTGGCCACAATCTTAGAATCACACAAATTTGGGTGAACATACTGTTGCTCTAGCACAATGGTGAGAACCACGTTAAGAAGCTTCACCTCCTTAATTGTCAATCCGTGGGAGAGGTAGGAGTGATATGAAGATCGTGAACGTGAGAAGATGTGAGAGTGAAGGTGAGAAGCACCAAGATGCACACACACATACACACACACAATGAAGAGACAAGCAAGACACAATGGAAGGTGGGAAATTAGCTCTATTACTCAAGAATACTCTTACAAGCTCAAAAGAACTCTAAACTCAAACAAGCTACAATGAATCAACCTCAAAAATGAGCTCTCTAGCTCTTTTTATAGTTTCTAGACTAGTTTTGACCGGTTTCACATCTAGTGACCGGCCTAGTTAAAAAATAGGTCCTAGAGGCTATTTGGAAGGGTAAACGATGTCTAAAAATAACGAAAATTGGTATGAGCATTCTACCTAAGCTCCTCAAGATCGAGGACTCCTTTGCTTGCACAAAATGGAGCTATGGATTACAAAATGTGGTTTTCTATGATACATATGTTACAATTAGTGATAACAATCACTGTTGAATGTTTGGAGAATTAATAAGAAATATATTTGTTTGAAAAATTGATCCTCCTGGCTCCCTGCTTTGTCTTCACATGCTTCCGTGGCGTCTGTGCCTCTGGCTACTTCCAACACCCCCCTCCCTCTCGCTTCTGTCGTCCCTGACAGAACCTTGTTGTGAGGTCTGCCGGATGTAATTCTGTAGGAGGTCTTGAGCGAGGGTGTGCTCTGATATACGAATACCTCGGGCTAGATCAGCCTCGAGTTTCTCCCAGTCGATAGGTTGTGGCTCGTCTGGTGGTGGGAGCTGATAATGTGTGGAGTACACCATTCGTTCACAGGCGAATAATTGCAATAAGTGTGTGGGTCTGCTTATAAATACCTCTGAATGGTACTCCCAAAAGCCGGTGGTGAACATTTCTTCGAATGTCTGCTTGTAACATGCCGGTAGATATTTGATCCTGCAGTGCGAGGCGTAACACACCCGTAGCGATGGCGTTGTGCTCATATCATAGACTAAATCAAAGTTGCCATGCTCGAAGCCCGGGGTGTTTACATGGGGAGCCTTGATGCGTCGGAAGACTTTAAAGACCATCTGCATCATGTCAAAGATTTTGACAGTCATGTGCGCGGCAATATCATCCATATGCTTTAACCTAGGGAGCCAGTGGCGGATCGTCGCCATCATGTAGCCTACTGTGGGTAACTCGATTGGTGGCCTGAAATAGGGATAGTTCAACCAGTCTTGGCACTGCTTATTGTTCTGTAGCTTAATAGCGAAGGCAGTCCAAGAGCGGCGTCGTGGTACTGGTCCCCAGCACGGGTTAAATTTTAAGTGCAGCGGCGCTTTTACCCACGTGCTCATCATCTCTGGATAATTTTGCAATAAATCTTTGCGCCAGTCTGGTTGAAGGATTTCACCTCTCTGCGCCCTTGGTGGCAAGTCCTCTGGCTCGAATTGAGTGGCATGCGTTGGTTTCATACCTGTTTCCTTCTCTATGGTTAGCTGGTATTCGGCCATTAACATGAAGTACGGTTTATATTGGAGCTCATGCCCAGATATGTATCGTCGCGGGGCCAATTGAGCAAAGAATGGTGACTGTAAAATTTTCTCTTCAATTATGGCCATGGCATGTAGCTGTGCCTCTATTCTGGCCGAGTGTGTCGTTCCGAGTTCTTCAACTGTCTTCATCCACGCGGGGGTAGGTAATTCGTAGGTCATCTGGCCTTCGGCCGTGACACGTCCGCCTGGGATGGGTATCGGTTCATATGCCTCTTCGAATGTCTCCTCCACCAGGATAGTGACGGTTTCTTCCTCAGCTGGTAGCTCAGGTGGGGAGTCTGGCCTTGGTGGTGCTTCATAGACAGCAATTCTAGATTCAAGATTTATTACCTGGGCTCGGAGTGCGTTGAGTTCCTCTAAAATTTCAGGGGCAGGGTCCACAGGTGCTTGTAATTCTGCTGCTACTTGTTCTTATTGTGTTGTTGGTTCTCTGAGCTGTAGCAGTTTGTGATCTTCCTTTAACTTTTGATGCTCTTCGTTCATACGATCATAGTCCTCGAGCAATCGCACGTGATCGTCTAGTAACATCCTCATCGATTCGGATGGGATAGCTTTGAATTTGCTCGGACTTAGTGGTTGGTCTGGATGGTCCAAAGCCGCTTCCAAGTTCTCTCTATTCTGCTCTTGGAGTCTCTGGTTCTCCTCTTTTGCTGCGGCTAGGTGTCTTCTTAGTAAGCCCATATTTCTAGTAAGCGTTGCATTGCGGACGGTCTGGGCTCTAAGTAGGTTATCCAAATCCGCGGTGGCCTCTTTGGTTTTCTCCTCACTTTCTAGTTCTAACTTGTGATAGGCCTCTCGTAAATCTTGGTATCGGCTGTTCAGTGAGGCGTTCTCAATTGATAACGAATTAAGCTGCGTTTGTAGTTCATTCGTTGTCTTCTGCAGCTGTTGATAGTTGGTGCCGAGTGATGCAACCTCATCGCGGACTTGCGTCATGCATGTGAACATGTGTTGAAATGCGGTGTCTATGGTGGGCGATAGTAGTAGTGAAGTGCTAAATGAGGATGCAGTGGGGGTAGATGCAGTGGGAATGGGAAATGGGGTTGGGACAGTGGATGCAGTGGTGATTGTGGAAAATTGTGACGTGCCTAAAGATGGGGGTGTTGTGAGTGGAGTGGGTGGTGGTGAGGTGGATGGTGATATGTCCATACCATTGGACGTGCTTAGTGTTGTGACTGTGAAAAGTGGTGTGATCGTGGGTGGTTGTGTAGGTGTGAATACGGGATTTACAAATGTAGAGTAGTTTACAGGGGGGATGGTTGGAGTGGCTTGGTGAAACGGGGAAATAGGGGTTATGGTAGGTTGGGGAGGTGAGACTGGTGAGAAGGTTAGTGGGGTTAGGAAGGGGAATGGGGGTCTTAGAGGTGGGGGAAACGCTGGGAAGGATGAAGGGGTGAAGGGGTTAACATATGGATGCGGAGGGTTGGGTGTGGGCATGGTGGTATGAATGGGTAAGGAAAAGGTTGTGGCTATGTTGCTTTGTACAGGTGTGGATGTGGGGGAAGCAGGTGGGTGTGCGGGGGATACAGGATGGGTTGGTGAGAGATGAGGTGAGAGGGGAGTAGAAGGGGTGGATGTTATTTCGAGGATAGTAGTGGTATGTACAACAGTGGTACGTGGTGGGGAATCTACGAGGATGGGTTCGGTGGTCAATGAACGTGCGGGGGCGAGGCGTGCCTCCCGGGCCTGTGCTGAAGATTGAGCGCCTGTTGGTACACGAATATACTCTCCGGGCTTTGAAAGTAGTCGCACTCGGCGGGGGTCAAACTGTGGTAGTTGCTTTCTTTGTAAAAACCTGAGTGCTTCATGGGAGCCTACTGATTTGACTAACTCTCTGAACCCTCTGATGTAGGCATCTTCGAATCCTCCGGAGATGAGTTCCTGTTCAATTAATGCCTGGCTCTCCTCTTCAGTTAACTTCTTTCGTGCCCAGACTTTCTCCATGGTACGATATAACTTCTTTATGGCCAGCGTGTACGCTGTGGCTTCGAAAGTCTCATCTTCATATGTGCTGGTGTCACCGTGTGTGTCGGTTGGTTGGCCTTGGCCCTCTGTCTGCTCGTCATGTGAGCCCTGGCTGGCTTCATCGTCGCCTTCCTCGTTGTCTGTTTCGGTTCTCTCTTCTTCAGAGCTCGACACAGCTTGTCCCTGTGGCAAATCTCGCGGCGTAGTAGGGTAGCTGGGACGTTCATATTCCTGGGAGAACAGTTGTGCTTCTGAATACTGGAATTCGTTTGAGAATGCATCAGGCATCTCAAAATCAAATGTCGTGTTTATGGGGTCGGCCTCCATATGTGGTATAGGGAAAGAAAACGCTTCCGCACCAATAGTGGTGGGAGCTTCTGCTATTGTGGTGGTGGGTTCTGGGGTGGCAGCTGCCTGAGGTGCGGCGGTACTAGTGGTGCCTTCCGTAACCACTGGTCTGGACAACCTGATGCGAATAGGTTGTACAGTGGGAGCCGCTTCTGTCTGTGGTCGCTCGGGAGAGGGTTGTGGTGATGGCGACTCTGGCACTTGAAGGCAAGGGATGGTGCCTCGCATGCGCTTACCTGCCCGTGTTCTACTGGGCTTCCTGGCTTTCTTCGTTGTGCCCTTGAATGCCTTCAGTTCTTCTCCTGTTAATGCACGCTCGATGGGCAAGTCATAAGCTAAGCACATATACACAATTCTAGTGAGTGCACAACATCCGTTAAGCACTTTTTTGCGTTCCCATCTGTGTTGTGCCAGATACATTTGATCTATGATCCAGCTTGCCAGATCAACAGTTTGAGGTCCCGTGCATGCCAAATACAATCCGAACCAGATTCGTTTATGGGGCATGGTAAATCTGTCCTGAGATGGGAATGCGAAATGTTGCATGCATATCCTTAGTGGCTTGGACAGCTCAGGTGTAATTGCCGAAATCTCCTCCCACTTCGTGACGTCCCCACGTTTCATCGGTTCTGGAATTAGTCTCTCTCGATCTGTGGGTGTGTGGGTGCCATGAATCTTGATGGCCGCTTTGATTAAATCCTTGGAGAGGTAAAATCTCTTGTAAGGTGGATCATCCACTAAAGAAGGCAATATGAAAGTTCCTGGGATGTCCTTATTCTCCGAGGCCAGCAATGTAGTGATTAAGTAATAGCACCTGTAAAAATCCGGTTTGGGCAGAGGATCACTGAAATACTCTGTGAAGCCTGCTCTGGCCCAAACATGAGTTAAATCCTGGGTGCTTTGTAGGGCTTCGAACTCTCTGGAGAAAAACTGGTACTTTCCCCACGTGCGGTCATCAAATGTCAGAGAGGATTCAAATATAAAGTCCGCGTCCGCAAGGGGTCCTGCAAGGCCCTGAAACCAATGAGAGTTCCTGTGTATCTTTTCGGTGTAGCCCATGGGTGGGTTGTCGATAGGCATGGGCCCTGGAAATCCCTGAAATTCCGGCGGTGGAGCAGTCGGGTGGGACTCTGCTCGTAGCACGTTGAGGGGCACAGCCGCTACACTGGGGCCTGCTCCAGATGTTCCTTCGTCGGTTTGCATGGTGACGGATGCGCTAATGAGAAAGATCTGCTACAAAAGATTAACACATTAGCATGGAAATTAATTATGATCCCATTAAAGTGAGACCGCAATCCCTTTCCATAACTGATGTGTAACCCGTGTAGCCAAGTGCTGTGATGTGATCGATGCAATGTTTCTTGCAGCACTAGTGCAGGTCTCTAGAGACCTATACGTTTCAGATCATGCATACATTTCTTGATGAGATGAGATTACGAATGATATGTGATGATGGTGTGTGAATTTATACAAGGTTTAAAGGTTAGTGATTTAGTACAAGGTTGTATGTTAGTCGGGGGGTAGTTAGACAATGGGTTAGGGGAAGACGGTTGGACATGTTTCGGTATCCATTTCCTAAGGATCTTGGAGTGGGTGGTGGGTTTCTGCTGAGGGGTCAAAGGTAGTATCGCGTGTGGTGGTGTTGAGGGATGGGAAGATTTGTGAGGGTTGTATGTTACATGGCTTATGGGTTGAGCTATGATACATGGTTTGGGTACCCAAATCTGCGTGGACGTGGGTCTATGGGTAAGGTACTTCTTGGCGATCCACATTTGTCGGATGCTCGGACCTGTAGAAGGAGGTCGAGGGGATGGTGGATATCGATTCTGTTTCTGTACTGCCCTTTTTTTGTCGATTTCTGCTTGGCTGGAGTTCTTTGGTGCTTTTTGTCCTTTTGGCACCCATATTTGTCTGGTGCCGCTTCCTTTGGGTGGCCTAAACTGCTTTCCTTGTTGTTTCCTCTGATACTGCAATCGGTCTGGGTTCCTTTGTCGTGGTTGACTCTGTTGTTGCTGGGGTTGAGAGGTCGGATGGACACTCTACTTTGGAAAAGAAGGGAGTTCCAACACTTGCGTGACCTGCCCATTAGGAAGTGATGCCTTATTTAACTTTAATCTAGGCCAGTCCGCAACAAGTTTGGAAGGATGAGCACCGTAGGGTGTCGTGCTCATTTGGCCGCTGATGCAACCCACCTGACCTCTTATTGTGCCCATCTGCCCGCTGATTGTGCCCATCTGCCCTTGCAGTTGGGTAACTGTCTCTTCTAGTTTGCAGGAAGTCCCAGGGAAGATCTTCTGTCGTCCTTCTGATTGACAATTGTCCATAGCCAAGCCCGAGTGGGTTGGTGTAGACGTAACGTGACTGGTCTGTTTAAAGATCTTCCGGTCTTCCCTCGCATGTGTTTCATAGGGTCTAGGGTTACAAACCTCAGTCGGAATGCCGTTAGGGAAGTCAAGCGGTATCACTCGCTTCTGCTCGAAGGTACCAATCTGTAAGGAGCCTTGCCTAAGATTTAGGTCCACTGAGTGATCGTATAGCCAATCTTGGCCAAGGATTAGGGGTTCTATCAGGTCGTCATCATGGAACACTAATAGCTTCGCTGTCATGGTCACATCCTTAACGAGGATAGGAAGGTCCACCTCACCCATGCAAGGGGTTTCCATGCCTCCTAGGCCTATGAGGTATGCCTCAATTGGCCGCATTTCTATTCCTGAAGCCTTATAGTGGGACCATCTAATCGCACTAGTCGCAGCACCTGAGTCAATCAAAGCCCTGAGTTCTTGGCTATGGTTACCGTGCGCTAGCCTTACTGTAATGAATGGTCTCCTGTCCACTATGCTAGGATGAGTGGTTGACTTTACTTGACACATGGCCATGGGATATCTGGGTGATGTTTCCAGATGGTTATAATGTTCTCTCCCTAGTCCTTGTCTTCTTAGCTTCATGCGCTTAATGCGTTCTATGGCTTCTGCCTGAGCTTCCGCTCGTATTCTATTTTCTTCCTCCTTACGCTTCTTTGCCAATGTGAGTCGTCTAAGCATATCCTCAGTAAGAGGTTCCTGATATAGCTTGACTCTACAGCCACTAATGTAACTAGGCATTATATCTCCTTCTAAGGTGGCTAACTGTACTGCTCCACTAGTCGAAAGTCTGTTAATGATCATAGGTCCATAACCTCGCTTTTCTAACTTCCGTGCGTGCTGTTTCAGCGTATACACTAGAACTAAATCTCCTTCTTTTAGGCCTTTATCTTTCACATGTGCATCAAAATATGCTTTCTGTCGCTTCTTCGCTGCGTATATTCCTGCTGCTGCTTTCAGCCTGGTTTCTCCTAATCGTTCCAAGTCCATTATTCTCGCTGATAATTCATGGCCGGTCCACTGATGTTCTTGTGCAACCTTAAGGGTCGCTATCAAGAAGTCCAAAGGAAGCACTGCATTCTGGCCAAAAACCATCTGAAAGGGAGTTGCATTGAGTACGGTCTTGTAGGCCACTCGATATGCCCAAACAGCATGGTGTAACTGTTTGTCCCAATCTGAACGTTTATTGTTCACGAGTTTCGTCAGTACGGTACAAAGTATCTTGTTAGTGCTTTCAGCCTGACCATTGGCCTGAGGATGATATGGTGCAGATTTC
Source organism: Ceratopteris richardii (assembly GCA_020310875.1). Classification (NCBI taxonomy): domain Eukaryota; kingdom Viridiplantae; phylum Streptophyta; class Polypodiopsida; order Polypodiales; family Pteridaceae; genus Ceratopteris; species Ceratopteris richardii. The sequence continues at coordinate 162,462,677 of CM035429.1, read as the reverse complement.
TTGTGAATCACCATAAAATCCTGTAACAAATATTCAATGACTTGGTTTAGAAAGTGAGTGCCTCGATCGCTCACTAACTCTATAGGCAGTCCATATCTTGTAAAGACATTTTCAAATAAGAATTTTGCAGTCGTGTGAGCATCATTCTTTTTTGTGGCTTTCGCCTCTACCCATTTCGTAAGATAATCGGTGACAACAATAATGTATTCCGCATGTGTACCTTTTGCAGGGGGGTTAATGGGTCCTACAAAGTCTATACCCCACTTCGAAAATGCACGTCCGCCCATCATGGGTTTCAATGGCATTTCATCTCTGCGAGTAGGAAACTGAGTTCTTTGGCACACATCACATCTCTTTACATAGGTATGAGCATCCATGTGAAGAGTGGGCCACCATAATCCTGCAAAGAGAATGGCTTTGATTATCCTATCTGGTCCAAAATGACCTCCTGCAACACCTTGGTGTGCAGTCTCTAGTATGCTCAGATAATCGCTTTCATGAACACACTGTCTCAAATATCCATCTCGTCCTCTTTTGTATAGATTATCACCAATAAGTGAGTAGTCTTGAGCTTCCTGCTCTAGACTACGTTGTCGAGCTAAGGTCATTCCTTGAGGGAATGTGTTCGTCCTCAAGTATGTCACTACAGGTTCACTCCAGTCTGGTGTGAGAGACACGTGATACAATGTGGCATGCTCTAGTGGTGGTCTTTCACAACACACCTGGCATTCTTTACACATCTTGTAGACATCTGTTTCCATCGTAGGCCAATATACTCCTAATCTATGCAGAGTCTGTAATGTCCGATGTTTTGAATGATGTTGCTTTAGTGCACCTATGTGTGCTAATTGCAACCAATTCGCATGCTCTGATTCATCTATACAACAAGCAAGAATCTTTTGATTAGCCTGTTTATATATGCTTCCTGCCATTATTTGGTATCTCTGAGACTTGGTAATCTCTCCTTCTTTGATCTTTATCCTAGGATTCTTGGGTCCGTATGTCAGAATAGGGACTATAGGCTTAGCCCATTCTGGTGCTATCTCAAGGTTAAACAAGTATGCATCTGGTAGATCATCCACTACTCCTTGAGGAGCTTCTCCTGAGGTTAATCTTGAAAGGTGGTCGGCTCTAAGATGCGTCTTTCCTTTCCTGACTACCACTTCAAAATCATACTCCATGAGTAATAGAAACCATCGTATCAATCGTCCTGTGTTGCATGGTTTGTTGACTAAATATAATAGGGCTTGGTGATCTGTAAAGAACTTGAATTTGTTGGCCAACAAGTAGTGCCTAAACTTCTTTACTGCGTAGATCATCCCTAATCCTTCTCGTTCCGTCGTGGTGTAATTTCTTTCTGCTGCGTTCAATTGTCTGCTCGCGTAAGCTATGGGGAGATCTATATTACCTTCATTCGTGGGTTGTGCTAACACACATCCTATGGCATAATTGGATGCATCCACATGTACATGGAATGGCTCACTCCAATCTGGGGTAGTCAGTATAGGTGCTGAGCACAAGCGTCGTTTAAGTTCATTGAATGAATTTTCACATTCTTCTGTCCATTCAAAATTGGTTAAAAGAGAGTACAAAGGCTTGGCTATGATTGCATACATGTGTATGAATCTCCTATAATAACCGCAATGGCCCATAAATGCCTGTACCTCTTTCACATTAGTTGGTCTAGGTAATTCTGCAATTACCTTCACCTTTTCTTCGTCCGTAGAGATTCCATTTTTTGACACAATGTGTCCTAGAATTTTGCCTTGTCTAACCATGAAAACGCATTTTTCTGGGTTCAAACAAACCTGATATTCTCGACATTTGTCAAATATTTGTCTTAACTCTGGGATATGTGTCTGCCTTACATTTGAATGAGCACATAAGTCATCGACATAAACTTCCAAGCTCTTGCGTAAGAATTCCTTAAAAACATGACACATGAGTCGCTGGAAAGTGGCGGGTGCATTTGTTAAGCCAAATGGCATTACACGAAATGCAAATATGCCCCATTCAGTGGCAAAAGCCGTCTTGTGTTGGTCCTCTGGAGCAATGGCTACTTGGTTATAGCCTGAGAATCCATCAAGAAAGCTGTAAACTTCCTTGGCCGCAACTCTTTCCAATAGATGTTCCGTGATAGGAAGAGGATAGCTATCTCTAATCGTGGCGGCATTAACTTTTTTAAGGTTAATACACACACGCAATTTTCCATTCTTCTTGGGCACAACCACAATGGGGGATACCCATTCGGTATGCTCAATTTCGTAAATGAATCCTGCTTCTATCAAGCGATCTATCTCCTCTTTAATCTTCGCAGCGTAATTATCATTATACGTGTAAGGTTTTTGTTTTGTCGGTTTTGCATCTGGAGTCATAGGGATTCTATGAGAACATATATCTGGATCTACTCCTTTCAAATCTTTGTAACTCCAAGCAAAAACATCTCTATATTCGCGCAATAGGGCAACTAGCTCTTCTTCTTCTTCAGTCGTCAAATCATGCCCTATGAATGTACATTTTTCTTCTCCTCCTTCTATGGCAACTATTATTTTCTTGGTTTTCTCTCGGTTATCATATACTTGTCCGTCACTCGCCTTTCTATTGGGCATTCGTACCATAATCCTTCTATCTTCGATTTCATATTTCTTGAAGTTCTCGGGTACTTCAAACAAAGATTCTTCTTTTTCCGTCATGGTTTCTTTCTTCTTTCTTTTCTTGCCTTCACTCTTGGTAGTCACTTCCGTGGCTAATCTCACTTCATTCATAATTTCCTCGTGTCTCTGAGTGTGAGTCTCTACTTCGTAGAAATATTCTTCCTCTGATGCAAAGGGTGGGTCCATGATAATTGATTCTAGATCAAAATCGCTTGCGTCCTCAAATGCATCAGTGTTCGGTTCACACTCCTCTAAGATTGCATCGCCCCTGATTGGCTCTATCGTGAAAACTGAAATGTCATAACCATCCTCGTCACAGTGGGGTGTCCATTGTTCTTCATTGATGGCTACGTCCATGGTTGCTAGTATTTCTGCCCAATCATGGGGTTCAAATTCTTCGTCTGGGAATACTACAGGTGCGTAGGCTGGATCTTGAAGGGTTCGTGGATGTTGTTCTGCACCTAAGGTCCTTGCTTCTAATCGTTCTTCCTCTTGTTTGGCTACTTTACACATCCATAAGTGGGTATCCTCATGCAACCAAGAAGGGTCTGATTCTAATGAGTGCACGGATTCCGTCTCTGCTGGTGTCTTATGGATGGTATTCCATTGTATTGGGGGTACATCTCTGTGTGAATAGTCTTTAAGGTTGACTTTGGTAGTCACTCCTAAATGTTGCAAGTACAAAGAATTAGTTCCCCAGTCTTGTACAATTTGCAACTGACGCATGAATGGTCGTCCCAATATCATCTCATATGCATGATTTTTCGCGAAGTCACAAATGGCAAAAGTATGCTCAAATTCTACACCACAAGTGGTGAGAGATATGCCTTCTAGTAAGCCTAATGGTTTTTCTATGTGTCCATCAACCATTTGTAGTTTCATCCTGGTGGGTCTGAGGGCTGGCTTACCCCAACGTTTCCATAAAGCGGTAGTAGCGATGGCTACTCCGGCTCCTGAATCTAAGATGGCTTTCGTGGTGTAGCCCTGATGGGTTATTGGAAGATATGTGTTACCTTCCTCTCCTTCGCTTACGTCTCCAATCTTTTCCACGGGTATCTCTGGTACCTTCTTATGTGATCCTATTTGAGAGGGTGTGGTGGCTAGCTCAGGGAATTGATTTGCTACGTGCTTCCACAATTCTGGTTTTAACTTTAACAATTCCTCTAGAGTGAGATTACACTGTACTTTCGTGTTCTTGATCACTTCCGTATTTCTAGGGATCACTGATTCTTCATTCCTCACTATTATCGTGGGTGCTCTCATACTAATAGACTTTGCTTCCCAAGGTCCTGTGAACTGAGGTAATTCTTGTAAAGAATTAGATTCAAATCCTGTGGGTTCACTCAGTCGTTCCACCTCTACATCATCATATATAGAGGGGATGTCTTGGGGAAATTGTTCCTGCAAGTCGTTTATTTCTTGAATAGGAGGATGAGTTCCTTGTTCTTTTCTCCATTTCTCTTCTTGTATTTCTCTTAAAAATTCATGCGAGTACCTATGTATGGAAGACAAGTTGTCTTGACTCTCTGTATTGGGCACTTGAGACAGGGATGGTGCATTCCTTTCCTGTGTCTCTGGGACAATAGGGTTCCTAGACTGATCCTTTTTCTCTTTGCTTTCAATCAAGTGTTCTAGCCTCTCCATTAGTCCTTGAAAGTGTAGTTCCGGTTTTGCCATGTTATTCCAATTAAGATATCTAGAGGCTTCAAACAAAGCTTGTGCTAACTCTACCATCTTCATGCAAAGTTTAGTTCTTTCTATTTCTAGATCAGCTCGAGGGTAGTTTTTACTCATTTCCGTTACTTGAGGTCCCTCTTTTATTCTAGCCTGATATGCACGAAACATCATGTCTAAATCTTCCGGTATGGGTTCCGCTAAAACTGATCCTGATTTTTGAGCTCGGATTTCTTGGTTTAATTCTTGTGAAGTCAATTCTTGTATTTTGGCTCTAGATTCCTTTAAACTTCCTTCCAACTCACTTATCTTTTTACTCCATTTTCTCTTTATTCTTTCTCTGGAATCTTTCCAAGATTTTGTCTTTTTACTGCTAGATTCTGCAACTTCACTAGTTCCTGCTACTTTCTCTTGATTAAGTTGTTGGTTTTGTAAGAGCGCCTGGGCTCTGGTTATAGCTTGGATAGGCACATATGTAGGGTTGGATCCATCTGCGTTGTTTACAATACCTATCACGTTGATCGGTGTCACATTTGAAGTGTTAACTGGGTTCTTAGGACAATCTTTGATTATGTGCGCTTTGCCACAATCGACACAAAAGCCTTGTATGTTATAGTACTGTGATTGCCTTGCTATTGGGGGATGTGGACAATCCTTAATGAAGTGATCTCCTTGGCACCTAAAGCATGGTCCTCTAGGGCCCTGTGGTCTCTGTTGTCTCAATTGGGGCCGTGGGTTTGGGTTTGCGTACATCACATTAGTATAATCTGGCTCCCAACTAGGTTCCATTGGTGGACTATCATAATGATATGTCTCCACATGCTCTGGTGACTCCGTGTAATAAGCGGGTGGACTAGTTACATGAGTAGAGTCAAAACTGTTTGAGTTCGGGTCACTTTCTGTGATCAGGGGTGAAGAAGGCACTAAGGCCCTACTTAGGTTCTCTTCTGCAGCCGCATATTTGACTGAGATGACATTCGCTGGTGGGGGTGGCTGCTGAGCTAAGACGGGTTGAGGTCTCTGTTGAGCCTGGTATGGGTAGTTTTGAAGAGGCCTATAGTAATAAGGCTGAGCATTGTATTGGCCTTGATACCTACCTGGCTGCTGGTATGTTTGCGGGTAGTTCTGTCTCACGGTTTGTTTGTTGTATGGGCAGTCCTGAGCTGTATGATTTGTGTATCTTCTCTCAATTGTGCAATATTGGCCACTAGGGTTGGCGTGAGGTTGAGGTGCATTGGGGCACATGTTTGCCAAATGATTTCCACCACAAGCGTAACAACGTACATTTGTAGGTAGCTTGGGCACCTGTTTACTAGAAACTCCTAGTTTTTGGGCCACTTTTTCTGCTAGGTCCTCTATCGAATTAGACAATTTTGTGGATGCTAGAGAAGAACAATCTGAGTCTTTATAGACCTTTGAGAGTTCTAATTCATCTCCTAGGTTGTCCTCGATGTCTATACATATTCTTACACACTCCTCTAGCGTTCTGGGTTCTTTTAGGTACACATAGGAGCGTAGTTTAGCGCTCAACAAGCCATCTAAAAACAAAGACACTTGCTTAGCTTGTGAGGGTAGCTCTTGCATTGGACATCGTTCGACATATTGTCTGAACCTACGTCCTGCCAGTCTTACTGTTTCTTGAGGGGTTTGTTTAAAGCTATGAATCAACGAAGACGTGTCATGCCTAATCCCACTTTTAGAGAATTCAGTGATGAATGACTCTAAAAAGTGATGGATGTCTCTAAATTGCCTTTGTTGCAGTGGTTGGAACCAAGTTAAAGCGGTATTCTTTAACGTTAGCCCAAATGCATTGTATTGCGTGAACATGTCCTCAACTTGTTCTGCCCTCAGTACTTGCTTGAATTCTGCGACGTGGTCATAGGGATCTCCTGTCCCATCAAAGTAATTTTTCATTGATTTTACTAATTGTGTGGGTCTCAATACTCTGGTGTGTTCACGTGGCCTAGGTAGAGGAAAATCATCTCTACCACCTAGTATTCCATGATCTCTTTGTCTATCCGCTCTATTAGTGTCCGTGGTTGTTCTATCTCTCCCTATGGGGTGATTAAAGCTTACTTCCGGTCTCTCTTTATTTCCTTCTCTTTGATGTCCATGGGCTGAGGATGTTCCTGCCCCTTGTTGATTTGCATTCATGTTTGTTCTGGATGGAGGGAATATCAATTCACCTCTCCAAGTGTAGGTGTTTTTAGCGCGCTCAGGCACCACAAAGACTCTTTCTGAAGTCTCATCCAGGTATACAACCTTTCCAGGTGTATCTGGGTCCTTGAATTCATAGATTGTAATGATGCCTATCTCACCAGGGTGTTCCTTTCTATACCTCCAAAAGGCTTCATCTGTCTCTTTATTTACAAACAACTCGGTGCTCCTGTTATCTTGAGGGATCCACTCTGGGATGAGTACTCTCGTTAATACAGATTTCCCTCTCGGTGTTCTGGGCTCTCCTAACGGTTCTTTTCCTTGAAATTTCACTTCCGTCTCTAATTGGATTGTGCCAAACTCATTAGTATCGTTTGGCTGCGTACTTAGGATGTACATGGTTCCTTCTTTGTCTATGTAAGCGTCTCTCTCAAATTTCACCACTGGTCTTTCCAATCCAATGGGTTGATCAGGGTTGTGCAGTTGCACCACTTGCCTTTGCAACCCATCCTCATAGATGCGAGCACCTAGTCGGTTGGTTCGGAGAAACTCTAGCTGCGTTCTATAGGGCCCTTCTGGCTTTTCTAGGTATGCTACATGAGACCCTCCTTCCGGTCTATCTGCGCTAAATGCCATTTCTGATTCGCTAGTCTCTGAACTCAACTCGTAGGGATAACTACTATTCAATTGCTGAGCCCAAGATCGAGCTGTGGTTCTTACACTAGCCTCTGATGATCTAAGGCTTCTTCTGTCCGACTTACCTATATGTTTGCCCGATCTAAGGTTCATTAATTTTCTTCCTTGCTCACTCAATTACACACTTAGATCGTCAATGGTCCTTTGTTATTATTATTCTCTTGATTCTTTTTAATTTTTCTTTGGATTCTTGTCTTAATATATGCGTCAGGAATTCGACTTTCGTTATGATTTTTGAGTTCTCGTTCCGTCAGACTTATGTTCTTTTCTTTAGGTTTTCGTCACACACACCTTTACTTGTAGTCTTAAACTTGAAAGAATTAAGTATCTTGAACTTGAGGCGTTCCTATCGTCTTTAATCCACAACTACCGTTTAGCCTAAGCTAAGAATTGACTGAGGGGGTTGAGTAATCTTCCAACCTCGAGTCGGCTTTTCTGTTGCTCTGATGCCCTGTTGCCCAAGAAGCCGTGCTTCCCAAGCTCTGCTGTCTTCACTGCCTTGCTTGCTTGCCTTTGATTGCCTTTGCTAGACCTGGAAAAATTCGAATATTAGACCAATTCACAAGATGATCAAACACTTGAGTATATTCACCTTTTTAATTCCTTCCCTTTTTGCCCAAAATTTCAAGACTTGCCCCCTGGCTTCCTAGTCCCAAACTAGGTGAACCTCAAAATGGCTTATCCAAAAATAGATGTATTCTTTATGAAAAAAACAGTTGAGGTCACGTAGTACTCGTCGCAAGCTTTCTAACGAGCTATTAAGCTCAAAAAACGGACTTCGGATGAAAAAGTTATGAGCGTTCAGGCCCTGGGGGGTAAAAACTGACAGTCAAGTTTTCCTTCAAATATGAGCTAAGGGGTCTCCTATGAGTCTAATGGTCCAAAAATTTTTCAAAAATACCCTCAAAATTGGTCAAAAATTGAAGTCCAAAATTCGCGATGGAGGTGCACAATCGCGATGGTCTGGGACCGTCGCGATGGTCCAAGCGAACCGTCGCGATGGCGTGGGATTTGGACAATCGCGATGGCCCGAAAAGGTGAACCGTCGCGATGGCTCGAATTGAACGATCGCGATGGCGTGAGGTCGAACCGTCGCGATGGCCCGAAGTGAACGATCGCGATGGCGTGGAAATGGACCGTCGCGATGGTCCGAAAAATGAACCGTCGCGATGGCGTGATCAGGCGGACAATCGCGATGGCGCGGTCAACGGTCAACGGTGGGCAATCGCGATGGTCCGAAATGAACCGTCGCGATGGTCCGCGATGCGATGGCTTGAGCCAATCGCGATGGTCCGATTTTGGGCTGTCGCGATGGTCCAAAAAATGAACCGTCGCGATGGCCTATCGTGACACGTGGCACTGTCGTGGCGATGGCATAAGCCAATCGCGATGGTCCGGGGTCAGCTGAACCGTCGCGATGGTCCGAAAATGCGAACCGTCGCGATGGTCCGGCCGAGCCGTCGCGATGGCGTGAGCCTATCGCGATGGTGCGACACAATCGCGATGGTCCGAGCCAATCGCGATGGTCCACCAAGCAACAAATTTTGGAAATGCAACTATGGTGCCGTGTGTGCGCAAGGATCGCCTACCTCGTGGTGTGGTCGCCTACCTCAAAATCCGAAAATTGCAGACCATCGCGATGGTCCGCCACACTCGGAAATCTCTGACAGGAAGTACATTTTTTACCTTTTGGAAGCTTTCCTGATGCTCCGAAGCTCTGTACCTGCAAGAAAACTCAAGAAAACACAAGCACAAACAAGCGCAAAAACTCTCTCTCGCTCTCTCGCATGCACAAATGAGGGGAAATGAGGTGAATGGGAGGATATGGTGAATTTTCTAATTTTTTTGGAGATGAAGATGATGATGCGATGATGAATATGGAGTATGGGGAAGGTGAAAAACACTAAAAACTAAGTAAAAACAACAACAAAAATTGAAATTTTTACCTTCCAACGCCACTTCTTGCTATACTCTTACCATCACACATTCGTCCTAGACTCGATCCCCGGCAACGGCGCCAAATTTGGTGTTGCTCTAGCACAATGGTGAGAACCACGTTAAGAAGCTTCACCTCCTTAATTGTCAATCCGTGGGAGAGGTAGGAGTGATATGAAGATCGTGAACGTGAGAAGATGTGAGAGTGAAGGTGAGAAGCACCAAGATGCACACACACATACACACACACAATGAAGAGACAAGCAAGACACAATGGAAGGTGGGAAATTAGCTCTATTACTCAAGAATACTCTTACAAGCTCAAAAGAACTCTAAACTCAAACAAGCTACAATGAATCAACCTCAAAAATGAGCTCTCTAGCTCGTTTTATAGTTTCTAGACTAGTTTTGACTGGTTTCACATCTAGTGACCGGCCTAGTTAAAAAATAGGTCCTAGAGGCTATTTGGAAGGGTAAACGATGTCTAAAAATAACGAAAATTGATATGAGCATTCTACCTAAGCTCCTCAAGCTCGAGGACTCCTCTGCTTGCACAAAATGGAGCTATGGATTACAAAATGTGGTTTTCTATGATACATATGTTACAATTAGTGATAACAATCACTGTTGAATGTTTGGAGAATTAATAAGAAATATATTTGTTTGAAAAATTGATCCTCCTGGCTCCCTGCTTTGTCTTCACATGCTTCCGTGGCGTCTGTGCCTCTGGCTACTTCCAACACATACTCAAGGTGATTAGGAATTCAAAACATATTGGCTATCGAGAACAAGTTGGATCATACCAATAACCAATTGCATCATGTGTAAGTCTCAAAAGGGCCTAGGAATATTATGCAATGTGTTGAAAAATGACCTATTACGCGTGCAAACATAGTTATTGAATGTGATGAAGATGGCATTGAAGATGATGATCTTCAAATTCTTATTCATGTTCTAATTCCCGCTACACCTAATACGGAGCAACTTTTTTGGGATGGCAAAGATGCTCAAGCACATGCATTGATAACTTTTTTTGTCAAATGTGAAATTATCCCTCATATTCACTCTTGCAAAATAGCAAAGGATGCTTCAGATACACTTAGTGATTTGTACCAAGAAAGAAATAAGGCTCATGTTACTTACCTCCAAAAACAATTGGAGAGTGAACATACAAATGGAGGAGATTCTATGGACAATTTTTTAACAAAGATCAAAGATTTGAAGGAGCACATGATTTTCATTGATGAAGTCTTGCTAGAGAGTTTTACTTGTGTAGACTATTGTGAGTGTTAAGCAAGAAATTGACTAAAATCAAGACATATACCCTTCCCCCCCTCAAGCAAAATGGAGGGTACCCTTATACATGCTGATAGATTTTCAACCAAAACCAAAAACTCTTCGAAGAATGTGAACACTTCAAGACTTTTTTTGAATGGACACACCATTGCATGCCTAGAAAAATCATCAATCAAATTCATGAGGAAAGGTAGTTCCCAAAAGAAGGTGTCTACATAGGACCAGAGTCATCATTGTGAACAAGCTTCAATTCTGAGTAACTCAAACTGAACCATCCTTTGGGAAGGAGGAACACTACATTTTTCCCAAAATACAACCTTCACAAATATGTGTACAAGCCTCAAGTTTGGATAGAGAGGACCATTTGAGATTTTTGCAAGCATAGGAAACTAGAATAATTCACATACCAAAGCATGCATGCCAAATCTTTGTATCTCACAAAGCCTAGGAATCTTGAACTACTCATGCTAGATAATTCAAAACTTTTTCATGATCTACGAGACTATACAACCCATGACACAAAATGTCCGAAGCAATAATAATATCTCCATTCGACATAAAATGAATTGTAAATCTATAATGAAGAAATTTCACAACCAAGGTGATCGTGGATAATGCTTAAAGTGATAATAGATTTTTCTTAATCTCTTGCATAAATAAAGAATTTGAAAATTTTAAAGAACTATGTTCAGTAGTAGTCAGAATGATATTACCAACTCACATGATAAGAGAAGAGTTGTTGGTGCATGTAATACTATTCCCTATAGGGCTAGACTCAACTAAACTCAAGAAACTACAATATGAGGTAATGTGTTTGGTTGCCACACTATCAAAGTACCAACCACCTACATCTAGTGTAGACATACATTGTTCATGAGAAGATGCATCATTACTGAACACTATAGTAAAAGCCCATTCTTCATTCTGCACAAGATAAGGAGAATTTGTTTTGGGTGTAGAGGCCTATATAATGATTGTTTCGGCCTCTTTTTTTTCTTTGCCTCCTTTATAGCTAGTTTTGGATAGCTCTTTATGACAATTATTTCCCTTAGAGTATTTGCAAAATAATTTATACTTTTCCATTTTCTTATCATCTTTGTACTCCTTTTTTGATTGTGCACAATTAGTAGATTTATGCTTCCTAGTATATGAACTCCATTTACCTTTGCCCTTTTGACTAGCTAAGAAATCTTCATATGTACATGCATGAAGGACCTGTTCTGCATGGAGTGACCTTCCTGCAACAAACAAGAGACTAACTCCTCAAATGTTAAGGCATTTGTATTGCCTTTCATCATCAACTGAAGAGCAAAAAAAAAACTATGTAGAGTGTATTATACACCTCAATAGAACTATGTGTTGGACATATGTACTTAATAGGTGTGCGACCAAAGCACTCCGCTTTTTCACTCATAAGAGGATTGGCCTCGTCAGAAGCCATCTCTTGCTCCTCTGCACGTTTTTTGTTGTTTGGCATATGCATTTGTGCTTAAAGAACAACGCATTAAATTGGATGATAAAGCAATGAAAAGTATTTTTGTTGGGTACAGTTTTGAAAGCAAAGGCAAAGGCTATCATTTGTATCATCCACTCACTAAACATATTTTGGTTAGTCATGATGTTTTTATGGCAGATGCAAGTCAACCATTACTTTCATATACTAAGAAGACATGAGTTAGCTCCAAAGATGTGTATGCCACTTTGTTGCCTCTTTTTACAGGTGGATAGTCAATTAAAGGTCAAAACAAGGTAATGTTTCATCCTTTACAAGTTTCACATGATGATGCCAATCATTCCATTTCTAATGCAGATTTACATGATGCACTTGATGATGAGAGGGTTTTTATAGAGGGGGGAAAACTATGGCTAAATGGCTAGTATAAATGTTGGGACATAGCAAATTAGATTTCCCTTTCTCCTATCATACTTGTTCAAGCTCTCATAGTGCTTCTTTTGCATTAGATTGCTATGCTATGCCTGCCTCTAGCCTATGTAATTAAAAGGAGCGTGTTTTGTTTGATGAAGCATCAAGTTCTAAAAGTTGGACGGCTACTATGCAACCAAAATATGATGCTATTATGAAGAATGGTACCTGGTCTTTGTGTGATTATTCCTCCTAGGAAAAAGTGAATTATTTTGACAACAATGCACCACAGTATGCTCCGCTTGTCAAGAGCTCCATGATGATATCCTCGGAGTAGAAAACCGAGCTCCACGCACCACACACGATACTCTGCAGAAAGGCTACACAATACAAAAGAAAACACAGTACACAGGGATCATGAGCAGAGAGTTCTTAGGTGCTACAAATGCGGTGGAATATATAGTCTATGCCTAACTAGGCCACTATATGTTTTATTAAAGATTATATACAAAAGTGTCGGGTGTCCATTTGGCCTTTCACATGGACACTAATGGTAACAATCTCCCACTAAAGGCCAATATAGCCAAAGTAAATATGGGAGAAAAATGAAGAATGATAAAGAATAAGTGATTTTAAGTATATAAACTATACCTCCCATGTGATGGGCATGTTACAATGTATACAAGTGATTGTGTAAGATCATGAATCAAGTGACCCCCATCAAGTGATAATAGTGTCAAAAGCTATCCTATGGTTGAGATTTATTCAAACCATTTACAAAATTATCTTGAGTATGAGCCTTCTCAAGAGTAATGCACTTAGTGGCTAACAAATCTCTAATGAAGTGATACCTCACCTCATCATGATTGGTCTTTGCATGATACTTCAAATTCTTAGCTAAAGCAATGGCACTCAGACTATCACTAAGCAAATGAGGTACATGATGAGGTAGACCCATATCACAAGCAAGACAAGAAAGCCACAATGCTTCCTTAAATGCCTCACATGCTCCAACATACTCTGCTTTTGTGGTGGAAACAACTGTACATTCTTGAAGATGAAATCTCCAAGAAATAGCACCTCCAACAAAATGAAAAATGTACTTTGATGTAGACTTGTGATTTTCTACACAACCAGCATAGTCACAATCTTTGCAACCAATAATGGATTCTTTTCCTCTACCTAAGCATAGAGACGTGTCCTTAGTGACACTGAGATATCTCAAAATAATCTTGACTGCTTCCCAATGTTCTTGCTAGGATTAGACATATATCTGCCCAGAACTCCCACTACAAATGCAATGTGTAGTCTCATAGCTACCATAGCATACATGAAGCTCCCAACAGAAGACTGGTAAGGATTTTTGGTCATGAATTCCTTTTCCTCATCTGATTTCGGGCAATCATCCTTTCTGAATTTCACATATGTGGGTAAAGCTGTACTCAATGTGTTTCCACTCTGCATATTGAAGCTCTAGAGTACATTGGATATGTACTCACTTTGAGAGAAGTATATGCATCTTTTACTCCTATCACCTATAATGCACATGCCAAGAATATGTTTGGCATCCCCCAAATCCTTCATATCGAATGTCTGACTCAACTTCTTTTTGAGAATTGACTAGTCATAAGAGTACTTCCTAGCAATCAACATATTATGGACATAAATTATCAAGAATATCAAGTTTCCATTTGAACATCTCTTTGTGTAGAGACAATGATCCTCATTGCTACAAGAATATCCTTGAGACTTCATAATGTTGGAACAATTACATGGCAAGTCTAAGTATTGGCTTGAGCCTTCAAATGTCATAGAAACTTATTAAAGATATGAGAAGTTCACTTATGAACTCACCGTTGTAAACCTTTGAGCACAATCACTAAGAATGAGGAAACGTGATTTAGGTGAGCAAGATTTCAAATTCAAATCTTGGCTCCAATCCTCACTATATATACATATGATTCAGTCACAGATTAGGCATACACATTAGCAAATCTTCTTGCCATATCAGAGTGTGATCTCAAGGCACACACATGTACCCATATGTCTGTTGTAATTTCGATTAAATATCCATCTGATTTCATGATCATTTGTGACCATAACTTCATGTCTATGTGAGTGAACTGTTCACTATCATAAATCTCACTTTTTTCAGTCATATTGCGGAGATAATTCCCTTGAGCATGGTGCATCATTTTTAGTGATTTGACTTGGTAATGTTAGCTCTCTAAGCCTATTACAAATTGCCAAATTTTTGTTGTATTTGAATATCGCAATCATGAGAAATATTTGTTAGAAGTCGCCTATGTCTCTGCTTCTTTTGTCTCCTAAAATATCGGGATTACCTGTGTGACTTGTTAAACTAATTTCTCTAGTATAGTCAATCATTTTTTATGAAATAACTCCTAATAGGTTTCTTTTCTTTCTAATTAGATTTCCCTAAATGTCTCTAGTCAATTTTCATTAGAGAATGAGCACTACGTGAAATAATGAAGCATATATGAACAAAATAGAAAGCTTCTTCATGTTGACTATCGGTCAAACCTATCTGTTTTGATTCATCATTTTGAGAGTGATCTTTCAAGGTACATAGAATGTCTTATACATCCTTTGCAAGCTAAAAGGGCCCACCACATATCTCTGGAGTTCATTCGGTTGGTGTAGTGCAAAGACTTTGCAGCACCACCATCTTCATCAAGTATCAATCCATCCCTTCAAAGTGGTATCAGAGCAAGGTTGGACAACATGGTAGATGGATTTCGTTCATCAATTGAAAAATTGGGCAGAGGTTACTATTCAGCTTGTTTAGTAAGGATGGAAGCTTATCTGCAAGTTAGGAATTTATATGATTATGTAGATGGAGATGAAGTTATGCCAAGTTTTAGGAATAAACGTCAACCCACACAAGAAGAGCAAGAAAGATTAAGCACATGGTGCTCCAAGGATGCACTTGCAAAGCCTTATCTCCTCAACTCTATCTCTCATTTTTTGTTGCCTCATATCAGAAGTTGTACAACATCTCATGAGATGTAGAATGCACTTGAAGCCTTCTTCTCTTCAAGTACAAAGGACAGGGAGCATCAACTATGGTTGGATGTCACAACTCTCAAGAAAGCTCCCAAACAAAATGTGATTGACTTTTCACAAATATCAAGGACATTGCTGATTAGTTAGGAAGCATTGGAGAGTTAATAGATGAAGAGCAGATTGTAAGGCAACCGATCAATGCCTTGAAGGCAGATGACAAGTGGGAAGCATTGACCAGAGCAATGGACCTATACATGGATATGCATGTGCTAGAGTTCAATTCACTTATTGGGCACCTACTCACTTAAGAGGCTAAACGTATGAAGAATGGAGAAGGCACCAAAGGTAATCAATCCTCTGCTTTGTATATTGATAAAAGCAAGTCCAAAGATAACAAAGGAAGAGGAAAGAAAGTGGACGATGAAGCAGGTATACATCAAGATAACTATGCAAATAGAATAATACATGGTAGAGGTAGAGGAAGAGGAGGAAGACAAGGCAGGGTGAGATCCCAAGACTCTAATCACTGTTCTATTTGTGTATTAACTAATCATACAACTGAAAACTTCTTTAGGAACTCCAAGAGTCAAAGAGGTAGAGGCAAAAATAGAGGAGGTTATGGCTAGTCAAGAGGAAGATTCAACAATTTCCATGGCAACCATAAAAATTACAATAATTCAAGCTATCAAGGAGGCTATGGAGGAAGAAGAGACTTCAATAATTACATAGAGGGCTCAAATCAAGAAGAATCGTTGTTAATCATGAAAATTGAAATGCATCAAGGTATATTTGATGAGCATGTTCTCTACATAGAGTCAGGTTTTTCCAATCATGTGGCAGGAAATGTGGCCCTCCTATCATATTTAGAAGATCGAAGGAACAAGCATGAAGTGAACACAAGTGATGATACAAGGAACCTTGACGAGAAGATAGGAAATGTCAAAGCACCTGATGGAAATATCAACCTACTTAGCAAGGTGCTCTATGTCCATACCATCACAAAGAACTTGATTAGTGTAGGGCAGATTGTGGAGAAAGGCTTGCAAGTGAGGTTCACAAAAGGAGGAGCATTTGTTGAAGATCTAAGTCAAGGATGCTGGAGGATTTCAATGGGTGAAAAGATAGGTACATTATTCACATTTGATTTACAAGACACAAGCAACATTGTTCTCTTTAATTATGGTAGTCATACATTGACGAAATTGGAAGTATGGCACAAGAGGTTAGCACATATTGGTGAAAGATTATTAAAAAAAATTTGTAGGGACCAAAGTGTACTTGGACTTCCTAATTTGTCAAAGAAACACATGATTTATAAGTATAGTGCATGTCAATTTGGAAATTCTCACATGTTAGCGTTCATGAAGAAAGGATATAGACATGGAGACATCTTGGAATTGGTTCACATAGATGTATGGGGACCTAGCAAGGATGCTTCAATATTTGGATCAAGGTACTATGTTTCTTTTATTGATGATTGTTTTAGATGGACTATCCTATACTTTATGAAGCACAAGGATGAAGTTTTTTCATGCTTCAAAAGGTATTTAGCTCTTCTAGAGAACCAAACAGGTAAACCACTAAAAAGGCTAAGGTCAGATGGAGAGAGAGAGTTGCAAGGTCTATGCTAAATGAGAAGCACTGAACTAATTATTTATGGGCTCAGGCTATATCTAGAGCCACCTATTTGATCAACAGGTTACCTTCAAAATTCACTTGATGGTACGACACCATATGAGGCTTAGAATGGAAGAAGAACAAGCTTGGATCATTGTAAGATTTCTGGATGTATTTCTTATGCTCATGTTCCTTCATAGGTTATAGGGAAGATGGATCCAAAAGTAGAAAGATGTGTGTTGATTGGATATGACAACAACCAAAAAGTCTAGATGATATACAACCCAACAAATAAACGTTTCTTGGTGAGTAGAAATGTAGTGTTTGATGAGAACAGTTCTTGGTATGAAGACTCATGCACGAAGATCAAGTTACCTTATGGTCCTGAAGAAGATTTTCCAAAACTTTTCAAGGATAACCCCACTAAAATTGAAGAGTAGGATACCTTAGAAGATGGTGAAGAATCTGATATTGAAAGATTCAAAATATGGAAGTCAAAAGGTAAAGCTAAAGTGCAAGACCTTGAACAAGAGGCAGAATCATCACATCATGGCCTAAGATGGTCCATGAGGGAGAAAAAACAACCAAAGGGATATGGTTTTCAGACTTCACTAGTTACTAAACATTCAATCTATCTAGAACAAGACATAAATCAAGAGGAACCCTCAACATTCGAAGAAGCCAAGAAAAGACCAGAGTGGAAGCATGCAATGGAAGAGGAAATTGAAGCACTTGACGAAAAAAACACTTCAGAATTGATTCCCAAGACTTTATCAATGAAAGTAGTAGGTTCAAGATGGATTTAAATACTAAAGAAGAATTATAATGGTACCATTAATAGGTATAAGGTAAGGCTTGTGGCAAAGGGCTTTGCACAAACTCAAGGAATTGATTATGAAGAAACCTTCTCCCCTATGGCAAAGATGCCTACAATAAAAGTACTACTTAGCATTGCTTCTTCCAAGAATTGGAATATATTTCAACTGGATGTAAAAAATGCATTTCGTAATGGTTGGATAATAAAAGAGGTGTATATGGGACAACAACCTGATTTTGAGAATCAAATTCATCCTGATTATGTGTGTAAACGTAATAAAGCTCTGTATGGACTCAAACAAGCTCCAAGAGCTTGGAATCACAAGCTTGTTTCTTTTTTTTAGGATAAAGGATCTCAATCTAGCATATCCATCACTCTTCATGAAAAACAATAATTTTAAAGTCATCTACTTATGTTTTTATGTGGATGATATTATAGTTACAGGAAATAATGCAGATGGAATGAAGAAGATCAAGGATAAGATAAGAGAGGACTTCAAGGAAAGTGACCTAGGTTCACTTACATACTTCCTAGGATTGGAAGTAGTTTACAGAGATCATGGTCTATTCCTCACTCAAAAAAAGTATATTAAAGACATGTTGATAAGGTTCAAGATGCAAGATTGTAAGATTGCAAGTACTCCAATGGAAGCTAATAAAAAAATTGAGCTCACATGAAGGTGAACTCGTAGAAGATATCGTAGGTTATCAAAGCCTTGTGGGCATTTTGAACAATGCCACATTAACAAGAGTAGATATATGTCATAGTGTAAGTGTGCTAAGTCATCTTATGCACACACCCAAGAAACCACACATGGATGTTGGAAAGAGGATACTCAGATACCTCAAAGGAACCATAAGTGAAGGGTTATATTACCCTTATGTATCTGATCTAGGTCTAAAGTTGTTCTCTGATGCAGATTGGGCTAGCTCCAAGGAAGACAGAAGGAATACATTAGGATACCTCACTTTTACATGATCAAAACTTGTCTCATGGTCATCTAAGAAGCAACCCATAGTTGTTCTCTCTTCTACAGAAGCTGAATACAGAGGTCTTGCCATAACCACTTAGGAAGCCATGTTGATAAAGACTCTATTCATAGATCTTGGATTCAAGTGTGGATCTCCACGTATATTTGGTGATAATATGAGCCCTATACACTTAGCTCCTAATCCAATCTTTCATTCTAGAACTAAACATATTGAAGTACATTATCACTGTGTAAGAGAGAAGATTCGAAGCACGAAAATTCAGCTATCATATATGTCAACGCATCAACGATGTGTAGACATGTTGACAAAGGACTTGAATGGTTCTAAACTCAACAGATTCAAATCTATTATTGGTTTGTAGATAATCTTGGTAGATTAAAGAACTCAAGCTTACTTGACTTGAGTGGGAGTTTTTGGAACAATTACATGTGTCTAAGTATTGTCTTGAGTTTTTAAATGTCATAGAAACTTATTCTATACTTGAAGCCAATACTAAAGATATGAGATCACTTATGAACTCACCCTTGTAACTCTTTGAGCATTTACCTTATGTAAAAGTTTAAGAATCAAAAGTGGTTGAATCCACTTGATGAGGAATAAAAGGAAAGCTATGAATTCGTGACTAAATTAGTTGAGAATCAATCACTAATAATGAGGAAAAGTGATTTAGGTGAGCAAGCTTTGAAATTCAAATCTTGGCTTCAATCCCCACTATATATATACATATTATTTAATCGTGGGATAGGCATATGCATTAGCTACGTTTCTTGCCATATTAGAGTGTGATCTCAAGGCCCACATATGTACCACTAAGTCCATTGTAATTTCCATTCAATATACAGTTGATTTCATGATTATTTATGACCCTATCTTCATGTCTATGTGAGTGAATTGTTCACTGTCATAAATCTCAGTTCTTTTGTCATATTACAGAGATACTTTCTATGAGCATCATGCATCCTTTTTAGTGATTTAACTTGTATTCATCCTTTTGGCTACATCATTTTGTATTATGGTATAAGGAGTTGTAAACTCTCTATGAATTCCTTTAGACTAATAGAAAAGGTTGGATTCATGTGAGGTATACACAACCTCCTTATTTGAACATAAATCTTTGAGTTTAGTTCCTTTTTTAGTCTCAATTAAAGCAATACATTTTTTGTAAGTAGGAAATAGCTTATTCGATAGGATATACCCAGACTTTTCTAGTGGCATTATCTACACCTAATGACCTTGTGGGCATAGGACCACACACATGTGTATCAAGGAGATCTAAAGGCTGAATTGAAGATTTAATGTGCGTTCCATGCACATTTCTAGTTTGCTTTCATATTGACAATGCTCACAAAATCAAAAATCAGAGAAAGATAACACAGGTAGGTATCCAAAATGAGAAAGATTTTCCATTCCTCTACAAGATATATGGCCCAAACCACCATGACAAATACACTCCATAGGATATTTTGTAACAACTAACAAGTGTTCTTTTTGTGATACACATAAAGGATAAAGTGAGCCATCTTTTCTTCCTTTTGAAATAATCATATTTCCATTTGATATATGAAAGGACTGAGGATAGAAGGCTACATTGTAACCAAGGTCATCAATTTGACCAACTAACATCAAACTACATGATAATTGAGGTACATGGTGTACATTATGCATAGTAAATTTTGAACCATCAATGAAATGCACAACCACATCTTCAATTCTAACAACAACACAGTGATAAGAATCACCAAGTATTACATTACCAAGAGACTTTGATGCATAAGTAGTGAACCACTCTCTATGTGTGTTACATGGAAAGAAACACTAGAATCTAGTAACCATGTGTGGGAAGGAGAATCAGCTATAATGTTGGAATATCAATGTTACACTATGCTTCAGGTGGATTTGATCTAAATCAAAAGTTATGGCTTGGATTACATTGAAAGAATATCCATTGAAGCATTCTTTTACCTATGCTTATTTATTATATTTTTTAAAAAGATTTTCATGAACACATGTAAAAGTACAAAAAGTGAGCTAACCTCTTAGGAATTTGAGTTGCAATCAATGAATCAATCAATCACCTAAAATTAAATCAAATTATATCTTCACTTTTCCTAGATTGTAGGGAAAGTTAATTGATTTCCTCCAACAGCTAATCCCACCTTCATTTGGATTCGAACTCCACTTGTAGAAGTCCTGAACCACTTCAAGAGACTATATAAGGACTTCAAATCACTTGTACATTACATGGAAGCAATATACATACACTTTTGGCCATCATTATGTTGCTCTTTCATTTTTCTACATCATCTTCTTCAACAATAGTAAGCCTACAGAGGCTGCTCTCTCTACAGAGGTCCAAATTCGATGAGAGAGGACTCATTGGCAAGGTAATAGTGTCTAATTTATGTTATAACTTTTCAAAGCATTTGGTTGAGGAGATTGGGAAAAATCTCAATTTTTTTGTCTCGGATTCTATCTTTGTGCATTCCTGAAAAATAGGAGGTACCACTATTGAGTGTTTGATTCATTCCAAAAGCATATTTTTCTTACTTAATGTAGTGTTGTGCATTCTATACACTCAACCCTTTTTCCATCACTCCTCTAAAACGATCTTTTCTAATTTTAATCATGCTTGTCACTATGAGCATTTGAATTTGATTGTCTCATCCAAAGATAGTAAGCTTTTTGAGCTAGTCAATGCACAGACCTATGTGTCTTGTATCCACTCTTTCTCCTTGATGCTCCAAAGTATATAGTGAATCTTATTACACTTATCACATGCCTATAAGGTCTATTTGAGTCTCCATTAGGTCAATGACTAGTCTTGTGCTGGTTGGCTAGACCAAACTTTGTCGCTTTGCAACTCACTTTTCTACCTCCTACAAGCTTCCCCAATTTCTTTTAGTGGTATCGAAGCTAGATGAACATGGGTGATGGCTTTCCCTCAATGATTGAGAAGCTTGATCAACACAACTATGCGGCTTGGCAAATCAGAATGGAGGCATATTTGTAAGGTAGAAATCTTTATGAAATTGTAGCATGTGATGAAGTTATGCCTATTCCAAGATCCAAAGGAGGACCTACAAAAGAGGAGACAGATAAGCTCAAACTTTGGTGCACAAGGGATGCTCATGCAAGGTCGCACATACTAAATTCTATCTATGAAGTTCTATTACCACATATTAGAGGATGCAATACATCTCAAGAGACTTGGGATGCCCTAGAGACTTTGTTTTCTGCTAGTACTAAGGCAAGAAAGAATCATCTTTAGAATGAGTTCAACAAAATGAAGAACACATAAAAAAACCATCACATAGTTTGTTACCAAGTTCAAGGAGGTTACAGATTAGTTAGCATACATTGGAGAGCTGATTGAAGAAAAGGCTACCATGAGGAAAATTCTCAATGGTGTTTGAAGTGATAAGCAATGGAAATTCCTCACCATGGCTTATGATCTCAAACTCCCAACATGGTAATTCAACTAGTGCTCTATATGCAAATAAAAAGGACAAGAAAGTGAAAGAAAAAAGAAGGAAGAAGATGAAGATGAGACTTCCCAAGTCAACTTCTCAAGCAAGAGCATGTGGAAAGGGAAGACGAAAGGACCAAAGCATAACAAAGCCAAAGGTCAAAATGTTCAACCTTATGCCATCTATTATAAGACTAACCACACCATTCAGAATTGTTGATTCAATGGGAAGACCCAGAAAGGTAGTGGAAGAAGTGGATATGGTAGAAATAGAGGCCAAGATGGGCACAACTTTAACAATAACAATAGAAGACATAATAGATGGGAATTCAAGAATTATTCAAAATATCAAGCACATGACTGCTCATTGCTTCCAATGAATCTAAGCCACAAAGAAGGTAAAGACGATGATCATTTGTTCCACATAGATTCAGGATGTTCAAACCATGTTGCAAGCAACATCGCACTTCTATCTGATTTGAAAAATCCAAAGCCTCTCCCCGACTTTTATGTACGCCTATTGCCGGAATGGGCTACTTATCTTTGTACATTCTCTAGTAATACATTTAGTATTGTGTATTGTGTTCCAAGCTTCTTCTCTATCCTTGTGTTGTCTACATGCTTCCATAGATGTCTATCTCCAACAATTGGTATCAGAGTAGGTCGTCGCTTCATCTAGGGCACCGTCCACACTCCTCCGATTGGAGTCTCAGAATCGCACGAATTTTGGTGAGCATACTCAGCATGTTTCCAAGATCAAAATTGCTTCGACTCTATGGTGCCAAAATCCCGATCTGAGCTCGTTTCGGCCTCCGAACGCACTATCGTAGCGCTTGTGCAGGCTATTTCCTCTTTTTGTGCCAAACATATATACCAATTTTTGTTTGCCAGTATAAGCGCCTCAAAGTCTACTACAGGTCTAGCTGAATTTGTCTAGGTAGTCCTGTTCAATGTTTTGAGATACAGTCAATTTTTTGCATCAAGGTATTTTTGTGACGAGCCATGGCTGAAAGTAGTGATGTATTCCGTATATTGGCTGTTGAGGATAAGTTGGATGGTACCAACTACCCGTTACGGGCTTATATGATGTGACACGTGTTGGTTGCAAAAGGACTGTGTAACATTGTGCAGGGTTTCAAAAAACGTCCTATCACACCTGCAACTGTTACAACTACAGGTACTAAAGATGATCCAGAAGGTGTCGAAGATGATATTCTTATTCGTGCTGTGGTTTTTGCTGCACTTAATGTAGAGCAAATTTGTTGGGATGGTAGAGATGCCCAAGCACATGCATTGATAGCTTTGTCTGTCAAACGTGCCATTATTCCTCACATTTTCTCTTGCAGAATAGCTAAGGATGTTTGGGATACACTTACCACATTGTACCAAGCTAGGAATGAGGCTCGTATTGCTTACCTCCGAAAACAGTTGGAGAGTGAGCACATGAATGAAGGTGACTCTATGGACAGTTTCCTAACAAAGATCAAAGCCTTGAAGGAACAATTCATTTCTGCTGATGAGGTTATACCAGATAGCTCACTTGTGCAGACCGTTTTGAATGGTCTTCCAGATTCATATCAGAGTTTTGTTTTCTACTCTTCGGTTGATGATGAAAGGCAATCCAAATGCCTTATCATTTGAGGAGTTAGACTCTGTTATGTTGCAGGAAGAAGAGTCCAAGCAGAACAGGTTCATTATGCGAGTTGCAGATCAAGCTTTCCTGGCTAGTCAGAAGAGCAAAGGAAAATGGAGCTCTTCAACTAGTAAGCAGAAATCTGCTAATTATGCACATTCAAAGAAGGAACATAAACATGAGAAGAAATCAGAAAAGAAAAAATTGATTTGTAAGTACTATAAAGGGAATGATCATATCATAAATAACTGTCCAAAACTGGCTGCTAAAGAGGCAAAGAAGAAAGAGGCTGGAATGGTTGTTGCAGAGGCCTCTACACCAAAAACAAATTCTGCTAATCTTGTGCAGGAAGAAGAATGGCCATTTACTATTGTCTGTAGTTTTGACCCATCTTCTCATGAGCAGTGCATGTCTGCAGTAGACTCAGATGTTTGGTATTTTGATAGTGGGGCGACCAAACATATTACCTGGGAGTGTTGTTTCTTCTCTTCACTCAAGCCTACCCCTACCTGGAATATTGTTACATGTGCAAACAACTCCTCTTATCCTCTTATGGGAGTTGGTAAGATCATTTTGACTACTGCTGATGGTAGTTCTTTAACTTTGTCAGATCCTTTATTTGTGCCAGGGATCAAGAAAAACCAGTTATCAGTTTCTGCATTAGCCAAGATTGGCTTGGTTGTAAAATTTATTGATGACACGTGTATAGTTCATGATCTATCAAATGGCGACCTAATTATTGCTTCTGGCATTTTATGTCCTGGTCTGTATAAGCTCATAGACTATGAAAGATCTGTAAGTGATTCAGCATGTGTAGTACATGATTCTCAGGCTATGTCAATGCAAAGCTTTGGCATGCACGCTTTGGTCATCTGAATTTTCTAGTTTGCTACGCCTACAGAAATCTAAAATGGTGTCCTCTTTGCCCAAACTTGAGGCACCTGGAAAACATGTTTGTGAAGGTTGTATTTTGGGAAAAATGAAGCGTTCCTCATTTCCAAAAGATGGTTCAGTTTGGGCTATTCAAAAATTGCAGCTTGTACATAGTGATGTCTGTGGCCTATGTAGACACCTTCTTTTGAAAATTATCTTTACTTTGTGACTTTCATTGATGATTTTTCCAGGCATGCATGGGTATATACATTGAAGGCAAAGTCCGAAGTGTTCATGTTCTTCAAACGGTTTTTGGTTTTGGGTGAAAATCTATCAGCATGTAAAAATGGGCACCCTGCGGTCAGATCGAGGGGAGGAATATATGTCTTCTAATTTTAATGCATTTCTAGCTGAACGTGGCATAAAACACTAGTGTATAGTGTCATATACACCTCAACAGAATGGAGTTGCCATACGTATTGCAGGTGTCCCACTAAAGCACTGCAATCTATCAATCCATATGAGGCTTGGCATGATCGCAAGCCACCTATTGCTCACCTGCGTGTTTTTGGTTGTTTAGCATATACATTAGTGCCCGAACAACATCGCAAAAAATTGGATGATAAAGCAGTAAAATGTATTTTTTTTTGGTAAAGTTCTGAAAGTAAAGGCTATCGTCTATATCATCCACAGACTAAACACATTCGGGTTAGCCGTGATGTTGTTTTTGTGGAGGATGCTATTCAACCATTGCTTTCATGTACTAAGGAGACATTTGTTAGCTCCAAAGACATGTATGATACTTTGCTGCCTCTTTTTACAGGTGGACATTCTAGTGGTGGTCCTAATGAGGCAACTTCTCAGCCTTTGCAGGTTTCATGTGATGATGTAGATCATTCCATTTGTGATGCAAATTTACATGATGCACTTATTGATGAGACAGCTGATATTGAGCAGGCAAGAACTATGCCAAAATGGCTAGTGTAGACCTTGCATGATAGCAAATTAGATGCACCCCCGTCATGTTGTACTCAATCAAGCTCTCATAGTGCCTCTTTTGCATCAGATTGCTATGATATGACTGCATCTAGTCTCTATGATGAGACTGAGCCTGTTTCGTTTGATGAAGCACAAAATTCAAAAAATTGGATGGCTGCTATGCAATTTGAATATGATGCAATAATGAAGAATGGTACTTGGTCTTTATGTAACTTGCCTCCTGGCAAGAAGGCCATTGGCACTAAGTGTGTATACAAGCTGAAGTGTAAACCTGATGGTACAATTGAGAGGTATAAGGCTAGGCTTGTTGCAAAGGGTTATGCACTGGAAAGAGGCATTGATTTTGATGAGACCTTTGCAACTACATGCCAAATGACTACTGTTCGGAGCATCTCTACACTTCCAGCCCATCATGATTGGAATGTACATCAGTTGGACATTAAAACTGCATTTCTGAACGGTGACTTGCATGAAGAAGTGTATGTTTTTCAGCCCGGTGGCTTTGCGCAGAAAGGGCATGAGAACCTGGTGTGCAGGTTAAAGAAGGCATTATATGGTTTGAAGCAAGCACCACATGCTTGGTATGAAAAGATACATGCCTATCTGATTGCAGATAGTTTTGAGAACAGTCCAACTGAAAGCACCTTATATATTAAGCATGCTAATGATGTACTTCTTATTATTGTGGTTTATGTTGATTAAATGCTACTCACTGGTCCTCATGAGAGGCATATTGCTGATTTTAAGGCTGATTTGCATGCCTCATTTGAGATCTCTGATTTGGGGCATTTGCATCATTATTTGGGCATTCAATCTATGCACATTGATGGTGGAATGGCTTTGTGACACATTATTGCAGCGTTTTGGCCTTGAAGACTATAAGCCTATTGCCACTCGTATGGAGACAGGTTTACGATTGAGTCTTCATGATGCTAGAGATGCATTTGATGCTATTCTCTATCAGTAGGTTGTTGGATGCTTGATTTACTTATGCATTACTCAGCCAGATATTTAGTTTGGTGTCTCACATATGAGCATGTTTATGCATTACCTAGGAGTCAAGCATTGGCATGCCGTTAAGCGTATCTTTTGCTATTTGAGTGGTACTCGGCTACTTGGGTCGTTTTATCCGAAGGGGGATCACTACCACCAAATTTGCATGCTTTTTTTGACTCTAACTGGGCTGGTTGCTATGATACTCATGTGTCCACTGGTGGCTTTTGCTTCATGCTTTACAGCTCATGTATATCTTGGTTGAGCCAGAAGCAGCCTATTGTGGCCACTTCCAATTGTGAGGCTCAGTATAGGGCAGCTTTCACAACGCATGTTGAGTGTGTGTGGCTTAGATGCCTTATGGCTGATTTGGGCGTTGGTCAGTCTTCTGACACCACCATCTTCACTGACAGTTAGAGCACATTGGCAGGAACCTTGTGTTCCATGCTCGCACGAAGCACATTGAGGTGCATTATCATTATGTCAGGGAGAGGTTCTCTGCTGGGTAGATCTGCTGGGCATATGTGCCCACGTAGGAGAAATTGCAGACCTTTCCAGGAAGGCTCTGCCTAGGGAGAAGTTTGAAGCTTTCTGGAAAGATTTGGGCTTACTTTGTTTTGTGGAGTGAATTCCACACAGCTTGGCACTTCCTTATACATGAGTGCCAGTTATGTATGATCATTAGCAAGATAAAGAGGCCCACTACACTCTCCAATAGTTGTTCTTGGCTGGCATAAACAAGGGTTAAGCAACACCAATTCATCTCTGAAGATTATCCTCCATCTCCTCCAATAGTGGCATTAGAGCTACAACAAGCAAAATGGGAGATGGATTTCGATCATTCATTGACAAGTTCGATAGAAGCAACTACTCAGCATGGTCACTAAGGATGCACCTCAGGAGCAAGCATTTAGGAGATGAAGAGATGCCAACATTTAGGAGCAAGCATGAAACCACAAGGGAAGAGCAAGAAGCGTTGACCACATGGTGTGCAAAGGATGCCCTTGCCAAGTCTTATCTACTAAACTCAATATTTATTTTCTTATTACCTCATCTTAGGAATTTGCAAGACCTCCCAAGAGACTTGGGGAGTACTCTCATCATATTTCTCATCAAATACAAGAGCTCGGAAGAATCAACTATGGATGGAGTTTACAACCCTAAAGAAACAACCAAAAAAAGTGTGGCTGATTATGTAACCAAGATGAAGGATGTGGCTGACTAGCTTGCAAGCATTGGAGAGGAGATAGAAGAAGAACACATAGTAATGTAGCTCATTAATGGCATCAAAGCGGATAATAAGTGGGAGTCCTTCACCATAGCAATGGACCTTTATATGGATATGCAAATACCTGACCTCAACACCTTGATGAGGCAAATCTTCACAGAGGTACTAGAGGAAGGGGTAGAAGTGGAAAGCAAGGCATGGGGAGATCCTACAATAATCCAGCTTGCAACATTTGTGGCCTTACAAACCACACCATAGAAGAATTTTTCAAGAACAAGGAATCAAAGGGGAAGAGGATTCCATAGAGGGTGCTATATACAATCTAGAGGTAGGTTCAACAATGGAGGAAGCAATTATAATCACAACTATAATCAAGGCTACAACAACAACAATTATCAAGGAGGTTTTAGAGAAAGAAGAGATTATAACAACTACACAGAGGACCAAGAGGATTCTCTACTCATCATGAACATGAATCCAAGCAAGGTAAAGATGATGAGCATCTTTTCTATATTGATTCAGGTTGCTCCAATCATGTGGCTGGAAATCTAGCACTGTAATTTGATTTTGAAGAACTTAAAGGGAAGCATGAAGTGTAGACATGTGATGATAATAGACGCTCTGTCAAGAAAATTGGAAATGTCAAAGCTTCTCATGGTAACACCAACCTCTTAAGTAAGGTTTTGTATGTGCAAACTATAACCAAAAACCTAATTAGTGTTGGATAGATTGTTGAGAAAGGCTTACAAGTCAGATTCACAAGGTATGGAGCATATTAGGAAGACCCTCAACAAGGCTTCAAAGGTATTACAAAAGGTGAGAAATTTGGTAGACTCTTTACATTTGAGATTGAAGACACAAGAAACATAGCACTCTTCAATTAAAACAAAGATGAAACTCTATATGAACTAGAGATATGGCACAAAAGGCTCAAACATAAGAGAAAGAACCCAAAAGAAAATGTGTAGGGATCAGAGTGTGCTTGGCATCCCTAATGTGTCCAAGCAACACATGATATATAAATGTGGATCATGCCAATTTGGCAAAGTTCACAAGCAACTGCTCAACATAAAGGGTACATGTATGAAGAATATTTGGAGCTTGTAGACAATGATGTGTGGTGTCCTAGCAAAGACCCATCACTCTCAGGTTCAAGGTTCTATGGTTCATTCATAAATAATTACAATAGATGGAAAATCCTTTATTTCATGAAGCATAAGGGTGAAATATTTACATGTTTCATAAAGTATTTGGAAATGGTTGAAAACAAAACAAGTAGAAGCTTGAAGAGGATCAAATCTGATGGAGGTGGTGAGTACTTTTCACATGAATTTGATTTATTCTTACAAGAAAGAGGTATTAAAAAAGAAGTCACAATAAGATATACTCTTGAATTAAATGGTGTGGTAGAGAGAAGAAAGAGGTTGGTAGTAGAAGCTCCAAGATGAATGTCGAATGAGAAGAAGCTACCCAACTACCTATGGGTAGAGGTTGTTTCCATAGCCACCTATTTGGTTAATAGGCTCCCATCCAAATCCTTTGATGTAATGACACCCTATAAAGCATCGAATGGTAGGAGACCATCATTGGACCATTGCAAGATATTTGGGTCCATTGCTTATGCACACATTCCCTCATAGATTAGGGGAAAGCTTGATCCTAAAGCTGAAAAGTGTATATTCATTGGCTATGACCAAAAGCAGAAGGGTTATAGGCTATACAATCCCACTAACAAAGCATTTATAATTAGTAGGGATGTAGTATTCAATGAAAATAATTCATGGTTTGAAGATGATCGCAAGAAGATCAAGTTACGTTATAATTTGGAAAATGATTTTCCAACTCTCACTCAAGAAGGTCAATAATTATGAGAAGATATCCATTTCGAGGATGAAGAGCAGATTGACTTCAAGGCTTGGAAGTCAAGAGGCAAGACCAAATTCAAGTAATTGGAAGACATACCAGAGTCCTCCAATCAAGCACTTAGGAGATCAAAAAGGGAAAGTAAAAAGCACATAAGGTATGGATATGACACATTGTTAGTCACAAAACATTCTTTGTATATCACTAAAGACTCTATGGTAGAAGAACCTTATTCATTTGAAAAGGCCAATAAGAAGGAAGAATGGAGAGAATCCATGTAGGAAGAAGTGGAAGCACTTCAGGAAAACCATACTTGGGACTTGGTTCCCAAGAGACCAAGTATGAAGGCAATTGGATCGAGGTGCATATATAAAATCTAAAGCAATTCAAATGGTTCTATAAAGAGGTACAAGGCAAGGCTAGTGGCAAAGGGATTTGCTCAAACCCATGAAGTGGACTATGAAGAAATGTTTTCATCTGTGACTAAGATGCCAACAATTAGGGTTTTAGTAAGTATTGTTGCTTCCAAGAATTGGAATCTATATCAGTTAGATGTCAAGAATGCATTCCTAAATGGATGGATTTCAGAAGAAGTGTATATGGCACAACCAACAAGGTTTAAAGATAAAGATAAAACAGGTTATGTATGCAAGCTAAGGAAGGCACCTTATGGCCTAAAGCAAGCTCCTAGAGCTTGGAACCATAGGCTTGTCACTTATTTGCAGGATCAAGGGTTTGTGGCTAGCAAGGTAGATTCTTCTTTATTTATAAAAAAGACCAACTCAGAAGTTATCTACTTATGTGTCTATGTGGATGACATTATAATTACAAGAAATGATGTTAATGGCATCAAGGAAGTCAAATCTAAAGTAGTGGAAGAATTCAAAATCAGGGATCTTGGTTTGGTAACATACTTTCTTTGTTAAGAACTTGTTTATATAGATTCTGGTGTATTTATTACTCAAAGAAACTATATCCATGATATGTTGGTAAAGTTCAAGATGGAGAATACCAAAATTGCATGTACACCCATGGAACTCAACTCCATGAGATCATTTTGAAGGGAATACA
Organism: Ceratopteris richardii; assembly: GCA_020310875.1. Classification (NCBI taxonomy): domain Eukaryota; kingdom Viridiplantae; phylum Streptophyta; class Polypodiopsida; order Polypodiales; family Pteridaceae; genus Ceratopteris; species Ceratopteris richardii. The sequence goes on along the minus strand of CM035429.1, from coordinate 162,431,822 downwards.
TTGTGAATTGAGAGCTCACTTCATAGCTTATTCACTCACACACACATTAAGCAATAGTTCATTGCCAATGACATTGTATTTGTACATGATTTAATATGTACATTACCATTACATCCTCATTTCACTTCTCTCCCATGACTACATCATTAAAGTGATCTTCTGAGAGTTTGTTCTCAGTGTATGAGTGATCATTTGTAGTGATTTAAAGCATGATATATTCAGTATATTGCCTACTATATTGCTACAAAATCTCCTTATCATTTCTTCTCTAAGTGGTGAGATATCATCACTTCATTACTCTCTAGTTGATTGACTAAAGCACCTTGAAAATATCCAGCATGTCCCATGATTTGCTAAACATCGTACCTAGCGTGTAGTTCATCTTTTTTTATGAAATCACTCATGATTGGTAGTTGTCTAAGTTAATTAGACATCGCAAAAATGAATAAGGCTAATTTCTACTGTGCTCAGAGCACTTTTCAATAAACTGAACTGGTGTAGACACAAGAATAGCAAGTTTATGATCTTGGATTAATTTCCTACCTTTTTATTTTAATCCATTGATTAGTTGATCATGTTTCAAACAACATAGGGGATTATTTGTGATCATTAGCAAGCTAAAGAGCCCCACTATACTCTCCAATAATTGGTCTTGGCTATTGTGAAGTAGGTTTAAGCCAGACGAATTCATCTCTGAAGATTATCCTCCATCTCCTCCAACATTGGATAAATGAATAGGTCTTCATATCAGAACCTTCAAGTTTTGAAAACCCTAGTCATGCATATCATGTTTATAGAATTAAGAAAGCATTGTATGGATTGAAACAAGCTCCAAGAAGCTTGGAATTATAGGTTGGTTACATACCTTCAAGATCAAGGGTTAAGACCTAGAAAGTAAAATCCTTCTTTATTCACCAAAAGGAATCACAATGAGGTTATCTATCTATGTGTATATGTAGATGATATTATTGTGACATGTCATGATCTAAATGGCATTCAAAGGATCAAGAGACACATGCAAGAGAATTTCAAAATTAGTGACTTATGTGAGCTCACATATTTCCTAGGTATGCAGGTGATATACATAGATGAAGGAACGTATTTGACTCAGAGGAGATACATTTAAGATGTACTTCTTAAGTTCAAAATGGAGAACACTAAACTTGTAGGTAGCTTCAGAGATGAATCATAAACTTAGTGTTTATGGAGATGCAGAAATTGAAGACATTAAATGATATCAAAGCTTGGTAGGTAGATTGATATATGCTATGCATGCAAGAGCAAACATCTCATATAGCATATAAGTTTTGGGACGATTCATGCACTCTCCAAGAAGACCACACATGGATGCAACAAAGAGAGTGCTTAAGTATCTCAAAGCCACAATCAATGAAGGTATATTCTATCCTTACTCTTTAGATTTTGATATCAAAATATATTTAGATGCAGATTGGGCAGGAGCTAAGGATGATAGAAGAGGTACCTCTAGTTACTTAGCATTTGCAGGTTCAAAGCTTGTGTCATGGAGTTTCAAGAAGCAACCAATAGTTGCTTTATCCTCAATTGAAGCACACTAGAGAGGTTTGACCATAGGAACTCAAGAGGCTATATGGTTAAAAGCATTGTATACATGTTTGGGACTTTTGAGTTCCAAACCTCACAATTTAAGTTCCATGCATCTATAGCAAACCCTTTTTTCCATGCAAGAACCAAACACATAGAGGTTGATTACCACTTTATCAGGAAGATGCTCATGGCAAAGGAGATTGACATTTCTTTTGTTCCAACTAAAAAGCATGTAGCAGATATGATGATGAAGGCACTTGATGGGATGAAGCTTTCTAGATTCAAATTTGGGGAAGAATTCAACCTATTAGAGAATGAAGACTCAAGCATACTTTAGCTTGATGACGAGCTATTGGAACATCAATCTTACAGTATGCTTGAGGCAGATTTGATCTACATCAAAACCTATCGCTTGGATTACATCCAAAGAATATCCATTGAAGCATTTTACCTATGCTCATTTATTGTATTTGTTTTTGAAGATTTCTCATGGATGTTTTACCATTGTAAAATCATATAGCTTTAGCCATGTAAAAATATAAAAATAGAGCTAATCTTCCACGAATTTGAGGTGGTTGAGTTGCAATCAATGAATCAATCAATCACCTAAAAGTAGATCAAACTAGATCTTCAGTTCTTCTAGATTGTAGGAAAGTGAACTTGAGTCTCTCCTTTCATTCTCTATACTTTATTTATTTCTTGCAGTTTCAAATTCTATTAGTATTGTTCTAATCATGGAAACCATAGAGAAGCAAGACCAAACTTCACTCAAGTCAAGGAAAACCCAAAAAAAATACAAAAATAGGAAAACCAAAAGATGTAGATATGTAAGATGTTGAGGAGGAAGTGGATATATATGATGAGATTATTACTCATACTCAACATCGTGCACTTAAGGATAGGACCCAAAAATTAGAATCTATTTTAGAGATCATGATCTTGGCCTTTGCATAGTTAAAAATCCAGTCTGTTACTTTAGAAAATCATCTTGATTCTTTTCTTTCCCAACAAGAGTTTGAACGTGAGGTCTCTCATGATAACTCAGTCATGATTGGAAAAGAAGGAGAGCTTGCTCCTCTGTCCACAATACCTCTTACTACTATTAAGGAAAATCATATTATGGATAAGCCTTTGCTCAAAGACCTCAAACTGCCCACCTTCATGGGGGAAGATAGAGATCGTAATAAGAATTTTGTATACAATTTTCTTCAAAAGTGGACTCACTTGCATCAACTAAAGGGAACCCCACCTGAGTATTGTGTACTTGAAGCTAGCTTGATGCTTGGACCTCATCCATATAAGTGGTTGATGAGTTTCAAAGAGGCAAAAGCTATTCCCCTAGATTGTTCTCAGTTTGAAACTCTTTTGCTAAAAGAGTTTCTGCTTGAAAATGAAGAACGTAGTTGGGATGAATGGGATAGAGTAATGCAGAGAGGAAGACCTTTGGCTGTTTATCTTTCACATTATCATGAGATTGTATTAAAGCTCGAGGGTCCTGGTGATCTTCAAAAGGTATGTGGGTTTGAAAGAGGACTTGACAAAGTAATAAAACTTGAAGTACAATGTGATTCTCCTAAAACTTTAGACGTTTCAATTAAATATGCCCAATTATATGCGGATAATAACCATGTTGCTATGGACATAGATCACACTTTGAGACCTATACACATGTTGAAGTTTAAGAAATGGGTAGTCCTAGAAAAGGAAAAATTCATAGTTAAGAAGTCACGAGGGACTAGACTCTCCATAGATCAATTTGAAAAGGGGCAAAAAGGATAACTTATGCTTGAAATGTTTGTCTCCCAATCACTCTCGATGGAGTTGCCCAGTTCGAAATAGGGAAGAAAGGAAACAAGGACTAGGGACTAGTATGGCATTTGAGAAGGGCAGGGAAGCAATCCACCTAGTATAGAAACTTCCTGTTCATGATAGTTCTACTTGCAAAAAAGTGGAACTTATGCATGAAGATGTAAAAAATGCATGTTGTTTAACTCAATGTCTATGGTCATAGCATTTTGAACCTCATGATTTTGTAAAATTTCATGGTCATGTTCGCAGGACTATAGTGCAGATCACGATTGATAATTCTACACCTCATAATTTTACTAATTATGCTTTGTCAACAAGCTTAGAATTCCCGATCAACCTAGCGCACATAGATATGTTGTGTCCCTGATGCAAGGAATGATAAAAGAGTATAGGATATGATGGTATCCAACTTGGAAATCAAGATGCAAGGATATGTTGATCATTAGATTTCTAGATAACAAATGGTTATGGGGTTTTGGAGAAACACTTAAATGTAATTACTATTTTTTTTATTAAACCAAGAAGTAAATTTTGTATTCAGGGTGAAACAGATGTACCTAGTACACCGATTATTTCATGCATGCAGTTAGACACTTTATTTGAGTCACATGATGTGCATGATATTTATGCTTTATTTGTACTAGATGCTCATCAACCTGTTGAATAGTTGGACATTTCTTATGTATCTTTTCTTTAGCATAATATAACTAAGGAAAACACTTTTTACTATTCCTTCTTGCATGAAAGGTTAGTTGAAAGTTTTAAACAAATTATGGTTAACTATAAAGATTTATTTCTTGTTGATTTACCTAAGGGATTACCATCTACTAGGGGAAACATTGACCATACCATAGATCTAGTTGTTGACACTATTGCCCATTTGTAATTCTCGTTAGAGTCTTAGTTTAGCTCAGCATCAAGAGCTAGAAAGTCAAATATGGGATTAATTAGACAAAGGATTCATTAGACCTAGTAATTCTCCATGGTCATCACCAATAATCCTAGTAAAGAAAAAAGATGGCTCTATGAGGGTCTATATTGACTATAGAGCATTAAAAAAAGTAACTATTAACAAGAAATTTCCAATGCCTAGATTGGATGGATGATTTGTTTGACCAGTTACAACAAGCTAAGTATTTTACTACGCTTGATTTATGATTTGGTTATCATTAGGTACGCATGAAAGCAGATGATGTACCTAAGAGTGCTTTTAGGACTAGGTATGGCCATTATGAATTTTTAGTACTTACTTTTGGTCTCACTAATGCTCGAACAACATTTATGACTCTCATGAATACTCTTTTGTGGCCTTACTTAGGTAGTTTTCTGATTGAATTTCTAGATTATATACTCATTTATAACAAGTCCAAAGATGTGCATTTGGAACACTTAAAGTCAGCTTTCTAAGTGTTACATGAAAATTCTCTTTCTGCAAAAGAAACAAAATGTGAATTTTTTAGACAAGAAGCTCAATATCTTGGCCATGTTATCTGCCAACATGGAACTCAAATGGATCCCTATAGGATGCATGGAACTCAAATGGATCCCTATAAGATGCATGGTATTATGGAATGGCCTCATCCTCGAAACCTCGAAGAACTACAATTCTTCCTAGGTTTGTAAGGATTCTATAATGGATTCATAAAAAATTATGCCAAGATAACTGTTCTAATGACGGACCAACTTGAATGGAAAGGGAAATCTTTTCATTGGTGAGATGAACAAATAAGTAGTATGGAAAGATTAAATCTAACCATAGCTACATCTCCATTACTACAGATAGGAGATCCCAATCAACCCTTTGTGGTTGAAATTGATGCTAGTGATATGCTATAAGAGAACTTTTGATTTAGGATGGTCAACCAGTAGCATTTGAAAGTAAGAAACTAGAACGATCTCAATGAAATAACTCCATCTAAGAGAAGGATTTTTATGCTATATCCCATGCTTTAAAGAAATGGTGACATTATTTGTATGGTGCCAAGGTTATGATAGTGTTTGATCAAGATAACATTAAGTGGCTCTCTAATCAAATAGACCTTAAAGTTTATTAGGACGGATGGGTAGAGACTCTGTAGGAGTTTGATTATATGCTCAATGGACTGAGTTTTACCTAGATCACTAGTGAGCTACTTGAGTCCATTGGAGGGAAACGTAGGCTTGATCCTGCATATTCCAAGATTTGGGAATCCATAGAAAAATGGGATCATGATCCATAGGTTTCCAATCAGGATGGAGTATCGATGGGAACTCAAGAAGAATTAAAGTTGGAAGAATTACAGTGTTCATGAGGGATATCTATTATGTAAAGGTAAGATTTGTGTTCCCAGAAACTCTGAGATGGACTTCATAAGGACATCATAGAGAATGTACTTAAGTGCACAAAATGTTTGAGGAGATGGTGGATATATTCCATAAATGAAGTGGTATTGCAAATCCTTGCTTCACACGAGGTAAGAACAAGTTGTGAAGTGTAAAGTAGATCCCTTAAGCTTCCAAATGATCACAAATAATCACCTAAGTGCTTTGGAGTATGATCCTCTAATCATTGGATCAAAACAGATGAGTAAGAAACTCAACTATGAGCTATGACTTGCTATTTTGGTCTCTTCACATGTTCAGTAACATGAACAGTGCTCTCTGCACATGTTCAATAAAATGAACACTGCTCTCTATCTATTAGAAATTGATCAAATTCATTGTGGGATTATCTAATTAACTTAGATAGCTACCAATCACAATTTATGTCACTTGAAATGATCAAGCGTACTCTAAGAAACAAGGTTAGCAATTCAACTAATTGTCCAAACCTTTTCAATCAAGCTTCAATAGTATGCAAACCACTGAGCAGAGTTCTGGATATATCTCGAGATTGAGTAAATCAATGACAATGAAACTTTGTAGTAATAAAACACTATGCTGAATATACACTTATTTCATCACATCAAATGATCAACTATGGAGTGAGAACCAAGTATGAGAATTTCATTGTTTTGATATGAACATGACAGAGGAGAGAGTGAGATATGATCTATGTACATGTATCAAATCACATAGAGTTACAATAACATTCACAACGTATAGTTGGTATTCACAATGTGAGGGTAGTGATGGAGCTATGGAATGAGCATATTAAACACTATAGATCCCTCTCAAATGATCTCTAAATTGGAGCTCAATCCACGTGAGATTTTCATTCTTCTTTTATAGCTAGAGTTGGAACCAATATTTGAATTCAAATTCAAGTTCTTACCATAACGTGAATCCTAAACTTTAGGACTTGCTTTCTCATCAATCACCTACCAAATGATTGATGATTTGATTCCTCCCAAGTCCATGTGACAATATTGCAACTAACATATGCAATTTATCCACGATAAAAGTAATTTGCCTTATACAAGAGGATAGTCATATGTAACTTTGAATAATTATATGAAGTGAATACTAATTGTCCAAGTATATAGGCTTGGACTCATGTGCACCAATAGATCTCCCACAAGCCTAACATGCTTGGTATTCATTTCTCCTTGATTTCTTGCAATGCAATCATCATCTTGAACTTGTTCATCTTAGTTCTAGCCAAGGATTTTGTTAGCATATCTACAGAGTGCAAATTGGTTGATACATAGGATGATTGGATGTACTTTCTAAGTAGCTTGTCTCTCATATAATGATAGTGCACTTCAATGTGCCTAGTCTTTGCATGATATATAAGATTGTCAGCCAAATGAAGTGAGATAGTGTTATCTCCAAAGATCATTGGAGTATAAGAATGTAATCCCAAATCTATGGAGAGTAGCTTAAACCACATAGCCTCTTATGTTGAATTTGCTAAGCTTCTATATTCTGCTTCAATTGATGACAATGCCACAGTTGGTTGTTTCTTTAATGGCCATGAAATCTGTTTTGAACCTACAAAAGATAAGTAGCTAGAAGTGCTCCTTCTATCATCTTTTGAGGTAGCCCAATCTGCATCAGAATATAGCTTGATATCCAAGTCAGATGTGAACAGATAAAATAGCCCTTTGTTTATCGTACCCTTTAGATACTTTAAGATCCTCTTGGAAGCTTCCGTGTGAGGTTTTCTTGGTGCATGCATATATTGCCTTAATGTACGTACTCCATAGCATATGTCCAGTCTTGTAGGGGTTGCATAATTGAGACTCCGACCAAGCCTTTGATAACCTATAATGTCTTCAAGTAGTTCTGCCTCATGAGAACTAATTTTTTGATTGCGTTCCATGGGTGTACCTGCAACTTTAGTGTTCTCTATCTTGAATTTAACCAACATATCATGAATGTACTTCCTTTGAGTAATAGCGACACCAGAATCTAAATATACAAGTTCTAATCCAAGAAAGTATGTTAAAAATCCAAGGTCACTCATTTTAAAATCTTCCATCATCTGAGCTTTGGTTTTCTTGATGCGATTCGCATCATTCCTTGTAATGATAATGTCGTCCACATAAATACATAGATAAATAACTTCTAAGTTAGTATTCTTTATGAACAAAGAAGAATATGCTTTGTTAGCAATAGAACACTAGTCCTACAAATATGTGACCAGCCTATGGTCCCAAGCTCTACTAGCTTACTTTAAACCATAAAGTGCTTTACTTAATTTGCATACATAATCTCATTTGTCATTGTCTTCATAACCTGGTGGTTGATCCATGTATACTTCTTCTGAGATCCACCTATTAAGGAATGCATTTTTCACATCTAACTCATACAAGTTCCAATTCTTTGAAGCAACAATACTTGATAGAACCTTGATGGTTGGCTTCCTAGTCAAAAGTGAGAGGGTCTCCTCATAATCCAATCCATGGATTTGAGAAAACCCCTTTTCTACTAGCCTTGCTTTATACCTATTGATTGAACCATCTAAATTCTCCTTTAGTTTGTAAATCTACCTTGATCCTATTACCTTCATGCTTGGTTTTTTGGGGACCAAATCCCAAGTATTGTTCTCTTGAAGTACTTTAATTTTTTCTTGCATAGCTTCTCTACATTCTTCCTTCTTATTGGCTTCTTCAAATGAGGAAGGCTCCTTCGACATAGAATCTTTAGTCATGTATATGGAATGTTTCGAGAGTAGTGATGTGTCATAACCATAGCTTGTGGGTTTCTTACTCTCTCTTTGAGATCTTCTTAGTGCTTGATTGGATAACTCTGGAATGTCTTCCAATTGTTTGAATTTTGTCTTGCCCTTGGACTTCCAAGCTTTCTAGTCAATCTTTTCTTCATCTTCTAAGTTGATGTCTTCTGATATTCGTGGTTTTTCTTGAGTCCGAGTTGGAAAATCACTTTCCAAGTCATAGGGTAGCTTTATTTTCTTGCAATCCTCTTTAAACTAGGAGTTGTTTTCATCCAACGTCACATCCCCACTAACTCTAAATCCTGTATTAGTGGGATTGTACAGCCTATAACCTTTCTAGTTTTGGTCATAGCCAATGAATATGCATCTTTCAGCCTTTGGATCAAGCTTTCCTCTAATCTGTGAGGTATATGCAATGCACCCAAAGATTTTACAATGGTCTAAGGAACGTCTCCTACGATTCCATGCCTCATAAGGTGTCATTCAATCCAAGGACTTGGATGGAAGCCTATTAATTAAGTATGTGGCTGTGAAAACAACCTCTACCGACAAGTAATTTGGAAGTTTTTTTTTTCATTCAACATTGATCTTGTAGTCTCTACTATTAGTCTATTCCTTCTCTCTACCACTTATTCTATTCAGGAGTGTACCATGTTATAACCTCTCTCTTTATGCCTTTCTCCTATAGGAAGGAGTCAAATTCATGTGAAAAATACTCACCTCCTCCATCAGATTTGAGCCTCTTCAAGCTTCTACATGTTTGGTTCTCAACCAATGCCAAATACTTCTTGAAACAAGTGAAGACTTCATCTTTATGCTTCATGAAGTAAAGAATTGTCTATCAACTATAGTCATCTATGAATGAAAGATAGTACCTTGATCCTGAGATGACTCTCTACTTGGACCCTACACATACATATGCACAAGCTCCAAGTAGTCTTCAAACATGTATCTTGTTTTGTTGAATGGTTGCCTGTGTCATTTGCCAAATTGGCATGATTCACATTTGTAGATCATGTGTTACTTGGACACATTTGGAATGCTAAGAACACTATGATCTCTGCATATTTGCTTTAGTGTTCTTTTGCCTATATGGCCTAATCTCTTGTGCCATATCTCCAATTTAGATAGGGTTTCATCTTTGTAATTGAAGAGAGTAATATTTCTGGTATCTTCAGCTTCAAATGTAAAGACTCTACTAGATTTCTCACCGTTTGCAATCCCCTTGTAGCCTTTTTGAGGGTCCTCCACATATGCTCCATGCCGTGTGAATCTAACTTGTAAGCCCCTCTCAACAACCTGCCGAACACTTACTAGGTTTTTTGTTATGGTTGGCACGTATAATACCTTACTTAAGAGGTTCATGTGACCATCAGATGCTTTAATATTTTCCAATCTTCTTAACAGAGTGCCTAGTTTCATCACCTATTTGGACTTCATGCTTCCCTTTAGGTTCTTCAAGATTAGATAAAAACTCTACATTTCTAGCCACATGATTGGAAAAACTAGAATCAATATAGAATAGATGTTCATCATCTTTACCTTGCTTGGATGTCATATTCATGATCAATAGAGAATCATCTTGGTCTACTGTATGGTATTTGTAGTCTCTTCTACGTCTAAAACATCATTGATAGTTGTTGTTGTAGCCTTGGTTGTAATTATGATGGTAATTGCTTCCTCCATTATTGAACCTACCTCTAGATTGTCCATAGCCTCCTCTTTTGAAGCCTCTTCCTCTCTGATTCTTTGTGTTCTTGAAGCACTTATCTGTGGTAGGATTGGTCAAGCCACATATATTGGAAGGTGAAGAGTTGTATGATCTTCCCCTTCCTTGGTTTCCTCCTCTACCCCTTCCTCTAGTACGTCTTCCTCTACCTATGAAGCTCACTTGAGAGGTGCTTGCCTCTTCTTCATTTTATCTTTATTCTTATTTCTATCTATGTAAAGGGCAAAGATTGGTTACCTCTAGAGTTATCTCCATTCTTATTGAGCTTTGTCGCATGTGTGAAGAGTTGTCCCATCAATGTATTGAGGTCAGGTATTTGCATGTCCATATACAGATCCATTGTTGTGGTGAAAGACTCCTATTTCTCATCAGGCTTGATGCCATTTATGATCTGCCATACTATCTGATCTTCTTCTATTTCTTCTCCAATGCTCCCAAGTTTGTCAGCTACATCCTTCATCTTGCTCACATAGTTAGTTACACTCTACTTTAGTTGCTTCTACAAGGTTGTGAACTCCATCCAAAGTTAGTTCTTCCTAGCCCTTGTATTTGATAAGAAGTATGAATTAAGTACTTCCCAAGTCTCTTGGAAGGTCTTGCAATTTCTAACATGAGGTAATAAGAAATCAGCTATTGACTTTAGTATATGAGACATGGCTAGAGCATCCTTTGCACACCATGCAGCTAGTCATTCTTGCTCTTCTCTTGTAGGTTGATGTTTGCTTCTGATCATTGGCATTTCTTCATCTCTAGAGATGTATCCATACAATCTTCTTGCTTGGAGATAAGTCTGCATCCTTAGGGACCATGATGGATAATTTCCCCTCTCCAATTTTTCAATGAATGATGGAAATCCATCTTCCATTTTGCTTTGATGTTGGATGATACCAGTGTTTGAGGAGATGGTGGATAGATTCCAAAACTAAAGTGGTTTTGCAAATCCATGCTTCATACCAGCCAAGAACAAGTTGTGGTGTGTAAAGTAGACCCCTTGTGCTTCCAAATGATAAAAAATAATACCTAAGGGCTTTGGAGTATGATCCTCTAATCAATGGATCAAAATAGAAGAGTAGGGAACTCAAGTATGAGCTAAGACTTGCTATTCCGGGCTTTGCACATGTTTAGTAAAATGAAGACTGCTTTCAATCTGCTGGCAATTGATCAGATTCCTTTTGGGAGTATCTAATTAAGCTAGATAGTTACCAATCAGAAGTTATTTCACTTGAAATGATCACGTTTGCTCATCCGGAAATTTTTGGGCTTCAAGCAGACCAGTGAGCAGAGTTTTAGAGATATCTCGAGATTGAGTAAAGCAATGACAATGAGACGTTGTAATAATAAACTAGATAGTATCCGAAATCTATACCATTTGAAATCACATCAAAGGATCAATTATGCAGTGAGAACCAAGTCTAAGAACTTCACTATTTGGAGATGAACATGATAGAGAAGAGAGAGTGAGATATCATCAATGTATATGTATTAAATCCCATAGATTTACAAAGACATTGGCAATGTATAATGGAAAAATATGAGGGTAGTGGTGGAGCTATGGAATGAGCTCACTAAACACTATAGATCCCTCTCAAATGATCTCTGAAGCAGGGTTCAATCTACATGGTATTTTTATTCCTCTTTTATAACTAGAGTTGGAGCCAATATTTGAATTCAAATTCAAGTTATTACCATAAAGTGAATCCTAAACTTTATGTCTTGCTTTGTCATCAATCACCTACCAAATGATTTGTGATTTGATTCCTCCTAACTCCACGTGAGAGTATTGCAACTAACATATGAACTTTTACAAGGATAAAAGTAAATTGCGCTTTACAAGAGGATAGTCATATGTGACTTCCAATAGTTATATGAAGTGGATACTAATTGTCCAAGTATGTAGGCTTGGACTAATGTGCACCAACACAAAATGCTAGGTTAGTAAAGCTAAAAGATTAAGGATTGGAGGTTTACTCCACCCATTGGACCTTCCCAATGGGAAGTGGGAGAGTATCTCCATAGACTTCATTGTTGGATTGCCTAAGACAAAGAGAGGGCATGAATGTGTATGGGTAATTGTTGATAGGTCAACCAAAATGGCTATGTTTATTCCAACACATAATATAGTGAAGACATCTGAGTTTCCTAACTATTTATAGAAAACCTATATCGAGTATATGGTCTTCCTCTAGACACAATTTCTCATCGGGATAGGAAGTTTACTAGCCACCTTTGGAGAGCTGTCTTCAAAAGGTTGGACACAAAACTTAGCATGAGTATGGCTGAGCATCCACAATCAAAGAAGAAAACAATTAGGGTTAGCCAAATCTTGGAGGATATGTTTTGTGAATATGTAAATGGAAGGCAAACTAACTGGGAAGAGTATTTGCCTATAGAAGATTTTTGCATATAATAGTCCCAGGCACTCTTCCACAGGGAAAAATCCATTTATGGTTATGTATGATTTTCAGCCAAGACCACCTTATGTAATTGTTTTACAGAACGAGAGAGTTCAAGTTGCAAAAGATTTCTTGGAAGAAATGAACGATATGGTTAAACTTTCTAAAGTGAGTATTAGGGGAGCTCAGGATAGAGTTTGGGCCTATGTTGACCCTCAAGGACAAGAAATCAACTTTGAAGTACGTGATGAAGTTTATCCTTGAGTTACGTTCTAGGTCTAAAACCATGAAGATGGGACCTTGTCCTAAACTATCTCCTAGGTTGTGGAACTTTCCAAATTTAAGAGAATAGGAAAGATGGCTTAAGAGCTCCAACTTCTAGAGAATAGACAGATTCATCCAATATTTCTTGTTAAAAGGTTAAAAAACAAATGACCAGACTAGGACAACCTCACTCCAAAAAGTGAGACTATTTAGCCTCCTTTTGTTCAAGCTGTTGCACATGAGCCTAAAAACATACTAAATACTCCAGAAATATGGACAAGGAATCACTTATATCAAGAGTATCTAGTTACGTGGAAAGATAGTTTAGAAGATAGTGCTACATGGGAGCAGGTTAGTACCCTTCAGAGACGGTTTCCCACTTTTATGAAGACCATCCAAGATACTTCTTAAGGGGAAGGATATGGGAGACACTATGAAGAGATGACCCTGTACACAAGGTATAGGGGGTTCAATGGGAAAAACTTATATAAATATGTTCTTTCTCTTGTTCATGTATGCCTTCCATGACTAGGTTTAAGGAAAAACCTCAATTGAAGGGGAAGGAAATCTTATTTCATCTAAGTATGAGCCACCTTTATGAGGATGGAGGGTGTGAGGCCACTTGGCACTTATGCAAGAGATGCATGGAATAAGAGAAAGTAAGGGGAACACACACACACACACACACACACACACATATATATATATATATATATATATATATATATATATATATATATATATATATATATATATATATATATATATATATATATATATATATATATATATATATATATGTGTGTGTGTGTGTGTGTGTGTGTGTGTGTATGTGTGTGTTGTGATGTTGGGAGGTGAAACTCATGTCTTCTCTCACTATTCTTGAAGAGCACTTTGCACGCGCTAGTTTGCATGTCCTATTTCTGGATCATTCTTAAAAATAAGGGCTATCATCAGGCATACGAGGGTGGAACGCCATATTTTATTTATTACCATTATGATAAAGGATCTTAGATGATTGCGAAAGAAATTATTCTTGCCCTTCATTGTTGCAAGGATCAAGTAACACGAAGATTTTCTAGAGTGAATATATTTTAATAGGCTACTAAAAACCCAATGAATAAATTTGGTATAAGCTGCAAATTTTTATCACAAAGTATCAATGAGATTCAACAAAGTTCCATTTTTACGCGTCGAAAGTAGTTGGTTCAAGATCTTCAAAGTTAAAAATAGTTTCATTAGCTTTGATTTTACACATAAAGTCCATGGAAATAGGCTTATTAACTATGTTGTCAATTTGTAATTAGCTGATATGCTTTTCTAGAATTTTCTTAGATGAATTTTTCGGCCATATTTGCTTAATACGAAATCAAAAACTTGTTTTGGTTCAATTAAGTAAACCAATGAACTAAACATGCTATCAAAAGAGTTCTCTTTTTTGTTCTCTTTCTCTATACTTTCTCAATCCTTTTATTCTTAACTCAATTATCTTTCTATCTATACTCTATCCACCTCTCTTGTTTCTATCCCTTTTCCTATCTCTTTCTTCTCTTATACTTTCTCTATCTGCAAATTAAAAATATATAAATATCTAGTTTGATAGTAGAAATCAATTGGGTAAACATGCATGATTGTATTCCCACATCGATCAAAACAAGAAAGTATTATTTTCACCTTGTGTGGTTTCGAATGTGAGAAGTGCAAGCCTTCCCTAGCATATTTGAAGCATCAATCACCTCAGATGCACACTCATATATACCTTTGCACTCTCAAATCATTATTTCTCTTATTTCCCTTGGAATGAATCCGATCTCTCTTGGTCACTTAGACTCGACTATAGGACCTATTTAATGCATTTTAGGTGCTTCCAGGTTCCTCGTATGATACTCAATTGGGTCTAGGAAGGTGTTCTTATTAGGTTGATCTCACTTAGTCACTTAGACATGACTATAGAACCTCTTTAGTGCATTTTAACTGCTTCCAAGTCCCTCGTATGATACTTCCTTCAAACTATATTAATGCCTCTTCTATGCACGAAACAATTGCAACGAAGTCCTCCAATGTAGAATCTAGACTTAGCGACTCTCACAGAATTCATCTATAAAACTTTGGGATGGTATTATCAATGCATTTATTCATAAAGAAATAACATGTAGCATTTGCAAGCGAGAAGCAAGAGCTTTAGCACTTGTATAGAGTTTTCGAAATGACTCACCTAGTTGGAGCATTAAATTCTTTAATTGGTCCAAAGCTCATCATGAGGAGTTGCTAGGATGAAATTTCTTGGACAAAGTAGTCTTCAAAGCTTTTGAAGTTGAAAATTTTCCATGTGTATGTTGACTATATGACTTGTCTACAAGTCCCTTAGTAGTAGATGAAAATAGGACCGGCATGGCATCCTCATAGTTTTTCAATTATTTTCATTAGCATGAGGAGATGAATCTCCTTTTGTGATCATCAATTTCATCATGCATTAGACACTTGGAAGAAAGCATACAAGGATCCCATGTGTAACAAACTATACAAGAGAGACTCGAGACCTCTTTTAAGAAGAGTAGATGCACTAGCCTGGAGACTATAATAAATAAAGTCCATGATCCAAGGGTCTGGCCAGTTCAGATAGATCTGAAATCTAACACCGTTTGGTCATCCATGTGTATGACCAAAGATCTTGAGTATAGACTTACTAGAAGGTCTTGTGCTCTTGTGAACAAGTGATACACTTAGCTTAGTGGTTAAGTCTCAAGGATGTGAAGGAGGAGGTCTTGGGTTCAACCCCATGGGGGACATGGGGAGAGTATTTTGCCCAAAGAGATCTAGAGCCTTCTATAATTGCCCAAAGAGATCTAGAGCCTTCTATAAGCATCCACTTGAGTTAACTCAAGTTAACTGGGGCACTTGGTGCACATGCAGTTACATGGCCGACACATGGATGGTTAGTATCTACCTGCCCAAGAAGGCTGTCCCCTGGAGAGAGCTATATATAGAGGCATTTGGTTGGGAGGAGAGTCATCTCTCTAGCACGTGGTGGTCGTTATAGTCATTCTTCTCGTTTTATTTCCTCCCCTCTTTTGGTGATTTCAGCCATGTATACAGCATCGTTAAGGTAGAGAAGGTGGAGGGAGTCGTCTTTGTGCATCTCTGTCGAGGTTTGAAGAGCTAATAAAAAAATAAAACTGATCAATCTCCTCAGTAGGCGATCATGAACAAATTGTACGGGGTGCAGCTGCTAGAATTGGAACCGACAGCCTGTGCATAGAGGAGTTGTTTCATTGTCTCATAATCCATGAGAGAAACTCAAATCGGATGCAGACAATCAACCGCAATTTATTACGAATATGTCTGCTCGGAGAATGCCGCCCAAAGCTGCTGAAATTGACTTTAAAAAAGTACGCTATTCACAGATGGCTGTACGGGGATCGGCTTCATCAATGATATCAAGGCGTGTTCGTACACAGTTTCGCAAAAAGAGGCTGAATCCAGAGATTGATGGGGTAACAGGACACGAATGGAACCCTCTCAATGTGCACGATCCTAATTCGAAGCGCGAGTTCTTCAGAGATGATTCAGAGTTCATGGATCCTGACCCTGGCCATCCTTTTCAAGCTATAAGGGAATAGATTTTTGGGGGTGCAGACACCTCTGCGTATCCGGCAGCCATGAATAGTTTTGCACAGTAAGCAGAATCCATGGAACGAGGTTTTAGGCCAGAAATAGTGTCTTCATACACATCCTTGGCCATGGAGTGTGCAATTTGTGATTGCTGGTTTGCATCAGTACCTTCTTCAACTCAACCCAACATATTCTATGTCCATTTGGTGACTTCACACGGAGAAATGAGCAATGTACGAAAAGATCTTGACTAGGGGTTCCCCAAACGATCATTTTTGACTCTATCGAAGAGTCTTGTCTCACATATGGCATATATTACCAAAACATAAAGAATTTTTCGTGTCATACGTGCGTGGGGCTCGAATCCTTAACCTATCTTTAGTAGTATTTTGTCATATTCAATCGAGCAAGTCGCTTTTAATGAGTTATGAGACCCCGTCAAGATACATTTCTGGTATGCTTAAGATAAGCCATACCCAGCAAAAGGAAGGAGGTCGCAACGGTCTCGAACTGATGCCATCTCAAGCTTCACAACATTAATTATATATGATGACCGGAGCATTGTGTTGACCTATGTTCAGCGCTTCTAACAAGGATGATGAATAGCTCCTCGCAAGGATCAAAGGATGGACAAAGGTATGATCAAAGCTAAGTATTTTCTAGTTTCTTCTTGGCCTTAATGCTTGATTTATCTTGTTTTCATTATTCTACACTTAATCCTAGATGCAAATTGAAATAGCCAAGATTTCAATCGATTAAGTCTAGATTAGGATAATGAAACAATCCACTCCAAGCATTAGTTTGCATTAAGGAAGGACTTGATTTGGAAAGGAAAAAAAAGATCCTTGTGCATCAAAGAATGTATTTTGGTAGTTTAATTCCAGATCTCCTTTCCATTGAGTAAATTTCTTATTGTACCACGAGGATATTTTTTTATATCATAGTGCATTAGGACAAAGGAAATGATATACATGCGTCAAGATTGCATGACATACATTCTTAGTACAAGGAAAAGTTATGCATCAAGCTCATGCATGATTGTTGCATTATTTTTTGGGCATGCAAAGAACATGCATGCATACACATGTGAGCATATGCATTTGCATGTAGGCATATGCATTTGCATGATAGAACGGGATGTTGTTTGCAAGTAGATATGAAAATGTACTCTCTTAGTATTTAGCTTACTTTATAAAGCTCTCCGCTTGAAATTAGGGAAGATAGAGGACTAATTAGTTGCAAAGACATGCTAGTTCTACTTTGCAGCTCAAGTAATTAATCGATTCCTTCCCAAGTTGATACTTCGTTATCAAAAATAAATACTTAATAGCAATTAAGTATGTTTGATGTCTTACTAGGTATAAATAAGCACTAGGAGAAAGTTAAGTATTAAATTTTCTTGATGACCAAGAAAATTTAATTACTTGCAAACCTTTTGAGATGTATGATGGCTCTAAGTCCATGATGTACTTAGGGAGTCATGAAGATAAGCATATAATGATTACTCTAAGTATAGGTGATAGTTAGAAAATGATGCAGATAAGCTTTAGTTGATTAGTTATGTAATTTATGTAACTTCTCAAGCATCCCAAGATTGGATGATAACTTCAGCTATATTTCCAAGTTCCATGAGCACTCATTTATTTAGAAGATTTCAAAAGTTCTAAGAAGTTTCTTTGTGGTTTCAATATTCGTATTTCACGATGAAACCTCGGTAAGTGACTTTTAGGAATTGAGATATTTCCTAAAAGAGAAACACTAAAATGAAATAGTCAAGCCTTCTATTGCATGTGAGATCATTCTCTTACCATGTTCGAGATGAATTTATTTTTGGGAAGATAGATGTTCCAAGTTGAGGATCTTAATTGATTCATGAACTCTTCCCAAAATACACATAAATTCATACTATATGATGGGAACCAGAACATGATGATCTTCTAATAAAGGTGCCAAGAAAAGCTATGAAGATTTTTCGGTTTCATCCCAAGGAGTGATGGACATCAAAGGTTGAATCTCACAATCAATTGATTTTTGACATCAATAAGAGGATGTTTGGTTTCATAGTTGCATCTCTGGTAAATGATGCAACTAGCTAAGCAATCCTTAGGAAATAAGATAAGTTCCTAATGACTTGAAGCAAGTGTGAACTTTTCATTTAAGAATAGAAAGTTCCAAGAAATGGATCTCCAATCCATGAACTTTTCCTAAATAAGCTATAAATTTCAAAGTTATGTGTTCATAGTAGCAGTGCTATTGGATCAATCATCAATAGATGCTTGGACTTTAAACATAATTTTGATTGGTGAAATATGTTTAAAGAACTTTAGTAACATCTAAAGATTGACCAATAGTATTGAATCTTGTATCAAACTCAAGAATAGGAGTCAATATCACATAAATAAAAGTTCAAACTTAAACTTTCATGGTGACATGGAAACCATATCCAAAGGATGATATTTAGTCTCTACTTTGATACTCAAGAAATGAATATAATCGAATCAGTATACTTTGTCGATATTGTTTGAAAGAATTTCTTTCAAATATCCTTCCAACATTGTAAAAAATTTGAAGATGAATCATTTGCTCAAGATATTTGATTCCCTAGAAGGAATCTCAAGTCTTTGAAGAATAATATTCTTCCAAGTATTGAGAATGGATTTCTTCATACTCTTTAGACATAAGTAGTCCCCTGGATATCCCAAACCACTAGAAGTGGTATTTGAACTCCAGATTATGATATAACCTAACGGTATATCAAAGATTCTTAGTTTTGGAATCTGAGAGGCATTAGTGTATGCTTGGACTTGAGTAAGAAAAGATCTCCAAAAAACTTGCAGGTAAGCCAAGACGCTTTAGATAGTTTAGAAGATCTTAAAATTATAAAGACTAAGTCTTTATTTTAGTCGCAAGGTCAACTAGATTTGATCAAAATTGGCCATGACTATCCAAGAACGTGCGATTGGAACTACTCTGTAGATTGCCCAAGTATTGGCGATAAAAAAAATTCCTTTTGGAATCTATTCACTCAAGTTCCATTTATCCAAAAAATATGAAAAGAGTAAGCTATTCTAAGTCTGAATAGAGTAAAGAAATTCCAAGAATGTAGTCTACAACCGTGAAAATGGTACTTAAGTCTATGGAAGGTAGAACATAATGTCTGCCTATCCTTATAGGGATTTTGGTACAAATCCAAAAAGCATGAGCGGATGCTTAGACTTAAGCAGTAGAGAGATTCCTGTAAAGTCCTGGACGAGGTAGGTACCTAAAGCATCAGTAAAGAAAGGAATCCAAAGACAAGAAGTGAAAAACTCTTGTCATTAAAAATTGGTCAAGAATAAACCAATTGAGCTTGAATTTGTGAAAATTCAAATACTTGGAATTTTGATTGATTTTCATTTGAAAACCCTAGCAAAGAATAATTGATATTCTATCAAGAGGTGTTTTAGTTTCCAAGGCAAAGCACATGATTGTGAGACAATCATGTGAAGGAATAAAAACCTAGAATATCTAGTTAGAGCTAATGCCTGAAACTTCAAAATTCTTGTAAAAGAATTGAAGAGATAGGTACTCTATCAAGAGATGTTTTAGACTTTAGGATAATATTCACTCACACGTCAATGTGAATATAAAATAGGGTGGTATGGGACACCAGATTTTATACTCAGATTGATGTAGAAAAGATGGTATGGGACATCGAACCATGAGTTGATGATTATCTTTTAGTCCTAGTTAGGTTTAATCCTCAAGAGAATTAAGACTTCAAAGAAGGAGTTTAATTCAAGGAGGATAAAAGTAGTATCTTAAGATATTTCAAGATAACTTCAAGTTCAAGTAAACAGAAGATATGAAGTAAGTAACTTCCAAAATCTTCTTGAAACACTTCAAGATAAAGTGTTGTTAAGTCGGAAATATTTTATAAATTTCTGAAAGAAGTTGGACTTCAATTTTGAGTTGATCTTTTCAACCAAGGATTTTATTGACTAAGTCAAACATCAAGTTCCTAGTATAACTTGGTAAATTCACTCTTTTGACTCAAAGAAATGCACAAGAACTGCATTCCTAGTAAGGAGTCAGAAAGATTGAATGTGACCTGAACTTAGTCTCAAGTGAAGCATTATTAAAATACTAAGCTCATCAATATAACTTCAATGGGTCCACACATTGATGTTGGTTACCACACTAGTGGTTGGATGATGTTTTCGTGTTGCTCAAAATCTTTTTGAGAATCCAGCTTATTTCTCTTAAAGATAGAATAAAAGGCTTCAATATCCTGTTAAAATAAATCTTTGAGAAGTTAAAGTCCTGATTCATCTCAACTTTGACTCATAGCAAATTTACGTATGTTCGAAGTTTGGATTGGTTGTACAGAGTTTTAGTTATTTCTTTCCGCTTTCCAAATCTTTTGGAATTGGCTCAGACATGATATCTGATTTCTTTTGCAAAAAGACCAGAGTTAGCCGGTTAGAATTAGATAACTAAATGGAATATCCTAGATAGATGTTATGTACAAGAACCTTTTCAATCTTCAAAATCTAATAAGTCTAGATGGACTTATTCTTGCTTCAAGTTATAGTATAAAAGAATTATACCCTAGAATAGAGAAGTTAGGAATTGCTCATCAGATTGACAAATCCAAAAAACTTTCAGTTAAATTCTTTGAGAAAAGTGTCCTAAGTTGGACAATTTTCATTTTGAATTTGAATTGGTCAACATATTATGGTTGACTCAACAGAGTATACATAGGATTTTTTAACCCATTTGGACAAAGTAATCCTCTGGCTGGGTGAAAAAATCAAATAACTATTGGATCAGAGTTAACCATTGTACAAACATTCAAGTTAGATGTTTGAGACAACCAAACTTTAAGTACTCCAAATCAAATTCAAGTGAATCAAGAATTCTCAAAGACTTACGAGGGATAAGAATCCCACCTTCATTACTAAGTCCATGCACCATTCATGCCCAGAAATGGACTAGTAATTTGAATCCACCTAGTTCACATGATTGTGCCTAGATCGCACATCAAGAAACTATGAATTGGCAAGGGATGTTCTTTAGATCAACCCTTATTGTTCATTCACTACTTTGTGCTTTGACTAGTTCATCAAAGTGCAAAGCCAAATAGTGTTTTGAATCATTTGGACAGGGATGCCACCACAGAGATGAGATATGTTCTTCTAGTTCTAGAACATGACCATGCTCTTCCACTTTTAGAACATGAGGCTCGGGGGTTGCCTATAGTATGTATATAGCTCTATTTTTTAGGACAAAAATATTTTCCAAGGGGGGGGGGGAGAATGTAATAAAGTAAGTCCATGATCCAAGGGTCTGGCCGGTTCAGACAGATTTGAAATTGGACACCGTTTGGTCATCCATGTGTATGACCAAAGATCTCGAGTTTAGACTTACTAGGAGGTTTTGTGCTCTTGTGAACAAGTGATCCACTTAGCTTAGTCGTTAAGTCTCAAGGATGTGAAGGAGGAAGTCTTAGGTTCAATCCCCATGGGGGACATGGGGAGAGTATTTTGGCCAAAGAGATCTAGAGCCTTCTAGAAGCATCCACTTGAGTTAGCTCGAGTTAACTGGGACACTTGGCACACATGCAGTTACATGGCCGACACATGGATGGTTAGTATCCACCTGCCCAAGAAGGAAGTCCCCTTGAGAGAGCTATATATAGAGGCATTTGGTTGGGAGGAGAGTCATCTCTCTAGCAGGTGGTGTTCGTTATAGTCATTCTCTTGCAGAGACCTTGTACTCGAGGGAGGTTCTGCTTAGAAAAGTATGCCTCATATCATGACCATGCAGAGAGACAATTCACAAATTGAGAGTACGAGAGGGGTTCAAGAAGTTTTAACAACTCCAAAATGCATCAATTGGTACACAAGAAATAGAAAGTACAATAGCATGCAATAAGTCACACAACCCAAATATCCACTAGTCATTCATTTCCAGCCACGTGCCCACCTCGGAGGTTACCTGTTTAGCCTTCTTAGTAGAAGGCCTCCCTTTTCATCGGGAGCACAAGCATTTGGCAATCTAAGAGTAAGAAACAAGCCAAGGGTGTAATGATAGTCACACAATCACATACTATATTCAACGTTAGATAACACAAAACACAAGAAAAAGTGATAATGATCCAAAGAAAAATTACATGATTAGGGAATTAGGCAAATATGCCTTGCAAAAACAACACTATGCTGAGAAACATAGGGAAACACTTTCCAACCACACAATGGAAGGTGTACCGCACACACTTGAGTACGGACCGCCAAGACTGAACATAACAAGAGAATATGTACTACAACCAAGTACCAGAGCCCCTCTTCACACACACACATAAAGAAAGAAATGATACAAGTACTAAATTATGCCGCATTTATGAAAAGAGGAACGGCTAGTTATGGATTCATCCTATATCTAGGAGTCAAATCGTGTGGTCGCCCTATTTCTCTTTGAGAAGTTGGAGTTTCCTTGATCATTGGGCCATGAGAGGATGGAGTGTCCTTACTTTGCAGAAGAGGATACTTTGCATTTCTCTTAAGGTTTTTCCATTACACTATTTCCCTCGTTTCCCCGCTTTATTGGGATATATTTATGCCCGTGACATCTTATTTAATACCATTATGATGAAGGAGCTTAGATGATTGAACATAACTTTATTCTTGCCCTCCATTGTCGGAAGGATCAAGTAACACGTAGATTTTCTAGAGTGTATATATTTTGGGAGGCTACTAAGAATCGAATGAATAAAATGCCTATGGGCTATAGCTGCAAGTTTTGATCACAAAGCATCAAGAAAATTCAATGAAGTCCCATTTTCACACGTACAAAGTAGTTCGTTTTTACTACTAGTAACGAAGATAACATGGATAGTGAAAGTTCCATCATTGGATCGACTATTCTGGAAATGGTGTCGAAAACGGTGCCCAGTTCTTCTAAGCAGGAGGCATCCCGCAAAGGAAAACAACCTATGGAGTTACCCTGGAAAAGCCCCCACAAGAACCTATTGCTAATTCGAGATCCGATCCCAACGAAAAAGAAAGATGAATCCAAGAAAAGAAAGGACAAAGCTCCCTCCTGCAAAGAGGGCTCACTACGACAATGATCATCATCTTGTTAAACCCTAGAGGGCTAACCGACCCCTCAAGAGCGATCATCATTGGTCCATGGCTTCGCGACAGTAGCATAAACCCAGAATTCATATGTATTCAAGAGATTAAAATTGATGGAGAAGACCTCTAGAAACAGCTTAGACATGTCTCCTCGACCCATGTTTGGATTTCAATGGCGCACCAGCGGGGGTCCAGTGGAACGGTAATCGGTATTAATCAATTCTGGTTTGAAAAGCTTGAGATCTCCATTGAAGATGAATGCCATCAATGGCCTCTTGTTTCTTTTGGTGCTCCTTTTTGTTTTACTTTAGTTTCTTTGTATGCCCCTAATGGGGAGTTAGAGAGAGTGAACACTTGGGCCTCCTTGGACTCGCTCCCCCACAACCTGCTTATTTGTGGTGACTTCAACGTGGTAGAGGACCCTAATGATAGATGGATGGGCAAGGGTAGGGTCATTGATAGTCGGGAGAAAGAAACGTGGGACAAAACCAAACTACACTTGGATTTGGTCGAATTAAGAGACTCGAATGGCTTTTCTTGGTCAAATCTCCAAGCGGGCGAGGACCTGAGGAAAGCTAGACTTCATAGATGCTACATCTCTCAGAGTTTTACTCATGAGTGGGGCCACCCTTCCCTCTCGCAATGCACCGACCTCACTATCTCTGATCACTACCCGATCGTTATCACTTTCCAACCTTCCACCAAGATCCGTAAGGCTCCTTGGTTCCATGCCAGTGTGCCCTCCTTCTCTCTCCCCTCCGTCCATCAAGAAATTGGTGATGTGTGGAAGGAGGCGTTCGCCTCTGGCTTGTCCCCAGCCAAGTGCTGGAGAAGTGCGGTCGATAAGTCACGACAGATCATGATTAGATCCAAGAAGATGCTCGAGACTGTGCGGCGGGCTCGTAGAGAAGCTCTTTATCACAAACTCTGGAGGCTCGAGGAGGAAGTGAACAAAGGAAAATCTCAAGCCCAGAAAGGTCTTTGAAAAATTAGAGCGCGGCTGAGATACGAGGAAGAAATACAAAGGAAAAATTTGCAAATTTTCTTCAAGGAGTGGTGAGCTGGCAAAGCCGACAAACCCACCAAAGAGATGTGTCGTATCCTTAAAAGGAAACATAACAAAGAATCGATCCCCTTATTGCTAGACTTAAATGGCAATGTATGCAATACGGAAGAAGATAATTTTGGGATCATTGAAGGGCACTTCACGAGACTCCTGGGGACCTCGAACCCCCTCTCCCACCATAGAAGGGACTGTATGTCAGCCATATCTAGGGTTTTCCCCCATAGAATACCACTCAACCTTCGCTCCCTACTACATGCCCCTATCTCTGAAGCAGAAATCATTGAGGTCATTGATGCCCTCCCTTTCAGTAAAAGCCCGGGACCCGATGGGCTCACTAATGAGTTCTTTAAATCCTTCAAGTTGGTGGTTGCCACCCCTCTTCGTCTAGTTTGGCAAGAGGCGCTCAAGTTTGGCGCGCTTCCTTCTTGTCTCAACCATGGCATTATCAAGTTAATACACAAAAAAGGGGAAAGAACATAATAGAGAACTGGTGTCCTATTACAATGCTCCAAACAGGATACAAGATCATTGCCAAAGTCATTGCCAACAGAATCTCTTGCCACTTGAGAGCATGGTTAAGTGAAGACCAAAAATGTTTCATCAAAGGCAGGTCAATTTTGGAAACCATTATAGATATCTAGGAGAGTCTTGAATTTGCAAATGAGTCGAAACAAGATGTGGTCTTCCTCAAGATCGACTTTGATAAAGCCTATGACAGGCTAGAATGGGACTATATTCTGCAGTCGCTCCAAGATGTTGGATGTAGTCAGAAATTCACCAAGATGATCGCGACCCTTCTCAGAAACGCATCGACCCAAATTAACATTAATGGCAAACTTTCGAAGGTGATCAAACTTAGAAGATCTATCAGACAAGGGTGCCCATTGGCTTCCCTTCTCTTTGCCATTGCCACGGAAGGGCTTAGCAGGTTGGTGGAGCATCAGGTGGAAGTTGGTAATATCAAAGGCCTCTGTTTGCCTCATGACCATAGTCAGATCACCATGAGACTTTTTGCCGATGATATGAACACGTTTGTTCACAATGATATTACTAGCCTAGAGACGTTCTGGAGGTGTCTGGCTACTTTTTGTGAAGCCTCTAGATCCACAATCAACCACTCTAAGACCGCCTTTAGAGCTATTGTTGGGTCACAGCCCAACCTTCTCATTGATCATGGCTGTCAAACCATTCCGCAAGGCCAAATCTTTCAGCTTCTTGGGATCCCCTTGGGGTTTGGCGTCTCTATGGAACAGCGGTGGAACTCGGCACTAGCCAAACTTGAAAACAAGCTTAACTATTGGACAGGTATGCAAATCAATCTTGCTGGTCATGCTATGTTATCAACACATTCCTCTTTTCATCTACCATTTATTTCCTTTCTTGTTGGAGACCGAAAGAGCAAGATCTATCCGAGCTGGACAGTATTTGTGGAAACTTCCTTTGGACGGGCGACCACAATAGGAGGGGAGTGCCTAAAATCAAATGGTCCATCTGCACTAGCCACAGAGATAGTGGGGGACTTGGTATCATGGACATTGGGTGCATGACTAACAAACTTGCGGCCAAATGGATGATTAAGGATTGGTGCAACGGGGAGGCCTCGTGGGCCAAGTTGATCTTCACAAACAAGAATGAGTTGGCTCTCATGGGCTTCCCAAACTGGAAGAATCTTGAAATCTTGACCTTGCTGTTTTCCCCGATCCCCATCTTCCCGAAAGGCTCTAATCTCATCTGCTCCCTATGGAAGAGTTGGAATAAAGTCAAAAGCTACACAAGAATTAGTGGAGATTGGAAGTGGGCAGCCGGTATCAGAAAAAACGACTCTATCTGGTTTCCGATTCATGGCATCTGGAGTGTGGAATCTTGGAACATTCAAAATGCCAAGAAATTATGGAAAAAAAGCTTCAAAAAATGGAAACATCTCTGGAAACAAGACACCAACCGCTGGATCAACTTTGAGGATATTGACCCTTGCATCAACATTTCGTATGAAGAATGGAACACTTTGCAAAGCAGATGTCTCGCCTGGGACCGACACAAAATTCACCTTCTCATGGGACACGACACGTCGAGCTCGCTTGGTCTCAAATGGCACAATGGCAATAGCCTATCAAAAATCCCCAACATCAAAGAAACGATTGACTATCAGGTTAACCTCAACAAGAAGTGGTGCCTATCATGGATGCGACTTCGGAGGGACATGAAGTTCATGGCTATCTAGCACCCCCTCATAGAAATCAAAAAGTTTGTCCTCTTATTGCAAATTCTTCATCATGGAATCTGGACCAACCTTAAGGCTAGCAAATTTTGTGGGATTCCTCCGTGGTGCAAACGCTGCCACCGGTCCATCGAAGATGTTTCACACATCTTCTTTCCCTGCCCCAAATCCAACAAACTCTAGCAGACAGTTGGAAAGAAAATTAGACTTCAGAAACCTCTCAGTTGGTAGCATGCCCTGCTGGGAGAAGCGATCGGCTGCTCCGCGACTCTCTGGAACGCCATTAGAGGGGAGCTCCTATGGAAAATCTGGCGAGAAAGATGTGCTTTCAACTTTGATGACTCCCCCAAAGAGTGGTCAATTGAGAAATAGTTGTTCCTCCTTGGCAAAAGGATTGTTAACTGTAAGAAATCCCCCCCCCCCTTGAGGCATCATCAAATACTCCTTTTGATCAATAACAAGCTTAAACCCAAGTGGGCCCCTCATGAGGGTGATGAGAGGGTGATTAACCTTCTTTGTAATGCCATTTAAGCTCTGTAAACACTTCCCCTCCTTTGTGGGATTTGGGGGGTCCCGTGGGCACTAGTCCCCTTCTCTTGTACTTTTCTTTATTTAATTCAAGTCCGGGAGAGTAGGCTAATGCCGAACTTCCTTTATATTAAAAAAAACGTAGTTCGTTCAAGATCTTCAAAGCGAGAAATGGTTTGTTTAGCTTTGATTTCACACATGAAGTGCATGGACACATGCTTATTAAGTATGTTGTCAATTTCTAACTAAATGAAATCCTTTTTTAAAATTTTCTAAGATGAAGTTGTCGGCCATATTTGCTTAATACGAAATCAAAAACTTGGTTTGGGTCAATTAAGTAAACCAATGAACTTAAAATGCTTTCAAAACAATTCTCTATTTTTTTTCTCTTTCTGTCTACTTTTCTCAATCCTTTTATTATTAGCTAAGTTATCTTTCTATCTCAACTTTATCTACCGCTCTCCTTTCTATCCCTTTATCTCTCTTTCTTCTCTTATACTTCCTCTATGTGCAAATTCATATATAAATATCTATTTTGATAACAAATATCAATTGGGTAAACATGCCTGGTTGTATTCCCACATCAATCAAGACAATAAAGTATTCGTTTCACCTTGTGTGGTCTCCTATGGAAGAATTGCAAGCCTTCCCTAGCATATTTGAAGCATCAATCACTTCACATGCACACTCATATATACTTTGAATTCTCAAATCATTATTTCTCTTAGTTCCTTTGGAATGAACCCGATCTCTCTTAGTCACTTAAACACGACTATAGGACCTATTTAATGCATTTGAAGTGTTTCCAAGTCCGTCCAATGGTACTCAATCGGGACTAGAAAGGTGGTCTAATGAGGTTGATTACGGTCTTCAAACTCTATGCTTGCCTCTTCTATGCATGAAGCAACTGCAACGAAGTCCTCCAACGTAGAATCTAGACTTAGAGACTCTCATAAATTTTATTGATAAGACCTTGGGAGGGCCTTATAAATCCATTTATTCATAAATAAATAACATGTAGCATGTGCAAGCGATCAGGAAGAGCTTTAGCACCTGTATAGAGTTTGTGAAATGATTCACTTGGTTGGAGCGTTAAATTTTTGAGTTGGTCCAAAGCTCTTCTAAGCACTTGGTAGGATGAAATTTCTTGCAAAGAATAGTCTTCAAAGCTTTTGAAGTGAAAAAGTGTCCATGTGTATGTTGACTATATTACTTGTCGACAAGTCCCTCAAGAGTAGATAGAAATAGGACCAACATGGCATGCTCATAGATTTGCAATGCTTTACACTAACATAAGAAGATAAATCTCCTTGTATGATCATCGGTGTCGTCATGCACTCAACCTTTTCGAAGAAGGAAATTTGAAGTTTAATCTTGATAGCAAATTTCCAAGTCCCTCAATTCGTACTTGGGTGTCCTTAGATGTGTAAGGGACGGAATCAAGTACTCTCCTAGTCTTCTCTTTAGAAAGGGTCTCAGAGCTAGATCTTGAAAAACATTGATGGGAAGAGCTAATGGTATGGGGGTGATTGTTCATAAAAGAGAATGATGAGATGAATCGTTTCGATTGTAATTCTTATGGGACTTCTGTGTAGACGAAGAGGCTCCATACCACCTAGGGTATGTGTCATCCACGCACTTGCCCAATCTTGGGTTCAAGGCTTCGAAAGGTAAAAATAAAATACAGAAAATGAAAAAGAAAATGAATTCTTATTCCTAGCAGATGCCTCATAGAGAGCATGCAAGGATCCCACGTGTACCAAACTATACAAGAGAGACTGGAGAACTCTTTTAAGAGGAGTAGTAGAGGTGCCTCCTTGGAGACCTTCTACTCAAAGGAGGTTCGGCTTAGGGAAGTATGCCCCATATCATGACCATGGTGAGAGACACTTCACAAATGGAGAGTACAAGAGGGGTTCACAAAGTCGGAACAACCTAATAAAGCATCGACTGAGACACAAAGAAATAGAAAGTACAACGACATGCAATAAGTCACACAACCTGATTATCCACTTATCATTCATTTCGAGGCAAATGCCCACCGCTAAGGTTACTTGCTTAGTCTTATTACTAGCATGGATTCCTTTCCTTTCCATCAGGAGCACAAACATTTTGCAATCGAACAATAAGAACGATTCCAAGGGTGTAATGCTAGTCATACACTCACATACTATATTCAACTTCAAATATTACTAAATAGAAGAAAAAATGATAATGATCCAAAGAAAAATTACATGAACATTACAGAAATAGGCAAATATGCCCTCGGAAAACAACACTGTATTGAGAAAGATAGGGAAAACACTTTCCAAGCAGACATAGGAAGCTCTACCCCACACACTGAGTACGAAGCCCAAAGATTAATTGAGATAGAACAAGAGAATACATACTACAACCAAATACTAAAGCCCTTCTTCACACACACACACACACACACGTAGAGCAAAAACTGATACAAGTACTAAAATATGACCGTGGTAGTCATGACATGATATCACACCAATTAGTCATACTGTTGACAATGACACACCAATTGAGTTCCCAAAAGCTTCTTATATAGATATCAGAAGGTTAAAAATGAGTGATACTACCCAGTTCCCAATCCTCTATGAAGAGATTCAATATTACCTTATGAGATGGACTATGCACCCTAGAATGGAGGGATTGGTGGCTTAGCACAAGGCCATGATCTCGAGAGAGGACTTACTCTGTTTGGTGACCAACCACAAAGGCTTGCGACGACTTCAGGGATAGTTCCTTGTCATGTCCACTTCTCTTAGATCACCTTGGATAACCCCGCATTCACGACCGAAGGAATGCCTACTTCTCGGTTCATCCTATTTTTAGGAGTCAAATGGGATGGTCGCCCTATTATTCTTTGAGAAGTTAGAGTTTCCTTGATCGTTGGGCCATGAGAAGATGGAGTTTCCTTGTTTTGCAGAAAGAGGATGATTTGCATTGCTCTTAGGCATTTTTCCATTATACATTTTCCCTCCTTTCCCCACTTTATTGGGATATATTTATGCACGTGACATTTTATTTAATACAATTCTGATAAAGGATCTGAGATGATTGAACATAATCTTATTCCTTCCATCTATTGTCGGAAAGATCAAGTAACACGTAGATTTTCTAGAGTGTATATATTTTAGTAGGCTACTAAGACTCCAATTAATAAAATGGGTATAGGCTGCAATTTCGGATCCCAAAGTATCAATAAAATTCAATCAAGTTCCATTTTTACCCGTAGAAACTAGCTCGTTCAAGATGTTCAAAGTGAAGAATTGTTTATTCAGCTTTGTTTTCACACATGAAATCCATTCTGTCTCTTTATCTCTCTCTTCTCTGATACCTTCTCTATGTGCAAATTAATGTATAAATATCTATTTTGATAACAAAATATCATTTGGGGAAGCATGCATGATTGTATGCCCACATCAATCAAGACAACAAACTAGTTAGATCACCTTGTGTGGTCTCCGATGGGAGAATTGCAAGCCTTCCCTAGCATTTTTGAAGCATTAATCACCTCACGTGCACTCTCATATATACGTTTGTACTCTCAAATCATTACTGCCTTAGTTCTGGAATGAACGCGATCTCTTTTAGTCACTCAAGCAAGATTATAGGACCTATTTAATGCAGCTTATGTCGCTTCAAGTACTTGCTTCAACTCAATGAAAGAAAGAATGCATCCAAGAAAGACTATATACAGATTCACAAGACACACTCATAGGGACCAATGTTCACTCCAAGCATACCTTCTATAAGAATATTTAGAGATAAGACCAAAATTTGAAGGAAACTTTATAAGGGTATATTATATTTCTAATAAGCACATATTATAGATAATGGATGACATATGAAGATGAAGTCTTGCTTTACACAAAGAACAATCTAGCTTCTTGACCACCAGAAGCATAGAGTTAGATATGGATACCAAACGTTAAATGAAATTTCTGAAGCAAGCAAAGGGATAGCTTAGCAAGGGGGCTGCTAGCATATTTGTATTTCTAATGGCATGTCTAAATTGGAAAAGACTGGATATTAATTATGAAGCTCTTGTTGAAATGAATAGGATCCATCACACCTTATTCCTTGGTATGTGATTGATTTAGGGATATGAAGGGGATTCAAAATCAAATGGAATTCACGATTTCTTTTGATTTTCGCATTGCTTCATGATCCTGTTAGGCTGCCCGATGGGAATAATGTAATCTTACTTTTCATATATCACACGCACTGAAAAGGGGTAGCGATTAGTTGTAACCTTTTTTCTATTAATGAAAGGGCATTACGGTGACTCTCGGCAGAGAGAGGGAGGTTCGCCAGATTGTCTGTCTGAGCGATCGTGCGGAGATGCCATGTTGCAGATTTGCAGATATCTGGAGTACTATTTTTTCTGTTCTTGGTGAATTGCAGTAATTCTTTATTAACTCAGTAACGTTGCATTAACATTAAAAGTCAGTGCGACTATGTGATTATTAATTTGTGTAATAAGCTACTGTGTAAGGATAACTGTAACCGGAACATCGTAACTGTGTAATGGAAGTTATTGCCTTGACGTGTTTAGTTGAATAGTTAGATTGGGAAAATTAAATAAAGAGCCTTTGCACTATCAGACCCCTAACCATCCCCAAGAACCCGAAAAGAGATTAAAAGTGACTTGACAGAAGTCCTTTTTAACACTGGCGCCGTTTATGGGAAGATGGAATAATCGGTAAGGGAAGAGCAGTACGCAAGGCAAGCAGTGGAGAATAGTACCTGTTAGTTGAAGAAGTGATATATGTCGGTTACTCGTTCTCGTGAGTCCTATCCGAAGTATAGGAGAGATCAACATCCTTGGGCAGTTCCAAATTTATTAGGAACACCCTCGGGTGGTAGAAGTGCCGGCCAGTTAAGTCCAGTTGTAGAAGGATCAGACCTAGTCAGTAGCGATTCTGGTGCTAGTTCGGTGACACATGATGAGATTTCGGTGAATTCCAGTGTGAGTTCAGTGCCTTTTGGAGAAGGTACAGTGACGTCTGGTTGTACAGAGACACAGTGCGAAGTTAGTCCGACACCATCTGGTCAGAATTCAACCATTTCCGATGATAAACTTGTGTTACAAAGTGAGACCGTTTCCGGTGAAAGGGAAACCCGGTTAGGTGAAAGTTCGACAAGTTCCGGTGGAAGTTCGGTACCATTTGGTCGGAATTTGAAATTTTCCAGTGATAGTGCGGTGCTGCCTGGTGGACCCTTATTACGTTCACCACTTTTTGGGGCAAGCCTACCTAATTTGGATACCAAAGCTGAGGATAGGCTAGTTGATTTGGAGATAAGTAATAGATTCAACAACATTTTTGAACCGAAAAGTGAGCAGGCTGATATACAGATTCTGAAGGACAAGAGACACCCCCTCAACATCCAGATAACAACAATACTACCCACAATAACACCATGAGTGCTTCACAGTCATAACAGCAAACACCCCCACAACCACAACGACAGTTTCAGCAGCTGCAACAGCAGCAGCCACAGCCAATCATTCCACTTCACCGATTCCAACCGAAGTGACATATAAAACATTCGGTGGTTTTCCTGGAGATGATCCCGACGCACATGTTTGCACATTCGAACTCAGTTATGCAGTGTTGAATCATCCATCGGATCCGGCATACAAGGCCATTGTATTTCAGACCACATTGCTTAATGAAGCAGCAGGGTGGTTGACTGAATATGATATTAATCATTTTGGTAACTACGATGATGTGAGAGACGTGTTCTTACAGAGGTTTTGTTTGAAGAAGAACCCTACAGAAATCTTTGACTATTTGCAGAACAATCAACAAAAACCACACGAGAGTGTTCAGGAGTATGCGACATTGTTCAGAACTCATTTGCAGCAGCTGCCTCCGTGATGGGGGAAGTATCTCAACCCCTAAGCAACGATGAAGCGCGAATGACCTCCACAGGTATCCTTCTTTGACCTCTGCACACCAAAAATGCTCTTACTCAGAGCTTATGCAGAGAACTCCAGTGAGCTTTTGTAGACCTGTAGTAGACACCAAGGGCTTTCCAACAAAACAAATTTCACTTGAAATGGATGCTTACACAAAGAGAAACAATGTCTACAACATGAGCTAGTTGAATGCTCACAACTGCTAGTCAAGCAGAGACCTCACTTCACTCCAGCAAACTTTTCTCAGAGATTATACAGAGAATTAATCTCAAACTTGAGTCAACTTTAGAGCACTCTAATAGCTACCCAATGACACCAAAATCATAGCAAATGGATACATAGAGAAGGAGAACCAGCCCTTACAATAGAGAGCAAAATATTTCCAACAGAGCCTACACAAAGAGAGAGATATCAATCACACAACTTCACTAAAATGAATGTTGCTCCCAGCTTACTCAGAGAATGCTCCACAGAATTGGTAATAGACTCTTATAGCTATCCAATGAGGCAAGAATTACATCAAATGGATACCATATGAGGGAGAACCAATGCTAACAACTCAGGGGTAGAGAGTTGCAACACTGCCTGCGCACACACATAGATATGCCTACTAAAAGAAAACAAACAAGCAAGCAAGGGGGTTGCTTAAGCAAGGGGCTTGCTTATCACAACTCCAGCACTTAGTGCTCACTTTACATGAGCTAAAACTCCAAGAAGATGGCCCAAAAGAAGTCGGGATACATGCTCCTTTTATAGTGAGAGGTGTGCCCCTAAAATCTAAGAACTACCTTTCCAAATCAGCCTCCTAACTTGGAGGAATTAGTTGAGATGACTTGGGGAGTGGTTGAGTGACTTTTCTTGATGGAATCTCGTGGCTTTTGGCTTGCTTTGATTGCTCCACATGTCCATAAAATATTCCCCATGAATTTTTAGCTTGAAGCTTGACTTTTAACACTCCCCCTCAAGCTTCAATTCTTCATCCTAATCCAAGCTCCTTCATGTTGATGCATTGCTTGAATTTTGAAATCTTCATCCCATCCAAAGCCTTTGTAAACATGTCCGCAACTTGGTCCTTGGTACCAATATGATGTATTGAAACTTCCTTGGATATCACCTTTTCCCTTATGAAGTGATAGTGCACTTCAATATGCTTGGTTCTATCTATATATCTATCTATCTATCTATCTATCTTATGAAGTGATAGTGCACTTCACTTCGATGCTAGATGAATGCTACTCATGTTGTCACAAAAAATTGGATATGTATCAACCTACAAATTAAGCTCCATAAATAACTTCTTAATCCACATTAGCTCACATGTGACTTGAGCCAAAGCTCTATACTCAGCCTCGGTGGAAGATAATGCCACTGTGGGTTGCTTCTTTGAAATCCATGAGATGATCTTGCTACCTAGCATGACTAGGTAACCACTTGTACTCCTATCTTCCTTCGAACCGGCCCAATCGGCATCGGAATAAGCTTTGACCTGCATATCATCATCAAATGAGTAGAACAATCCTTCATTTATAGTGGCTTTGAGATATCGCAACATTCTTCTTGCAGCTTGCAAGTGTGTAGTCCTTGGACTATGCATAAATTGTGATAACACTCCAACTCCATATGCTATGTCGGGCCTGGTTATTGTGGCATAATTGAAAGAGCCTACAATAGATCGATACAAAGTTACATCCTCTAATGGCTCTCCATCAATGGAGCTTAGCTTTACATTAACTTCCATGGGATTTGAAATAGGCTTGCAATGTAGCATCCCAAACGTCTCAAGTAGGTCTAGAATATACTTCCTTTGTATGAGCATAATACCTTCTTCTTTGTATACAACTTCAATGCCAAGAAAATACCTAAGATCTCCAAGATCAGAGATCCTAAACTCCTTTCCAATCTTTGCCTTGATCTCCTCAATGCCCTTTGTATCATTACCTGTAATGATAAGATCATCTACATACACACACATGTAGACCACAAGTTCTCCTCTTTGTTTGATGAAGAGAGATGGATCCGCCTTGCATTGATTGTAACCACATTTGATCAAATAGTCCACCAATCTTTGGTTCCAAGCCCTTGGAGCTTGCTTTAGGCCATAAAGTGCCTTCTTCAACCTACAAACATGATGTGGAAACTCTTTATGAACAAAACCTAGTGGTTGCTCCATGTATACCTCTTCTTCCAAGTCTCCATTGAGAAAGGCATTCTTGATATCCAATTGGAAGAGCTTCCATCCTTTGCTAGCAGCCATTGCAATGAGTGTCCTAATGGTGCTCATCTTTGCCACGGGGCTGAATGTCTCTTCAAAGTCCACTCCATAGGTTTGTGCAAAACCCTTGGCCACCAATCTTGCTTTGAACCTAGAAATAGATGCATCTGAATTCCTCTTTACTTTATACACCCACTTATTACCTATTACCTTCATGTTCTCCTTCTTGGGCACTAGAGTCCATGTTTGATTTTCCTCAAGTGCGTCGATCTCTTCTTGCATTGCCTCTTTCCATTCGGTGTACCTGCTTGCATCTTCATAGCAATCGGGCTCATGATCTTCTACTACTTTGTTCATATATGCATAATGTGTTGCCATGTATGAATCATAAGTAAACCTTTGAGTTGGATACTTAACTCTAGAAGACTTCCTTTCTTCACCTTTTGGAGGAATAAACCTCCTTTGCCTTGGGAACTTGATCTCTTTCTTTGACGTGGCTTCTTTCTCCATCATGTGTCCTTCATCATCTTCAACTTCATTACCTTCTTCATCCAACTCCACCAATGTTGCTTTGCCTTTGTTGATTGATTGTGCTTCATAGCTTGATGAAGATCTCCCCCTCCATGGTGAGTTCATGCTTGAACTATCTTCATTGATGGAACACCTTGGGCCGCTTAGCTCTAGGTCGATTTGTTCTTCATAGTCCTGCATACAATCATACTTCTTATACCAAGGGAGTAGCTCATCAAATGCTACATCCCTTGATATCCTCAAGTCCTTTGTGTTTGGGTTGAAGCACCTGTAACCTTTATGATCATTTGAATATCCTAGAAACACACACTTTTCTGCCTTTGGTTGTAGCTTGTGCCTCAATTCACTTGGCACATGTACATAACAAGTACATCCAAATATCTTCAAGTGGGAAAGATCAGGTTTCTTACCATAATAGGCTTGATATGGTGTCAAGCCATGGATCCCTGAGGTAGGAGCCCTATTCATTAGATACACGACGGTATTTGCTGCATCACTCCAAAACATGTTAGGTACATTCATCTCATTAAGCATTGCTCTAGCGATCTCGGCAATGTATCTATTCTTTCTCTCTGCTACTCCATTTTGTTGGGGTGTGTACCTGCATGTTACTTGCCTCTTGATGCCTTGATCCATTAAAAAATCAGAAAACTCATTTGAGAAATATTCTCCCCCTCCATCGGACCTTAGCTTCTTGATATATGTACCTGTTTCCTTCTCTACCATTGCCTTGAATGCTTTGAAACATGTAAACACATCTGATTTGTTTTTGATGAAATAAACCCAAACCATCCTTGTGCAATCATCTATAAAAGTGACAAAGTACTTGTTACCTCCAATGGATTGCTCTTTCGTTGGCCCCCACACATCTGTATGTATCAACTCCAATGGATGTTGGCTTATGTAGCCACTCTTCTTGAATGGAAGTCTCGCTTGCTTCCCTAGTTCACAAGATTCACATAAATGCTTCATACCTTGTCCTTGGAAGTTGGGAAGACCTTCAACCAGCCTCTTGAATTGCATTTCCTTCATTCTTTGTATGTTGATGTGACATATCCTCTTGTGCCACAAGTCCAACTTCGAAATCCTCTTGTTTCCATATGTGAAGTAGACATGTTGAGTAGAATGAGAATTTACCTCCAAAGTGAAGAGTCTCCCTTGCTTCTTTCCTCTTGCTATGACCTTGTAACCTTGCTTAGGGTTCTCCACAAAGCATCCACCTTTGTTGAACCTTACTTGATAGCCTCTTTCAAGCATTTGCCCAAAGGACACCAAGTTCTTTGTGATGGTAGGTACATGCAAGAAATCCTTGAGACATCTTCCTTCCTCCTTGTCATCCAAAGCTACATCTCCAACATGGGAGATCTCATGGGCTGTATCATCACCTCTTTCTACATGTCCTTTACCTTTGGGAACATGTAGATTAGTAAACCAAGAAGCATTGCAACTCATATGGTTGCTACATCCACTATCAATATACCAAGTGTTATCTACTTTGCTTGAATTCCCATTCATGTGCATCATCAAGAGATTGTCATTTTCTGAACTTGTAGAAGCATAATTACCTTGGCATTTGTATGAAGAACCTTGATTATAGTTCCTTTGGTTTCCTCCTTGGTAGCAATCTCTAGCATAGTGGCCAAACTTGCCACATATGTAACATCCTTTGCCATCTTGATTCCTGTTTTGTTGATGTCGTCCTCCTCTTCCTCTTGATCTTCCTCTCCCTCTTTGTGATGAGGTGCCTTGGTCATGTCCTTGATTTCTTG
Source organism: Ceratopteris richardii (assembly GCA_020310875.1). Lineage (NCBI taxonomy): Eukaryota > Viridiplantae > Streptophyta > Polypodiopsida > Polypodiales > Pteridaceae > Ceratopteris > Ceratopteris richardii. Next base: position 162,393,971 of record CM035429.1, on the reverse strand, counting down.
AGTGGCCTTGCCTTCCTCCAAACCTTCCTTTGCCCCTTCCTTGTCCTTGTCTTCCTTTGCCCCTTTGATTACCTGCATAGAAAACTTGTGCATCTTTGCTTTTAGTTGAACTTCCACCTATGTTCATTTCTTCGGTGACCATGAGAGCAACCAATTGCGCAAAATCGGGAAGATTATCCCTTACATTAACTGAAGTGGTAAAGGGTTTCCACTTCTCATCATCTCTCAAACCATTGAGAGTATAAGCCACAAGATCGTCATTGTCTACGTGGCTTCCAATGGATCCCAATGCATCTGATAACTCCTTGACCTTAAGTATGTAGTCATTTATGCTACTCCCTGAGCTCTTCCTAAGGTTGTTGAGCTCATTCTTCAGTTGGATCTTCCTTGCTTTGGTGCTTGTTGAATAAAGCCTTTCAAGTGTCTCCCATACCTTCATGCTTGAATCCAGGTCTTGGATATGGCCGATCATGCTATTGCTAATGTGTTGGGAAAGAATAAAGATAACCCTCTTGTCTCTTTCATTCCATTCCCTAAAGGCCCTTCTCTGGTCATTGGTTGGATTCTCATCCAACCTAGGTCTTGGTTCACTTCCACTAATCAACCCCCAAAGGCCCTTGCCCATAAGATAGTTGGAGACCCTAAATCTCCATGGTTGATAGTTACCTTTGTCTAGCTTTTCAATTTGAGTGTTGAAGTCTCCCATATCTAGTCTTTGATACTTGACCTAGCCCTTGGCTAATGCTCCAATGTGTGTAAAATGAAAATGAGGCTCTGAGGTTACCTCAATCCAAAGCTTTCCTTAGATGGACACCTTGTGCTCTTGCAAATTTGAGTAGAATAGCTCCCCCTTGATGTGAGCTACCTCCAAGAAGCTTTTGTTGATGCAACTCTTAGACCACCAACTCCAAGAGGTCTTCTTGCTTGTATGTGATACCTCCAAGATGCCCAAATGCTCTGATACCACTGATGGGGGAAGTATCTCAACCCCTAAGCAACGATGAAGCGCGAATGACCTCCACAAGTATCCTTCTTTGACCTCTGCACACCCAAAAATGCTCTTACTCAGAGCTTATGCAGAGAAATCCAGTGAGATTTTGTAGACCTGTAGTAGACACCAAGGGCTTTCCAACAAAACAAATTTCACTTGAAATGGATGCTTACACAAAGAGAAACAATGTCTACAACATGAGCTAGTTGAATGCTCACAACTGCTAGTCAAGCAGAGACCTCACTTCACTCCAGCAAACTTTTCTCAAAGATTGTACAGAGAATGAATCTCAAACTTGAGTCAACTTTAGAGCACTCTAATAGCTACCCAATGACATCAAAATCATAGCAAATGGATACATAGAGAAGGAGAACCAGCCCTTACAACAGAGAGCAAAATATTTCCAACAGAGCCTACACAAAGAGAGAGATATCAATCACACAACTTAACTAAAATGAATGTTGCTCCCAGCTTACTCAGAGAATGCTCCAGAGAATTGGTAAGCATAAAATAGACTCTTATAGCTATCCAATGAGACAAGAATTACATCAAATGGATACCATATGAGGGAGAACCAATGCTAACAACTCAGGGGTAGAGAGTTGCAACACTGCCTGCGCACACACATAGATATGCCTACTAAAAGAAAACAAACAAGCAAGCAAGGGGGTTGCTTAAGCAAGGGGCTTGCTTATCAAAACTCCAGCACTTAGTGCTCACTTTACATGAGCTAAAACTCCAAGAAGATGGCCCAAAAGAAGTCGGGATACATGCTCCTTCTATAGTGAGAGGTGTGCCCCTAAAATCTAGGAACTACCTTTCCAAATCAACCTCCTAACTTGGAGGAATTAGTTGAGATGACTTGGGGAGTGGTTGAGTGACTTTTCTTGATGGAATCTCGTGGCTTTTGGCTTCCTTTGATTGCTCCACATGTCCATAAAATATTCCCCACGAATTTTTAGCTTGAAGCTTGACTTTTAACACTCCGGCACATGCCAACCTGCCGTATGATGTCATAACACAATGGTACATTAACGGACTAAATCCACAGTTAAGACAAATCATGATCATTCACTGTGTGGGAGGAATGACATTGGACGTTGTAATTCCGATGGCCTTACAGTTGGAGAATAAGGTTGGAGGTTTTACGGAGGATCTAGAATGGCTGAAAGCAAGTAAGAATGTAGTTGATGATCCATCCAAACAGGTTTATTGTCCTAAGTGTAAGAATCCAGCTCACACTAGTTCTACATGTGCACTCAACCAGATGTATTGTGCCATCTGTAACACAACAGGACACTCAACAAAACATGTGCATATAATGCAAAGGTGCAGGGCAGAGCGGCTGTAAATGCCATAATATAGGAACCAGGTCGGCCAACCACCCATTACGTGCCCCCACAATTGCGACCCAATCAACAACAGGGATATAGGAACTATGGAGGACCACGAAGTAACAACTTTAATCAAAATCGATGGCAGGCAGGTACATCGGTGGAAGGTACTTCCCTCCCACCCCCTCGGTGCCATTTCTGTGGCGAGGTTGGCCATATCCGTAGATTTTGCAAGGAAGCAACAGATTACGACAAAAGGAAGAAGGAACGACAAAATCCGATGACTAACATGGTTTATATTTCCCCAATTGAGTCACAAGCAACCGTAGTTCAGACAAGATCACGTAAACAGTTGTAACCAGCAGCTGAAGTTTTCGAGCCTGGAATTCGTGAGCAGGAACAGATGTTTGCAAAAGCTAGTCAATGGATAGCTGAGGAGCCGACTGTGTTTCCTGATCCCATTCCGGTAATACAGATCCCTCTGCCACAGACAAGATTGAATGAACAGAATTCTGCCCCAACAACATTAGAATCACCACGAGAATCGGTGATAACCATAGCCCAAACAGATCAGGTATGGGACGTCCTATCTAAGGCTTCAATCACACTGCCTTTCGGACAGTTTCTTGCCTTAGTTCCGGGTGTAAGTCCGAGATCTTCATGTACTCCGACGAGTGCGACCATACAATCAGAGACAGATTCTACGGTGGATCATTCAGTCCCATTCATTATCATCTGGTATAAAAACCAGCAAATTACCCAAGTTTTAATTGATGGCGGATCTGGTGTGAATATTGCAATAGCCACACTCTGCAAGAAATTGGGTTGGACCTAAATTGAACCCATACAATGTTTTGTGCGAATCGCGGACCAATCCTGAGTCCATCCGGTGGGACTAGTATGTAATATTCCTATTACCTTGCAGGGCACCACATTTAAAATGACTTTTGTAGTCCTAGAATTACGAGAATCCAGCCTCAACTACAACTTACTCTTCGGTCGACCATGGTTAAAGCAAGCCAGAGTTATACAGGATTGGTCAGCTCAAGAGCTAATTTTCAAAGACAATCACTGGAAATATGTACTTGCACTGGATGCTATGCAACCCAGTGATTTACATGCACGGCCATATGTAGCAGAGCCAGTCCATATGTTGGATGGGCTATCGGATGATGAGGAGGAGGCTTTTCTTAAGACCAATAAGGACCTTATTCCATTAGGTACTGTCGATTTACAAGTGATAGCAGATAACTAGAGTCTGGCATCTTGTAGGGTTGTACTAGTGATCGGAGATGCAGAAGCAGATGATAGCGACGTTATGGATGAACCAACCTTACATCAACTCTTGCAGCCAGCTAATGATTTGGTACAACCTTGACAATTTTATGTACCGGAAGATCAATTAGTAACGTACAATTTGGGTGACACGATCAACCCAAGGCTTGTAAAAATTAAAGCAGGATTAATAGAGAAATTCCAAGATGATTTGGTACAACTTCTTCGTGAATTCTCAGATGTTTTCGCTTGGGACTACCGAGACATGAAGGCCTTGACCCACGGATTTATCAACATAGAGTGGTACTCAAACCTGATGCGAGGCCTTTCAAACAACCTAGTTATAGGATGAATCCTTATTATACGGTGCAGGTGAAGGCTGAACTTGATCGTTTATTGAAGGTCGGATTTATTGTGCCAATTGAGCATGCAGAGTGGACATCTCCAATAGTCATCGTCCCTAAACAGTTGCGTATTTGTGTCGACTACCAAAAACTCAATGCAGCCACCGTACCGGATCCGTTCGCTCTCCCTTTTCTGGACACGATGCTCGACAGGGTAGGAGGACACGAAATGTATTCTTTCTTGCATGGCTACAGTGGATATAATCAAGTGAGGATGGCCGAACAGGACATACCGAAGACAACTTTTATCACGAACTGGGGTGTCTATGCTTGCACCGTAATGTGGTTCGGTTTATGGAATGCCCTAGTACATTCCAAAGATGTATGCAAGAAGTCTTTTCACCCTACTTGACCACGTTTATGCAAGTATATTTGGATGAATTTTCCTTATTTGGAGCCACTTCAACGCACCTATATCATTTACGGTGCTGCTTTCAAAAATGCTGAGAGTATCAATTATGTTTGAATCCTACCAAATTCGTCTTTGCGGTCTCCTGTGGTAAACTGCTTGGCCATATCATTTCTAAACACAGAATACAGGTGGATCCGGATAAAGTAGCCGCCGTGTTGGAGGCACCAGTCCTAAAGACGCCGAAAGAAGTTATGCATTTTTTTGGCCAAATCCGGTGGCATGGAAGACATTTACGGTGGTTAGCTCATTTAGCGACACCACTTAATCGGCTTATGAGCAGCACTCCGCGGAAGTATGAATGGATTCAGGAGTGCCAAAGTGCATTTGATCGGTTGCAGGTCTTATTGACACAGGCACCGATCGTGCAACCACCTGATTGGGAAAGACCGTTTCATGTCTTCGTGGATGCGTCAGATATTGCGATTGGTAGTGTCCTCATGCAACAAATTGATAAATGGTTTCGGCCTATGTATTATGCGAGCCGCCGATTAGCTCCTGCGGAGAAAAATTATTCTGTGATAGAATGAGAATGTCTTGGCTTGGTTTACTCTGTGAAGGGGTTCGAGCATTACTTGCTGGGCCGTAAATTTACTTTCCACGTGGATCATGCTGCACTGGTGTACTTGGTTTGGCAGCAGCATTTAGCTGGTAGATTGGCCAGATGGGTTTTACTATTACAGGAGTTCGAATATGAAGTTATTCATTGACCCCGCACAGCACATGCCTTGGCAGATTTTCTATCTCGACTGGATACCGGTGATTCTCCGGTAGGGGTGGATGACACTTTATCAGCCATTTATGTTGCGGAGACAACTTTTGAAGACTCTGTAGAACCTCCTGTTGCTACTACATACAATGATACGTTACTTACTTTCCTCACTGACGGTTGTCTTCCTCCTACTACTCAGACTGCTCTACGCCGGAAAATTGCAGTCTATAGTCGACGATTCCACTTGATTGTGGGTCAACTGTATTACCTAGATCATACTGGTGTTTTCCTTAGATGCATTCCTCCACATGAGGCGGAATCAGTTATTGCTATGGCTCATTCATTACCCTCTGGAGGACACTTTGCAGCTGATCTTATGCACCGAAAAATTCTGCAAAGTGGGCTATGGTGGCCTACAATGTACAGAGATGTGGTTAAATTTGTGCACAGTGTGATGTCTGTCAACGGACTGGACAACCCTTGCAACGATACTTCTTTCCCCTTCAATTAGTTCTACATTTGGAACCCTTTCAGAAGTGGAGTCTAGATTTTATTGCTCCAATAACACCACCAGTGGCCCTCACCAACAATCGATACATATTGACTTGTACAGATTATGCCACTAGGTGGGTGGAAGCTTGGGCTTTACGGTCTGCCACAGCTGTTTCGATGGCAAAATGTTTGATGAAGGATGTCTTCCCGCGTTATGGATTACCTGTGGAGCTCGTGACGGACCAAGGAACACATTTTTCCAACAACTTAATGCAAGTGCTGACTCAAACTTTTCAGATTATGCATAAATTCAGCTCACCGTACTATCCACGTGCTAACGGTTTGGTTGAAAGTACCAATAAGACTCTGTTGAATATGCTCCACAAATTGATTTTGGAATGTCCGGAATGTTGGGATCAACTCTTATCTGCAGTATTATGGGCATACCGGACCACATACAAAGTAGCAACCGGAACAACCCCGTTTGAACTTGCTTACAGTATAGAAGCTTTTGCACCAATGGAAGTAGTGATACCGAGTCTGCGTGTTGCCTTAGCTCAGAAATTGTTGTCGAAAGAATCTTTGCCATTTTGGTTGGATACGCTTAGATCATTGGATGAACACCACTGGGAAAGCTTCATGACTCCAGCAAGTTCAGCTTCGTCAAGCCCGTACTCATGACTGCTTCCTAAAAACCCCTGTCTTTACGGTTGATCAACTTGTTTTATTTTATAATGCCAAAGCCAATTGCGCTGTCGGAAAATTTAAATTATGGTGGTTTGGTCCATACCGGATTGTTGAACAAGTGGGACCAGCAACTTTTTGATTGGGGACCTTAACAAGTGTTCTCTTGCCAAAAGTGATAAATGGCTCTAAGCTTCGCCCATATCACTAGCCGTTTGATAACCGCTGACGTGTACTTAGTCTTTTTCGTGTGTCACTTGTTTTTCCTTTTATCCCCGTAACTTCCTGGTTTTGGTATCTAACTATGATTAATCGCCACCCGGTGTTACTGTTTTTGATCATGCATGCATGCCATAATCATGAAGGATATCTCGCCAATATTGTGCGATGATTAGGGTTTTTTCCGCCTAATGTTGTTCATGCTCTTACTTAATCGTGTTCTTTCCACTGATAATCGCTATTGTGTCTGTGTGATTGTGTGCTTTGTGTATTCTGTATTCTTGTGTTCACTTGTGCGCCATGGAAGCTCTCGCGAATGTCGCCACCTTCCGTGCAGGCCTCACTCCAGAAGTGAGTGAGTATTTGCACATCCGTGGTCTGTTGGCCTTCGATGAGTTGCTTTGGCATTCAGTGGAGTGTCAACCATTCCATGCGCAGCTCATTTCTGCCATCGCCGCCACACCTGCTACAGAGCAGTGTTGGCCTCTTGCTTGTTTCCAATCTCGTGTTGTTGTTACTTTAGCTACGTTTGCTGATGCTTTCTACCTCCCTCGGGAAGTATTGGAGAATGGTCCTCTTCTTTTCATGGCCACCATGCAAGAATTGTTCCCTCCACACTCATCTGATGAGTATGCCATTTTGTGTAGACCTGAACCAGAGCATACAGCTCTGTAGTTTTTAGTAGCCACCCTGAATTTACAGAAACGCACATATGGTATTGCCCGCCCATTCTATTCGATGATAGATATTGCTTCCCGTGAGTCTGTCAATTTTGCCTCCTTCTATTTCTGGTGCATTGACCGTGAATGTGTAGCGGTTATCAAACAAGTCACTAAGGGTGACCTTCTTCGTTCCCGTTTACCCCACATCCTTACTTTCCTCTTTCCGGTGCTCCAAGCTGCGCAACCACCTTCAACCGCCCCCTTCTTGTTACATGAAGAATCTACTCAAATGCTCGAGGATGAGAAAGATGACGATGAAGATCTGCTTCAACTTCTTGGTCGAAAACGCAGATGCGTTAGCCCCTCTGAAAGTCAGGTGCAGGATCAACTGCTGGTCATGATACTGACGTCTTCCACGATACTACCACATCTCTTCATGTTGAATCCTCCGTTCCCTCTTCTCCCCTCCACCAGCAGAAACATGGTGCACACCTGGAAGAATCCAAAGACGTCTCTTCTCGAGTAGATTCTCATCAGCAGGAAGAGAACACTGTGAAAGAAATTGTCGCCTAAATCATCACAGAAGTGATTGCCAATGCTCAGGTCCTGCTCGACAAAGCTGAGGTGACAAATCAGAATACAATCGGAATAGTCCTGGTGCCAAACCCTCTCATTCCCCTTCCTCCACCACTTAACTCTGTTCAGCCCGTTGCAGTGCCTACTAGTGCCATCACCAATGACATTCCTGAAGCACCTACTCTTCCATCCTCTTCTCCTGACTACTCTCCACCACCCTCACCTCATCTGTTCTCAGCCTCTTCATCCCAACCGCTTCTTGCTCTTCCTCCTCCAATTCCGATGTTTAATGAATTGAAATCTATGGGTCGCCTCCTGATCCAATTTTCTCAGCAATTACCTTTTCAAATGAAGCTGGCAACCGAGAATATCAGGCAGGAATTGCAAGGCAAAGTAGACGTGCTGGAAGCTGACATTGCTCCATTGCAGGAAGAAGAAAATGTGGTCAAGGCAGAGAACCATAACCTGCAGGTTCAACTACAACAACTTCAAGCCCAATTAAAGGAAAAGGATAACCTGTTTGCTCAGGGTGACACCAAAATCATTACTCTAAAGCAAGAACTTACAGATAAGACAGATGCCATGACTGCTTTAGGAAATGAGCTTCATCGTACCCGGGATACCCTCGGTGTGTTAGAAGAAGCTTCACAATCACTTGCCGCCAATGTGCTTAAAGCACAAGGCGAGTTACATAATGTAATTGAAAGATTGTTTCAGCGAGATCAAGAGTTTACGGAGGAGATCGCTAAGTATCTACAGTTAAAGAAGGAGATGGAAGGAATCATGAAAGAAAGGGATGCATATTATAAAACAATTCAATATCAAGCTCAGGATCTAGAACGCAGAGAAAAGAAGTTAGGGGCTCAAGGAGAGAGATTATCGAGAGTTGATGGTCAAATTGCTGATATGAAAGTCAGCCGAGATGCTGTGATAGCTAACGACTTCTATTTACAAGAAGCATTTTTGCAGACGTAGACCGACGCACTGATGAGTCAAGTTATTGTGGCAAGTTCAAACTGAACAGACGCACAACTGGTGGAGCCAGATACATTGAAAATTATGTTGGATTCCCTGAAACAAAAGATCACCCGAACATTTAGATTAGCTAGAACTATGTATATACAAGGCATAATTGATGAGCCTTAATTTTATTTTCTTTGCGGGTTCTAGTTCATCCTGCGTGCCAGTGTTAGGCCGCCGGATGGGAATAATGTAATTTTATTTTTCATATATCGCATTCACCCAAAAGGTGTAGCGATTAGTTGTAACCTTTTTTCCATTAATGAAAGGGCATTACGGTGACTCTCGGTAGAGAGAGGCAGGTTCGCCAGACTGTCTGTCTGGGCGACCGTGCGAAGATGCCGTGTTGCAGATTTGCAGATATCTGGAGTAATGTTTTTTTCTCTTCTTGGTGAATTGCAGTAATTCTTTATTAACTCAGTAACGTTGCCTTAACATTAAAAGTCACTGTGACTGTGTGATTGTTAATTTGCGTAATAAGATACTGTGTAAGGATAACTGTGACCGGAACATCGTAACTGTGTAGCGAAAGTTATTGCCTCGACGTATAGTTACTCTTTAGTTGAGTAGTTCAATTGGGAAAATTAAATAAAGGGCCTCTGCACTGTCAGACCCCTAACCATCCCCAAGAACCCGAAAAGAGATTAAAAGTGACTTAACGGAAGTCATTTTTAATAATCCTCCAAGTGTCTACGGTAGGAATTTAATTTGCAACACTCGCGCCTTAGCGTCAAACTTCAAGATTTAGTCAAAGTTCCATCATTTCAATGCCCGTTTTCAACTTACGAAACATGGTTGAGTCGAATTCTTTGGTAAAAGTATGAACAAAATAATCTCTTGTGCTTATTTGTTGGACTTGCATTGCCTTAGCTATCACCATCTCCCTGATGTAATGTTAATGCATCCCTATATGCTAAATATAAGCATGAAACAAAGGATTAACATAAAATTAGACACTACCCATGTTGTCACATTGGGAGTTGATTAACCTTCAAAAATTCCATTAAATCATTAGGGTCTTGTCTAAATGATCTCAATTTGCTTGGGCTAATGCTCTCTAGTTAGCTTAAATTTAGGATAGGGGAATTGTTGGTTGCTAATTTTCCATCCATGAGAGGACACTCTTGCCTAAGATCACTACATATCTACTTGTACTTCTGCTATCTTAGATCTATTCACATCAGCATTTATATGTGGCTACACCTTCTAGTCATCTTCAAAATAAGAGAAATAACGTTCGTTCAAGTTTCCCTCGACATATCTAAGAAATTTCTTAGCTTTTTGTAAATAAGAAACTTTAGGTGTGTGCATAGTTGAGATGGAAACCCAACTATATATGTTGGTAACGTCTTGTAGTAGTGCCATAAATCAGACAACCCACTATATATCTATGTGACAGTGCATTGTGAGCTTAATTACCTTCAAATCAATTCAATTTTATATTGAATTTCATTGGATTTCTTAATGGCTTGAAATCTCTGAGTGCATGCTTCTTTAATACGTCTAAACAATATTTCCTTTGCATGAGACAAATACCATTGACCTTGTAGAAAACTTCAATACCTACGAAATATCTTAGATCTCCAAGGTATGAGATCTGAACTTCTTCATTGATTCTTCTCTTTGATGTCTCTGATTACTTCTCATTGGTTAGATATAATGATCAAGTCACCTACATACACACATAAGTAAAGAGATGCAGCTTCACCTTCTCTTTTGTAGAACGTGAAGGTTCAACGTTGCTCTATACTTTTCCATAGCTAGTGAAGTAATCCACAAGCCCTTGTTTCCATGCCCTTAGGACTTGCCTTGGACCATGAAGGTCCTCCTCAGACTTGCAAACATTATCAATCTTGGTTTGAATCTTCAAATCCTAATGGTTGGTCCATATATACCACTTCTTCTACCTCTCCATATGATTTAACAATGCATGATAAGTGATCCTAGTGATTATTGTAATGGTAGTCATGTCTTTCATGATTGATAAACATGACACAAATCTTGCAGATTTTGATAAGAGAAATCTATGAAACCACTCATTAATCCTTTATTTTGGATCTTCTTAATTCTTTATAGATTCATATAGCTAATTCTGTGTGACCATACCCAATTCGCATTTTACCTATGGCAAAGTAGACAATGGTGAAGAACATGCTTGGATTTAATTGCTTTGCAATGATCACTAATCGCAGTTTACGTTCTTCCCTTAAAGTAGACTTTATCCGTTGATCTCACTTGATAATCTAGTTCCACCATGTTTCCATGAGAGAAGTGGTTGTGACTGATCGATGGAACATTCTAAAATCATATAGAACCTTGAAATGTATAGACCCATCTAAACGAAATCCTTAGCACTCGTTCTCTTATGATGTATGTAATACCCTAGAGCTACATGTTCTTTTATAGATGCTATGGAAAGTTAGAAAACATTCTCTATTACGAATCTTGTGGTTATTATAGCAAATATTGATATAGTATTTGTGATTCGTCATAACATTTTCATTTCATACAAAATTCGTTAAGTTTTATCATTATCTAAAGTGGTTGAGATAATAGAAAATTTACGTTGGTTCCTTGTATATCCTTGATTTCCTCTTTGGTTCCTTTTTGTACAACAATCTGTACCAGAAGCATGGCTTTCCGTAATTGAAACCTTTCCCATCTGATGTATCTCTTACTTCATACTTCCTACTCCTTGATCCTGCCTCTTAATTTTATTCCATAGATTTTATGGGAGCTTTGTTAATAGTTTGAATTGACTTTTGATATTTGTACCCCTTCATTAGCCATGTTTTGCACCTCTTTCGCCTGTCATATTGCATTTGTAGGAAAATTAGGCTTGATTGCACTTTGATTAAGATCCGTGTTTGTTTACCTCTTTTATCACCATGATTCTGACTAACTGAGCCATTATATCGTCATCTTCAAGGGAGGCTCAAATGGAACCTAGAGTATCCACAAAGTATTTCTTTAATGTTTGTACGTAGCAACTTTCTAAGGTTTTTAAGCTTCTTCTTGAGCTGATTTTTCTTTTCCTTTGTTGAGGGTAAATATAGTCTTCTATTGTAAACCACCATTGCCTGGGTCTTTCAAGTGTTGTATCTGATCAATCATATTTTTTCTTATTTTTTGGTAGAATATGAACATGACCCTTATATAAATCTCCAAAATTATATTCGAATTTTTATTTTATGATTTTAGTCCTACATACGGAATTTGGTTCGTTCTACATACTAATCCCCATAGACCTATACTCAGATAGTTACTAGTCCTACAATCCCAACGATGCTAGTTTCCTTTCTTGAAATTTAAACTTTGTGATCACAATGTAACTTTTTCTTCAATAATAATGTGAGTGGAAGTGCTAAATAAGAAAATCCTTTTACAAAATGTGTATAAAACCTATCAAACCCTAGAAAAGAGTGTAAACCATTCACATATTAAGGTACATACCATTCTTCAGTTACTTTAATTTTCTTTGGATCTACATGCATGCCTTGACTAGAAAAAATATGTCCTAAATACTCTAATTCTTTTTAGAAGAAATAACTCTTTTTAGAATTGGCATAAAGATTTTTATTTGTGTAACAAATTAAAGGCTATTGCTTAATGATTTTCATGGTCACTATCATTCTCACTATAGACAAGTATATCAGTAAAGAAAACAAGAACAAAAGCTTGGTAATCAAGAAAAATGTTATTAATCATACATGGAAATATAATAGGTGCATTAGTGAGTCCAAAAGACATTACGTTGAATTCAAAGTGACCAGTTTGAGTTCTAAAGGCATTCTTATAACTATCAATTTGTATCAATTATATCTAATCATACCTAGATTTTAAGATCAATTTTGTTAAAAACATGTGCTCCACGAAGTTTATCTAGCAAATCATCTATCCTAAGAATAGGATATCTATTTTGTATTGTGATCTTATTGAGCACTCTATAGTTAATGCACATCCTATTAGTCTTGTTCTTCTTCTCTAAAGGTCGATGCCTATAAGGTGCTTCATGGGAAGGAGAACTACTAGGAATCAAGTCTATATTATGTTCAAGAGATCCCCTAGAAGGTGGTAGTTTAGAAGGAAAATCAGCCATAGAACAATCCTTATAGGAAGTCATAAATGATTTATGTGCATTAGGAAAAGTATGTGCATAATCAACTATGTCTTTGATAAAAGCAATACATGAATTCTTTCCTAAATGGACATTTTACTTGAGTATGAATAATTAATGGAAATGGTTGGAGATCATCCATTACAGATAAAGAAATATTTTGATTGTTAAAACTACAATGTATTGTGTGTGCATGATAATCAATGCATGGATTTTAATGATATGGAAAAGGCATACCAAGTATAACATGACATGACTGCAAAGGAGCAATTAAGAATGTGTGTTCATCTACATATGAACCTATACAAATCTAAACCTTATGCACTTCACTTGTAGAATTATATCTATTTCCTTGAAATGCAACCTGAACGTTATACGTAGAAGGAAGTGGTTTTAATTGGAGATCGTGCACTTGTGTATATGAAATGAAATCATGAGAACTACCATCATCATCTAAAATATTAACAAATTTACCATTGATAGTACCTTGCATGTAAAGTAAAGAATGAATAGAAATTTCCTTACCCAAGGTACTTCGATCTTTTTTAAATGCTTCTTCGGTCCAATCAGGTTGAGTGTCTTCATGAATCGCCTCCATGTTGTGCACTTGAGCTCTAAGAGGTCTCATACTGTTAGTTCACAACCCACATTTAAGTTTAGTACGACCAAATTACCACAATGTAAGCAAATGATATGGGGCCTCTTTTGTTGAGCGTTCATTTTCATACTTTGAAGAATTAGAGTTTTTGGTAGGGTGTAAGGGGTTTGGCTTGTGAACTAGTGTGAAATTTGATTTAAGAGAGCACCAAAAAGTAGGAAGGTGCTGAAAAGTAGTGAAAGGACACTAGAAAGAAAACTTGGGCTTCATTGGTTGTTGGCGTTGACGTGTTCGTTGTAAGCGAATGGACTTGGCAATCGACTAAAACTCCTTAGCATCATGTGCAAACAAAATAGCTTCATAGAGGTTCATAGGACATACTATCTTGAGCTTGGCTTGGATTCACATCTCCAAACCATCTTCATACTTCCATTGCAAGGTATCTTTTGGAATAGTTTCAAGCAAATGAATAAGACCTAATCCTTGGCAAAAGCATTCAATGTACATAGACACAATATCTCCTTCTTTTCATCCAAGAGCTGTCCATGATGGATGAGCATGTAAGTGGAACTAAGGAGGAAGGAAGGACACCTTGATATTTTCTTGAAATGCAACCCATGTGGTGGGGTGGTAGGTTCTATGCCACCAAACATTACACCATAAGGAGGCCTTACCCACCAAATAATTAGTGACAAATTTCACTTTTTCAGTTTCAGAATATGATTCATCAAAGTAAAAGCCATCAAATTGGGATAGCCATGAAAGAACAAATTGGTCATCCTTTCATCCATCAAATCATGAAAATTGGAAATTTTTAGCACCAATCTTGGAGTGCATGCCTTCCCCTTGGGCGATGATAATGGCCTTTACCACACTAACTAGTTTCTTCTCATCATTCTACATTTGTTGGAGTGCAACATCACATTCTTTTATCTCATATTGAGCATGTTGGAGTTTGTGTTGCAAAAGCTCCAACTGTTGCTCAATTGGTACCTTGGGGAGGGGTGATGTACCAATATCATCGGTATTATGGGTAGGGTTTATGGCCTTGTATAGAATCAAAACCTAGGATTAAGAATGTGAAACAAAATAGAAATATTCAAAAATACAAAAAATACAGGTTTTATCTTGGAAAGATATAAAATAAAATAAGTAAACAAATGAGCATGTTATATGAATAAATAAATCAATTAATAAATCAATAAAACAATAAATAAGTGAAAATAGGCTAGTGGATAAAGCACATCTTTTTAAAGTGTGAGGTTGTGGGTTCAAATTCCCTTCATGCTAAATATGGAACTTAGTCAACTAACTAGAGAAATAATTAGGCTAACTAAGGAAATATAGAAGCTCTTATTGCCACTCATAAGTTAGAATTTGTTCGCATGTAGCCAATAGAACCAAAGGGAACCAAAAGCAACCAAAGTGACGCAAGAGAACCATGAGTGTGAGATAAGCCAAAGGTGCCAAAGTTATGCCATAATACTATATCTTAGTTGATGCCTCGGATTAAAACACAGGAGTAACTGAATTGATAAATGAACTTGATAAACAAATGTGATAAATGAATTTGAAAACCAAACCGGAACGGTGAATAGTGCACAATGAGCATAACAACTTTTTTGTAAATCTACACTTTTTGAAGCATCACCCTCATGTATCTTCTATTGAGGACATAATCTGAAATACCTATAAATACACATACTCCGATAGACTCGTCCATCAGAGTATGTTGAGGGAGATTGTACCCAATCTTGTGTTGAGTCTCTTATCTCTCACTATTCTGTTTAAACTTTTGTGAGATTTCATTTATGTACTATCTGTGTGTATGTATGTCTTCAAGATCCGATCAATAGTGGTATCAAAGTCTACATGCATGTACGCAGGTGGTTTCGTGACGTGCATTTGTAATTAATGATGTTCGTTCAGGATTTCACATCTATCTTTGTCATCCAATCCAGGTTTGAGAGTTTGTCAATCTATGTTGTTTTTGGTTCACCATTGTCTTTTTTTTTTTAATCTTTCATGGTACTCACTATGACACTATGACACTGCGCATTGTACTCACTATCCTCACTATGCGCACTATACTCACTGGACTCAGCTATATTTATAGTATCTTGCAATTCAAATGTAAAGAGCCTACCTGAATTTTCTTCCTTTGAAATTCTCTTGAATCCTTGTTGAGGATGCTCAACAAATGCTCCATTCCTTGTGAACCTTACTTGCAATCCTTTCTATACAAGTTGTCCAATACTTATCAAGTTCATAGTTATGGTGGATACATATAATACTTTACTGCGTAGATTCATATTTTGATATGGAGTCTTCAAATTTCCAATCTTTTCAACTAAGTGCCTAGTGCCATCTCTTCTTTGAACTTCATGTCTATTCCTTGGATCTTCCAATTCTGATAGTACAGCCACATTCAATGCTACATGATTGGAACAACCACAATCTTTATAGGACACATGCTCATCTACTTTACCTAGCTTCATGGTCATGTTCACCAATAGAAGTGAGTCCACTGTGTCTGCTCTTTAGTGTAATTGTTGTAATCTCTTCTTCCTCTATATCCTCATTGGTTATTTGTCTTGTTGAAGTTATGGTTGTAGCCATTGAAGCTATTTGATCTTCCTCTTCGATAGTTTCTTCTATTGAAGCCTCTTCCTCTCTGATTTCGAGGATTCGTGAAAAAGTTCTCAGTTGTATGGTTAGTCAAGCTAGATATGGCACATGGAGAAGAGCTTTGAAATCTCCCCTTACCTTGTCTTCCTCCTCTACTTCTACCACTTGTACCTCTACCTCTTCCTACAAAATTTTCTTTAGAGGTAGTAGCTTCATTATCACATCTTTTATCTTTGCCTTCATTATCCTTACTTTTATTCTTATCAGTGTATACAATAGAGGATTCGTTACCTTTTTAGTTGTCATTATTCTTCACAAGCTTTGCTTCATGAGTGAACAATTTCCCCATGAGAGTGTTGAAATCAGGTACCTACATATCTATGTATAGATCCATTGTTGTGGTGAAGGATTTCGATTTATCATCTGCCTTGATTCCACTGATAAATTTTGTCACTATCTAGTTCTCTTCAATGAATTCTCCAATGCTTCCAAGTTGGTAAGCTAGGTCCTTCATTTTGGTGACAAAAGTAGTCACACATTGCTTGGGCATCTTCTTGAGTGTGGTGAATTCCATCTAGAGTTGATTCTTCCTAGCTCTAGTGCTTGAGGAGAAGAATGCTTCAAGAGCATTCCATGTCTCTTGTGATGTCTTAAAACTCATAATGTGTGGAATTAAGAAATTAGAAATTGAGTTGAGAATCTAAGACCTGGCTAGAGCATCCTTTGAGCACCATGTTGTTAGCCTTTCTTGTTCTTCTTGAGTAGGTTGACCTTTGCTTCTGAGTATCGGCATCATCTCATCTACTAAAATGTAACCATAGAGATTTCTATTTTGAAGATATGCTTCCATTCCAAGTGACCAAGTAGAGTAATTACCTCAATCCAATTTTTTAATAGATGATGGGAATCCACGCTCCCATGCTAAGTTGATCATAACTCTTGTATCGTTGTGAGGAGATGGTTTGATACACTCCAAAGATAAGGTGGTGTTGCAAAAATCCTACTCTACACGTACCAATGTAGCTTTAGATTACCTTAGTAGACACGTTTAGCTTTGCAAATATGCATTTGGATTTACTATGTACCTTGGAACATCATTTCCAACTTTTTTTTAGAAAAACTGATAGTTTTCAAATTTTAAGGACTCCAAAAACATCCTATTTATGGGCTAGCTTCCTCTAAGAAAAATACCTAGTACTCCCTCTCCGATAACAATTGACTTGAGAGCCTTAAGACATAGATAAATGAGGACCTTAGCTCACTACATTAGGGTGAAAAACAGCCAAAAAAGGGTGGTGTAAGGATTCCAATTAGTTGTGCTTAACGTGGATTAAAGTTGTCAAATCATTTTAAAAACTTCGGTGTAAGCGCATGTAAAATGTAGCTTATGCAAATTTTGAAGAGAGAGAAACGCGTGTGATAATCATGAAAAGTATGTGTGATATCTTATGCCTCCAAGTTTGTGCTCATTGGGCGTTCATGAAAATTTGAATTTTCCTCTTGTTTGTCATGGACACAAAGGAAACCATCTTAAACCTTAGATTCCATGTGACTTTCCATATCTCATTATCAGCTCGAATTTTGGAGAAACTAATGCTTCCATTGCATCCAGAATGTGCCAAAACCCCAAGATCGATTGTCTATTTGCTGAAATCTGACACCCGAAAGTCCTGTTTCTAGTTGAGACATCATCGATGACATCATGAGGTCGTAACTGCCTTTGGTAACCACCCTTAGGAAACTATACAAGGAGGGTTTGGCCACATTCATTCTCAGTCTTGCCAACACCAGTCTTGGGAGCTCAAGGAGTTTTGACCACCAAGTAAGTACTCTCCAAGTTCTAGTTCCAGTTCTCGTCTTGTTCCTTGTTCTAGTCTTGTCTAGTCTAATATTGTGGACATCTTTTCTTGTCCCATTGTAAACTCATAGTAAGAAATCCTTTCAAGTTATTTATTGTATCTAGTTCACATCCGCGAAGGGAATTCTTGTAATCGAGATAAGTTCTTTCATAGCTACGGTCCCAGGTTTTGGGATCCCCTCTATCATCTCTAGTCCAGTTTTCAATACCTATTCGTCCCGGGTTGTGGGACATCTCGTATCAGCTACATCTTCTTGTATCATTTTCCCTTTGTGGGTGTTCTTGTAATCGAAAGTATATTTCTGAAATCTTGTCTAGTGTAGTCAGAGAGCACAATCTAGTGCTCCCCTGACATTTTGGCAAGACTGCCTTCATCAAGACCAGTTACCATGGATTCCCTATGCAAGGAGATTGAATCTACCATAAAGGACATGATCGAACATGTCAAAGAGATCAAAAGATTGCTATGACAAGATGATCGATCAGTTTCAAGCTATGCCTTGAATATCAATATGCTGTTTCATGGAACTACATATCAAGAAGACTACATGGTTAATCAATTTCAAAGTGGCCTCAATCCTAAAGTCAAATATCTCTTGCTATCCATGCCTCAAACAAATACCTTGGAGGATGTTATCAATCATGTAGTTCAATGCGAGAATCAATTATTTAAAGAAAGCCAAGTCCAAGAGCTAGAAGTGTTGAATAATCAAGACATTGTTCCTCAATAATTTGAATCAAGAATTTTTGAAGCCCAAAAAGTAATTACAAATGATATGGAGAATACATGTTATGAAGATATCAAGAAGTTAAAGGATAAGGAGGATTTCATGTTCAATCAAGGAGGTGTGCTTAGCCTCAATGCTCTCCATCAAAGATCTTGGAAAGACCACAACATTCTAGTAGAAGCTCAAAGGATCAATCGCATGAAGAACCCATGGAAGCTCAAGAGAGACCTAGTCCTTCACCACCTATCCAGATTGAGGATCATGAAGAATTCGATGTCTTGCATGTATTAGATTCAAGGATCTCTCAAGGAAGATTGGAATACCTTATTCGTTGGAAAACCTATAACATCAATGGTCGTACTTGGGAGCTTATAGAAAATCTTTAGAGAGCAAAAATCAAGGTTCGTGAATTCCATAAGAAGAATCCAATGAAACTGAAGTTAGAGAACATGGCCGCTCCTCGTGGAACTCGTCACTTGAGGGGGAGGTGATGTCATGGACACAAAGGAAACCATCTTAAACCTTAGATTCCATGTGACTTTCCATATCTCATGATCAGCTCAGATTTTGGAGAAACTAATGCTTTCATTGCGTCCAAAATGTGGCAAAACCCCAATATCGATTGTCTATTTGCAAAAATATGACACCCAAAAGTCCTATTTCTAATTGATGACATCATCGATGACATCATGAGATTGTAACCACCTTTGGTAACCGCCCTTGAAAAACTTTATAAGGTGGGGTTGGCCACATTCATTCTCAGTCTTGCCAATACCAGTCTTGGGAGCTCAAGAAGTCGTGACCACCAAGTAAGTACTCTCCAAGTTCTAGTTCTAGTTCTTGTCTTGTTCCTTGTTCTAGTCTTTTCTAGTCTTATATTGTGGACATCTTTTCTTGTCCCATTGTAATCTCATAGTAAGAAATCTTTTAAAGTTATTTATTGTATCTAGTTCATATCCGTGAAGGGAATTCTTGTAATCGAGATACTTTCTTCCATACCTACGGTCCCAGGTTGTGAGATCCCCTGTATCATCTCTAGTCCAGTTTTCCATACCTATTGGTCCCGGGTTGTCGGACATCTTGTATTAGCTACATCTTCTTGTATCATTTTCCCTTCGTGGGCTGTTCTTGTAATCGAAAGTATATTTCCAAAATCAGAGAGCAATCTAGTGCTCCCTTGAGATTGTTGATGGACCTATATAATATGTGCTTATGACGTTTTGCACTTTTTTACTCTACTTTCCATAGGAAGCCTCTTTCTTGCTTTCATGTCATTTTAGACACTTTCGTGTCACTCTTTGTAGGAGACCATGGAGAACCTCAACCCAAACGCTTTCACTAAGCTTTCAATGAGCCAAAATCATTGTGATAAGTTCCATATCAACATTGCAGTTAGTCATGAGTATGCAACGACAAGAAAGGTATTTAGAAGGGATCTTCAACCTTATGAAGTGGATGGATTGCAGAAAAAAGGCAAAAAACATATCAACATATGGGTGGATGGATCTCTTCATCCAATTGATCCACAAACAGGAAGGTATCCCTCTTTTCATAATCTGATTTAATTAGATTTGTAGGAGATGGTGAGGATGGTTTACGAGGCTATCGTTCAAGGTTGTGGGAGATTCCAAAGAATTATGTACAATACATAAACTATTTACAAAACAAACTACATCAGAGGGATTTGCATAAAAAAAAGTGAATCCCTACTTTCAAAAATGGGATTTCATGGTGGTGATGTTCATCTAAGAAAAGATCCAAATCTTTCACAAAATACAAGTAATGACTACAGGATGTCTCAATGGGAGGTGCAAAAGAAAGGAGATCCTTCAGCAACCATGATGACAAACAACTAAATGCCATGTGGAATTGCTGGAAACAATCTTGTAAGTTGACTAATGTAAAAATCAAACTAGAAATAACAAAATAGAGAATGGAGGTGTGGGTCAAACTAGATAATTTTTAAAAGATCATGAGGCAATAGGTAATATCAAATAGCTATGTGACAAATTTTAGAAAGCTGACCACATATCTTATAGAAACTATCATAGAGGCATGGTGCCAAAGACATAATAAACTACTCGGTGAGTTCCAAAGATATTTTACTCAATTAATTTTTCTTTAATTGAAATAAACATCGGATGAAACTCTTTTGTTTTTCCAGCATATTCTTCTTGTGCATGGTGCATTCTTTGTAGAAAAGGAAACACTTTCTAAATGGAACACCCAAGGCATGGAAAAATCTCATTATCAAGCAAGGACAAGCATCTTTACGTGCACAAGGAAAGGAGGAGTAACAAAAACTAATGTTGTCAAAGAGCTTTTTGATTGGTTCTTTAGAAGACAATTAGAAAATAGCTCATGCGAAATATTTTCATCAAAAGAAGACTATCACGAGACAAAAACATCATGGATCAATATCACAAAATGAAAAAGATTACATTCCAAAGGAAGCCTTAATATTTGCAATGTCTTTTATTTCTTTGAGAAATCAAGATGTCTATGTATGTACATTTCATGATGTAATAAGATTTGAAAAGAAATATGTCTATGTATGTACATCTTTTTTGAGTCTTCTCAATGAGCTTGAATTTGGAAAATCTGCCTTCAAAGAGCATTTTGATTGATTCTTGAGAAGACACTTACAAATGGACGCATGCAAAATATTATCATCAGATAAATAGAACTTTCACTAGAGAAAAGCAAATCATGGATCAATAAGGATTAATATTAGCACATGGACTACACTAAAAAAGATTACCTCCTTCATATTCACAATTTCTTGTATCCTTTTCGGTATACATATGTGTATCTATATACATTTCATGAGTAATATGCTTTGAAGGGTCTTCTGAATAAGCTTGGGTTTGGCAAATCTCCTCTATATCTGAGGTACTCTTAACATTAGACAACCGTGCATCCATTGCATAGCTTGAGTAAAAAAGGAAGTAGCATGTGCTTGAAGCATTGAATCCTGGGGCATATCCAAAATTTTTATATGTCGCTGTTCTTTCAAGGGTATTCAAGTAAAATCCATGTATCTTGAAAGGTTGCTCAAGGAGAATAGTGCAAAATGCAGCTCAGTGCTTATGAATAACACAAAGTAATTCTTGATTCAATTTTGGAAGATAATGGATCAGTTTTGTCTTTCCTTTATCTTTTATGGGCTTCCTTGTTCCATTTCCCCTACCAACATGTTTGTCTTCATCCATATAGATAAAGGTAAAAAAAATCAAAAACCTAGGTCAAAAGAAGTCCAAGGAAACTTTTAAAGTCATAGAAATAACTAGAAACACAAGCAAAAACAATGAATGAGACATGACTGATTCAAGCGATTAGGGTCATCAGAGAATATCGGATGGGCCTAATTGCTTGCATCAGTCACCTTCAATCTCTCACCCTAAACTTTATAGAAACATAAAATGAAATGTTGAAAATAGTATTTATACACACAATAAGTTTTTCTATATGGAGCATTCATTCAACTAGAAATATGACACTTGTTTGGACACGATTGATTCAAGTGATTAGGCCCATTTAAGAAGTGATTAGGCCCATCAAAGAAGCTTGGTTGTGTCCAAAGGAGGTCATCTTGAACCTTAGATTGCTTGTGAAGGTTTCTATCTTATTATTGGTAAAGAGTTCGGAGAAAATTATGCTTCCATTGTATTTGGAACGTGCCAAAACCCTAAGATTGATTGTCTATTTGCATGATTTTGATATCTAGAGGTCTTGATAAAACTTTTTGTAGTCATTTCTAGACAGGACCGATTCAAGTGATTAGGCCCATCCATCATTTCAAGATGAGCCTAATTGCTTGAATTGGTTGTATCCTAGATTCATGTACAAATAGGCTCATGAAGATCTCTCGGTATAAGAATCATGCAAATAGATAGTCAATCTTAGGGTTTTGGCACATTCAGGATGTAATGGTAGTATTAGTTTCTTGAAATTCTGAGCCAATAGTAAGATAGAGAAGTTCACATGGAATCTAAGGTTTAAGATGACTTCTTTTTTGTCTAGGACATCAAAGATCTTGCATAGGGAGAAAACAAAATATATAAAATAACGCAATGAAACTAGGGAATGACTAAAAATCATAAGAAATAGAGGCCAATTTTCTGATTTATCTGGTCAATATCTATGAATGATGATATTGCATAAGAAGAAAACCAAATAACCCAAGTATATAAATGAACCGAGGACATGACCAATGCTCTTTCTCTTCAAGATGAACATATTCTTTCTCCTTTTCATTTCACATGTGACCAAGCCATATGAAGAAGGCAATGTTCAAGGGGAGCAAAGTGAAAGATCTGAATTAGCTACCTGCCACTCTCCTCCCAACCTTAAATAGCCCTTGCCCTTGGCACCTCTAGAATCTTCTCTTAGGTCCAAATGCTCCTCATATGGCCACTCTAAGGAGATGGAATAACCTCGAAGATATGTGCTAGAGCCTTGGCTCCCCCGAGCTCTGGTCCTTGACCTAGCTAGGGTCCTTGACCAAATGCAAGTAGACCAATGGTAGACCATGGAGGTCTAAATAAATCTAAACACAAAGAGCAATCCCTTTCATGCTCTAAGAATAAATCTAGCTTTCCTGGAAAAGTGGATATTCCTTTGTACTTTCTAGTGATTTTTGACCCATCCAATGGATTCTTTCCAAAGATGTGTGGATGGATATAGGCTTTTCTAGAGATAGTAAGATCATTTCCATTGACCACACTCATGAAGCTCTCCCACTCATCCGTCAGAAAGCTTTTTGTTTTCTCCAAAAGTACTTCAAATCCTATTGAATATCCTCATTGCATCTAGAAAATAATCCACTGTTAAACCCTCTCGAACCATGAAATCCAGTAGTTTCTCAGATGGAAAAACACTTAGGATGCCATTCTTTTCCTCCATCTCAGCTCTAGTTATTCTAGTGTGTCCTAGTGGAGAACACGACCGATGCAAGTGAAATAAGCTAGTCAAAGGCCAATAAAACACATGTAAACGCTTGTATCGGTCATATCAGGTATGAAGCACAAGTATGCATCCTAGTGGAGAACACAACCGATGCAAGCGAAATAAGTAAGTCAAAGGCTCGTCAAACACATGTAATTGCTTGTATCGATCGTATCGAGTATGAAGCATAAGTATGTGTCTTAGTGGAGAACATGACCGATGCAAGTGAAATAAGCTATTCAAAGGTCCATCAAATGCATGTAATCCCTTGTATCAATCGTATCGGGTATGAAGCACAAGTATGCAGGGTGGTGGAGAGCGAAATTCTATGAAGGTTGAAAATGTGAAATGGTGAAGGGGACTTGTATTTATAGTCGAGGAGGACCGGGTAATGGTCACATGATGTGGACCAATAAGCCAGCACTATGTGGCAAAAGGATGTTGGGAATCAGAGCGACTAGATGATGTGGCCCACTCAAATGATGCCACATGGCATTGTATGTTGGGATTCGTAATGGCTAGATGACATGGACCAATCACAATCTACCACATGTCACCAACAGTCAACCCATTCCAGAGACCTATTTAAGCTCGTTTATTCACTTTTTTCATTTTTTTGTGAACTCCTTGCTAGCGCTGCCTTGCCATTGCATTCGAGTTTTTAACATGCTTTTCAGAGCTTTCCATAGACCACATTTTGTGTGAGGTATGATGGATCATAAAAGCTTGTACACGACTGATCCAAGCGATTAGGGGCATCAAGAAGATTTAGATGCCCCTAATCACTTGGATCAGTCATCATGATCAATCATTTTACAACACGACCGATACTAATGATTAGGGACATTCAATGATTTTTGGAAGACCCTAATCGTTTGCATCCATCGTGTTTATTGGGTGCTTTGTGAAAGCTTTCTTAACTATTTTATTGCTTTTTAATTTTCTCCCAAGCTTTTAAACACTTTTTTGCGCAGGTTAACACGACTGATACATGTGACTAGGGACATTCGGGGATTTCAAGATTACGCTAATAGCTTGCATCGGTTGTGTTTCTTGAGTGCTTTGTGAAAGATTTTTTACATTAGATTTTTTGCTTTTTAAATTTCTTCCAAGCTTTTAAACTCTTTTTTTATGTAGGTTATGGCTAGGACAAACAAGATAGCAAGGAATTCTCTCCAATCACAATATGGAAGCTACAAAGTGTAAGCCTTGCCATACATTTTGTTGTGTTCTATTTGAAAGCCTTGCCATCCATTTTGAATTTAATTTTACCCTGCAGTGCTCTAACCTTCTCAAAATGCATATTATTCAGAACTTTCTAGGAATTCCTAAATTGAATGAAGAAAAAACGTTTGGATACATTCAAATACATGTGCCATTACACAAAGACAACACCTCATGTGGATGGAGAGTGATTGCAAATG
The DNA here is from genome assembly GCA_020310875.1 of Ceratopteris richardii. Classification (NCBI taxonomy): domain Eukaryota; kingdom Viridiplantae; phylum Streptophyta; class Polypodiopsida; order Polypodiales; family Pteridaceae; genus Ceratopteris; species Ceratopteris richardii. The sequence goes on along the minus strand of CM035429.1, from coordinate 162,368,893 downwards.
CAGTAAGGTTCTCGGAAAGAAGGTTTTACAATCCTGAGTTAAACTTGTCAAACTATCTAAATGCATGGGTCATCTTGATTAGCGAGAGAGCAATAAATGCCATTACGAAACATGCAATATGTGCTTATGATCCAAAATCACCACCACCACCAGATAAAAATAAGTCTAAAGAAATGAAGAAAGGGTTTCTTATTCACTCCCCATTGAAGCATGGGCCAAAGAATAAGAGTAGAGGTGAGGGCTCCAAAAAGGGCCACAAGCAACACAAAGGTGAGGGCTCCAAAAAGGACAAAAAGAAGTGTGAAACATTATATTTATATGCCTTGAGTAATGTAATGTTGAATTGATCCTCTTGAGAACTAATCAAAAGTGACTTCATTGCATGGTTCAAGCAAAATTAAATTGCTCCTATCATCAAAATGTCTATTTTGTGCATTTTTGCTTTATTCTTGTTGAAAAGCTAAATGTGAAGAGGATAGAGAAGTTTTTATGATATGATCAATACAAGCGATAAGAGCAATCAGAGAATTTTGGATGGCTCATATCGCTTGTATCGGTCGTGTCATCTTATCTTTTCCATTTTATCATACCATCCTCTCAAGGCAACTATGCATAAGATGAGTTCAGATGGAAAGTGGTATTGCTCATTAGTCAAAGCTTAATGCAAAATTCACGTTTTGAAGCATGTTTTGGTAGTTTGTAATACACGACCGATTCAAGCGATAAGACGATCCGAGAAGCTCGGATGCCCTAGTCACTTGAGTATGTCATCTTCTCTAATCTCATCTACACTGTAATATGAATAAACTTCATGCTCTACATATTTTTAATATCACTTGGCTTGGGATTTTCACCAAGTTCTCCAACCTCTTTAATATTCCTAGCTATGTGCACCATGGAGAGTTTCTCATGCATACCTTGAGGCCAGACAAGAATGGAGAATTTCTAGTGTGCACCTTGGATAGACTGAAATACTTAAATTGAAACCAGTTATTGAAAAGTAAAAGTATTGTTCATCTAGAATTTACTCATCTCCAAGTTCCTCTATAATCATTGCAGCATTGAAACCTCATCAAAATGTTGAAATTAAACAAAAAAATTGCCAATACGAATATAGTCCATAAAAAGGCCCAATTGAAGTGATGTAATGAGTCACATTCTTAGTTACCATCTTGCAAAGGAAAATCAATAGAAGTATAGAAAAAGGTTCTAAAAGAGGAGATATATTATGTAAGAGTTTCTTGGTTTATATTCTTGAGTCACCTAGATTTTACTCATGCAAGTTCCTTTATAATCATTGCACAATAGAAACCTCGAAATTAAACAAAAAAAATGCCAATATGAATATAGTCTATAAAAAGACATAATTGAAGTGATGTAATTAGTCACATTCTTAGTCACCATCCTACAATGAAAAATCAATGGAAGTTTGAAAAAAAGCTTCTTAAAGAAGGAGACTTGTTACAATCTTACGGGTTGGAACTTGATCACCCTGGGTGGCAGGCAAGGTATGCAAGATAATGTTTTCTCTGATCTAATGTTAACTATTGCATCATCAATTGAGAATTTGAAATATGATGATGCCTCATCAAGGTATTCTAGAAGCTCCCTTAAATTTTTGAGTTTCTCCTCTGAGTCCAAGGCTATCTAGAGTCCAAGCTTTCTTTTCCACCTTCTGTTGAATGATCAGGAGCATTCCAATCTAATGAAGAGATGCAAGGAGTGGGCAAATGTACAAGATTTCCAGAAGAGCTCCTCCTTGATGGCACTTGATAATCTGCAAAATGGACAAATAACTCTATGCTATTGAAAAATTGAATAGATTTGTCTCCATACATAAGTTCTGCATATTCCTTATGAAGAACTCTGAATGTTCCTATTAAAAGAGGTTGCCACTCCAAAATATTGGAAGGAAAAATATATGCACTACAAAAACATATATGTTGTTATACACAAACAACTGAAATGATAGAAGAGCATTGTAAATCTTCACTTACAGTACGAAGGGAATTGTAGATGATTTGTTAGAACAAGATCCTTAGCATTGTACACATGTTGTACTCTTGCAAACCAACCACATCTCTTCAACTTGAAACTGAGAATACGTCCCATCCAATGGTTTCTTGTGTCGTCTCTTTTAGCATGCTTGACTTTATGGGCACCTCTACAGCTAGGAAGCATAGTTACCCATACATTTAACTTCACAGAAAAAAGTTTCCACAAAGAATCCTCTCTTTTGTTGTAAACCTCACATGAGCTTACATGATTGGAAGGATGACAAGAAGAAGAGCCATTAGAATCGAGAAGAAGAAGAATGCTCAAAGCGAGAAACCGACATTCACAAACTTGCCAGTATTTATAGATAAAAAGGCTTTGTACACATGGAAACTTTTGATTTGATGTAAACCCTCTCACCAATTGACCATGCAATTTCCTGAACCCAAAAGTATTTTGTATCTTCAAAAATAATTTCCTTCTTGGAACTTTAAAAATATGCATTGTGTGATGTGCAAAAATATCTTTTTTTTTGCATCAAACTGAAAAATTGTACACTAAAGAATCTTCATCACTTTCCTGGTGCTTTTAGAGCATATTGTCTTAAAAAAAGAATTTCTTGATATGGTTAAAGGAGAAAGCAATATATTCTTGTACATGTGGAAAGACTCTATTTGTCAATTTCCTTAATCCATCATTGGCAAACAACCCCTTTTTGGTCGTCTTTGGCCCCAATGATTAGAAATTATTTCACTATTTTAAGATGAGTATCTGATGAGAAATGATATTAAGAAGTTAGGTGTGTAATCCGGACTTTTTAGAAAGATGATAGTGAGCAAACATAGGTTGTTTGTAAAGACTTTATCTCACAATTTAATGAACCAAATTATGTGAATATTGATAGGGTTAGCAAGTAGACTTTATCTCATGCTACCTATCACAAGTTGAATCATATGAAAAGGATAAATATAATCGAGAACGCAATTAAACAATATCAATTAAATGAGGACTTTGACACAGACAAAAGTACACATAGAATGACGTCCATTTAATGAAATAATTGTATATGGTTATGAAAGTATGACACAAGGGAGATGATGTAGGCTTACTCATACATATGTGGACTTAGTGTAGCCACAATCTTGAGGCATCATAAAATGTTCCAACTCATTGAGGTTATAACTGCATTGCAAGTTCTTACCATACTCATCCTTGCTATAAGGTTGAAAGTTTCCTAAAACTCAATGCTATATCTTTGTGCAAAGCCCTTGGAAACTATCCTTGCTTTAAATCTAGATATGTTGCTATCTGAAATACTCTTTAAATTCTATACCCATTTGTTGCCTATCATTTTCATGCCCTTAGCCTTAGATGCCAAAGACCAAGTGTGGTTCTCCTTGAGTGCTCGTAGTTCTTCTTGCATTTCTTGGTTCCATTCTACATGCTTTCTTGCATCCTCAAAACAATTAGGCTCTTCACATGTAAATACTAGACTTATGTATGCATAAAGCTTGTCAATGAAATGGTCACAAGTTTATTACTAAACTCGATATTATTTTCTTGTTGAGATTCTTCTCTCTTGAGGGACTAGATTGAACCTTTTTCTTATTCCTTTTGATGTCTTCACACATGAAGTTTCTATGTTTTCAAACTCTCCTTCATTCCTCTTATCAATATCTAACAATGCATGGTCTCGATCATGTTCTCCTTGCTTGCCTTTGCTTCTTGTAGAGCTTACTATGCTTGCTTCTCGATCTCCCTTTCTATGCAGGTGTGGCTACCGTATGATGTTTTCCTTCAAGTTGAGGGTCTAGACTTTCTTATTCTTCTACATCTTTTCTCCCCGTATCATGTATGTCTTCAACCTGCAATGAGCCTTTAACACCCAAAGACATTAATCAAAGATATCATGTCTAAATACCTTTCATTTTTTGGCTTTAGGATCATAGCATCTTAGACCCTTTTGACATCTTGAATATCCAATAATCTTTTTATTCAAGTTCATACGTCAATCATAATGCACATGCACATAACATACACAACTATAATTTTTGGGATGTGATAGATCCAATTTCTTACAATACCATGCTTCATATGGACTTAAAGCATGTACATGTGAAGTTGGGCACATATTCATGATGTATATGGTTGTACTTGTTGCATCTTTGTAATAGAAATTGTGGACATTCATCCCATTGAGCATCGATCTTTCCACTTTAGCTATGTGCCTATTTTTTGCTCTCTACAACTCTGTTTTGTTGGGATGTGTACGTGCATGTATATTGTGACATTATGAATTACAATTCAAAAACTTGATTATGTATATAATAGAATCACATGTTCTTTTCTTTTGGATCTGAAAATCTTGCGCTTTAGCCATGTTAATCTTTGCTCTTACGTATAGAAGCATCAAGTAATAGAAAATCTATATGCTTGTTCTTTTTCTATATGTGCTTAGAAGGAAATATATTTAGAATGACTTGCATGAGGAAATGACTTGGAGGTTTTGAACTACATACAAACGCCACCCATGCACATGCAAAGAGAATTTTGTATTCCTTTTACTATGTACTCTTCAAGGATTACCTTGAACTAATTCCAAAGTACAATGAAAGAAGTGTATAACACCCGTGGAACCTCTAAAATTCAGAAATCTAGGGGATGATGCCTAAACAACTACCAGGATATAGATCCGAAAGGCCAATTAAGTTTGAAATCAGGAAAGGATGTCCCTAAGGCCGGGTGTGACTATAGCTAGTTTTAATTTGAGAGGTTGAAGCCTCAACGGTCCCATGAAGGGGATGGTTTTAAGTGTCTAGCCACAGCGCATAGGTGCTGAATTCCCACCTTAATGTCAAATCGCTAGCCTTAGCGCATAGGTGCTGAATTCCCAATTAGCAGTCAATATTTCTTCAAGATCACTGAATGAAAGAAGGCTTTTCTTAGAGCGATTTTGAAGCCTTTGAGAAACATAAAGTCAAGGTTGTTTTAAATTGTTACTTCTTTCTATGTCTCTAAGATTCAGAGAAAAGAATTGCAGTTCCATGAATCAAAGCATCAGATTCAGTAGTCAAAGATGACAATATGATAAAAAAAGCATCTTGAAACAAGGTTGAGAACAGAAAGGTAGGCTCATGACAACATCACACCGAAGAAGTGACTTAAAGATATGGCAGAAAAGTGTACAAGGAACAAATAAAGTATCTATTTACTGTCTAGTGCAACCATACATAAAGTATTTTTTTAATAAAAGGAAGTTTGGCCTTAGTCTAATCTCCCGGACTTTAATTAAAATAAAGAAGAAAAGTTACAAGTGAATGGGACTAGTGCCCATGGCATTCCAGAGCCTCGATGAGCAGCCGACTGCCTCACCCAACAACACCTGTTGCCAATTGATTTGGTTCGTGAGACTCAATACCCGAGTCACGTGACGCCAGATAACACGGGACTTGGGGCAATCGAAGAATAGGTGAGCTAAATCTTCGATGCATTGATGGCACCGCTTACATCATGGCGACACACCATAGATTTTGTCAGCCCTTGCATTGGACCAGATACCTTTATGCAAGATCTGCCACATGGGAACACACTTTTTTATCTCAATTAGGGGGTGCCAAATAGACATGAATTTTAGTTCCCATCGAAGTTTGGTCCAAGAAAGGCACCATCTCTTGTTAAGAGTGTAATGAACATCTAAGTTCTCTTTGAAGTTGGGGATTCTAGATAGTTTCTTACCATTGCTCCATTTGAGGCCCTCCAGGCAAGGGAGATCCTAACCGCAGAGGAGGCTGGTAGTTGAGCGGTCCCATGCTAAACACCTGCCTTGAAGAAGAGTCCATTCCTCTCGAGTAACTCTAAGTCTCGGGTCCAAGTCTTTGAACCTAATCCACTGGTTGGTCTTGTTTCCAGAGATGTTTTCATTGTTTGAACCCCTTGTTCCATAAGCGCTTTGCAATTTGGAGGTTCCAAGACCCCACCCCCCTAATGCCGCCGATCGAGAACCAGATAGAGTCATTTTGTCTTATCCCAGCCGCCCACTTCAACTCATCACTAATTCTGATGAATTGTTTGGCCTTGTTCCAACTCTTCCATAAAGAACACACGAGGCTAGAGCCTTTAGGGGACACCGAGAGGGGGGAGAACAGAAGTGTGAGAATCCCTATGTCCTTCGAGCCAGGATAGCCAACTAAGGTAAGGTCTTCCATATTTCTGAAGATCAATTAAGCCCAAGAGGACTCACTATTGCTCCAAGCCTTGATAAGCCACTTTGCCGCCAGCTTGTCAGCCAATCCAACGATATCCAAAATTCCCAAGCTCCTTGAGTCTTTCGGGCTAATGCAAGTTTCCCATTTGATTTTGGGAATCCCCCTCCTATTGGGGTCCCCAGTCCAATGGAAGTTTCTGTAGATTCTTTCCACTTTGTCCAAGTCTTTCTCCAAGTTATGTCTCCAACACGAGAAAAAGTAAATAGTTGTAGATAGCATAAATGTGTTAACAACCATAGCACGCCCTGCCAATTTGACTTGCATAGCTTTCCAATTATTTAGTTTGCTATCCAGCTTGGATAGCACCCAGTTCCATCATTGGTCCATTGAGATGTCGAATCCCGTCGGAATGCCAAGGAGACGGAAGACTTGACCTCTAGGGATAACTTGACACCCCTGATCCAGCAACAATTGAGGTGTAGGTCTGCTGATTCAGATCTTAATGAATACCAGATCTTATGCAGACTCCTCAGCAAACGCAAGGCCTTCCCAAATATCGACAATTGCTTCAAGTATAGATCTACCTTTGATAAAACCTTTCTGGTCCTCACAGAGCCATGAATTTAAATGACAAGAGATTCTATTGGGGATGACTTTTGAAATTATCTTGTATCTTGTTTGGAGCATGGTAATCAGTCGCCAGTTTTCAACTTCGTTCATATCTCCCCTTTTGTGGATTAACTTGATGACGCCATTATTAAGACACTCAGGGAGGGCACCGAAGGAGAGAGCCTCTTGCCACACTAGACACAGTGGGGTGGCCACCTCATGTTTCAAGGACTTGAAAAACTCATTGGTGAGGCCATGAGGACCTAGACTTTTCCCATTGGGAAGAGCATCAATAATCTCGATAATTTCATTCTTGAAAATGTTAGCATCCAATAGAGAAATCATGTTCTATGGGATCCTAGATTGAGCAACCCTTGGGATGGTTTCCATGGAGTCTTGCCTCTGCGGGAAAGAGGAGCTCAGACCCCAAGAAGATGGGTGAAGTGCTCAACGATGATAGATCTATTCTCAACTTCCGTGCTACATTCAATTCCATTGTTATCGACCAATAAGGGGATGGATTCCCTAGCTTGTTTCCTTTTGAGGATGTTACACATCTCTTTCAATGGTTTGTCGGCCTTCCCCGCCCACCAATCTTTGAAGAATATTTGAAGATTTTTCCTTTGAACCTCCTCTAATCTTAGTCTTCCCCTGATTTTCAAAAGACCTTGTTGGCATTGTAAGTTACCTTTGTTCACCTCTTCTTCAAGCCATGAGAGCCTCCGGTACACCGTTTCTCTTCTTTTTTTCCGGATATCTCTGATAGCCTTTTGGGTCCTGATCACAATTTTTCGAGTCCTTTCTACTACCATTCTCCAACACTTAGCCGGTTCATGACAGTAGGCAAAGGCTTCCGCCCACACTGCAGAAATTTGTTGGTGGACAGAGGGGAGGGCAAACGATGTTTGACATGCATGAAACCAAGGGGTTTTCTGGAGCACGGGAATTGGTTTGAAAGACAGAGTAATCGGGTAGTGGTCCAAGATAGTCAGCTCCATGTGTTGGGAAATCAAAGGAGTACCCCACTAGAGGATGGTGTTTTGATCGATGTAACATCTATCAAGTCTTGCTTTCCTCAAAGACTCCCCCAATTGGAGATTTGACCAGGAGAACCCCTTCATGTCTTTCACCTCTACCAAGTCGAGATGGAGCACGATTTTATCCCATATCTCTTTCTCTTGGCCATCAATAATTTTTCCCTTGTTATTCCATCGGTCTTCAGGAAACTCAACCATGTTGAAGTCCCCAGAAATCAAAACATTATGTGAGAGGGAGTCGAGAGAAGCCCAAGTATCAATTCTATCTGCTTCTCCATTAGGGGCATAAATTGAGACCACACTGAGTTGAAAAGGGAACCCGAAAGAGGCAGCAATCCAACGATGATTCTGACCTTCAAAAGTTGAGCTCACGCTGCTAGACAAGGAGTGAGTAATACCGATCACAACACCCCCTGCCCCCCTAGGGTGAGAAGTGAAGAACCAAAGATGGTTCGGAGAAATGCATTTAAGCCGTTTCTGGAGATCCTCTCTGTCGATTTTAATCTCTTGTAAGCAGACAAAGTCGGGGTTGAGGCACTTGTCTTTGAACCACTAGTCAAGAATCACCGCTCTTGATGGGTGAGACAAACCCTTAATATTTAGTGGTGTGAGTACGATCCTAAGCCAAGAAGTTGGGAGAAAAAAAGAAGATCACAAGAAGAAAGAAGATCGGGTCCCTCCCCTCTTTAAGGGCAACCATCAATAATGAAACTCACATAACCATACATAAAGTTTGCTATCCGTCGTATGCGTTATAATACTTCTTTGGATGTGTCATGTCGGAGACGTACGTTAGTACGTATAGCTCTTTAAGGAGGACCATCATTGCATTTTTGGAAGTTGGACCATCATGGCATTACGTTAGTCGTGCAATGATGTATTTTATAGTTGTGACTACGACCTAAAGTTGAGAGGTAAAAGAAAATGTCATATGACAAGTAAAATGTTGTTTCTACCTTTCATATTGAAAATTTGATCTACATTTCGAAGCTACATACATTTAATAGGCATATTGTAAAATGACAAGAAGATCATCAATTTCACTCTCTTATTTGGTAGGGATTTTATAAAATCACTCATCTTTTTACAAGCAAAATGGCCCTTCACCGTTAAAATGAGCTTCACAATGTAGGCCATGCTTGTAAGCAGGTAATCCTGAGGGTACTTATTATGTTGTTTCTCATTGATGTTACACATACAAAATGTAGAATGATGGTTAGGTTCTTCATCATCATCCCCGATCCACTATTTATCATTCGCGATCCATTGTATTATGCAATGTTCATACAACACAAAAATGTCAATCAATGGACCACGCATGAATGCCCTCTTACTATCCTCGCATGTGCACGTCACTTTTTTTTTTAAGAGAAGCTGCAACCGAGGCGTAGCCTCCCTTGCTTTAATTAATAAAAGAACACTTTTACAATGAAGGGAGATAGTGCTCTTGGGATCCCTCTATCCAATAGAGCAAGGGTAGGATGGATCGAAGGCAGAACAACCGTGACCACCGCTAGCCACTTGAATATGGCAGGAAACCTATGATTCAAAGAGAATTACAAAGAAGGTCAATGAACTTTTCATTGCCCTCATGAGCGGTCCTCTTAGTTTTAATCTCGTTACTTTTAAAGACAAAGATTCTATGTTCTATGAAGGGGAGGGACTTCTTTCGATTAGACATTTTTCTACCTAATAAAGACTAATATATTTTTCAATCAAACATTCTTTTGGATATTCATCAAAGTTAGCGGCACATATTTCTTTCTATATCTTCCAAAGCACTTCCATCTATTGACATTCCACAACGCAGAAGTGCAACAAGTCCCGTCTCCAAGCAGCACTTGTTTCCACATCATTTGACACTATAGACTCAAAATTCTTGCAAGATCTTTTAAGACAGAGTGACTCCTAGGGCATGAAAAAGGAGGTGAAGAGGAATTGCGAGAATAAGAGGGTAAGGAGATCCACGTCCCTCCAACCAGGTCTTTTGACCATGCACAAATCACTTGGAAGCAAGTGATGCTTGGTGAAGCGATTGGCTGCTCAGCAGCACTTTGGAATGCTATAAGAGGGGAAACCCTCTGGAATATTTGGAGGGAGCAGTGTGCCATAAATTTTGGACAACCTCCTAAAGATTGGTCGATCAAGAAGTCTCTATTCATCCTTGACATAAGAATCTCCAACTATAAGAGATCCCCACCATTTAGGCATCATAAAATGTTTTTCATCGAGAACAACAAGCTTAGATCTAACTGGGACCCACATGAGGGGGATGGGAGAGTTGTTAACCTCCTTTGTAATAGTGTCTAGACCTACATGTCATGCCCCTACTCTTTGGAATTTGGGGCGTCCCAAGGGCACTAGTTCCATTCACTTGTAGCTTGTTCTTTGTTTTATTTAATTTAAGATCGGGAGAGTAGGCCAAGACTGCACTTCCTTTACAAAAAAAAAGAGGTGGTGAACAAGATCTTTTCTACCAAAAAGGCAACTCTTACACCACTCAAGGCCTCATAGATTTTAGTATCTTTGATATTACTCTAATTCTTTTGGTGGATAATTCGCCATATATGGAGTTTATTTGTGTTGTCAATGACAAGATGCCACAAGTACACAAACTTGAATTCGCATCTTATATAAGCTATTTCACTTACCATTTCTCCTAGCCGGGCCAATGTCCTGAAATATAATCTAGCACACTCTCTCTTAAATCTACACATGCTTCCATATACAAAACCATTTTCCCCATAGTTTCTTTGCCCTTCCATCCTGGTAATCCAATTTAGACTAATATAGTATATTTGATAGGGATCTTATAAAACCACTCATCATTTTCCAAGCAAAATGTCCCTTCACAGTTAAAATAAGCTTCAAAATGTAGGCCATGCTTGTAAGCAGGTAATCCTAAGGGTTCTTATTATGTTGTTTTTCTTTTATGTTACACATTCAAAATGTAGAATGATGGTTAGGTTCTTTTTTTTTTTAAATAAAGGAAGTTCGGCAATAGCCTACTCTCCCGGACTTGAATTAAATTAAGAAACAAGGGTACAAAAGAAGGGGACTAGTGCCCACGGGACCCCCCAAATCCCACAAAGCAGGGGAGGCTTGGTTGATTCCTAGGTTGCATTACAAAGAAGGTTGATCACCCTCTCGTCGCCCTCATGCGGGACCCACTTGGGTTTGAGCTTGTTGTTGATCAAAAGGAGGACTTGATGGTGCCTGAAGGGGGGGGATTTCTTACTGTTGACAATCCTCTTGCCAAGGAGGAAAAGAGATTTCTCAATCGTCCACTCCTTGGGAGGGTCGCCGAAGTTGAGAGCACACCGCTCCCGCCAAATTTTCCACAGGACTTCCCCTCTGATTGCGTTCCAGAGAGCCGCAGAGCATCCAATCGCTTCTCCTAAAAGGACTTGTTTCCAGCTAAGCTGTTTTTGAACTCTGATTTTCAGTCCAACCGTCTGCCAGATTCTGTAGGAGTTGGGGCAAGTAAGGAAGATGTGTGGGACATCTTCGATTGCACGGTGGCAGCGTTTGCACCACGGAGGGATACCACAAATTTTGCTAGCCTTTTGGTTAGTCCAAATTCCTCGATGAAGAATTTGCCATAAGAGGACAGACTTCTTAATCTCTATAAGTGGGTGCCAGATACCCATGAATTTCATGTCCCACCGAAGCCGCGTCCAAGACAGGCACCACTTCTTGTTGAGGCTGATCTGGAGGTCAGTCGTTTCTTTGATGTTCGGGATTTTGAGTAGGCTATTTCCATTGTGCCATTTGAGACCACGCGCGTTCGGAGCATCATGTCCCATGAGAAGGCGAGTTTTGTGGTGCTCCCAAGCGAGGCATCTGCTTTGCAAGGTGTTCCATTCTTCGTAGGAGATGTTTATGCGAGGGTCGATATCCTCGAAGTTGATCCAACTGTTGGTGTCATGTTTCCAGAGGTGTTTCCATTTTTTGAATCCTTTGTTCCATAGCTTCTTGGCATTTTGAATGTTCCACGACTCCACACTCCGGATGCCATGTATCGGAAACCAGATAGAGTCGTTTTGTCTGATTCCGGCCGCCCACTTCCAGTCCTCACTAATTCTTGTGAAGCTTTTGACTTTATTCCAGCCCTTCCAAAGAGAGCATACGAGACTGGAGCCTTTCGGGAAGACAGGTATCGGGGAGAATAGCAGGGTCATGATGTCAAGGTTCTTCCAGTTCGGGGACCCCGTGAGGGCCAACTCATTTTTGTTTCTGAATATCAGCTTGGCCCATGAGGCCTCCCTATTGCACCAAGCTTTAATCATCCATTTGGCTGCCAGTTTGTTAGCCATACACCCAATGTCCAGGATGCCAAGCCCCCCGCTATCTCTAGGGCTGGTGCAGATGGCCCATTTGATTTTAGGCACCCCTCTTCTGTTAGGTTCTTGATCATCATCTCCGATCCACTGTTTATCATTCGTGATCCATTGTATTATGCCCTGTTACTATCCTCGCATGTGCACATAGCTCTTGTTTTTAAATAGAAAATGCAACCGAGGCATACCCTCCCTTGCTTGAATTAATAAAAGAACATTTTTACAATGAAGAGGCATAGTGCTCTTGTGATCCACCGTATCCAATAGAGCAAGGGTAGGATGGATCGAAGGCAAAACAACGGTGACCACTGCTGGCCACCTGAATATGGCAGGAAACCTATGATTCAAAGAGAATTACAAAGAAGGTCAATGGAATTTTCATCGCCCTCATGAGCGGTCTAGTTAGTTCTAATCTCATTATTTTTAAAGACAAAGATTCTATGATATTTGAAGGGGAGGGACTTCTTTCTGTTACGCATTCTTCTACGTAATAGGTTAACATATTTTTCAATCAAACATTCTTTTGGATAATCATCAAAGTTGCCAGCTCATATTCCTTTCTATATCTTCCGAAGCACTTCCGTCTGTTGGCATTCCACAAGGCAGGAGAGCAACAAGTCACTTCTCCAAGCAACACTTGTTTCCACATCATTTGACGCTGTAAACTCAAAATCCTTGCAAGATCTTTCAAGATAGAAATCCATATGGTCTCTCTTTTCTTTTTACATGTGCTTATGAGGAAATATATTTTGAATGATTTTTTTTTTAATAAAAGGAAGTTCGGCCTTAGTCTATTCTCTCGGACTTTAATTAAAATAAAGAAGAAAAATTACAAGTGAATGGGACTAGTGCCCATGGGATCCCCCAAATCCCACAATGCAGGGGAGGAGTATGGCAAGCTAGAGGGCATTACAAATGAGGCGGATAAATCTAGCATCACCCTCATGTGGGACCCATTTGGGTTTCAAGTTGTTGTTTTTGAGGAGATAAATATAGTGATGTCTAAGCAGTGGAGATCTCTTATCTCGGGAGATTCTTTTACCCAGAAGAAACAAGGATTTCTCGATCGACCATTCCTTAGGAGTTTGGCCAAAATTGACAACACATCGCTCCCTCCAAATCTTCCAAAGAGTCTCACCCCTGATGGCATTCCACAGCCTCGATCAGCAGCCGACCGCCTCACCCAATAGCACCTGTTGCCAATTGATTTGGTTCGTGAGTCTCAATACTCGGGTCACATGACGCCAGATAACACGAGACTTAGGGCAATCGAAGAACAGGTGAGCTAAATCTTCAATGCATCGATGGCAATGCTTGCACCATGACGGCACACCATAGATTTTGTTAGCCCTTGCATTGGACGAGATACCTTTATGCAAGATGTTACTCTAGCACAATGGCAAGTACCAACATGATGAGATCCACCTCATAATTATCAATCTGTGGAGACTTGAGGACTACTAGGAAGACTATGAGCAAGTGATGGCACGTGTGTGAGTGAGAAGCACACAAACATGCACACACATACATACACACGTGCACACAAGGCAAGAACAAGGAGAGGAACAATGGAGATCTTTGCATTAGTCAAAAAGTCGCTTACATAAGCTCAATTCACAAACAATCTACCCCCAAAACTGAGCTCTCTAGCTCTTTTTATAGTTTTCTGGCTAGCTTTGGCCTTGTCCAGACCTAGTGTCCAATCTAGTTAAAAATTAGGTTATAGAGCCTATTTGAGGGCTCAAACGGAGTCTAAAAATTGTGAAAATTGGTATGTACCTAATTCTACTACTCCTCAAGCTCGAGGACTCCTCGGCTTGAATAAAATGGAGTCTATTCTACCAAAAACAAGATTTACAATGTGTGTGTAGTGATGAAAATCAGTTGAGTTGGAAATACTTTATGGGAAAAATGATTGGGCCTTGTTGTCATATTGTGCATGACTGATCTGTTGTGCCTGTATGCTCTTCTTATGACTTGTATGCCAACACTCCCCCCTTCTTAGCGTCTGTCATCCCTGATAGACCTCTGTTCTAGAGGGTGGTCAATATAGTATTGGATGACGTTGGTGGCTAGCTCGCGTTCTCCTATCCTGAATCCTCTTGCTAGATCAGCTTCCAATGCATCCCAATTTACTGCGCCTGGGACATCTGGTTACGGTGTAGTGTAGTACTCGGAGTACATAGCTTGTTCGCATGCAACAAGATGAAGTAGGTGTGTAGGTTTCGGTGCAAGGACCACCGAGTGATACTCCCAGAAACCTGATCTGAACATGTCTTCGAATGTCTGTTTATACCATGTGAGGAGGTATTTGATGCATGCATGCCAGGCGTAAGCCACACGAATGTTGGGGGTGGTGCTCATGTCATACAACAAATCGTAATTTCCATTGGTAAACCCCGGTAGACCTACCTGTGGTGGAGCGTCTCAAATTCTTTGGAAAAGAACTGGAATCGGACCCATGACTTGTCATACTCACACTTGGACTCCTAGATATAGTTAGTCTCTCCTAAAGGCCCTGACATGCCATTGAACCAATGAGAATTTGCATGGACTCTCTCTGTTATTCCTGTGGGAGGGTCTGGTATGGGTATTTAGTGGAGGTGTTGCAGCTCTACAGGTCGTTCAATTGGTGGCACATCAATGGGTAGACCGTCCACATTAATCCCTACAATACTTACTCCTGCCTCTGAGCTCCAGCCTACTACTTCTGCCATAAGACTGCAAGAACAAGGAGAGGAACAACGGAGTTCTTTGCATTAGTGACAAAGTCTCTTACATAAGCTCAATTCACACACAATCTACCCCCAAAAATGAGCTCTCTAGCTCTTTTTATAGTTTTTTGGCTAGCTTTGGCATTGTCCAGACCTAGTGTCCGACCTAGTTAAAAATTAGGTTCTAGAGCCTATTTGAGGGCTCAAACGGAGTCTAAAAATTATGAAAATTGGTATGTAGGTAATTCTACTACTCCTCAAGCTTGAGGAATCCTCGGCTTCAATAAAATGGAGTCTATTCTACCAAAAACGAGATTTACAATGTGTGTGTAGTGATGAAAATCACTTGAGTTGGAAATACTTTATGGAAAAAATGATTGGGCCTTGTTGTCGTATTGTGCATGACTGCTCTCTTGTGCCTGTACGCTCTTCTTATGACTCGTATGCCAACACTCCCCCCTTCCTAGTGTCTGTCGCCCCTGACAGACCTCTGTTCTAGAGGGTGGTCAATATAGTATTGGATGACGTTGGTGGCTAGCTCGTGTTCTCCTATCCTTAATCCTCTTGCTAGATCAGCTTCCAATGCATCCCAATTTATTGCACCTCGGACATCTGGCTGCGGTGTAGTGTAGTACTCAGAGTACATAGCTTGTTTGCATGCAACAAGATGAAGTAGGTGTGTAGGTTTCGGTGCGAAGAACTCCGAGTGATACTCCCAGAAACTTGATCTAAACATGTCTTTGAATGCTTGTTTATAGCATGCAGGGAGGTATTTGATGCGTGCATGCTAGGCGTAAGCCACACCAATGCTGGGGGTGGTGCTCATGTCATAAACCAAATCGTAATTTCCATTGGTAAAGCCCGGTAGACGTACCTGTGGTGTTGCTTCATTTCTAAAGATTTTCAGTACTACCTGCATCATATCCAAAATCTTAAGCATCATTTGGGCTGCCACATCTGGCATGGGCTTCAGTCGAGGCATCCAATGTCGAATTGTGGCCATCATGTATGCTATCGATGGTGGTCCCTGCGGTGGCGCTATGTACGGATAATTGAGCCACTCCTTACATTGAGCATTATTTTTTACCTTTATGTTGATAGCTCTCCATGATTTGCGTCATGGAATGGGGCCATAGCATGGATTGTAAAGTAGATGTAGAGGCTCATTGTTCCATGTCCACAACATTTCAGGATATGTCTCAAGAAGTTTCTGTTGCCATGTGGGTTGATGGATTTTGCCTTTTTGCACCTCTGGAGGAAGGTCTTCAGGTTGAAATTGGGTAGCCAAGGAAGGAATCTTGCCTGTGACCCTCTGTGTTTCTGCATTGTAATCGGCTAGAATAACATAGTAAGGCCTATATTGGAGTTATGATGAGAGGATAAGGCATCTAGATGACAGGTTCTTGAAGTAATTGGATTGTAACACTGTATCTTCTATGACTTTCATGGCCTGATTTTGCACTACTGTTCGCTCTTCATGAGAACTCCCGATTTCTTCCACTTGTCATAGCCATGAGGGTCATGGTGCTTCGAACGTATCTTGACCTTCTTCTGTTTGTTGTCCTCCTAGGAAGGGTTGTGGATCATATTCCTCTTCAAACATTTGTTCCACCAAAATGGATACTGTCTCCTCATCTGTGGGTGCCTCAAGGGGGGATGGTGGTCTTTCGTATTGAAGTAGACGTGCTTGCAATTCTGCGACTTGTTTTTGGAGATCTTGAAGGGCCTCCGAGTCCGTGATAAGAGAAGCGGTTGAGTTAGTAGCCTAGGGACCCGCTGTCATTTCTTTCTATCTTGTTTGCTTCAGTTGACCTAGCTCTTCTGATAACTGGTCATGTGCATCGAGTAAAGTGACATAGTCTTCAAGAATCATTTTGATGCTTTCTGGGGTCACTGCTTGAAACTTGTAAGGACTAATAGGAGCCCCGGGTGTGCTTTCGATGGCTACTTCTAAGTTTTCCTGGTTCTGTACTTGAAGCTGTCTATTTTCCTTGTGTGCTGTTGCAAGGTGTTGTTTGAGTAGGGCCATGTTGCGCTAGAGCTTGGAATTTCTTTCCACTTGTATCTGCAAATGGCTTTCTAACCCTTGGATTGATTCCTCATCCACATTTTGAATTTGGGTCTCCAAAATGCCATGAGCCTCTCGTAAGGTTTGAAATTTAGTTTGGAGACTGTCTTTGTCCTCTTCCAGTGTATCGAGGCATTGTTGTAGTACTTTGGAGTGTTCTTGTAAGCTTTGATTATGTGCGTGCAGCTGATAGTATTCTGTCCTTAACTTTGACATACATGCAATCATGGTGTCAAATGCATTGCCTATGGATGAAGGTGTCATTTGTACAATGGAAGATGCAAGGGGAGGGAATTAGGGAATGGGGAGAGTGAATGTTGTGTCTATAGGCGATGTGTGTGCCGGTGAGATTGGTGGAGGGGGGATAGGGGAAGGTGGAAGCGTGGGGGGTGGTGGAGGTGTTGTTGGTGGTGAAATGTCCATACCCTCAAGAGTGGACGTGAGTGGTGTCTACCATGTATATCAGAATGGTAGGTGGTGTGTGTGTGATAGTGGTCAATCAGTGTTGTGTGGATGGTGGGGATGGGATTGATGAGGAGGGTGGGGTGATAGCTTGATACATTCTACAAAAGTATTCATGGGCGGGTTGAAGGAATGGTGGGATGGGAGGTCGACCGTGAGAACTTGGAGGCAAAAATGCCATGAAAGGGGATGTGGTGGCAGGGAATCCATAGAATATGGATCTAGTGTCACGATGGCCTATGGCCGAGGGTGTGGGGGCTCGTTGTCCTCTGGCTATTTCCATGAGTGATTCGATGGATTGGGTTGTGATGGTGGCCTCATAGATTGGGTTTTCACATGTTGAGAACAAGGTTGAACTGGAGGTGGGAGTGCGGAAGAAGAAGGTTTGCTCGGTGGGTTGAGTAGTCGAGGTGATCTCCACGGCTTCTGTTCTAGGAGGTGATGGTGGGGGTGTGGGTGGTAGTGGCTCAGTTGTATCATCATGGGTGACTCGGTGCTCTTGGCCAGAAGTTATAGGTTCTTGGGAGGTTGTCTCAATGGGTTGAGATGTTATAATAGGTCCTTCCCATGTAGTAATGGGAATTTGGATATTTTTTCCTGATCGTGTTCGTGTTTGGAATCTTCGTGGGCCATATTGAACAGGAGGCCTCTGGATCGTTGATCGAACTACTTCTACTACCCCATACATTTCTCCCACCAATAGTAGGCCTTCGCTGTATTCAAAGTCAACTCCACCTTCTTCCAATACCTGAGCCATGAGCACCCTACTATTCTGTTCGGTGAGCAGTTGTTGCGATCGCACTCGTTCCATGATTTGATATAGCCTTCGGAGTTCTGCTGTATATGCGGGGGTTCTCATGGTTTCTTCTTCTTTTGCTTCTTCTTCTTCTAGGTGTCCTGGTTGGTGACCCTATTGATTGTCATCCCAATGAACATGGCACCCTTCTGTGGATTTCCTCTGTCTTTGGGAAGAGGTGCCCTGTTCTTCTGTGTCCGAGAAGAATTCGACATCAAAGAGTTGGGTATTCTGCAAGAATGATTCGAAGTCGAAGGTGCTCATCCCTTCAACGTCTCCAGTCGTAGCAAATTCAAATTCAGATGGTACAAGAGGAGCCAAAGGGGCAGCTTGTGATGTACCTTCAGATCCAAACCTGAGTATTCTAATGGTAAAGGGAGGTACTCTAGACTCCCCTCGTGGTGAGACTTCTGGAGTAGTTAGAACTTCACGTGTGTGGACACAAGGAATCCAGCCCGTCATGCGCTTGGATTGATGTGTGGTAGTTTTGAGTCTCTTAAACATTTGTAGTTGTGCCCAAGCTAAAGCACATTCAATGAGTACATCATATGCTAAGCATCTTTAGATAATGCGTGTGATTGCACAACAGCCATTCACCACTAGTTTTCTAGATGACCTTTTATTTGCTTCATGCAACTCCTCCATAATCCATACAGGAAACTTAATCGGTAACACACCTGTCTCCGCCAAGTAAAGAGCGAACCATATTCTTTTGTGAGGTTGTGTAAATTGATCTTGACCAGGAAAATCAAACTCTTGCATGCACATACGGAGAGGGATAGACATGTTTGGTTTGAGTGTTGCCATATCTTTCAGCTTCATTAGTTTTTGGTCCTTCATGTTAGTGGGAATGAGAGCATCCTTCTCATAAGGTACATGTGCGCCATGGATATTCAAAGCAGAGCTCACCAATTCCAAGGTAAGTTCGAACCTCTTCAACTCGTTGTTGCCCAGCAAAGAAGGAAGAATAAACGTTCCTAGTTTGTCCTTTTCTGCATTAGCCTGTAATGTTGAGACCAAATAATAACATCATAGGAGATTTGGTTTGGGTAAGGGTGCCTCAAAGTACTCTGATAGCCCTGCAGGTTGCCATATGGTTTGAAGGTCTTGTGTATTCTCGAGGGTCTCAAATTCTTTGGAAAAGAACTGGAATCGGACCCATGACTTGTCACACTCACACTTGGACTCCCAGATATCCTTAGTCTCTCCTAAAGGCCCTAGCATGCCATTGAACCAATGAGAATTTGCATGGAATCTCTCTGTTATTCCTGTGGGAGGGTCTGGTATGGGTATTTGCTGGAGGTGTTGCAGCTCTATAGGTCATTCAATTGGTGGCACATCAATGGGTAGACCATCCATATTAATCCCTACAGTACTTACTCCTGCCTGTGAGCTTGAGCCTGCTACTTCTGCCATGAGACTGCTTATAGCTGGTGATGCTTATCTGCTTAGCATTGCATAGGAAACAGGATGTTATGGTGTTCCCTCCACAATACTAACATGACATTTCAAGTGGTTAGGGGTTAGTGGGTGGAGTGTTTGTGATGTGTGAGAATGTTGGTTAGTAGGTTAGTGTTCATCCTAGATGCATACTTTGGATGTGCAATGTACTCAGAATGCACTTACATCAGAGGGAACTGATTTACAAGATTGGTTTAGGCGGTTTGATACACGGTTTAAGTCTCCAAACTTTGATGGTGGAATCGTAGCTTTTAGTGGCGATGACATGTAAAGGTTTGTGAACTGGATTGTGCTGGATTTGGGACCTTTTAGGTACCCATTTCCGGACATTCCTAGGTGTGACCGAATATGTAGTGGTGTGGAGAGTAGATGTCTGCCTTGGGAGTTGTGCCAAGGGTGATTGTGGGTGTTGATTCAATATTTTGAATGGAGGTGAAGCTAATTGAGCTCGTAAGCAGGTCTTGGGCACCCACTAGCATTTGGAATAGCCTTCATTGAGTGCTTTGGAACCCAAATAGAAGTGGTTAGTCAAGATCGATGCCTAGGATACTTATTGCGAAATCTCTTTTGCTCCTTAATGGTTGGTCGAAAACTTCCATGAGCACACACACATAGAGCTACGTTCTTTTCCTCCCAGCCATCGCTCGAGCGGCTGTCCTTCTAAATATCCTCAAGAGTCCCATACATGAGACCCCTCTTAAGATACTTGTGAGAGTAATAATCAAATCTCCCCTCTTCTCTTCTACCCATATGTGTCAAGTGACACTCTCCTCATAAAAGGAGGCTCTTGGAGGCTCACTCCATGAGATATTGTGACATTTCCTTCCCCTTGAGAGAATTTTCATCCTCGAAAATCTAAATGAAATGTCCATAATGGTAATTGCTCGGACTCCCCTAAACCCCATGTACTCTATGTACATGGTCATCTCTGTGTGTTGTTTCCCCGTATCCTTCCCCTTAAGAAGTCTCATATGAGATCATCTCAAAGGTGGGAAACGATCTGAGTGGTGCCTACTATCTCCCATATACACTCAAGTTCCAAACTATCACTCCCATAACATATAACATCCTTAGAATGACCTAAGTCCATATGATGTTTACTCTATGGAGTAATATTAAGAAAAGCAAGTGTAAGGGGTGCCAAACTTATAAGCTTGACCGTACCACAATGGAGATAGTAAACCATATAATCCTCTGAAATATAGAACAAAGTCCCATAAAACGTGACTTCAAACCCATCTTGGAGTACATGATAGATTGCCCTCAGACCACTCTAGGTCTTGCTAACCTTGAGTGCAATCACAAGTAGTAGTTTTGTCTAAACTACCTTGTGAACTATGCAAATCCATCATCTAGCTCATGGTAGTAAAATGCAATCTCTACATTTCACCAACCAAGAAGTCTGTGGTTTTTCATCCATTAGTTGTGGACTAAGTTCTATTGGAAGAGCATCTATTGGCACTAGTGCAAACTCTAAAATATTCTCTTCCCTGTAGTTTGCCATGTGAATGCAGAAAGCATTCCCTTTGAGATTCAGATAATCCTTAAGTACCCATCCTCCTAACTGATGTTTACTCATCATACTCATGATGTAACACCAATTAAGAATTTGGTACCTCAATAGGTTAGATATACCCCTTTCTCCTAGAAGCCCTAAAGAGAATATTCATACTCAACTCCCAGTCTCACTAATGTCAATAACTAGATCATCTCATCTAGTCAAGGACCATCACTGGAAGTAAAAATAACTACTTCTCTCAAGAGTCTCTATACGAGAATCAAACTAACCATCATGATTAACTGATCTCCCTCTTGTCTTAGATAGAAGAGTGCCACTTCTATGTACACAATCTAATCCAAAGAAAGTGAAACTCTCTCTCTAATCCCATCTAAGGAAAAGAGCTCTGGTAGTGGAATCTATTCCACTTTCCCTTTCCCTTTGGAAAAGATTTTGTTGAATTCATTTACTCTGCTCGTAACTGAGAACCTGTACATAAGTTCTCCATGTTTTCCCTAGTGGAGAAAGAGACTCCCATGTGAAGGATAGTTACATAGAAACGTAGAGTAGATGAATTCCTTCTGCATAAAGACTAAGAGATGTTTCCCAAACACCTCTTCTGACTAAAGGAAAACATACTGTATTCTTCTCCTATGAAGAAATCATGTTTTCCTTTCCTTCTTTCTCTTTCAAAGAATAGGAGGTAAAGTGGGACCTCTGAGCTGATTCGCACTTTCTCCTTTCCTTAAAAGAGAAACTCATGAATTTATTTAGTCCTCTCTTCCATAAATAAATTCCTAACAAGGGTCAAAGCCCTCTACTAAAATGGTTAGCAATGATATGACATGATACCATAAACACATGTGTATCCATACTAAGGAGCTGTCTATGCCAACCATATTCTATACATGGATCTATACGCTCCCATAAAACTCATGGAATTATCCTTGCTAAAAACCTGAAAATGAGTATGTGATACTAATGGTGATTCTATCACCTATCACATTCTCTACTGGAAGAATAGGTCTTCCCTAAACTATGAAGGATAACTCCCGATCCTAAGGAGATGTCTACTAAGAGCTCTCCTCTGATCTAGTGAGATATGATGCCATGAATGATGAGTCCTTTTCTCCCTGGACATAGAAGGAGTGCTCAAGGGAAGTCATTTCCACCATCCCATACTAGTGAAAACTTCTTCCAATTCACGGTGTCATACCTACACTAAACCGAATATATATTCCATATATATATAATGGAATATACAAGTGGATTCTAATGAATCCCATATCCTAAAATCATGTCAGTGGACTCAAATGAGTCCCATGCTCTCGAACTAGTTAGTTTGGTTCTAGTCAACAATGTGACAATGGATATCCCCTTCTGTTCCAAACCAACTTGTTCCTAGTTACAAAGACTAATTCTAAGTACCTCTCTGTAGATCCCGATATACATATATATGTATTGGGTACCCCAATTATTCCTGAGTAAGGGATCTATGCTCAGAATCATAGAGCTAGTGCCATACCTCTAGCCTTCCTAACCATCACTCGAATTACATAAGCACCCGTCGATGCTATCTCATGAAACCCATCTGTGTGATCCCATCTAATTGGTTTCCTTAGTAGTGTAGCAGAAATGCTTCACTACTTGGTCAAGTGATGTGCATAAGTGAAATTAGTCACTCTTTGGGTATTCCTAAAAATACCCCATAGTCTCCTAATCATACTGTGAGCCTCTTGTGAAGATAAGTGAATCTTCACTACCTTGGAGATTATCAAATTGTATCTCCCATGCTTCTATGCAACTTCCTAAACCTATAGGATTGCTTGTGCACATTACTAATGGTGAAGGTGTAGCTCCTTCTGTTAGCAATCCTATGGTCTAAATCCATAAGGATTATGTGTAGGGATCTTGTTACTACTGAAGTTGCCTTATATATACCTCTATGATGGTCCTAAGTCCATCAAATACATGCTTATAAGCATGCCTAAATCTTATTGATGTTTGCTGACAGGCATGTTCCCATGCGATAACATTCCTACCTAAAGGCAAGTGTGTATATAACGCCATACGGTGGGAAAAAATTCGACAGTATTTCCCCGGGAGATGGAATCCCAAAAAATTTTACCATAAGCTCAGTGGCACACAGGCGACCCAATAACATAGGGCTTGAGAGGCCCATGGCATGCACGCCATAAACTGATATATGAATTCCATAACCTGCAAAACATAAAAGCAATTGCTAGCAACCATTCTTTGTGTTGCATAGCATATGGTTTCTGCAATCCTCTTTCCTGCAAACAATCAAAAGGTATACTTCTTGTCTGTCGATCCATACTTTTAGAATTTAAATAATCATCAATTTTTGATGTATGCAATTCAATCTATGCATGTACATATAGAACATGCCATAGCATAAAGTAAAATGCCTGAAGCATAAAGCATACATCCCTGAATAGATTGGTTTTGGAGTTGCATGCATCCAATCGTTCTCCAAAAGCTTCGAGACCTCTGCACCTTCCTCCTCAGATCCTAAAATAAGCTTTTAAGTGTCCAAAAACATCGGATCACTTCCCAAAACATATAGCATGGTCAGATGATTACTAGAATAATGCAAAATTTACTCAAAAATGCATTTGTAATCCCTATTGAGACCTTCAAAAATCACTTTAGGACCTACAAACAATAAAAAACGTACATATATATCATGTGCAAAGAGTTCAAAGTGAAATTACTCCAATCGCCTTCTCGGTTTGAAAGATATGGCTCCCAGAAGGTAGTTGCCAAAAACTGTTCAGACCTTACAGAGCTGTACAGACCTGCAAAAATACTTATTTTCCAAAACTTTTTTTCATAAACTAGAAGTAGACCTTGTGCTCTTCGAAATGACCCATAGCAAGTCCAATTTGGAGTTTTCTAGCCCAAGATATGGCCATTCCAAGCGGGACATGCCAAACTAGTGGACTGTTGGAGGGGCTGGAAAAAGTGTAAAAATGTGATTTTTGGGGTGCCCAAAAGCATTCTTCCATCATGCAAATCCTAAAATTCTCTCCATAACCTCAGAGAGTTGTATATGAAGATGCTTGGCCTATTTTTACCTTTCCAAATCCTCCCTTCGTGCATGCTAATTTGCTCCCCAAAAGAGGCTTAAATCAAGATTTTTACTTTCATGTAAAAACTTAAATGGGAGCTCTTAGCAAGATCCTAATCCACTCTAAATGTGGATTTCTCTTGGATATTATATAATAATCCATAGGAAGCCTCTTAAATGATCGTTATTCTTACTCCCAGACGTGGAGTTTGGCAAAAGTTAACATCTAAATTTTTCCAAAAAGTGCGGGAAGGGGGTCTTTGAGGAAGTATGGATTTCTCTTGGATTTTATATAATAATCCATAGGAAGCCTCTTAAATGATCGTTATTCTTACTCCCAGACGTGGAGTTTGGCAAAAGTTAACATCTAAATTTTTCCAAAAAGTGCGGGAAGGGGGTCTTTGAGGAACTAAACTTCCTCCTTAACTTATCATTTTGATGAGTCTAATGATCCGGCTAAGAATTCCATGCACCATACTCTCAGTATATATACTTTCTCCCATCCATCCATAGCTATTGCACCTCTTTTTCCCTCTTCCAAAATGGGAATTTCTCAAATTGAGGTGCTGAAATTTTTTCTCAAACTGTGATGGAAGGGGGTTTTATGGAGCTTAAAACTCCCATCAAACTGAGGTATCTTTTGGATTTCTTAATAGCATATGGAAGTCAAGACACTAGACTATGGGTGTGCATGGTTTTTTCCATAAAGCCATGAAAAATCCGACTTCCTTTCCCCGTCCCAAAATGGCTACTTATTCAAAATAGCCCTTGAACTTTATATGAAAATCCTGAAAGTAAGTTACTTAGGTGATACCTAATCTTACTCTTCTTTGAAATTTGAGGGAATCCTTGACTCCAGATGAAAGTATACATGCCATACTCTCCATATATAGGATCTCCCTCAAAATAGCTTTAACTAAAGCCCATACTTTCTTTTGCCAAATCAGAGTCTTTCGATAATGGACTACCTAAAATTCAATAAAATTAAAATGTACTTGTACGTGTAAATAGAGGATATGTCCATGATCTTCTTCTTAATCATCAAACCACTCGACCCATACCTTTCAACTCTCTTCATTGGATAGCATGAGTCCCATGAGAGGTCAAATCCCAGACGTCCCACGAGCATTTAAAATGGTTGGCATGGAAATATCCTCCACCTCAAAAGTTATCACTTAAACTCTCTTTCAAACTTTGATTCCTTTGTAGCTCGCACCCTTCATTCAAGGGTCTTGAAACCGGCTTCACTGAAGCCAAGAAACTTCTTGTTATGCATCTGCTCATGGACGGCCTTCATGGGCGCAATCTCTCAATGGTACAATGTTAAGTACTGCTTCTTCCAGCTGATAAGACATGTAAAAGGGCGTGGCCATATGGATAGAGCAAACATAGTGGCTTCGGAGGTCGACGGTTTGAATCCCATCCTCCAACGCTTCGTGCGTGGCTTGTTAGTTGCCAAGGAATTGCTCTGATACCAGTATTACGAATTCTCTTTTGCTCCTTAATGGTCCGTTGACGACTTCCATGAGCACACACACACACAGAGCTACGTTCTTTTCCTCCCAGCCATCGCTCGAGCGGCTGTCCTTCTAAATATCCTCAAGAGTCCCATACATGAGACCCCTCTTAAGATACTTGTGAGAGTAATAATCAACTCTCACCTCTTCTCTTCTACCCATATGTGTCAAGTGACAGTCTCCTCATAAGAGGAGGCTCTTGGAGGCTCACTCCATGAGATATTGTGACAATACTCCTTCCTTGTAATCTTTGACACTGTAGCTTGTTTGGTGCTTCTTTGGGATCCTATCTCCAAAGCCGAGGGTTGTTCACCTTTGCGTACCCAGATCTGCTTCATGCCAAGAGGTACTCTATATTGTACAAGTTGGTGTTCATGTTCTTGATCATCGGCCTCCTCTGTGTCGTGTGTTGTCCGGCTTTCTTTCCTCGAATTCTTTTTGGAAAAGAAGGGAACTCCTCATCAGAGAGATAATCGAAGACGTAACAGCGGTGAAGAGAGTGGCTAAACTCGATCTTTCAATATCTGTGTAGTGAGAGATCATAGGAAGAAGGCGCCTTCAACGGAGGAGCTATTGGAACAGACTGTCTCGTCAACCATCAATGCTCGAGATGAAAATGCTCTTTCTTCTCCTTTCTACAACGGATGGTCGTCCTATTCCAGAGCACACGTAGAGCAGCACAACAATTGTTTTTTACGTGAATTGATCTCAATTTCGTCTGCATTCCCTCTCACCGGCGAATCAGATGCGATGCCCCTTCAGCGCTCTTCCCATTCTTTTCTGCTTAGATGTGCCAAATAGGACTGACCAGATGCCGCTCTTCTCTGTCATTCTTCATGTCTCCTTCTCTGAATATCATTCTGAGCTATGGAAAAGCCATCGTCTTAGCGATTACAGATCAAATCTTTACCTGTATGGAATAAAAAATTGCCCTCATCAACTAGGGCAGCTCGAACGTTGTCTTCCTCTCTTATACTCTTAGAGCGCATAAAATACCCTTCATCTATCGGATCCCCTATTAACATGGATTCTCCTTCCCTCTAATAGCGCTCCGTTCTTTTCTTTTTCTATTGACCTCCCTCTGAGCACTACAAAAGCAGTCCGTTTTTCAACAGCTTTCCCCTCCTTGAATACCTGCATGTCTGCCCCATCTCCAGCGCACCACTCCTTTTTCCTCATCCGAGCTATCCTCTTTGACTTCCGAACCTCTCTACATTATATTTCTTGCGCTTCTCCTTTGTTTTTGCTAAATAAAGCAGAGGTTAAAGACAAAACAGACACAGATCTCTACTTTACTGCCCTGCATGATAATGTCAATCCATACTTTTTTTGTTGTTTTTAATCGCTTCCTTTTTTACTTTACACAAATCTTGCGCCTCCTCTTTATTCATGCAATCTATACAGATGAAAACGATTCCAATAAAATACTTTGATTTTCAATCCTCATACCTATTGCGCATGCCCATACGCATCCACTCTTTTCCAAATATCTTTGGTGTATTCTCGGTTCTTGGTTTGAAGTATGAATATGTCATACCAATCGAACACATAGCAAACAAGCCCCATGAAGGCGAGCATATACCACTTTGCAACGAGCCAAGGCTTTGTGGTTATCTGTATTCATGACTTTAGGAAAGAAGATTTCTCTGATATCCATAAATCATATCGTGAACTTTTGATTCGAAAAATGTTCGGATTTGATGCAAGTAGATGCGAGAGTAGAGATGTGAATCTCTATGACACTCACCCCCACCAAACCTGTGCATCCTCCAGATGTGCCAACCTGAGAATAAACTTGCTTTCATCATAACATCAAATTTGTTTTTCATGTGATTTTCTTCAAAATCTTGTAAGTACATGGGTAAAAATAGTAAAGTGCCTTGTGCATGGCCATGTATTGGGCCCTATAAAATGCATACTTTAAAATGCATAGAGAACAAATATGGTGCAATGAGCAAGGTAAAAGCTTCGGATCGTGAGGATTGTGCACTCAGTCACATACATAGCAATGTGAATATACATTCATCCTTTCAATCTCTCTTATGTGCATGGGTACAGATCAGTTCGTGCCTCGATGCATGGTCATGTAATGCGACCCTATCACATGCATACTTTAAGTGCATTTTCAAAAATTTATGGTGCATAAGGGATAAGAGCTTTTGATGAAGATATTTTATCTCCCAGACTTAGACTTTGCTCACAGATTTCATGCATTTTACAATCAAGATTGGTGCAAATGGACGTGTGCACCTAAGGGAAAAGCTCAACATGTGTTTATACATAATTTGATGCATACTTTAAATGCAAGATTAAACAAAATGGTACAAAAATGGAAGTAAAAGTTTATTCATAGTCTATTCTTAAAGAAAAACTCGATTGTCCAATAAACTCCCATCCTTCATCCTAAATTAGAAAAATAGTTCATCTTGAAACACTTGTGAGAAACATAACTATTGGCAAACTTATACCAAATATAGCAATCCAAGATAAGTTTTCTCGATAATCCATCTGTAACAACCAAAGCAATATTAAGTCAAATTTTAAACATATAATTAAAAGAAAAGTAAAATTTCTTTGATCAATGATACATTACCTTTTTGATGAGGAAGTAGGTTATAACTCCCATATAAATACCTTTTTGATGAGGAAGTAGGTTATAACTCCCATATAAATACCTTTTTGATGAGGAAGTAGGTTATAACTCCCATATAAATATTCTTCATGGATGGAAAACATCCATAAATTTCATAAACGTTCTTGTTCTTGGTTTAATGTCATCTCCCTCATTTGTTCTTTTTTTTTAATGTTCATATGTATGATAGGCTTCCATACTTTTTTACTTTCACATGGATTATGTTTAGTTTGAATCTCCTTTAATAGTTCTTTCATTCCACCTCTTCCTAGATTTAATTTTAAAGGTGATAGATCCTGATAATTACAAATTTTCCTCTCATTTGCAATCACTAGTTTCTGTCTTCGTGTATCTTCGTATGACCTACAAGTCTAAAATGCATGGCCATATTGATCGCACCAGAAACACTGCAAAGGTCTCATTCGAATCCTATTTGATGTTCTTAATGAATGTCTATGGCCAGATTTTCTAAAATCATGAGCATGTGTTATAGGTGAAGGATGTATAGCCAAATTGTGGCTCATTCCCTCCTTTTCATGCTTACATTTAGCTAGCTCTAATTCTTGTAATTTGTTTGGATAATATTTCACATTTCTGGTTCATTTCTTGAATCTCAGCATTCATTTCCTCTTTCCAAGTCCTGAGAGGAGTTGCTAATACTGGTAGACTCTCTACCATAGCATTGATCGAATCATTTAGAGTCAAAATCACTTTAAATTTCTTTTGTATAGCTTCATTTGCCTTATTTTTCATTTCTATGAATTTATCTTCCCATTTTCTCAAGTGTAGATCCATCAATGCATTCACATATGCTTCATCATAACAATACTCTTTGAATTATGCTCTTGTAATTTAATTTCAAGAGATTCTTTATGTTGATTTATATTTTTCATGTTTGTATGTTGTTTTTTACCCATGATTCACACTTGAATATCAAAGGATTACCACATAAATGAAAGACAAGCTATGTTTTTATACACACATCAAACATACATTACTTAGAATTGATTTGAGGAAGAAGTTCAAAAATCATGTACCTGAGCTGCGACGCCGATTCTTGACGTCGGGTTCACCAAAGTCGGCACGAAAGCAACGGTCGCTGGATCAAGCCAACCGCCAAAAATATGCATGCCGGGTGCTTGGAGCAAACTCAGGTATAATGACAATTCAAAGAGATGATTGGTAGCTGAACTCAAGTTAAAGAACTAATATAAACTTATAAGCTTAAAACAAAAGAGTGTTTCCTTCATGAATCTTAGCTTCAGTTATCATGGAATTGATCAAAATCATTATAAAATTAACCAAATACATTCATAAGTACTACTTTATATATTTACAATGATGTCATGCCCAAGATGTGAATTGAAAACAAAAATGGGTGACCTATATGTGAAAGTTGTTACATAAAAACAAGCTCTAAAGTAGTCTTGTGGATTTTATTAATTATTAAAATGGGTATATGGAAGCTTGTGGATCTTATTAGTTATGAAAATTAACATGTGGAGGCATTCACATCTCCAAAGTTAGAGCTAAAGTAGATAAAAGTAGATAAAAGTAGAAGGAAAGGAGAGGTGTCTATTTTTAGACAAGGAAGGTGCTTCTGTTGATTGCCTCTCAATAAAAAGAGTGGTTCTCTTAGTGTAGGTGTCCAAATTGAGTGATTCATGTTGCGTTGTGAAGCTTACATCTTTTACTATATAAGTAGAGCAAGTTTTGTACAATTTGCAATGAGAATATGCCACGCAAGTAGGCATTTTTATAGATCTTGTGTCTTGTGTATATCCGGTGCCTCATCAGAGACATACCTCTCTTCAATCTTTCATATCTCAGTCGTTATGAGGTCTTTTTGAGTGATTTCACTTGGAGGAGTTTCCTTAGCTCTCATACTTTCTATATACATCAAAATATTTCATAAATCGTGAAATTTTGTTGCTTTTTTACATCAGTCTTTAATTCAGACAGTTAGTCATACCTTGCTGTTGTAGGCTTCTTCTTAGCTTGACTTCAAGCTATTGGTTTGGGAGCTATACTCCATTTTTTTTGATGTTTTGTGTTTCTGAAGCATGCTAGTTAGAGTCTACTTTCAGAATATATGATTAGTTTTGTCAAATTCTGCTCAGAGAGGTTCTGGTGGGCATTTTTCTACAGTAACCTATTTCTATTTTTTGGAAAGTTTAGTGGAAAGTTTTGTTTTTGAAGTTTGGAGATATTTGGTTGGTGTTTTAATGATCTTGGGAGGTCTCATCATGTTTCATTGTGTACTTTGATGTTTCCAAGTTTGTGAACACAACATTGTGGTATCATAGCTTTTGTTTTTTGTTTTATCAAATCTTTCATACAACTTATTGAATTATCTTCTTTGTTTACAACAAGTGAACATGGCAGATTTGAGTGCATCAATTGAGAAGTTATCTGATGGGAGAAATTATCCAATGTGGCAATTTAGAACGGAATCTTATCTCATGTCTAAAGGTCTTTGGGGATTGATAACAGGTACAGAAGTGAAGCCGATATTACTAGAAGCTCCTACACAAGTGGATCGAGCAAGAGAGCAAGAATGAATCGAAAGAGACAGAAGAGTTCTGTTTATTATACCACAACAATTTCCAATACTATGCTTGGGCATATAAGAGGTTGGAATACTAGTAGAGAGGCTTGGGATTCTCTAGAAAGATTATTTGCAACTACCAACAGAGCGAGGCAAAAACAACTTATAGGTGAGCTGACAAGACTAAAAAAGAAGCCACAACAATCAGTTAATGATTATGTTCTTGAGGTAAAATCTCTTATTGAAGCATTAGCCTCTATTGATGCATCTCCTAGTGAGGATATAAAGTTTAATAGCATGTTAAATGGCTTGAGAGAAGATGAAAGATGGAAGTCTTTCATTACGTCTATCATGACTCGAGAGAATCTACCATCCTTTGAAGATTTACAAACGCTCATGATGACTGAAGAAATCAACATAGAAGGTGGGAACTCTTATCATTCGCAAAGAGGTAGTCAAGGAAAAGCTCTTTATACTTCACCAAATAGATCAAGAGGTAGAGGAAATTGGAGAGGAGGAGGAAGATTCAACAACAATGCAAGAGGAAGAGGAAGCTTCAATGCTACTAGAGGAGGAAGAACAATACAACAAAGTCAACAGACTCAACCAAATGAGCAAGGTAACTTTACCTGCCATTATTGTGGTAGAGTTAGTCATTATGCCAAGGATTGCTTCTCCAATCCGAATAGAAGAGGTGGTTTTAGAGGACGACAAAGAGGAAGAGGCCAAGATCACATGCAACACAACAACAACATAGTACAAGAGGAGGCTCAAACACAGAAGGAAAACGTTCTTATGGCTATGCATACAGAGACACATAAGAGTAAGGTAAACAACAAAACTTGGTACGTAGATAGTGGTTGCTCAAACCACATGAGTCACAACATGAATATGTTTGTGAACTTACACAAACCTGATTCAAGAGTCACAGTTGCTACAGGAGATAGTACTGAGCATGAAGTAGTTTACATTGGTGATTGTCCACTTAATGAACATGTCACTCTTAGAGATGTTTTGTTTGTTCCTACCATTACAAGAAATTTGATTTCAGTTGGACAGATGGAGGACAATGGAGTAAAGGTCGATTTTGACAATAATCAGTGGCAGGCTTATCAAAAGAAGGATGGAAATTTTGTTATAAAAGGACAAAAGGTAAACAGATTATATACTTATGAAGTTGAAGCTCCAGATTATGCAGGTTATACAATCGTTAATGGGACTCAAGTAAGTCAATTGGATTTATGGCATAAAAGATTAGGACACATCAGTGTTGGCAGGTTAAAAGATATTGCAAAGAAATCATTGGTTGAAGGTTTACCACAATTACCTAAGCAAGATTTGGATTTTGTTTGCGACGCATGTCAGTTTGGAAAAGAGGTACGAAGTCCTTTTTCAAAAGCAGGATTGCAAAGCAGAGGTATTTTGGACTTGATTCATACTGATGTATGGGGTCCATCTCAAGAAGAGTCCATGGTAGGTAGCAAGTACTTTGTCACATTTATTGATGACTTCTCAAAGTTTACATTCATTTATTTTATGAAATACAAATCTAAAGTGTTTGACATATTCAAAAAGTTTAAATCATTGGTTGAAAAGCAAACAAGTCGAAGCATAAGAAGGTTGAGATCAGATGGAGGAGGTGAATATTTTTCTAATCAATTTCTTGCATTTTTGGAGGAAGAAGGAATTAAAAAGGAGACTACAAACAGATACACACCTCAACAAAATGGTGTGGCCGAAAGAAGAAACATGTATATCTTGGAGATGGGTAGGTGCACGTTAAATGAAAAGGACTTACAAACTTATTTTTTGAGCTGAAGCATGCAATATGGCAGTTTATGTGATGAACAGGTTACCACCTACTCAAAGTCATGTACAACAAGCACCTTATGAATTGTTTTATGGATCAAAACCAGATATTGCTAATTGTAGAATTTTTGGAAGCATATGTTTTGTTCATGTTCCACACCAATTAAGGTCAAAGTTGGATCCAAGGTCACAAAAAATGGTTTTCATGGTATGGCAGAAGGGCAACCAGGATATAGATGTGTGAACCCAGATACGAGAGAGGTAATTGTTTCAAGTGATGTTATTTTTCATGAAGATAAATCTTGGTATAAACATGAAGTGCAAGTAGATAAAGAAGAAACTACAAGAAGTCATGAAGAAGAGCCAAGTTCTCCAAGTTCACCAAAGAGTCAAATTACACATGAGGCAACTCCCCCCGATCAGAAGTTGAAGAAAATTCTCGATTTGATTTCAAAGGAAATTGAGTCACAGGAAGAAGAAAGTGAAGGTTCTACATCAAGAAGAACTCAAACTCGAAGGCAAGAAAAGCATGGTAGGACAAGAAGCCAATCAAGGTATCCAGTAAGAGAAAGAAGGTAACCACAAAGATGTTTTCATGAAGCTTATATTGCAAAAATTCTTGAGGAGCAGGAACCAACAACTTTTAAAGAAGCATCACAGGTAAAGAAATGGGTTAAAGCAATGGATGAAGAAATGACAGCTTTGTATGAGAACAATACATGGAGTTTAGTTCCAAGGCAATCTAACATGAAGGTAATTGGTAACAAATGGGTGTACAGGATAAAGAGAAACAGTGATGGTTCAATAAGTAGATATAAGGCAAGGCTTGTTTGTAAAGGTTATGCACAGAGTTATGGCATCGATTATGAGGAGACATTTTCTCCTGTTGCCAAGATATCAACAATAAGGACATTAATAAGTGTTGCTGCAAGCAAGCTATGGAATCTTTATCAATTAGATATAAAAAATGAATTTCTCAATGGTGATTTAAAAGAAGATGTGTACATGGAGCAACCAGCAGGTTATGAAGATTCCAAGAAGCCTACTCATGTATGTAAACTCTTGAAAGCATTGTAAGGTCTTAAGCAAGCTCCAAGGGCTTGGAATTTTAGACTGGTAAAGTTTCTTGAAAAGCAGGGATACAGGTGTTCAAATGTAGATACTTCTTTGTATGTTAAGGTTGAAGGATCATTGATTGTTTATATCTCAATTTATGTGGATGACTTGATAATAACAGGGAACAATGAAGGTGAGATAGCCACGATCAAAGCAGAGCTTGGATCTGAATTTAAAATTTCATATTTAGGAGAACTGACATACATTCTTGGAATCGAAGTTATGAAGAAGGAAGATGGCGTAAAGAAAGTATATTTCAGATTTGTTAAAGAAATATGACATGGAGCATTGCAAGAGTATCAATAATCGGATGGAACCCAATGTGAAGTACAATGCTGAAGATGGTGAACCTTTAGAAGATCCACTTATCTACAGGTCTTTGATTGGTTCTCTTATATATGCAACTTTAACAAGGCCGGATATTCCATTTAGTGTAAGTACATTGTCTCAATTCATGAACATACCCACATATGTTCATATGCAAGCAGCAAAAAGGGTCTTGAGATATTTGAAGGGTACATTAAATGAAGGTTTGGACTATAAATATCATGAAGGTTTGGATGTGAAAGAAAACAGTGATGCAGATTGGGCTGGAAATAAGGATGATAGAAGGAGTATAGGTGGATATCTGATATTTGCAGGTAATAATTTGGTTTCATGGAGTTCTAAAAAATAGCCTACAGTAGCACTTTCAAGCACAGAAGCTGAAAATAGAAGTCTTACAAATGCAGCATGTGAGATTATGTGGTATTTGAAGCTTAATGAAGATATGAATCTATCTACAACACATCCACTACTCTTTGGAGATAATGTAAGTTCATAACAACTCGCGTCTAATCCAGTGTACCATGCAAGAACAAAACACATTGAAGTGCACTATCACTATATCCGAGAGAAGGTGATGAATGAAGATATTGATATTCAAGATGTTGGAACTAAAGATCAATTAGCAAACATAATCACAAAAACAATGGATGCTCAAAAAATTAAGCGAATCAAAGTACTACTTGGAGTCAAAGCTTTGGATTTAGAGCTTGAGGGGGGCAATGTTACATAAAAACAAGCTCTAAAGTAGTCTTGTGGATTTTATTAATTATTAAAAATGGTATATGGAAGCTTGTGGATCTTATTAGTTATGAAAAATAACATGTGGAGGCGTTCACATCTCTAAAGTTAGAGCAAAAGTAGATAAAAGTAGAAGGAAAAGAGAGGTGTCTATTTTTAGACAAGGAAGGCGCTTCTGTTGATTGCCTCTCAATAAAAAGAGTGGTTCTCTTAGTGTAGGATTCCAAATTGAGCGATTCTTAATGCCTTGCGAAGCCTACAACTTGTACTATATAAGTAGATCCGTTTTTGTACAATTTGCAATGAGAAAACACCGTGCAAGTAGGCGGTTTTACAGATCTTGTGTCTTGTGTCTATCCGGTGCCTCATCAGAGACATACCTCTCTTCAAACTTTCATCTCTCAGTCGTTATGAGGTCTTTTTGAGTGATTTCACTTGGAGGAGTTTCCTTAGCTCTCATAATTTCTATCCATATCAAAATTTCTCATAGATCTTGAAGTTTTTTTCCTTCTGTACATCCGTTTTCAATTCAGACAGTTAGTCATACCTTGCTGTTTCAGGCTTCTTCTTACCTTAACTTCAAGCTGTTGGTTTGGGAGCTATACTCCACCTTTTTTGAGGTTTTTTGTTTCTAAAGCATGCTACTCAGAGTCAAATTTCAGAATATATGATTAGTTTTGTTAAATTCTGCTTAGAGAGTTTCGGGTGGGCAGTTTTCTACAGTGACCTATTTCTGTTTTTTGGAAAGTTTAGTGGAAAGTTTTATTTTTGAAGTTTGGAAATATTTGGTTGGTGTTTTGACGATCTTGGGAGGTCTCATCATGTTTCTTTGTGTAATTTGATGTTTCCAAGTTTGTAAACACAACAAAAGAATCATGAGACAACCACAATATTCGAGAGAAATACACAATCATTGACTCAAGTGATGAAAGTCAGTCCAACAAGGTTGGCAACAATTAATTCTGAAGCTAGTAAGATCACAATTCCAAGCTTATGTCGTAACAATCATACATGCGCAAACTTATGTTGTAAACAATCATATAATCATCATATAATTGGAATCGTTTGTCCTCTAGAAAATATTAATCGTATAGAACAAAACTAACTTTTTCATAAATCACTTATTCTATGCTATCACCTCCGTCACCCGCATGTGTACCGACAGCTATTACCATGAACATCGCAGAAACCAAGCATATTATAAAGCACATTAAGTTATTGTTCTACCTTTTTCTATGCAATCTTTTATAGAATTGGTGTACAGGGGTTTCCTGATCCTTTGCGCGAACAATTTACTTTGCTTGCACTTGCTGTAACATCATCATAAACTCTTATACTTGATGATCTTTCAACATCAGAGTTGATTGAAGCTAATATCTTCATAAAAAAGGTAGTATGAAGCAAGAAATATAGCGCGGATGAGTGAGGCGCAATGTAGTGCTGAAGGCCGGATGATGAGCGTCGTCCATAGATTTATAACGAATTTCGCACAGACATATAGACACATTCAATCATTCAAACTTCTAAAGAAGTCAAAATATTACAGGCTGTAACAATTACTAATGATTTCATAAGCTGAAAAATTAATCTTGATATACGACCATGATGGACAATATGCACAAAGATCTATGAAGAGAGACAATTGTAGACGTCACAACGGTGAAGAGAGTGGCTAAACTCGATCTTTCAATATCTGTGCAGTGAGAGATGATAGGAAGAAGGCGCCTTCAACGGAGGAGCTACCGGAACAGACTCTCTCGTCAACCATCAACGCTCGAGATGAAAATCCTCTTTCTTCTCCCTTCTACAACGGATAGTCGTCCTATTCCAGAGCACGGGTAGAGCAGCACAGCGGTTGTTTTTTACGCGAATTGATCTCAATTCCGTCTGCACTCCCTCTGACTGGCGAATTAGATGTGATGCCCCTTCAGCGCTCTTCCCATTCTTTTCTAATCAGATGTGCCAAATAGGACTGACCATATGCCGCTCTTCTCTGTCATTCTTCATGTCTCCTTCTCTGAATATCATTCTGAGCTATGGAAAAGCCATCATCTTAGCGAGTACAGATCAAATCCTTTCTCTTTACTTGCATGGAATCAAAAATCGCCCTCATCAACTAGGACAACTCAAACGTTGTCTTCCTCCCTTATAATCTCAGAGTGCATAAAATCCCCTTCATCTATTGGATCCCCTATTAAGATGGATTCTCCTTCCCTCTGATAGCGCTCCGTTCTTTTCTTTTTCTATCGACCTCCCTCTGAGCACTAGAAAAGCAGTCCCTTTTTCAACAGCTTTCCCCTCCTCGAATACCTGCATGTTTGCCCTGTCTCTAGCGCACACATAGAGCAGCACAGCGGTTGTTTTTTACGCGAATTGATCTCAATTCCGTCTGCACTCCCTCTGACCGGTGAATCAGATATGATGCCCCTTCAGCGCTCTTCCCATTCTTTTCTCATCAAATGTGCCAAATAGGACTGACCAGATGCTGCTCTTCTTTGTCAATCTTCATGTCTCCTTCTCTGAATATCATTCTGAGCTATGGAAAAGCCATCTTCTTAGCGAGTACAGATCAAATCCTTTCTCTTTACCTACATGGAATAAAAAATCGCTACCTGCATGGAATAAAAAATCGCCCTCATCAACTGGGACAGCTCGAATGTTGTCTTCCTCCCTTATACTCTCAGAGCGCATAAAAACCCCTTCATCTATCGGATCACCTATTAACATGGATTCTCCTTCCCTCTGATAGCGCTCCGTTCTTTTCTTTTTCTATCGACCTCCCTCTGAGCACTACAAAAGAAGTCCCTTTTTCAACAGCTTTCCCCTCCTCGAATACCTGCATGTCTGCCCCGTCTTGAGTGCACCACTCCTTTTTATCTCATCAGAGCTCTCCTCTTTGACTTCCGAACCTCTCTGCATTATATTTTTGCACTTCTCCTTTTTTTTTGGTAAATAAAGCAGAGGTTAAAGACAAAATAGACACAGATCTCTACTTTATTGCCCTTCATGATAATGTCAATCCATACTTTTTTTTGGTGTTTTTAATCACTTCATTATTTACTTTACACAAATCTTGCGCCTCCTCTTTATTCATGTGATCCATACAGACGAAAAAGATTCCAATAAAATACTTTGATTTTCAATCCTCATACCTATTGCGCATGCCCACATGCATCCACTCTTTTCCAAATATCTTTGGTGTATTCTCGCTTCTTGGTCTAAAGGATGAATGTGTCATACCAATCCAACACATAGTAAACAAGCCCCATGAATGCCAGCATATACCACTTTGCAACGAGCCAAGGCTTTGTGGTTATCTGTATTCATGACTTTAGGAAAGAAGATTTCTCTGATATCCATAAATCATACCGTGAAGTTTTGATTCGAAAAATATTCGGATTTGATGCAAGTAGATGAGAGAGTAGAGATGTGAATCTCTACGACACTCACCCCCACCAAACCTGTGCATCCTCTGGATATGCCAACCTGAGAAAAAACCTGCTTTCATCATAACATCAAATTTGTTTTTCATGTGATTTTCTTCAAAATCCTGTAAGTGCATGGGTAAAAATAGTAAAGTGCCTTATGCCCAGCCATGTATTGGGCCCTATAAAATGCATACTTTAAAATGCATAGAATACAAATATGGTGCAATGAACAAGGTTAAAGCTTCGGATGGTAAGGATTGTGCACTCACTCACATACATAGCAATGTGAATATACATTCATCCATCTTGAAACACTTGTGAGAAACATAACTATTAGCAAACTTATACCAAATATAGCAATCCAAGATAAGTTTTCTCGATAATCCATCTGTAACAACCAAAGCAATATTAAGTCAAATTTTAAACATATAGTTAAAAAAAAGTAAAATTTCTTTGATCAATGATACCTTACTTTTTTGATGAGGAAGTAGGTTATAACTCCCATATAAATACCTTTTTGATGAGGAAGTAGGTTATAACTCCCATATAAATATTCGTCATGGATGAAAAACATCCATAAAATTCATAAACATTTATTCATCATAATTATAAATAAAAATTGGACTATTTCTCAATTTGCATGTGTCATTCTTGTGCAGTAACTGTTTTATAAAAAACTTTTCATCGAATTCCCTTTTCATAAAAAAAACAAAACAATTTGATTCATCTTTTCTTGAAAAATTAGTGTGTTAATCATTTCTTAGTTTAATCATGCCTTCTATTTTCTTCAGTGGTAAATTCTTAGTTTCCTCATTAACTTTTAAAGGTTTTGTTTGTGAACATTTGAATTTATATTCATATTGTTTTCGATTTGTTTAATAATATCATCAAGAAGTTGCTTCTCTATTTCATTTGTTTGA
The DNA here is from genome assembly GCA_020310875.1 of Ceratopteris richardii. Classification (NCBI taxonomy): domain Eukaryota; kingdom Viridiplantae; phylum Streptophyta; class Polypodiopsida; order Polypodiales; family Pteridaceae; genus Ceratopteris; species Ceratopteris richardii. The sequence continues at coordinate 162,329,582 of CM035429.1, read as the reverse complement.
TTGTCACAATTTCGACTCATAATACTTTGTTTGGTCTCTTCTCATTTAATTCCTTCTTCTTTAAATTGATTGTTTTCATGTTTGTTTAATTGAGTTTGTAGTTCTTTAAGCTTGTCTTGATCAAAACAATTCTCATTAGAAAGGAGCATTGGATCAAGTGAAATCCGTAAATTATTAAGTTTCCTTGCTCCTACTTGTCTTTCATGTTCAAAATCACCTAGATCAACTTCCAATTGCTCTTCCATAATCGGTTTTTGATCTTCTTCCTTTGGTTTTATACTTTTGAATTTTTCTATTAACTCTTGTTCTCGGTTTAATGTAATCTCCCTCATTTGTTCTTTTGTTTGAATGTTCATACGTATGATAGGCTTCCATACTTTTTTACTTTCACATGTATTAGGTTTAGTTTGAATCTCCTTTAATAGTTCTTTCATTCCACCCCTTCCTAGATTTAATTTTAAAGGTGATAGATCTTGATAATTACAAATTTTCCTCTCATTTTCAACCACTAGTTTCCGTCTTCGTGCATCTTTGTATGACCTACAAGTCCAAAATGCATGGCCATATTGATCGCACCAAAAACACTGCAAAGGTCTCATTCGAATCCTATTTGATGTTCTTAATGAATGTCTATGGCCAGATTTTCTAAAATCATGAGCATGTGTTATAGGTGAAGGATGTATAGTCAAACTGTGGCTCATTCCCTCCTTTTCATGCTTACATTTAGCTAGCTCTAATTCTTGTATTTGTTTGGATAATATTTCATATTTCTGGTTCATTTCTTCAATCTGAGCATTCATTTCCTCTTTCCAAGTCGTGAGACTAGTTGCTAATACTCGTAGACTCTCTGCCATAGCATTGATCGAATCATTTAGAGTCAAAATCACTCTAAATTTCTTTTGTATAGCTTCATTCACCTTATTTTACATTTCTATGAATTTATCTTCCCATTTTCTCAAGTGTAGATCCATCAATGCATTCGCATATGCTTCATCAACAACAATACTCTTTGAATTATGCTCTTGTAATTTAATTTCAAGAGATTCTTTATGTTGATTTATATTTTTCATGTTTGTATGTTGTTTCTTACCCATGATTCACGCTTGAATATCAAAGGAGTACCACATAAATGAAAGACAAGCTATGATTTTATACACACATCAAACATACATTACTTAGAATTGATTTGAGGAAGAAGTTTAAAAATCATGTACCTGAGCTATGACGCCGATTCTTCACCTCGGGTTCACCAAAGTCGGCACCAAAGCAATGGTTGGTGGATCAAGACAACTGCCAAAAATACGACGCACGCCGGGTGCTTGGAGCAAACTCAGGTATAATGACAATTCAAAGAGATCATTGACAGCTGAACTCAAGTTAAAGGACGAATATAAACTTATAAGCTTAAAACAAAAGAGCGTCATGAATCTTAGCTTCAGTCATCACGGAATTGATCAAAATCATTAGAAAATTACCCAAATACATTCATAAGTACTACTTTATATATTTACAATGACGTCATGCTCAAGATATGAATTGAAAACAAAAATGGGTGACCTATATGTGAAAGCATCATGAAACAACCACAATATTCGAGAGAAATACACAATCATTGACTCAAGCGATGAAAGTCAGTCCAACAAGGTTGGCAACAATTAATTCCGAATCTAGTAAGATCACAATTCCAAGCTTATGTCATAACAATCATACATGTGCAAACTTATGTTGTAAACAATCATATAATCATCATATAATTGGAAGTGTTTGTCCTTTAGAAAATATTAATCGTATAGAAAAAAACTAACTTTTTCATAAATCACTTATTCTATGCTATCACCTCTGTCACCAGCATGTGTACCGACCGCTATTACCATGAACATCGCAGAAACCAAGCATGTTATAAAGCACATTAAGTTATTGTTCTACCTTTTTCTGTGCAATCTTTTATAGAATTGGTGTACATGAGTTTCCTGATCCTTTGCACGAACACTTTACTTTGCTTGCACTTGCTGTAACTGTTGGGAAAGATGGATGGATGCTCCAAGAGACTGAGTAGGTACTGCTAAAACCTACTTTGTTCTAGCCCTCTTTTTCTTTTAGGCTTCATAAGTAGACCTCATTAGCTTTCCAATGACACCATAAAATGGCCTATGTACTTTGGAAATGATGTGTGTAATGATTGAACCAAAAATAGATAACTTTGAAACTCACAAACTCAAGAGAACCTTCTATTTATGTCTTGAGACCTGCTGGGTATTTTGCTCAGTATGACCAGCACAGTAGGAATTGGAACAATTCCTTTTAGAGGTATCTAATAAGGTTAGTAATCTAACTATTCCAAGTGGAATTATGTACAAAGATAAACTATGCTAAGAGAAATCAATTTAGCAAGTTAAGCTATACCCCTGATTTTTTTAGGACTATAACAATTATTGACCAGTGATCACCTCGACGTGTATTTCTTTGAAATGGCTGAATAGAATCTCTTCAAACTTTGAAAGTATGTAGATAACATTGAGCTGAAGCCAACAAGCTTTGAATCACTGAACTTGATGGAGAAATGACTGAGACATGCACTTCACAAGTTGACAGACTTTTGAGTAGTATGACAGAGAACTCAGAGATGAACAATGTGAATGTATGTATTAATGAACACTTGTATACAAATCCATTGGCATGAAAATCATTGCGTAATGGTGTTGATAGGTGTGGGCTATATTGTAGGCCTCACACACACTCAAAATCAGTAATGAGAAGAGTGTAGATAGATGTGGGCTATATTGTAGGCCTCACACACACTCAAAATCAGTAATGAGAAGCTCGGGAGTGATGAGTCCTACCCGCGACTTTTCCATGTCCATTTTTATAGAGAATGAGTAAGAATATGAATTCAAATTCAAACTTTTGGCTCCCTATGATCAAGCTCCTATATCCTAGGAGATATTCATTCAATCAAAGATCTAGCTTTTTCCACGAATCCTTTTGGTAGGTGATTACAAAAGATTCCAAGTCAATTTGACTTTTACAATGAGATAAAGTGGTAATTAACCACTAGTACTAGTTCCTATGCTTCTTCACATATGTAGGGTCTTCAAGATGTCTTTCAAGCCAAGTGTTTAGGCTTGTGATTTACACCAACAACTCCCCCTCAAGCCAAACATTTTGGCTTGTTCTTCATCTTCAATCTTCATGTATATCCTACAATGCAATCATTGCTTTGAACCTGCAAAGTTTGGTTCCATCCAAAGCTTCAGTCAACAAATCTGCACATTGCATGTTGGTTGATACATAGGTCAGTTGAATATCTTTGCTTATTAACTTCTCTCTTACATAATGGTAATGGACCTCTATATGTTTGGTCCTAGCATGATATATAGGATTAGCTGCAAGGTGAAGAGAACTTGTATTATCTCCAAATATTATTGGAGACCTAGTATATAAACCCAATTTTGTATACAAAAGCTAAATCCAAATAGCTTCTTGTGTGGCATTAGCCAACCCTCTATACTCTGCCTCTATAGAAGACAATGCAACAGTTGGTTGCTTCTTTGCAGACCAAGATATTGGCTTATCACCTGCAAATGAAATATATCCAGAAGTGCTCCTCCTATCATCCTTGCATCCTGCCCAGTCTGCATCTGAATAGATCTTGATATCAATATCTGAAGTGTAAGGAAAATACAAACCATGATTCTGTGTACCCTTGAGATACTTCAAGATTCTCTTGGCATCCTCCATGTGAGGTATCCTTGGCTTGTGCATAAATTGACTTAGCACACTAACTCCATATGCAATATCTATCCTTGTTAAGGTAGCATAGTTTAAACTACCCACCATACTTTGATAACCTGTAATGTCATTGACTTCATCACCTTCATGGGCACTTAGTTTTAGGTTTACCTCCATTGGAGTGCTTGTTACTTTGGCATTCTGCAAGTGAAACTTCTTTAACATATCCTATATGTATTTTTTGTGAGTAATGTATAGCCCTGAATCAGTGTAGACTAACTCAAGCCGAAGAAAATACTTTAATAGACCAAGATCATTGATCTTGAACTCCTTCATCATCTGGCTCTTCATTTGTTTGATTCCATTTACATCATTACCTATAATTATGATGTCATCAACATAAACACAAAGGTATATTACCTCTGAATTACTTCTCTTCATGAATAGAGAAGTATCTGCCTTGCCCATAACAAAACCTTGATTCTGGAGGTATGTAGTTAACCTGTAATTCCATGCCCTAGGTGCCTGCTTCAATCCATAGAAAGCCTTTTTTAATTTGCAAACATATGTTACCTTCTTAGGGTCCTCATAGCCAGGAGGTTGTGACATATATACCTCCTCTGGAATCCATCCATTCAAGAAAGCATTCTTCACATCCAATTGGTACATATTCTAATTTTTTGATGCAACCACACTAACCAACAATCTGATAATTGGCATCTTGGCCACAGGTGAGAATGTCTCCTCATAGTCAATGCCTTGGTTTTGTGCAAAATCCTTGGCTACCAATGTGGCTTTCTACCTATTAATTGTGCCATCAGAATTTCTTTTAAGTTTATAGATCCATCTGGATCCTATTACCTTCATGGAGTCTTTCTTGGGTACTAACTCCCATGTATCACTTTCGTTGAGTGCTTCAATCTGCTCATCCATAACTTCTTTCCATTCTGATTTGGTTATGGCTTCCTCATATGATCCTGGTTCTTCATTTGACAAATCTTTGGCAAGATAAATAGAATGTTTACTAACAAGAGATGTATCATACCCATATCTGATAGGTTTTTTGCTTTCTCTTTGTGATCTTCTGATTGATTGAGTTGAAGATTCAGATATATCTTCAAGCTTCTTCATCTTCATTTTGCCCTTGGACTTCCATGCCTTGAACTCTTAAAGATTGATAGTGTCTTCATCATCTCAACTTGTGTCTTCATTCTGAGTTGGTTCCTCCTTAGCAAGACTTGGAAACTCCTCTTCCACATGATAGGGTAATTTAACCTTCCTGGATTCATTCTCATACCAAGAATCATTTTCATCAAAAACAACATCTCTGCTTACCATGAATCCCTTATTTGAAGGGTTATTAAACCTGTAACCTTTTTTATTTAGATCATACACAATAAAGATGCACTTTTCAGCCTTTGGGTCTAGTTTACCTCTTATCTGAGAAGGAATGTGTACATATGCTACACATCCAAATATCCTGCAATGGTCTAGTGAGGGTCTCTTACCATGCCATGCTTCATAGGGTGTCATCCCATCAAGGGATTTAGATGGTAACCTGTTTATGAGATAAGTGGCAGTAGAAACACTCTCTACGCATAGATAATTAGGTAACTTTTTCTCATTCAACATAGACCTAGCTGTCTCAACAATCAACCTATTTCTTCTCTCAGCTACCCCATTCTGTTCAGGAGAATACCTTGTGGTGATTTCTCTTTTGATACCTCTGTCCTGCAAGAGGTTTTCAAATTCATTGGAGAAGTACTCACCTCCTCCATCTCATCTTAGATATCTTCAAATTCTTTCCTGTTTGATTCTCAACAAGTGCAAGGTATTTCTTAAAGCAATTAAACACCTCATCGTTATGCTTCATGAAGTACAATATAGTCCATCTGCTATAATCATCAATGAAAGACACATAATACCTTGATCGTGAGATTGAGGGGTCTTTGCTTGGTCCCCATACATCTGTATGGACAAGCTCTAGGTAATCTTCATGCATGTAACCTTTCCTTGAGAAGGGTAACCTGTGAGACTTCCCAAATTGACAAGCACCACACTTATAAATCATATGTTGCTTGGATACATTAGGTATTCCAAGCACACATTGGTCCCTGCATATTTTCTTCAAGGTTCTTTCTCCTATATGCCCTAATCTTTTGTGCCAAATCTCAAGTTCTGAAAGTGTTTGACCTTTATAATTGTATAGTGCAATATTCTTTGTGTCTTCCAACTCAAAAGTGAAACTTCTACCTGATTTTTCTCCTTTAGCAATCCTCTTGAACCCATGTCTTGGATCCTCCACAAATGCTCCATATTGGTTGAATCTAACCTGCAAACCTTTCTCCACAATCTGTCCAACACTCATCAAATTTTTGGTAATGGTTGGTACATAGAGTACCCTGCTCAACAAATTCTGATTTCCATCACAAGTTCTAACAATTCCAACTTTAACTACTGAGTTCTTGGTGTCATCACCTATTTGGACTTGATGCTTACCTTTTGGTTCCTCAAGATAAGAGAGTAGTGCTACATTGCCAGCCACATGATTTGAGCATCCTAAGTCAATGTAGAATAGGTGATCATCATTTGTACCTGATTTTGAAGTCATGTTCATAATCAGAAGAGAGTCATCCTGCTCCTCTGTGTAGTTGTTGTAGTCCTTCATGGATTTGAATCCTCCTTGGTAGTTGCCATTGTAATTATTGTTGTAATTGTTGTTGTAGTTGTTGTTGTAGCCTTGGTGATGATTAAATCTACCTCTTGACTGTGAGTATCCACCTCTTTGGTATCCTCTTCCTCTCTGATTCTTGTAATTCCTGAAACACTCATCTGTAGTATGATTTGATAAACCACAAATGTTACATGGTGAGGAGTTATAGGATCTCCCCCTACCTTGCTTACCTCCTCTGCCCCTTCCTCTTGATGATCTATCTCTCCGTGCATAGTTGGCTTGGGAGGTAGAGCCTTCATCTTCAACCTTCTTGTTCCTGCCTTTATCTTTAGACTTCTTATCAGTGTATAGGGCAGAAGAGTTATTACCTTTGGATGTATCTCCATTCTTGTTGAGAGTTGTAAGATTTGGAATTTGCATGCCCATGTAGAGGTCCATGGCAATGGTGAAGCTTTCCCATTTGTCATTATCCTTGATCCCATTGATCACTTGCCTTACAATCTGCTCTTTTTCAATCTCTTCTCCTATGCTTGCTAACTGATCTGCCACATCTTTAATCTTGGTCACAAATTCTGAAACAACTTGCTTAGGTTGCTTCCTTAATGTTGTGAATTCAATCCACAATTGATTTTTCCTAGCCCTTGTGTTGGAGGAAAAATATGATGACAAGGTTTCCCAAGTCTCTTGGGATTTCTTGCAATTTCTAATATGTGGCAAAAGAAAATCAGAGATGGAGTTGAGTAAATAATACCTTGCCAATGCATCCTTAGCACACCATGTGTTGAGCTTTTCATGTTCTTCCTTGGGTTGTAATCCTCTTGTTTTGAATGATGGCAATTCCTCATCTCCTGAGATGTATCCATAGAGAATCCTTCCTTGTAAGTAGGTCTTCATCCTTAGAGACCACGCTTGATAGTTGTTCGTGTCCAATTTATCAATAAATGAAGGAAAACCATCTCCCATTTTACCTTAATTTGCTCTGATACCACTGTTGGGAAAGATGGATGGATGCTCCAAGAGACTGAGTAGGTATTGCTAAAACCTGCTTTGTACCAGCCCTCTTTTGCTTTAGGCTTGATAAGTAGACCTCCTTAGCTTTCCAATGACACCATAAAATGGCCTATGTACTTTGGAAATGATGTGTGTAATGATTCAACCAAAAACAGATAACTTTGAAACTCACAAACTCAAGAGAACCTTCTATTTATGTCTTGACACCTACTGGGTATTTTGCTCAGTATGACCAGCACAGTAGGAATTGGAAACATTCCTTTTAGAGGTGTCTAATTAGGTTAGTAAGCTAGCTATTCCAAGTGGAATGATGTAAAAAGATAAACTGTGCTAAGAGAAATCAATTTAGCAAGTTAAGCTATACCCCTGATTTTTTAGGATTGTAGCAGATATTGACTAGTGATCCCCTCGATGCGTATTTCTCTGAAAAGGCTGATAGAATCTCTTCAAACTTTGATTGCATGTAGACAACGTCGAGATGAATCCAAAAAGCTTTGAATCACTGAATTTCATGGAGAAGTGACTCAGATATGCACTTCACAAGTTGACAGACTTTTGAGTAGTATGACAAAGAACTCAGAGATGAACAATGTGAATGTATGTATTAATGAACACTAGTATACAAATCCATTGGCATGAAAATAATTGTCTAATGGTGTAGATAGGTATGGGCTTTAGTCTAGGCCTCACACACACTCAAAAGCATTAATGAGAAGCTTGGGAGTGATGAGTTCTACCCGCGACTTTTCCAGGTCCATCTTTATAGAGAATGAGTAAGACTTTGAATTCAAACTCAAACTTTTGGCTCGCTATGATCAAGCTCCTATATCCTAGGAGATATTCCTTCAATCAAAGATCTACCTTTTTCCACGAATCCTTTTGGTAGGTGATTACAAAAGATTCCAAGTCAATTTGACTTTTACAATGAGATAAAGTGGTAATTAACCACTAGTACTAGTTCCTATGCTTCTTCACATATGTAGGGGCTTCAAGATGTCTTTTAAGCCAAGTGTTTAGCCTTGTGATTTACACCCACAATAACATTATCATAAACTCTTGTACTTGATGATCTTTGAACGTTAGAGTTGGTTGAAGCTAATACCTTCATAAAAAAGGTAGTATGAAGCAAGAAATATAGCGTGGATGAGTGAGGCGCAATGTAGTGCTGAATGCCGGATGATGAGCGTCCTCCATAGATTTATAACGAATTTCACAGAGACATATAGAAACACTCAATCATTCAAAATTCTAAAGCAGTCAAAATATTAGAGGCTGTAACAATTAATAATGATTTCATAAGCTGAAAATTTAATCTTGCTATAAACATGATGGACAATATGCACAAAGATCTATGAAGAGAGACAATCGCAAATGTAACAGCGGTGAAGAGAGTGGCTAAACTCGATCTTTCAGTATTTCTGCAGTGAGAGATGATAGGAAGAAGGCCCCTTCAACGGAGGAGCTACCGGAACAGAATATCTCGTCAACCATCAACGCTCGAGATGAAAATCCTCTTTCTTCTCCTTTCTACAATGGATGGTTGTCTTATTCCAGAGCACACGTAGAGCAGCACAGTGGTTGTTTTTTACGCGAATTGATCTCAATTTCGTCTACGCTCCCTCTGAGCGAGGAATCAGATGTGATGCCCCTTCAGTGCTCTTTCCATTCTTTTCTGATCAGATGTGCCAAATAGGACTGAGGAGATGCCACTCTTCTCTGTCATTCTTAATGTCTCCTTCTCTGAATATCATTCTGAGCTATGGAAAAGCGATTGTCTTGCCGAGTAGAGATCAAATCCTTTCTCGTTACCTGCATGGAATAAAAAATTGCCCTCATCAACTCGGACAGCTCGAACGTTGACTTCCTCCCTTATACTCTCAGAGCGCATAAAATCCCCTTCATCTGTTGGATCCTCTATTAACATGGATTCTCCTTCCCTCTGATAGCACTCAGTTCTTTTCTTTTTCTATCGACCTCCCTCTAAGCACTACAAAAGAAGTTCCTTTTTCAACAGCTTTCCCCTCCTCGAATACCTGCATGTCTGCCCAGTCTCCAGCGCACCACTCCTTTTTTCTCATCGGAGCTGTCCTCTTTGGCTTCCGAACCTCTCTGCATTATATTTCTTTCACTTTTCCTTTTTTTTTGGTAAATAAAGCAGCGGTTAAAGACAAAACAGACACAGATCTCTACTTTACTGCCCTGCATGATAATGTCAATACATACTTTTTTTGTTGCTTTTAATCGCTTCCTTTTTTACTTTACACAAATCTTGCGCCTCCTCTTTCTTCATACGATCCATATAGACGAAAACGATTACAATAAAATACTTTGATTTTCGATCCTCATACCTATTGCGCATGCCCACACACATCCACTCTTTTCCAAATATCTTTGGTGTATTCTCGCTTCTTGGTTTGAAGGATGAATGTGTCATACCCATCCAACACAAAGTAAACAAGCCCCATGAATGCAAGCATATACCACTTTGCAACGATCCCAACGCTTTGTGGTTATCTATATTCATGACTTTAGGAAACAAGTTTTCTCTCATATCCATAAACCATATCGTGAACTTTTGATCCGAAAAATGTTCAGATTTGATGCAAGTAGATGCGAGAGTAGAGATTTGAATCTCTATGACAACGTTCGTCAAGAGTGACAATCTTTTGCACCATAGAACTTTGGACAAGAATAGCATCGTTATCTTCATGTGGGTTCCTAGAGGGACCAGGATTTAGTGCCTCTTCTAGTGGCCTAAGTGCTTGATTTTCTAATTCCATTGTGATGCGGTTTTGGCCTACCCAAGCCTTAAGAAGTCCACTTCTTAGGTTGAGGTTGACTGCATGATTATAGATCCAGTCTTGGCCCAAGACAAGAGGTTCGGTAAGATCCTCGTCTTCACATACTAGCACTTTGACTGCCATTAGAACCTCTTGAATGTAGAGGGGAAGTTCCACCTCTCCCATGCAAGTGGTTTCCACGCCTCCCAACCCGATGAGATACGCCTCTATAGGATTGACCTTCAATTGAAATTTTTGGTAGTAAGAAAGTGGAACTGCACTAGTGGCTGCTCCTGAGTCAATTAAGGATCTCACGGTCCTTGCACTCTCTCCTTGTCCTACTTCTAGGGTCACAAAAGGTCGCCGATCGACTATCTTATGGGAACATTCACCTAAAGCCTCGCACATGGCCATGTGATAACCTAGGGATTCTTGAGTGTCAGGCCTAGGCTAATCTCTACCCTGTCTCCTTAATTTCATTCGTCGGATGCATTCTAAAGCTTCTGCATGTGATTCTTCTCGAATTCGCTTTTCCTCTTCTTTACGCTTCTTTGTAGCATTGAGTCGATTTAACATCTCCTCCATGAGGGGTTCTTGATATAACTTGACTCTGCATCCACTTATGTAACTTGCTAGAATATCGCCTTCTAGAGTGGCTAGTTGAACTGCTCCACTTGTGGAGATCCTATTGATAATCATTGATCCATAGCCTCTCTTCTCTAATTTCTGTGCATGTTGCTTCAAGGTGTAAACTAGGATTAGGTCTCCTGCTTTCAAGCCCTTATTCTTCACGTGTGCATCGAAATATGCCTTTTGCCTTTTCTTGGCTGCATAAATTTATGCTGCAGCTCTCAATCATGTTTTAGCTAATCATTCAAGATCGAAGATTCTAGAGGAGAGCTCATGCCCTGTCTAGTCATGCTCTTGTGCTACTTTCAATGTAGGTATCAAAAAGTCCAATGGTAGCACAGCATTTTGGCCGAATACCATCTGGAAGGGTGTGGCTTGGAGAACCGTTTTATAGGCAACTCTATATGCCCAAACAACATGGTGTAGCTGTTTGTTCCAATCAGAGCATTTGTTATTAACCAATTTTGTCAATACATTGCATAGAATCGTATTTGTGCTCTCAGTCTGTCCATTAGCTTGTGGATGATAGGGGGCAGACTTCTTATGTATCACCAAGAATTCTTGGAGAAGGTTTTCTATGACTTCATTCAAGAAGTGTGTGCCTCTATCACTCACTAAATCTATTTGCAATCCGTATCTAGTGAACATATTCTCAAATAAGAACTTTGCTGTCGTTTAAGCATCATTCTTTATTGTGGCTTTTACTTCTACCCACTTGGTTAGATAGTCTGTGGCCACAATGATGTATTCAGCATGTGAACCCCTGGCTGGGGGATTAATAGGACCAACAAAGTCTATTCCCCATTTAGAGAATGCAGGTCCACCCATCATAGGTTTCAATGGCATCTCATCTTTGCATATAGGATACTGAGTTTGCCGACAAACATCACACCTCTTCACGTAGGTATGTGCATCCATGTGAAGGGTGGGCCACCAAAGGCCTGCAAATAGTATTGCCTTGATCACCCGATCTGGTTAGAAGTGTCCTCCTACTACACCTTGGTGAGGAGTCTCCAAGATCTTTAGATATTCGCTCTCATGGACGCACACTCTAAGATACCCATCTTTTCCTCTTGTGTATAGATTATCTCCAAGGAGAGTATAATCTAAAGCTTCTTGTCCTAAGCTCCTTTGTCTGGCCATTGTCATCTCTTGAGGGAATGCTCTCGTCCTGAGGAAGGCTACTAATGGTTCACTCCAATCTGGCACTAGAGACACTTGATAAAGAGTGGCATGTTCCACAGGTGGTCTAGTGCGGCAGGTTGGGCATTCCTTGCACATCCTATGGACATCTACTTCCATAGTCGGCCAGTGCACGCCGAGTCTCTTTAGTGTTTGTAAAGTTCTTTGTCTCGAGTAGTGTTGCTCTAAGGCACCAACATGTGCTAATTGCAACCATTTCACATACTCATCCTCTTCCACACAACAAGAAAATATTCCTTGATCCGTGTACTTGTACATACTCCTTGCCATGATATGGTACTTTTGGGCCTTTACTATCTCCCTATCTTGAGTGTTGACTATTGGATGTTTAGGCCCATATGTCAATACGGGCACTAAGGTCTTGGCCCACTACGGTACAAATTCCAAATTAAACACGTAAGCATTAGGAAGGTCATCTGATACTCCTTGTGGGGCCTCTCTAGATGTGAGCCTCGAGAGATGATCTGCTCTCAAGTGAGTCTTGCCCTTTCTCACCACTACCTCAAAGTCTTATTCCATTAGTAAGAGGAACCATCTTACTAATCTACCTGTATTGCATGGCTTGTTTACAAAGTATAGTAGGGCTTGATGATCAGTAAAATATTTAAACTTATTTGCAAGCAAATAGTGTCTAAACTTTTTAACTGCATATACCATACCTAACCCTTCTCTCTTAGTAGTGGTATAATTTTGTTTAGCTGCATTTAATTGTCTACTAGCATAGGCAATTCGAAGATCCATATTATCTTCACCCATAGGTTGTGCAAGTACACACCCAATAGCATAATTGGATGCATCCACATGGACATGGAATGGTTTGTTCCAATCCGGTGTGATCAAGATTGGTGCTGAACACAATTGTCGTTTAAGCTCATTGAAATATTTCTCACATTCCTTCGTCCACTCAAAATTAGTCAAAAGTCCGTACAAAGGCTTTGCTATGATGGCATACATGTGTATAAAATGTCGATAATAACCACAATACCCCATGAAAGCTTGCACTTCCTTGACATTCGTTGGCCTAGGTAGTTCTGCAATAGCTCTCCCTTTCTCTTCGTTAGTGGATATGCCATTCTTTGACACTATGTGTCCTAGAATCTTGCCTTGCCTGACCATGAAAACACACTTTTCTGGGTTCAAGCAGACTTGATATTCTCTACATTTATCAAAGATTTGTCTGAGTTCAGGTTTATGGGTTTGCCTAATGTTGGAATGAGCGCAAAGATCATCAACATCTACTTCCAAATTCTTCCTCAAGAATTCTTTGAATACATGGCACATCAATCTTTGGAAGGTTGCAGGAGCTTTGGTAAGCCCAAATGGCATTACCCGAAAAGCAAATATGCCCCACTCTGTGGCAAAGCCGTCTTATGCTGATCTTTTGGTGCAATGGCTACTTGATTGTAACCAGAGAACCCATCCAGGAAGCTGTACACTTCCTTGCCTGCTACCCTTTGTAATAGATGCTTGGTGATTGGAAGTGGATAACTATCTCTGATAGTGTCTGCATTAACCTTTTTCAAGTTAATGCATACACGTAATTTGCCATTCTTTTTGGGCACCACTACAATGGCGGACACCCATTCAGTGTGCTCAATTTCATAGATAAATCCGGCTTCCACCAAGCGGTCGATCTCTTCTTTGATCTTGGCAGCATAATTGTCATTGTATGTGTATGGCTTTTGTTTAGAGGGTTTGGCGTCTGAGGTCATGGGGATTGTGTGTGAGCATATGTCAGGGTCTACACCTTTCAGGTCCTTGTAACTCCATGCAAACACATCCCTATATTCTCATAGTAAGGTTATCAACTCCTCTTCCTCATCTTCACTTAAGTTATGTCCTATGTATGTGCATCGCTCCTCTCCTTCTTCTATGGCTACCACTATTTTCTTGGTGGTTTCCTTGTTATCATAGGCCTCTCCTACTTGTGCATCACGTTTTGGCATTCTTATCATGACTCTCATGTCTTCTATTTCATTCTTCTTAAAGTTTTTTGGGACCTCGAACAAGGATTCTTCCTCCTCTAGTGAGACTTCTCTCCTCCGCCTCTTCTTTCCCTCACTCTTGATGGTCACTTGTGTGGTTAATCTTACCTCATTCATAATTTCTTCGTGTCTCTGAGGGTGAGCTTCTACTTCATAGAAATATTCCTCATCTGATGCAAAAGGTGGGTCCATAATGATTGACTCTAGATCAGAGTCACTCACATCCTTGAATGCATCAGTGCTAGGTTCACATTCTTCAACAATTGGATCACACATGATCGGCTCTATTGTGAAGACTGAAATGTCATAGCCATCCTCATCAGTGGGCTGTCCATTGTTCTTCATTGATGGCTACATCCATGGTTGTGTGTGTCATCCACAAGTTCAATGGGAGGAGGAACTTCACTCTCTTTAGCCCATTTCTCTTCCTGAATCTCTTGCAAGAATTCTGGTGAATATCGATTCATAGAAGAGGAAGTGTCTGGTTAAGTGGAGTTAGGCACATAAGCTTCCTTGGGAGGAATGTTTATTCTATCACTTGCCCTCTCCTTAGCCTGAGAGTCGGCTCCTTTTCTAGACTTTGCAATTATCATCTCCAATCGATCTAATAGACCATCAAAATGCAATGGTGTCCTAGTGGAGCTAGAGCAATTGAAGAGACGATTGGCCTCAAACATGGATTGAGCCAATTCCACCATCTTGGCACACAACTTGGTTCGTTCAAGCTCTAGGTCAGCTCTATGGTAACATCTTTCATGATCCGTTACATTTGGCCCATCCTGTATCCTGGCCTAATATGCTCCAAGCATCATATCTATGTCCTCGGGAGTGGGATCGGCTAGGACTGATCCTACTCTGGGTGGTGGGTGGGTTACGTGTGGTGGATCAGAAGGTTGGGGAATGGAAGGTGATGGGGATGGTAGTGGGGGTGATGTGTGAGAGTGCGTTTGAGATGTGATTTCTATGATTTTGGCTTTGGTCTCTCGCAGACTTTCCTTGAGTTAGCTCATCTTCCTTGCCCATTGCCTTTTCATACGTTCACGACTATCTCACCAAGCTCTTGTTCTCTTCTTATTCAAGCTCTCAGTCTCACTAACCTCCGCATTCTTTTCCTGGCCTAAGTCTTGGTTTTGCTTAAGTGCCTGAGCTCTCGTGATGACTTGCACTAGGGCCGTGGAAGTCACACTTCCCGTGGAGTCTACCACTAGCCCAATAACATTGATAGGAGTGATTTTTGGCATATTGGCAGGATTCTTGGGACACTCTCGTAACAAATGCTCCTTCCCACAATCTGGACAAAAGCCTTGAATTGTCATAGATTTGGTTTGTGTAGGTGCAAGGAGAGGGCAATCACGAATGAGGTGATCTCCCTGACATCGGAAGCATGGAACTCTACAAAATGGAGGTCTCATCTGCCTAGGCTGAGGTCTAGAGTTGGGGTTTCCGTACATGACATCTGCATATTCTGGCTCCCAACTAGATTCACTCGGTTCTTCATAATAGTATGACTCATTATGCTCTGGTGACTGCATGTAGTAAGCGTGTGGGCTATCAATATGGGTATAGCCAAAACTATGGTCACTTGGGCCACTTTCTGAAAGCAATGGTGTCACTAGTACTATAGCTCTATTGGGATTTTCTTCTGCAGCTGCATACTTCACTGGAATCACATTGGTAGGAGCGGGGGGTTGCTACGCTAGGATTGGTTGCGGTCTTTCTTGCCTTTGATAGGGTGGTTGATAGGTTTGCTGGGGCCTAGCATATTGTTGTTGTGGGTACTGATTAGGGTACTTTCCTTATTGTGGATATGGTTGAGGATAATTTTGTCTAACAACTTGTTTGTTATATGGGCAGTCTTGTGCTGTGTGGTTGGTGTACATCCTTTCTATGGTGTAGTACTAGATGTTGGGATTAACTTGGGGTTGAGCCATGATGGGGCACACATTAGCCATATGGTCTCCTCCACAAGTGTAGCATCGTTTTCCTGGGGAAAATCTGGGAATTTGCTTGCTAGAAACACCTAATTTTTTAGCCAACTTTTCTGCTAGATCCTCAATCGATGTGGATTGTGAGGAAGTGAAGCTAGTAGAAGTATCTGAATCTTTATAGATCTTTGAGATCTCTAATTCCTCCCCTAGATTATCCTTAATGTCTATGCACATGTGTACACATTCTTCTATGGATCTACGATCCTTCAAGTACACATATGATTTCAGTTTGGTACTTAAAAATCCATCTAGAAATAAGGCCACTTGTTTGGCTAGAGTGGGTAACTCTGGAACACGGCATCTCTCTAGGTATTGCCTAAACCCTCTTCATGCGAGCCTTACTGTCTCTTGAGGTGTTTGCTTAAAGTTGTATATCAGGGAGGATGTGTTATGCCTAATACCAGTCTTGGAAAACTTAGTGATGAATGCTTCAAGCAGTTGATCTATATCTCTGAACTGACCTTGGTGAAGCGGTTGAAACCAAGTCAAGGCAGTGTTTTTGAGAGTTAAGCCAAAAGCATTGTATTGAGTGAACAAGTCTTCCACTTGTTCAGCTCTCAAAACTTGCCTAAACTCTGCTACATGGTCATACTGGTCTCCTGTGCCATCGAAGAAATTCTTCATGGACTTAACCAATTGTGTGGGTCTTAATGCTCTAGCATGTTCTCTTGGCCTTGGTAGAGGGAATTCGACTGTATTTCTTGGATTCCTTGGATCCCTATGTCTCTCCCTGTCCATCATATCAGTCTCTGTCCTTGTTCTTTCTCTTCCAAGTGGATTAGCAAAGCTCACCTCGGGTCTATCTCTACTCCTCTCCCTCTGAGTTCCATGAGCCTGAGATGTTCCAGCTCCTTGGTGACCATAAGACACAGTGGATCGAGGTTGGGGAAAAACAAATTTACCCTTCCAAGTGTATGCGTGTCTTCCATGCTCTGAGACCACAAAGATCCTCTTAGAAGCATCATCTAAATAGGTCACTTTGCCTCGGATATCAGGATCTTTGAATTCATAGATGGTAAGTGCTCCCACTTCGTTAGGCTTCTCAGGCTTATATCTCCAAAAAGCCTCATCCGTCTCTCGATTCACAAGCAAATCTATGCTCCTATTGTCCTGGGAAACCAACTCGGGAGTGATTATTCTCGTCAGAACCGACTTGCCACAAGGGGTTTTTGGTTCTTTTCCTAAGTTCCCTTGCTCTATGTAACCTATTTTGACCTCTGAGATTACATTGCCAAATTCATCTGTTCTTTTTGGTTGGTTGGTGACCATATACATTGTTCCTTCTTTATCTATGTAGGAACCATTTTTTAACTTGACTACAGGGTGTTCTAGTCCAATGGGCTGATCCGGGTTTTTAATTAGGACAACAGATCTTTTGAGACCATCCTCATAGATGCGTGCACCTAAGCAGTTGGTCCTGATATACTCCAATTGCGTTTTGTAGGGACCCTCAGGTCTTTCTAGGTATGTCACTCCTGAGCTACCTACAGGTCTTTCCATGTTGTAAGACATCACTGAGTCACTAGTTTCTGAGTCCAAGGCATAGGGGTAACCACTCAACTGCTGGGCCCAAGATCTGGCTGTATGGTTGACGCTAGCCTCAGATGATCTAATACTTTGACGGTCTCTCCCTAGGTATCTTCCCGATCTAAGGTTCATATGCCTTTCCAATCAATGCCAATGATCTTTGTATAACCATGTTGCTGATTCTTTGATATCAATCACTTGTTCCTTTTGAGTTCCTTTGTATGTGTGTTGTTGTCTTTAATTTAGCGTCGTTAGGAGTTCTTGAATGTGTCGTACTTGATGTTCTTTGTCCACTTAGTTTAGGTTCATTTCCCTTAAGTTGTCCCTTGACTGCAATTTAACCTATTCTTAGACTTGAGAAATTAGAGGCTCTTAGATCTTGAGTATTCTTATTGTACCCCTAGTCAATCAGGACAACTACTCGCACTTAGCCTAAGCTAAGAATGGACTGAGGGGGTTAAGAGATGTTCCAACCTTAGGTCGCTTCTCCTTGCTATGCTTGTCTGTTTAGGAAGCGCGTTCCCAAGCTTGCACACAATGGCCCTTGCTTTGATTCCTCCCAAAGCTCTCTATGATTCTGTAAATATTCCAAGTTTATCACAAGTTTTTAACCTTTAATTGAGAAACAATTTGACACAGACACTTTTAATGATCCTTGTTCCCCCTTTTGTAATGCCAAAAAAAATTTCTCTAGAGCTCCCTTGGTGTGCCTACGCCACAGAGGGTCAACTTCAAAATACCCTATCTGAAAATCAATGCATTATTCTTATAAAAATGGATTTCGCCATGAGCTTTCTGACAAGCCCTAGAGCTCAAAAAATGGATTTCATATGAAAAATTTATGATAGTTCACGGTTTAGGGGGTTAAACAGACAAACATAACCTTTTTGGAGTTTATTGTATTTTTCTAAGGCCTTTGTAATGGCATAGGTAACTGAATATGCGAATATGCCCAATTTCTAGCCCAAATTTTCAAAAAAATACCCCTCTAATTTTTAGCCGAAAATGTCTGTCTATCGCGCTAGACGGTATCTGTCGCGATAGACACTAGCTGTCGCATGGGGCTGTCTGTCGCGATAGATGGTGTCTGTCACGATAGATGGGGTCTATCCTGGGGTCGTGTCTGTTGCAATAGACGGTGTCTATCATCTCTCATGGGCCTATCTGTCGCGATAGATGGTGTTTGTCGTGATAGACGAGGTCTATCGTCCATCGTGGTTTGGTCTGTCGTGATAGATGGTGTCTGTCGCGATAGACTGAGTCTGTCGTCTGTCATGGTTTTGGTCTGTCGTGATAGACGGTGTTTGTCGTGCTAGAGGGTATCTATCCTGGGCTCGTTTCTGTCGCGATAGACGGGTGTCTGTCGCGATAGACGGGTGTCTATCGTCTATCGTGGGTCTTTCTGTCGCGATAGACGGTGTCTGTTATGATAGACGGCCTCTGTCGTGGGGTGTTGTCTGTTGTGATAGACGGTGTATATCGCGATAGACGCTGTCTGTTGCGATAGAGTGTGTATATTGCGATAGACTGAAAAAATGCAAATTTTTTAGAATTTTTTAGTGATTTGGAGTGCTCTCATGGTGTAGGTTATCGTGCCAAACATGCATTCAAAAATATTATGTTTTTTTGTCTGTTGCGATAGACAGAGATCGTCATTCGAGACCTCTGCAGAGTTCTGTCGTACTTGTGCAAGCTGTTGGAGATGGTGGTACAACTAGATCTTGCAACAAAAGCTCTAAAAACACATAAAAACGGATAGCATGCAAGCTCTCTCTCGCTCTCTCTCACAAGTGAAATGAGGGAAATGAGGTGGGGAGTGGAATATGACCAAAAATTGAAATTTTTCTGAAGATGGAGATGGAGATGTGAGATGGTGAGGATGATGATAGTGATGATGGTGATGCAAAAACAAGAAAGAAAAGAAGAAAAATATGGAAAAGAAAGGATATTACTTATGACTCCAATGTCTCAACTCTACGTCTTACCATCACACGCTCGTCCTCGAAGCTCTCTCCCCGGCAACGGTGCCAAATTTGGTGTTACTCTAGCACAATGGCAAGTACCAACGTGATGAGATCCACCTCATAATTGTCAATCTGTGGAGACGTGAGGACTAGTATGAAGACTATGAGCAAGTGATGGCACAAGTTTGTGAGTGAGAAGCACACAAACATGCACACACATACACACACACGCGCACACAAGGCAAGAACAAGGAGAGGAACAATGGAGTCAAAGAGTCTCTTACATAAGCTCAATTCACAAACAATCTACCCCCAAAAATGAGCTCTCTAGCTCTTTTTATAGTTTTTTGGCTAGCTTTGGCCTTGTCCAGACCTAGTGTCCGGCTTAGTTAAAAATTAGGTTCTAGAGCCTATTTGAGGGCTCAAATGGAGTCTAAAAATTATGAAATTGGTATCAAATGATGTCTGTTGCGATAGACTGTGCCTGTCGCGATAGACTGAAAAAACACAAATTTTTTAGAATTTTTTAGTGATTTGGAGTGCTCTCATGGTGTAGGTTATCGTGCCAAACATGCATTCAAAAACATTAAGTTTTTTGTCTGTCCCAATAGACAGAGGTTGTCATCCCGAGACCTGTGCAGAGTTCTATCGTACCTGTGCAAGCTGCTGGAGATGGTGGTACAACTAGATCCTACAACAAAAGCTCTAAAAACACACAAAAACTGATAGCATGCAAGCTCTCTCGCTCTCTCTCACAAGTGAAATGATGTGGGGAGTGGAATATGACCAAAAGCTGAAATTTTTTTGAAGATGGAAATGAAGATGTGAGATGGTGAGGATGATGATGGTGATGATGGTGATGCAAAAACAAGAAAGAAAAGAAGAAAAATATGGAAAAGAAAGGATATTACCTATGACTCCAATGTCTCAACTCTACATCTTACCATCACACGCTCGTCCTCGAAGCTCTCTCCCCGGAAATGGTGCCAAATTTGGTGTTACTCTAGCACAATGGCAACTACCAACATGATGAGATCCACCTCATAATTGTCAATCCGTGGAGACGTGAGGACTAGTACGAAGACTATGAGCAAGTGATGGCACAAGTTTGTGAGTGAGAAGCACACAAACATCACACACATACACACACATACACACACACACGCACACAAGGCAAGGAGAGGAACAATGGAGTCAAAAAGTCTCTTACATAAGCTCAATTCACAAACAACCTACCCCCAAAAATGAGCTCTCTAGCTCTTTTTATAGTTTTCTGGCTAGCTTTGGCCTTGTCCAGACCTAGTGTCTGGCTTAGTTAAAAATTAGGTTCTAGAGCCTATTTGAGGGCTCAAACGGAGTCTAAAAATTATGAAATTGGTATCTAGATAATTCTACTACTCCTCAAGCTCGAGGACCCCTCGACTTGAACAAAATGGAGTCTATTCTACCAAAAACGAGATTCACAATGTGTGTGTAGTGATGAAAATCACTTGAGCTGGAAATGCTTTATAGAAAAAATGATTGGGCCTTGTTGCCGTATTGCGCATGACTGCTCTCTTGTGCCTGTATGCTCTTCTTATGACTTGTATGCCAACACAAGATCTGCCACATGAGAACGGACTTTTTGATCTCAATTAGGGGGTGCCAAATAGACATGAATTTTAGTTCCCATCGAAGTTTGGTCCAAGAAAGGCACCATCTCTTGTTAAGAGTGTGATGAACATCTAAGTTCTCTTTGAAGTTGGGGATTCTGGATATTTTCTGTCCATTGCTCCATTTTAGGCCCTCCAGGCAATGAAGATCCTGACCGCAGAGAAGGCGGGTAGCTGAGCGGTCCCATGCTAAACATATTCCTTGAAGAAGAGTCCATTCCTCTAGGGTAACTCTAAGTCCCGGGTCCAAGTCTTCGAACCTAATCCACTAGCTGGTATCTTTTTTCCAGAGTTGTTTCCACTGTTTGAACCCCTTGTTCCATAGCCGCTTTGCAGTTTGGAGGTTCCAAGACTCCACCCCCTAATGTTGTCGATCGGGAACCAGATAGAGTCATTTTGTCTTATCCCACTCGCCCACTTCCACTCATAACTTATTCTGATGAATTGTTTGGCCTTGTTCCAACTCTTCCATAAAGAACACACGAGGCTAGAGCCTTTAGGGGACACCGGGTGGGGGGAGAACAAAAGCGTGAGAATCCCTATGTCCTTCCAACCAGGATGGCCAACCAGGGTAAGGTCTTCCATGTTTCTGAAGATCAATTTAGCCCAAGAGGACTCACTATTGCTCCAAGCCTTCATAAGCCACTTTGCCACCAGCTTGTCAGCCAATCAAATGATATCCGAAATTCCCAAGCCCCCTGAGTCTTTCCAGCTAATGCAAGTTTCCCATTTGATTTTGGGAATCCCCCTCCTATTGGGTCCCCAGTCCAAAGGAAGTTTCTGGAGATTCTTTCCATTTTGACCAAGTCTTTCTCCTTGGGTCTCCAACACAAGATAAAGTAAATAGTTGTAGACATCATAAATGTGTTAACAACCATAGCACACCCTCCCAAGTTGACTTGCATACCTTTTCAATGATTTAGTTTGCTATCCAGCATGGATAGCCCCCAATTCCATCGTTGGTCCATTGAGATGCCGAATCCCATCGGAATGCCAAGGAGACGGAAGAATTGACCTCTATGGATAACTTGACACCCTTGATCTAACAACAATTGGGGTGCAGGTTCGCTGATTACTCTAAAAGTAGTTTTAGCATGGTTGATTTTCGAACCTGACGCCACACAAAAGGTGTCCAAGTACCACCAAAACACCTCAACGTTGTTTATATCGTTATGCACAAAGGCATTCATATCATCGGGAAAAATTCTCGCAATCATTTGGCCGTGATTTTGAGGTAGGGAAAGGACCCTTGAAATTTCTAGCGTCCATGTGATGCTTTAATAGGCGACTGAGTCCATTCGAGGCGATAATGAAAAGTAATGGAGCCAGAGGGCAGCCTTGCCTAATTGATCTTTTTAAACGAATGGGCTCAGAGATCTTACCATTGATATTTACTCTAGTTGAAGCGTTTCCAAGAAGAGTGGAAACCATCTTCGTGAACTTTTGGCTACATCCAAGGTCTTTCAATGATTGAAGAATAAAGTCCAATTCCAATTTGTCATATGCTTTGTTGAAGTCGATCTTAATGAATACCAGATCTTGTGCAGTGTCCTTAGCAAACGCAAGACCTTCCCAAATATCCAGAATTGCTTAAAGTATAGATCTACCTTTGATAAAACCTTTTTGGTCCTCACAAAGCCATGACTTCAAATGACAAGAGATTCTATTGGCGATAACTTTTGCAATTATCTTGTATCCTGTTTGGAGCATGGTAATCGGTCGCTAGTTTTCAATTTTGTTCTTATCTCCCCTTTTGTGGATTAACTTGATGATGCCATTATTAAGACACTCAGGGAGGGCACCGAAGGAGAGAGCCTCTTGCCACATTAGAGGCAGTGGGGTGGCCATTGCATGTTTGAAGGACTTGAAAAACTCCTTGGTGAGACCATTTGTTATAACTTATGGAATATGTTGAACAATGCATTGTTGGAGTCTTAAATTATTAATGTATTAATGTGCTTTTTATGTTTTTGATATAGCAGTTGAAGGTTCGTGAGGAGTGTGCAAGGCATGAAAGGGCAGATATCAATAATCCGAATAATTATTATTTAGCTTGTAAATAAATCCTCGTAGAAGGTTCTATTGTTAGAAACAGTTGGAAAAGTAATGGCTAGAATAAGGGTCATTGTAGACCGGAGTTTTTGTTATTGAAAGCAATGGCTTTGTGTAAAAGTTACCAACTTTTAGTTTCATGCTTGCTTTTCGAATCGGCCCTCATGTAACCTCTATTTTCAGGATGTAATAGAAATAAACCTATAAATATGTGTACTTTGATAGAATCGTCCATCAGAGTGCATGGTGGGAGATTGCACCCAATACTGCATTCGGTCTCATCTCTTGTTGTCTCTATTTTTCTGTGTGTTTTTCTGCGTTCATAATATCTATATGCACATGAGCATGATCCTGACAACAGTGGTATCAGAGCTCTGCATGCGTCAATACGGAGGTTCCGGTTCTTGTTCCAGTTCCAGTTCCAATTCCAATTTCTATTTCTGTTCTAGTTTTAAACCCAGAACCTACGTTTATACCTACGTTTACTCCTTCGGCTTACTTCAAGGCATCCACTAAGGCAAAGAACTTAGGCAATAACTTAGGCAATACATTGGCAACATTGGCACCCAAGGCTCCCTTGGTGACCGTTGGCTATGCACGAGGCAATTTTAATTTTGAGTGGCAATAGAGTGGTTTAGATTCTCTAAGGTAGGAGGATTTGAACCCACAACCGCCTACTTTCAAGGGAAGTATTTTTACCACTACATTCTTTGTTGGTGTTGACACTCCAGTTCTCTCCTCTTATATTTAACATAACTTGCAGTTTTTCTTACTTTTCAAGGCGGCACGGTGCGATGCAACGCGGCGCGTCTCAGGGTACATCCTGTCAAGGTACATCAGGGTACATCCATACAGGATACATTCTCCTAGAGTACATTCCCTGAGGGTACATCCCGAGAGGAAAGCACTAGATTGAGGGTCCAAGATAATTTGCATGGGTGAAGAAATAGGTTCAAGAAATTGTGGTTGAGAGCAAGGAAAGTCCGTAGCAAGAGGGTTTTTTTCTTTTCATACTCATGGACCCTAGACTATGTCAAGCATCACATGGTTAATCTTAATAATTTAATGACTCCATGAACATTTCTATGCATGTGTTTTTACATGGAACATGCTTATTTTTTTTTCGTTCAGTGATGGAACATGTGATTGGCTATCCATGTTAATATTTTATCAATTGAGGTTAGTTGCTTTTTCAACTGAGGGGCATGTTATAACTTATGGAGTATGTTGAGCAATGCATTGTTGGAGTGTTAAATTATTAATGTATTAATGTGTTTTTGATGTTTTTGATATAGCAGCTGAAGGTTCATTAGGAGCGTGCAAGGCGTGAAAGGACAGATATCAATAATCTGAATAATTATTATTTAGCTTGTAAATAAATCCTCGTAGAAGGTTCTATTGTTAGAAACGGTTGGAAAAGTAATGGTTAGAATAAGGGTCGTTGTAGACCGGAGTTTTTGTTATTGAAAGCAATGGCTTTCTCTAAAAGTTACCAACTTTTAGTTTCACGCTTGCTTTTCGAAGCGGTCCTCATGTAACTTCTATTTTCAAGAGGTAATAGAAATAAACCTATAAATACGTGTACTCTGATAGACTCGTCCGTTAAAGTGCATGGGGGGAGATTGCACCCAATACTGCGTTCGGTCTCGTCTCTTGTTGTATCTATTTTTTTGTGTGTTTTTCTACGTTTGTAATCTCTGTATGCACGTGAGCAAGATCCTGATAAAACCATCAAGACCCGGAGTTTTCCTGTTGCATGAGGAAATGATATAGGGTTTTGAATCACATACACACGCCACCCATGCACATGTAGCGAGAATTTGATATTCCTTTTAATATGATACTCTTCAAGGATTAGTTTGAATTAAGTTCAAAGTACAATGAAAGAAATGTATAACACCCATGGAACAGAGAGGTTGCTTCATGAGGACACCACACCGAAGAAGTGACATAAAGGTATGCCAGAAAAGGTTACGCTTATAGAAAAGTTTAACATGCAATTTTTTTGGGCCTCGCACAAGCAACAAATAAAGTATGTACTTACTCTCTGGTGCAACCCTACATAAAGTTCGTAATAACTCACCTCACTATCCGTTGTATGCGTCATAATAATTCTTTAGACTTACGTTCGTACGTATAACTCTTTGGACTTACGGAAATGAAACAACCCGGAAAGATATTTTGTGGTTGTAACCACGACCTAAAGTTGACAGGTAAGAAAGAAATGTCATATGATAGGTAACATGTTGTCTCTACCTTTCATATTACGAATTTGATCTACATTTCGAAGTTACATAAAATGAATAGGCATATTCATGTATTGAAAATGACAAGAAGTTTACCGATTTCATTTTGTCATTAGATAGGGATTTTATAAAATCACTCATTCTTATTACAAGCAAAATGGTCCCTTAACAGGTAAAATGAGCTTCAAAATCTAGGCCATGGTTGTAAGCAGGTAATCCTAAGGGTACTTATTATGTTTTGTTTTCTCATTGATGTTACACATACAAAATGCATATGCCTTTTGATCTTCTTTATAGCCACTTTTACTTCTCCTATCACAATCAAAATAAGATTTCACCTACAAATCTTCATCATATGAATAGAATAAACCTTCATTTCCAGTGCTCTCGAGGTATCTAAGAATCCTTTGGGCTTCCACTAAGTGTTGTGATTTGGGAGTTTTGCATAAACTATGAGAGAAGTCCTACTACACTCTTGATGTCCATCCTAGTGAGAGTTGCATATTTCATAGATTCTACTATGGATCTATACAAAGCAACATCTTCAATTTATTCACACTCATGATCACTAAAGTTTACATTTACTTCTAATGGATTTGCAATTGAATTGAACTTTTCTAGTACATCAAGAATGTACTTCCTCTGCATGAGGTATATACCTTCGTTCTTGTAATTAACTACTATGCCGAAAACGTACTTCAATGCTCCAAGATTTCAAATCTTGAATTCTTCCTTAAGCATCTTTTTCATCTCTCTAATTCTTTCTTCATTCTTTCCTATAGCAATAAGATCATCAAAATGAATGCATTTGTAGACGTCTTCATGCAATGACAAGTCAACATCACCTTGTTTGTAGCCACATTTGGCTAACTATTTCATTAGCCTTTGGTTCCATGCTCTTAGGGATTGATTGAGACCAAAGAGAGACTTCCTTAACCTACTCACATGATGAGGATACATTTGATCTTCAAAGCCTTTGGGCTGCTCCAGGAAAATAGACTCCTCTAGGTCACCATTCAAAGAAAAGACTTTTTCACATTTAGTTGGTGGATCTTCCAACTCATCGAGGTTATAACTGCATTGCAAGTTCTTACTGTACTCATCCTTTCTACAAGGCTGAAAGTTTCCTCAAATTCAATGCTATATCTTTGGGCAAAGTCCTTGGAAACTATCCTTGCTTTAAACCTAGATATGTTGCTATCTGAAATACTCTTTACATTCTATACCCATTTGTTGCCTATCATCAAAATGAGCTTCAAAATGTAGGCCATGGTTGTAAGTAGGTAATCCTAAGGGTACTTATTATGTTTTTTTTCTCATTGATGTTACACATACAAAATGCATATGCCTTTTGATCATCTTCATACCACTCTAGTTATCACCTGACATATTTATGTCATCTAGATATACACATAAATAGATAACTTCATTGTGAACCTCCTTGGTGAACAAGGGCCACTTTTACTTCTCCTATCAGCCTTTGAGCCTGCCCAATCACAATAAAAATAAGATTTCACCTGCAAATCTTCATCATATGAATACAATAAACCTTCATTTACAGTGCTCGCGAGGAATATAAGAATCCTTTGGGCTTCCACTAAGTGTTTTTAATTGGGATTTTTGCATAAACTATGAGAGAAGTCCTACTACATGCTTGATGTCCATCCTAGTGAGAGTTGCATATGTCATAGATCCTACTATGGATCTATACAAAGCAACATCTTCAATTTCTTCTCGCTCATAATCACTAATGTTTAAATTTACTTCTAATGGATTTGCAATTGGATTGAAATTACTCATTACATACTTTTCTAGTACATCAAGAATGTACTTCCTTTGCATGAGGTATATGCCTTCCTAAAATCTAGGGATGATGTCTAAAATCTATGTACTTCCTTTGCATGAGAAATGATGCCTAAAAAGTTCTAGGAGGCTTACTAAGTTTAAAATTGGAAAAGGATGGCCCTAAGGCTGCATGTGATAGTTGGTTTGAACTTGGAGCTTGAAGCGTCAACGGTACCATGAAGGGGATGGGTTTAAGTGTCCAGCCATAATGTTGATTGGGATAGTGCCCAGCTATCGAGCTAATGCATTCAAACTCTTTTGAAAAACATTAGATTATTTCTAGCAAATGAATATTAAATTAGAGAACATATGGAAGAAAAAAGATCTCTCAATAAGACAAGAGAGGGCTTGATTCATTACTTCACCATGGACCCAATCAACAATCAATATTTCTGTTTTTTTGTTTTTGTTGAGAGTACAATGAATGGAAAGACACACACCGACCTCGTAAGGTAGAGGCACCCATCTTAGGGAGCTCATGGACACCCATCGTTGAGAACACATGGATATGTCGAGCCAGGATTTGAACTCAGGACTTCTTCCTTGAGATTCAAAGCATCAACCATGAAGCTATGCGGGCTTGGACACAATCAATATTTCTTGAAGATCACCGAAAAAAATAAGTCTTTTCTGAGAGCTATTTTGAAGTCAAATATGATCGTATGATAAAAAAAACATCCTAAAAGAAGGTTGAGAACAGAGAGGTAGCTTCATGAGGACACCACACAGAAGAAGTGACATAAAGGTATGCCGGAAAAGCTTACGCTTATAGAAAAGTTTAACATGGAATTTTTTGGGCATCGCACAAGGAACAAATAAAGTATGTACTTACGGTGCAACCATACATGAAGTTGGTAATAACTCACCTCACTATCCGTCCTATGCGTCATAATAATTCTTTGGACGTGTCAGGTCGAAGACCGACCGGGCGGGCCTAAAGACTTACGTTCGTACGCATAGCTCTTTAAGAGTTACGGAGATGAAGCAACAAGAAAGATTTTTCTTTTTTTTGCAAGAGAACAGAAAGGATAAAATTGATGCAGGAAAATAAAATACAATGATCTAGGGGATCTTCATTAGGAGAAAACCCCAAGAGATTACAACAGTTGAGCATCAACATACCACTCAATCAGCTGAGTCATGAAAGACCTGTTCAAGGGGTTAATCTGCAGAAGCTTGGCTCTCCACTTATTACAAGGGTAATTCCTAGTAATCTTGATAGATTCATCCTGCTCACAAATACGAGCGTCTTTGGACATAATTTTAATTTGATTAACACTTCTTCTAAGGCCGACCAAGAAGGGAAAGTAAAAATCTTTATTATCCTTGGAAAAGAGCTTATGATTCCTGTGTTTCCAGACAAACCACATTATGTGAGATCTAATCCCCTGCCAGAGAAGGATGTCCATGCCATTAGCTTCTCCAAGCACGAAATCTCTACTTCCAGGAGTTTTGATACCCATTGTCTTACAACACTTGATCAGAAAATTCCAGTATCTTTGAGCCGTCTTGCAGTGGAAAAACAGATGATCCATATCCTCAAGTTGACCACAATGGCAGCATTTGCCTGCATCAATTTTATACTGTCTTGCCTTGCTACCAGTCCAAATGCCTTTATGCAGAATAAGCCACAGAAGGCAGGATTGCTTGTTGCTGTGAGGGAAAGACCAGGTACAAATAAATCTGTACTTCCACTGTTGAGGTCTCCAGTCAACGTTCCACTTCTTGTTTAGCTTAGCTCTTTAATGTTGTTTCTACCTTTCTACTCAGCTCGCTATCCATCGTATGCGTTATAATACTTCTTTGGACGTGTCATGTCGAAGACGTACGTTCGTATGTATAGCTCTTTAAGGAGGACCATCATTGTATTTTTGGAAGTTGGGACCTTGAGAGTCGAATCGTGCCTTGTCCGATAGATTAACGGAAATGAAGGAACCAGATAAGATATTTTATAGTTGTGACCACGACCTAAAGTTCTTTTTTTTATTAAAATGGAGGTTCGGTTGAGGCTTACTCCCTCGGATAACTTTGAAATTGCAACTGTACAAGGAAGGGCATAGTACCCATGGGACCCCCCTTATCCCATAAGAACATGGATTTACAAGACTAGGTTTAACGGTGGTCACAACTACCGCGGGGATGGACAAACGGTGGCACATCAGCCGCATACAACAACTTTCCAAGATACACATGTCCCTTACATGTTGCAGTTAGGGGTTGAAACCTCGCCCCCACTTCAAGAGGCAAGGAGCCCAACCACTAAAGTTGAGAGGTAAAAGAAAATGTGATATGACAAGTAAAATGTTGTTTCTACCTTTCATATTGCAAATTTGATCTACATTTCGAAGCTACATACATTTAATAGGCATATTGCAAAATGACAAGACGATCACCAATTTCACTCTCTTATTTGATAGGGATTTTATAAAATCACTCATTTTTTTTACAAGCAACATGGCCCTTAACACGTGAAATGAGCTTTAAAATTTAGGCCGTGGTTGTAAGCAGGTAATCCTAAGGGTTCTTATTATGTTGTTTTTCATTGATGTTACACATACAAAATGTAGAATGATGGTTAGGTTCGTGATCATCATCCCCGATCCACTATTTATCATTCCCAATGCATTGTGTTATGAAATGTTTATACAAGACAAAAATGTCAACTTGTAGAGCCTCATCTTTACTGTTGGAATGGATATGAGGGTTCGGTGTTCTTGTAGGGCCTCATCTTTACTGTTGACCACATGCAAGCGGATACTCGTGCTTTCTCTGTCGCGTTTTGAGTGGTTGTTCTTTGCGCTCTCCCCTAGAGGGGGAGGGGTTTCTACTTCAATGGCTTCAGGAGCCTGTCTGCATGAAGCTGATGGTGGTGAGTTCCTATCCCAAGTGCTCAACATGCGGATTCTGCCCTCTGAGGAGGCATTAAGTGCTAATGGGGAGTTTCCACCTGGCTTTCTCCCCATCATAAGCTCAAACAAGAAACTCCACAATGTTGTGGAAGGTGTGAAAATAAGGGGCATTGGTTTGGGTGAAGATTGACCATTCAACTTGGGCCTCTTCCCTCAGGTAGGGTCTCATTCGCATACTGTTATTCCGTAGCTTGAGCAAGGTAAATCTTTTGTGGATGCTCTTCGCTCTGGAAGTACGCAATTGCTTTTGCCATGCTTCCCTTTAGAGAACTCTGATGTAGTCAAAGGTAAGCCACCTATCGACTACACTCCTCATTGTTTCTTGAAGGAAATGTGCACTAGTACTGGTCGGCATGACGATTCTATGCTTGTCATCGACAAGGGGATTTTTCTCAATGGAAAAGTCAACTGTCAGAAGCGGGTATTTATCACCCTATGTCACAGTCCTCGACCGCCTATGGATGTGTTGAAACATTGGATCAAATCTAAATGGGAATCCAGAGGGCTAACAACTAGGCAAATTCAGTATCTGGCCAATGGATATTTTCTATTCTTCTTTGATAGTTTGATTAGTGCGCTCAGGGTCATAATAGAGGATCAATGGATTATCCGTAACACGCATGTCTCATTCTTCAAATGGTTTCAAAGATTTAATCTATGTGGTCCTAAACCCGCTCATGTGCCTGTTTGGATTGAACCACCTAATTTTCTGGTTGACATTTATCCTTGGATTGAAGCTCTATGTGCTCTAGTAGGGAAAGTCCTTGGTCAGTGGCCTAGAGGCACCATTAATCCCAAGTGGGATCCACTGATTCTTGTAGAAATTGATATTAATGAACTGCTTAAAGACTCATTTAAAGTCAATGATTTGGAAGGTCGTCTATTGCATGAACAAAAAATTGTTTTCAAAAAATTGCCTAACAACTGTTTTAAATGCAACAGATTAGGGCACTGGGTTCGTGACTGCCCTCTCGTGGAAATGGGTAAAGTTAATGAGGAAGCTAAAAATTCTGATGATCAACTAGTATACAGAGGGCTAGCAGCATCTACGGTCAAAAAACCTCCTTTTAAGCATAACAAAAAAAGGGATATATTGTGGGTTAACACTTTTGATGTGTTGCTAGAAGATGTTTCTAACCCACTCTCTGTGACAAAAAATAAGGGTGAAGCTTCTGAGCCAATTCCAGATGGAGCAATCTTTTCCGGTGATGACAATGGCCATGTTGGCATTAATGTTGTAGATTCGCCAAACAAGATCGACGTAGTCTCAGAAAAGGGTTGGATGATTGTTAAAAAAAAAAAGCCCTATTTTGTGTGCTGATTATTAGAACAATTCTTGTTTCTGTTCTAGATTGGAGACTAACAGCTTGTAGGCCCCCGATGATGGCAGATTCATTGAGGAGCTTGGTAAAATTGATGAGGCTGAAATTAACACTCTCCAGTGTCATGGTAATGATGTTGATGTTCTAAATCTCTGCCAAAAAGAGAACATAGCTCCGTCAAGTCAGAAATTATCTAGATATAAGAGGACAGATAGTCTTTTGAAAGCAAAAAGGAAATGCATCCTAAAAAGTTCGGTTTCATTGAACGGAATCGCCACGAATCTTAAGAAATGACTATGTGTGCCCACTCTCCCCCAATTTCCTTTTATATTTTGACCATGAATAATCTTAATATCGTTTCGTATAACATATAAGGGATCTCTCATCTAGCTAGAGCTAAGTGCTTTAACGAGTGGATGTATGATTTGTATCTATTGCTTGACCTTATTTGCCTTCAAGAGCTTAAGCTTTTGGGAGCTACGTTGAATTTTAATCTTAAGAGAATGTTTGTTAATCATGACTGGTTGATTTCGGCCCACGCTCAAGGTAAGGGAGGGGTGGCTATAGGTATTAACAATAGGTATAATCAGTTTGTCAAGGAAAAAATCCAGAGCCCCACTCATCAATGGGTTGGTTTTTCTGTATGCCATCCTTTTGACTATTCGGTTATCAACCTCTATGCCTCTAACTATTCCCATCAGAGGTCCCTCTCCTGGTCAGAGTTGTCCTTCTGACTGGCCCCATTATCATTGTTGGGGACTTCAACATGGTCACTACCATTAGTAACAGATTTGATAAAAAAGGTACTATTATAGTTGGCCAGGAGTGGCAAGAATGGATCACACTTATTACTAAGCAAGAGTTAATTGATATTTCTTCCCAAATAGGCTTCACGTGGAATAATAGGTAGAAAGGCTCCCATTTTTGTGTAGCTATACTTGATCGCACTTACATCAATCTTGCTTTATGCCATCAATTTTTGGACATGAAAGTTGATCTTGACCAATCCTTGAGCATATCGGATCACCTTCCTTTGAGGGTGTCCCTTAAGCTTAAGTGTCCTAGGACTCCATCGGGTTTGCGTCACTTAGATCCCGCTCTTCTTAAAGTTCCTTGTGTGTTAGAAAAGTCCAAGGGCATCATTACCCATTGCTTTAGGCAGTACTCTAACCCTTGTGTTGCTTGGGCACACTCGGTTAGAAAAATCCAAACTCTTTTCACCCACTTTTAAGGCATTTCTATATCTGGTTGTGATAAACAACTATGTCTCCAAGCCTTTCCTAATGACATTAATATTCTCATTAGAACTGAAGAGTGATTTGCCAATTGTATTTTAGATTGTCTTAATACCTTTTGTTTGGTTAGTGGTTCAGTTATTAATCACAAAAAAACTGCTTTTAAATCATGTTCTAATCTTGTTCCCGTGTGCATTGAAAACATTGCTTGTGAATTCATCAAAGATGGAGCAGTTTTGAGGCTCCTTGGTATTCCTATTAAAGTTGGGAATGGGTTATGGATAAATTTCAGAAAACGTTGTTTATGTGGTGTGGTTGTTAATCTTCTCTATCTCATGGAGTTTTTTTCTTAAACCATTTTATTCTCCCTACGCTAATCTACTGCCTATCGTGTTGGGTTCCTAACAAGAAGCACTTCCACCAAGTTATTTGTTTGCCCGGAAGATTCCTGTGGGGAGGGTGTTTAGATTACAATAAGATCCCTAAATTCTCTTGGAAAATGTTTCACCTACCTAAGAAGGAAGGGGTTCTGGGCTTATTTTGTCCTATTAAGATGTCTACTAATGTGGCTGCAAAATGGATTGTTTGGTCTCTGACTTGTGATGATTTTTGGGCCATCCTTATTAAAACAAATGTGAATAATTTTGCTCTGTTTGATTACAAAGTTTGGAAGAATCACACTATGTGGGACATTTTGGTTTCTCCCCACAAGTAGTCCCCTATGGGTTCCATTCTTTGCTGTAGAATGTGGCGAGCTTGGATGGCGGTTAAAATGTTGTGTTGCCCAAACCAAAAATTCTTTGATCACTTTGATTTCTTTCTACAGGAAAATATTTGGACAGGTTAGCTATCTCTATGGAATAATGGCTATCTAGGGATCAGAGTGCACAAATGTTTAAAATTGGGTTTCACTACCTAGAAGGATCTCACCCTAAATGGTGAAATCATGTCTGAAGATCATATCTCAAATACTCATTGCTCTTCTAGCTGTTTGAAGGTCCTCTTGAAGCATAGGATGATGCTCATTAGGAGGGTGGAGCTCAGTGTTCAGAGGAAACATGTCAAGTTAGAAGACATTGCTCAAGACATGCTAAAGAGTTTCAAATCCAGGAGAGAGAGAATCACTTGGATCCTGCCCAAGCTTAACAAACTCTAGAAAGTTAGTTGGAATTCTCAAGAATGGTCTCATAGATTTCAGTATATTTGGCACCTGCCTCTGAACATCAAACACTCCTTTCTCCTCTACCTTATTCTGCACAATGCGCTGTGGTGTGGTGCTAAGGACAAGAAGTTGAACATTAATATGGTGTATTTATTTTTTGTGGCAATGTGGAAGATCTCCCTCACCTTTTTATCAACTGTTTACATGCTCAATGTTTTTAGAGTCGTATCTTATCCTTTTGTCAGAAACATAACTTCTAGCATGGCTACAAAGAACTTGTGCTCGGGTCTGTAACAACTTTGATTTTGTGTTGTGGAACATGTGGAGAGCCAATAGTCTGTAGAGTATCTAGAAGAGCAGAAATATGGCTGTGTTCAACAACAAGAACTCTAGTGGTGCTTCTGTTTTCTCTTTACTGTTTGGGCTGAAGGCTATGAGCATCAAAGCTCTTGCTGCCACTATTGATGCTCTCGAGGAGGGTTTCTCTCTATCCGGGCATCTGTACATTACCAGACCTAGCCAATGGAGAGACTCCCTTTTGAAATTATACTCAACCACTAGAATTGAGATGGTGGAATTGTGTCTATAGTTGATTTTTGTCCTCTTTATTGCTGACTTTCTGGCTTCCTTGTACTATTGCCACTAGTTGTAGTCCGAGTTACTGTACTAGCTAGAGTACCTATCTACATTGTGAGTCGGTGAATATGGCCAAATGTGTTTTGGCCTTGTTTTCTAAATGGTGGGGGTAGTCGTGCCCTCTATACATTGACACATGCCATTTTTAATAAATTTATTGTTCTCTCAAAAAAAAAGTCAAAAATTTCAATCAATAGACCACGCATGAATTCCCTTTTACTATCCTCACATGTGCACGTAACCCTTTTCTTTTTGAAGAGAAACTGCAACCGAAGCATAGCTTCCCTTGCTTAAATTAATGAAATAACATTTTTACAATGAAGATGCATAGTGCTCTCGGGATCCCCCATATCCAATAGACCAAGGGTAGGATGGATCGAAGGCAGAACAATGGTGACCACCGCTAGCCACTTGAATATGGCAGGAAACCTATGATTCATAGAGAATTACAAAGAAGGTCAATGAACTTTTTATCGCCCTCATGAGCGGTCTAGTTAGTTCTAATCTCACTTAAAAAAAAAAACAGAGATTCTATGGTCTCTCATGGGAAGGGATTTCTTTCAAGTACACATTCTTCTATCAAATAGGCTAATGGATTTTTCAATCAAACATCCTTTTGGATAGTCACCAAAGTTGCCCGCACATATTTCTTTCTATATCTTTCAGAGCACTTTTGTCTGATGGCATTCCACAAGGCACAAGATCAACAAGTCGCTTCCACAAGCAAAACTTGTTTCCAAATCATTTCACACTGTTAACTCAAAATCCTTGCAAGATCTTTCAAGGCAGAGTGACTCCTAGGGCCTCATAGATTTTATTATCTTTAATATTATTCTAATTTTTTTGGTGGATAATTCCCCACATACGAAATATTTTTGTGTTCTCAATCACAGGATGCCACAGGACCACAAACTTATATAGGGCTAATTCACTTACCGTTTCTCCTAATCGACTCTATGTCCTCAATTATAATCTTGCACACTCTCTCTTAAATCTAGACATGCTTCCATATACAAAACCATTTTCCCCATTGTTTCTTTGCCCTTCCATCCCGGTATTCCAATTTAGACTAATCTAGTTTATTCTCTCTTAATTCTAGAGATGCTTCCAAATATGAAACAGAATCATATCATTTTGTCCAATCTCGGCCACCCACTTCAAGTCTTCATTGACCGCCAAGTATGGTTTTGTCTTGTTCCAAATCTTCCACAAGGACCACACTAAGTTAGAACCTTAGGGAGCCATTTCCGCTCATTGTATCTAATTTTTTTGGAGCACAATTGAGAGGTGGGAATTTCGGATCTTGCAGATCAAGTGTTCTGAATATCCTTTTGAGCGTCATCCAGGAGATATCGAGTCTACTTGACATCCAGCTTTCAACACTTGACTAGAGAGGGATGGATGCTAAAGGCCTTGATAAAGGTTTAGGAGATCAATTATTGAACCGCGGGAGGGAGAGTGTGTAAGGAACAACATGAAACTAGGGAGATTTCCTATGTCTTAATTGTGCTTTGAAGGTAGAAAGGTTTGGATAATCATCAATAAGGATTAAGTCCATGCATTGAGAGAAGGAAGGGGTACCTAGGTTATCAATGATATTCTATGTTATATCACAACCTTGTGGACATCGAGGACATGAAAAAAAATTTAATGTTGAAGCTCCAATTCGGAAACAATATCCACAAGGCACGACTCTGCAGAAGATACACTTTTGAAAGGATTATTGATGTCTAGGGTCCACAACCCTACAATGTTGAAGTTTAATCTTATTGGGAAGTTAATCTTTTTGGGAAGATGTGGAAAGTCGCTTGTTTCCATAGCAACCGAGTGACCTTTTCCATTACTCTCATACAACATGAGATTGCTTTCGACTAGTGGAGTGCCTTCACGTGTGAGGCTTCCCAAGCTAAATGTTGGCATATCGTAATGAACCAATCTAGTTTGAGACTTATAAAGGTACGGAGAAGAAATCAGAAATAAAGAACTTTGTATCTACTTTAAGGTATGGTGGACAAGCAAAGCCAACGTTACTCTACATTGAGTAAAGTCTTTCAAGCCTCTAAGTCATTTCTCTACGGATATTGTCTTGTTATCTAATCTATTAATTGGAATAAGGAACTAGGACTTCCTTAAACAGGCATACAAAGTTTCATAGTTATTGACGTTCTAGATCTTGAGCTATGATCAAAACAAGGTGACTATGTCTGTGTATCTTCATCTTCATGAGAGGTTGGGATCACCCGCTTGACTTCTTATGCACATTGCTCTTGATATATTCCTCACAAATTCATCAAATAACTTGTTTTAGACTACAATGCTTCATCAAAATCTAAACCTAAAGGACCACACTTTCGATCCCTTTTCGTTTTGACCATTTTGTTTCTTGCACTTTCGAAGGTAGGAACGTATAGGGACACCATGCAAGGCTATGCACATGCACGTTTATTTCTCTCACGAATTTACTACACTAAGTAGTGTTAAAAACCTATCGCTAAGAAGAAAATATAGAAATATCACTTGCACTATCTCTCATATCTTTTTCTTTAAGAGCTCGAGAACTCTATGCACTTGAATACCCTTACTTTCGCATTGTTGAAATTAAAGTTCCAATCTTAGGAGCTTTTGGAGCTTTAGATGGATGCCACTAGGAAATGGGAAGCAAACATCAAGCATGAAGACTAGAGTTCAATTTTCACTTTTGCAATATCCCACATAACACTCAAAATCAGTCTATCACACATGTTCAATAAAGCCTATAATTTAGGAAAAGAGCTCCCTATCATCTAGGGAATCTTCTCAAGTTTTTATAAACACACATTGTACTTCGAATCAATGATCCCACATATGTGAAAGCTCTCTTAATCTTGAATAAACTAGTAGATCTATTGCTCAGTAAGCGCCTTGGTTCCTTGAGTGATTTGAGTAAACTTTGAGTAGCCATAACTAGCTTAGAGACTCCTATGTGTAGAAGTTAGATACCTCTAAGTGTTGAGCAATGCTACTTTATCATATTTTACTCATTTCTTGTATGTCTCCTAGATTTTACTAATCTCCTTTCCAAACTGTGAATAGTCTAAGAGATATTGCTCCAAACGTGAATACTAGCATGTGTTCCACACATTGGTTCTCACAACAGGAGTGAAGATTTTGAGTTAGGTAACTTGAATTCGAAATATCTTAGTGTATTTTTTGTCGAAAAATGTTCCTAGGTTTAGTTTCTCAAGAAGTGAAAGAAGCATTCATTTGAGTTAAGAGAGGTTCTCTGAGTTTTCCATGAGGCTATCTGTGCTTCAAAGCTACGTAGAGAAGCTTTATATTCATCCATTACTAGTATTTGAGATTTGTGACATACAAATCCATTCAAGTAGGACAAGAACAAGCCATTGAAGGACCGAGAAGGAAGGAGAGATATTAAATAAAGTTAAGGAGCACACAAACAAGCCAATGTGAGTTTATTAGTAGAGAGGGAGAGCATCTACTTCATCTATTTGGTACTTGTGAGGTATAGAGGTAGAATCTATTTTTCTTTTTCACCTTTCTTACATGAAATATATCTAGGAGAGTACATCATATGAGAGTACAACACTCAAACCGAGAAATTCGACAAAAGCAAATATCATTCATGGAGGTCTAGAATATCTTGGTACCTCATGTGGAAAGAATTATTGGGTCTATTAGTGGAATAGATGCTAGACTTAAATTTCATGAGAATACGACTCCTCATCACTTATGGAACTAGAGAGAGTAGAGTGAGAGAGATAAGAGATTCATATTCATATTATCTAAACACATTAAGAATGCAATAATAAGGCAAATGAAATTTTTAGATACCTCCATGAAGGTATGCAAAACCCTAAGGAGACTTTACCCACAACCAGAAAGATTGAATTGAGAGATACTCTTAGAGATCTATGTATATCAGAGATACTCTTCCTCACTTTGAGCTATTGGTTGCCTTGATTTCCACTAAGGAGATGAATATTGGAGGCTCCAAGGCAAAGGAAAATGATGCCAAAAATTATATGGAGGCAAAGGGAGAGGAAGAGGAAGAAACCAAGGTAGAGGAAGAGGAAGGCAAGGGAGAGGATCAAATGGTGATACTAATCAACACCAAGTTTTCTTCATCAAGAGGGAGAGGAAAATCTAGAGCAAGAGGAGGAAGGTACAACTAGAATAGAGACAACCTCAACATAGGAGGTTCATTTGTGGCAAGTTTGGCTTCTATGCAAGCGATTTCTATAAAAAGGGAAAACACAATTTCGAGCTACAAAGGAAAAGATAATTATGCATCTATCTCAAATGAGAATGAAAGTATGTTAGCTATGATGTATATGAGTGACTACAGAAAACATGGGTCAAGCACATGTGACAATGATAGTGGATGCAACAATCCCATGAGCTGCAAAAAGGATTTATTTACAAATATATAAGTGCCATTAACCAAATGGCATGGTGAAATAGTTGATTCTATTCTACTTGTTATCACACCATAGATGTTCTGTTCAATGCCTCTCACAAGGCGAAGTTCTTGAAGGCTTTTCTTGATGTTCCCAGATTCCCAAATAATCTTGCCTTTGTGGGTCAAATGGTTGAGAGAGGATTGCAGGTCAAGATCAACTAAAAGAGATGATTTGTGAAAATACCTCAAGAAGGGTACACATTTATAGGCAAAGGGAGGAAGGAGGAAAGGCTATTCACTTTGGATCGTAATTCTTATTTCAATCACATAACTATCTTCACAATTCGAAGCAAGAAGGTAGCACAATCGGACCTATGGCAAAAATGGTATGGACATATAAATAATCAAAGATTAAAGAATATGGAAAGGAAGAGCTTAGTGACAATTTGAGCAAAAAACTATAAATAAAACCTTTAAGAATTTGTGTGGAGCTTATTAATTTGGTTAGCATACTAGGTTACCCTTCAATAAGAGAAATTATCTGAGTTGTCATCCACTTGACCTAATCCATAGAGATCTTTGGGGGGCAACAAAGGACAATTCAATTGGAGGTTGTAGGTACTTTATAACTTTCATGGATGATTGCAAAAGGATAACTTTGCTCTATTGTATGATGCATAAATCAAATGTCCTTTATTTTCTCAATGGGTTCAAAACTAGTTCTGAGAAGGAATGTGATAGGTATAACAAGAGCCTAAGGTCAGATGGAGGGGGAGTATACTTCTCTTATGACTTCTCTATTTTTTTGGAGACAAATGGCATCAAGAGGCAAACCACATGCATGTACAAACCACAAAAAATGGTGTGGGAGAAAGGAAGTGTAAGTACATTATAGAATGTGCTTGGGATATGATGAAGGAGATGGGTCTGCCTAATTGGTAATGGGCTGATGCAAAGCCACTCTAATACAAATCATGAGCAAAGCTCCCATATAAGGTATTCATGCTACCAAACCTTATGAATGTTGTTATAATAGGAAGTCAAATATATCACACTTGAGAGTGTCTGGATGTACATGCTATGTGTTGATTCGAAGTGATCTAAGGAGTTAACTTGATGATGGATGCAAGAGATGTATTTCTATAGGGTATGCACGTGATAAAAAGGTCATAAATCCTATAGCTTCACAAAAAAAGAGCTAAAGATATCAATATATGTTAGGCTTGATGAGCTTTTACCTTAATATGCTTCAAATGTATCTATGCAAAGAAATGAAGATGAAGTATGGAAGACTTAAATTTAGGAACTAGAAAGTTAATCCTAAGGGGACCAAGGGATGGAGTTAATCACCCATCATGGAATGGATGAAGTTCTACATCAAGAAAACTTAGTGATGAAAGGAGAAATAGCAAGGCCAAAATCAGAGATATAGAAGAAGATGAAGATTTATGGATTGAGCTCAACACAAACGATCATGAGAAGAAGGGGAAGAGCTCAAATTTCAACAAATATTCAAATCAAAGGAAAGGTGAGATAAGAAGGTCTGATAGGGTAAGGTATCCAGCTCCAAGACTTACATA
Organism: Ceratopteris richardii; assembly: GCA_020310875.1. NCBI lineage: Eukaryota > Viridiplantae > Streptophyta > Polypodiopsida > Polypodiales > Pteridaceae > Ceratopteris > Ceratopteris richardii. The sequence goes on along the minus strand of CM035429.1, from coordinate 162,289,053 downwards.
TCATTCATTTGTGGCTAGACTCTATGCTTATATGAGCAAGATTGCTGAAGAACCCACATGCTTTGAAGAAGCAAACACATGTAATACAATCAAAATTGGAAACTAGCACAAAGCAAGAAGGATATGAAAGTAATTGGATACAAGTGCATTTCTAAGATGAAGAAGCATTTAGATGGTAGTATTGCTAGGTACAAATCTAGGCTAGTAGCCAAAGGTTTTCCGCATATATATGGAATATAGTATGAAGAGAGTGTTAGCCCTACATCTAAGATGTTTACTATTAGAGCAATCATCACTATTGCAACAAGCAATCATTAGAGAATGTATCAACTTGATGTAAACAGTGCATTTCTAAATGGAGCTCTACATGAGGAAGTATAGATGAAACAACTAATAGGGTTTTGAAGATAAAATCAGATATGAATATGTTTGTAGATTAAAACAAGAATTATATGTTTTGAAGAAAGCCCCAAGGGCAGGAATCAAAGGATTGTAGATTATTTGATTAGCTATGGATAGAATCAAAGAAAAAGAAGATCCATAATTGTTGTACAAGAGAGAAGGTGAAGCATCTTTCTAATTATGTGTGTACCTAAATGACTTGATTATTGCAAGTGCTCATGAATAATGCATGAAGGAAATGAAAGAGAAGCTTTCGAAGGAGTTTAAGATCTCAGAACTTTGAGATCTAAGTTATTTCTTAGGTATTGAAGTCATATACAAGGTCAACAATATTTGGCTTATGGAGATAAAGCACACCTTGGATGTATCAAAGACCTATGGACTCATAAGGTGAAAACTATTGAGCGACCCAATAGAGTTAAACATAGAATTGACTTCAATTGAATGTAATGAGGTTCAAGATCCACTATTGTGCAGGCCTATAGTGTGCTCATTGAGTTATGGCACTATGACAACGTCTAACCTAGCATACACAGCTGGTATTCTATTTCAATTCATGCACTTACCTAAGGTTCCACATATATTTGTAGCTTAAAGAGTACTCAAATATCTTAACGGTATATTAAATGAAGGTCTATTCTATCCTTTTGAAGATGAATTGTAGGTGAAAGAATATACAAATGCGGATGTGGCTGGATCCAAAGAAGATAGGAGAACTACAAGAGGATATGAAATGTTGCTTGGCAAGAAGGTCATTTCTTGGATGGAAATTAAGCAACCTAAAATTTTTCTATCCTCCATTTAACTTGAATATAGAGTTTTAGCACAAGTGAAATCTAAGCTTATGTGCATCAAGAGGCCTATAGTGGAGCTAAATTAGCAGGAAACTGAATTTCCTTTCACGTGTCATAACATGAGTAGTGTGTACCTATCTTTCAACCCTATGTTCCACGCTAGAAGCAAGCACATTGAGGTTCATAGGAACAAGCACATTGAGGTGCATTATCACTAAATCATTGAGAAGTGCTTTCTATGGAGGTCCAAGTACAAAAGATAATTACCACGGACTAGTGTGCAAACACATTCACCAAAGCATAGGACTCAATCAAGCTTTCTAAGTTCATGAAAGGTATTGGATTTTTTTATTTAGGTTGAATATTTGAAGGCTGGAGCTTGGGGGGAAGTGTCCAAATCCAACCTACAAATTTAGGAGGTTTTTGACATTTTCATGGATGCCACTTGGAGACCGTTAAGAAAGAAATCAAGCACAAATAATTGATTTCAAATTTGAATTTGAAAGCCTCTTCATAAGTTCAAAATCCAACTATCACTTTTAGGTGTGATAAAGCATATACTTTAGGAAAAGAGCTCCCTATCATGTATGGAATTTTTAAAGTTGTTATAAACACATTGTAATGTGAAACCTCCATCTCTCTCTCTCTCTATCTCTCTCTCTCTCTCTCTCTCTCTCTCTCTCTCTCTCTCTCTCTCTCTCTCTCTCTCTCTCTCTCTCTCTCTCTCTCCCCCCCTCCCCCCTCCCTCCCCATAGCCCCTCCACACCACAACCCCCTCCCTCCCCTCCTAAACCCACCCGCAGCTCTCTCTCTCTCTCTCTCTCTCTCTCTCTCTCTCTCTCTCTCTCCCCCTCTCTCTCTCTCTCTCTCTCTCTCCCACAACCTCTCCACACCACAACCCCCACCCTCCCCTCCTAAACCCACCCGCAGCCCTCTCTCTCTCATCATGAGCGAGGCTACTAAGGCTCGCTTAACTATGTGTCGGACATGGGCTTTTAACGATTGCGCTCCAGGCTCTAGATTTTGTCATTCATGAAGCTCAAAACAAAGGAATAAGAGTGATTCTGAGTTTCGTGGACAATTATGCTAGCATGGTGGGAAGGCTCAATATGTAAGTTGGGCAAAAGATGATGCTGGAGCTTCCGTGACATTAGCAGAAGATTTCTTTCATGGTTAGATGGTCAAAAGCTACTTCAAGAATTATGTGAAGGATGTGCTTCTGAGGGTCATTCCAATATCACGCGCGGCACATAATGAGGATCTCAGCTTGCATGCAAAAGTGATAGTAAAAGTGTAAGTGGTAAGAGTGTAAGAGGATAAATGACTATTGCCACCAACCAGTCGTGACGACTGCCTATTTTTGAGGATCCAATTCAAGACTGGTGGCATATTTGATCTACCCCTCCAATTTTGGGGCAATCAATCGGTGCCTGTTGAGTGAACAAGGCCCTCTTGGCCTATTGGAGCCTATAAAAGCAATTGACTAGTACTCATTGGAGAAACATATACAGACATGTTTAGAGCTTATTTCCCGCATTTCTTTTGGTCCTCTCTTTGCACTCAGTGGATACAAGCCTACTATAGGAAGTCACTCTATGGTGAGGATACAGAGTGTGGGATTCCCAGTGGAGGGCTAATAGCACTCTAGTGTAAAGAAGTGGCTTGGTTTTGTCATTCAATTTGAGTCAATGGTATTTCTGTGCTCTTCCATTAGAGCAAGTCTTCATACCTTTGTACTAAGCAGTGCAAGTCTTCATCTAGTTGTGTTCATTTTATTGGATGGATCTCTTGTATTGATTCTGTTTGGTTCTAGATTAACATGTTAGCACAGAGCATCAGCTTTTGGAGCATTTCCTTTGCCTATGTTGTAATCATCCGTTCGAACTAAGAAGTGGTTTAGTCTTCCACTATTGTCATTTGTCACTAATCTTCTCCCTGAGTATTTACAATTATGTGCAATTATTACGATCTGCCTGCTCACAGAATTGTTTAAGGGTATACTTCCCTAAGGAGAACCTCCCTTGAGTAGGCGAAGTACTGGAAGTAAATATTTCATGATCTTGCTAAAAGTAGATACCTAAGTACCTCCTCTATAGTTTGGCATGCACGGTGGGACACTTGCATTTCTATGAGAGGCCCTGAGCATAGTAAATAGTACTTTTTTCATTATTTGTGCTCTATTGCATCTTTCAAGTAGGTACATGACCCATACGTAAGAAGATAAGGAGCCTCTTCGTGTACGGAGCAGCCTTAAGGAATCATCTTTACCTTCGAATAGTGAACCAACATCCCCTCTACCCCCTTTGAATTTATGTGTTGATTTGGGTGCGACTCCACTGTCAAAAGAGAAGCATAGGAGAACATTAGACTTCTCCTCAGATATGTCAGAGGAAACACAAGTGCCAATGGAGGATCTCTCTCACTTACTCTCCAGACTCAATATCAAGTTCCCTACCTTTAAGGGACCAGCTTATGAGGATGCTGATGATCATGTGAGGAGATTCATCTCCGTATGCCGTGGATGATGTCTGCAGAATAGAGAGGATGCAATGTTGGTACTCTTCCCATCCACATTTGAAGGCCTTGCTGACAAACGGTACAACCAATAAGCAGATGGCCATTTTACTACATGCGAGGCTCTGAAGACGGCATTCTCTCAGACATTTTGACCAAGTGACTCCTCAGACAGAGCTCTAGATCAACTAGAGAACCTAAGGCTAAGATCAAGTGAATCCTTTCATGAACTTCACAGTAGGATGAAAGCACTTGTTGCAAGTATGCCACATGCTCTAGGTGATTTCTTGGTTAAAAAATGGATAGAAAAAGCTTTGCCCAGGTAATCTCAACAGAAGCTATATGAGTCTGTTAGATTGGATGCAACCCTCAATGATTTTGTTGCAGCAGCATCACGCATTGAAGAAGCTAGGCAACACTTTGAAGGTGATACACAACCAAATTATGCTGCAGAACTAGACCCTATTGGGCAACTGAGGAAAGAATTGGAGGCTTTGAGAATGCAGCAAAATCACCAAGAAGAGAAGGTCTTGCCACCGTTGTCACGGTGCATTGATGATGAAGTAGCCGAACTTCGTCGCGAATTAGAAGATTTGCGGACCACTCAAGATATAAGAAGGTAGATTTGGTGTACAATATGTAACAACAATGGACATTCCAATGATAATTGTCCTAATAGGGTAAGTTGTCAATTTTGTGGAAAGGATGGCCATGAAGCTAGAGACTGTTACTACCTCAAGGATACATAGCAACGAGGTAACCCTCAAGCTTTGGATTCATATTATGCTAGTACTTCAAATGCACCTAATAGAGAGGAGAATCGTTCTAAGAAGCCTAGATATAATAGGCCATTGATGTGTTATCGTTGTGGTGAGTATGGCCATATGCAAAATAGTTGTTCCCTTCTAGAGGATGCACCTCCTTGTCAGCATTGTCTAGAGGCTAAAGATCACCACTATACCAAAGATTTCCCAAGAAGTCATCCTGCTCCAATTCACATGATTGCAGTCTCCCCACAAGTAGAAGATATGACCACTCAGTCTTATGCTGTTTCATCTTCTTCAATGCCCATGATGACTAGAGCCACACAAGCAGCAGCAGCCCATAGAGAGGAACAACAAGGACTCTATCATAGAGAGGAGGAAAAGAAGGCTGGGTGGAAGGACCAAGCAAATATTGAAGGAGCTTATGAAAGGATGGCTACTTCACTAAAGGACCAACCAACAAGTCTGCAAGAAGACACACATGTGGTACACATTGAGCAGATCTTTAAAGGTATTCATTATAAGGTTACTCTATACGAACTCATAAAGATGGATTCAAAAATAAGGAGTGACTTATTAAAAATTATACACTCTGCTCACTTGAGCCAACCACCTAACATAGATGGTTTCATGGTTGATTTTCCCCCTGCACCCCTGGCAGACTACCAAAGCTCAAAGTTATCTGTTTTTATAAAGAATGAAGCTCTCACAGGTGTGATCATAGATGGAGGCTCTGGCATCAATTTGATGCCAGATTTCAGAATGAAAAAACTGAATTTGAACCCCACCAAGATGGCACCATTCACTATTACACTAGCTCATCAACATAGGGTTGCACCACTTGACATTATGGAAAAGGTATTGATGATAGTACAAGGTTGTCACTTTGTTCTAGATTTTGTTGTTATTGCACTTCCACAGGAGACTTCTTACCCTTTACTCTTGGGAAGGCCTTGGCTAAGACAAGCAAAAGCTTTGCAAGATTGGGGGAAAAAAAATTGTGGATTTCAACAAACACCAATAGCCAACTATTTGGAAGAAGGATTCGACTCAAGGAAAACTATTGGGTATACTGTGGACACTAAGGTAATGCCCTCTTTACCCCAAGAAAAAGATACATTATTGAATTGGATGATGGAAAGTACAGAGTGATGCATGGTGGAAATCAATGAAATAGAGGAAGAAGTTGCAGATGAAGGAGTTGCAGGAAAAGACCATGAAATTCACAAGGAATCAGAGAATGAGAGTTTTCAAGAGAATACAAACTTTGAAGGGGCAACAAATATAGAAGTATGAGGGAAGGAAAGTTATGAGCCTGAATGCAGAGAAGATCTTCCCTTTTTAGATATATCTCAAGGGTGGACAAGAGAACATATTGTAGAGTATAAGCTAAATTCCACTCCTGCATATAGTGGAGATGATTTTTCAAGCAAGACTAGTCCTGAAACACTTGTTCAAATCTAGGAGATGAAGAAAACCCTCAAGTAATCCACTTGGCCTCTTGGCTATGGCATTATCCCCCTTTACTGCAGAAGGTAACTTCTTTACTTTTTGCTTATAAAAACGTCTTCGCATGGTCCTACAAAGATTTAACAGGGATACCAGAGGAACTTGGGTTACACCAAATACCCTTAGTTGAAGGAGCCGCGCCTGCAAGAAGTAGGCCGTATCGACTCAATCCAAAGTATGCAGAGGCAGTAAAGTTGGAAATTACAAAACTAGAATAAGCAGGCATAATTGTTCCAGTAGAACATTCCAGATGGCTTTCTTCTATGGTTATTGTACCCAAGACAAATAGTGGAAAAATAAGAGTCTGTGTTGATTTTCGTGCCTTGAATAATGTAACTGTTCAAGATGGATTTTCTCAACCCTTCACAGAGCAAGTACTTGAGGAAGTAGCTGGGCACACTTTGTATAGCTTCTTGGATGGTTTTAGTGGCTACAATCAGATAGTGATCCATCTTGATGATAGGGACAAGACAGCCTTTGTACTCCATGGGGCACTTATTTCTATACCCGCATGGCTTTCAGCTTGAAAAATACACCAGCTTCATTTAATAGAACAATGTATCTCACATTGGGCAAGTGGTTAACAACTTTTCTGTGCATTTTCATGGATGGCTTTTCACTGTTTTCAGGCACAGATAGAAGAGCAGCAGTTCAAGATTTCCATGATCATTTGGAAAAGCTAAAGGAAATCTTTGAGCAATGTCTCAAAATAGGTTTGAAGTTAAATCCTGCTAAGTGTCACTTTTTGGTCACCAAGGGCACTCATCTTGGTCACATAGTATCTGCTGAAGGGATAACGATTGAACCTTCAAAGGTTACTGCTATCCTTTCCATGCCTATTCCACAAACCCCAAAGGAAGTGCAAATTTTTTTGGGTCATGCAGGATACCATAGAAGATTTATACAAATGTATTCAGAAATAGCTAAGCCCTTATCAAGGCTTACAAGCAAAAAGGTCCCTTTCTCATGGAATCCTGAAGTTGAGAAAGCATTTTGTGAACTAAAATTGAGATTATGTACTGCTGGACTTTTATATGTTCGTAACTGGTCATTGGAGTTTCATGTGCATATAGATGTCAGTCTTCATGCTATTGGTGCAGTTTTAGCTCAACCATCATCGCACAAAGTTGATAGACCTATCTCCTATGCCAGCAGACTACTTACCAAGGCAGAAAGGAACTATAGTACGATCGAAAGGGAAGGTTTGGCTATTGTATTTGCTCTTCAAAAGTTTCAACATTACCTTCTCGGTGTACATTTTATAGTCATATCTAACCATCAGCCCTTGAGGTACTTGATAAAAAAGCCTAGAGTAGCTGGAAGGGTTTGGAGATGGTTACTCCTGTTTCAAGAACTTAACTTTGATATTCATATTAAGCCAGGAAGAGAGCACTGCATGGCAAATCAGGTATCCAGGACTACAATGAGCGAGAAGGCAAAAGGTATTAATGATGAATTGGTGGATAGTAATCTCTTCCTAGTAGCAACTCAGACTGATTGGTACGATGGAATTCACCATTGTCTCAGTATTGGAAAACTCCCAGAACACTTAGCATCTATAGAAAAGAGAAGATTACTCCTGAAAACCAAAGCATACTCACTTATAAATGGGAAATTATATAGATATTGTCAGGATGGTATCTTGAGGAAGTGTGTTTATCCAGAGGAGGTAAATCTTTTGTTGAAGGCAGCACACAATAAAGGGCATCAAAAGGGGGAAGAATTGGCTCACAAAATTATCCATAAAGGACTATGGTGGCCTCATATCTATCGAGATGCGATCAAGTTTTCTAAAGAATGCCACATTTGCTAGAGATGTGCTCCTATGCCAACAAGATTGAATTTCCAACCATTGGTCATATCTAGAGGATGGCTCCCATTCAAATCTCAACTAATCTTTGGGCTTCGTACTCAGTGTGTGGGGTAGAGCTTCCTATGTCTGCTTGGATAGTGTTTTCCCTATGTTTCTCAATACAGTGTTGTTTTCCGAGGGCATATTTGCCTTTCTGTAATGTTCATGTAATTTTTCTTTGGATCATTCACTTTTTCTTCTATTTAGTAATATTTGACGTTGAATATAGTATGTGAGTGTATGATTGCAAAATGTTTGTGCTCCTTATGGAAAGGAAAGGAATCCATGCTAGTAATAAGACTAAGCAAGTAACCTTAGTGGTGGGCATTTGCCTCGAAATGAATGATAAGTGGATAATTAGGTTGTGTCATCCTTCAGACCAAGAAGCGAGAATACACCAAAGATATTTGGAAAAGAGTGGATGCGTGTGGGCATGCGCAATAGGTATGAGGATTGAAAATCAAAGTATTTTATTGGAATCTTTTTCGTCTGTATGGATCGCATGAATAAAGAGGAGGCGCAAGATTTGTGTAAAGTAAAAAAGGAAGCGATTAAAAACAACAAAAAAAAGTATGGATTAACATTATCATGCAGGGCAGTAAAGCAGAGATCTATGTCTGTTTTGTCTTTAACCGCTGCTTTATTTACCACAAAAAAAAGGAGAAGCGCAAGAAATATAATGCACAGAGGTTCGGAAGTCAAAGAGGACAGCTTTGATGAGAAAAAAGGAGTGGTATGCTGGAGACGGGGCATACATGCAGGTATTCGAGGAGGGGAAAGCTGTTGAAAAAGGGACTGCTTTTGTAGTGCTCAGAGGAAGGTCGATAGAAAAAGAAAAGAACAGAGCGCTATCAGAGGGAAGGAGAATCCATGTTAAGAGGGGAGGAAATGAATGCTCAGATTCAAGAAATGAACCAAAAATATGAAATATTATCCAAACAAATACAAGAATTAGAGCTAGCTAAATGTCAGCATGAAAAGGAGGGAATGAGCCATAGTTTGTCTATACATCCTTCACCTATAAAACATGCTCATGATTTTAGAAAATCTGGCCATAGACATTCATTAAGAACATCAAATAGGATTCGAACGAGACCTTTGCAGTGTTTTTGGTGCGATCAATATGGCCATGCATTTTGGACTTGTAGGTCATACAAAGATGCACGAAGACGGAAACTAGTGGTTGAAAATGAGAGGAAAAATTGTAATTATCAGGATCTATCACCTTTAAAATTAAATCTAAGAAGGGGTAGAATGAAAGAACTATTAAAGGAGATTCAAACTAAACCTAATCCATGTGAAAGTAAAAAAGTATGGAAGCCTATCATACATATGAATATTCAAACAAAAGAACAAATGACGGAGATGACATTAAACCGAGAATAAGAGTTAATAGAAAAAATCAAAAGTATAAAACCAAAGGAAGAAGATCAAAAACCAATTATGGAAGAGCAATTGGAAATTGATCTAGGTGATTTTGAACATGAAAGACAAGTAGGAGCAAGGAAACTTAATAATTTATAGATTTCACTTGATCCAATGCTCATTTCTAATGAGAATTGTTTTGATCAAGACAAGCTTAAAGAACTACAAACTCAATTAAACAAACATGAAAACAATCAATTTAAAGAAGAAGGAATTAAACGAGAAGAGACCAAACAAAGTATTATGAATCAAAATTGTGACAATCAAACAAATGAAATAGAGAAGCAACTTCTTGATGATATTATTAAACAAATAAAAAACAATATGAATATAAATTCAAAACAAACAAAACCTTTAAAATTCAACAAGTAAACTAAGAATTCACCATTGAAGAAAATAGAAGAAATGATTAAACTAAGAAATGATTAACACACTAATTTGTCAAGAAAAGATGAATCAAATTGTTTTGTTTTTTTTATGAAAATGGAATTCAATGAAAAGTTTTTTATAAAACAGTTACTGCACAAGAATGACACGAGCAAATCGAGAAATAATCCAATTTTTTTTTTATAATTATGATGAATAAACGTTTATGAATTTTATGGATGTTTTCCATCCATGAAGAATATTTATATGGGAGTTATGACCTACTTCCTCGTCAAAAAGGTATTTATATGGGAGTTATAACCTACTTCCTCATCAAAAAGGTATTTATATGGGAGTTATAACCTACTTCCTCATCAAAAAGGTAACATATCATTGATCAAATAAATTTTACTTTTTTTTAATTATATGTTTAAAATTTGACTTAATATTGCTTTGGTTGTTACAGATGGATTATCGAGAAAACTTATCTTGGATTACTATATTTGGTATAAGTTTGCTAATAGTTATGTTTCTCACAAGTGCTTCCAGATGAACTATTTTTCAGGTTTAGGATGAAGGATGGGAGTTTATTGGACAACCGAGTTTTTCTTTAAGAATAGACTATGAATACCCTTTTACTTCCATTTTTGCAGCATTTTGTTTAATATTGCATTTAAAGTATGCATCAAATTATGTATAAACACATGTTGAGCTTTTCCCTTAGGTGCACGTCCATTTGCACCAATCTTGATTGTAAAATGCATGAAAAAAATATGCGAGCAAAGTCTAAGTCTGGGAGATAAAACCTCTTCATTAAAAGCTCTTATCCCTTATGCACCATAAATTTTTGAAACTGCACTTAAAGTATGCATGTGATAGGGTCGCATTACATGACCATGCATTAAGGCACGAACAGATCTGTACCCATGCACATAAGAGAGATTGAAAGGATGAATGTATATTCACATTGCTATATATGTGATTGAGTGCACAATCCTCACCATCCGAAGCTTTTACCTTGCTCATTGCACCATATTTGTTCTCTATGCATTTTAAAGTATGCATTTTATAGGGCCCAATACATGGCCATGCATAAGGCACTTTACTATTTTTACCCATGCACTTACAGGATTTTGAAAAAAATAACATGAAAAACAAATTTGATGTTATGATGAAAGCAGGTTTATTCTTAGGTTGACACATCCGGAGGATGCACAGGTTTGGTGGGGGTGAGTGTCGTAGAGATTCACATCTCTACTCTCGCATCTACTTGCATCAAATCCGAATATTTTTTAGATCAAAAGTTCACGATATGATTTATGGATATCAGAGAAATCTTCTTTCCTAAAGTCATGAATACAGATAACCACAAAGCCTTGGCTCATTGCAAAGTGGTATATGCTAATGAAGGGGATTTTATGCACTCTGAGATTATAAGGGAGGAAGACAACGTTTGAGTTGTCCTAGTTGATGAGGGCGATTTTTGATTCCATGCAAGTAAAGAGAAAGGATTTGATCTGTACTCGCTAAGATGATGGCTTTTCCATAGCTCAGAGTGATATTCAGAGAAGGAGACATGAAGAATGACAGAGAAGAGCGGCATCCGGTCAGTCCTATTTGGCACATCTGATTAGAAAAGAATGGGAAGAGCGCTGAAGCGGCATCACATCTGATTCGCCGGTCAGAGGGAGTGCAGACGGAATTGAGATCAATTCGTGTAAAAAACAACCGCTGTGCTGCTCTACCCATGCTCTGGAATAGGACGACTATCCGTTGTACAAATGAGAAGAAAGAGGATTTTCATCTCGAGCGTTGATGGTTGACGAGATAGTCTGTTCCGGTAGCTCCTCCGTTGAAGGCGCCTTCTTCCTATCATCTCTCAGTGCATAGAAATTGAAAGATCCACTTTAGCCACTCTCTTCACCACTGTTACATCTGCGATTTTCTCTCTTCATAGATCTTTGTGCATATTGTCCATCATGTTCGTATATTAAGATTAAATTTTCAGCTTATGAAATTATTATTAATTATTACAGCCTGTAATATTTTGATTGCTTTAGAACTTCGAATGATTGAGTGTGTCTATATGTCTATGCGAAATTCATTCTAAATCTATGGACGACGCTCATCATCAGGCCTTCAGCACTACATTGCGCCTCACTCATCCGTGCTATATTTCTTGCTTCATACTACCTTTTCTATGAAGATATTAGCTTCAACCAACTCTGATGTTCAAAGATCATCAGGTACAAGAGTTTATGATGATGTTACAGCAAGTGCAAGCAAAGTAAAGTGTTCGTGCAAAGGTTCAGGAAACTCCTGTACACCAATTCTATAAAAGATTGAAGAGAAAAAGGTAGAACAATAACTTAATGTGCTTTATAATATGCTTGGTTTCTGCGATGTTCATGGTAATAGCAGTCGGTACACATGCTGGTGACGGAGGTGATAGCATAGAATAAGTGATTTATGAAAAAGTTAGTTTTGTTCTATACGATTAATATTTTCTAAAGGACAAACGCTTCCAATTATATGATGATTATATGATTGTTTACAACATAAGTTTGCGCATGTATGATTGTTACGACATAAGCTTGGAATTGTGATCTTAGTAGCTTCGGAATTAATTGTTGCCAACATTGATTGTGTATTTCTCTCGAATATTGTGGTTGTGTCATGATGCGTTCACATATAGGTCACCCATTTTTGTTTTCAATTCATATCTTGTGCATGACGTCATTGTAATATACAAAAGTAGTACTTATGAATGTATTTGGTTAATTTTCTAATGATTGTGATCAATTACATGATGACTGAAGCTAAGATCCATGAAGGAAACACTCTTTTGTTTTAAGCTTATAAGTTTATATTCGTTCTTTAACTTGAGTTCAGCTGCCAATCATCTCTTTGAATTGTCATTATACCTGAGTTTGCTCCAAGCACCCGGCGTGGGCCGTATTTTCGGTGGTTGGCTTGATCCACCGACCGTTGCTTTCACGCCGACTACGTGCAGAAGTTGATGAGGAGTTCCCTTCTTTTCCAAAAAGAATTCGAGGAAAGCAAGTCGGACAACACACGACACAGAGGAGGCTGATTATCAAAAAGCATGAACACCAACCTGTACAATATAGAGTACCTCTTGGCATGAAGCAGATCTGGGTACGCAAGGGTGAATAACCCTCGGCTTTGGAGATAGGATCCCAAAGAAGCACCAAACAAGCTATAGTGTCAAAGATTACAATGAAGGAGTATCCTAGGCATCGATCTAGACTAACCACTTCTATTTGGGCTCCAAAGCAGTCAATGAAGGCTATTCCAAATGCTAGACAAATATGGGTGCCCAAGACCTGCTTACGAGCTCAATTAGCTTCACCTCCATTCACAAGATTGAATCAACACCCACAATCACCAGTGGCACAACTCCCAAGGCAGACATCTACTCTCCAGAGCACTACATCTTTGGTCACACCTAGGAATGTCGGGAAATGGGTACCCAAAAGGTCCCAAATCCAACACACAATCCAGCCCACAAACCTTCACATGTCATCGCCACTAAAAGCTATGATTCCACCATCAAAGTTTGGAGACTTAAACCCTGTATCAAACTGCCTGACCGAATCTTGTAAATCAGTTCCCTCTGATGTAAGTGCATTCTGAGTACATTGCACATCCAAAGTATGCATCTAGGATGAACACTAACCTACTAACCAACATTCTCACACATCACAAACACTCCACCCAATAACCCCTAACCACTTGAAATGTCATGTTAGTATTGTGGAGGGAACACCATAACATCCTCTTTCCTATGCAATGCTAATATGCCTCTCTTCTTATAGCAGATAAGCATCACCAGCTATAAGCAGTCTTATGGCAGAAGCAGTAGGCTGGAGCTCAGAGGCAGGAGTAAGTACTATAGGGATTAATGTGGACGGTCTACCCGTTGATGTGCCACCAATTGAACGACCTGTAGAGCTGCAACACCTCCACTAAATACCCATACCAGAACCTCCCACAGGAATAACAGAGAGAGTCCATGCAAATTCTCATTGGTTCAATGGCATGTCAAGGCCTTTAGGAGAGACTAACTATATCTAGGAGTCCAAGTGTGAGTATGACAAGTCATGGGTCCGATTCCAGTTCTTTTCCAAAGAATTTGAGACGCTCCACCACAGGTAGGTCTACCGGGGTTTACCAATGGAAATTATGATTTGGTGTATGACATGAGCACCACCCCCAACATTCGTGTGGCTTACGCCTGGCATGCATGCATCAAATACCTCCCTACATGGTATAAACAGACATTCGAAGACATGTTCAGATCAGGTTTCTGGAAGTATCACTCGGTGGTCTTCGCACCGAAACCTACACACCTACTTCATCTTGTTGCATGCGAACAACCTAGAGTGGTCTGAGGGCAATCTATCATGTACTCCAAGATGGGTTTGAAGTCACGTTTTATGGGACTTTGTTCTATATTTCAGAGGATTATATGGTTTACTATCTCCATTATGGTACGGTCAAGCTTATAAGTTTGGCACCCCTTACACTTGCTTTTCTTAATATTACTCCATAGAGTAAACATCATATGGACTTAGGTCATTCTAAGGATGTTATATGTTATGGGAGTGATAGTTTGGAACTTGAGTGTATATGGGAGATAGTAGGCACCACTCAGATGGTTTCCCACCTTTGAGATGATCTCATATGAGACTTCTTAAGGGGAAGGATACGGGGAAACAACACACAGAGATGACCATGTACATAGAGTACATGGGGTTCAAGGGAGTCCGAGCAATTACCATTATGGACATTTCATTAGATTTTCGAGGATGAAAATTCTCTCAAGGGGAAGGAAATGTCACAATATCTCATGGAGTGAGCCTCCAAGAGCCTCCTTTTATGAGGAGAGTGTCACTTGACACATATGGGTAGAAGAGAAGAGGGGAGATTTGATTATTACTCTCACAAGTATCTTAAGAGGGGTCTCATGTATGGGACTCTTGAGGATATTTAGAAGGACAGCCGCTCGAGCGATGGCTGGGAGGAAAAGAACGTAGCTCTATGTGTGTGTGCTCATGGAAGTTTTCGACGAACCATTAAGGAGCAAAAGAGATTTCGCAATAAGTATCCTAGGCATCGATCTTGACTAACCACTTCTATTTGGGTTCCAAAGCACTCAATGAAGGCTATTCCAAATGCTAGTGGGTGCCCAAGACCTGCTTACGAGCTCAATTAGCTTCACCTCCATTCAAAAGATTGAATCAACACCCACAATCACCCTTGGCACAACTCCCAAGGCAGACATCTACTCTCCACACCACTACATATTTGGTCACACCTAGGAATGTCCGGAAATGGGTACCTAAAAGGTCCCAAATCCAGCACAATCCAGTCCACAAACCTTTACATGTCATCGCCACTAAAAGCTACGATTCCACCATCAAAGTTTGGAGACTTAAACCGTGTATCAAACCGCCTGAACCAATCTTGTAAATCAGTTCTCTCTGATGTAAGTGCATTCTGAGTACATTGCACATCCAAAGTATGCATCTAGGATGAACACTAACCTACTAACCAACATTCTCACACATCACAAACACTCCACCCACTAACCCCGAACCACTTGAAATGTCATGTTAGTATTGTGGAGGGAACACCATAACATCCTGTTTCCTATGCAATGCTAAGCAGATAAGCATCACCAGCTATAAGCAGTCTCATGGCAGAAGTAGCAGGCTCAAGCTCACAGGCAGGAGTAAGTACTGTAGGGATTAATATGGATGGTCTACCCATTGATGTGCCACCAATTGAATGACCTATAGAGCTGCAACACCTCCAACAAATACCCATACCAGACCCTCCCACAGGAATAACAGAGAGATTCCATGCAAATGCTCATTGGTTCAATGGCATGCTAGGGCCTTTAGGAGAGACTAAGGATATCTGGGAGTCCAAGTGTGAGTGTGACAAGTCATGGGTCCGATTCCAGTTCTTTTCCAAAGAATTTGAGACCCTCGAGAATACACAAGACCTTCAAACCATATGGCAACCTGCAGGGCTATCAGAGTACTTTGAGGCACCCTTACCCAAACCAAATCTCCTATGATGTTATTATTTGGTCTCAACATTACAGGCTAATACAGAAAAGGACAAACTAGGAACGTTTATTCTTCCTTCTTTGCTGGGCAACAACGAGTTGAAGAGGTTTGAACTTACCTTGGAATTGGTGAGCTCTGCTTTGAATATCCATGGCGCACATGTACCTTATGAGAAGGATGCTCTCATTCCCACTAACATGAAGGACCAAAAACTAATGAAGCTGAAAGATATGGCAACACTCAAACCAAACATGTCTATCCCTCTCCGTATGTGCATGCAAGAGTTTGATTTTCCTGGTCAAGTTCAATTTACACAACCTCACAAAAGAATATGGTTCGCTCTTTACTTGGCGGAGACAGGTGTGTTACCGATTAAGTTTCCTGTATGGATTATGGAGGAGTTGCATGAAGCAAATAAAAGGTCATCTAGAAAACTAGTGGTGAATGGCTGTTGTGCAATCACACGCATTATCTAAAGATGCTTAGCATATGATGTACTCATTGAATGTGCTTTAGCTTGGGCACAACTACAAATGTTTAAGAGACTCAAAACTACCACACATCAATCCAAGCGCATGACGGGCTGGATTCCTTGTGTCCACACACGTGAAGTTCTAACTACTCCAGAAGTCTCACCACGAGGGGAGTCTAGAGTACCTCCCTTTACCATTAGAATACCCAGGTTTGGATCTGAAGGTACATCACAAGCTGCCCCTTTGGCTCCTCTTGTACCATCTGAATTTGAATTTGCTACGACTGGAGACGTTGAAGGGATGAGCACCTTCGACTTCGAATCATTCTTGCAGAATACCCAACTCTTTGATGTCGAATTCTTCTCGGACACAGAAGAACAGGGCACCTCTTCCCAAAGACAGAGGAAATCCACAGAAGGGTGCCATGTTCATTGGGATGACAATCAATAGGGTCACCAACCAGGACACCTAGAAGAAGAAGAAGCAAAAGAAGAAGAAACCATGAGAACCCCCGCATATACAGCAGAACTCCGAAGGCTATATCAAATCATGGAACGAGTGCGATCGCAACAACTGCTCACCGAACAGAATAGTAGGGTGCTCATGGCTCAGGTATTGGAAGAAGGTGGAGTTGACTTTGAATACAGCGAAGGCCTACTATTGGTGGGAGAAATGTATGGGGTAGTAGAAGTAGTTCGATCAACGATCCAGAGGCCTCCTGTTCAATATGGCCCACGAAGATTCCAAACACGAACACGATCAGGAAAAAATATCCAAATTCCCATTACTACATGGGAAGGACCTATTATAACATCTCAACCCATTGAGACAACCTCCCAAGAACCTATAACTTCTGGCCAAGAGCACCGAGTCACCCATGATGATACAACTGAGCCACTACCACCCACACCCCCACCATCACCTCCTAGAACAGAAGCCGTGGAGATCACCTCGACTACTCAACCCACCGAGCAAACCTTCTTCTTCCGCACTCCCACCTCCAGTTCAACCTTGTTCTCAACATGTGAAAACCCAATCTATGAGGCCACCATCACAACCCAATCCATCGAATCACTCATGGAAATAGCCAGAGGACAACGAGCCCCCACACCCTCGGCCATAGGCCATCGTGACACTAGATCCATATTCTATGGATTCCCTGCCACCACATCCCCTTTCATGGCATTTTTGCCTCCAAGTTCTCACGGTCGACCTCCCATCCCACCATTCCTTCAACCCGCCCATGAATACTTTTGTAGAATGTATCAAGCTATCACCCCACCCTCCTCATCAATCCCATCCCCACCATCCACACAACACTGATTGACCACTATCACACACACACCACCTACCATTCTGATATACATGGTAGACACCACTCACGTCCACTCTTGAGGGTATGGACATTTCACCACCAACAACACCTCCACCACCCCCCACGCTTCCACCTTCCCCTATCCCCCCTCCACCAATCTCACCGGCACACACATCGCCTATAGACACAACATTCACTCTCCCCATTCCCTAATTCCTTCCCCTTGCATCTTCCATTGTACAAATGACACCTTCATCCATAGGCAATGCATTTGACACCATGATTGCATGTATGTCAAAGTTAAGGACAGAATACTATCAGCTGCAGGCACATAATCAAAGCTTACAAGAACACTCCAAAGTACTACAACAATGCCTCGATACACTGGAAGAGGACAAAGACAGTCTCCAAACTAAATTTCAAACCTTACGAGAGGCTCATGGCATTTTGGAGACCCAAATTCAAAATGTGGATGAGGAATCAATCCAAGGGTTAGAAAGCCATTTGCAGATACAACTGGAAAGAAATTCCAAGCTCTAGCGCAACATGGCCCTACTCAAACAACACCTTGCAACAGCACACAAGGAAAATAGACAGCTTCAAGTACAGAACCAGGAAAACTTAGAAGTAGCCATCAAAAGCACACCCGGGGCTCCTATTAGTCCTTACAAGTTTCAAGCAGTGACCCCAGAAAGCATCAAAATGATTCTTGAAGACTATGCCACTTTACTCGATGCACATGACCAGTTATCAGAAGAGCTAGGTCAACTCAAGCAAACAAGATAGAAAGAAATGACAGCGGGTCCCTAGGCTACTAACTCAACCGCTTCTCTTATCACGGACTCGGAGGCCCTTCAAGATCTCCAAGAACAAGTCGCAGAATTGCAAGCACGTCTACTTCAATACGAAAGACCACCATCCCCCCTTGAGGCACCCACAGATGAGGAGACAGTATCCATTTTGGTGGAACAAATGTTTGAAGAGGAATATGATCCACAACCCTTCCCAGGAGGACAACAAACAGAAGAAGGTCAAGATACGTTCGAAGCACCATGACCCTCATGGCTATGACAAGTGGAAGAAATCGGGAGTTCTCATGAAGAGCGAACAGTAGTGCAAAATCAGGCCATGAAAGTCATAGAAGATACAGTGTTACAATCCAATTACTTCAAGAACCTGTCATCTAGATGCCTTATCCTCTCATCAGAACTCCAATATAGGCCTTACTATGTTATTCTAGCCGATTACAATGCAGAAACACAGAGGGTCACAGGCAAGATTCCTTCCTTGGCTACCCAATTTCAACTTGAAGACCTTCCTCCAGAGGTGCAAAAAGGCAAAATCCATCAACCCACATGGCAACAGAAACTTCTTGAGACATATCCTGAAATGTTGTGGACATGGAACAATGAGCCTCTACATCTACTTTACAATCCATGCTATGGCCCCATTCCATGACGCAAATCATGGAGAGCTATCAACATAAAGGTAAAAAATAATGCTCAATGTAAGGAGTGGCTCAATTATCCGTACATAGCGCCACCGCAGGGACCACCATCAATAGCATACATGATGGCCACAATTCGACATTGGATGCCTCGACTGAAGCCCATGCCAGATGTGGCAGCCCAAATGATGCTTAAGATTTTGGATATGATGCAGGTAGTACTGAAAATCTTTAGAAATGAAGCAACACCACAGGTACGTCTACCGGGCTTTACCAATGGAAATTACGATTTGGTTTATGACATGAGCACCACCCCCAGCATTGGTGTGGCTTACGCCTAGCATGCACGCATCAAATACCTCCCTGCATGCTATAAACAAGCATTCAAAGACATGTTTAGATCAAGTTTCTGGGAGTATCACTCGGAGTTCTTCGCACCGAAACCTACACACCTACTTCATCTTGTTGCATGCAAACAAGCTATGTACTCTGAGTACTACACTACACCGCAGCCAGATGTCCGAGGTGCAATAAATTGGGATGCATTGGAAGCTGATCTAGCAAGAGGATTAAGGATAGGAGAACACGAGCTAGCCACCAACGTCATCCAATACTATATTGACCACCCTCTAGAACAGAGGTCTGTCAGGGGCGACAGACACTAGGAAGGGGGGAGTGTTGGCATACGAGTCATAAGAAGAGCGTACAGGCACAAGAGAGCAGTCATGCACAATACGACAACAAGGCCCAATCATTTTTTCCATAAAGTATTTCCAACTCAAGTGATTTTCATCACTACACACACATTGTAAATCTCGTTTTTGGTAGAATAGACTCCATTTTATTGAAGCCGAGGATTCCTCAAGCTTGAGGAGTAGTAGAATTACCTACATACCAATTTTCATAATTTTTAGACTCCGTTTGAGCCCTCAAATAGGCTCTAGAACCTAATTTTTAACTAGGTCGGACACTAGGTCTGGACAATGCCAAAGCTAGCCAAAAAACTATAAAAAGAGCTAGAGAGCTCATTTTTGGGGGTAGATTGTGTGTGAATTGAGCTTATGTAAGAGACTTTGTCACTAATGCAAAGAACTCCGTTGTTCCTCTCCTTGTTCTTGCAGTCTTATGGCAGAAGTAGTAGGCTGGAGCTCAGAGGCAGGAGTAAGTATTGTAGGGATTAATGTGGACGGTCTACCCATTGATGTGCCACCAATTGAACGACCTGTAGAGCTGCAACACCTCCACTAAATACCCATACCAGACCCTCCCACAGGAATAACAGAGAGAGTCCATGCAAATTCTCATTGGTTCAATGGCATGTCAGGGCCTTTAGGAGAGACTAACTATATCTAGGAGTCCAAGTGTGAGTATGACAAGTCATGGGTCCGATTCCAGTTCTTTTCCAAAGAATTTGAGACGCTCCACCACAGGTAGGTCTACCGGGGTTTACCAATGGAAATTACGATTTGTTGTATGACATGAGCACCACCCCCAACATTCGTGTGGCTTACGCCTGGCATGCATGCATCAAATACCTCCTCACATGGTATAAACAGACATTCGAAGACATGTTCAGATCAGGTTTCTGGGAGTATCACTCGGTGGTCCTTGCACCGAAACCTACACACCTACTTCATCTTGTTGCATGCGAACAAGCTATGTACTCCGAGTACTACACTACACCGTAACCAGATGTCCCAGGCGCAGTAAATTGGGATGCATTGGAAGCTGATCTAGCAAGAGGATTCAGGATAGGAGAACGCGAGCTAGCCACCAACGTCATCCAATACTATATTGACCACCCTCTAGAACAGAGGTCTATCAAGGATGACAGACGCTAAGAAGGGGGGAGTGTTGGCATACAAGTCATAAGAAGAGCATACAAGCACAACAGATCAGTCATGCACAATATGACAACAAGGCCCAATCATTTTTCCCATAAAGTATTTCCAACTCAACTGATTTTCATCACTACACACACATTGTAAATCTTGTTTTTGGTAGAATAGACTCCATTTTATTCAAGCCGAGGAGTCCTCGAGCTTGAGGAGAAGTAGAATTAGGTACATACCAATTTTCACAATTTTTAGACTCCGTTTGAGCCCTCAAATAGGCTCTATAACCTAATTTTTAACTAGATTGGACACTAGGTCTGGACAAGGCCAAAGCTAGCCAGAAAACTATAAAAAGAGCTAGAGAGCTCAGTTTTGGGGGTAGATTGTTTGTGAATTGAGCTTATGTAAGCGACTTTTTGACTAATGCAAAGATCTCCATTGTTCCTCTCCTTGTTCTTGCCTTGTGTGCACGTGTGTATGTATGTGTGTGCATGTTTGTGTGCTTCTCACTCACACACGTGCCATCACTTGCTCATAGTCTTCCTACTAGTCCTCAAGTCTCCACAGATTGATAATTATGAGGTGGATCTCATCATGTTGGTACTTGCCATTGTGCTAGAGTAACATCTTGCATAAAGGTATCTCGTCCAATGCAAGGGCTAACAAAATCTATGGTGTGCCGTCATGGTGCAAGCATTGCCATCGATGCATTGAAGATTTAGCTCACCTGTTCTTCGATTGCCCTAAGTCTCGTGTTATCTGGCGTCATGTGACCCGAGTATTGAGACTCACGAACCAAATCAATTGGCAACAGGTGCTATTGGGTGAGGCGGTCGGCTGCTCATCGAGGCTGTGGAATGCCATCAGGGGTGAGACTCTTTGGAAGATTTGGAGGGAGCGATGTGTTGTCAATTTTGGCCAAACTCCTAAGGAATGGTCGATCGAGAAATCCTTGTTTCTTCTGGGTAAAAGAATCTCCCGAGATAAGAGATCTCCACTGCTTAGACATCACTATATTTATCTCCTCAAAAACAACAACTTGAAACCCAAATGGGTCCCACATGAGGGTGATGCTAGATTTATCCGCCTCATTTGTAATGCCCTCTAGCTTGCCATACTCCTCCCCTGCATTGTGGGATTTGGGGGATCCCATGGGCACTAGTCCCATTCACTTGTAATTTTTCTTCTTTATTTTAATTAAAGTCCGAGAGAATAGACTAAGGCCGAACTTCCTTTTATTAAAAAAAAAATCATTCAAAATATATTTCCTCATAAGCACATGTAAAAAGAAAAGAGAGACCATATGGATTTCTATCTTGAAAGATCTTGCAAGGATTTTGAGTTTACAGCGTCAAATGATGTGGAAACAAGTGTTGCTTGGAGAAGTGACTTGTTGCTCTCCTGCCTTGTGGAATGCCAACAGACGGAAGTGCTTCGGAAGATATAGAAAGGAATATGAGCTGGCAACTTTGATGATTATCCAAAAGAATGTTTGATTGAAAAATATGTTAACCTATTACGTAGAAGAATGCGTAACAGAAAGAAGTCCCTCCCCTTCAAATATCATAGAATCTTTGTCTTTAAAAATAATGAGATTAGAACTAACTAGACCGCTCATGAGGGCGATGAAAATTCCATTGACCTTCTTTGTAATTCTCTTTGAATCATAGGTTTCCTGCCATATTCTGCCATATTCAGGTGGCCAGCAGTGGTCACCGTTGTTTTGCCTTCGATCCATCCTACCCTTGCTCTATTGGATACGGTGGATCGCAAGAGCACTATGCCTCTTCATTGTAAAAATGTTCTTTTATTAATTCAAGCAAGGGAGGGTATGCCTCGGTTGCATTTTCTATTTAAAAACAAGAGCTATGTGCACATGCGAGGATAGTAACAGGGCATAATACAATGGATCACGAATGATAAACAGTGGATCGGAGATGATGATCAAGAACCTAACAGAAGAGGGGTGCCTAAAATCAAATGGGCCATCTGCACCAGCCCTAGAGATAGCGGGGGGCTTGGCATCCTGGACATTGGGTGTATGGCTAACAAACTGGCAGCCAAATGGATGATTAAAGCTTGGTGCAATAGGGAGGCCTCATGGGCCAAGCTGATATTCAGAAACAAAAATGAGTTGGCCCTCACGGGGTCCCCGAACTGGAAGAACCTTGACATCATGACCCTGCTATTCTCCCCGATACCTGTCTTCCCGAAAGGCTCCAGTCTCGTATGCTCTCTTTGGAAGGGCTGGAATAAAGTCAAAAGCTTCACAAGAATTAGTGAGGACTGGAAGTGGGCGGCCGGAATCAGACAAAACGACTCTATCTGGTTTCCGATACATGGCATCCGGAGTGTGGAGTCGTGGAACATTCAAAATGCCAAGAAGCTATGGAACAAAGGAATCAAAAAATGGAAACACCTCTGGAAACATGACACCAACAGTTGGATCAACTTCGAGGATATCGACCCTCGCATAAACATCTCCTACGAAGAATGGAACACCTTGCAAAGCAGATGCCTCGCTTGGGAGCACCACAAAACTCGCCTTCTCATGGGACATGATGCTCCGAACGCGCGTGGTCTCAAATGGCACAATGGAAATAGCCTACTCAAAATCCCGAACATCAAAGAAACGACTGACCTCCAGATCAGCCTCAACAAGAAGTGGTGCCTGTCTTGGACGCGGCTTCGGTGGGACATGAAATTCATGGGTATCTGGCACCCACTTATAGAGATTAAGAAGTCTGTCCTCTTATGGCAAATTCTTCATCGAGGAATTTGGACTAACCAAAAGGCTAGCAAAATTTGTGGTATCCCTCCGTGGTGCAAACGCTGCCACCGTGCAATCGAAGATGTCCCACACATCTTCCTTACTTGCCCCAACTCCTACAGAATCTGGCAGACGGTTGGACTGAAAATCAGAGTTCAGAAACAGCTTAGCTGGAAACAAGTCCTTTTAGGAGAAGCGATTGGATGCTCTGCGGCTCTCTGGAACGCAATCAGAGGGGAAGTCCTGTGGAAAATTTGGCGGGAGCGGTGTGCTCTCAACTTCGGCGACCCTCCCAAGGAGTGGACGATTGAGAAATCTCTTTTCCTCCTTGGCAAGAGGATTGTCAACAGTAAGAAATCCCCCCCCTTCAGGCACCATCAAGTCCTCCTTTTGATCAACAACAAGCTCAAACCCAAGTGGGTCCCGCATGAGGGCGACGAGAGGGTGATCAACCTTCTTTGTAATGCAACCTAGGAATCAACCAAGCCTCCCCTGCTTTGTGGGATTTGGGGGGTCCCGTGGGCACTAGTCCCCTTCTTTTGTACCCTTGTTTCTTAATTTAATTCAAGTCCGGGAGAGTAGGCTATTGCCGAACTTCCTTTATTTAAAAAAAAAAAGAACCTAACCATCATTCTACATTTTGAATGTGTAACATAAAAGAAAAACAACATAATAAGAACCCTTAGGATTACCTGCTTACAAGCATGGCCTACATTTTGAAGCTTATTTTAACTGTGAAGGGACATTTTGCTTGGAAAATGATGAGTGGTTTTATAAGATCCCTATCAAATATACTATATTAGTCTAAATTGGATTACCAGGATGGAAGGGCAAAGAAACTATGGGGAAAATGGTTTTGTATATGGAAGCATGTGTAGATTTAAGAGAGAGTGTGCTAGATTATATTTCAGGACATTGGCCCGGCTAGGAGAAATGGTAAGTGAAATAGCTTATATAAGATGCGAATTCAAGTTTGTGTACTTGTGGCATCTTGTCATTGACAACACAAATAAACTCCATATATGGCGAATTATCCACCAAAAGAATTAGAGTAATATCAAAGATACTAAAATCTATGAGGCCTTGAGTGGTGTAAGAGTTGCCTTTTTGGTAGAAAAGATCTTGTTCACCACCTCTTTTTTTTTGTAAAGGAAGTGCAGTCTTGGCCTACTCTCCCGATCTTAAATTAAATAAAACAAAGAACAAGCTACAAGTGAATGGAACTAGTGCCCTTGGGACGCCCCAAATTCCAAAGAGTAGGGGCATGACATGTAGGTCTAGACACTATTACAAAGGAGGTTAACAACTCTCCCATCCCCCTCATGTGGGTCCCAGTTAGATCTAAGCTTGTTGTTCTCGATGAAAAACATTTTATGATGCCTAAATGGTGGGGATCTCTTATAGTTGGAGATTCTTATGTCAAGGATGAATAGAGACTTCTTGATCGACCAATCTTTAGGAGGTTGTCCAAAATTTATGGCACACTGCTCCCTCCAAATATTCCAGAGGGTTTCCCCTCTTATAGCATTCCAAAGTGCTGCTGAGCAGCCAATCGCTTCACCAAGCATCACTTGCTTCCAAGTGATTTGTGCATGGTCAAAAGACCTGGTTGGAGGGACGTGGATCTCCTTACCCTCTTATTCTCGCAATTCCTCTTCACCTCCTTTTTCATGCCCTAGGAGTCACTCTGTCTTAAAAGATCTTGCAAGAATTTGGAGTCTATAGTGTCAAATGATGTGGAAACAAGTGCTGCTTGGAGACGGGACTTGTTGCACTTCTGCGTTGTGGAATGTCAATAGATGGAAGTGCTTTGGAAGATATAGAAAGAAATATGTGCCGCTAACTTTGATGAATATCCGAAAGAATGTTTGATTGAAAAATATATTAGTCTTTATTAGGTAGAAAAATGTCTAATCGAAAGAAGTCCCTCCCCTTCATAGAACATAGAATCTTTGTCTTTAAAAGTAACGAGATTAAAACTAAGAGGACCGCTCATGAGGGCAATGAAAAGTTCATTGACCTTCTTTGTAATTCTCTTTGAATCATAGGTTTCCTGCCATATTCAAGTGGCTAGCGGTGGTCACGGTTGTTCTGCCTTCGATCCATCCTACCCTTGCTCTATTGGATAGAGGGATCCCAAGAGCACTATCTCCCTTCATTGTAAAAGTGTTCTTTTATTAATTAAAGCAAGGGAGGCTACGCCTCGGTTGCAGCTTCTCTTAAAAAAAAAAGTGACGTGCACATGCGAGGATAGTAAGAGGGCATTCATGCGTGGTCCATTGATTGACATTTTTGTGTTGTATGAACATTGCATAATACAATGGATCGCGAATGATAAATAGTGGATCGGGGATGATGATGAAGAACCTAACCATCATTCTACATTTTGTATGTGTAACATCAATGAGAAACAACATAATAAGTACCCTCAGGATTACCTGCTTACAAGCATGGCCTACATTGTGAAGCTCATTTTAACGGTGAAGGGCCATTTTGCTTGTAAAAAGATGAGTGATTTTATAAAATCCCTACCAAATAAGAGAGTGAAATTGATGATCTTCTTGTCATTTTACAATATGCCTATTAAATGTATGTAGCTTCGAAATGTAGATCAAATTTTCAATATGAAAGGTAGAAACAACATTTTACTTGTCATATGACATTTTCTTTTACCTCTCAACTTTAGGTCGTAGTCACAACTATAAAATACATCATTGCACGACTAACGTAATGCCATGATGGTCCAACTTCCAAAAATGCAATGATGGTCCTCCTTAAAGAGCTATACGTACTAACGTACGTCTCCGACATGACACATCCAAAGAAGTATTATAACGCATACGACGGATAGCAAACTTTATGTATGGTTATGTGAGTTTCATTATTGATGGTTGCCCTTAAAGAGGGGAGGGACCCGATCTTCTTTCTTCTTGTGATCTTCTTTTTTTCTCCCAACTTCTTGGCTTAGGATCGTACTCACACCACTAAATATTAAGGGTTTGTCTCACCCATCAAGAGCGGTGATTCTTGACTAGTGGTTCAAAGACAAGTGCCTCAACCCCGACTTTGTCTGCTTACAAGAGATTAAAATCGACAGAGAGGATCTCCAGAAACGGCTTAAATGCATTTCTCCGAACCATCTTTGGTTCTTCACTTCTCACCCTAGGGGGGCAGGGGGTGTTGTGATCGGTATTACTCACTCCTTGTCTAGCAGCGTGAGCTCAACTTTTGAAGGTCAGAATCATCGTTGGATTGCTGCCTCTTTCGGGTTCCCTTTTCAACTCAGTGTGGTCTCAATTTATGCCCCTAATGGAGAAGCAGATAGAATTGATACTTGGGCTTCTCTCGACTCCCTCTCACATAATGTTTTGATTTCTGGGGACTTCAACATGGTTGAGTTTCCTGAAGACCGATGGAATAACAAGGGAAAAATTATTGATGGCCAGGAGAAAGAGATATGGGATAAAATCGTGCTCCATCTCGACTTGGTAGAGGTGAAAGACATGAAGGGGTTCTCCTGGTCAAATCTCCAATTGGGGGAGTCTTTGAGGAAAGCAAGACTTGATAGATGTTACATCGATCAAAACACCATCCTCTAGTGGGGTACTCCTTTGATTTCCCAACACATGGAGCTGACTATCTTGGACCACTACCCGATTACTCTGTCTTTCAAACCAATTCCCGTGCTCCAGAAAACCCCTTGGTTTCATGCATGTCAAACATCGTTTGCCCTCCCCTCTGTCCACCAACAAATTTCTGCAGTGTGGGCGGAAGCCTTTGCCTACTGTCATGAACCGGCTAAGTGTTGGAGAATGGTAGTAGAAAGGACTCGAAAAATTGTGATCAGGACCCAAAAGGCTATCAGAGATATCCGGAAAAAAGAAGAGAAACGGTGTACCGGAGGCTCTCATGGCTTGAAGAAGAGGTGAACAAAGGTAACTTACAATGCCAACAAGGTCTTTTGAAAATCAGGGGAAGACTAAGATTAGAGGAGGTTCAAAGGAAAAATCTTCAAATATTCTTCAAAGATTGGTGGGCCGGGAAGGCCGACAAACCATTGAAAGAGATGTGTAACATCCTCAAAAGGAAACAAGCTAGGGAATCCATCCCCTTATTGGTCGATAACAATGGAATTGGATGTAGCACGGAAGTTGAGAATAGATCTATCATCGTTGAGCACTTCACCCATCTTCTTGGGGTCTGAGCTCATCTTTCCCGCAGAGGCAAGACTCCATGGAAACCATCCCAAGGGTTGCTCAATCTAGGATCCCATAGAACATGATTTCTCTATTGGATGCTAACATTTTCAAGAATGAAATTATCGAGATTATTGATGCTCTTCCCAATGGGAAAAGTCTAGGTCCTCATGGCCTCACCAATGAGTTTTTCAAGTCCTTCAAACATGAGGTGGCTACCCCACTGTGTCTAGTGTGGCAAGAGGCTCTCTCCTTCGGTGCCCTCCCTGAGTGTCTTAATAATGGCGTCATCAAGTTAATCCACAAAAGGGGAGATATGAACGAAGTTGAAAACTGGCGACTGATTACCATGCTCCAAACAAGATACAAGATAATTTCAAAAGTCATCCCCAATAGAATCTCTTGTCATTTAAATTCATGGCTCTGTGAGGACCAGAAAGGTTTTATCAAAGGTAGATCTATACTTGAAGCAATTGTCGATATTTGGGAAGGCCTTGCGTTTGCTGAGGAGTCTGCATAAGATCTGGTATTCATTAAGATCTGAATCAGCAGACCTACACCTCAATTGTTGCTGGATCAGGGGTGTCAAGTTATCCCTAGAGGTCAAGTCTTCCGTCTCCTTGGCATTCCGACGGGATTCGACATCTCAATGGACCAATGATGGAACTGGGTGCTATCCAAGCTGGATAGCAAACTAAATAATTGGAAAGCTATGCAAGTCAAATTGGCAGGGCGTGCTATGGTTGTTAACACATTTATGCTATCTACAACTATTTACTTTTTCTCGTGTTGGAGACATAACTTGGAGAAAGACTTGGACAAAGTGGAAAGAATCTACAGAAACTTCCATTGGACTGGGGACCCCAATAGGAGGGGGATTCCCAAAATCAAATGGGAAACTTGCATTAGCCCGAAAGACTCAGGGAGCTTGGGAATTTTGGATATCGTTGGATTGGCTGACAAGCTGGCGGCAAAGTGGCTTATCAAGGCTTGGAGCAATAGTGAGTCCTCTTGGGCTTAATTGATCTTCAGAAATATGGAAGACCTTACCTTAGTTGGCTATCCTGGCTCGAAGGACATAGGGATTCTCACACTTTTGTTCTCCCCCCTCTCGGTGTCCCCTAAAGGCTCTAGCCTCGTGTGTTCTTTATGGAAGAGTTGGAACAAGGCCAAACAATTCATCAGAATTAGTGATGAGTTGAAGTGGGCGGCTGGGATAAGACAAAATGACTCTATCTGGTTCTCGATCGGCGGCATTAGGGGGGTGGGGTCTTGGAACCTCCAAATTGCAAAGCGCTTATGGAACAAGGGGTTCAAACAATGGAAACATCTCTGGAAACAAGACCAACCAGTGGATTAGGTTCAAAGACTTGGACCCGAGACTTAGAGTTACTCGAGAGGAATGGACTCTTCTTCAAGGCAGGTGTTTAGCATGGGACCGCTCAACTACCAGCCTCCTCTGCGGTTAGGATCTCCCTTGCCTGGAGGGCCTCAAATGGAGCAATGGTAAGAAACTATCTAGAATCCCCAACTTCAAAGAGAACTTAGATGTTCATTACACTCTTAACAAGTGATGGTGCCTTTCTTGGACCAAACTTCGATGGGAACTAAAATTCATGTCTATTTGGCACCCCCTAATTGAGATAAAAAAGTCTATTCTCATGTGGCAGATCTTGCATAAAGGTATCTGGTCCAATGCAAGGGCTAACAAAATCTGTGGTGTACCGCCATGGTGTAAGCGCTGCCATCAATGCATCGAAGATTTAGCTCACCTATTCTTCGATTGCCCCAAGTCCCATGTTATCTGGCGTCACGTGACCCGGGTATTGAGACTCACGAACCAAATCAATTGGCAACAGGTGTTGTAGGGTGAGGCGGTCGGCTGCTCATCGAGGCTGTGGAATGCCATCAGGGGCAAGACTCTTTGGAAGATTTGGAGGGAGCAATGTACTGTCAATTTTGGCCAAACTCCTAAGGAATGGTCGATCGAGAAATCCCTGTTTCTTCTAGGTAAAAGAATCTCCCGAGATAAGAGATCTCCACCATTTAGACATCATTGTATTTATCTCCTTGAAAACAACAAGTTGAAACCCAAATGGGTCCCATATGAGGGTGATGATAGATTTATCTGTCTCATTTCTAATGCCCTCTAGCTTGCCATACTCCTCCCCTGCTTTGTGGGATTTGGGGGGTCCCATGGGCAATAGTCCCATTCACTTGTAAATTTTCTTCTTTATTTTAATTAAAGTCCGAGAGATTAGGCTAAGGCAGAACTTCCTTTTATTAAAAAAAAAACTTTATGTATGATTGCACTAGACAGTAAATAGATGCTTTATTTGTTCCTTGTACACTTTTCTGGCATATCTTTAAGTCACTTCTTCGGTGTGATGTTGTCATGAGCCTACCTCTCTGTTGTCAACCTTGTTTCAAGATGCTTTTTTTATCATACGATCATCTTTGACTACCGAAGCTGATGCTTTGACTCATGGAACTGCAATTCTTTTCTCTGAATCTTAGAGACATAGAAAGAAGTAACAATTCAAAACAGCCTTGACTTTGTTTCTCAAAGGCTTCAAAATCGCTCTAAGAAAAGCCTTCTTTTATTCAGTGATCTTCAAGAAATATTGACTGCTAATTGGGAAGGCTAGCGATTTAACATTAAGGTGGGAATTCAGCACCTATGCGCTGTGGCTAGACAATTAAAACCATCCCCTTCATGGGACCGTTGAGGCTTCAACCTCCCAAATTAAAGCTACCTATAGTCACACTCGGCCTTAGGGACATCCTTTCCTGATTTCAAACTTAATTGGCCTTTCGGATCTATATCCTGGTAGTTGTTTAGGCATCATCCCCTAGATTTCTGAATTTTAGAGGTTCCACGGGTGTTATACACTTCTTTCATTGTACTTTGGAATAGTTCAAGTTAATCCTTGAAGAGTACATAGTAAAAGAGATACAAAATTCTCTTTGCATGTGCATGGGTGGCGTTTGTATGTAGTTCAAAACCTCCAAGTCATTTCCTCATGCAAGTTATCCTAAATATATTTTCAAAACATATAGAAAAAGAACAAACATATAGATTTCCTATTACTTGATGCTTCTACACGTAAGAGAAAAGATTAACATGGCTAAAGCGCAAGATTTTCAGATCCAAAAGATAAGAACATGTGATTCTATTATATACATAATCAAGTTTTTTGAATTGTAATTCATAATGTCACAATATACATGCACGTACACATCCCAACAAAACAGAGTTGTAGAGAGGGAAAAATAGGCACATAGCTAAAGTGGAAAGATCGATGCTCAATGGGATGAATGTCCACAATTTCTATTACAAAGATGCAGCAAGTACAACCATATACATCATGAATATGTGCCCAACTTCACATGTACATGCTTTAAGTCCATATGAAGCATGGTATTGTAAGAAATTGGATCTATCACATCCCAAAAATTATAGTTGTGTATGTTATGTGCATGTGCATTATGATTGAGGTATGAACTTGAATAAGAAGATTAATGGATATTCAAGATGTCAAAAGGGTCTAAGATGTTATGATCCTAAAGCCAAAAAATGGAAGGTATTTAGACATGATATCTTTAATTAATGTCTTTGGGTGTTAAAAGCTCATTGCAGGTTGAAGACATATATGATACGGAGAGAAAAGATGTAGAAGACCAAGAAAGTCTAGAGATTTTTAGACCCTCAACTTGAAGGAAAACATCATACGGTAGCCACACCTGGATAGAAAGGGAGATCGAGAAGCAAGCATAGTAAGCTCTACAAGAAGCAAAGGAAAGCAAGGAGAACATGATCGAGACCATGCATTGTTAGATATTGATATGAGGAATGAAGGAGAGTTTGAAAACATAGAAACTTCATGTGTGAAGACATCAAAAGGAATAAGAAAAAGGTTCAATCTAGTCCCTCAAGAGAGAAGAATCTCAACAAGAAAATAATATCGAGTTTAGTAATAAACTTATGACCATTTCATTGACAAGCTTTATGCATACATAAGTCTAGTATTTACATGTGAAGAGCCTAATTCTTTTGAGGATGCAAGAAAGCATGTATAATGGAACCAAGAAATGCAAGAAGAACTACGAGCACTCAAGGAGAACCACACTTGGTCTTTGGCATCTAAGGCTAAGGGCATGAAAATGATAGGCAACAAATGGGTATAGAATTTAAAGAGTATTTCAGATAGCAACATATCTAGATTTAAAGCAAGGATAGTTTCCAAGGGCTTTGCACAAAGATATAGCATTGAATTTGAGGAAAATTTCAACCTTATAGCAAGGATGAGTATGGTAAGAACTTGCAATGCAGTTATAACCTCAATGAGTTGGAACATTTTATGATGCCTAAACGGTGGGGATCTCTTATAGTTGGAGATTCTTCTATCAAGGATGAATGGAGACTTCTTGATCGACCAATCTTTAGGAGGGTGTCCAAAATTTATGGCACACTGCTTCCTCCAAATATTCCAGAGGGTTTCCCCTCTTATAGCATTCCACAATGCCCCTGAGTAACCAATCGCTTCACCAAGCATCACTTGTTTCCAGGTGATTTGTGCATGCAGTCTCAAAGTATTTCCAAGGTTCCACTAGAGCACGAACAATTTGGGGCAAGCGAAGAAGATGTGTCCCAGGTCCTCGATGCTACAATGGCATTGCTTATAGCATGGTGGAGTCCCACAAATTTTGGTTTGCCTTTAGGTTGGTCTAGATACGATGGTGGAGAATTTGCCACATGAGAACCAATTTTTTGATCTCGATGAGGGGATGCCAGATAAAGATGAACTCCAAAACCCAAGGTACCCTAGTCCAAGCTAGGCACCACTTCTTGTTGAGCGTGATATGATAGTCCGTGTTCACCTTGATTCTCGGAATTTGGGACAGGTAGATACCTTTGTACCATTTGGATAGGTAGTTACCATTTTTGTGTTGTATGAACATTGCATAATACAATGGATCGGGAATGATAAATAGTGGATCGGAGATGATGATGAAGAACCTAACCATCATTCTACATTTTGTATGTGTAACATCAATGAAAAAAAAACATAATAAGTATCCTCAGGATTACCTACTTACAACCATGGCCTACATTTTGAAGCTCATTTTAACAGTGAAGGGTAAAACAATGAGTGATTTTATAAAATCCCTATCAAATGATAGAGTGAAATTGGTAATTTAATTGTCATTTTCAATACATATATATGGCTATTAAATGTATGTAGCTCTGAAATGGAGATCAGATTTGTAATATGAAAGGTAGAAACAACATTTAACCTGTCATATGACATTTTTTCTTACTGTAAAATATCTTACCTGGATGTTGTGTAAGTGTTCTGATGAATTTCCATTGCATTATTATTATCTCCTTGAGTCTCCACTCCACCACCTCAGCTGCTTGAAGCACCAATCGTGCACTGTTGGACTTGGTGGTTGAACTAATCCACCAACCCTACACCTTCTTCTTGATACTTAAACCTGACACCTCTTCTCAACACTTGAATACTTTTAGGTGGCTGATTTCAAAATTCAAATTTACTTTATGAAACAAATGACTTTTAGTCCCATGTACAATGTAGAGGAGCAAGAGTGATTGAGCTTCAAGATTGTGGCTACGCTAAGTCCACATATGTATGAGTAAGCCTACATCATCTCCCTTGTATCATACTTTCATAACCATATACAATTATTTCATTAAGTGGACGTCATTCTATGTGTACTTTTGTCTGTGTCAAAGTCTTCATTTAAGTGATATTGATTAATTGCCTTCTCTGTTATATTTATCCTTATCATATGATTCAACTTGGGATAGGTAGCATGAGATAAATTCTACTTGCTAAGCCTATCAATATTCACATAATTTGGTTCATTAAATTGTGAGATAAAGTCTTTACAAACAACCTATGTTTGCTCACTATCATCTTTCTAAAAAGTCCGGATTACACCCCTAACTTCTTAATATCATTTCTCATCATGTACTCATCTTAAAATAGGGAAATAACTTCTAATCATTGGGGCAAAAGGCGACCGAAAAGGGGTTGTTTGCTAATGATGGATTAAGCAAATTGACAAATAGAGTCTTTCCACATGTACAAGAATATAACATTGCTTTCTCCTTTAACCATGTGAAGAAATTCTTTTTTTAAGACAATATGCTCTAAAAGCGTCGGGAAAGTGATGAAGATTCTAGTATTCAGTGTACAATTTTTCGGTTTGATGCAAAAAAAAGATATTTTTGCACATCACACAATGCATATTTCTTAAGTTCCAAGAAGGAAATGATTTTTGAATATACAAAATACTTTTGGGTTCACGAAATTGCATGGTCATTCGGTGAGAGGGTTTACATCAAATCAAAAGTTTCCATGTGTACAAAGTCTTTTTATCTATAAATACTGGCAAGGTTTGTGAATGTCGGTTTCTCACTTTGAGAATTCTTCTTCTTCTCGATTCTAATGGCTCTTCTTCTCGTCATCCTTCCAATCATGTAAGCTCATGTGAGGTTTACAACAAAAGAGAGGATTCTTTGTGGAAACTTTTTTCTGTGAAGTTAAATGTATGGATAACTATGCTTCCTAGCTGTAGAGGTGCCCATAAAATCGAGCATGCTACAAAAGACGACAATCAAGAAACCATTGGATGGGACGTATTCTCAGTTTCAAGTTGAAGAGATGCGGTTGGTTTGCAAGAGTACAACATGTGTACAACGCTAAGGATCTTGTTCTAACAAATCATCTACAATTCCCTTCATATTGTAAGTGAAGATTTACAATGCTCTTCTATCAGTTCAGTTGTTTGTGTATAACAACATATATGTTTTTGTATTGCATATATTTTTTGTTCCAATATTTTGGAGTGGCAACCTCTTTTAACAGAAACATTCAGAGTTCTTCATAAGGAATATGCAAAACTTATGTATGGAGACAAATCTATTCAATTTTTCAATAGCATAGAGTTATTTGTCCATTTTGCAGATTTTCAAGTGACATCAGGGAGGAGCTCTTCTCGAAATCTTCTACATCTGCCCAGTCCTTGCATCTCTTCATTAGATTGCAATGCTCCTGATCATTCAACAGAAGGTGGAAAAGAAAGCTTGGACTCTAGATAGTCTTGGACTCAGAGGAGAAACTCAGAAATTTAAGGGAGCTCCTAGAATACCTTGATGAGGCATCATCATAGTTCAAATTCTCAATTGACGATGCAATAGTTAACATTAGATCAGAGAAAACATTATCTTGCATACCTTGCCTGCCACCTAAGGTGATCAAGTTCCAACCCGTAAGATTGTAACAAGTCTCCTTCTTTAAGAAGCTTTTTTTCAAACTTCCATTGATTTTTCATTGTAGGAGGGTGACTAAGAATGTGACTAATTACATCACTTCAATTATGTCTTTTTATGGACTATATTCATATTGGCATTTTTTTCTGTTTAATTTCAAGATTCTAATGAGGTTTCTATTGTGCAATGATTATAAAGTAACTTGCATGAGTAAATTCTAGGTGACTCAAGAATATAAACCAAGAAACTCTTACAGAATATATCTCCTCTTTTAGAACCTTTTTCTATACTTCCATTGATTTTCCTTTGCAAGATGGTAACTAAGAATGTGACTCATTACATCACTTCACTTGGGCCTTTTTATGGACTATATTCGTATTGGCAATTTTTTTGTTTAATTTCAACATTTTGATGAGGTTTCAATGCTGCAATGATTATAGAGGAACTTGGAGATGAGTAAATTCAAGATGAACAATACTTTTACTTTTCAATAACTGGTTTCAATTTAAGTATTTGAGTCTATACAAGGTGCACACTAGAAATTATCCATTCTTGTCTGGCCTCAAGGTATGCATGAAACTCTCCATGGTGCACATATATAGGAATATTAAAGAGGTTGGAGAACTTGGTGAAAATCCCAAGCCAAGTGATATTAAAAATATGTAGACCATGTAGATGAGATTAGAGAAGATGACAGACTCAAGTGACTAGGGCATCCGAGCTTCTCGGATCGTCTTATCGCTTGAATCGGTCGTGTATTACAAACTACCAAAATATGCTTCAAAACGTGAATTTTGCATTAAGCTTTGATTAATGAGCAACACCACTTTCCATCTGAACTCATCTTATGCATAATTGCCTTGAGAGGATGGTATGATAAAATGGAAAAGATTAGATGACACGATCGATACAAGCGATATGAGCCATCCAAAATTCTCTAATTGCTCTTATCGCTTGTATCGGTCATGTCATAAAAACTTCTCTATCCTCTTCACATTTAGCTTTTCAACAAGAATAAAGCAAAAAATGCACAAAATAGAAATTTTGATGATAGGAGCAATTCAATTTTGCTTGAAACATGCAATGAAGTCACTTTTGATTAGTTCTCAAGAGGATCAATTCAACATTACATTACTCAAGGCATATAAATATAGTTACAATGACCATCTTCTAGATGAAGACTGGCATAATTACATACAATTTCTACATAAATAAATCTTCCAACATATGTTGGTTATACAATAGATTACAATCTTACATTCAAAAAATATAATGTTTCACACTTGTTTTTGTCCTTTTTGGAGCCCTCACCTCTGTGTTGCTTGTGGCCCTTTTTGGAGCCCTCAGCTCTACTCTTATTCTTTGGCCCATGCTTCAATGGCGAGTGAATAAGAAACCCTTTCTTCGTTTCTTTAGACTTCTTTTTATCTGGTGGTGGTGGTGGAGGTGATTTTGGATCATAAACACATATTGCATGTTTCATAATGGCATTTATTGCTCTCTCCCTAATCAAGATGACCCATGCATTTACATAGTTTGACAAGTTTAACTCAGGATTGTAAAACCTTCTTTCCAAGAGCCTTACTGCATTTGCAATCACTCTCTAGCCACATGAGGTGTTGTCTTTGTGTAATGGCACATGTATTTGAATGTATCCAAACCTTTTTTCTTCATTCAATTTAGGAATTCCTAGAAAGTTTTGAATAATATGCATTTTGAGAAGGTTAGCAGCACTGCAAGGTAAACTTAAATTCAAAATGGATGGCAAGGCTTTAAAATAGAAC
Source organism: Ceratopteris richardii (assembly GCA_020310875.1). Lineage (NCBI taxonomy): Eukaryota > Viridiplantae > Streptophyta > Polypodiopsida > Polypodiales > Pteridaceae > Ceratopteris > Ceratopteris richardii. Next base: position 162,252,206 of record CM035429.1, on the reverse strand, counting down.
ACAACAAAATGTATGGCAAGGCTTACAATTTGTAGCTTCCATGTTGTGATTGGAGAGAATTCCTCGCTATCTTCTTTGTCCTAGCCATAACCTACATAAAAAAAGAGTTTAAAAGCTTGGAAGAAATTTCAAAAGCAAAAAACCTAATGTAAAAAATCTTTCACAAAGCACTCAAGAAACACAACCAATGCAAGCTATTAGCGTAATCTTGAAATCCCCGAATGTCCCTAGTCACATGTATCAATCGTGTTAACCTACACAAAAAAGTGTTTAAAAGCTTGGAAGATATTTAAAAAGCAATAAAATAGTTAAGAAAGCTTTCACAAAGCACCCAATAGACACGATCGATGCAAGCGATTAGGGTCATCCAAAAATCCCCGAATGTCCCTAATAGCTAGTATCGTTCGTGTTGTAAAGTGATTGATCATGAAGACTGATCCAAGTGATTAGGGGCATCTAAATCTTCCCTTTGCCCCTAATCGCTTGGATTGGTCGTGTACAAGCTTCTGTGATCCATCATACCTCACACAAAATGTGGTCTATGGAAAGCTTTGAAAAGCATGTTAAAAACTCGAACGCAATGGCAAGGCGGCGCTAGCAAGGAGTTCCCAAAAAAATGAAAAAAGTGAATAGAGGAGCTTAAATAGGTCTCTGGAATAGGTTGATTGTTGGTCACATGTGGTAGCTTGTGATTGGTCCATGTCATCTAGCCATTACGAATCCCAACATAAAATGCCACGTGGCATCATTTGAGGGGGCCATATCATCTAGCCGTTGTGATTCCCGACATCCTTTTGCCACATAGTGCTCGCTTATTGGTCCACATCATGTGACCATTACCCGGTCCTCCTCGACTATAAATACAAGTCCCCTTCACCATTTCACATTTTCAAACTTCATAGAATTTCGCTCTCCATCACCCTGCAAACATGTGCTTCATACCCGATACGACTGATACAAGGGATTACATGCATTTGATGGACCTTTGAATAACTTATTTCACTTGCATCGGTCGTGTTCTCCACTAAGACACATACTTGTGCTTAATACTCCATACAATCGATACAAGCAATTACATGCATTTGACCAGCCTTTGAGTTACTTATTTTGCTTGCATCGGTTGTGTTCTCCACTAGGATGCATACTTGTGCTTCATACCCGATACGACCGATACAAGCATTTACATGTGTTTGATTGGCCTTTGACTAGCTTATTTCACTTGCATCGATCGTGGTCTCCACTAGGACACACTAGAATAACTAGAGCTAAGATGGAGGAAAAGAATGGCATCCTTAGTGTTTTTCCATCTAAGAAACTACTGGATTTCATGGTTCGAGAGGGTTTAACAGTGGATTATTTTCCAGATGCAATGAGGATATTCCATCAAAAAATAGAATTTGAAGTACTTTTGGAGAAAACAAAAAGCTTTCTGGCGGATGAGTGGGAGAGCTTCATGAGTGTGGTCAATGGAAAGGATCTTACTATCTCTAGAAAAGCCTATATCCATCCACACATCTTTGGAAAGAATCCATTGGATAGGTCAAAAATCACTAGAAAGTACAAAAGAATATCCCCTTTTCCAAGAAAGCTAGATTTATGCTTAAAGCATGAAAGGGATTGCTCTTTGTGTTAGATTTATTTAGACCTCCATGGTCTACCATTGGTCTACCTGCATTTGGTCGAGGACCCTAGCTGGGTCAAGGACCAGAGCTCGGGGGAGCCAAGGCTCTAGCACGGATCTTCGAGGTTATTCCATCTCCTCAGAGTGGCCATATGAGGAGTTTTTGGACCTTAGAGAAGATTCTAGAGGTGCCAAGGGCAAGCGCTATTTAAGGTTGGGAGGAGAGTGGTAGGTAGCTAATTGGGATCTTTCACTTTGCTCCCCTTGAACATTGCCTTCTTCATATGGCTTGGTCACATGTGAAATGAAAAGGAGAAAGAATATGTTCATCTTGAAGAGAAAGAGCATTGGTCATGTCCTCGGTTCATTTATATACTTGGGTTCTTTGGTTTTCTTCTTATGCAATATCATCATTCATAGATATTGACCAAAGAAATGGGAAAATTGGCCTCTATTTCTTATGATTTTTAGTCGTGCCCTAGTTTCATTGCATTATTTGATATATTTTGTTTTCTCCCTATGCAAGATCTTTGATGTCCTAGACAAAAAGGAAGTCATCTTAAACCTCAGATTCCATGTGAACTTCTCTATCTTACTATTGGCTTAGAATTTCAAGAAACTAATACTACCATTGCATTGTGAATGTGCCAAAACCCTAAGATTGACTATCTATTTGCATGATTCTTATACCGAAAGATCTTCATGAGCCTATTTGTACATGAATCTAGGATACAACCAATTCAAGCAATTAGGCTCATCTTGAAATGATGGATGGGCCTAATCACTTGAATCGGTTGTGTCTAGAAATGACTACAAAAAGGTTTATCAAGACCTCTAGGTATCAAAATCATGCAAATAGACAGTCAATCTTAGGGTTTTGGCACGTTCCAAATACAATGGAAGCATAATTTTCTCCAAACTCTTTACCAATAATAAGATAAAAAACTTCACAAGCAATCTAAGGTTTAAGATGACCTCCTTTGGACACAACCAAATTTCTTTGATGGGCCTAATCACTTCTTAAATGGGCCTGATCACTTCAGTCGCTCGTGTCCAAACAAGTGTCATATCTCTAGCTGAATGAATGCTCCATATAGAAAAACTTATTGTGTGTATAAATACTATTTTCAACATTCATTTTATGTTTCTATAAAGTTTAGGGTGAGAAATTGAAGGCGACTGATGCAAGCGATTGATGGCCACATGTTATGCAACTAAATGGATAGAGGCTAAAGCTACTATGGATAGCACGGCCTTAACAGTAGCAAAGTTTTTGTATAAACGTATTTTTTCAAGATTTGGTTGCCCACTGGAAATCACGAGTGATAGGGGCACACATTTTGTAAATCAATTCCTCCAATTTATATTTGACAGGTACAAGGTCTTCCATAAAAAGTCTTGTGCCTATTATCCAAGGGCAAATGGCCAAGCAGAAAGCTCCAATAAGATTTTGATTGGGTTGCTGCACAAATTATCTATTGATCATCACAGTTTTTTGCCACAAGCATTGATTGGTGCGATTTGGGCTTTCCGAACAACAAGAAGGGGAACCACTAGCGAGAGTCCATTTCGCTTAGTATATGGAAAAGAGGCATTAGCACCATTCAAATTTATTATAAAAAAAGAACTAGGAGCCAAAAACATTGGAATTGAACCTCCCATTAGGAGATTGGTGGCATTAGAAGAATACAGAGAAGGAGCAATGCAAAAACTTTAGGTAACACAAGAAGAGCGCAAGAGACTGCACGATAGGTATCTTATGTCCAATGAAGTATAGGAAGGATCTTTGGTTTTGGTGCATCAGATCCCTGCAGTTTCAACCAAATTGGCGCCCAAATGTATAGGACCATACAGGGTGGTAAAGGTATTACCACATGGAGCAGTGCATCTGGAAGATTTGCAGGGTAAGAGGATACCCTTGGTCAATATTTCCATGGTGAAGAATTACCTGAATTAAGTCAAATGGGAAGCACTTTGTTCACTCTATATACTGTATTTCATGCAGTGTTTGCAGTTTATTTTGGTCTATTCACTAAGCGAATGAAGGAAAAGTTGCACCGGGATTGTGCAAAGGCTTGATGTGGGGGTCTATAACGCGAACCCTCTCTCTCTCTCTCTCTCTCTCTCTCTCTCTCTCTCTCTCCCCGTAGCCCCTCCACACCACAACCCCCGTCCTCCCTTCCTAAACCCACCCACGGCTCTCTCTCTCTCTCTCTCTCTCTCTCTCTCTCTCTCTCTCTCTCTCTCTCTCTCTCTCTCTCTCTCTCTCTCTCTCTCTCTCTCCCTCTCCCCGCAGCCCCTCCACACCACAACGCCCGCCCTCCCCTCCTAAACCCACCCTCGGCCCTCTCTCTCTCTCATCATGAGCGAGGCTGCTGAGGCTCGCTTAATTGTGTGTCGGACATGGGCTATCAATGATGGCGCTTCGGGCTCTAGATTTTGTCATTCATGAAGCTCAAAACAAAGGAATAAGAGTGATTCTGAGTTTGGTGGACAATTATGCTAGCATGGATGGGAAGGCTCAATATGTAAGTTGGGCAAAAGATGATGCTGGAGCTTCCTTGACATTAGCAGAAGATTTCTTTCATGGTTAGATGGTCAAAAGCTACTTCAAGAATTATGTGAAGGATGTGCTTCTGAGGGTCATTCCAATATCACGGGCGACACATAATGAGGATCTCAGCTTGCATGCAAAAGTGATAGTAAAAGTGTAAATGCTAAGAGTGTAAGAGGATAAATGACTGTTGCCGCCAACCAGTCGTGATGACTGCCTATTTTTGAGGATCCGATTCAAGACTTGTGGCATATTTGATCTAGCCCTCCACTTTTGGGGCAATCAATCGGCACATGTTCAGTGAACAAGGCCCTCTTGGCCTATTGGAGCCTATAAAAGCAATGGACTAGTACTCATTGGAGACACATATAGAGACATGTTTAGAGCTTATTTCCAACATCTCTTTTGGTCCTCTCTTTGCACTCTCTGGCTACAAGCCTACTATAGGAATTCACTCTGTGGTGAGGATTAAGAGTGTGGGCTTCCCAGTGGAGGGCTAATAGCATTGTAGTATAAAGAAGTGGCTTGGTTTTCTCATCAGTTTGAGTAAGTGGTCTTTTTGCGCTCTTCCATTAGAGCAAGTCCATACCTTTGTACTAAGCAGTGTAAGTCTTCATCTAGTTGTGTTCATTTTATTGGACGGATCTCTTGTATTGATTCTGTTTGGTTATGGATTGACATGTTAGCACAGAGCATCAACATTTGGAGCATTTCCTTTTCCTACATTGTAATCATCTATTCGAACTAAGGAGTGGTTTAGTCTTCCAGTATTGTCATTTGTCACTAATCTTCTCCCTGAGTATTTACAATTCTGTACAATTATTACGATCTACCTGCTCACATAAATGTTTAAGGGTATACTTCCCTAAGGAGAACCTTCCTTGAAAGGCGAAGTACTGGAAGTAAATATTGCATGATCTTGCTAAAAGTAGATACCCTAGTTCCTCCTCTACACACATGTTGTACTTCAAATCGATGATGCCACATGTCTGTAAGATCTCTTAGTTTTTGAATAAGCTAGTAGGCGCCTTCTTTTGCAAGCTACGTACTTCCTTGAGTGATTTTAGTAGACTTTGAGTAGCCATAGCTAGTTCAAAGAGTTTTGTGTGTAGAAGCTAGATTGGTACAGGTGTTGAGCAGAGCTTCCTTATCAAATGGTACTCATTTCTTGTAATCTTTGTTTTTTTTACAAATATATTATTATATTCTAAATTATCCTTGCAGCTCATATCCAAACTCTTCATATTCTGAGAGAAATTTCTCTAGAAGTGAACAGTGGTCTCTCTATGCATGTCTAGTGAAGGCAACAACTAGCCTCTCTTGAAGGCATTGTTTCTCATTGTTAGAGTGAGAATTTTGGGTGAGCTCACTCAAAATTAGTGAGATATCAAGGCATAGTTTGTGCATGAAAAATCTATCATATTTAATGTTCAATAATTCATTGAATCATTCAATTGAGCGAATAGAGGTTTTGTGAGTGTGCTAGTGAGGTCATGTATCCTTCAAGGCTGCATACAGAAGTTGTATTATCTACAATTACACATAACCAACTATCAAGGTGCATAAACTCTACGAGTGGATGAGTATTAGCGATAGAGACTCATAAGCATGTTTTCTGAAGGTAAAAGAGGGATAATATGGTTGGGGTTGAAAAGAATTGAAACAAGGACCATGATGGATGCAATCAAGCAAAGTAAAGAACTAAATGAAGCCAAAAATTCTTCAAAAATATCATTCCAATTGGCTATTTTCATGTAAAAGCCCACGTCAAAAAGGATTTTCTTGAAATTAACTTCATAGTTTTGCTAATCTAGGAGTCCTCAAGCTTGAGGAAAAAATGTCTAACCATCTACAACTTTATAGAAGTTTTCTGCACTCAAATAGAATTGGAAATGAGGGATTGGTACATATCTTTAATTAGACAGTGCATTACAATGCAAAAAGGTTCATCTTCTAAACCTTAACTATAAAAGGAATAAAACCTTATTTGTCCTTTTTCTTGTTCTTTCTCCCTTCCAATCAGTATGATTTTCTTGGGAGGTATTTGTTCTTTTCCACGAGTGAGGCTTTTTTGCATGTGTGTGCATGTATGCACATGTGTGTGCATAAGAGGTTTTGTGTGTATGTGTGTGTAACTCCTCTCATGATGAATCATCAAACCACCCATTCTTCTCTCATATTAAAAGTTTGTGGGAGAGGATATGTTGCTTGAATTCAATCCGTACATGTATCATGAAAGCCTCTCTACATCCACAATGTTCCCTTCTATACATACTGATTTGCACATGTAGAATGTAGCTATTATACATATCCAATGTGCTCATTTGAACCTATTGAGATTATATCGTTAGCCATTACAGTATGCAGCCATGCTACTCATAGGGGGGGGGGGTGTTCTACCATATAGAAAACATTCATGTAGTTCTTGTGGCGTGTAGACATCACCAAAACTCCTCTTATGAAACATAATGAAATAAAAAAATTATTAGGGTCATAGCATGCTTCACATCCTAGGCCTTAGCCCAACGTGTATCATAATTGGTGCAAGTAAGGAGGTAGCAATTTCTAGTCGATATGGATACTCGAGTGATGAGTCAAAGAAAATCCAAACCCCAGTTTTATGGTTAGAGTGGCATAACACACTCTAACGGGAAACATTGAGATAAAAATGGTTTGCCAAATTGATGACAATGATCACATTGAGTTACATATTCGTGAGTGCCATACTGCATGGCATTCCTTGGACAAGTGCATCTCCCCCACTTAATGTGTGGAGTACCTCTCCAATTGGGATATCTTATCTAGAAAAAAGTATAGATTCTTTTAACTAGGTCTTGCTAGAAAACAATTTGGGAATTTGTCAAAGTTGCAATATCCCAAAAATCCTTGTTGTGGGACTTAGCCAGAATTTGGTAAAAGATGGAAAAACATTTATTGTGCCATTGGAAATCCATACTTGAGAGCTTTCTAATGATACATAAAATAGTAACATTTGCTTCTTGATTGATCCTCAAAATCTTAACCCTAACTCTACTTTTCACCGTGCTTGTTGACTTGCTTTTCACAAAAAGCATCACTAAGAAGCCCGAAGGTTTAGCATAATCTCCTGAAAGCTAGTGCCTAATTCATGAATTCTCGTTTCATGCATGGCACCTTGATTTTTTTTATTGCAGATATCATTAGTATATAAGCACATGCTCACTAGGCACCCGAATATCATTCAAGAGGTCAAGGAGAACGCATGAAGAACACAAGGAGGAATCAAGGAGGAGTGAATAGGAGTACATGTAGATTTCAACCAGTTCAGAGATAATCAACCTTTTTTCTTCTTCACACACTCATTGTGTGCATGCTGATTGTGGACAGTTGTGGTTTCTAATTTAGGGTTTTGACTTGTGCTAATGTTGTATGAGGTCTTGGCCTATTACCTCAAATCTAGGAGAGACTATTGTTTCTAATCTACATTAAAGTAGACCTAGTTTTTGTTTGGGGATTTTTTTTCTTTGACTATTTGGAACACAGAACATTCTTTATTTTTCCCTACATTCACTCACATTTATACCTCTTACTCACATCTTTCAATCTTTTTTTGTAATTGGCCTCCTTTGGAATAGAGGACATCCTTTATTTTTGTAGATATTCACTCACATTTATACCTCTTACTCACATTTTTAATCCATTTTTCTAAGTTGCCTCCTTAGATTCAGCTTACATTCTGTTTTTGTATCATACATACATCTTAGTTCATATTTTTCATTTTTAGTGTATGTAGTAGCATTAAGCTTCTCCATTTCTATAATTATCCTCTTATCTCTCTATTTTCATTTATCTTTCTTGGCCAAGTAAAGGTGTGTTATGTTTTTAAGTTGTTGGATGATCTTGGATTTAACCTGTGACACACTTATTGGGCCTACAACACTTCCAACAATATTTTGGTATCATAGCATAGTTCACATACATCCTTACCTCAGTACGAGTGACTATAGAGATAGAATTGAATAAGAAGATGAATTATATGAAATATCTAACTATCCAATGTGTAGTTTCATGATGATGACTTTGCTAGTTTGTAAGGACCTTAGAACATTCTCAATGGCTAGTACCCTAAGCCATCACAAGCAGAGGAAGATGTTGCTTCTACATATTCAAGCTTTAGAGGATTAATCTAGATGGGGTTGAAGAGATGCACAAGCACTCTCATTTATTGTTATGGGAGTCAAGAGGCATATAATTCGGTAGATCACATGACAAAACTCCAACTATCTATGTGTATATGTACATGATATTATTGTGACAGGTGATGATCTGAATGGCATTCAAGGGATCAAGAGACACATGCAAGAGGACATCAAAATCAGTGACCTAGGTGAGCTCACATATTTCCTAGGTATGAAGGTGATATACACAGATCAAGGAATGTATTTGACTCAGAGGAGATACATTCAGGATCTACTTCTTAAGTTCAAAATGGAGAACACTAAAGTTGTAGGTATAGCTTCAGAGATGAATCATAAACTTAGTGTTTATGAAGGTGAGAAAATTAAAGACATTAAAGAATATCAATGCTTGGTAGGTAGCTTGATATATTCTATGCATACACGAGCAAACATCTCCTATAGCATAGGAGTGCAAGCCAATTCATGCAGCCTCTAAGAAGACCACACATCGATGCAGCTAAGAGAGTACTTAAGTATCTAAAAGGTACAATCAATGAGGGTATATTCTATCTTTATTCTTGAGATTTGGATATCTTAAATCTATTCAGATGCAGATCGAGCAGGAGCTAAGGATGATAGAAGAAGTACCTCTAGTTACTTAGCATTCCCAGGTTCAAAGCTATTGTCATGGAGGTCCAAGAAGCAATGAACAGCTGCTTTATCCTCAATTGAAGTAGAGTAGAGAGGTTTGACCATAGCAAGTGAAGAGGCGATATGTTTAAAAGCATTGTATACAAATTTGGGACTTGTGAGTTCCCAAACTCACATATTTGGAGATAATGTAAGTTCCATGCATCTAGTAGCAAACCCTATTTTCCATGCAAGAACCAAACACACAGAGGTTCATTACCACTTTATTAGGGAGAATCTCCTGGAAAAGGAGAATGAAATTTCTTTTGTTCCAAGTGAAAAGAAAGTAGCAGATATGATGACGAAGGCACTTGATGGAATGAGGCTTTGTAGATTCAAAGCTATGGTAGGTATGCAACCTATTAGAGAATGAAGACTCAAGCATACTTTAGCTTGACATTGCACTTATTGCATGCTATAAGATCTGTTTGGGTCTCCATAAGCTCAAGGGCTAGTCTTGTGTCGATTGCTTGGACCAAACTTTGTCACTTCACAACTCACTTTTCTACCTCCTACAAGCTTCTCCAAGTTCTTTCACGTAAGAGCCTTAGGAGGCACAATACTGTCAAGTGTCAACAAATCAGCATCATCAAAAATAGCATTGATTTCTTCAATTTTCAGAGTTGAAGTACATGGTGCAGGTAATTGTTTAACATGCCTATCAACAATTTTCCCTTTATCTTTAGCATTCTTTAATGCATAACAGCCTTTCTTCATATGTCCTTTATTATGAAAATAATGGCACTCCATGTCACTCTTCCTTGATTTAATTCTACTCTTATTTTGTTTTCCTTATTCTTGCTCTTGCCACATTAATAATTCTTTCCTTGGTAAGAATCATAAACATTATATGCATCTCCACTCTCAGTGCCAACTATAGATTTTCTATCAATCTCCTCAATCAAGAGTGCTCCACATGTGTCATCATAATCGAGTTTACCACTAGGTGCATTAATGCTCGTAGCCATGCAAAACGTATCCCATGATGATGGCAAGGTGCATAGCAAAAAGATTGCTTTCATTTCATCATCCATGTCCATTTTCTGATCTTGTAACTCAGAGAACATAGCATCAAACTCATCGAGATGAGCTGCAATAGTGTGTATGTCCATGCGAAGATCATATAACTTTCTCATCACATACACTTTGTTTGATGTTGTTTCTTTTTTATATTTATTAGATAAGTTCTTCTATAGCTTCTCTTCACTTTCACAACCCAATACTATAAATTAAACATTATTTGTGAGGTGTAATTGAATGTTACACTTGGCCATTTCATCAAACTCATCCCAATCATCTTCATCCATGTTAGTAGGCTTCTTGGAGATTCTATTTATTGGTTTCCATTGCCTCCTCTCAATAAGCACATCTTTAATTTAATTCTTCCATAGAGCAAAGTTTGAGCCATCAAATTTTCAAATCTCAAAATGTTCTTTGCCTTGCAAGTTATAGTTCCTACTCAGAACATGAGCATTAGATCCTAATCCACCAGACGTGCCTGAGACCTCTGATGCCATGATGATAGAGAACTCAAGAGCATGATAATGGAGCTAGAAGATTCCAAAACACCACTAAGGCTCAAAAAAGGATGATCAAGTTTTAGATTCTAGGAAAAATTTAGCAGAATCTTCCTAGAAAAATGAATGAATGGATAGTAATGACTAACCAAAAGAATTATATGAGAATAAATGTGCTTCCACCAATACGTGTATTAAGAAGTAGCCAAACCCAAAAAAACACTGTATAGTTGACCAAACCCAAAAAAATTTGGAAAACATTTGCCAGAGTAGCCTCTGCAAAATGAGAATATGACCAGTGTCAAAATCTCATAAAACTACAAATATTGACATGTTTACCTGCATAGTGAATCACTGACTCCATTGCATATAATCAATTGCCCAAAAGAATCCAACTAGGCTTTTTGAGCACCTACCAACAACTGTCATATATCTCCTATGGTGAGGGTGCATAACCTTCCTTGCATCACCGAAGAGACCCTGACATTTGGGTGTCTCCCAATTAAGAAAACCTCACCATGACCCTCTTTATCAAACGTAAAAGCCTTTATGCAAAAATGTAACTGCTATATCAATGGCCACATGGATCATAAGCAGTATCCATAGAAGTGTGCATATTGTGTATGTGCTCAATATATGTAGTAAAATGGCACTAAAAGGCTGCATTCACTGCCCAAACATTGGCCAACACTACCTTCAAGTGCTTGTCAACTCTATTCTTTAGGCTCAAAAACCTACATAGACTTGTAGTGGCTGCTCCCACCATAACTAAAACCTTTGAAGAAACCTGTAGATTAACTAGTGTGGCTGAAAACGCAGCCCCAAAAGGTGAACCATTTTTATCAAAGAAGTACCTAGAACACCCTTTTTAGTGCTCTTGGTGCTCAATGAAGAGAACTATGCACAAGAATACTCCAACATTGCTCTGAAATCACCCCAAAAATGCTTGAAAGATAGCCTTTCAAAGCGAAGAATGAAGATTTGAGGGCCCAAAACGTGTTGAAGATATTGTGAACCTTAGTATTTTTCCTTATTCAAGCACCACAGGAGTGTAGCTTAGTGGCAAGAGATTTCCACGGTTAAGTGAGATCCGAGGGGAGCAATATTGGGATAGGTGTCCTCTGTGAAAGTACTAGGAACCTCCATCTTCCTTGATCATTGAGCTCCTCCCTCATGCATAGCCAACAGTTCCAATGGTGACTTTTTTGACTAGGATGAGAAGGTATGCCAAGGTCATGCGTTGGTCACAACCTTAGTTGTAAGCCTTGGCCAGAGCCTTCGAGAGGTGGGCAGGTGCTTGCTTCGATCCCATAAAAGGAGCAAAGCTTTTGCATCAAAATGCTATGATACTAGTGAAGTATTTTGATGATGATGCACCAGAGTGTGCTCTCCTTTTGGAGAGCTCCACGAGGATATCCTTGGAATCGAAAAGTGAGTTCGAGGTGCCACACATAGTACTCTACATAGAGGCTATAGAATATACTAGAAACATAGTACACATGGAGCAAGAACAGAGAGTTCTTAGGTGTTACAAATGTGGTGGAACATACAGTCTGTGGCTGAACAATCCACTATACCGATGGTCATTTGGCCTTTCACATGGACATTCACGGTAACAAAAAGGTTATTGGCACTAAATGGGTTGCTAAGCTGAAATGTAAACCTAATGGAACAATTGACATGTACAAAGTTAGGCTTATTACAAAAGGTTATGCTCAAGAAAGATGCATTGACTTTGATGAGAATTTTGCACCCACATGTGGAATGACTACTCTTCATAGCATCTGTGCACTTGAAGCCCATTATTATTGGAAAATGTAAATTATTTGGACATTAAAACATTCTTTTTTAATGGTGACTTACATGAAGAAGTGTATTTTTTCAGCCCCATGGTTTTGTGCAAAAAGGCCTAAAAACAAAGTGTGGAGGTTGAAAATGCATTATATGGTCTGAAGTAAGCACCATGTGCTTGGTATGAAAAGATACATGGCTACTTGATAGCACATAGTTTTTGAGAATAGTCCAATCAAGTGAACCTTATATGTTAAGCATGCAAATGATTTTCTTCTCATCATTCTTGTCTATGGTGATGAACGCTACTCACTCTTCCTAATGAGAAGCATACTACTAATTTTAAGGATCATTTTCATGCCTCTTTTGAGATGTCAAATTTGGGGTAATTTCATCATTATTTGGGCATTCAATTTATGCATGTTGATGGTCGAATAGATTTGTGTCAAAAACAAATATATTGACACATTATTGTAGCTTTTTTGCCTTCAAAATTGCAAACCTATTGCCACTCCTATGGAAATCAGTTAACACCTGAGTCTTCATGATTCCGGATGTGCATTTTGATGTTGTTCTCTCTCAGCTAGCTGTTGGATTCTTGATTTACTTATGCATAACACAACCATATATTCAATTTGTTGTCTCAAAGATGAGCAAGTTTATGCATTTCCCAAGTGTAATCATTGGCAAGTAATTAAGTGCACCTTTTGCTACCTGAGTAGGATTTGAGTACTTGGATTGTTTTATCCCAAGGTGGGATCACTATTGCTAGATTTACATGTTTTCTTTGACTCTGATTAGGTCAGTTGCTATGACTCTTGTGTGTCCACTAGTTGCTTTTGCTTCATGCTTGGTAACTCATGCATATCTTGGTTGAGTAAGAAGTGTCATCTACTTTGATTCTGTTGATGGCTTGTTTGACTATTTTCTCTTTGTCTATGACCTCTTCAATGCTTCCTAACTAATCACTTATATCCTTAAACTTGGTGAAAAAGTTAGTGACATTCTACTTGGGCTATTTCTTGAGAGATGTGAAGTCCATCCACAATTGATTCTTCCTTGCCTTGGTGCGTGAAGAGAAGAATTATCCAATGCATTCCGGGTCTTTTGATGTGTGGAAGTAATAAATTAGAAATCGATTTTATAATGTATGGCCTTGCCTTTCTCTTCTTGTGTTGGTTTTCCTTTGGTCCTTAGCATAGGCATGAGCTCATCTCTAGAGATGTATCCATAGAGATTTCTACCTTGTAGATAAGCCTCCATCCTCAGAGACCATGTTGACTAGTTCCTTCAATCCGATTTGTAGGAAAATCATCACCCATAATATATATAGTATGATGATACTCTAATACCCTTATGAGGAGGTGATGGATGTTCACATAGATGAGAGGGCCTTTTCAAAAATGTGTTGTACACATGTCCAATTCCTTCTTGGATAGTCTAATGGGCTTCTATGCTATCAAATGATGCATAGATATAACCATAGTAACTTGAAGATGTGAACCTCTCACCCAGTGTGGGAAATGAACTCATTACCTACCAACTAGGAGTATGATGGGCTAAACGCTTGCCCCAAAAGCCATAGTTGAGGATTACTTCCTAATCCTCTGTCTTAGGGTGTGGTTCAACCATCTCCTACATGTTGTTTGTTAAGTCTAATACTCTCTTCCCCTGCTAGAGATAATTGTACTTAATGATCCATCCTTGATCTCCCCTTTAATTGATGTCCTCACCTTTGTATAGTCTCTTAAACCTTCTTATTCTCAACCTTGGTCTCTTGAACCCTTGCTCTCAATCTTGGTCTCTTGAACCTTGCATTTCCGATTTCTTGGCCACTTGCCTACATACTTGCTTTGTTCGCAACCTTGGTCTCTTGAGCCCCTTGATCTCAGCCTAAGCAACTTGAAACTCGTTCTCACCCATGCTAGGTATCTTTGATCCTCAATCTAGTGCTTTCATTGGAAAGTTTTTCTCATAGCTTTCCAATGATATCTTATACGTTTAAATCTGACCTAAGGATTGGTAGATACACTCTAATCTTTGGGTGGCAATGATGTACCCCAACAAGATGTACCCTGTTACGTGTCTTGCGCAAGCCATCCTGTGCTCAAATACCAATTTCGGGAATTGAACTCATGAACTACTAGCTAGGAGTATGGTGGGCTAACCACTTTCCCCAAAAGCCATGGTTGAGGATTACTTCCTAATCCTCCCTCTTACGGTGTGGTTCAACGATCTCTTGCCTATCATTTCTTGAGTCTAACACCGAGTATTTGCCAAAAATATCACTTAATATGAATACAATTAATTGATTATAATCACCATGCAATCATCACATTGTGCTGACCTGAAGGTTGACATGGTTCTTGATTGGAGGGTACTCCTATTGTAGAGCCCTAAACGTTTCCTCATACTTACTGTAATAATCACCCAGTTAAATTACCAAGAATATAGTTCACACTTATACACTTAGGATTGTAATTTTCTTGTTCCTCAAATGTTGGCAGACTACAAATATATCGAACTCCTATGATTTAGTACTTCACAATACATTCAATAGGACTATGACAACTTAAGAATGAAACAAAACATAACAGAATAGAACATGACTCAGCACTCAGATGTAATTAGAACCATATGCTTTGTGCGCAAAGCTCAATCGAAGGCTACCCGCTCTGCATTGTTTCTCCTCACGACACAAATTTTTATATTAACCTTGATGCTTTGAAGAGGCAGTATCCCTATTTACAAGGATTCATATATATTTTTGGCTAAATATAATTATACAATAATTATTAATCTGTGGCCCTAGCACTAGCAGAGACAAAGGACTTAAAGCCTACAAAGAATTCGAAGCAGAGTCAATAGCTTTAGCATCATAATGAGCCAAATCATCTTGTACCAGAGCCTCAAATAAATCTTGCACTTCTTCAAAAGTGTGTTGTAGACGTTTCTAAGTTGTCTTTCAAAAAGACCAAAACGTATTTAAATCCATCAAGATAGCTTTTGGTGCATGCAAACTTGTATCTTGACTATCATACAGCAATGTCGTGGCTTGAACGTTAGCAAGTTGTTGATCAATTTCTCTTGCACATAAAAATTATGCCAAAGAAAACATGGATAGAATGGTTGGTAGTGACTAAATCAATGCAAGTGGAGCAACGTGCAACCCTTGTTGGAAGCATAATCCAACAATGGTCCAAAACTTGAGAAATAGCTTTAATAAAAATTCTTTTAATATTCCTCTACAAGAAAACCACGTGGAAAACGTGGCTAGAACAATATTCTCTCATAGGTATGGCCCGAGTTTAAAACCCGCGAGCAGCGTCACAATGATAGAATCTTTTCTTTTGATAAAGAAAACATGGAAAATCGACTCACGTAGCTTTTCACGGACAACGTCGAATTCAAATCACGATAGTTATTTTTTGGTTAGCTATCGATCACGATCGTTTAGCTTTTGATTTATATGGTTTGCTTTTCACATAGCTCTAAGGCTATATAAGAAGAGCCCTTGGATCATTATGTATTAAAATCACTCAAAGATCACAAGCCATCTCTTGGTGTTCTGAAGCTTTGGAGGTGGAGTTTTGGTGAAGGAGAGGCTACTCTCTTGGAGCTAGAAGTCTTCTACAACGTAGTGGTAACTATCTTTTGTGAGTTAACCTTATATTTTGTTTTTAGGGTTTCTTTACCCTAAGTTCCAAATTAGGATTGGTTGATTTACATTTTGTGAGAATAAGGTTAATTTCGTTGCTCGTTAACTTCATTGCTCCCATGTTGTAATTTGGACATCTATTTTTTTAGTGAGTAAGCATCTTGCTTACGTTCCCTAATCTTGTCTCAAGATATCTTTCTTTCTATCTCACTTATCATCTTAATTAATTAAATGTGTATGCTCAAAAGATTTTAGTTTGGAACGATCCTGGGGTCCCGAATTCCAACACTTGGTATCAGAGCATAATTGCTTGGTCTCAAAGCATAATTGACATACACACTTAGTTAAGATGAGTGAGATTGGAATTGAGATTGAGGACAAGTTGGATGGATCTTCTAATTATCCCATGTGGAGTTTCATGAGTGAGATTGGAATTGAGATTGAGGACAAGTTGGATGGATCTTCTAATTATCCCATGTGGAGTTTCATGAATATTTTAGTGAAAATGGATTTATGGAGTATCGTGAATGGATCCTTAACAAGACCCAGACGAGAAGGCGAAGAAGGAGCCACAACAACTTCAAGAGGTACTAGAGTTACTATTGAAAAACCAATTGAAGAAGAGGTAACTACTTCGAATCCAGAGTCATAGGTAGTTCTTTACTTATAGTTCCTCCTATTGAAGATCGGGCAAGGTGGGATGCTAGAGATGTTTTAGCACTTTCATTCATAGTAATGAGTGTTAAAAAGCATATTCTACCATAGATCAGATCTTGCAGAAGTTCTAAACAAGCTTGGTTGAAGCTTGAGAATCCTTTTTAGAGCAGAAATCCTGCTAGGAAAGCTCACTTGAGGAGACAACTAGCAAATACAAGGATGAAGGCTGGTGAGTCAATTCAAACCCACATTAGGAGACTCGTTGACTTGAGAGATCAACTTCTAAATGTAGGAGTTGAGATATCAGATGAAGAAATAGTAAATATGCTGATTAATTCACTTCCTATATCATATCGATCTTTTATAACCACTCTTACCCTTACCACAAGAGATAGAGAGGTTACATTTGAAGAGCTTGAGTTCTTGTTACTTCAAGACGAAGATCAGTTGAATGGGAACGGAAGAGAATGAAGAAGCACTTTTATCTTCATCAAAGGGTAAAAAGAAGAAGAAGGATAAGAAGGAAAAGCAATCCAAGAAGGAAAGTAGGTCCCTCTCACCTTCTACTTCTTATTTTGTTTCTACTACATCTAAAGAGAAGTCTTCTAGGAAAAAGGAAGTAGTATGTTTTTACTGCAACAAACCTGGACATTTAATAGCAGCATGTTATAAAAGGATTGAAGCAGAAAAGAAAAAGGCATCAAGTAATGTTGAGAAAGATGATAAAAAGGGAAATCTCAAGGTGATTCTTATGCGTGTATCACCATTGAGGAAGTAGCTTTTAATCAGGCAGCTTTACAAGTTCTTTCAGCAAGTCCTTGGATATTTGACTCAGGTGCTACAAAGCATATGACAGGTTGTAGAGATGTGTTTTCTTCCCTTTCTTATTCTACATGTAGAAGAGTTACTATTACAAATGGCAATGATTTGGATGTTGTGGGAATAGGTACAGTAACCCTAAAGTCAAGAGAAGGTGGTATTTTTTAGATTTTAGATGTTCTATACGTACCTAAAATGAAGAAGAATCTGCTATCTATATCTGCAGTTTTAGGTAATGGTTTTAAAGTTGTATTTGAGAGAGATCTTTGTAAGATCTTATCACACAAAGACAACAAGTGTATTTTACAAGGTGAGCATAGAGGAGGGATCTTTGTTTTGTCAAAAATCAGTCAGGCATATACGGTCAAATCTTCCTCACCGATGGAAGATATGAAGCTATGGCATGAAAGATTTGGACATATAAGTTTTGGAGCTCTCAAGAGTATCAAAGACAGAGGTATGGTTGAGAGTTTACCCTCATTCAAGCTACCAGATGATTGAGATATATGTGAAGGTTGTCTTGAAGGTAAGATGCATAAACTACCTTTCAAGAAACATGGTCATATTACATCTACCAAGAAATTGCAGCTTATTCATTCAGATGTGAATGGACCTATGAGAGCAAACTCTATTCAGAGTTTTAGGGTATCTTGTTCTATTTGGTGATGATTTTACGAGATACTCATGGATCTATGGTCTTAAGTTGAAGTCAAAAGTCTTTCTTATGTTCAAGAAATTTGTAGCTATGGTTGAAAATGAAAATCAAGAAACTATCCAAATTCAAGAAACTATCCAAATTCTCAAAAGATACTTGTCAAATGAGTTCTGGACATTTCTTGATGAGAAAGGTATTATTCGACACCTTACTATTCCTTATATTCCTCAATAGAATGGTCTTGCAGAAAGAAAGAATAGAGTACTTGTTGAGATGATGCGGAGCATGATGGCATCCAAGACGCTTTCACCAAAATTCTGATTTGATGCAGTACATACAGCTAATCACATTTTGAACAGGTCTTCTACTTTTTACCAAAGCATTGACTAGAGATAGTCATGAGAAGATTTGTAGGTTACTGAAGCTTGTACCATTGTCACATTGAAGGAGGAATTGTCGGAAGCAATGTCCAAGAATGGTCCAAAACTACATAGAAGCAGCTATGATATAAATTTTCTAATATAGTCCGCCATAGCAAAACCACGTGGACAACGTGGCTTGAACAACATTCTCTCATAGGTATGGCCCGAGTTCAAAACCCGTGAGAAGCATCATGATGATTAAATCCTTTTTTTATATATAAAGCAAACATGGAAAATCGACTCAGCTTTTCACGGACAACGTCAAATTCAAATCACGATAGTTTCTTTTTTGGTTAGCTATCGATCATGATCGTTTAGCTTTTTATTTATATGGTTTGCTTTTCACATAGCTCTAAGGCTATATAAGAAGAGCCCTTGGATCATTATGTATTACAATTACCCAAAGATCACAAGCCAGCTCTTGCTGTTCTAAAGCTTTGGAGGTGGAGTTTCGGTGAAGGAGAGGCAACTCTCTTGGAGCAAGAAGTCTTCTACAAGGTGGTGGTAACTATCTTTTGTGATTTAAAATTATATATTTTTTTAGGGTTTCTTTACACTAATCTCAAAATTAGGGTTGGTTGATTTACAATTTTGTTACACTATTTTGTGAGAATAAGGTTAGCTTCATTGCTCATTCACTTCACACACACTTAAATTATTTCAACATAATCTAAAATTTTGTATCATCATCTTCTTGAATATTCTTCCATTAGTGACTGCACCACTGTATATGGTTGAGTAGTACTCCCATGTTGTAATTTGGACATCTAACTTTTAGTGACTAAGCATCTTGCTTATGTTCGCTAATCATGTCTCAAGATATCTTTCTTTCTATCTCTCACTTATCATCTTAATTAATTAAGTGTGTATGCTCAAAAGGTTTTAGTTTGGAACGATCTTGGGGCCCCAAATTCCAACAACCCTAGCTTGTTTGTGAAGTTGTTTTTGCAGCAACCCTAGCCTGTTTGTGAAGTTGCTTTTACAAAATTGAAAATAGAAGTAAGATGGGTCACTTCCCTAGAAAGCACATCATTATTAAATTGCATATCCTATAAATGACTACACAATGCAGCTGTTTCTTATTGCGCTTGTTTCAATTCACAGGTAGAATCATTATGTGTGGCTTGCATGCCTTAATTTTCTTCAATACCTCTACAAAAGTAGCTTAATTTATGTCATTGGCCTCCTGTAAATTATGCACACGGCATATGCTTCCTCTTGCTCATGAGTGGTCTATTAAAAAAAATTAAACATTGTGTTTATCATTGTTCTTGATCATACAATTAGGACATATTTTAACATGCATTAATGTAGTCAAACAAGTTAGCATCCAATTCATGAAAGCGACCATGGAGATAATGGATTTCAACTATCAAGCACTGATTGCTATGTCAAAAAAGAAACCAATATGGTGGGCAACCATTTCATGGGAACACATAATGGAAGAGTTGATGCCAACTAAGTCCTGAAAATTAAATTCATGTCAACCCCAAACATGTTTGTGAATGAGGTCTAAAAAATTTGCACTCACATAGGTACTCTTCTTGAAGGGAACCATGATTGTTTTTCCTTGTTGGCAAGCTACACAAATTTCATGCAACATTTTAGATGTAAATATTGGTAGGCCTCTTACAAAGCTACTGTTGGAGATAGAAATTTGTGGGAGCATGCGAACAACACAAGGAAGGAGAAGAAGCTTGGAGCACAACACACAATACTGAATGTATTACTAGAGGATGTACAAAGATAAGTAGCCCATTAGGGCAATAGGCGTATATACAAGTTGGGAGAAAAAAACGCCTAAAAAGGAAAAAATCAGCGGTCCTAGTGTGTTCACACACATCACTACCTAAATATATCAGCAAATCCCCCCTGGGAGTGATGCGGTAAACAAGGAGCTAGCACGCATGTACAAGGAAGTGCCAAGCTATGTGGAAATCACTCCACAAAAGAAAATAAGCCCAAAGCTTTGGTAAAAGCTTCAAACTTCTCCCTAGACAGAGCCTTCGTGAAAAGATCTGCAATGTTCTCATGTGTGGGCACATATGCCAAGATCATCTCCTTAGTAGAGAAAGTCTCCCTGACCTAGTGATAATGCACCTCAATGTGCTTAGTGCGAGCATGGATTATAGGGTTCCTTGCAACTGCCAATGCGCTCTGACTGTCAGTGATGGTGGTGGCAGAAGATTGACCAATACCCAAATCAGCCATAAGGTGTCTGAGCCACACACACTGAACAGTCGTTGTGAAAGTTACCCTATACTCAGCCTCACAATTAGAAGTGGCCACAATAAGCAGCTTCTTGCTCAACCAAGATATACATGAGCTACGGAGCATGAAGCAAAAGACACTAGTGGACACACGAGTGTCATAGCAACCAGCGCAATCAAAGTAAAAAAAAGCATGCAAATCTGGGGGTAATGATCCCTCCTTGGGATAAAACAACCCAAGTAGCCGAGTACCACTCAAGTAGCGAAAGATGCGCTTAACCACCTGCCAATGCTTGACTCTTGGGCAATGCATAAACCTGCTCGTGTATGAGACAGCAAACTGAATATCTGGTTGAGTAATGCATAAGTAAATGAGGCATCCAACAACCTGTTGATAGAGAACAACATCAAATGCATCTCCAGCATCATGAAGACTCAATCGTAACCTGTCTCCATAGGAATGGTAATAGGCTTACAGTCTTCAAGGCCAAAACATTGGAATAATGTGTCAATATATTTCGTTTGACACAAATTCATTCAACCATCAAGTTGCATAAACTGAATGCCCAAATAGTGATGCAAATGCCACAAATCAGACATCTGAAATGAGGCATGCAAATCAGCCTTAAAATCAGCAATATGCTTCTCAATAGGACCAGTGAGGAGCATGTCGTCAACATAGACAACAATGATCAGAAGCACATCATTAGCACGCTTAACATATAAGGTGCTTTCAGTTGGACTGTTCTCAAAACCATGTGCAATCAGATAGGCATATATCTTCTCATACCAAGCACGTGGTGCTTGCTTTAAACCATATAATGCCTTCATTAACCTGCACACCTAGTTTTCATGCCCTTTTTGCACAAAGCCACGGGGCTGAAAAACATGCACTTCTTCATGCAAGTCACCATTCAAAAATGTTGTTTTAATGTCCAACTGATATACATTCCAACCATGATGAGCTCCAAGTGCAATGATGCTACGAACTGTAGTCATTCAGTAAGTAGATGCAAAGATCTCATCAAAATCGATGCCTCTTTCCTGCGCATAACCCTTTGCAACAAGTCTAGCCTTATACCTATCAACTGTACCATCACACTTACGTGTCATCTTGTATACCCACTTAGTCCCAATGGCCTTCTTCCCAAGAGGCAAGTCACATAAAGATCAAGTACTATTCTTCATTATAGCATTCTATTAAGCTTGCATAGCAACCATCCAATTTTCTGAATTTTGTGCTTCATAAAAAAAAATAGGCTCATTGTCATCACACAGACTAGATGCAGCCATAACATAGCAATCTGATGCAAAAGAGGCACTAAGAGAGCCTGAACAAGTATGATATGACCAAGGTGCATCTAATTTGCTATCACACAAAGTCTGCACCAGCTATTTTGGCATAGTTTTTGCCTGCTCAATATCAGCTCTCTCATCAACTAGTGCATCATGTAAATCTGCATTAGAAATGGAATAATCTACATCATCACATGAAACCTAAAAAGGTTGAGAAGTTGCCTCATTGGGACCAGCATTAGACTATCCACCTATAAAAAGAGGCAACAAAGTATCATACATGTCTTTGGAGCTAACAGATGTCTCCTTAGTACATGAAAGCAATGGCTGAATAGGATCTTCCACAAAAACAACATCACGACTAACCAGAATGCATTTAGTCTGTGGATGATACAGATGATAGCCTTTACTTTCAGAACTGTACCCAACAAAAATAAATTTTATTGCTTTATCATCCAATTTTCTGTGATGTTGTTCAGGCACTGATGCATATGCCAAACAACCAAAAACACGCAGATGAGCAACAGATGGCTTGCGATCATGCCAAGCCTCATATGGAGTGATAGATTGTAGCGCTTTATTGGGACACCTATTAAGTACATATGTTGCACATATGACAACCTCAAGCCAGAAACTATGTGGTAAAGCCTCACTCTTGACCATAAACCTCGCCATCTCCATGAGTGACCTATTCTTTCATCCAGCAATTCCATTCTGTTGAGGTGTATATGGCACTATACACTAGTGTTTTATCCCACGTTCAGCAAGAAATGCATTAAAATCACATATATTCCCCCCCTCAATTTGAACGGAGGGTGCCCATTTTACATGCTGATAGAGTTTCCATCAAAACCAAAAATTGTTTGAAGCACATGAACACTTCGGACTTTGCCTTCAATGGATATACCCATGCATGCCTGGAAAAATCATCAATGAAAGTCACAAAGTAAAGATAATTTCCAAAAGAAGGTGTCGACATAGGACCACAGACATCACTATGTATAAGCTGCAATTTCTGAGTAGCCCAAACTAAAACATCTTTTGGAAATGAGAAATGCTGCATTTTACCCAAAATACATCCTTCACAAACATGTTTTCGAGGTGCCTCAAGTTTGGGCAAAGAGGACACCATTTTCTGATTTCTGCATGTGTAGCAAACTAGAAACATTCAGATGACCAAAGCGTGCATGCCAAAGCTTTGCATCTGACATAGCATGAGAATCATGTACTGCACATGTGGAATCATCCAGAGATCTTTCATAGTCTATGAGCTTATACAGCCCACGACATAAAATGCCAGAAGTAATAATCACATCGTCATTTGACATATCATAAACTGTACACCTGTCATCAACATATTTCACAGCCAAGCCAATCTTGGCTAATGCAGAAACTGATAACATGTTCTTCTTGATCCCTGGCACAAATAAAGCATTTGACAAAGCGAAAGAACTATCATCAGTAGTAGTCAAGATGATCTTACCAAACTCCTATAATAGGATAAGAGGAGTTGTTGGAGAATTTAACAATATTCCCTATAGGGTAGGCTTGAGTGAAGAGAAGAAATTGCAGTGTGAGGTAATATGTTTGGTTGGCCCACTATCAAAATACCAAACATCTGAGTCTACTCCAGACATGCACTGCTCATGAGAAGATGGGTCAAAATTGCAGAGAGTAGTAAACGCCCATTCTTCTTCTTGCACAAGATTAACTGATTCTGTTTTTGGTGTAGAGGCCTCTGCGACAACCATTCTAGCCTCTTTCTTCTTTGCCTCTTTAGCAGCCAGTTTTGGACAGTTCTTTATGATATGATCATTCCCTTTTCATTACTTGAAAAATAATTTCTGCTTTTCTGATTTCTTCTCATCTGTATCTTCCTTCTTTGAATGTGCAGCATTTGCAGATTTTTGCTTACTAGTTGAAGAGCTCCATTTTCCTTTGCCCTTCTGACTAGCCACGAAAGCTTGATCTACAACACGCATAATGGAACTATTCTACCTGGACTGATCTTCCTGCAAGAGAACAGATACTAACTCCTCAAATGACAAGGCATTTGGATTGCCTTTCATCATTAACCGAAGCATAGAAGCAAAACTCTGGTATGAATCAGGAAGACCATTCAAAATGCTCTGCACAAGTGAGCTATCTGGTATAACTTCATCAGTAGAAATCAATTGTTCCTTCAAGTCTTTGATCTTTTTTGGAAAACTATCCATAGAATCACCTTCATTCATGTGCTCACTCTCCAACTGGTTTTGGAGGTAAGCAACACGAGCCTCATTCCTAGCTTGGTACAATGTGGTAAGTGTATCCCAAGCATCCTTAGCTATTCTGCAAGAGCAAATGTGAGGAATAATGGCCCGTTTGAGAGACGAAGCTATCAATGCATGTGTCTGGGCATCTCTGCCATCCCAACGAATTTTCTTTGTAGTAGGTGCAGCAGAAACTACAGCATGAATAGGAATACGCAGAATATCATCATCTTTGACACCTTCTTCCTCAGCTTCTTTATCTGCAGTTGTAACAATTGCAAGTGTGATAGGATGTTTTTCAAGACCTTGCACAATCATGTTCCATAGTTCTTTGCAACCAATACATGTCACATCATATAAGCCCATAACGGGTAGTTGGTACCATCCAAATTATCCTCAACAACCAACATACGGAATACATCATTGCTTTCAACCATGGCCGGTGACTAAAATACCTTGATGCAAAAAATTGACTCTATCTCAAAATGTGGAACAGAACTGCCCAGACGAGTTCCGCTAGTCCTATAGCACACTTCGAGATGCTTATACTGGCGAACAAAAAATGGTATATACCTTTGGCACAGAAAGATGAAATAGCCTGCACAAGCAACTGCACGTTCGACTTTCGTCGAATACAGCTTCCCTATGATTGAATAAAAGATACCCAAAGAAATTTCAACCAAATTTCTTTTCTCACGCTAATAAAATCATATTTACTCGTTGCACATTGAGCATCCGTTTTTTTCTTCCCTAGAGAAAAAAATAGGTATAGAAAATAAAAATCTTGCAATTCAATTATCTTACTAATAATGTCCGTAGGTAATGTCCGTAGGCTTCTCGATCCAATTTGGAAAAGACTTTTATTTTATTTTTAGTTGGGAGTCCGGGTAAAACTCAACTTAAGCTACTGGAATAAAACACCTTAGACACCAAGTTGTTTCACACAAAAATAGAGGAATAAAATTATCAATCTTTGTCGTAGCAGTGCGTTTTGAGGCCGAAACGAGCTCTGATCGCAATTTCGGCACCACAAAGAAAAGTTGTTTTGATCTCGAAAACACGCTGAGTATGCTCACAAAAATTTGTGCGATTCTGAGACTGCAATCGGGGGAGTGTCGACGGCACCCTAGATGAAGTGATGACATGCTCTAATACCAATTGTTAGAGATAGACGTCTACGGGAGCACGCAAACAACACAAGGAAGGAGAAGAAGTTTGGAGCACAACAACACAAGGAATGTATTACTAGAGAATGTACAACAATAAGTAGCCCATTAGGGCAATAGGTGTATATACAAGCCGGGGGAAAAAAACCTCCTAAAGAGGGAAAAAAGTGCTCCGGCGGTCCTAGTGTGTTCACACACATCACTACCTAAATATATCAACATCTACTCATTTGCATGTTCTTGAGCTTTTGTAGGTTGATGTGGCCTAGTCCTTTATGCCATACGTCTAACTCTTCTATCGTCTTGTCTCCATATGTGACATAGATTGAATGGTGTGGCTGATTTATGTCGGTGAACATTGTCCCTTGCCTTTTTTCCTTTTCCTATGATTTTGAAACCTTCCTTTGGATCCTCAAAAAAAAAACATCGTGTTTCAATGAACCTAACTTTGTAGCCTTTTTCTATCATTTGGCCTACTAAAATCAAGTTCTTGGTAATAGTACGGACATGTAATACCTTTGATAATCGCTTTTCCCTTTGATTTTCTTCCAAAATGATATCTCCCACATGTTGAATGGTATGCTCTGAGTTGTCACCTATTTCCATATGTCTTTGATGCTTTGGGACCTGCAAATTATGAAAACAATCCTTTCATCATGACATATGAATGTTACATCCACTATCTCATACCATACATCTTCAATAGCTTGAGTTGTATCTTCACCATACCTCATGGTAAGTAAATAATCATTCCCTTGGATGGATGATGTATTTTCATAGTTAGCTTGCCCTCTATAATTGCTGTTGTTTCTTTGATTCCTTGGTCTTTGAGATCGATGATAACATTCATTTGCAAAATGACCCAGCTTACTACATACAAAGCATCCATTTGAAGTGGGTTTTCCTCTTCCAACTCTTCCTCTATTTGTTGCTTCCTGACTCTTTCACCTCCATTTTCTTGTTGTCCTTGACCTCCTTGGTTGCTTTTATATCTTCATCTTCCTCTTGTAGCACCTCGATTGTGTCTTCCTCTTGTATTTCCTGCATACAACAATTGCCCTTGATATCCTTGACATTATGATGACCAACATTCATCTCCTCTGTCACCATGAGAACGATTAGTTGATCAAAATTAGGGAGAGAGTCCCTTACATACACTAAAGTTGTGAAGGCCCTACATTTTTCATCATCCGGCCCAAGTCCATTTAGGGTGTGGACTACAAGATCTTCATCATCTAGGGCACAACAGATTGACCCTAGCGCATTTGCAAGATCTTTAACCTTTAATATGTAATCAGTAGTAGCTAGAGAGGGGCCTTTCTTGAGGTCTTTAGCTTAATCTTGAGCTGAATTTTTCAAGATTTTGTGGAGGTGGAGTATAATCTCTCCAAGCACATCCACAGCTTCTTTGATGTATCCAAATCTCGAATATGTCCTATCATGAATTTTTTAATATGATGAGATAAAATAAAAATGACTCTTTTGTCCCTTTCATCCGAGTCTCTTACTACTCTTCTCTAGTCATTCGTGAGATGTAATTCATATATAAAGGGCTTTGGCTCTCAACCACTCTCAAGTCCCCACAAACCTTTCCCCATCAAAAAATTGCTTGTTCTAAATCAGCATGGTTCGTAGTTTCCCTCTTTGAGCTTCATCTTTGATTTGATGACTTGTTTGCTTCCCCTTGTTGGCATCTTTGATTTGATGACTTGTTTGCTTCCCCCTGTTGGCATGCCCGTTCCTTGCTTCTTCTAAATCAAAGATGAAGTTTCATCTTTGATTTGATGACTTGTTTGCTTCCCCTTGTTGGCATGCCCGTTCCTTGCTTCTTCTCTTAAAACTTTGACGAGTTCTTTACTTCACTTTAGCAAATCTTACTTCTCTCTTTGATACTCCACTTACAGATCTAACACCATTGTTGGAGGATAAACACTCCTATGCACACAATGAAGTCAAATGAACCCTCCTAGGATCCCAATTTTTTTTAGACATAGACTCTTTGTTTTTTAAGTTTCTCTGCATACATGGAGAGAATGGAAGTGAAACTTTTGCATGCTAAATCAAGATATAGAGGGCTTTCCAATGAGATTAAAACAATCCATTTGGATACTACATGATGCCTCAACCAGGTGCAACAAAATAGATAACTTGATCTCTTCACAAATTATTAGCTAACTACACAAACACTATTCTAGACATTTCTTTGCACTTGTGTCGGCATGCATCCCGAGACTTATTCACTCAAAGTAGAAATTATATGCTTTCCAGCAAGAGAAAAATCATTGCATATACATGTCAAAAGGTGAGGTCGAATCACATCAAGAGGTGACCTAAATCTTCTCGAATCAACGTCTTTACATTATAGACATGATTTGATGCCTATAATGCAGGGAAATCATCCTCATTCGATTGCGGAGGATATGGAAGGTTCAATTTGGGGCATAGTCCCATAATCATAAGCTTGAAATATAAAACTTTCAATAGTTTCTTCACAAACTTCTTCCTTACTCACAAAGATCATCTGAATGTGAGGCCCTAATGTGGATTCGTTGTTCCTTGGGAAACAAACGGTGTAGTGATCTCTAGCTTCTATACAATTTCTACAGGAGAATTCTTTGGTAGAGGAAATTTGCTTTTATAATTTCTACATTCCCGACACTTAAAGCAAATGATTGGCCTTCTCAGCCCATTTGTAAATTTAATTGGAGGACGTCGGTTGTACATGTTACCTTGACTTGGTGCAATAGCCATTACATTTGTTGGTGGTTGGAATTCTCCTTGTCATAGTATGTTTGTGCTGGCATTCCTCTTGAGTGTCACTCATGGGCTTCATGGCCATTTTTCCTATATAATTAGCATTCATACTTAAGAGAGGGAATTCACTCACAAAATGGCCTTGTTTTCTACCCATTGTGCATCATAATCCACTTTCGATGCCACTTCCATGAAGTTCTGATAGCTCCTATCAATGTTGTGTCAATTATTCTCCTTGGGCCTCCTCTTCGTTTTGTAATTTTAATGCTTCAATTTCACATCTTAATTGAGTTATTGGACTTTCATCTTCTTTGTGGGGCTTGTTTCTTTTTAGATTCTCAAGTTCTTTCCTCAATTTTGTTACTCGATCTTCGGGTTCCACATGGTATGGTGGACTAGGAGAACGAGTTCCATATTGGTATCTAATTTGCTTCAACCCTGTTGCTCTAGAAATGAATTCATCAATTGTTGCTATGGGTAGGGCTAATTCCCTAACCTTGCATTGCGTGGATATTGGTAGTGTAAGACAATAGTTACGCAATATAACACAAGAGCAATAGCAGATAAGATAACAGATATATGAGAATCCAATTTTCTACTAGTAGCAAGTACAAAGATGATGGCATTGTCCACCTGTGTGCTCTCAAGGTAGAGCTTAAATGGTGATCTAGAAAACTCTAGACACGGAGATACAAGGTAGAGGTATGCTAGCTCAACTCGATGTCTCAGGTAGTGTAGAAGTCATGTATATATAGGATCATGGGTGGCCTTCTATGGATGGCTATACATGGGCGGTAGAGCATGGGCAGCCACCGCCCGCATAATTGCCAGACACGGCTAAGACCATTTGAACGGACCTAACAAATATAAATGATTTCTGACTTTGAGAGGAAATATTCCATGGAATATTCCCTTTATCGTCGCACCGGGCACTGCCCTCAAACCCCCTTGGACCCCCCAGTCGGGGCTGCTCACCACTGCCTCGGACCCCACAATTGGGGACCCTGGTAACTCCCTTTCCTTACAATACCTTACATGGTCCAATATGACCTTCATCCAACATGCAAGTTGGGATTTCCATCAATTGGGTAATGCATGCTTGGCTTCTCCTCATAATGGGGGCCTTACAAAATGTGCATACAATCATGAGAGGTAGACATTGATCATATACTAACACCCCCTCAATGTTTACTGATGATAAATCAAGTAGGTCTTGGTCCTATGCCCATCTGTTGAAGATGCCTGTTGAGCTGCTCTCTTCCAAGTGATTTAGTGAATATGTCAGCATAGTTTGCCTCTGTTGGGCAATATTCTTGCTCCACAATTTCATGTTCAATCAGCTCACGAATGTAATGGTATTGTACTTCTATGTGCTTGGTGCGAGCATGAAATACTAGGTTCTTTGCAATAGCCATAAAACTTTGATTATCACACTTGAGTACAGTGGCCATATTTGATGGAAAGCCTAGATCTACAAGAATTCGCCTTAACCAGACTACCTCACAAGAAGCAAAACAAGCTCCTTTGTACTCTGCTTTTGTGGAGGAGAGTGCGAGAGTTGGTTGCTTCCTACTTACCCAAGAAAATATTCCTAAACCAAGTGAGAAACAATATCCAGAAACTGATTTTCTAGTATCACAATCTGCAGCCCAATCTGAATCACAATATCCTTGAAGTGTATCACGTGTGGTATACAAAATACCAAAATCCAAGGTTCCTGCAATGTACCTTAGAATTTGCATTCCAGCATTCTAGTGACTCTCCTTAGGTTTGCTGGAAAACTTGCTTAATACTCCAATAGCATAGCAAATGTGTGGTCTAGTGTTGCACATAAAAATAAGACTTCCAACGAGCTTCCTATACTTCTTAGCATCTACATCAGGCATGTTATCATCCATAGATAGCTTATGATTTACCTCCATAGGTGTGCTAGTTGGTTTGCAGTCCATCATTCCAAATCCCTTGAGAATTTCTTTGGCATATTTTTGTTGTGAGATGAAAATGCCATCCTTCCTTTTCCATACTTCAATCCCTAGACAAAAATGGAGAAGACCTAAGTCTGTCATTTCAAACTCAGTTCCCAAGCTGATCCGAATTTGATTGATGAGTTCTTGATGATCTCCTGTAATGATCAAATCATCTACATATACAATGACAACAACTAGCCTGCTATCCCTTTTCATTACAAGTTAGCATCAAAAGTACTTCTTTCAAAACCTATATTTTTGAAAAATTTATCTATCCGTTGGTACCAAGCCCGTGGAGCTTGCTTAAGTCCATACAAAGCTTTCTTCAACCTGCAAACTTTATTTTCTGAATTGGGCACCTCAAAACCTGGTGGTTGAGATACATATACCTCCTCCTGGAGGTGACCATTCAAGAATGCAGATTTGACATCCATCTGGAAAATAGGCCAGGCCTTTTGTGCAGCTACTGCAATTACCATCCGAATAGTTGTCATGCATGCTGTTGGTGCAAAAGTTTCTTGAACATCAAATCCTTCGATCTGTGAAAAACCATGTGCAACTAATCTTGCCTTATACTTTTCTAATGTCCCATCTGCTTTATACTTAGCTTTCCAAATCCATTTAGTACCTATTACCTTCTTCTTTGGCGGCAAGTCGACTAGATCCCATGTATCATTTTTTAGTATACTATCATACTCTGACTGCATTACTGCTCTCCAACCTAGATCATCAAGGGCTTCTTCAATGGTGGTAGGTTCCTTTATCGAGCCCATGATATCTGCCATTAGAGCCATGCTAACAATGTGTTCTGAGGCTCTTCTTTGCTCCTCTATTCTCTTTGATCTTCGTAATCCATCCGATGATGATTCTGGTACATCTACATGTGGATTGTGATCATCAAAGAGCTGTTGTGCCCACTTCGGTAGTGGCTTACGTTGTGCAGCTACAACTGGTTGGCATTTTATTGAGAAAATTTCTCCATCAGATGTTTCCTCCTCCTCAACTTTAACTTGCCTTTTGATAGGCACAAGGTGAGATATTTCTCCGTTTGATGAGATAGTAGATTTACCTTTATCTTCTACTAAGTGTGGTCGTTCATCAAACACCACATCTCGGCTGACAAAAATCTTCCTTGCCTCATGATCCCACAACCTGTATGCTTTAGACTCTTCACTATATCCTAGGAAGACACACTTTTTGCTTTTTGAATCCAACTTTGATCTTGTTGAATCAGGAATATGTGCATAACAGAAACAACCCAAAATTCTAAAGTGCAAAACTGAAGGCTTTTTACCAGAATATGCTTCTTGAGGAGTCATCCCCTTCAGTGCTTTTGTGTAGCTTGGATTGAGGATGTAGACTCCTATATTGACTGCTACTGCCCAGAATGAATCAGGCAAATCTTGAGCCTTTAACATACATCAAGCCATTTCAACTACTATCCTGTTCCTGCGCTCAACAACGCCATTTTGTTGAGGTGTATGAGTTGTCACCCTGCTCCTTACAGTAATTGTTGAATTCTGTTGACAAGAATTCACCTCCTCTATCTGTTCTAAATTTCTTCACTTTCCTTCCTGATTCATTTTCTACATACTTATGCCACGTTTTAAATTTTTGAAAAGCATCAGCCTTCCGACTAACAACAAAAAGTAGAAAGATCCTCCTAAAGCAGGTGTAGACATTTTAGCACAGAGATCAACATGTACCAACTCTAGAGGAGCTTGAGATCGATTGTTGGTCTCTCTTGGAAATGCCTTGCGTTGTTGCTTGCCCATCATACAAGCTTCACAAAGTTCCTGCAACTCTAAAAATGCAGGCAAATGAGCAACCATCCCTGTTCTTTGCATCTCCTTCAAAACTGCAAATCCGAGATGCCCAAGTCGTTGATGCCATAACCTGCTTACATCTTTATCTTCTATAGCAGTTAAAGCAATTAACTCATACAAGTTATCCCGTCATATGCCTTTACCTACAACATTACCTGATGAATCCATGATTTCTACACCACTCTTATTAACCTGAACTTCGAGTCCACGATCTGTTATTGCAGAAATTGACAACAAATTTCTTTTGAGTGTAGGTACATAGAGAACATCGGATAACTTTTTTTTAACACCTAGAGAAGTGATAAAAGAGATGGTTCTAGTTCCTTCAGCTGGACACTTGGAGTCATTTCCCACGACTACATTGATGGATTCCCGTAGAGGCACTAGGGAACTATACCAATCCTTTTTACTAGTCATATGGCGAGAAGCTCCACTATCTAATATTCATGGTTCATCAACATGAGGTTGAGCAGATGAACATAGCTCTTCAATAGCTACCCAAAGTTCCAGCTCTATGTTGTTTACAGACTCTATGTTCTTCCACGATGATTTTACAGTTCCATTCCATTCATCAGCTTGCTTCTTTCTGCAATCCTTGATGGCATGGCCTTTCTTTTCACAATAAAGGCAACTTCCTATGAACTTTTTCTTCTTTGGCTTCTTCTTTGATACATCAGAAGACCCTTTACCTTTTGCATTTGCTGAAAATGCAGCATCACTTGTACTTTGCCGATTCCTCAACCGCATCTCTTCTTCTAAAAGCATAGCACAAAACTCTTCAAATGTGAGGGGAGTTGGTCTTACTTGAGTGTTGAGGGTTGTTAATAATCCATCATACTTTGCTGGAAGAACACATACACATCTTCGAGCCAGCTCTTCTCATGTTATAACAACACCAACTGCACCCAATTGGTCTTGAAGATGTTTTATCCGTTTGATAAAATCTTCAGCCTTTCTAGAATCATAATGCTTTTCATTTGCCAACTGATTTTCTAAATTCTGTATCCTAGTTTGGTTCTTGGTCTCATACTTTCGAGCCACTATGCCCCAAGCCTCATGTGCTTTAGTAGCATGTTGAACTAAAGTAAGCACAGAATCACTTACACTAGTGACAATTGCACATAATGCATCAGCATTCCGCCTCTTCCAAGCTCGTAGAAGATGTGGATCTGGTTGAATCATCAATCTTGAATTAGCTAGATCTTCAACTGGTATAAGCTTTGGATCCAATCCCATCGGTCCCATGATAGTGTCAAGTAATTCATAGGAGTCCAAAATTGCAGAAATTTTGAACTTCTAGAGTGTATAGTTCGATCCATCCAGCTTCCCTTCAGTGAATGCAGGTGGAGGAATTCGAATAGGTGCAGCATTAACATTAGCTGAAGCACCAAGACCAGTGTTCGACAATGAAGCCAGCATGTAATCACTCAAATAATCTACTGATATTCTAGTCTGCTAGTAGGCTAAAATAGTGATACTTCTCAAGCTATTCGAACCTTACGGCTTTGATACCATGTAAGACAATAGTTAAGCAATATAATACAGGAGCAATAGCACATAAGATAACAGATATAAGAGAATCTCAACAATTTTCTACTAGCAGCAAGTACAAAGATGATGGCATTGTCCACCTGTGCGCTCTCAAGGTAGAGCTTAAATGGTGATCTAGACAACTCTAGACAGGGAGATACAAGGTAGAGGTATGCTCGCTCAACTAGATGTCTCACGTAGTGCAAAAGTCATGTATATATAGGATCATGGGTGGCCTTTTGTGGACGGCTATACATGGGCGGTAGAGCGTGGGCGGCCATCGCCCGCATAATTGCCATACACGACTTAGACGAGTTGAATTGACCTAACGAATATAAATGATTTCAGACTCCGACAAGGAATAGTCCATGGAATATTCCCTTTACTGTTGTGCCGAGGGCGCTGCCCTCAGACCCCCAACAGGGGGCCCGCTTGCCCCCTGGGACCCCCCTGCGAGGGGGCCCGCTGGCCCCCTTGGACCCCCCAGTCGGGGCTGCTCACCACTGCCCCGGACCCCACAATTGGGGACCCTACTAACTCCCTTTCCTTACAATACCTTACATGGTCCAATATGACCATCCAACATGCAAGTTGGGATTTCCATCAATTGGGTAATGCACGCTTGGCTTCTCCTCATAATGGGGGCCTTACAAAATGTGCATACAATCATGAGAGGTAGACATTGATCATATACTAACAGGTAGTAATTTAGCAAGCCACTTTTGACAAAAAGATCATGGAGAGATTTTGGTAATTTATCCAAACTTGTTTTGGCTCTAGTAAGAAATTCAAGAAATGTCTCTCCAATACCTAGTTGTAGGCTCTCTAGTTGTTTAATAATGGTGTTTGTTGTATTTAATTATTGGAACTATGATTTGAAGGCATCCTTCATTAAGTCCCAAGTAGTAAAATGGTGCCTTGAAAATCGATTACAACCATTTGTCTTCTAGTCCCTTCGATGTTGTTGGGAATATGATTATAACTGCATCTTCCCTTCCCATTAGCCCCCTTGATTTACATAGCGCTAACAATCTTTTGACATGCTTGTCAGATTCTTCATGTGCTAATCCTCTAGATGGAGAGTTGATATTCAATTGTGATAGTAAAGTTTCTAGGTTCATTTGAGCTACCACATTTCCTACTCATGATATCAATGAAAGAGGATTGGCTGATCTACAAAAAAAATTCCTTCTTGTTGTCTTGAAAGGAACTCCTAGGGTTTGTGATTGGGTTGCGGTCATCAGTTGCACATCGTATTCTGTATACTAAGATGAATTCCAAGGAAGGGAATAATTACCTCCTCAATACTGTCAGCACCTTTGCATTTCTTCTTCACTTTGTAATAGTGGTTCTCCTAAGTTCAATAGCTTAGTTCTCCTAATCGTAAGCTTTTGAGTTTTTCTTAAAGAAAAGAACTCAATAGCTTTGTCTAGAATGAAACAAAAGTGCTTTGTGTGCATATCAATTAAGCCGAAGAAGCACACACAAAAGTATACAAAGTATCACAATTCCTTGTGTAGTCAACCCCCTCTATGCTAGTCCTCCATCTTTTCTAGTAGCTTCCCCTTGTGCTCTCCTTGCACCCAAGCTTCCAATAAGGTTGAAGTATCAATCACTTCTCTGTCCACCTGCAACTCCTCATTTATGATACTTTGTCACATCTTAGTTGCATCTCTTGTTTCTTGTTTGCGCACTCTCTCTACATACGTTTTCACCTTCTTTTCACCTTGGTGTCTCTCTTTTCACACTTTTCTTCTATGTGTACATAGACGTCAAGTGTATGTCTTGCTCTCTCTTGCTCCAAGTGTAGACTATGCTCTTGCTCCTTAGTCTATCTCCTTTTTCCAAGAATGATGATTCCCTTTGGTTGTGTGTCGATTCCTCTTACGTATGTAACTTCAACTACTTGTCTATCTTGGTGCTCACTTTGATGTCCCAAGAACCTCCTCATCTAAAGGTGAATGACTCCCTATTTTTTCATGTAGTGAATTTATGAAAAATAAAATTTTAAATGGGGGACCACATATAAACTCTTGCATATCGTTTCCACTTCTTATCTTTTCCACATTTGACCTTAATTTGTACAAAACATGCACATAAGAGAGGGTTCACCTAGATCTTCTATAACAATTTAAAAGCTTTACAGACCCTTCAGAAATATCATTTTGCAACATGCATTTAACTTTTCCTCCAAAACCATTGTGAACAAACTATGTGTGCACTACCTTTGCACCCATGTTCTCGGCCACTTGTGCACCACTTGTGCATCACTTGCAAAGTCACAACTTTGACTAGCTTAAGATCACACTCATTAATATAAGGATCCATTGGAAATTTATTTCTTTCTATTTTCATTTTTCAAATTCTTATAGCATTTGTATTCTTAGACTATGGGTTAGTGATCAATCATTGTCTCAGGGTCTATTACTACTACTACCTAAAATGTCGCTGTGACCACTTGTAGATATTAAGCTTAGAATTTCAGTATGTCTTGCTTATAAACAATACTCTAGTGCATAATATCATCTTTACTATATAAGTCAACATTCTCTAAAAGATATTTAACCAATTGTAAGGAGGCTAAGGGAACTTAGTATTTCAAGCTTCACATTCCATCCATAGATAGAAAGTGCTTCGTAGTTGCTTCATGAGTGAATAATCTCTTTTTCATCAACTTGTTAATAGTGATGTTATAATGGACACAAGGTGTTTTATTGTACTACATTGAAGTATATAAGATGAATCAAAGTCTCCAAGTGATAAAGGGATGGTTGTATGATACAAAGTTGAACTTGAATTCATTACTCAACCCAAAAGATTGCTTCCATTCTCTTCCTCTCAAGTCCTTTCATATAGGCATGGTGTAGCGGCACGAAGGGGATCAATGGAGGAAATGGACGTAAAAATGGTGATTAAAATAATTGAAAAAATAAAAAAAATAGAGAACAATTACCTAATCTCTAATGTCTCTACTCTATTCTCTTACCATCACATGCTCGCCATTGACTAGTCCTTCCCAGGAATGGTGCCAAACTTTGGTGATACTCATAGAATAGTGATGAGTATCAACATTCATGGAGATCCGTGTTTTAGATGTCAATCCATGGAAAAACAAGAGTGATATGAAGATTGTGAGTGAGTGATTTATGTATTTGTGAAGGTGAGAAGCACACAAGATGCACACATATACACAGACACACACGAGGTAGAGCGAGTTCAGAGGAACAATGGATATGTCTTTTACCTTAGAAGAATAAAACATCATTCTATCTCATGCAAACTCTTTTCCCCAAAAGTATAAAATCAGAATTGAGCTCTCTAGCGTTTTTTATAGTTTATAGGTGAGTTTTGGAGGGTTTCAAACCTAATGCCCAAAAAAGTTAAAATTTAGATCCTAATACCGATTTGAAGGCTCAAATGAGCACCAAGAAATGTGAAACTCAAAACTTTCTACCTAAGTTCCTCAAATGTTTAGGAATCCTATGTTTGCACGGATTGGAACATCTAGCTACGTATTTGGGAGTTTTACACAATGGATTATTGATAGAAATCACTCTTTGACAAAAGCTTGTAGTGTTATATCATGATTGAACTATGGGACCACCACTTCATCCTTAGGTGAAATTCTTCCAATGCATGGAATAGGGATCTTCATCAATAGAAATTCCCTAAGCATCCTTCTCAAGAACATTTTTAATTTCTACGCCATTCTCCTTCTCTATGTAGAATTTGTACCATCCATGTCAAGAAAGCATTGCAAGGCGTTCACGATCTATTGTACTACTTGATTCATGAGATATAAGGTCATGTAGAACCACTACAACCTTAGGTGAAACCCTTCCAATGTATGGAATACGGTTGTTTATCAACAACAATTCCTTGAGCATCTTCATCAAATAAAATTATTTTCTACATCATTCTACTTCTCATAAAATTGTATAATATGCATGCATAGTGTCACCCTAGAAGGCCATGCATAGCAAATTTTCTTTCCTTTTTTCCCCATGAATGCACTAATTGATATAGCTAATGCTAACATAAATACCACGAATATAACCTAAAGTATATATTGTATTAATCTCTTTAGAGAACTTAACAATCATATTGTGCTTCAAGACAATGCTACCCCAATTCCAACTTCCATGCGAATCATGTTTCATTGATGAGAGACTCTAGGACGGCAGTAGGGTCGGAAACGAAGACTCACCAATGTGTTTTGGATGGCTAAGGGGGAGAAGATGATTAGGATTCTGAAGATTTGAAGCTAAGGATCTTTCTAGATATGGTGAACTGATGCAAGGGCCAATAGGAGCCATACAATCTCCAAAATGTCTCATGAATTTAACCATTTCATCTAAGATGATTGACATATTTGCAAGCCGAGGAGACATCAAGCTTTTAGAGTGATCCCCCTTAACGTTGTATGATCTTATAGGACTTCTCTTCACTAGATTTGGAGGTCAATTGAGGGTTTGTGACTTTTTTTAAAAAGGGTGGACATAATAGTGTGAAGAGGTTCACCTTTTATAAGAAGGTTATAAAAGTAAGCTCACATTATTTGTAAATGTTTCTTCACTTTGGTTTCTCAATAAATATGAGTTTCTACGATTTCTTTCCCTCTTGTTCACGCCGTAGGCTCGTGCACATCCTTTCATGCATGAGCTGGTGCATGTGCTTTTCCTTCCTCATTTATGTGCATATCCATGGCATGGTGAAGGTCATCATGCCACCAACGGATCTCTCATTTTGACAATTTCTTGCCTCAGCTGTGCGGCTTGATGTTGTTGTGTATGCATGTGGTGATGCAGACGTACTTATTAAACATGTATGTATATGTATTTGTGCATGTTAATATGTATCTATGCATGCGCTTCATAAATTCAAGTGTACATACTTATGTGCATATGTGCGTTTGTGCATGGACTTATGTGTAGCTATATTCGCCTTTTACACACACACACACACACACACACACACACACACACATATATATATATATATATATATATATATATATATATATATATATATATATATATATATATATATATATATATATATATATATATATATATATATGTGTGTGTGTGTGTGTGTGTGTGTGTGTGTGGGTGGGTGTGAATTTGTCTGTTATGACTTAAGAAAAAGTTTTATTTGTGAGGTCACATTTATTGCAAGCTTAAAGACCATAGAGAACGAATGTAATAATCACATGGCTGAGAATGTGCAACCATGAGGAATGCCAACAATAGAATGGAAACTTATCATGGGTTCGCGCTACAAAGGTAATGTGAGAGAAAGGGTTCATATAAATAAGTTGTAGATGTTCTTTCGGGATTTCGGAGGGGCAAGAGGAGGTGCCAAATAAGAAGGTGGCAGAGATAATTTAGAAAGTATGATGAAAAGTTGCATTCGATAACCTTTTTCCTTTTCCTTTTGGAGGAATGTATGAGAGAAACAAAGAAACAATGAAATTTCTTTTTAATTTATTGTTCGGAATCAACATTGGATGGATGTAAGAAGGGGCATGCTTCATTATGTATTCTACAACTAGAGTAGAGTAAGAGTAATTAGGAGGCCTTTTCTTCTACGTGCTAAAAGGATAGGAAGGTTTCCTCTTCTTGTTCATTGGGTAAAATGGAAATGAAACAAGTATATGGTGATGAAATATTAAAAAAGTTCGTTTAATTTACCTCTCTTTTAGTGTTTTATATCAAATAAACAAGAGGCATTTGAATGCATACTATGAGTTCCAATAGAGGTAACTAAGGGAAATTATTCTTTTCTTGGGAAGATTTCGTTAAAGAATAATGTATCATGGAGGAGAACAAGAACATGCTGAATAATAGGAGATTTTGGGCCTGACTAGAATAGAAAAAGTAACAATATGAGCGAGAGCCAAAAACAGAAAGGAAGACTCTGTCATTCTTTTAAGAAGGGGTTTTAGGTTTCTGTTTTCTAAGTGTATGCAAAGATAGGTGACCAAGAGAATTGAAATAGATTCTTCTTCATCACTGAGGAGAGGGAGAAGGACTAAAGAGAAACTCCGAAGCTTCTTCTTTGAGGATCTGGAACACAAGGAGATTGGACGGTCATGAGCTGGAGAAGCTAAGTAACATCATAGCTAAGCTTAATTAGAAAAGGTAGCCAACATCATGCAGAAGACATTGAGAAATGATGTGATGATGTCACGAGTGTGTTAGACTCAAGAATTGATACGCACAATATGGTTGAACCACTTTCTAAGAGGGAGGATTAGGAAGAAATCCTTAAGCATGGCTTTTAGGGTAACTAGTTAGCCAATGTTCTCCTAGCCAATAGGTCATGAGTTAAAATCCGTTTGGATACAACAATATATATCAAAGCATATGAAGTAGGTTTGGCAAGGTGAATAGGTTCTACAAGGATCCTATGCACCGGATGGTCCCTAGAAAAGGCACTTGGATGGTTTGTAGGTAGAATGGTACAAAAATAGTGGGTGTTGTTTTCAAAAATCAGCCCAATAAAGGTTGAAGTGTATCTCTAAATCTGCAGCAGGTTGGATTAAGACATATAAGGTACCGCTTGAAAGATCCCATAATGAAACTTTCTATGCCAATACTTTATTGAAAGCGCAAGATACCTGTAATGGCTTAGAACGAAGTTCAACATATGTAGGTTGAAAATAAGGTTTCAAACCACCAAGTTTGCGAAGAAGAAGGTTCAACACACACCAAGGTTGAGAACTAGGATTTAAGACACCACGGTTGAGAAAAAGAAGTTTCAAGAGGCTAGGCATGGGTGAGGACCTACATTCAAGGGCAGATTATCTATTGATCGCTG
The DNA here is from genome assembly GCA_020310875.1 of Ceratopteris richardii. NCBI lineage: Eukaryota > Viridiplantae > Streptophyta > Polypodiopsida > Polypodiales > Pteridaceae > Ceratopteris > Ceratopteris richardii. The sequence continues at coordinate 162,211,842 of CM035429.1, read as the reverse complement.
AGGGAAATGATCTCTAGAAGGGGAGGAGAGTGTTACATGCAAGAAATTATAGGCAATATATGGTTGAACCACACCGTATGAGGGAGAATTAGGAAATAGTCCTAAACCATGTCTTTTGGGGCAAATATTTAGCCCATCCTACTCCAACCTGATAGGTCATGTGTTTACATCCCCTTCTATTACAGTGAAGAAATGCCAAGCAAGAGATGGTTGAAGAACACCCTTATCGAAGCATTATGAATTTATGCTAGACCATGGATTTTGGGCAAGTGCTTAGCCCAAGGTACTCCTATCATTTCTTGAGCCTAAGAGCGTGTGTCCCATGTGATGTTTGTGTATACGCATTTCATGAATGTGTGAGTGCATGTGTGTTGTCATATATGTGTATGTGAGCTACGTCTAGTTTGCGTTATTGTGTGTGAACAAGCTTATGGGCTGGATTCTCACCCATTATGGCCTAGCATAAATGCCTCTAATGATGGCCCATAGGCTTGCCCATGTGGAAGCTAGACGTGATTTACCTCCAATGTTGGTAGTTGTTCTTGTCTACCTTCTAGATTTGAGTACTAGGATCAGACATGGTGTCTTCCTTCTCTAGTCCACTCTTCAAACTTCTTCTTGATTTAACAAAACTAAAGAGGGATGATAAATTTACATCTGTACATCAAGAGTATCCAAACACATGTGTTTGATGCCTTATTCCTTCACTAGTAGGTCTTTACCTGTTGCGTCTTGTTAGTAGAGTTTGATCCATTAGCTCACTTTGATTCCAATAACCTCAATAGCGTCCTCTAGGTCCTGTCAATATACTTGTATGTTGTAATTCTCTGATACCATTCATGGGACAATGTAGTACTTCAATAATGGCCTTGACGCATGAATAGTCTACAAGTATAGTTTAGCTGACCTTTGTGCACTCAAACTTCTATTTCATGGAGTTCATAAGGAATGAACCCAAGAGCTATTAAAAAATCTGACATAAGTTAAGGGGCTTTCCAATACAAGTAATGTCATAAAAAATACTTTCACATAGTCAGAGAAACAATTCCACCTAGACAGACTATTGATTTATTAGACTAGGTGAACATAGAGTCGCCACTAGTCACTGTGGACAATAATGTTCTCGTGATATGTAGAGCTAAGACCCAACACTTGATGAAACTCCAAAACATTATATTATCTTTCCAGCACAAGGAATACTACGAAAAATGCTTATCAAATTATAAGGAAATTCTACTCTTTACAGAAATCTAAGTAGCTACTTGAGTGTCAAGAAAGAATGGTAGATGTGGCTACCAAAAGATGACGAAAATCACACAACCTAGCAGGGAGCTAGATATTGAATGTGTGCTGGTAGCTTATTTACGTCTTGTGTTGGCCTAGACACATTCGAGCATTTCAATTGGACGTCATTTGGATATATATATATATATATATATATATATATATATATATATATATATATATATATATATATATATATATATATATATATATATATATATATATATATATATATATATATATATATATATATAGCTTAGAAAAGATCCCTTAAAAGTTAGGATGATCTTTTCTTATATTTTAGGATCCATTACACCGAAATGTGAGAGGTGAATTTTATGAGATAATCGAGGGGAATTAAATATCAAATGAAGGTCCAAAATCTCTTGCTTGGCCCTTTTCTCCATGTCTTTTTTATTGTCCCGTCCATAACATCCTATGCAACATATTTGCAAGCGTGAATGTGCCAGAAAGTCTTTGTACGTAGATGGCTGAATATTTGTTTTTATATGTGTGAGTCTTACGACTGTCCATAAATGTTTATGCGATCATGCCTTTTACGTATGTGGCTGAATATGCACATGTTTATTAGCAAGCTTTTCGACTGCATATGTGTGTTAGATTGTGCATGTAAGAATGTATATCTATGCGATTGCCAATGTTAGAATCTACATATTGAGTGTGTTTGTGTGTGTGCGCGTGTGGGAGAGAGAGAGAGGGAGAGAGAGAGAGAGAGAGAGAGAGAGAGAGAGAGAGAGAGAGAGAGAGAGAGAGAGAGAGAGAGAAAGAAAGAAAAGGTCAATTGGAAGAAAAGTTATCTTAGAAGACGTGAGCTCTCAACGGAAGTTACCTACACTGTTATGAAGCCTCTTTGATGATCATTAGAGGAAAAGAACAAGATATGCATTGGTTCTCAACAAAGAAAGAAGCTTTTTAGTGGTCAAAGATTTGAGGTTGTGAAGGCACTCTACATGCTAACACAAAGAACTCAAGACATGCCCACACTCATGAACATGAATATGTATAATATGTATTTGGAATCGAAGGAAAGCCCAAATGGGCATCAGGATTATATGAACATTGCGTTCATTTACAATCCAGCCATGAACTTTTGTTCATTTGGACTATAGAATATAGTTCTTTGGATGTGGACTTTATACTTCTTGACTAAAATAACCAAAACCTGAGGGGATTAGATTAGAGTGCAATGGCGTGTCTCTTGAAACATGCGAGAGCTTCAGTGAAGGGGCGTAGTGCCTTACTTATAGACACTGAATTAACATGAACATCACAACCTCAAGAAGGCACAAGGAATCCATGAAAGACATTGCATAAAATCCAAAAATTTAAGGGATGACTCTAATTATCGTAGAAAAATGCTGCAAGGTATTGCTAGGCTAGAGTGTACGAACCAAGTACTAAAACCAGATCACTGACTAAAATTAGAGAAAACTAAGGTGACACAACCTCTACTACCTCAATTCTGTTTTAGTGTTCTTTTTCATTTGTTATCCATGAGAGGAAAACAGATAACACTGAGAATCACGAATGTGTTGATGGGAGCGAATTTGACTTCCATATCCAAAACACTCAAATTTGCACTATGCACTACAAACGTTTGTCAGATATCAAGGCTCGCTTGATTCCTTGTTTTTTATTGTTCATTGTAAAGTATGCAACATGCCCATTATTGGGAGATACAAGCTGTATAGTCACGGTTAGATATTCTTTGGCAATCTTGATTTCGTATCTTGCTTCACATAGTCTATATTGACCTTAGCAATGCAGTCCATATAAAGGGTCAGAAACCTACAAGGTATTTTCTATATGTTTCTTGAATAAAATCTCGAGAAAGGCGGTCAACCATGAGATGATGTACAGATCAACCTTCAAAAGCCCATGTAATGGGTTCACTTTGTTCTATCATGTACTTTTCTTACAACCATTATGTCTCCTATTTTGTAACTCCAATAGATTGCATTTCCTAAAAATAAGGTTGGCACATGAGGGAACCAACATTTCCATACATACCTTTCCCTATTACTCTTAGATTACCCAATTGAAGTAAAATATTGGTTTTACAGACTATGTTATTAATACACCTGAACAATCGTATCTGCCTTTGGGTGTAGACTTGTACCCTTGTATGTAGGTTTTTCGATTTTGTATGTCTCTTTGATTATACTGTCAATTTGAACTTCTTGGCCTCGACGGCATTTTCGTAAACTAAAGCAACCTGTGAGAAATATATGCAGTCCTAACGAAGTTAGAAGCATCACGGAAGTTACATTACATGGCTAAATTCTCCTACAGCCGCTGAGTTTCTATTTGTATTTTTCACGAAGACTGAAAGGGCTTAACGAAAGGTCTTCGTAATCTTGATGAGTCCAATCTGCTTGTCATTCATCTTAAGGTCTATATAGATTAGTATTTTCTCGACAAATATGCATAGAGGTAAACAATGTTACAAAGAATTTGTAGTATTTTTACTTGGATATGCATATCGGTAAACGTTGTTACAGAATTTTTCCACAAGTTGTTGGTTTGAAGGGGACGTTTCCTGTCACATGATAACAAAGAACAGTAAATACCTCCAAAACATCATTACGAAGGAGAACTAACCACTGTGAAGAAGAAAACACTATTTTAACCACTGTGAAGAAGAAAACACTATTTGAAGGTTCAAATCACTTGTATCGGGAAAAACATGAATCCTTGAAAATGGTTGGCCGGAGGGGGTTGGATTTTGAACCAGAGTATTCTTTCACAACCTTAAAGGATTCCGTGACTTCCTTTTCCCGCCTTCTGTATGGACAGCTAGAGTGTTATCCAGACCTCTCTCTCTCTCTCTATATATATATATATATACAGAAACATTAGAGAAAACCAGATACATTCATTCAAGAGCTCATCAAGGTATTATTACTAGAATAGCGACGGAGGGGCAGAATCTCCCCAAGCAGAGTTATTGCATTTTGAGATGCGTACTATGGAAGACACACAAGCAGAGAAATAGATGTAGTAAGGCTTATTCATGCGATTGCTTATTGACATACACAGATTGTGGCATTTGAGTGGCGGGTGGGTTGTCGATAAGGGAGCACTTCGTAGGCATATGGTGGATTGTCGGCCAAGCCAGAACGCGCTTTCACTACTGCAGAACATGATCGGAGAGGCCAAACTTGCGGTGAGCTGTTCTACTGTTTCAACCGGATGTACAGGCTCGGCAAGGCTTGTAGCAGGTGCACGTCGCATAGGGGCGCCACCAAGGCCGCTCGCAAACACCCTTGGAACATTTGGTACAGGATGTCTTGGAAGAGCCACTGTAGTGGCAACTTAGGCAGTAGCTGTTGCAGTTACGTGATCCCAGGGGTCCATTGCACACGCCAACGAGGCTTGCGCATCCTGCCTCTGTCGGCCGCACAATCCCCTCCGTCATCAGCAGGTACATCAGAATCATAAGCGGCAAAGGTGCCCATTTCCGAGAGGCCACAGAGTCCATTCTCTCTCTATCTATCTCTCTCTCTCACACACACAAACGCACTCACACACAGGATACAAAATGCATGTTTTAGCTCTACCATGTATTTATATGTTCTACACTGTACACTTTCCTTCGAGACGATCGTGATCGGATACGTTGAAAGTGTACAAAGGACAATGGACTTTGAATAGCGGAAATAATGACGATTTCCATAATGCGGAGAAAAGCCAAATATTTAGATCGATGATTCAGAAGACTTCATTGAATGAAAGAAGGACAAGAATCCAAAAATTAGATCGGCATCCAAAATTTAGATCGATGTTTGTGAAGACTTCATTAAATGCAGAGAAGAGCATGCGGAGCATCCAAAAATTAGATGAATGTTTTTGAAGACTTCTTTGAATGCAAAGAAGAACATGCATTCTATTTTTTGAGAATACATGAATTAACTAAAAATGAAATTTCTACATCAGCCGCACATAAAGGGGAGAAGCATCGCACCAGCGTACTAAAATGTCAGCTCCTCAAGGATGGGTGCCTCTACCTTACCAGGTTGGGTGTGTGAGTGTGTTTCCAATTCATTGTACTCTCAAAAAAACTATGAGACTACTTATACATGATTCTCAATCTGCTTGGTGAATACATATACAAAAACATTTCCATCCATTGGTGAGGTTTGTATTTTGTATGGATATTAAAGATAGAGGCATTATAGATTTTAGAAATCTTAAATTCTGTTAATTCCATTTCCAATAACATAGAGAAGTTCCTGTGAGAATTAGCATTGGTCGAAGGCCTTTTGTGAAGAAGTTTCCACAAGAGGATCATTTTCTTGCTCTGAATAAGCAAATTCCAGAGGTCTTGTGCAAGGGATGCTCTTGTGGTAAGGAAGACTTGGGTCACCTTTTTTTTTCCTATCGTAAGAGCATTCATACATGGTAGTGTCTGAGCAAGCTCACTTTGTTACCTCATCGAGTTAATAAGAAGCAAGCTCCACTCGATAAGGCTTTTGTTTGCTCGTCTACTCCATGGAATGCTCTCAAGAGTGAAGAATTCTGTAAGATTTCGAAGGAAAGATGTGCAGTCAATTTTGGCAAGCCTCCTAGAGTGTAATCAATACTAGTATGCTTAGGTAGAAGAATCCCCCCTCCCCTAACCTCCTTCGGCACCACAAGCTCTTCATTTTAAAACACAAAAATCTTGAAAAAAAAACGAATCTCTTAGAAGGGAACAAAAATTTTATAAACCTTCTTGGTAACTCTCTCTAAATTTCTTGCATTGTTTTTCTTGTTGCTAATTTAAGTCATGCTTTGGAAAAAAAAAAGTTCTTGAGAGTTAGGGTCCACAATGCGTCGAAATACAACCATAGCACCGTAATCCATAGCTGGTAAAGCTATTCGGATCTCATTGGATTCCAAAGGAGAACATCAAGATTATTAAAACGATACTATTCCACCGACGAGAAACAAGTGAGGATGATTGCCTTAAGAAATTGGATGCACAGTATGGAGATCCATACGTGTTCAGTTCGCAACCCATGGGATGTGACTTTGGTTTCCATATGGCAAACCACATTCCATCACCAATACTTGCCTTGTAGACTCTCTCAACGCACCAAACATCAATGTGTATCTGAACCATTCAAGAGCACTATGCTTTATTGCTAATGGATAATAGGTGAAATGAACCTAACACCTAGGTCCCTTCATACACCTTTTATACCACCCTACAACAAAACTCTCAGTCACATGCCTTACACTAATTGAAATCATCTAAGCTTTTAGCCACACTTAATATGGTTCATAAGCTTTTCAACAGGCTATAGAACACCTCAAATGGATCTATGTCAACAATTCAAACTATGCAAAGATGTAGGATATGCAAAAATTAGGCTTATGGAGATACACCAATTTCTTTACACACAAAACTAATTTCAATAAGCCCTCTTAAAGAAAGTAAGACACATAGATAAACTATAGAATGCACTTTAAATCTCTTGAATTGGATATGTATCCAAGGTGTTACAACTATTATAAGCATACTATGTCTATAACTACAAGAGACTAGAGGGCATGTAGGTTTGATAGCTCCTCCGTAGCCCTCCTCTATGCATATAACACCCTCCTCCATGTTTTTCCTAACTTTGACTATAGCATTTGAGCTCCTTGAGACTTGGATGACTCTCTCCTTCAGCCTCCTCGAGTATATGTCTCTTAGTCTCCAATCACCTACAATACTTCGATACAATTGATGACACTTCACCTCCTTTTATAGCTTTTGGATGCCTCTCCTGACTTCTCCACCAGCTTAGGATTGCCTTGCCTAACCTTGCCCAACCTTGAGACTACCCTAAGTGATCTAAATCATGACTTTTGTCCACATTAAGATCTTTTGACCCTTTTATCCACCTTAAGCTTGCATAGTTCACATTTTCAACACTCCCCCTCAAGCTTAAGGCGGTAGTTTCCATATCAAGCAAGCTCATAGCCTTTAAAAACTTTGTTAACTTGGTCACATCTAAGATTTTGGTGAAGATATCTGCAACTTGGTCCTTTGTACCTACAAAATGAATATCAATGACCCACTTGCAACCTTTTCTCTTACATAGTGGTAATGCACCCCAATGTGCTTGCTCCTTGCATGACACATGGGATTCTTGGTAATATATAGGCTTGACATGTTATCTCCATACACTTGAATTCGTCAAAGTTGTATACCAAAATATTTGAAGATCTCCATAAGCCACATTCCTTCACCTCTAGTGAGGTTTAAAGCTCTATATTCAGCCTTTGTTGAACTCAATGCAACTTTCGGCTGCTTTTTGCTCATCCATGAAATTGCTTTTGTACCTAGCATGGAAACATATCTAGAAGTTCATCTTCTATCATGAACACTCCCTATCCATTCTGCATCACTCCATGCTCTTACTTGAAGTTCTTCATCATACTTGTATAGAAACCCATGATTACCTATACTCTTTCTTGGAGCAAGAGAATCAACAATTGATGATTATATGAAGCTTAGGAGTGAAGATTTGAAGAAACGATTTAACCCTAAGAGCATGAAGTCAAGTAGAGGTTCAAAAAGAGATGGTCTATATACACATGTATATTTTCTTTGTATAGCAACCCATGATTTACTGTACTCTTTCTTGGAGCAAGACAATCAACAATTGATGATTTTATGAAGCTTAAGAGTCAATATTTGAAGAAAATATTAAAGCCTAAGAGCATGAAGTGAAGTAGAGGCTCAGAAATAGATGGTCTATATACACATGTATATTAGCTTTGTAAATACTTCACGAATACTTGAAGTAATGATGAATCCACACTCACATGTATATATATTCACTTGTATATAGTCATGATATATATGATAGATGAAGAATAGATTAGATAGAGAGGAGTAGATTATAAGTTGAATGAGTATTATCCATCAGATGTAAGATAAGTTGAATAGAAGAAGTTTTTTGAGAATTGCACGTCGATTTTTTCTCCATTTCTCCTTTTGTGTGTGATCATTTTAGAAATCCTTTTGTATGTGTCTAAGTCCATAGTTAATGCATATATGGTCAATTTTTGAGAGTCCAATTGCAAACAGGCTAAGAGAATTGTGAGTAGGAACATTTCTATGTGTAAATGTATTAAGTGACTTTTGAAACAGGTTCAAATTCCATGGTCAATGAATTGATCAGATCTCAGTGTAGAGTGTAAAGTTTTACACAAATGAGGACTCAAAATCTAGGTTGGAAGGTAAGTCATCTATTTCTAAAAGCATTTCATTAAATTGGTTATGGATTGAGAGAACCAAGTAGTTAAAGTTGCATATGTAAAGGTCTCGTACAGAGAAAGCCTATTGTAGACATTGGTTTACTTATTGAAGTAAATATGAAGTTTTATAAGTTCTCTTCAAGAAATTTCACTTGTAGTAGCTACGCAAACATTATAGGAGTGTTGTGACAAAGGTTCATAGAAACGTTAATCATTTCATCACTCAATGGAAGAGTTTTGTGAAGCAGACTTTCCTGAGTGAAGTTATAACTCAGAGAAGTAATAGAGATTCATACTTTGGTGAAGACTTCCAAAATTAATGAAGCTTTCTTGCTATACTTGATATAGATGTGTTCTAAATTCAAGTGTAGCTTGTCGTTTGGAGATTTATCATCTCCATCAGTGGTATCAGAGCAGGAACTAATAAAGTTTAAGGGAAGAAGGACCTCGACTATTGCAGACATACAAAATTCAAGTTTTGAAGATTCAAACGGACAACGTTTGAAGGAAAGGCTAAAGGAAGACACACAACAATAGTCAAAAGGATCAAAAGGAGTAATTTCAATGCAAAAGTACATACATTACGCATAAGGATTGAAGATTTGATAATATAGTAAAGAAAGAATGGGAGACAATCTCCAAATTTAGAAGTTGGAAAGAGAGAACTCTCTAGCTTGGTCTATGAGGATGGAAGCTCATGTTATGAGCAAAGATCTGATGGGATACATCACAAGAGAAGAAGAGAAGCCAAATTTCAAAGATCCTAGTGTTCCAACTAGGGAGAAGCTTGCATATTTAAAAATTTGGATGAAGAAGGATGCTCAAGCAAGGAGCATCTAATTTAACCACTATGTGGGAAGACAAATTCTCACATGTCTAAGAGGATATGAGAAGTGGAAGCCCTTCATGTTGTCAAGAGAACTTTCATCGGATCATTTTATTTGTGATTTGAATCAATTGTTAGGACATATGCTAATTTTTGAGAATGCTAACAAAGGAGATGTTGATAAGAATACAAGTCATGCAATGTATTCTAAGGATAAGAAGAAAGCTATCAAAGGAAAGCAACAATCATTTGAAGATGAAGGTACTTAAAGCCAAGAAAACTTCCTAAGAGGAAGAGGAAGTGGAAGAAGTAGAGGAAGAGGCAGAAATAACAAAGATAATGTCAAAGCTTGCTGGATATGTGGTAAGGCCAATCATCTATCTCATGAATGTTGGCATAGTAATCAAAGCAATGGGAACTTTAATCAGAATTTTAACCAAAGAGAAAGAGGTGGAAGAAATCAGAGAGGAAATTACAAAGCTAGAGGTGGTAGGAGTTTCTTTGGAAGTAATGGAGAAAGAAACTTCCAAAACCAATCATATAATAACACCTACTACAATTATGCATCAGATCAAAAAGAAGATTCAACTCTTATTATGAATGAAACATGAGAAACTTCAAATGAAGACTTAAGGATATTCTATATTGACTCAAGGTGTAGTGATCACCTGAGTGAAAACATTTCTTTGATGACTAACTTGGATCATAAGGCAATCAATCATACAATTCAAACAAGTGACAATACAAAGCATAAGGTGAAGTCAATTGGATCAGTAAAGGCTAAAGATGGAAGTACTCTTTTGAGTACGGTTTTATATGTTCCTACAATTCCAAAGAATTTGATCAGTGTAGGACAAATTGTAGAAAAAGGATATGAAGTGAGATTTACTAATGATGTATTTTATGTTGAAGACCCTAACCAAGGGTATAAGCAAATTGTTACAGGAAAGAAATAAGGAAGGCTCTTCACATTGAGGGTAAAAGGTAATGTTGGACATGCCATGTTTACATATGGAGAGCAAAAGGTGTCTAAGTTGGATCTTTGGCATAAGAGGCTTGGACACTTCCATGAAAGAGGTATTAAAGAAATTGTTAACAATGGTACAATGCTTGGATTACCCAATGTGGCTGGTTAACACATGACATATAGATATGAAGCATGTCAATTAGGTAAGGCTCACAAGCTTTCATACAGTAAGCAAGGATTCATGTATTCAGAAAGACTTGAATTGGTGCATACAGTTGTGTGGGGTCCCTCAAAGGACTTTAGCGTAAAGATGCTACTAGGTGGATCATCATGTCGTTTATGTTGATGATGCTACTAGGTGGATCATCATTTATGTGATCAAAGATAAGTCAAAAGTGTTTTGTACATTTAAACACTATCATGCATCTACAAAAAGAATTACAGGACAAAATTAAAGATGTTAAGATCAGATGGAGGGGGACAGCATTTGTCAAATGAATTCAGTGATTATTTGTGGAATGCAGGTATAAAGAGAAAAGTTATTCTCCTCAACAAAATGGTGTATCAGAAAGGAGGAATAGAACTCTTGTGGAGTTTGGAATGTCAATGATAAAAGAGAAGAATTGTCCTGATTATTTATGGGTTGAGGCTATAAATACAGCTACATACTTGGTTAATAGGCTGCCATGTAAAGCTTTGCATGGTATGACATCATATGAAGCTTGGTGGGCTAAGAGACCTACACGAAATCATTGTGAAGTATTTGGTTGCTTAGCTTATGCTTATGTTCCTTCTCACTTAAGGCATAAATTGGAACCAAAGGCTGAAAAATATGTGTTCATTGGTTATGATGATAAGCAAATGGGATACATGTTGTGGAGTCCATCTATAAAGCAATTCCTTGTATCAAAGGATGTCACATTTGATGAGCAAGGTACTTGATACTCAGGTACAAATAGAGCTTATGCAGGTCTTGAAGAAACATTGAATCAAAATAAAGCTAAATCAAAGGTTCAAATTTTGAGGAAGAAGAGAATAATGAAGTACTAGTTGAAAATGAAGAAATTCCAAGGTTTGATCCAGAATGTGATGAACGAGAAATTTCAAGAAGTGGAGATCTCAGAAGGTCATCAAGGGACAAAAGACAACCTAGAAGGTATAGCTATGATGCCTCTTTCTTAACAACTAAAGATTATGTCATTGAGAATGAGACTTGGGAATTGGTACATAAACCAATTAATTAGAAGGTAATCGGATGTAAGTGGGTTTACAAGACAAAGATATTTGCATATGGAAGTGTGTCCAGGTAGAAAGCTAGACTTGTTGTGAGAGGATATGCACAAACCTATGGTGGTTTTTGGTGACAATACTAGTTCTTTACATCTTACAACAAATCCTATCTATCATGCAAGAACCAAGCATATAGAGGTTCACTATCATTATGTGAGAGAGAAGCTATTGAGCAAGGAGATTCAACTTGCATATGTATCCACTAATATGCAATGTCCAGACTTAATGACCAAAGCACTTGATGATACTAAACTTTTGTTGGGAAAGAGGAATGGACACCTCAAGAAATGAGTTGGTACTACTAATCCCTGCTTTGTACCAGCCCTATATTACTTCTGAGTTGGGTTGTAGGCCCTTTTAGCTTTCCAATGACACTAAATAAGTGCCTATGTACTTTGAAGATGATGAGTCTAATGATTAATCCAAAGTAGATAACTTCACAAGTCACAAGTCATAAAAAACTTGCTATTTTGGTTCACACACCTGCTGGTTCTTAAGCTCAGTAATCCCAGCACAGTAGCAATTATAAAATTCCTTTTGAGGGTATCTAATTATCTTAAAGAGTGATTCCAAGTGGAATCACTTAAAATGATTGACAATAGACAGAGAAATCAATATAGCAAGTAAAACATTACCCTCGACTTTTTAGGAGATGTGTAGAGAAAGACGAGTGATTGCTTCAAGACGCTTTTCTCCCGATTGGCTGAATGAAATGCCTTCAAAAATTTTCAGCTTGTAGTAAATATAGAGCGGATTCCAAGGAGCCATAGAAAATTGAAAATGATCAAGTAATGATTGAGATATGAGCAAGACAAGTACACTATTCAGAGTGACAAGGGTAGAGATGAAGAATATGAATGATCAATGACAAGGTGTATTATATAACAATGTTGTACATGATCATTGGCATGAAGAATAATGCCCAATGATAGTGAGAAGTGTAGGCTATAATTTGAGCCTCTTAACTTCAACACATGATATACAATATGCTCAAAAAATGGGGGCACACAGGCCGTGAGATTTCAAGTGACTTTTATAGTGACATACCATAAAGTTCTCCTAACTCCACGAGTTTAGTGGCATTTACAAAGTTTCTTCTAAGTCAAGTGACTTTTACAAGAGTTAATGGTAAAAACCATAAGCAATGGTGTCATGTGCAATCTGATAGTCATGTATCATTTCATACCAAGCATGTGGTGCTTGATTTAAACCATCTAATGCCTTCTTTAGCTTGCACATTTGTTTCTCATGCCCTTTTTGCACAAAGCCATGGGGCTGAAAAACATACATTTCTTCATGCAAATCACCATTCAGAAATACAGTTTTGATGTACATTCCAACCATGATGAGTTGCAAGTTCACAATAGTCATTCGGCAAGTAGGAGCAAATCTCTCATCAAAATCAATGCCTCTTTTTTGTGCATAACCCTTTGTAAGAAGGCTAGCCTTAAACTTGTCAATTGTTCCATCAGGCTTACGATTCAGCTTGTATGCCTACTATGTGCAATGGGCTGCTTGTTGGAAGGACAGTCACATAAAGAAGAGGTACCATTCTTCATTATATCATCATATTTAGATTGCATAGAAGCCATCCAATTTTGAGACTTTTATGCTTCATCAAACAAAACAAGCTCTATCTCATCACAAAGACTAGAGGTAGCCATAGCATAGCAATCTAATGCAAAGGGGGCACTATTAGAGCCTGAATGAGTACGATATGACAAAGGTGCATCTAATTTGTTGTCATGCAAAATCTACACCAACCATTTTGGCATAGTTTTTGCCTCAATATCAGCTTTGTCATCAACAAGTGTAGCATGTAACTCTGCATGAGAAATGGAATAATCTACATCATCACATGGAACTTGCAAAGGCTGAAAAGTTGCCTCATTAGGACCAACACTAGATTTTCCACCTATAAAAAGAGGCAACAAAGTATAATACATGTGTTTGGAGCTAACATATGTCTCCTTAGTACATGAAGGTAACGACTGAATGGCATCTTCCACGAAAAAAACATCACGGCTAACCAAGATGTGTTTAATCTATGGATGATACAATCGATAGCCTTTGCTTCCAGAACTATAAACAAAAATACATTTCAGTGCTTTATCATCCTATTTTCTATGTTGTTGTTCAGGCATTAATGTATATGCCAAATAACCAAAAACATGTAGATGAGCAACAAATAGCTTGCAACCATGTGAAGCTTCATATGGAGTGATAGACTACAACGTTTTGGTGGGACACCTATTAAGTACATATGTTGCACACATAACAACCTCAACCTAGAAACTATGTGCTAAAGCTTGACTCTTGACCATACACTTCGCCATCTCCATGAGTGACCTCTTCTTTCATTCAGAAAATCCATTCTCTTGAGGTGTATATGACACTATACACTAATCTTTTATCCCACATCCACCCATAAATGCATTAAATTCAGAAGACATATATTGCCCCCCTCGATCAGAACGGAGGGTGCCCATTTTACATGCTCACATATTTTCAGCCATAACCAAAAACTATTTGAATCACATAAACACTTTGGACTTTGCTTTCAATGGATATACCCATGCATGCCTAGAAAAATCATCAATGAAAGTGAAAAATTAAAGATAGTTTCCAAGAGAGGGTGTCTACATAGGACCACAAACATCACTATGAACAAGCTTCAATATTTTAGTAGCTCAAACTAAACCATCTTTTGGAAATGATGAACATTGCATTTTGCCCAAAACATAGCCTTCATAGACATGTTTATCGGGTGCCTCAAGTTTGGGCAAAGAGGACACCATTTCAGATTTCTACACGCATAGCAAACTAGCAAAATTCAGATGACCAAAGCATGCATGCCAAAGCTTTGCATCTAACATAGCCTGAGAATCATGTACTACATATGCTGAATCATTCACAGATTTTTCATAGTCTATGAGCTTATACAAACCAGGATGTAAAATGTGAGAAGCAATAATCACATCTCCATTTGACATATCATGAACTCTACATCTTTCATCAACAAATTTCACAACCAAGCGAATCTTGGCTAAAGCTGAAACTGGGAACAGATTCTTCTTGATCCGTGGCACAAATAAAGCATTTGAACATGTAAAAGAACTACCATCAGCACTAGTCAGAATGATCTTAACAACTCCCATGATAGGACAAGAGGTGTTTTTGGCACATGTGATAGTATTCCTTGTTGGGGCAAGCTCGAGAAGAAAATTACTGCAAGGTAATATTTTTGGCTTCACTATTAAACTACCAAACATCTAAGTCCACTGGAGACATACACTATTCAAGAGAAGATGGGCCAAAACTTCAAATAGTAGTAAACACACATTCTTCATTCTCCACTAGATTAGAAGACCATTTTTGGTGTAGAGGCCTTTGCAACAACCATTCTACCTTCTTTTTCCTTTGCCTCTTTTTTCTCCAGTTTTGGACAATTCTTCATGACATGATCATTTTCTTTACAATACTTGCAAAACAATTTTTGCTTTTCTAATTTCTTCTTATCTTTGCCTTCCTTCTTCGAATGTGCAACATTTCTAGATTTCTATTTACTAGTAGATGAGCTCCATTTACCTCTGCCCTTTTGATTAGCCAGGAAAGCTTGATATGCAATATGCGTAATGGACCTGTTCTGCCTAGACTGATCTTCCTGCAATAGAACAAAGACTAACTCCTCAAATCTTAAGGCACTTGGATTGGGTTTCATCATCAAACAAAGAGTAGAAGCAAAACTCCAATATGCATCAGGAAGACGATTCAGAATAGTCTACACAAGTGAACTATCAGGCAAGACTTGACTCTCCAATAGTTTTTGGAGGTAAGAAACACGAGCATCATTCCTAGCCTCGTATAATGTGGTAAGTGTATCCAAAGCATCCTTGGTTGTTCTACAAGAGTGAATGTGATGAATAATGGCACGTTTGATAGACAAGGCTATCAATGCATGTGATTGAGCATCTCTTCTATCCCAATGAATTTTCTCTATAGTGGGTGCAGCAGAAACCGTAGCACAAACACGAATCTGCCGAAATATCACCATCTTTGATGCCATCTACATCAGCTTTAGTACCTGTATTTGGAAGTGTAACAGGATGTTTTTCAACACCTTGCACAATATTCCATAGTCCTTTTGCAACCACTAGATGACATATCATATAAGCCCACAATGGGTAATTGGTACAGTCCAACTTATCCTCAAGAGCGAACATACGGAATACATCATTGCTTTCAGCCATGGCCACTGTATAAAATACCCTAATGTAGAACATTGATTGTATATCAAAAAGTTGAATAGAACTACCCTATTAAGTTTTGCTAAACGTGTAACATAATTCGAGACGCTTATACCGATGAACAAAAACTTGTATATATCTTTGGCACAAAAAGATGAAATAGCCTGCACAAGCATTGTGATAGTTCATTCGGAGGCCGAAACAAGTTGAGATCCCGATTTTGGCACACAGAGCAAAGCAATTTTGATTTCCTAATCACTGTGCGTATGCTCACCAAATTTCATGCGATCTTGAGACTATGATGGGAGAAGTGTTGATGATGCCCTAGATAAAGTGGCAACCTATTCTAATACGAGTTGTTGGAGTTTGAGGTCTGCAAAAGCACCCAAACAACACAAGGAAGAAGAAGAATCTTGGAGCACAACACCCAATACTAAATGTATTACAACTAGAATGTACAAGGAAAAGTAACCCATTAGGGCAATAGGCATATATACAAGCCGGGGGGAAAAATCTCGTAAGGAAAAAAGTGGCTCGGTGGTCCTAGTGTGTTCACACACATCACTACCTAAATATGTCAATAGAAGATTCAATCCACCGATGGTTCTTATGTGCAAGGTTATCCACAAGTCTAGAGTACCAACAACTTTTAATGGAGATAGTTAAACAAGTGTTTCCCCTAGGGTGCACAAAGGAGAGCTAGACATGGAATGATGAAATACATTTTAGTCTCTTTTGAAGGTCCTCACCATCAATTTAGATCTCTTGAAGATAGATGGATTCTGGTTTAAGGCTTTGTTTTGTGGATGCAATCACAAATAATGGCCGCTCTTGAGGGGTTAGACAACCCTCTAACATTGAAAGAAACAATGATCATTATCAGAGGTTAAGTTCTTTATGGGCCTTGTCTCTCTTTTTCTTATTTTCTCATCATATGTCTTCCTCAAGATGGAAATTACTAGCATAGGATTTTACCCTTAAGGGGCTCTTCCATAGTATCTTAGCCGTTTGTTTTCCTTCATGATACGTCTTCTCAAAAAATGAGTCGAGCATCCTATCAAGAATTCTGGATCCAATGAATGAGCCTTCCCTATCTTGGTTATCATCATTGTTGGTGGTGAATCCATCATCTTTGCTAGTTGTGTATGTTTCTTCTTCCTTGCAAGTGGAATCTTCTAAAGTTTTCCCATCATTGTGATAGTCATAGAGATTCATTCCCCCTAGGTAATCCAAGTCATTGACCTCCTTCTCCAAATTATAAAAAATGTTTCTTTTCGGAGTTGTGCAAGAGGGACTCTTCTCAATATCACCCTTAGGACTTCTTCTCCTTCTTCATCTCACTTTCATGAAGCCTTTTGGGTTTGTCACTATGATTTGTGTTTTTTTCACTTTATGTGCATCCAATGTACGATCTTCTGACATGCATGGCACATTGCTTTGCACCATTACATCTTCTTTCTTCCACGTTACATGAGCCTTTCCATATCTCATTTGTTCTTTTTAATCTCAAAGGACAATTTTTTATTGTATGGTCCTGCAAACGAGAATGAAAGAAAGCATTTGACAAGTTCTTGTATATAATCTTCTACTCAATGGTTTTCTCTTCTCCAATGTTTATGAAAATTTTGGAGGGGAGATCTTTGTTTACATCTGCTTTGACACACATCTTGGGGTGCCATCTTGTGTTGAATGAGTATTTCGCACCTTTGTATATAAAACCCCCTGAATATCTTCTCTAGAGATGAGAGGTTGGCGGATGCATGACACAATTTCCCTAAAAAAACAATACAAGAAAAAGGGCATGTTTGGGAGCTCAATATTCCAAAGCATGTACCATAGATGCTTTGATATATTCAAAATGAATTCAAGAGATAATTTAAAAAGGCACAAGGTTGTTGTCCATATCTACGTGGTGCCAATTTGCAAAGCTTAGAAATCCCTATACTCACTTTCAAAATCAAGAGCGCATGATGAGCTAGTAAGAACTAACACTTGTTGAGAATCAATCTGTGTGGGAACCACTCTTTACGAAACTATTTAGTTAGCTATTCAATTATACTTGGTTCTATATCATCTTCGTAGACAAAACACCTGATGTCTTAAAGGACAATATTTTGTTTGTTCTTAATCGATTTCTATCTCAAAGGACAACAATATATTCTATGGCCCTACAAACTAGAATGAAAGCAAGAGTTCTTTTATATAATTTTCTACTGAATGGTTTTCCAATCTCCAATGTCTATGAAAATTTTGGAGGGGAGATCTTTTTTTAGATCTACTTCGACACAAATCTGCAGGTGCCATCTTGTGTTGAATGAGTATTTTTCACCTTGGTAGATGAAATGCCTCATGTCTTCTCTGGAGGTGAGATGCCGGTCGATGTGCGACATAATTTACCTAACAAATCAATACAAAAAAAGGGCATGTTTGGGAGCTTAATCGGAAGTGCATAGCATAGAGGTTTTGACCAATTCAGAACAAACTCAAGAAACCATTTAAAAAGGCACAAGGTTGTTCTTCATACCTAACAAGTGGAAACTTGTGAATCTTGGAAGGCCATATCATCATTTTTAAAAATCAAATTAGCCAATAAGGACTAACAATTGTTGACAATCAATTCGTGTGGAAAGCACTCCTTATGGAACCATTGCCTCCAAGAATGAAGAGGGGGTTTAGGACCAGACTCCAAAAAGATCCAAAGATGCACGGAAGATTCTATCCTCCAAATGCAAGCCCACATTACTCACCACCAATGTGTGGGAGAACCTTGCCATGGAAAGTGAAGCGGTTGACAAACAAATAAATCCCTTGCCCCATAAATTTTCCTTCACTCTCACAAAGAGTTTTTCACCATTTCATTTTGGAACGTTCTTGAGTGCCTTGTAAGAACACCTCCTTGGAGAGACAAACCTTTTCTTGTTGTAGTCTATGCTAGAAAAGGACACACCTCAAATTTTTTTTTCAGAAGATAAGAAATTATATTAATGATGGTATGTAACTTTGTACAACATGCAAAAATCCCCCATCCAGATACAAGCCAAAAATGATAGTCAGACGAGATGCAACAATTCAAGACAACATGTAAGTCAAGGCTAGCAAGGAGAGTATAGTGGTACTACCAAGGCAATATACAAACCCCTAACACCAAGAAAAGACACAGTACAAAGGTCTAGCTCATTCATGTGAGCACTCAAAAACATAGATCAACAAAACACCGGGCATAAAAAGACCATCTCATGTCTTCTAGGAGAATAAAATTTTAGAAGAGAGACTTGCCACTAACTGGGACCAATATTCCCTAGGTGTTTGGCCAGGGAGAAGTCTTCTTCAGGAATAGAAACCATGTCCTCCAAGGTTTGAAGACCAAATGCTTTTAAGCACTTTGTAGCATGAGAAATAATCACCACCTTTGATCTTATTTTTATATCTGGCTTTGTTTCTGCTTTTCCATATACTCCACAAATGGTGAGCTCTCCAAAGATTCCATAAAGGGAAGTCAAAATTCTTATAGACACCAAGCAACACTTCTTTGTTGGTGAGCACAATCTTGTATTTCTTGCAGTAAGGAGGAAGAAATTTCCTGAAGGATTAAGCATGCCTGCAATTTAAAAATAGATGGGGAATATCTTCCACATTGTCAGAGAAGTTGCATACACCATCATTAACTTTAAATTTCTTGTCTTTTATTCTTGCCCAAACATTATTGTGTAGGATAAGCAACATCAGGTAACTGTGCTTAATGTTGTTGGGCAAATTCCAGATGTAGAGAAATCTATATTTCCATCCTTCAGGCTTCTAGCACACTTGACATTTGTTGTTGAGTTTAGGCAGAAGCATGTTGATGCTCCTTCTTCTTCTCTTGTAGCTTTTCCAAAGGTCCTAGACAACTTTAGAGATTTTGATAGGGCTTCTGATAGGAAAGAGAGTAGCATGGTCATTGAGCATTTGTTTCTATTTCATCAGGACCTGTATACAACCAGGACAATAGTTAGAGCCCATAATAGTAAGGTCTAGAATTATCCCCTTAGTGTCAATGAAATCCCTCCACGTTTTGAATCCCCAGTTAAAACATTTGTGTTCCCTTATCCCCATGTGACCATTGTTCCATAGTGAAAGCCACCCTGTCCAAGTGCTTTCCTATAAGAAAAAATCAAAATACTCAAAGAATTTGTTGTTAGGAGAAGAGATCTTTTTCACCTCTATCCATGCTTGCGACATTCTGCAACATAAACTAGATCCAACAGGACAGTAAACATGGGGGGCAATGAGAATATCCCATAGAGAGTGATTTTGCCAAGCTTTGTAATCCAATAAAGCAAATTTATGAATGTTGTTTTTAATTAAGATAGCTGAGAAGTCTTTAGAGTCCACAACCCTACAAATCCAATTAGTAACAAGATTTTTAGCCATTTTGACTGGACAAAATAAACCAATCCCCCCTTCAGACTTAGGTAGACAACAAACTTTCCAGGCCACTTTAGGGATTTTGTTGTGGATCATGCTATGCCCCGAAAGGAATCTCCTAGACAGACTGATGGCATGGTTCATCTGCTTTTTGTTAGGGACCCACTAAGGAAGGAAATAAACAAGAGACAGTAGAATGTAGTGGTCTAAGACAAAAACCCTGTGGGAAATAGTAGATTAGCATGCACCCAATGTTTTTAATGCAATCAGGCACTTTGTTTTCAGAAGATTTGAAAGCAGTTTTCTTGTGGTTTATTTGGGATCCACTAGCTTAACAAAAAATATTAAGGCATTTAAGAATGTGTTCAACATACTCCTCATTAGCTTTGATAAGGATGTTGGTGTCATCAGCAAAAGCTTGTAGGCAGAGTTGTTTGTTACTATTAGGCATGTTAATGCCTTCCACTTTTTTTCATCTATGGCATCTTTTAGAAGCCAACCCAAAGCATCACTAGATATGGCAAGTAGGAGAGGGGCAAGAGGGCAACCCTGCCTAATGGATCTTCTAAGCCTAAAGTGGGGGGCTAAGTTGCCATTTATGGAGATCTTGGAGTGGGCATTCCCGAATAGAGTGCTCACTGCCTTCATGAATTTTTTTCCAGCTCCTATGTCATGAAGGGGCTGAAGGATGAAGTCCCCTTCAATTCTATCATAGGCTTTATCAAAATCAATCTTAAAAAAATAGTAGGGCTGATTGGATTCATTGGCATAGTCTATACCCTCCGAAAAGGAAATAATAGAATCAAGGATGAACCTCCCTTTGATGAAACCTTTCTGCTAAGGAAGGATGATGTCTTTCATAAGTGGGCTCAACCTCCTAGCCAAGGAAGAAGCAAAGATCTTGTAGATACTAGTCAAGCAAGTGATAGGTCTCTAGTTGTTCAAATCCTCCTTAGTACCTTTTTTATGAATCAATTTTATCACTCAACTGTTAAGTTCAATAGGGAGACTACCTCTTCTAACAAAGTCTTTCAAAATCAAAAGACCATCCAGG
Source organism: Ceratopteris richardii (assembly GCA_020310875.1). Taxonomy (NCBI): domain Eukaryota; kingdom Viridiplantae; phylum Streptophyta; class Polypodiopsida; order Polypodiales; family Pteridaceae; genus Ceratopteris; species Ceratopteris richardii. The sequence goes on along the minus strand of CM035429.1, from coordinate 162,190,516 downwards.
CCTGGAGTCTTGGAGGGTGTCAATTTACCTATGGTTTCTTTAATCTCACCGGCATAGAGGGGCAGGTCTAGAATGCCAACCAGACTAGGAGAAATAGTTTTTCTCCTTTTAAGAGCAATATGGGCTCTAGCTCTGCGGATATCCTCCCCCCACTTGGGAGTACTAGAGAAAACATCAATAAAGAAGCACAAAGCCTCCTGCAAGTTCTCCTCCATACTGATAGCATTTCCACCAGAACTTTTCATGAACATAGGCACAAAGTCCTTATTTTTCTTCTTTTGTAACATAGAGAGCATAGTTTTATTAGGTCTGTCAAGATTCTCTACCCAAAACTCTCTTGATGAGGAAAGAATGATGTTAGCTTCCAAATACTCTTCATATCTAAGTCTCTCCTAAAGGGATAAGATCAGATCCATTTTATCACGAATTTGAGACGAATCCAAGAGATCTATCTCTCTAGATATATCAAGTCTCCTCTTGGCTCTGGCCTTTTTCTTAAGGAGCTTGTAATGTGTAAATAGAGCCTGAATTTCTTTCACGGCTCTGGCCCAAGCCACACTAGGGTTAGGAAAAATCCTAAAGCAATGTCTTATTATCTCCTTGGTCTTGTCAGCTAGACAGGGGATTTTTAGGAGAGTCGAGTCTAAATTCAGCCATCCACACTTTGACTTTTTGATTTTCCCTCTTTTTTTATTACTTTTTATTATATTTTTTTCCTTTCTTCTTCTTTCCTTTGCACAACTTGAACACTTGAGAATAACACAAAGGACGAGAGTGAAAAAGGAGGCAAGAGAAAAGAAAAAAAAGAAAGAGAGAAAATTAAAACCTACAAAATAATTTGAAAAATCCTTTCAAAACAAGAAAAACGAAAAAAATGAAAGGAATAGAAAAGAAAAGCCTAACAAAAAAAAAAAAAAAAGTGTCAAAGCTTTGAAAAGGTTTACTTGTAAAATTGAAAAAGAAAAAGGAAACGGCTCTAAACAATAAACAAAATGTGGTGCTCGCGAGGGTAGACATGCTCTCCTTAATAATGTGTTGATAGAGAACTAATTAATTATGTCTTCTCTGTTGTTGATACACCTTTTACAGGAAGGAGTAGTCCCACATATTTTTTTTTTGGCTTCCGCATTAGTCCATATTCCTTGGTGATGAATTTGCTACATCAGGATCAATTTCTTGTTCTCATTGAGGGGATGCCAGAGATCATTGAATTTGAAGTCCCATCTTATGTTTGTCGAATGAATATGCCACTTCATATTTAGCAATCAATAGGTCTCCCGATTCTTCTCAATGATAGGGAGCCTTTCCAGGCTATATCCACTCTGTCATTTAAAACCTTGTATCTGCGGGGGATCCTTGCCTTGGAGGAGGATGGCCTTTGAGGAGTCCTGGGCAGGAATTCTCTCCTTTAATATGCACCAATCATCATAGTCCATACTCCACTTTGGGTTAATTTCCCCGAAGATAATCCAATATCTATTGTCTTGATTCCATATGATTTTCCACAATCGAGATCCTTTGTCCCAAAGGATCGTCTATGTTGATAGCTCTAACACCCTTGATTGGAAACTAAATTGAATCGTGTTTCCTAATTCCGGTTGCTCACTTCTAGTCGTCATTTATCTTGAAATAAGGTTTCATCTTGTTCCAACTAATCCAAATGAACACACTAGAGGCCAGCCTTTAGGCGTGACTAGAAATGGAGAGAATAATAGGGTGATCAAAACAATTCGTTCTTATTTGGGCAGACCCATAAGAGTAAATTCGCTTTTTCTAAGACCAATTTTTCCCATGATGTATCCATGTTACTCCAAGCTTTTATTATCCACTTAATGAAACCTTACCTCAAGACAGATGACACCTCGAAGTGGGTAGTCAGAATGAGGCAACATGATTCAATTTGGTTTCCAATCAAGGGCATCAGAGCCATCAACATAGACAATATTCAAAAAGGAAAAAAATTATGGAGCAAAGGATTCTGGTTGTCAAAAAACCTATGGAATCAAGATAGTAGATATCGTATTAGCTTCGGGAAAAATAACTTGAAGTGGGGTGTGGACTATGATAATTTGTGCCTATTTAAGCAGAGAATGCTTGTGTGGCACTCTTTGAAGACCATCCTCCTCCAAGGCAAAGGTCCTCCATGGATACAAGGCTTTAAATGGTAGAGTGGATGTAGCTTGTATAGGTTCCCTATCATTGAGAAGAATTGGGGCACCTATTCATTGCTAAATAGGAAGTTTCATATAAATTGGAGAAACATAAGACGGCACTTCAAATTCAATAATCTCTAGCATCCCCTCATTGAGAACAAGAATTCCGTCTGATGTAGCAAACTCTTCACGAGGGAATTCAGACTAATGCGCAAGCCAACATAATATGCGAGACTGCTCCTTGGTGTATCGATAATAGAGAAGACATAAGGCACCTCTTCTTCTCGAGCCCAAAGAGCTCGGTGGTATGGCAATTTATCGGGAATTCTAATCATTACAAAGTTAGTGCAACTAGGAACAAGCCCTTCTTTGAGAATTGGTTGGTTGCTCTGGACCATTCGGAATGCCATTAGAGGTGAAGTTCTATGGAAGATATGGAAAGAGACATGTGTAGCAAACATCGACAGCAAGCAAAAAGGGTGGTCAACTAATAAAACATTGAGCTTTTTAGGAAGAAGAATCAGCAACTGTAATAAGTTTCCACCTTTTCAGACATCTTAGAATGTTTGTATTTGAGAACAACAAGTTAAAATGTAGACGGGTCCTTCATGATGGGGATGAGAAGTTGAACGAACGGATACACAATCAGATTTGAAGCTTTACCTTGTAATGCCCTTGCGCTGCTATAGTGGCAGAGTCTACCTTCGCTCTTTAGAATAAGGGGGATCCCATGGGCACTATGCTCCCTTCTTTTGTATAGCCACTCTTTTAATTAATTCAAGCAAGGAAGGATAGACCTAGGCTGAACTTCCTCTTTAAAAAAAACCATGGAATGGTATCCTTTGACATAGCTTCCACATCCAAAGTTCATTATAAAATCGGATATACAAGTCTCTAGTCCACAATACTAATGTAAGAAGGAAGATGTAAAGAGCTTAGAATATAGAGACAAAAGGAATAGCAATTTGGTGCAAAGAGAAAGTAGAGGAACAAATAAATTTTTTCTAAGTTTTTAAAGAAAATATATTTGAGCTCAAAAAAATAACAATTTTGTGAATTTGGGATCGAAAAAATAACTTCTGACCTTAATAGAAACGCTTGGATGCACTCTAGTACTTTGAAGTGGCACTGCAGGATATTCCATTTCGACTCAAGGTTTCCATGGAACAAAGACGGGAATGGGTTATTTCATAGATCAACACAAACATGGGATACTAGAAGGGAATTCAAATTAACTTTGCCAGTCACAAAATGGTACTTAGGAAGTTTCTAATAAATGGATGCTAGAGCTTTTTGGATTTGTTGCATTGAGGATGCAGTTTTTCATTAAAACTCCAGTACCTATTAAACACTCGGTTGCTGCTTTATGGCACGACCTCTGTTGAAGTTGGACGTGTTGAACGCTCTCGACAAAACAAAAATGTGAAAAATTTGCTAATCCTCCGAAGATAATTGTGAAGACAAAGATGGAACTTGATGAAGAAATAAAGAAGTAGCATAACATAGCTATGGTACCTGATCTTTGAGAATAGATACCCTAAAGACAATGCCATTAGATATGGGGATCACTTGGACCAAGAGAGATGCTGATGAGCATTGTTGCATTGAGGAGAAAAATAAATCGTAAAGAGAGATTGGCAAGGCAATGCGTAGGGGGAGACCTTAGTGTGCACGCTGTAGATTGTGTAGATTGAGAGAGAGAGAGAGAGAGAGAGAGAGAGAGAGAGAGAGAGAGAGAGAGAGAGAGAGAGAGAGAGAGAAGATTGGATGCCACCTTGAGGCGATGATGCTGCTGCAATTTCAAAGATTAAAGATGAGTGAAGGCAGATTAAGAGAAAAACGCAGAGAAAGGTTGGCTCAATGCAGATCGGAGATGTGTAGTCGGTTACAGGTAAGAGAAAAGGAGAGAAAGGGAGAGAAAAAGAGAGGTAATGCCTAAATCAATGCTCTAAGCTCATATGGCAGTGTGTAAAGACAAGTCGATAGAAGGGGAAAGATAGAGAGAAATACTGAAGATGGTTTGGCACGACAATCCAAAAATCGAAGATCACTTGAGGAAGAATGAGAATGAGAGAGATAGAGAGAAAGAAAAGGGTGAAATTGCTCATTGCACAACTTGCAAGAACACTGTTTGAGGGAGTACTTATCTAGAGAAACTAATGTTATGAAACTAGAATCTGTAGTGAAACATTGGATTTCATTTTTTTACCATATCCTCCATTCTCTTCCTTTAAGAAGTAGGACTCTCAGCAACAATCTTTTGTGAGATAATTTCAGTCTCACTTCATTAACGTGTTCACATTGACGACATGTCTATGTATGAATATATACATGCAATTTTGTATGTGTGTTTTTTTGTATGCATCTATATTTTGAGCATGATTGCGATTGAGACCATGTGTGTTTCTATGTATATATGTGTGTATCTGATTGTGACTTTATCTTTCACAATGTGCCTATATGTGTGAAACTATATGTGTGAAACTAAATATGTGAGCAAGTGAATCTATGCCTTTATGTATCTATGTGAATTTTCTTAAGTGTGGATCAGTGCATAGATTGGTAAGTGTGTATTTACTTGTGCATAAATGTACGATTGTGTATTTGCATGTGTTTGACTGTAGCTTCAAAATCCATGCCTAAATGAGTGTTTTTATGTACATAAATACTTTCTTCTCTCTCTCTCTCTCTCTCTCTCTCTCTATATATATATATATATATATATATATATATATATATATATATATATATATATATTTCTTTTGTGTATGTGTGTGTTATACAAGGTGAAAATAAATAAATCAAAAGCAAAGTTTTCATAAAGAAGTGTATTCTTATCACAAGTTTCAATATACTAGAGATTTTTTTACCATGGATTTTTCTTTCAAAAATACCCCAAGTAAAGAGAAGTGACGAGAAGAGTTTCCCATTATCTTTTCAGAAGATTACCCGAAGCTTTGAAGAACAAAGTGAAAAGAAGGATCTTTCTGGTGTTGCAACCGAGAAGACCAAAGATTATCATTTCACATCCACACTATAACGGAGTACTCTATCTTTAGCATTGTATCATAACATGATGTATTAGCTCATTGTATACATTTGATTTAGTCTATATCAATGACTACAATTTCCATTCAGGATTAAACATGATGTATTAGCTCATTGTATACATTTGATTTAGTCTTTGTATCAACGACTACGGTTTCGAGTCATCTATTTTACTGCACGTTCACGTGCATCTTCCGCAATGACCTGCTTTTGCTACTCAATGTCCTACGCTTGTGCAAGGTATTTAATTTCTCTCTCTACCTATTGTGAGCCCCCAGTCTCACCCTTTTCTGCAAAGAGGCACCCAATGCACAAAAGCCACCTATTGGACAAGAGCGATGTGACACACATGGATATAGTGGGGGCCTGATCCAACCTCAACCACTCCACCCTCCGAGACAGTGAACCCAATGTGAAGCGAAGCAATTTCCCTGGTGATTGGAGATCCTCGACTCACCGAAGAAAGAAAGAAACCTCAGCTTCAGATCAGATTTCTAGGTATTTGCATTTTAAGTTCTTTCAATATCTGCATTGCTTCACACACATAAAGAGAACGATTGATTTTATTTGCCTAAGTATGAGCCTTCACATCTTGCATTAGTTAGATTATACGATTTAGCACTTTCCCATTGTTGGTTAGATAAGGACTTTGCTAAGTTCATAGTTTAGATATAAAAGATTAAAAACATTAAAAAAATATCATAAAAAGAAGAAAACATAAAAAAATAAAAAACACATAAAATTTTTGAAATTAAAAAGAAAGAAAACTTAAAAATTTAGAAAAAGAAATTAAGAGAAATTAAGCCAAGAAAGAATTCAAGTAGAAATAAATCAAGTTAAGAGAGAAAATCAAGATCAAAAGAAGAGAGAAAATCAAGTCAAGATAAGAGAAAAATCAAGAGAATCAAGTCTAAGTCATCACATGTAGTACTCAAATCCTTGAACAGATTTAGGCCTAGGAAGTTGATTCAAGAGAGGTCTTCAAAGTCATACTTTCACCTTCTAGCTCAAGAGACATTCAGTCTTTTATCCAAGCTCTATTCTAAGTTAAGAAAAATAGTTAACCCACTTACTCAAAATATCAATTTACATACTAGGGAAAGCCAAATAAGAGAGATGGAAGGGGTATTTAAGGATTTGATGATAAGAAGCAAGGGGCTCGAGTGGTCCAAGCAATGTTCAAAGATAAACGGAAACTCACAGGGTTAAATGTGACTAAGTATTTAGATATATTTGTAGACCTAACCCAGATCATGGACTACCCAAAGAGATGGTGACCCGTTTCTTCACTCGAGTAGTATCAAGGTGGATCCTACCATCCATAACAGTTCACATAGAAATGACATGGCCTGACTTTAGAAAAGAACTACATAAATTGATCTATTTAGAAGATTTTAGTCAACATAGTAGAGAGGGTATCTTGCGGTGGGTTTATTCCCCGAAACCCACTGCATCATTAACACACTTTCTAAATGAGTTCCTAAGGAGGTATGTTGAGCTTCCTCAAGATGACCTAGAATCTCTAAAGTGGGATTCGTTAATTTCCTTTCTCTAAGTTTTAAGTCCTAAGAACATGAATGAAGTCGAGAGAAGGATTGAGGAGCCTGGGAAAAGATTTGGATTGATTGATGATTGAACTATGGTTAGGAAAGAAGTAGAGGCAATTGCCTTGATGAGGCAACCATAGGTTGTGTTGTATGATAGACCTATGCACACAACTTCATTACAGCCTAGGGATACACCCATTATAGTGATCCAAAAGTGTCTGCAACATCAGCTCCAACTAATGTTGCATCCACATCTCCCATATTAGTGGAGTTGTAGCTTAAAATCCTTAGCAACGAGATAGAGAACATCATGATGATGTAGGCATATGTGTCCAAAGAGATGGCCAGTATACACAACAAGGTATATTCTAGGGGTCATCAAGACCCCGCTCCTCCTCAAGCTAGCACTAGTTATATAGATCGGATGTAGAGACATGCTATGCCAATACCAAACATGCAAGGATATGCAATGCCTGAAGTTGCACCTCCAATGCAACCGGTTGCTCAACTCACCCCTGAACCACTAGTTCAGCCCACATATTAGAGGAATATTGGGCTATTTGAGAGACAAGCAATTGGATGGTTTTGAGGGGCAAAGATATGTGTTTGGTGTGATGCACATGAATATTTTTACTATGCATGCGAAGAGCTGAAACAAGCCAAAGGACACCAGCTAGTGATTGACATAGATAAAAAATTATGTGACTATAGAACTCCGCTTCCTCTTCGTGTGAACTAGGGGAAGGGAGGAATCAAGAATTTATATGAGAACTCATCTAGTACTAATGCCAACACAATATCAGCAGCATAATTAGAGCCATTAGAAAAAAGATATCAAGAGGAAATTAGTCCACAACCACACATAAATTACTCAATAGAAGCCTTAGTTAGAGCCAAGGATGTGATCATGTAGAAGATTGGCTAGAAGCCTCCTATAGATGAGTTCTCTCTCTAGTCACACATAGCCAATGTAGAGGAAAAGAGATAAAGAGATGAAAAGCAAGATGGGATTGAACCGGAGAGAAGAGTGAAGAGAAAACAAAGTAAAGAAGCTAAGGAAAAAGCTAGGGAGCTTGAAAAGAAAGTTCACTTTAAGGAGCCTATTGCTTCTTAGAAAGAGGCAAAAAGGAAAGAAATAAGAGAGGGAAAGAGGCCATCCGAGCCAATCAAAATTTAAGAAAAAAGTGAATTCGAGGGCCAAGAACCTACTCAAAAGACTAAAGATACTCAAGAAAATGCTCAAGAAAAAGAGAAAAAGAAGAATAAGAAGAAAAGACCGAAGGCTATATTGATTTTTGAGCTTGAGAAGAAGAATGATGCGAAGGAAATATTAAATGATATTTTACTGAAGAGCCAAGTGGCCATGTACTTGGAACAGGGCTTCTCCATTGTGAAGCCTGAGTTCAAGGATAGCTTCATAAGACTAATAAAGAGGAAGAGATTTTCATTACTTGAGGATGTGGAAATGAACGAAGCATCTAAAGACACACAAATGATGAATGAAGCAATAGCCTTGAGTGACTCATGTGACGATAAAGATGATGAGATTCCAAAATATCAAGCAAATAGGAATTCTTTAGGACAAATTATACCCAATGATGAGAGGCGAGGATCTGAGAGGGAGCATAGTAGGAATTTTTGGGCAAGAGGGATGCCACAAATGAAAGTAAAATTAGGAAATGACAAAGATTCATGTTTAGCTTTGGCTTTGAATGACTCAGGGTCAAAGATAAAAATGATATTAAAGATGTTGTATGACTAGTTTAGATGGCCTATAGATAAGGAGCATGGCTCGAGGATAAGGACTATAGATAATGGCTTCATAGCTTTGTTTGGGACATGTGCATTTGTACCTATGACAATTGGGGGGATTTCTGAGGAATTCAACTTCTTTGTCTAAGATCACTATTCATATGAGGATAATCTTGGGCAGCATTTCATAGCCGAAGTGTGAGTGGAAAAAAAGGTTATGGATGATGGATTTTCCTATGCGAGAATCCGATCAAGATATGGTCTACACTCCTTACATGTCATGACTTTATGCCTAGATCATTCAAGAAATAGAAAGAAACTGAGAAAACATCCCATTACCTCTCATGACTATGATGATTCTACACCCATAGGACAATATCGGGCTTGTTTTGACCAAAATTTCTACTAAGATCCACTATTGAGCGAGACAACCGTCAAAGTTGGTTTGAGGTCTCGCAAGACTCTGTACATAATTTTCAGATTTTTTTTGTATATTCATCTATGTTCAAGTTGCTTTGTTTACAGAAAGAAAATGTTCTAAATAAGTTTAGAAAAGTACATTAAAAACACTATAAAAATTTAGGTTTGATGTTACCTGAAGAAAAGATTGAAAATGTAATCAAACTAAAGAGTGTTTCAACTATACTCGAAGAGCTTGAGATGGCACTTCAAAGAAATGAAAAGTAAAAAATTATCATGCTCAAGTCTATCCAAGAATATGAAATGATCATTGAGTTTTTGAGAGAATATGAAGTGAATGTGAATAGAAAGTACAAGACTATTGAGAAGAAGGTAAAACCCATAGCCCAAGTACTACCATATGATAGTCATGAAAAGTATCTAAGAGTATGTGATGACCCTATGCTAAGATGACGAGAGCTTATAGGCCATCATTTTACTAAAGAGATTGCTAAAGAGATAAAGTTTGGAGAAAAATCATTTCTTAGAGAAAAAGAAAAACAAAATTTCATAGAAGTAATCAAGAGACACAAGAAAGCATTTGCAATTTTTTCACATGAGATAGGTTGTGCGGATCCAAAACAAGTTTTACCCATGATTATCTTTATAGTGCCATGTATACCATGGAATATTTGACCTATACCAGTCCCAAAGGCTCGCTTACGTGAGTTGATGAGGTTGTTAAAGGAAAAGATATCCATGCAAATGTTGGAACCATCTTCAGCTCCATATTTGAATAATCACAATGCCAAAGAAGAATGGGAAACTTCCTTTAATCCTCGATATACAACCTATAAATAAATTCACAATCAGAAATGAGTTTGGAGAACCATTTGCAAGGCATTCCAACTACTCTATGGGTGATCTGTATTCAGGGTATGTCTAGTTTTAGTTGGTTATTGAGAGTAAAGACTTTAGGACAATGAACTTATAATAAATGAGTTTGGAGAACCATTTGCAAGGCATTCCAACTACTCTATGGGGATAGAACTTATAATAAATGAGTTTGGAGAACCATTTGCAAGGCATTCCAACTACTCTATGGGTGATCTGTATTCAGGGTATGTCTAGTTTTAGTTGGTTATTGAGAGTAAAGACTTTAGGACAATGAAGACTCCACTAGGCCTTGTACACATCCGTACTTTGCTGCAAGGAGAGATGAATTTTATAGCTAACATGATGAATGTCATGAGTCTGGTCCTATGAGACTTTATACCTTCAGTGACTATGTCTTCCATCAAGGATATTCTCATAAAAGGATGTGAGGAAAGAGTGAAAGATGAGAGTTTATATGCTTTTAATTGCACAAAGTTTGTAAGTGACCACATCTCTAATTGTAAGAAACGTTTTGAGAGAGTTAAAGAGGTAGGGCTAACATTTTCTCTAGAGAAATGTGTCTTTGGAGTCAATGAGATTCTCATTGTAAGACATCAATGTGGACACTATGTCCGCAAGCGTTACCATAGAAAGTTGAGGCCATTAGCAAGATTTTTGAGGTGTGTTGTAATGGCAGTGAGGTGAGGAGATTCTTGGTAGCCTGTGTCTTCTATGTGATATGGATTCCTCACTTTGCTCACGTTGCAAACCCTTTATATGAGCTTTTGAGAAAGAGACAAAAGTTTGTTTGGACAAAAAAACAATCGAGAGTGATGCATAAATTGATGAAACTGCTAACTGAAGCCCTAATTTTGAAGCATGTTGATTATTCAGGTCAAAAGCCTATCATTTTGACTATTAACACCAGTCCTATTGGTATACGTTGGGTCATAGGACAAGATGATGATGAGGGGTAGAGATATGCAGTTCGCTTTGGTGCAAAACTTTTACATGAAACTCAAAGAAAATATCCACAAATAAAGAGAGAGATGTGGGGTTTAGTGAAAACTTTAAAAACTAATAAAGTGTATGTTGGAGTTAGACGTCTGCGGAAGCACGCGAACAACACAAGGAAGAAGAAGAAGCTTGGAGCACAACACACAATACTGAATGTATTACTAGAGAATGTACAAAGATAAGTAGCCCATTAGGGCAATAGGCGTATATACAAGCCGGGGGAAAAAAACCTCCTAAAGAGGGAAAAAAGTGCCTCGGCGGTCCTAGTGTGCTCACACACATCACTACCTAAATATATCAACAAATCTCCCCTAGGAGTGATGCGGTGAACAAGGAGCTGGCACTCATGTATAAGGAAGTGCCAAGCTATGTGGAAATCACTCCACAAAAGGAAGTAAGCCCAAAGCTTTGCGGAAAGCTTCAAACTTCTCCCTCGGCAGAGCCTTCGTGAAAAGGTCTGCTATGTTCTCCTGCGTGGGCACATATGCCAAGCTGATCTCCCCAGCAGAGAACCTCTCCCTGACATAGTGATAATGCACCTCAATGTGCTTAGTGCGAGCATGGAACACAGGGTTCCTCGTGTTGGAGCAAGTCTATGACAAGCCTAAGTATTGGCTTGAGTCTCACAAAGTCATTAAAGAAGCTTCAAAATGAAGACTATGTAAAGTTCACTTGTGAACTACCTCTTGTAACTTTTGAAGAGTTTACTTAATGTAAAAGTAAGAGAATCTTAAGTGGTTGAGCCCACATGATCAAGAATGGAAAGAGGAGCCACGAATTCGTGATTTGTGGTACGTAGAGAATCAAATCAATCATTGATTGATTGGAGAGTGATTGAGGGAAGTTAGCCTCCCAAACTCAACTATAAATAGATGGCAGTTTTAGTCGTGGTTAGAGAGACCTATGTGAAGACCTCCAAGAGCTGACCTTTATGCCATATCAAGGTGTGATTACAAGGCACACATATGTATCAGTAAGTCATTGTATTGTACAAGCAATATACTTTCATTTTCATGATTATTTGAGTTCATCTTTCCATGTTCTTGTGATGTGTACTACTCACTGCCATTACTTCAGTTTTTCTCAGTCAGCTTGCAGAGATTGTTTCTCTGCACTTGGTTCATCGTTTTCAGTGATTTAACTTGGTAAAGTTAGCTCTAAAAGTCTACTATATGCTCACAAATTTTCATGTCATTTGGATGTTGGAATCTTCAGTTATGTTCATTTGAAGTCAACAGGGTATGTTCATCTTCACTTCTCCGTCAGGTACCCGACTTTTTCAGTCATCTTGTCAGAGTCATTTCTCCGTGGTTACTCCTTCAAATTCAGTGATTTCAAGCTTATTGGATTCAGCTTACTGTCTAGTATAAGCATACAAATGTTCATGATCATTGGATTCTTACATCTTGAGTTATGTTAATTTTTCTACTCACTGGTCTATTTCTGTAGCAGCCCGTGAAAATCGGGATGATGTCATCACTTGTTAAAAGTCATTCTCAGTGTGTGGTTTGTTATTTTTGATGAGATTACTCTCTAAAGTTAGCTCTTTAAGCTACCTAGCCTTCCCAAAGAGGAATTAATCTAATTGCTGCTGTGCTCAGAGAATTATGTAAAACACTGGACAGGTGTATCAACCAAGAATAGCAAGTTTTCACCTCTGAGCTAGCTCCAACTTATTTGTTTTGATCTATCTTTTTGAGAGTGATCTTCCAAGGTACATAGTGTGTCTAATACATCCATTGGCAAGCTAAAAGGGCCCACCATCTACTCCTGGAGTTCATTTGGCTGGTGTAGAGCAAAGATTTTGCAACACCGCTTCATCTTCAACACATACCTATCCATCTCTTCACAGTGGTATGAGAGCAAGGTTGGACAACATGGCAGATGGATTTCCTTCATCAATTGACAAATTGGACAGAGGTAACTACTCAGCTTGGTCATTAAGAATGGAAGCTTATCTCCAAGGTAGAAGTTTATATGGTTATGTGGCTGGAGATGAAGTTATGCCAAGTTTCAGGAACAAAAGTCAACCAACACAAGAAGAGCAAGAAAGATTGAGCACATGGTGCTCCAAGGATGCACTTGCAAGGTCTTATCTCCTCAACTCTATCTCAGATTTTTTGTTGCCTCACATTAGAAGTTGTAAGACATCTCAGGAAGTGTGGGATGCACTTGAAGCTTTCTTTTCTTCAAGTACTAAAGCTAGGAAGCATCAACTATGGCTGGATTTCACAACTCTCAAGAAGGCTCCCAAACAAAATGTGACTGATTTTGTCACAAAGCTCAAGGACATAGCAGATCAGTTGGGAAGCATTGAAGAGGTAATAGATGAAGAGAAAATTGTAAGGCAGGTCATCAATGGCTTGAAGGCAGATGATAAGTGGGAAGCATTCACCACAGCTATGGATTTGTACATGGACATGCATGTACCTGATTTCAACACACTCATTGGACAATTACTTACTCAAGAGGCAAAGCTTATCAAAAATGGAGAAAGCTCTAAAGGTAATCAATCTTCAGCTTTATACACGGATAAAAGCAAGTCTAAAGATAACAAAGGAAAGGCAAAGAAAGTGGATGATGAAGCAGGTACATATCAAGCTAACTATGCAGGTAGAGGAAGACATGGCAGAGGTAGAGGAAGAGGAGGTAGACAAGGCAGGGGGAGATCCCAAGACTCCAACTCATGTTCTATTTGTGGATTAACTAATCATACAACTGAAAATTGCTTTAGGAATTCCAGGAATCAAAGAGGCAGAGGATACAATAGAGGAAGTTATGGCTACTCAAGAGGAAGGTTCAACAATTATCATGGCAACTACAACAACTACAATCATTCAAACTATCAAGGAGGCTACAAAGGAAGGAGAGACTACAATAACTACACAGAAGACTCAAACAAAGAGGATTCATTATTGATCATGAACATGGCTATGCCACAAGGTAAATCTGATGAGCATGTTTTCTACATAGATTCAGGTTGTTCAAATCATGTGGCAGGAAATGTGGCACTCCTATCAGATTTAGAAGATCCAAGGAATAAGCATGAGGTACAAACAGGAGATGATACAAAACATCCTGTGGAGAAAATAGGCAATGTCAAAGCACCTGATGGAAACATCAACCTACTCAGTAAGGTACTCTATGTCCCTACCATTACAAAGAATCTGATAAGTGTTGGGCAGATAGTAGAGAAAGGGTTGCAAGTCAGGTTCACAAAGGCAGGAGCATTTGTTGAAGATCCAAGTCAAGGATTCAGAAGAATTGCAAAAGGTGAAAAGACAGGTAGATTGTTCACATTTGAATTACAGGACACTAGAAACATTGCTCTCTTTAATTATGGTAGTCAGACACTCACAGAATTGGAAGTATGGCACAAAAGGTTAGCACATATTGGTGAAAGGTCATTAAAGCAAATCTGCAGGGACCAAAGTGTACTTGGACTTCCTAATTTGTCAAAACAACATATGATTTATAAGTGTAGTGCATGTCAGTTTGGAAAGTCTCACAGGTTACCATTCATGAAGAAAGGTTATATGCATGGAGATCTCTTGGAGTTGGTTCATACAGATGTATGGGGACCAAGCAAGGAAGCTTCAATATCAGGATCAAGGTATTATGTTTTCTTTATTGATGATTGCAGCAGATGGACTATCCTATTCTTTATGAAACACAAAGATGAAGTTTTTTCATGTTTCAAAAGATATTTGGCTCTTGTGGAGAATCAAACAGGTAAATCACTAAAAAGGCTAAGGTCAGATGGAGGGGGAGAATACTTCTCCCATGATTTTGATTCTTTTCTTCAAGAAAGAGGAATCAAAAGAGAGGTAACTACAAGGTACAGTCCTGAGCAAAATGGAGTGGCAGAAAGGAGGAATAGGACAATTGTTGAAGCTGCAAGGTCTATGTTAAATGAAAAGCATTTACCTAATTACTTATGGGCTGAGGCTGTATCTACAGCCACTTACTTGATTAACAGGTTGCCTTCAAAATCCCTTGATGGGATGACTCCATATGAGGCTTGGAATGGAAGAAGGCCAAGCTTAGATCATTGTAAAATTTTTGGATGTATTGCTTTTGCTCATGTTCCTTCACAGGTTAGAGGCAAGATGGATCCAAAGGCAGAAAGGTGTGTATTTATTGGATATGAAAACAATCAAAAGGGCTACAGGTTATACAACCCTACCAACAAAGGATTCTTGGTAAGCAGAGATGTAGTTTTTGATGAGAACAATTCATGGTATGAAGATTCATGCAGGAAGGTCAATTTACCATATGATCTTGAAGAAGATTTTCCAAAGCTTGGTAGAGAACAATCAAAGATTGAAGAACAAGACACCTCAGAGGATGATGAAGAATGTCAGATGGAAAAGATCAAAGCATGGAAGTCTAAAGGTAAAGCAAAATTGCAGGAACTTGGACATGAGGCAGAATCATCAAATCATGGCTTAAGAAGATCTATGAGGGAAAAGAAAAAACCAGAAAGGTATGGGTTTGACACCTCATTAGTAACTAAACATTCTATCTACATAGCACAGGACATAAACCAAGAGGAGCCATCATCATTTGAAGAGGCCAAAGCAAAAACAGAATGGAAGCATGCAATGAAGGAAGAGATTGAAGCACTTGAGGAAAACAACACTTGGGATTTGGTGCCCAAGACTTCATCCATGAAGGTAATAGGCTCAAGATGGGTCTATAAACTCAAGAAGAATTATGATGGTTCCATTAACAGGTATAAGGCAAGGCTTGTGGCAAAAGGCTTTGCACAAACTCAGGGAATTGATTATGAGGAGACCTTCTCTCCTGTGGCAAAGATGCCTACTATTAGGGTTTTGCTTAGTATTGCCTCTTCCAAGAATTGGAAGATACTTCAACTAGATGTAAAGAATGCATTCTTGAATGGTTGGATAACAGAAGAGGTATATATGGCACAACCACCTGGTTTTGAGAGTCAAGTTTATCCTGATTATGTGTGTAAACTTAACAAAGCATTGTATGGTCTCAAGCAAGCTCCAAGAGCTTGGAATTTCAGGCTTGTTTCATTCTTGCAGGACAAAGGCTTTCAACCAAGCAAAGCAGATCCTTCACTCTTTATTAAAAAGAGTAATTCCGAGGTCATCTACCTATGTGTATATGTAGATGATATTATATTGACAGGAAATGATGCAGATGGTATGAAGAAGATCAAAGATCAGATAAGAGAAGAGTTCAAGATAAGTGATTTGGGTTCACTTACCTACTTCCTAGGTTTGGAAGTTGTCTACAAAGATCATGGTTTGTTTCTCACTCAAAGAAAGTACATTAAGGACATGTTGGCAAAATTCAAGATGCAAGATTGTAAGATTGCAGGTACTCCAATGGAGGTTAATCACAAATTGAGCTCACATGAAGGTGAACTCATAGAGGACATCACATCATATCAAAGTCTAGTGGGTAGTCTCAACTATGCCACATTGACAAGAGTAGATATATGTTACAGTGTGAGTGTGCTAAGCCAATTTATGCACACACCAAGGAAACCACATATGGATGCTGCCAAAAGGATACTCAAATATCTCAAAGGAACCATAAATGAAGGACTTTACTATCCTTATGTATCTGATTTAGGTTTGAAGCTATTTTCTGATGCAGATTGGGCTGGCTCCAAGGAAGATAGAAGGAGCACTTCAGGTTATCTTACCTTTGCAGGTTCAAAACTTATTTCATGGTCATCCAAGAAGCAACCCACAGTTGCTCTCTCTTCTACTGAAGCTGAATATAGAGGTCTTGCCATAGCTACACAGGAAGCTATGTGGATGAAGACATTGTTCAAAGATCTTGGATTGGAGTTTGGAACTCCAACTATTTTTGGTGACAATATGAGTTCTATTCATTTGGCTGCTAATCCTATTTTTCATGCAAGGACTAAACATATTGAAGTTCATTATCACTATGTACGAGAGAAGGTTCTAAGCAAAGAGATTCAAATATCATATGTGTCCACTCATCAACAATGTGCAGATATTCTAACTAAAGCATTGGATGGTACAAAGCTTTGCAAATTCAAGGCTATGATTGGTTTGCAGGTAATCTTGGAAGATTGAAGACCTCAAGCATACTTGGCTTGAGGGGGAGCTGTTGGAGCAAGTCTATGACAAGCCTAAGTATTGGCTTGAGTCTCACAAAGTCATTAAAGAAGCTTCAAAATGAAGACTATGTAAAGTTCACTTGTGAACTACCTCTTGTAACTTTTGAAGAGTTTACTTAATGTAAAAGTAAGAGAATCTTAAGTGGTTGAGCTCACATGATCAAGAATGGAAAGAGGAGCCACGAATTCGTGATTTGTGGTAGGTAGAGAATCAAATCAATCATTGATTGATTGGAGAGTGATTGAGGGAAGTTAGCCTCCCAAACTCAACTATAAATAGATGGCAGTTTTAGTCGTGGTTAGAGAGACCTATGTGAAGACCTCCAAGAGCTGAGCTTTATGCCATATCAAGGTGTGATTACAAGGCACACATATGTATCAGTAAGTCATTGTATTGTACAAGCAATATACTTTCATTTTCATGATTATTTGAGTTCATCTTTCCATGTTCTTGTGATGTGTACTACTCACTGCCATTACTTCAGTTTTTCTCAGTCAGCTTGCAGAGATTGTTTCTCTACACTTGGTTCATCGTTTTCAGTGATTTAACTTGGTAAAGTTAGCTCTAAAAGTCTACTATATGCTCACAAATTTTCATGTCATTTGGATGTTGGAATCTTCAGTTATGTTCATTTGAAGTCAACAGGGTATGTTCATCTTCACTTCTCTTTCAGGTACCCGACTTTTTCAGTCATCTTGTCAGAGTCATTTCTCCGTGGTTACTCCTTCAAATTCAGTGATTTCAAGCTTATTGGATTCAGCTTACTGTCTAGTATAAGCATAAAAATTTGCATGATTATTGGATTCTTACATCTTGAGTTATGTTAATTTTTCTACTTACTGGTCTATTTCTGTAGCAGCCCGTGAAAATCGGGATGATGTCATCACTTGTTAAAAGTCATTCTCAGTGTGTGGTTTGTTATTTTTGATGAGATTACTCTCTAAAGTTAGCTCTTTAAGCTACCTAGCCTTCCCCAAGAGGAATTAATCTAATTGCTGCTGTGCTCAGAGAATTATGTAAAACACTGGACAGGTGTATCAACCAAGAATAGCAAGTTTTCACCTCTGAGCTAGCTCCAACTTATTTGTTTTGATCTATATTTTTGAGAGTGATCTTCCAAGGTACATAGGGTGTCTAATACATCCATTGGCAAGCTAAAAGGGCCCACCATCTACTCCTGGAGTTCATTTGGCTGGTGTAGAGCAAAGATTTTGCAACACCTCTTCATCTTCAACACATACCTATCCATCTCTTCACACCTCGCAACTGCCAATGCGCTCTGAGTGTTAGTGAAGATGGTGGTGGCAGAAGAGTGGCCAACACCCAAATCAGCCATAAGGCGTCTGGGCCACACACACTCAATAGTCGCTGTGAAAGCTGCCCTATACTCAGCCTCACAATTGGAAGTGGCCACAGTAGGCTGCTTCTTGCTCAAGCAAGATATACATGAGCTACCAAGCATGAAGCAAAAACCACTGGTGGACACACGAGTGTCATAGCAACTAGCCTAATCTGAGTCAGAAAAAGCATGCAAATCTAGCGGTAGTGATCCCCACTTGGGATAAAACAACCCAAGTAGTCAAGTACCACTCAAGTAGTGAAAGATGCACTTAACCGCCTTCCAAATGCGTGACTCCTCAACAATGCATAAACATGCTCATATATGAGACAACAAACTGAATATCTGGCCGAGTAATGCATAAATAAATCAAGCAGCCAACAACCTGCTGATAGAGAACAGCATCAAATGCATCCCCATAATCATGAAGACTCAATCGTAAACCTGTCTCCATAGGAGTGGCAATAGGCTTACAGTCTTCAAGGCCAAAACACTGCAATAATGTGTCAATATATTTCGTTTAACACAAAGCCATTCAACCATCAACTTGCATAAACTGAATGCCCAAATAGTGATGCAAATGCCCCAAATCAGACATCTCAAATGAGGCATGCAAATCAGCCTTGAAATCAGCAATATACTTCTCAATAGGACCAGTGAGCAGCATGTCATCAACATAGACAACAATGATCAAAAGCACATCATTAGCACGCTTAACATATAAGGTGCTTTCAGTTGGATTGTTCTCGAAACCATGTGCAACTAGATAGGCATGTATCTTTTCATACCAAGCACGTGGTGCTTGCTTTAAACCATATAATGCCTTCTTTAACCTGCACACCTGGTTTTCATGCCCTTTCTGCACAAAGCCACGGGGCTGAAAAACATACACTTCTTCATGCAAGTCACCATTCAGAAATGTTTTTTTAATGTCCAACTGATGTACATTCCAACCATGATGGGCTGCAAGTGCACAAATGCTCCGAACAGTAGTCATACGGCATGTAGGTGCAAAGGTCTCATCAAAATCAATGCCTCTTTCCTACGCATAACCCTTTGCAACAAGCCTAGCCTTATACCTATCAAATGTACCATCAGGTTTACGCTTCAACTTGTATACCCACTTAGTGCCAATGGCTTTCTTGCCAGGAGGCAAGTCACATAAAGACCATGTACCATTCTTCATTATAGCATCATATTCAGATTGCATAGCAGCCATCCAATTTTCTGAATTTTGTGCTTCATCAAAAGAAACAGGCTCATTCTCATCACAGAGACTAGATGCAGCCATAGCATAGAAATCTGATGCAAAAGAGGCACTATGAGAGCCCGAACGAGTACGATATGACAGAGGTGCATCTAATTTGCGGTCACGCAAAGTTTGCACCAGCCATTTTGGCATAGTTCTTGCCTGCTCAATATCAGCTCTCTCATCAATAAGTGCATCACGTACATCTGCATCAAAAATAGAATTATCTGCATCATCACATGAAACCTGCCAAGGCTGAGAAGTTGCCTCATTAGGACTCGTACTAGACTGTCCACCTGTAAAAAGAGGCATCAAAGTATCATACATGTCTTTGGAGCTAACAGATGTCTCCTTAGTACATGAAAACAATTACTGAATAGCATCTTCCACAAAAACAACATCACGGCTAACCAGAATGCGTTTAGTCTGTGGATGATATAGATGATAGCCTTTACTTTCAGAACTGTACCCAACAAAAATGCATTTTACTACGTTATCATCCAATTTTCTGCGATGTTGTTCAGGCACTAATGCATATGCCAAACAACCAAAAACACGGAGATGAGCAACATATGACTTGCAGTCATGCCAAGCCTCATATGGAGTGATAGACTACAGTGCTTTAGTGGGACACCTGTTCAGTACATATGCTGCACACATAACAGCCTCAAGCCAAAAACTATGTGGTAAAGCCTGACTTTTGACCATGCACCTCGCCATCTCCATGAGTGACCTGTTCTTTCGTTCAGTAACTCCATTCTGTTGAGGTGTATATGGCACTGTACACTGGTGTTTTATCCCACATTCAGCCAAAAATGCATTAAAATCAGAAGACATATATTCCCCCCCTCGATCAGAATGGAGGGTGCCCATTTTACATGCTGATAGATTTTTCAGCCAAAACCAAAAACTTTTTAAAGCACATGAACACTTCAGACTTTGCCTTCAAAGGATATACCCATGCATGCCTGGAAAAATCATCAATGAAAGTCATGAAGTAAAGATAGTTTCCAAAAGAAGGTGTCTGCATAGGACCACAGACATCACTATGTACAAGCTGCAATTTCTGCGTAGCCCGAACTGAACCATCTTTTGGAAAGAAGGAACGCTGCATTTTGCCTAAAATACAGCCTTCACATACATGTTTTCCAGGTGCTTCAAGCTTGGGCAAAGAGGACACCATATCGGATTTCTACAGGCGTAGCAAACTAGCAAAATTGAGATGACCAAAGCGTGCATGCCAAAGCTTTGCATCTGACATAGCAAGAGAATCATGTACAGCACATGCCGAATCATTCAAAGATCTTTCATAGTCTATGAGCTTATACAGCCCACGACATAAAATGCCACAAGCAATAATAACATCCCATTTGACAGATCATGAAGTGTACATCTGTCATCAACAAATTTCACAACCAAGCCGATCTTGGCTAATGCAGAAACTGATAACAGATTCTTCTTGATCCCTAGCACAAATAAAGCATCTGACAAGGTGAAAGAACTACCATCAACAGTAGTCAGAATGATCTTACTAACTCCCATAAAAGGATAAGAGGAGTTGTTGGCGCATGTGACAGTATTCCCTATAGGGGCAGGCTCGAGTGAAGAGAAGAAACTACGCTGCGAGGTAATATGTTTGGTCGCCCCACTCTCAAAGTACCAAACATCTAGGTCCACTGCAGACATGCACTGCTCATGAGATGATGGGTCAAAATTGCAAACAGTAGTAAACACCCATTCTTCTTCCTGCACAAGATTAGCAGACTCTGTTTTTGGTGTAGAGGCTTCGACAACAACCATTCCAGCCTCCTTTTTCTTTGCCTCTTTTGCAGCCAATTTTGGACAGTTCTTTATGATATGATCATTCCCTTTACAGTACTTGCAAAACAATTTCTCCTTTTCTGATTTCTTCTCATCTTTATCTTGGTTCTTCGAATGTGCAACATTTGCAGATTTCTGCTTACTAGTAGAAGAGCTCCATTTTCCTTTGCCCTTCTGACTAGCCAAGAAAGCTTGATCTGCAACACGCATAATGGACTTGTTCTGCCTAGACTGATCTTCCTGCAACAGAAGAGAGAATAACTCCTCAAATGATAAGGCATTCGGATTGCCTTCCATCATCAACCGAAGAGTAGAAGCAAAACTCTGATATGAATCAGGAAGACCATTCAGAAAAGTCTGCACAAGTGAGCTATCTGGTATAACCTCATCAGCAGAAATCAATTGTTCCTTCAAATCTTTGATCTTTGTTAGGAAACTGTCCATAGAATCACCTTCATTCATGTGCTCACTCTCCAACTGTTTTCGGAGGTAAGCAACACGAGCCTCATTCCTAGCTTGGTACAATGTGGTAAGTGTATCCAAGCTGTTCTGCAAGAGAGAATATGAGGAATAATGGCACGTTTGACAGACAAAGCTATCAATGCATGTGCTGGGCATCTCTGCCATCCCAACAAATCTGCTCTGCAGTAGGTGCAACAAAAACAGCAGCATGAATAGGAATCTGCACAATATCATCTTCGACACCATCTTCATCAGCTCCAGCACCTGTATTCATAGTACATGTTGTTACAGGTGTAACAGGACGTCTTTCAACACCCTACATAATGTTCCACAATCCTTTTGCAACCAATACATGTCACATCATATAAGCCCATAATGGGTAGTTGGTACCATCCAACTTATCCTCAACAGCCAACATACAGAATACATCACAGCTTTCAGCCATGGCCGGTGACTAAAATACCTTGATGTAGAAAATTGACTGTATCTCAAAAAGTTGAACGGAAGTGCCTAGAGGAGTTCTGCTAAACCTGTAGCAGACTTCGAGACGCTTATACTGGCGAACAGAAACAGGTATATACCTTTGGCACAAAAAGACGAAAGAGCTTGCACAAGCGCTACAGTAGTGCGTCCAGAGGCCGAAACGAGCTCAGATCGCGATTTCGACACCACATAGCGAAGCTATTTTGATCTCAGACATACGCTGAGTATGCTCACCAAAATTTGTGCGATTCTGAGACTGCAAACGGAGGAGTGTCGACGACTCCCTAGATGAAGTGACGACCTGCTCTGATACCAATTATTAGAGTTAGAAGTCTGCGGAAGCACGCGAACAGCACAAGGAAGAAGAAGAAGCTTGGAGCACAACACACAATCCTAAATGTATTACTAGAGAATGTACAAAGATAAGTAGCCCATTAGGGCAATAGGCGTATATACAAGCCGGGGGAAAAAAACCTCCTAAAGAGGGAAAAAAGTGCCCCGGCGGTCCTAGTGTGTTCACACACATCACTACCTAAATATATCAACAGTGTATTTCTTTGGAATGAATGTAGTAGTTAAGACTGACTGTCTTCCATAGATTGGCATGATAGTAAACTATTCTTCTCTAGATATTGCAATGCTTAGGTGGACCTCGTATGTAAAGTTTTTTGATCCGGCTTTTGTTCACATAACTGAAAAGTTGAACATAGTTGCTGATATGCTTTCGAGAGGAAAATTTGATAATGAATATGATGCTCATGATCAGATAGAAAGAGAAACAAACATGATGCAATATGATCCACTAGTATTGTATGTTTATCAGAGAATTCCACGAGAATGAGTATGATGATGAGTGGAGAGACAGGAAATTATATGAGTATAGTGAAACCTTCCTTAGGTTGGTCCACAAATAAGTGTAGATCCATTAGGAAAAAGTATTACAATGTTTTCTTTAAGGATGGACTTATTTGGCAACACAATAAAGGCAAGGTGAAGAATCCACAAAGGGTACTAAGTACTAGGAGTCTTTAGAGCAAGATCATGAGAGAGATCCATGAGACCTTATGGGTAGGTGACAAAGGATTTTATGCAACATTTGAAAAGATTAGGAAGCCTACTGGTGGAGAGGGATGTATGTGGGTGTGAAAGAATTTATGAGCACTTGTGCCACATGTTAGGTGCGTTCATTAGTTAGGCATATAGATCTACTACATCCAACTTACCCTCCTTGTATTCATTACAAGTGGGTGGTCAACCTTGTAACCATGCCCAAAGGGATAGATAAAATGAGTTATATTGTACTTGCTAGAGAGAACTTTACCAACCATGTGGGAGGTCAAGCTCTTTGCACAAAGATGACTTATAATGTATGCAAACTCCTTTTAGAACAAGGTGATCTCAAGATTTGGATATGTTGAGAAAGTGGTTGTAGATAGGGGTGAGTTAACTGCGAGAGAGGCAAAAGAGTTCTTGATGGAGAGAGTTAATATCCAAAAGAACAAGTTATCCCTGATGTTATAACACTTCTATATCAAGAACAACTCAAAACCTTGATCAAGTTTGGAAGACCAATGTCAAACTATCAAAATTTGCATTAAGTGTGAAGAGATTCACTACTCATAAAAGTCTGTTGTACATAATGCACTCATTCATTGACAAAATGTGTAAAGTTTGTTATGAAACTTTGCACAAAGTCTTGGCTAAAGATTGCACACCTTTTCCAAGTTAAAACATCTCAAAGGATATAGTATATCTTGAGAAATGATCCAAACAATCCACCTATGTCTAAAACTGTACTTTTCTACAGTCGACTTTGACACCTGTAACTTTTAATGCATATTTCTCTCAAATTATAACCCATTTATTCAACTACTTTTAGCCATAGGTAGCTTACCTTCCAAGTTAAAGAATGAGTCCTTGTTTGCACAAAACTTTACACTGTGGAAGGAGAACTAACCAAAACATTATTATCGAATTCGCACATGTTGCAAATTTCACTTCTTCACATTTACACATGTAAATGTTCCTACTCTCAATTCTCTTAGTGTGATCACAATTAGGATTTGAAGACTTGTACAGAGGTCAATCAACTTTAGGCTTAGACTTCTACAAAAGCATTTCTCAAAAGATTAAACATAGGAATACTTAGTAAAAGATCAGGTACAATTTTTCTTCTTCTCTAAAAAAATTTGCATCTGAAAGATGAGAGAGATCTTCTACACTTCTAAAGTGTCGAATGACACTTAAAACTTCTAATTCTTCTCATCTTATGCTCTCTCATTCTTGCCTCCACATTTTACTTGTATATATAGGCATATATGTACAAGCTCATGACAATAATAAAGGTATAAGTGAGCTAACTATGAGTTTAATGTACATATGTATACAAGTCTTCATTTCTTGAATATATCCTATCTTCAAACTTCATTTGTTTATCTTTTCTTCATCTTTTGACTTCAATTCTTTATCCAAGACATCAATTGATGGTTGTCTTGCACCAACAGCTCCCCCTCAATCATCAATTGAGGTTTTCTCTATCTTCTTTATACCTACCATGTCTTTAAATCTCTGTAGCTTTGGTCCATCGAAGCTTTTGGTTAGCATATCTGCAATCTGATCTTTTGTTAAAGTATGTATGACTTCAATGTCCTCGTCAATCACCTTCTCTCTTATGAAATGATACTGTATCTCAATGTGTTTAGTCATGGCATGAAAAATAGGATTTGCAGCTAGATACAATGAACTCATGTTATCTCCATGAACAGTAGGTGTACTCTGAATGATGTCAAAACTCTTCATGAGAGTTTTCAACCATATGACCTCCTTTGCAGCTTCAACCATAACTTTATACTCTGCCTCTCTAGATGATAAAGCAACTGAATGTTGCTTCTTACAACACCAAGAATTTATCTTATCTCCAACAGAACACAAGTATCCATATGTTGATCTCCTATTATCAAGATTACCTGCCCCATATGTATCACTATATATCTTGACGTTTGTATCTTATGTAAAACCATAATACAAAACTTCCTTGAATGTACCCTTAATGTATCTCAACACTCTTTGTCCTACAACCCAATGTTCTTTCCTAGGACAATGCATGAATTGAGACAACACTCCAACTGCATATGACAAATCAAGCCTAGTTAATGTAGCATAGATTAGACTACCAAACAGACTTTGATATAGCTTCATATCCTTGAACTCTTTTCCTCCATATCTGCTCAATTTGTGATTCACCTCCATTGGAGTAGGTGCTACCCTGCAATCTTCGGTTTTAAACTTGATCAACAAGTTCTTCAAATACCTCTCTTGAGTCACATACACTCCATGTTGAGTATATGAGATCTCCATTCCCAAGAAATATGACAAGTCTCCCAAGTCACTAATCTTGGACTCTTTCTACATTTGCTTCTTGAGGCTTTGTATGACCTTCTCATATATACCTCTAAGAATTATGTCATCAACATATATGCACATGTAAATGAACCCATCTTCACTTGCTTTAACAAGAAAGCTACTATCAGCTTTAGATACTTGGAAACCAAGTTCCTTCAAGAACTTCAAAAGTCTATAATTCCATGCTCTTGGGGCCTACTTCAAACCATACAATGCTCTCTTGAGCTTACATACATATTCTGAATACGTTTATCTCTAAAACATTGTGGTTGCTCCATGAAAACATCATCTGAAATATACCCATTAGGAAAAGCATTCTTCACATCTAAGTGACATAATCTCCAACCTTTACATGCAGCAATGGCTATGAGGGTCCTGATGGTTGTCATCTTTGCCATAGGACTTTAGGGCTGATCATAATCTATACCATATGTCTGAGCATACCCTCTCACAACAAGTCTAGCTTTATACCTAGACACACTTTCATCTGCATACCTCTTTGTCTTGTAGACCCATTTGCATCCAATGATCTTCTGAGTGTTGGTTTAGGAACCCATGTCTCATTCTCCATCAATGCATCATATTCTTCCGGCATAGCTTTCTAACAATGTTCCTTACCTTTTGCCTCTTCATATGTAGAAGGGTCTTCATATGCTTTCACCATGTAAGCATAATCTTGAGTAATAAAAAACAAAGTGTCATCCTTATACCTGGTAGGTTGCCATTTGTGTCTTGATGACCTTCTGAGTTCTCCACTTCTTGAAAATTCTGGTTCATCACATTCTGGATCAAACCTTGGCACTTCTTCAACTTAAACTTGTACTTCATTGTTCTCTTCTTCATCAAATATTTGAACCTTTGATTTACCTTTCTTCTGATTCAAAACTTCTTCATCACCTGCATGATTATTGATTGTTCCTACATACCAAGTACTTTGCTCATCAAATGTAACATCCTTTGATACAAGGAATTGCTTTGCAGATGGACTCCACAACCTATAACCCATTTGATATCAGCATATCCAATGAACACATACTTTTCAGCTTTAGGTTCCAATTTATGCCTTAATTGAGTTGGCACATATGCATAAGCCAAACATCCAAATACTTTGCAATGATCTAAGGTAGGTCTCTTACCCCACCAAGCTTCATATGGTGTCATACCCTGCAAAGCTTTACATTGTAACCTATTAACCAAGTATGTAGCTGTATTTACAGCCTCAACCCACAAATAATTTGGATAATTTTTCTCGTTCATCAGTGATCTTGCAAACTCAACAAGAGTTTTATTTCTCCTTTCTGCTACACCATTTTGTTGAGGAGATTACCTGAAAGTAACTTCCCTTTTAATACATGCATTCCATAAGTAACCACTAAACTCATTAGAGAAATACTCTCCCCCTCCATCTGACCTAAGTCTCTTCAACTTCTGACCTGTGATTCTTTCTTCATACACATGATAATGTTTAAATCTATTCAATACCTCTGATTTATCTTTGATCACATATATAGTGATCCACTTGGTAGCATCATCAACATAAATCACATAATATCTTTAACCATTTATACTGAAATCCTTTGATGGTCCCCACACATCTGTGTGTACCAATTCAAGCTTCTCTGAATACATAAATACATAGTTAGAATATGATTGCTTATGAGCCTTACATAATCGACATGCCTCACATCTATATGTCATATGTTGATTTGCAACATTAGACAATCCAACCATTGAACCATTGTTAACCATATCATTAATACCTCTTTCATTGAAATGTCCAAGTCTTTTATTTCAAAGATCTAACTCAGAGATCTTATGTCCTCCATAAGTAAACAAGGCATGAACAACATTACCTTGAATCTTCAATGTGAAGAGTCTTCCTTCTTTATTTCCTGAAACAATTTATTTACACCCATTGCTAGGGTCTTCAAAAAACACTCCATCATTAGTGAACCTTACTTCATAACCTTTTTCAACAATTTGCCCTACACTTATCAGATTCTTTGGAATTGTAGGAACATACAAGACCTTACTCAGAAGAGTACTTCCATCCTTGGCCTTCACTAATCAAATTGACTTCACATTGTGCTTTGTATTATCACCTGTTTGAACTACATGATTAGTTACCTTATTCTCCAAATGATTCATCAAGGCTATATTACAACTCAAGTGATTGCTACACCTTGAGTCAATGTAGAAGACTCTTTGGTCTTCACTTTGTCTTTGAAAAGTTGCATTCATGATTAAGGTTGAATCGTCTTTGTGATGTGAAGCATAACTGTAGTAGGTATTGTTGTAGGATTGACTTCGAAAACCTCTACCTCCATCTCTTCCAAAGTAACCTCTACTACCTCTACCTCTGAAATTACCTCTTTGGTTCCTACCACCTCTTCCTCTTGAATTAAAGTTATGACTTTATCCTTCATTATTCTGATTATTATTCCAACAATCATGAGCTAAATGATTTTTCTTACCACCAATCCAGCAAGCTTTGGCTTCATCTTTATTGCTTCTGCCTCTTCCTCTACCTTTGCCACCTCCTCTTGCTCTTAGGAAGTTGGCTTCTCTAGTTGTACCTTCTTCTTCATTTAATTGTTGCTTTCCTTTGCTATTCTTCTTCTTATCCTTTCAATACATTGCATGGCCTGTACTCTTATCAACATCAGCTTTGACATCCTCCTCAAAAGTTAGCATGTGTCCTAGCAACTGATTTAAATCAAGAGTGAAATGATCTAGTGACAATTAAGTAGAAAAAATGAATGGCTTCCATTTCTCATCTCTTCTTAAACTTGTGAGGATTTTCCTTACCACTTTATCCTCCTCAATATCTTCATCAAGTGCTCCTAATGCATCTGCAATGTCCTTCATCCTTGTTACATAAGCACAAATGGATTGAGAAGCTTTCTTTTTAAATGTAGTGAACTGTGTCCATAAGGATGCTCTTCTTGACTTTGTAGTATTTTGAAAATGCTCCTCCAAAGCATTCCATATGTCACTTGCACTTTCAAGTCCTCTAATATGAGTTAGCAAGTAGTCATTGACTCCCATGTAGATAATGCTCCTTGCTTGAGCATCCTTCTTCATCCAAGTCTTCAAATCTAAGAGTTCATCTCTAGTTGGAACACCAAGATCTCTGAATTCTGGTTTTTCTTCTTCACCTCTGATGTAACCTATTAGGTCTTTGCTCATGAGATGAGCTTCCATCCTCATTGACCAAGGTGGATAGTTTTCTCTATCCAAATTCTCTATCTCAAGAGAATCTCCCATCCTTTCTTCACCTGTGTATTAAATTCTTCAAGCTTTATGCGGAATAAGT
The DNA here is from genome assembly GCA_020310875.1 of Ceratopteris richardii. Lineage (NCBI taxonomy): Eukaryota > Viridiplantae > Streptophyta > Polypodiopsida > Polypodiales > Pteridaceae > Ceratopteris > Ceratopteris richardii. Next base: position 162,161,521 of record CM035429.1, on the reverse strand, counting down.
GTACCTTTACTTTGAATGAAGTTCCTCTTGATCTTCTTGATAGATTTAGGCCTCCTTCACAAGCTTTCCTTTAAGCTTCCACCTTTTGAACCTTCAAATGTTGATTTCTGTATGACTGCAGGAGTCGGGTCCTCCTATTTTGATTATTCCTACTCTGATACCACTAGTGGAGAGTTTTAAACTGCAAAAGAATAAGCTATCCTTGATTTAAGAACACTTCTATATCAAGAATAACTCAAAACGTTGATCAAGTTTGGAAGACCAATGTCAAACTATCAAAATTTGCATTAACTGTGAAGAGATTTACTACCGAGAAAAGTATGTTGCTTATACCTCACTCATTCACTAACCAAATGTGTAACGTTTGTTATGAAACTTTGCACATGGTGTGGTCTAAAGATTTACACACTTTTCCAAGTTAAAAAATCTCAAAAGATTCAGTAGATCTTGAGAAATGATCCAAACAATCCACCTACGTCTATAACTATACTTTTCTACAGTCGACTTTGACACCTATAACTTTTAATGCATAGTTCTATCAAATTACAACCCATTTATGCAAATGCTTTTAGCCATAGGTATCTTACCTTCCAAATTAAAGAATGAGTCCTTGCTTGCTCAAAACGTTACACTCTGGAAGGAGAACTGACCAAAAAATTAGCATCAAATTTGCACCTATTGCAAACTTCACTTCTTCAAATTTACACATGTAGATGTTCCTACTCTCAATTCTCTTTGCCTGATCACAATTAGGATCTGAAAAATTGTACAGAGGTCAATCAACTTTAAACTTAGACTTATACAAAATCATTTCACAAAAGATTAAACACAGAAGGAGTACTCAGCAAAATATCGGGTGCAATTTTCCTTGTTCTCTGAAACATTTTACATCTAAATGATGAGAGAGATCTTCTACACTTCTAAAGTGTCTAATGACACTTACAACCTCTACTTCTTCTCATCTCATGCTCTCTCATTCTTGCCCCGACTTTTTACTTGTATATATAGGCATATATGTACAAGCTCATGACCATAACAAAGGTATAAGTGAGCTTACTACAAGTTTAATGTACATAGTATACAAGTCTTCATTTCCTGAATATGCCCTATCTTCAAACTTCATTTGTTTATCTTTTCTTCATCTTTTGACTTAAAGTCTTTATCCAAGACATCAATCCATGGTTGTCTTGCACGAATTCTTTTTTGATCCTCATGGAATTTGTTTGTCTCTCACTACTGCCTATAACCCTGAGGCTAATGAAAATATTGAGAGAGGTCACCCTTCTATCGTGAAGGCAATCTCTAAGGCTTGTAGTGGTGACATAAAGCAATGGACTAGCTATCTTCCATTCACATTATGGGTAGATAGGATGACATACACTTGATCCACAAGTTTTATGCATGTTGAACTAATGTACTCTTAAAGGCTAGGTTTCCCTATCTAGAATCAGATATCGACTTGGATGATGCTCCTGTGGCATAATGGAATGAGGAGAGAAGAACTTTTATCACTGAGGATTAAACATGTTAATCAAGGGAATGAGAAATTAAAAGAAGTAATTTAAAAGATAAAGGAGTCAAGGTTGAAAAATAAGATTTATTTTGACAAAATGCATGGATTTAGACCAGGAAAGATCGAGATAGATGATTGGGTATTGGTGTATGATAATACATTTGATAGTCAATCTAATGCTAAGAAGGAACTGACCAACGAATCATTTGGGCCATATGTAATGACATCTGTATTTGAAAATGGTACGTATGCGCTTCAAGAATTTGACAATTGAGATCCTTGATTGCAAGAAAGAAAATAAAAACTGTTCAAGAAGAGAAATGATGAAGAGTATGAGATTGATCAAGAACTACTAGAAGATGTTGATGATGTTGATGCTGATGAAGAGGCTTAAATTAAGTGAATGTACTTCTATTTTATTCTTCCATTTTCAATTTTATTGTGCATATATTTGATTTTCATGCATATCATGCTGCATTTCATGATGTTCTAGGTAAATAGAAGAAGATTTTAAATTGTGATAAGAAGTGATTAGAAACATTAGTAGGGATGTACACACTTGAGAGATTAGGATCAAATACCCTGTAGCCCTTATGAGGACCTAGATTGGACACTCTTAGTTGAATCTCCTAGTAGGAAGATAAACTTATTTTAAATGAGTAGGCTGTGTGAAGTTCTGAAAACACTTGGGAATTCAAATGCTAACTCCTGCTAGTGCATGTCTCTAGATCCTCAACTCTCATTAGGGGTTAGGCCTTTCCCTTTTAACAAAAAAATTTGCAAAGAAAAATAAATAAATAAAAAAGCAATACATGAATGCTTGCTAGGAAAAGAAAAAGAAAACAAAAAAGAAAAGGAAAAAGAAAAATAAAAGAAAAAGGAAAAAACAATTTTCATGGCTCATATATGGTCTTAGAACCACTTTTGAGATTTGTATGTGGGCTATACGAGGCAGAACTATGCAATAGTGGAGCTAGTTGTATTTTCTCATAGGTGTATAGGAACCAAACATGAAAACATTTACATAAAAAGAGGAATGACATTGAAACAAGTTGATAGGGAAGACTCTTACTAGAAATTCTAAGTAAATTCTATAAGTGTAGTTTGACCTATTTTCAAAGGTAGCAGCATGCTGACCAAATAGGTTTTCGATCATGACTCACATACTTTAAATTCATGTTTATTTTGCTTGGAACTTGCATATGCATAAAAGATCATGTTTCATTATTTGAAAAAGAAAAAACATAAAAACTTAAAAGAGTTTCGAAAGAATTGTGATACAATTCTATTGGATTTTGCAAGTTGGCCCATCAAGACGAGGTGTAGGTTTAGTGGGGGCAGATGTGGGGATGAAATACCTTGGGGATTATGTATCAAGATTTCTTTTTCAAAACTGTTTCATTGCTTATTTGACTAAGAAGTGATATTTTGGTTACAAAATGATGAAAAGAGTCATAAACTATTTAAATATTTGATTGATTTGATTGATTTAGTGATGAGAATATTTCATTTGTATATTAGACTTGCATATTTATTTGTATAAAGTTCATTAGCCTCTTCCAAACACTTGGAACCCTAACTTTTAGCCTCGAAAACCTATTTTGAACCTTTAAAAACCCTACGTATTTTTTAAACCTTGAAAAACCATGTTACTTTCACCTTAAAACTCTAGAAAACATGCAAGCTAACCCTTAAAACGTAGTTTTCTCGAATAAAAAACTTAGGTTAAGACCTTGAAATCATGATTTATCCTAACTCTACCCCTTAGTTTTAATTAATTCTTTTGTATATAGGTGTGAACGAAAAATAGAACTTTAATAAAAAAGAAAAAAAGAAGTACAATCAATAAAAATGAAAAAGAAAAATATAAAATAAAAAGATAAAATATAAATAAAAAGAAACATAAAAAATAGAAAAGAAAGATTTGATTTTTTGAAATTAGAAAAGAACAAAAAGAAGAATTTTGAAAATAGAAAAGATAAAAAAGAAAATTTTCTTAGAATAGAAAGGAGAAGGATAGAAGATTCTAAAGTTCTAGAGCGAGAACCTTGGTAGAAGCTATACATACATGTCTAGTCTTCATTTGGTTTCTCCCATGGATTTTTCTTTCAGGTACTCCTTCTTGCTTTTCCTTTTTCACATTTTGTAAGTATTTGATTTTCTCTCCATCACCATAACTCTCAAGCTCTCCATCTCTAGCTATGAAATCGAGAGCGAGAGAGAGAGAGAGAGAGAGAGAGAGAGAAAGAGAGGGAAAGATTCCACCATATCTTTTCTCTCCTCTCTAATCTTTCACAACGATATTGATCATTTCTTTTTTTATGGTATAGAATAGAAGAAGGAAATTTGATGTTTTATTTGCACGTCTGATGTTTAATTGAACTTTTGATACTCTGCGTGAGAGAGAGAGAACACCATCTCTCTTCTCTCCCTCCATCTCCATTTTTAAAGGCAAATTCTTCTTGCTTGTTGACTATTGACGGTTTTCATTTTCGAGAAAGAGAGAAAGCTCGGAGCTATATCTTTGTATGTGCAGGTGCTTTGGTTTTCCAAAAGGGAGAGAAAGAGCGACAAATAGAGAGGGAGTCACTGCGTCCTGTGGTGAATCCGAAACGTTGGTCTGATTCTACCTTCATGTTTTTTGCTACACGGAGATGCTAGCTTGATTTATTTTTGTCTTAATCTTGAATTTTTCTATGTAATATAGATGAAAACGCAGCATGCATGCTTGTCCTATTTGCGAGGAGTTGTTTTGGATACGGGCAGGTAACTACACATTTTTCCCAACAGAATGACGTTGATAGAGGGAGAGAGAGAAAATAGAGAGTAGAGGGGATAGCGATAAAGCATCCTTGTTGGAGGTTCGACTTCTTTTCTCCATGCGGAATGTTGTGTGCCTTGAATGATAGTTCTTATATAGTTGATCTTCGACGGTACCTGATCTTTGAGAATAGATACTCTAAAGACAGCGCTGTTAGATATGGAGATCACTTGGACCAAGAGAGATGCTGATGATCGTTGTTGCATCGAGAGAAAAAGAAATCATAAAGAGAGATTGGCAGGGTGGTGCATAATTAGAGAAATCAGAGGGAGACCTTAGTACGTACACTCTAGATTGTGTAGATTGAGAGAGAGAGAGAGAAAGAGAGAGAGAGAGAGAGAGAGAGAGAGATAGAGTATGAGTGTCTGCATCTCTGTGAGGTTGCTCTCATCAACAAAAAAGGCAAAACACTAGATCACCCTGCAAGGACTAGTGCGATGGTTCCGAAGCTTGATCCACCAAATTGCGATGTGCCGAAGATGATGTGAACGGATATTATGGACAGTATGATGCATTGATATTCTTTTATTAAGGATTCCACCTTTCTTGGACCTTTGCGAGACTGATGAGAGACACAGAGAGTTGTGAGAGACTAGAGAGTGTGTGTGTGTTTGTGATCATCTGCCATCAACGACAAAGACAAAGAACATGCCATCGACAACAGAGAAGCTTGCATTCTATTGAAGCACGTGAACAACATAAGGGAGAAGAAGAAGCTTGGAGCACAACACACAATACTGAATGTATTATTACAAGAATGTACAAAGACAAGTTACTTGTTAGGGTCATAGGCATATATACAAGATGGGGGACAAAAATCCTCCTAAAGAGGGAAAAAAGTGCCCCAATGGTCCTACTATGCTCACACACATCACTACCTAAATATATCAACAAATCCCCTCTGGGAGTGATGCCATGAAGGAGGAGATGGCACTCATGTATAAGGAAGTGCCAAGCTATGTGGAATCAATCCACAAAAGGAAGTAAGCCCAAATCTTTTGCAAAAATCTTTGAATGTCTCCCTAGGCAAAGCCTTTGTGAAAAGGTATGCAATGTTCACCTGTGTGGGCACATATGCCAAACTCATCTCTCCACCATCTTCACTGAAAGTCAGAGCACATTGTCAATGAAGATGGTGGTGGTAGAAGACTAACCAACACCTAAATCAGTCATAAAGCGTCTAGGCACACACATTCAGCAATCGTTGTGAAAGTTGCCCTATATTCAACCTCACAACTGGAAGTGGCCATAGTAGGTTGCTTCTTGCTCAACCAAGATATACATGAGCTAGCAAGCATGAAGCAAAAGTCATTGGTGGACATAGGAGTGTCATAGCAAGCAACCCAATCGGAGTGAGAAAATGGAAGTAAATCTGGCAATATTGATCCCCCCTTAGGATAAAACAATCCAAGTAGATGTGTACCACTCAAGTAGTGTTGTTATGCAATCAGAATATGATGATATCATGAGGAATGGTACTTGGTCTTTATGTGACTTGCCTCCTAGCAAGAAGCCCATTGGCACTAAGTGGGTATACAAGCTGAAGTGCAAGCGTGATGGAAGTGTTGACATGTATAAGGCTAGGCTTGTTGCAAAGGGTTGCTTTCAGGAAAGAGGCATTGATTTTGATGAGAACTTTGCTCCTACATGCTGAATGACTGCTATTTGTAGCATCTATGCACTTGCAACTCATCATGGTTTGATTGTACATAAGTTGGACATTAAAACTGCATTTCTAAATGGTGACTTGCATGAAAAAGTGTTTGTGTTTTAGCCCTGTGGCTTTGTGCAGAAAGGGCTTGATGACCAAGTGTGTGGGTTGAAAAAGGCATTATATGGTTTGAAGCAAGCACCAAATGCTTGGTATGAAAAAATACATGCCTATCTGATTGCACATGGTTTTGAGAATAGTCCAACTGAGAGCACCTTATATCTTAAGTGTGCAAAAGATGTGCTTGTGATAATTGTTGTCTATGTTGATGATATGCTGCTAACTCATCCTTATGAAAAGTATACTGTTGATTTTAAGGCTGATTTGCATGCCTCATTTGAGATATCAGATTTGGGCATTTGCATCATTATTTGGGCATTCAGTTTATGCAAGTTGATGGTAGAATAGCTTTCTATCATACCAAATAGATTGATACATTATTTTAGTCTTTTGGCCCTGAAGACTATAAATCTATTGCCACTCCTATGGAGACAGGTTTGCGACTGAGTTTTCATGATGCTCGAGATACATTTGCCGATGTTCTCTATCAGTAGGCTATTGGATGCTTGATTTTCTTATACATTACTTGTCTAGATATTCAATTTGGTGTCCAACATATGAGCAGGTTTATGCATTGACCAGGTGTCAAGCATTGGTAGCTCGCTCATTCTCATCACAAAGAATCCATGTAGGCATAGCATCGGAATTTGATGCAAAAGAAGCATTATGAGAGCCATAATGAGTATGGTATGATAGAGGTGCATCTAATTTGCTATCAGTCAAAGTCTACACCAGCCATTTTGGTATAGTTTTTGCCTCCTCAATATCAACTCTCTCATCAACAAGTGCATCAGGTAAATCTAAAAATTGGAATGATTTTCATCATCACATGAAACTTGTAAAGGTTGAGAAGTTGCATCATTAGGACCAACACTAGACTGTCCACTTATAAAAAGAGGCAGCAAAGTGTCATACATGTCTTTGGAGCTAACTAATGTCTTCTTAGTACATGACAGTAATGGTTGAATAGCATCTTCCATAGAAACAACATCACAACTAACCAAAATGCATTTAGTTTGTAGATGATATAGATGATAGCCTTTGCTTTCAAAATTGTACCCAACAAAAATGCATTTCACTACTTTATTATACAATTTTCCCCCTTTGTTGTTGAGGCACTAATGCATATGCAAGACAACCAAAAACACACTATTGAGAAACAGATGGCTTACCACCATGCGAATCTTCATATGGAGTGATAAACTACAATGCTTTAGTGGGACACCTGTTAAGTACATATGCTACACACATAATAGCCTCGAGCCAAAAACTATGTGGTAAAACCTCACTCTTGACCATACACCTCGCCATCTCCATGAGTGACCTGCTCTTCCTTTCAACAACTCCATTTTGTTGAGGTGTATATAGCATTGTACACTGATGTTTTATCCCACATTCATCCAAAGATGCATTAAATCAGAATACATATATTCCTCCCCTCTATTAGAATGGAGAGTGCCCATTTTACATGCTAATAGATTTTCAGCCAAAACCAAAAATTGTTTGAAGCACATAAACACTTCGCACTCTACTTTCAATGGATATACCCATGCATGCCTGGAAAAAGCATCAATGAAAGTCAGAAAGTAAAGATAGTTCCCAAAAAATTTGTCTGCATAGGACCACAAACATCACTATGAACAAGCTATAATTTCTTAGTAGCTTGAATTGAACCATCTTTTGGTAAGGAGGAACGCTCTATTTTTCCCTAAATATAGCCTTCACATACATGTTTACCAGGTGCCTCAAGTTTGGGCAAAGACAACACCATTTCAAATTTTTGCAGGCGTGCCAAACTAGCAAAATTCATATCACCAAACCTTGCATGCCAAAGCTTTGCATCTAACATAGCCTTGAACTGCACATGTTTAATCATCCATATATTTTGCATAATATATGAGTTTATAGAGCCCACAATATAAAACGAGAGAAGCAATAATGATGTCACCATTTGATAGATCATGAACTGTACATCTATCATCAACAAATTTCACGACCAAGCCAATCTTGGCTAATGTTGAAACTCATAACAGATTTTTCTTCATCCTTGGTATAAATAAAGCATCTCAGAATGTAAAAGAACTACCGTTAATAGTAGTTAGAATGATCTTACCAACTCCCATAACAGGATAAGAGGAGTCGTTGTGCATGTGACAGTATTCCTTATAGGGGTAGGATTAAGTGGAGTGAAGAAATTGTGTTGCGAGGTAATATGTTTAGTTGTCCCACTATGAAAGTACCACAGATGTGAATCTACTCTAGACATAAGTTGTTCATGTGAAGATGGTTCACAACTATAAATAGTAGTAAATGCCCATTCTTCATTCTCCACAAGATTAAAAGACTTTGTTTTGGGTGTAGAGGCCTCTCCAACAACCATGCTAGCCTCTTTCTTGTTTGCCTATTTTACAGGCAGTTTTGGACAATTATTTATGACATAATCATTTCCTTTATAATATTTGCAAAAGAAAAATCTTTTCTTCTTGTTTTTTTCATCCTTCTTTGATTTAGAACAATGTGATTTACCTTCGCCCTTCTAACTAGGGAGGAAAGCTTGATCTGTGACATGCATAATGGACCTATTTTTCCTAGACTGATCTTCTTGCAATAGATCAAATACTAACTCCTCCAATGTTAAGGAATTTGGATTGCCTTTCATCATCAATTGAAGAGTAGAAACAAAACTCTCATATGAATCTGGAAGACCATTCAAAATAGTTTTCACAAGTAAATTGTCAGGCAAGACTTCATCAGCAAAAATCAACTACTCCTTTAAATCTTTGATCTTTGTCAAAACATTATCCATGGAATCTCCTTCATTCATGTGCTCACTCTCTAAATGTTTTTAGAGGTAAGCAACACGAGCCTCATTCATTGCCTAGTATAAAGTGGTAAGTGTATCCCAAGCATCCTTTGCTACTCTGCGAAAGTGAATGTGAGGAATAATTGCACGTTTGATAGACAAGGCTATCAATGCATGTGCGTGAGCATCTCTACCATCCCAACAAATTCACTCTACGGTAGGTGTAGCAGGAACCACAGTATGAACAAGAATATGAGGAGTATCACCATCTTCAATGCCATCTTCATCACCTTTAGTAACTGTATTTGTAGGTGTAATAAGGCATTTTTCAACACTCCACAATATTCCATAGTCCTTTTGCAACCAATACATGATGCATCATATAAGTCCATAATGGGTAATTGGTACCATCCAAATTATTCTCAATAGCCAACATATGGAATACATCACTACTTTTAGCGATGGACACTCACTAAAAATAACCTGATGTAGAAAAGTGACGGTATCTCAAAAAGTTGAACAGAACTACCCTCTCAAGTTTTGCTAAACCTGAAGTGGACTTCAAGATGCTTATAGTAACAAACCAAAATATATATAGTTTTGGCACAAAAATACAAAATTTCCTACACACGCACTATGATACTGCATTTAGAGGTCGAAACAAGCTCAGATCTTGATTTTGACACTACATAGTGAAGTTGCTTTGAACTCCTAATCAGCTTGAGTATGCTCACCAAATTTCATGCGATTCTGAGACTATGACCAGAGGGGTGTCAACAACACCCTAGATTAAACAGTGACCTACTATGATACCAATTGTTGGAGTTTGAGGTCTATGGAAGCATGCAAAGAACACAAGCAAGAAGAAGATTGGAGCACAACACACAATATTGAATGTAATACCACTAGAATGTACAAAGATAAGTTACCAATTAGGGTTATAGGCGTATATAGAAGGGTGGGGGGAGGGGAACCTCTTGAAGAGGGAAAAATATCCCTCGGTGGTCCTAGTGTGTTCATACACATCAATACCTAAATATATCAACACTGATCTACCAAATTGCTATGTACAGGAGATGAGGTGAATGGATCTGATGGATAATATGATGTGTTGATATTATTTTATGAAGGATTCAACCTTTCTTGTACATTTTCTAGACTGATGAGAGATAGAGAGAGTGATAAGGGACACGGAGAGTGTGTGTGTGTCTTTGATCGTCTACCATGGATGACAAAGAAAAATAACATGCCATCGACGATAGAGATAAACAACATATCATGCTGCAAGAAATGTGATGGTTTTCAGTGGCTACTGCCAAATCGCGATGAGGTAGAAATCCACATAGAGAGAGAGAGAGAGAAAGAAGGATATGCTTGAGCTATTGTTGATCATGCACATGGAGAGAAAAATTGCAGAATGGGACAGATAGGGGGGAAGAGAGAGAGAGAGAGAGAGAGAGAGAAGATTGGATGCCACCTCTAGAGGATGATGCTAATGTGTGATTTCAATATTAAAAGATGAGTGAAGGGGTTCTGATAGAAAAATATAGAGAAATGTTGGCTCGATGCAGATTGAAGCTTCGTAGTCGGTTATAGACGAGAGGAAAGAAGAGAGAGGGAGAGAGAAAGAGATCAAATGCCTAAATCAATGCTCTAAGCTCCTGTGGTGGTGAGAAGTTAGCAAAAGGGAAAGATAGAGAGATATATTGAAGATGGTTTGGCACGAATCCAAAAATAAGGGATCACTTGAGGTAGAATGAGAATGAGAGAGATAGAGAGAAAGAAAAGGATAAAATTTCTCTTTCCACAAACCTGCAAGAACAGTGTTTGAAGGAGTAATTATCTAGAGAAATTAATGATAGGAAACAAGAATCGATAGTGAAACATTCCATTTCATTTTTGTACCATATCGACCATTCTCTTCCTTTAAGAAGTAAGAAGCTTAGCAAAAATCTTCCACTAGATAATTTTAATCTCACTTCAAAAACATTCTCACATTGAAGACATCTCTATGTATGAATATATACATGTGTCTAAGAGCGCAATTTTGTATGTGTGTTTTGTGTATGCATCTATATTTTGAGCGCAATTGCGATTGCAATCATGTGTGTTTCCGTGTATATAAGTGTGTACATGAATGTGAATTTATCTTTTACAATGTGCCTATAAGTATATGTGTGTAGTTACATGTGTGCGCAAGTGAAACTATGCATTTGTGTATCTATGTGAATTCGCTAAAATGGGGATCAGTGCATAGATTGGTGAGTGTGTATTTAGTTGTGCATGAATGTACGATTATGTATTTGCATGTGTTTGAGTGTAGCTTAAAACTCTATGCCTAAATGCGTGTTTCTATGTACATAAATATTTTATTCTATATATATTTCTTTTGTGTATGTGTGTTATACAAGGTGAAATAAATCAATCAAAAGCATAGTTTTTGTAAAGAAGTGTATTGTTATCACAAGTTTCAATAAAGTAAAGATTTTTTTTTGACATGTATTTTTCTTTCAAAAATACTTGGAAGTTAAGAGAAGTGAAGAGAAGAGTTTCCCATGATCTTTTCATATGATTACCCCAAGCTTTGAAGATCGAAGTGAGGAGGACAATCTTTCTGGCATTGCAGCTGAGAAGATCAAAGATTATCATTTCACATCCGCACTGTAGCAAATTCCTCTATCTTTAGCATTATATCATCACATTCACCTGTGTAAAGTGATACTTTGATTGATCATTGTACTAACTCATTGTATAGATTTGATTTAGTCGTGTATCAACGACTATGGTTTCCAATCATTCTATTTTACTTCACGTTCACGTGAATCTTCCGCAATGACCCTCTTTTCTTACTCCACATCCTATGCTCGCAAAAGTTGTTTTACTTTCTCTTTCCTGACCCATGGGGAGCCCCCCATCTGACCCTTCGTCGAGAAGAGGTGCCAAACATGCAAAACCCACTCGTCAAATAGGAGCGATGCGATGCACATGCAAACACTGGGGCGTGATCTGACCCCGACTGCTCCACCCTCTGACAATGCATTTCTTCTCCCAAAAGGATTCGAAAAAACTCTTCAAGGGTAAGAAAGGGGTCTAACTTGAGTGTTAAGGGAGATTTCTAGCCCATTATATTTTGAAAGAAGAATTTGAACACCCTATTCCTTATATGTAATCAGAACATGAACAACAACTACCTAATCTTCTAAATGTTTGATTTTCTTTATGAAGCCCCTAATGTTCTCCGAATCAAAGTGCTTCTCATTTACTAATTAATTCTCAATATTTTGAGTCTCAATGTGATTCTTGTTCTAGCATTGGTTAGCGGATATTCTCTATGCTCCATATGCTTTAGTGGTTTAGTGGACTAGAGGAAGCACATAATAACGTACACTACTAAAAAATCCCTAAGCTTCATATGCTTTAGTGGTTTAGTGGGCTAGAGGAAGCACATAATAACGTACACTACTAAAAAATGGCAGATAGCTCAAGTCGATTTTGTTTCTTTGAAGCTTGAAGAAGTTATAGATGAGGATGCATCTTCACTTGAGGATTTGATTGATCTTCCATGGGGAATCGGCTCACATTAGGGTCCATTGACCTCATGACATTATCCAACAAATCATAAGAGTTTGAAACGACAAAACATTTGAACTTCGGAAGTATACAATTTATTCCATCAAGCCTTTTTTCGCTGAATGTGGGTGGAGAAATGTGAATTGGTGTAGCAACAGCATTCGGTGATGTGCCAACATGAAAAGATGAAGCTGTAACCCATGTAGTATTTTAATAATAGAAAGATTATTGTAGGTCGAGAAAGTGATCCTCTCTGTTCATAGATGTGTAACATCTCTAATACCATGTAAAAACGTAATCATGCAAGAAAACGTAGGAGATTTAGCATAGAGCATAACAAGTATAACAGGATTTCAGAAACTTAACTATTAAGAACAACTACAGAATAATGATTTTTTCCACTTGTGTTCTCTTAAGGTAGAGCTTAAATGGCGATCTAAGAAACTCTAGATAAGGAATTACAAAATCACGAGGTATGATGACTCTATTTGGTGTCTGAAGTAGTGGATAATTCATGTTATATATAGTTTAATGGATAGGTGTGAGATTCTAGGGATGAAAGAACATGGAATTTAGAATGTGGGCAGCTATGCCTGCATAGTCCGTCAACATAGTTTAGGTCGATTCAATTTGATCTAAGAAATATAAATGACTTTTTATTTTCATATGGAAGGTTCAATGGAGTAGTCCGTTCAATGTTGTGGACCAAGAGTACTACCTGGACCCCATAATTGGAAACCATAGTAACTCCATTTCCTAACAATACCTTACATGGTCCTATTTGACCTTCATACAACATGCAAGTTTGGATTCCGATGAATTAGGTAATGCTCCATTGGCTTCTCCTCCTGATAAAGGTCTTATAGAATATGGAATACAATATATAATTATGAGGGGTAGACATTTTTCATATAGTTACACCTCAACCATATGGATCATGATTCAATGGTGATCAATATAAAATAAAATTTTAGAATGGTGACCAAAATGAGTAGGAGTGTCCCCCGCATAATGGATATAATGGACCTTGTACTTATTGCAAGAATATGAGTCACCTAATAGGATCCGCTTGCAAATTGGAGTCTAAGCATAGAAATGACTAGGGGGGTCTCCATTGTGAACTTTCCATTGAAAATAAGGGTTACCGTAATAAGGGTTACCGTTTGGGCCAATGGAGACTTTATAGACCACATAGTTTCACATGATGTACCGGTGAGAAGATATATTATAAAAATAGGATCTATCGAAAAAATATCACGTGAAAAGAAAAAGGAGAGTACATTATTAGAAAAGTTCCATAGTTGAGAACACACGATACCTTCGAATGGGAAGCATAGGATTAGTTTTGAATCCAAATAATAGATAAACAATCATATAACATTCAGATCGGAGGATGAGCACCCATTAAGGGGAGGTTTAGTTTGGTAGAGAGATTGTAAAACTGAGTACCAGCTCCACCATTAACAACATCATCGACATTTCAATAAAATTCCACTTGGTGTGAGGAGTTGAGAAGAATAAATGCCTAATTATTAGCACATCGATTTCAGAATGCTCTTGTATGTGAAACATGGAATAATGTATTTCTCACCATTGTTATTTATCAGGATCCCATATTTCTTATGGTTCCTATAACATTTACATTTTTTTTTGTTTAAAGCTTACTTTCATGTCTATTTTGAAATATATGAATGGGGGCATTTGCATCAATATTTGATTTGGGACATTTGCATCATTGTTTGGGTATTGAATCTATGTAATTGGTTGAACGAAATTCTTTGTATGAAGTAGATTAGATTGAAACTTTATTAAAAATATTTTTCCTTTAAGACATCAAATCCATTTCCACTCCCTAGTGGACTTTGAGGTCTACACAAGCACACAAATAGCACAAAAGAGAATATGAAGCTTAGCGAATGATATAATAATTAATATACTACCAAGTGGATGTACAAATATTAGTGACTTGTTAGGGTTATATGTTTATATGCAAGAGGAGGGGGGGGGGAAACGAAACCTCCTAAAAATGTGCCCCAAAGCCCTAAGTGTGTTCACATATATCAGTACAAAAATATATGAACAACTCCCACTATGAGCATTGTAGTGCACAAGGCGCTCACACCCATGTATAAGGATGTTCCAAATCATGTGGAAAGAAATGAATCTACAATTAGAAGTAAGCCCAAGGCTTTGAAAAAGTTTTGAAATTTCTCCCTAGGTAGAGCGTTAGTGAAAAGGGTGGTAGCATTATCCTATGTAGGCACATAATCCAAACTAATCTCTTGAGCAAAGAATCTCTTCTTGACATAATGATAGTACACATCAATGTGCTCTCAAGCAAGCATGGAAGAGAGGGTTCCTCACAACTTTCAATGTGCTTTGATTTTCAGTAGATATGGTTGTGGTTGAGGAGTGACTAGCACGCAAATCAGCGAACAAGTGTCTAGGCCACACACACTCAATAGTCACTACACAAGCCGCCCCAAATTTAGACTCATAACTAGAAGTGGCCATAAAAGGCTACCAATCGCTCACCCAAGATATACATGAGCATGAAGAGAAAACTTGTTTTCGACACACAAGTGTCATAGAAACTAGTCAAGCATGATTCAAAGAAATCATATAAAATTGGTATTCATGATCCCCCCTTGGGATAAAACAATCCAGGTAGGCGTGTACCACTTAAGTAGCAAAGATGCACTTAACAACCTACCATTTCTTGAAACTTGGACCATGCATAAAGATGCTCATCTGAGAGACAGAAAAATGAATATCATGTGGATCTATTTATAAGCAAATCAAGCATCCAACATCCTCTTAATAGAATATAACATCAAATGCATCTCAAGCATCATGAAAACTCAATTGCAAACCCATTTCCAAGGAAGTGGCTATAGGAGTGAAATGTTTAGGGCCAAAATAGTACAATAATATGTCGATATATTTTGTTTCACACAAAGCTATGACCTTATCAAGTTGCACAGATGTAAAGGCTATAATAATGATGCAAATGCCCCAAATTTGATGTCTCAAAAGAGACATAAAAATCAGCTTTAAATTCATAAATATGCTTCTCATTAGGATCAGTGAGCAACATATCATCAACATATACAAAAATGATCAAAATTCCGTCATCTAAATGCTTAACATATAAGGTGCTCTCTGTTAAATTGCTCTAAAACCAATGTGCTAGCAACTAGGCATCTATCTTCCATACTAAGTACATGGTGCTTACTTGAGACCATAAAATTCCTTTTTCAATGTGCACACTTTGTTTTATGCCCTTTCTACACATAATCATGGGGATAAAATGCATCCACTTTTGCATGTAAATCAACATTCAAAAATATAGTTTAAATGTCCATCTTTTGTGCATTCCAACTATGATTCATTGCAAGTGCACAAATGCTGCAAATATAGTGGTCATTGAAGATCTAGGAGCAAAGTTCTCATCAAAGTCAATGCCTTTCTCTCAATCATAACCTTTGGCAACAAGAGAAGCCTTATACCTATCAATTGTTCCATTATTCTTGCATTTCAACTTGTACACCCATTTATTGGGAATGGCCTTTTTTCTCAAAGGATCCTCACATAACGACAAGGTACCATTCTTCATAATGGCACCATATTCTTGCTAGTCAGCAAATCAATTCCAGAACATCAGAAAGAAGTCTTTTAACTTCTTTCTAAAAGATGGGTATCTTTGGTGACATGCTAGAGGGAAGGTGAAAACCCACAAAGAGAATTAGGATTAAGGAGACTGTAGATGCAAGTTATAAGAGATATGTGTGAAAGCATATGGGCAGGTCATAATGATTTCATAGCAATGTATGAAAAAATTTAAGAAAGTTATTGGTGGTCGAGGATGTATGTAATTGTGAAGGATTTTGTGAGCACATGTGCCACATGTCAGTTACATTCCTCGATCGAATGTAGAGATCGCTTACATATGACTTACCCACCTTTTATTCATTACAAATGGGTAGTCGACCTAATGACTATGCCTAAAAGCAGTAATGGCATGAGATATATAGTGCTTGCATGTGAATACTTAACAAACCACATAGAAGGTTGTGTGATTTGGTCTAATACTAGTGACAATGTATGCTTATCCGTTTTGGAGGAAGTGATATCCAAATTTGGATATGTGGAGAAAGTAGTAGTAGATCAACGTGAGCTAGATGTTAGAGAGGTGACTTATTTTTTTGATCACCATTGGATTTGATTAACTCTCACAAGAGCCTATAACCTAGAAGCAAATGGAAAGATTGACTGAGGTCATCCTTCCATAGTGAAGGTGATCTCAAAGGCATGCAATGGAGATATCTGGCAATGGCCACAATATCTACCATTTGCTTTATGGGACGATCGGATGATGTATATGAGATCAAGTGGCTTTATGCCAAGTGAACTCATGTTTTGTCAAAAACCTATTTTTCCTATTCACACTCAAATAATAAATTGGATGAGCTTAGATGTGGAAGATAGTTTGTCAGAAGAATATTTATTAACTTTAAGAATTAAACAATTAGAACAACGGAATGAGAATATAAAAGAAGCCATTAAAAAATATGTGGTTGTTTCAATTTTTTTTCTATAGGTACCTATGCTTTATGAGAATTAGATGGCGCTCCCTTGAAAAATAGGATTGCAGGAAAAAGAATTAAGTTATTGAGACATATGACAAGTAGTCACTATGAGATAGATGAAGAATTCTCAGATGAGGATGATATAGATGAAGAGTGATGAAAAGAATAATTAGGTTAAACATTTCCAACCTGAGTTTCATTTTTTTCATATGAATGAACACATGCATTTCATTTTGCATATAATAAATGTATTAAGATTTGTATAAATTTAAGAAAATTAAGTAGGATCAAGATACCAAACATTTATTATGATTTCGTATAAATTATGAAAGACTAGAAATGATATGAATAGAAAAATTTCGAGAATGAAAACTTTGGGATATCATAGTAAGCTTAAAATATGTGCATGTATATACTATTTGATTTCAACACTTAGTAGGTGGGATTCTTTGAATCCTTCTATTTATTTCCTATGAGATCCTACCTCTAGATAGATTAGGATTTAAGAAAACCTTCATACTAAAGCCAACAATATATGTATGTGCATGTAATGCCAGAGCGCTCTAATGGGCTAGCAGGTGGACGGGACAACCTTGATCAAGTGATCAAGGCCACCAGCTGACACTAGTTTCATCATAGGCCTCACCTATATGTTGCCATGTGCCTATATGGGCCTGTACATGGGTGGAGTCACTTTGGTCAGGTGATCAGAGTCAAGGTCTGATGTGGATTTCATGTAGGGTTGATGTTGTGTGTCATGCGCTATGTTGGGTTGGTAGACAGGTGGAGTAAACTTGGTTTGGAAGACTGTTGGAGTTAGACGTCTGCAGAAGCATGCGAATAGCACAAGGAAGAAGAAGAAGCTTGGAGCACAACACACAATACTGAATGTATTACCACTAGAATACACAAATATTAGTAGCTCATTAGGGCAATAGGCATATATACAAGCCGGGGGAAAAAACCTTGTAAACAAGGAAAAACGTACCCCAGGGGTCCTAGAGTGTTCATGCACATCACTACCTAAATATATCGAAAAATTCCCCCTTGGAGTAATGTGGTGAACAAGTAGTTGGAACTCATGTACAAGGAAGTTCCAAGCTATGTGGAAATCACTCCACAAAAGGAAGTAAGCCCAAAGCTTTGCGGGAAGCTTCGAACTTCTCCCTAGGCAGACCCTTCATGAAAAGGTCTACAATGTTCTCCTACGTGGGCACATATGTCAAGCTGATCTCCCCCGTAGAGAACCTCTCCCTTACATAATGATAATGCACCTCAATGTGATTAGTGTGAGCATGCAACACAGGGTTCCTCGCAACTCCTAGTGCACTCTCAATGTCAGTGAAGATGATGGTGGTAGAAGACTATCCAATACCCAAATGAGCCATAAGGCATCTGAGCCACACACACTCAACAATTGCTATGAAGGCTACCCTATACTCAGCCTCACAATTGGAAGTGGCCACAGTAGGCTGCTTCTTGCTCAACCAAGATATACATGAGTTACAAGCATGAAGCAAAAGCCACTAGTGGACACATGAGTGTGATAGTAATCAGCCCAGTCTGAGTTAGAAAAAGCATGCAAATCTGGCGGTAGTGATCCCCCCTTGGGATAAAACAACCCACGTAGCCGAGTACCACTCGAGTAGCGAAAGATGTGCTTAACCGCCTGCCAATGCTTGACACCTAGCAATCCATAAACATGCTCATCTGTGAGACAGCAAATTGAATATCTGGTCGAGTAATGCATAAGTAAATCAGGCATCTAACAGCCTGCTGATAGAGGACAACATCAAATGCATCTCCAACATCGTGAAGACTTAATCATAAGCTTGTCTCCATAGGAGTGGCAATAGGCTTATGGTCTTTAAGGCCAAAACACTACAATAATGTGTCAATATATTTTGTTTGACACAAAGCCATTCCACCATAAGCTTGCATAAAGTGAATGCCCAAATGGTGATGCAAATGCCCCAATCAGACATCTCAAATGAGGCATGCAAATCAGCCTTAAAATCAGCAATATGCTTCTCAATAGGACTAGTAAGCAATGTGTCATCAACATAGATAACAATGATCGAAAGCACATCATTAGCACGCTTAACATGTAAGGTGCTCTCAGTTGGATTGTTCTCAAAACCATGTTCAATCAGATAGGCATGTATCTTCTCATACCAAGCACGTGGTGCTTTCTTTAAACCATATAATGCCTTGTTTAACCTGCACACCTGGTTTTCATGCCCTTTGTGCACAAAGCCACAGGGCTAAAAAACATACACTTCTTCGTGCAAGTCACCATTTTGAAATGCAGTTTTGATATCCAGCTTATGTACATTCCAACCATGATGGGTTGCAAGTGCACAGATGCTCCAAACAGTAGTCATACGGCATGTAGGTGTAAAGGTCTCATCAAAATCAATGCCTCTTTCCTATGCATAAACCTTTGCAACAAGCCTAGCCTTATACCTGTCAATTGTTCCATCAGGCTTACGCTTTAGCTTGTAAATGCACTTAGGGCCAATGGCCTTCTTGCCAGGAGGCAAGTCACATAAAGACCAGCTACCGTTCTTCATTATAGCATCATATTTAGATTGCTTAGCAGCCATCCTATTTTCTGAATTTTATGCTTCGACAAATGAAACAGGCTCATTCTCATCACAGAGACTAGATGCAGCCATAACATAGCAATCTTATGCAAAAGAGGCACTCTGAGAGCCTGATCGAGTATGATATGATAGAGGTGCATATAATTTGCTATCACACAAAGTCTACACCAACCATGTCGGCATAGTTTTTGCCTCCTCAATATCAGTTCTCTCATCAACAAGTGCATCATGTAAATCTGCATGAAAAATGGGATGATCTGCATCATCACATGAAACCTACAAAGGCTAAGAAGTTGCCTCATTAGGACCAGCACTAGACTGACCACCTGTAAAAAGAGGCAGCAAAGTATCATATATGTCATCGGAGCTAACAAATGTTTCCTTAGTACATGAAAGCAATGGCTGAATAGCATTTTCCACAAAAAAACATAACGGCTAACGAGAATGCATTTAGTCTATGGATGATAAAGACGATAGCCTTTACTTTCAGAACTATACCCAACAAAAGTACATTTTACTGCTTTATCATCCAAATTGTCTGCAATGTTGTTTAGGCACTAATGCATATGCCAAACAACCAAAAACATGCAGATGAGCAATAGCTGGCTTGCCATCATGCCAACCCTCATATGGAGTGATAGACTGTAGCGCTTTAGTCGGACACCTGTTAAGTACATATCTTGCACACATGATGGCCTCAAGCCAAAAACTATGTGGTAAAGTCTGACTCTTGACCATACACCTCGCCATATCATGAGTGACCTTTTCTTTCATTCAGCAACTCCATTCTCTTGAGGTATATACAACATTGTACACTGGTGTTTTATCCCATGTTCAACCAGAAATGCATTAAAATCAGAAGACATATATTCCCCCCTCGATCAAAATGGAGGGTGCCCATTTTACATGCTGACAGATTTTCAGCCAAAATCAAAAATTTTTTGAAGCACATGAACACTTCGGGCTTTGCCTTCAATGGATATACCCATGCATGCCTCGAAAAATCATCAATGAAAGTCACAAAGTAAAGATAATTTCCAAAAGAAGGTTTCTACATAGGACCATATACATCACTATGCACAAGCTGTAATTTTTGAGTAGCCCGAACTGAAGCATCTTTTGGAAAGGAGGAACGCTGCATTTTTTCCAAAATACAGCCTTCACAAACATGTTTTCCTGGTGCCTCAAGTTTGGGCAAAGAGGACACTATTTCAGATTTCTACAGGTGTAGCAAACTAACAAAATTTAGATGACCAAAGCGTGCATGCCAAAGCTTTGCATCTGACATAGCATGAGCATCATGTAGTGCACATGCCAAATCATTTACAGATCTTTCATATTCTATGAGCTTATACAGCCACGACATAAAATGCTAGAATCAATAATCACGTAGCCATTTGATAGATCATGAACTATACATCTAGCATCAACAAATTTTACAACCAAGCCAATCTTGGCTAATGCAGAAACTGATAAGAGATTTTTCCTCATCCCTGGCATAAATGAAGCATCTGACAAAGTGAAAGAACTACCATCACTAGTAGTCAAAATTATCTTACCAACTCCCATAACAGGATAAGAGGAGTTGTTGGTGCATATAACAGTATTCTCTGTAGGGGGAGGCTCGAGTGAAGAGAAGAAACTACACTGCAAGGTAATATATTTGGTCACCCCACTATCAAAGTACCAAACATCTGAGTCTACTGTAGACATGCACTCCTCATGAGAAGATGGGTCAAAACTGCAAACACTAGTAAATTCCCATTCTTCTTCCTGCACAAGATTAGCAGACTCTGTTTTTGGTGTAGAGGCCTCTACAACAACCATTCCAGCCTCTTTCTTCTTTGCCTCTTTAACAGCCAGTTTTGGATAGTTCTTTATGATATGATCATTTCCTTTACAGTACATGCAAAAGAATTTGTGCTTTTCAGATTTCTTTTCATCTTTGTCTTCCCTCTTCGATTGTGCAGAAGTAACATATTTTCTTACTAGTTGAAGAGCTCCATTTTCCTTTGCCCTTCTGACTAGCCAAGAAAGCTTGATCTGCATAATGGACCTCTTTTGCCTAGACTGATGTTCTTGTGTTGTCATACAAGCTATAAGAAGACCATACCAGTAGAAAGCAGTAGTCATGCACAATCTGATAACAAGGCCTAATCATTTTTTCCATAAACTATTTCCAATGCAAGTGATTTTCATCACTACACAAACATTGTAACTTCCATTTTTGTTAGAATAGACTCCATTTTGTTCAGGCCAAGGAGTTCTCGAGCTTGAGGAGTATTAGAATTAGCCACATACCAATTTTCATAATTTGTAGATTCCATTTGAGCCCTCAAATAAGCTTTAGAGCCTAACTTTTAACTAGGCCAAACACTAGGTTTGGACAGGGCCAAAGCTAGTCAAAAATCTATAAATAGAGCTAGAGGGCTCATTTTGGGGTTGGACTCTTAGTGATTTGAGCTTATGTAACATACGTTTTGACTAATGCAAAGAACTCCACTGTTCCTCTCCTTGTTCTTGCCTTGTGTGCACGTGTGTGTATGTGTGTTCATGTTTGTGTGCTTCTCACTCATGCACTTGTGCCTTCACTTGCTCATAGTCTTCATACTAGTCCTCACGTCTCTACAGATTGACATTTATGAGGTGGATCTCCTCACCTTGATACTTGCCATTGTGCTAGAGTGACACCGAATTTGGCACCCTTGCCGAGGAGAGAGCTTTGAGGACGAGCACGTGATGGTAAGACGTAGAGTTGAGACACTGGAGTTATAGGTAAAATCTATACTATTCGTTATTTTTCATCAAGTTTTCTTGTTTTTTTGCACCACCATCATCATCATCATCCTCACCATCTCCCACCTCCATCTCCACCTTCACCAAAAATTTTAGTTTTTGATCAGATTCCCCTCCCCATCTCATTCCCTCATTTCACTTGTGACAGAGAGCAAGAGAGAGCTTGTGTGCGATCTGTGTTTTTGTGTTTTTGGAGCTTTGCTGTAGGTTCTAGCTGTACCACCATCTCCAACAGCTTGCGCAAGTACGATAGAACTCTGCATAGGTCTCGAGACCATGACCTCTATCTATCGCGACAGACAAAGAAACTCAGTATTTTTTGTTTGCATGCTTGGCACGACATCCTACACCATTCCAGCACTCCAAATCACTAGAAGTTTCAAAAAAATTTGCATTTTTTCCATCTATCGTGATAGACACCGTCTATCATGACAGACACCATCTATCGGGATAGACAGAGACCCACGACAAATAGCGTCTATCGCGACAGACCAAAACACGATAGACGATAGATCTCATCTATCCTAACAGACACCCATCTATCGCGACAGACAAGGCCCCACGAAAAATTGCGTCTATCGCGACAGACACCCATCTATCATGATAGACAGGCCCACGACAGACGATAGTCATGGTCTATCGTGACAAACACCCGTCTATTGCAACAAACAGATCCCTACGAAAAATTGCATCTATCGTGACAGACACTATCTATCATGACAGATAAGCCCACGATAGACGACAATCATGGTCTATCGTGACAAACACCCGTCTATCGTGACAGATAAAGACCCGCGACAAATAACTTCTATCATGAGAGACCAAAACACGACAGACGATAGACCTCGTGTATCATGACAAACACCCATCTATCGCCATAGATAGGGCCCCATGACAAATTGTGTCTATCGTGATAGACACCCATCTATCGCAAGAGACAGGCCCATGACAGACAATAGTCACAGTCTATCGCAATAGACACCCATCCATCACGATAGTCAGAGCCCCGCGATAAATTGTGTCTATTGCGACAGACACCGTCTATCACGACAGATAGGCCCACGACAAACGACAGTCATGGTCTATCGCGATAGACACCCGTCTATCACGGCAGACAGAGCCCCACGATAGACAACCATTTTTGACAAAAAAATAAAATGCTAATTGTTTTGAAAATTTGGACTAAATTTTGGGCATATTTGCACACTCAATTGCCAATACAATTACAAAGGCCTTAGAGAAATGCACTAAACTCTTGAAAGGTCTTGATTGTCTATTTTAAGCCCTAGAACCCTGAATTGACATAACTTTTTCATATGAAATCCATTTTTTGAGCTCTAGAGCTTGTCGGATATGGTATTTTTAGATAGGGTATTTTGAAGTTGACCGTCTGAGGGGTAGATACACCAAGGGAGCTCAAGAGAAAATTTTTTGGCAATATCAAAAGGGGAAAAAAGGGTCATCAAAAGTGTTTGAAATGAATTGTCTATCAATTGAAGGTAAAAACTTGAGCTAAACTTGGAACTATTGCAGGATCATCGAGAGCTTTTGGAGAAACCAAAGCAAGTGCCCGTGTGTGCAGGCTTGGGAACACGCTTCCTGGGAAGACAAGTGTAGTGAAGAAAAGCTACTTGAGGTTGGAAGATCTCTCAACCCGCTCAATCCATTACTAGCTTAGGCTAAGTGCGGATAGATATTTGGATTGATTAAGGGTACAATAGGAACACTAAAGTTCTAAGATACTCTAATTTCTCAAGTCTAAGGATAGGTAAGTTACAGTCAAGGGATAACCTAAGGGGAAAGGACTTAAGCTAAGTGGACGAAGAACATCAAGTGTGATAGACTTAAGTGCTCCTCATGACACTTAACTAAAAAAAGAAAACAAGTACCCAGGAAATTAAAAGGAACAAGTGATTGGTATCAAAGAATCAACAATGTGGTTGTAGAAGGGTCGTTGGGTGAGTTAGTAGGGCATATGAACCTGAGATAAGGAAGGCACCTTAGGAGAGACCGTCTGAGTGTTAGATCATCAGAGGCTAGTTTCAACCATACCGCTAGGTCTTGGGCCCAGCACTTGAGTGATTACCCCTATCCTCTAGACTCAGAAACCAGTGACTCTGAGATGTCTTACAACATGGAGAGACCCATAGGTAGCTCACGAGTGGCATACCTAGAAAAACAAGAAGGTCCCTACAAGAATCAACTGGAGTATATCCAGACCAACCAATTAGGTGCTCGTATCTATGAGGATGGTCTGAGAAGATGTGTCATCCAAATTAAAAACCCGGATCACGACATGGGACAAGAACACCCTGTAGTCAAGTTCCAAAATGGTTCCTACATAGATAAAGAAGGAACAAATGTATGTGGTCACTAGCGAACTAGAAAGAACAAATGAAATTGGCAACCTAATCTTAGAGAAGGAAATAGGTGACATAGAGCAAGGGAACTTAGGAAGGGAGCCAAAACCCCTTGAGGCAAATCGGTTCTGACTAGAATAATCACTCCAGAGTGGGTTCCCCAAGACAATAAGAGGATATATTTTCTCTTAAATCAAGAGACACATGAGGCTTTTTGGAGGTTTAAAAAACATGAGCAGCCTAATGAAGTGGGGACACTTACCATCTATGAATTCAAAGATCCTGATAGCCCGGGCAAAGTGACCTACCTAGATAATGCATCCAAGAAGATATTTGTGGTCTCAGAGCATGGGAGACACGCCTACACTTGGAAGGGTGAACTTGTTTTTCCCCAACCCTGGTCCAATGTCTCTTATGGTCACCAAGGAGTTAGAACCTCTCAAGCTCATGGAACCCAAAGAGACAAGAGTAGATATAGACCTGAGGTCAGCTTTGCTAACCCACTAGGATGAGAAAGAACGAGAACAGGGACTCATACGATGGAAAATGAGAGACATAGGGACCCAAGGAATCCATGAATGTCGAGGACTTCCCTCTGGCAAGGCCTATAGAATACACCAGGACCATGAGGCCCAGACAATTGGTTAAGTCCATGAAGAATTGCTTCGATGGCACTGGAGACCCCGTATGACCATGTGGCAGAGTTCAGGCAAGTATTGAGAGCTGAACAAGTTGAAGGCTTGTTGACTCAATACAATGCTTTCGGCCTAACTCTCATGAGCACTGCATTGACTTGGTTTAAACCGCTTCACCAAGGTCAGTTCAAAAATATAGACCAACTTCTTGAAGCATTCATCACTGAGTTTTCTAAGAAAGTTATTAGGCATAACACATCTTCCTTGATATACAACTTCAAGCAGACACCTCAAGAGACAATAAGGCTCGCAGGAAGAAGGTTTAGGCAATACCTAGAGAAATGCCCTGTTCGAGAGTTACCCACTCTAGCCAAACAAGTGGCCTTATTTCTAGATGGATTTTTGCGTGCCAAATTGAGATCATATGTGTACTTAAAGGACCCTAGATCCATAGAAGAGTGTGTATGCATGTGCATAAACATTGAGGATAATCTACGGGAGGAATTAGAGCTTTCAAAGATCTATAAAGATTATGATAGTTCTATTAGCCTCACTTCCATACAATCCACGTCAATTGAGGATCTTGTAGAGAAGGTAGCTCAGAAATTAGAAGTATCTAGCAAGCACATTCCTAGATTTTCCTCAGGGAACCCTAACAGCCAATACTTCACCATAGAAAGGAGATATACCAACCACACTGCACAAGATTGGCCTTATAATAAAAAAGCTATTAGACAAAATTATCCTCAGACGTATTCACAGCAAGGAAACTACTAGAATCAGTACCCACAACAGCAATATGGTAGGCCCTAGCAATCCTATCAACTACCCTATCAAGGGCAGCAAAGGCCTCAACTAGTTCTAGTGCAACAACCCCCTCCTCCTACCAATGTGATTCTTGTGAAGTATGCAGAAGAAAACCTAAATAGAGCCTTAATGCCAGTGACACCATTTCTTTTAGAAAGCGACCGAAGTGATCATAGTTTTGACTCTACTCATGTTGATAGCCCACAAGCTTACTACATGCCATCCCCTGATCATAGCGAGTCATACTATTATGAAGAACTGAGTGAACCTAGTTGGGAGCTAATTTTGTGAGAGATTAGACTTTGCATATAATTCCTTACAGGAACTACCCCATTTCACAAGCCCATAGGAAGCGAAGTCTACTTGTATGAGAGCACCCATGGCCATGGTAAGGAATGAAGACTTAGTCATACCTAGGAATACGGAGGTAGTAAAGAACACTAAAGCGCAGTGCAATCTCACTTTATAAGAGCTACTCAAGATTAGGCCAGAACTATGGAAACATGTAGCCAATCCAGTGTGAGAAGTAATAAAACCTTGTTCCCATGTAGTTTCTCATAGAACAGTTCCACAAATACCTTTGGACAAGATAGTTGACATGAGCAAAGGAGAAGAAGGAAACACCTATCTTCCCATCACCCATCATGGGTACAAAAATAAGGCAATTCTGGACTCAGGTGCAGGAGTTGCAATTTCTACCACTTCCCTATGGAAGCGTTGGGGCAAGCCTGCCCTGAGGCCAACTAGAATGAAACTATAGATGGCCGATGGTCACATAGAAAGACCCTTATGATTGCTAGAAGGAATAACTCTCACTACATGTGGTGTAGATTTTGAGCATACTTTTGTTATCTGCGACTTTAGCAAAAATCAAGCCTATGAGATGATTCTGGGAAGACCTTTCTTGAGGCAATTGCAAGTGGTACAAGATTGGGGAACCAGTTCCTTGTATTTGCAACACTTAGGTGCTACAACAAAGTCAACCTCAAGGATTACTCTCATAGAGACATCCCCCCTATTCAATGGAATCCTAGCCATAAAGCTAAAGAGGATACGGAGTCAGTGCATTCCATAGGATCAAGATCCTCATGGATGCATGAAGACACCGACTTATGGATGTGTAAGGTTGTAGTAGAAGAAGAGAAGAGAGAAAAAGCAAGAGAGGTAGGTGTGAAGGAAACTCATAGATCAATATGAGACACATCCTATACACCTATTGTATTTCTAGATGAAGAATTTGAATCTCATGGTTGGGTGGAAATTTTAGCAACAATGGATGTACCCATCAATGAAGAACAGTGGACACCCCAATGTGACGCTATGATATTTCAGTCTTCACAATAGAGCCAATCATGTGTGATCCGATTATTGAAGAATGTGAACCTAGCACTGATGCATTCGAGGATGCAAGTGACTCCGATCCAGAGTCAGTTATTATGGAGCCCCCTTTTGCATCAGATGAGGAATATTTCTATGAAATGGAAGCTCACCCTCAGAGACACGAAGGAATTATGAATGAGGTGAGATTAACCACACAAGTGACCACTACGAACGAAGGCAAGAGGAGGAAGAAGAGAGAAGTCACACCAGAGGAAGAAGAATCTTTGTTTGAGGTCCTTGAAAATTTCAAGAAGTATGAAGTTGAAGATCGGAGAGTCATGCTAAGGATGCCTAAACATGAAGCAGCCATCGAAGAGGCCTATGATAACAAAGAAACAATTTAAAGAAATCATAGTGACTATAGAAGAGGGTGAGGAACGATGTATCTACATAGTACATGACCTAAGTGAAGATGAGGAGCAAAAGTTGATAGCCTTGCTAAGAGAATAAAAAGATGTATTCGCATGGAGTTACAAGGACTTAAAAGGAGTAGACCATGACATATGTTCACATACGATTCCCATGACCTCTGATGCCAAACCCTCATGGGGCATTGTGGATACTATCGTCGATTCATTCATATGTATGCGATCATTGCAAAGCCTTTTTACTCCCTTTTGACTAACTTTGAGTTGACTGAAGAATGTGAGGATTCCTTTAACAAGCTCAAGAGGAGATTGTGTTAAGCACCAATCGTGACTACACTAGATTGGAACAAGTCGTTTCATGTTCATGTGGATGCATCCAATTATGCCATTGGATGTTGTAGCTCAGTGATGAGTAGCACCTCCTTTAATGTCAATCCGGGAAGACGTGAGGATGGTATGAAGACCTCGAGCAAGTGGCGGCACAAGTGCGTGAGTGAGAAGCACACAAGCATGCACACACATACACACACACGCGCACACACGGCAAGACAAAGAGAGAGAATCAATGGAGTTCTTCGATTACTTTTCAAAAAGCTCTTACAAGTTTGTTTCTATTACAATCTCACCTCAAAAATGAGCTCTCTAGCTCTTTTTATAGTTTTTGGCTAAGTTTTGGCCCTGTCCAGACCTAGTGTCCGGCCTAGTTAAAAATTAGGTTCCAGGGCTTATTTGAGGGCTCAAACGATATCTAAAAAATACGAAAATTGGCAAGTAGCTACTTCTAAAGCTCCTCAAGCTCAAGGACTCCTTGGCTTGCACAAAATGGAGCTACAAAAAGATGAATTGGTATTTACAATGGTGTTTAGTGATGAAAATCACTTTAAATGGGTGTAAATGATTTGAAACTTTAAAGGTTGCCTTAGTGCTAGATCTGCGTTGAGTGCTCGTACTTACTTCTTCATGAGGAAAATTACTGGCCTATTTGCCAGATCTTCGTTGACTCCCTTGTCTGCTGCTAACATCCCCCCCTCTCTCGCGTTTGTCGTCCCTGACAGACCCTTGTTGAGTGGGTTTTTGGATGTAGTATTCGACGACATCCTGCGTTAAGTGATGTTCAGCAATTCTCAACCCTTTGGCCAAATCTGTCAGAAGAGCATCCCAGTCTACCGGCCCAGGAACCTCTGGATGTGGCATATGTAGCTTTTCGGAATGGAGAGCTTGTTCCACTGCAAACAACTGCAAGAGATGGGGTGGTCTGGGAATGAATATCTCGGAGTGATATTCCCAGAATCCTGTGACAAACATCTCTTCAAACGTTTGTTTGAAGCAGGCCGGTAGATATTTGATGGGAGCGTGCCATGCATACACAACATTGATCGATGGGGTTGTGCTCATGTCGTATACCAGGTCCTGGTTCCCTTCATTAAATCCTAGTGCTGAGAGATGCGATTCCTTGACATTTTTGAAGGTCCTGAAGGTGACCAGCATAAGTTCAAAAATTTTCAGGCACATCTGAGTCATGATATCAGGTACATTCTTGAAACGGACCCCCCAATGTCGAATCGTTGAAATCATATATCCAATTGTAGGTGCGCCTTTAGGGGGTGCGAAGTACACGTAATTTAGCCACTTCTCACATCCTTTAATCGTCAGCACTGTTTGTGTGTACTCCGGCCATGATCTCCTTCGAAATACAGGGCAATAACATGGATTATATTTGATGTACAATGGCATGTTGTTCCATGTTTTTACCATTTCCGGGTAGGTTTCGAGCAGCCGAATTCTCCACGTTGGTTGGCGAATATGTCCTTGCTTGGCACTCTCTGGAATGTCATCAGGTGCAAATTGGGTGGCAGAGGTGGGTTCCCTTGAGGTGTGGCGCTTGATCTCCGCATTATAATCCGCCATTAGCACGCAAAAAGGCACATACAGATCATCCGATGGGCCGATCCACCTATGGTGTGAGAGATTCTGAAAATAATCGGATTTTATTACCACCTCTTCCAATTTTGACATCAATGCGATTTGGACTGCCACCCTGTCATCATGCGTCGTGGCTACTTTCTCTAACTTTTGCATCCATTCCGGTGCCTCAATCTCAATTGTGTCCATGCCCTGTTCTGTTCGCTTACCGCCGGGTGTTGGCATTGGTACATAGGGATCCTCGAATGTTTCTTCTACTTCAATTGGCACCAGATCGTCAGGCTCGGGCTCTACCAGAGGGGAGGGCTGACGCTCGTATTGCATGACCTTGCTGCGTAATTCCTCGAGTTCTGCCCGGAGTTTAGTGACCTCTTCAGCTGTATCTTCTGCGGTATTGCTTTGGCTGGGTTCTGTCTGTCGGGTGGCCAACTGTCTTCGTAACTCATCTCTCTCTTTTTCTAAAGCGGCATGGGCCTCCATTAGATCTGCGTGAGTTTCTAACACCACCTTCATATTCTCAAAGGGAATGGCCTTGAATCGCTCTGGGTCAATTTCCTGTGGGGAACCCTCCATGGCCGCCTCTAGATTTTCTTCGTTCTGTTTCTGTAATCTTTTATTCTCCTCTAGCATTGTAGAGATATGCTTGCGGAGGAGGCCCAAGTTCCGTCGAAGTTTCAGGTTTTCCGTGATCTGAGAATGTAGCAGCTCGTCCATGTGTCATCGTTCTTCATCATCTGCTTGGGGTGGGTTGGCTTCTAATTGTGCGTATTGCTCTTGTAATGTCACGTGATGCTGTTCTAGTAGCTGCTTCTGCTCTTCAAGATCCCTACATCGTGCTTGGAGATCTTCGTGGCTTCGGAAGAGCCTTGTATGTTGGTTGTCCAGGTGTTGGTAGTGCTGCTGAAGTTGGGCCATGCATTGATGCATATTATTAAATAAGTTACTGAGAGGAATGGTGTTGAATGCAGAGGGGAAGGGAAAGGGAAAGGGAATTGTGGATGCAGTACTGGGGACGGGTGAGGGGGGAGGTGGGGGAATGGGAGATTGTGGGTAAATGGGGGGTAGGAGAGGTGCAGAGGTGGGTGACACCTCCATGAAAGTGGGGGTCGTGGTGGGAGTGACTGTGAACATGGGGATTGTGGTAGCGGTGAGGGTTGTGAATGTGTATAGAGGTGTGTGTAATTGTGAACTCCTAGGAAGTGCGCTCGGGGTAGTGAGGTGTACCGTGGCTGTAGTTAGACTTATGTTTTCAGTGGAAGTAGAGTGTGTGGGTTGGCTGATGGTTTGTGCGTTGGTGTGTGTAGTGGTTTCAGAGGTGGTGACAGTGGAGGTTACAGTGGTAGAGGGAGGTGAGTGAGGTGGATGTGGGGGAGAAGGTGGCAAGGGAGGTGATGGGGGTGCACTCGATGTGTGGGCTTCCTCGGTGTCGTGAACTGTGTGTGCTGTGCCAGTGGTGGTGGGGGTGCCTTGTGGTCCTGATCCTAATACATTCATTCGTTTTCCCGTTCGTGGGGGGCGTCTTCCATATCTTCTCTCTGTCCTTCGTGATTGCGCTAATGCGGTGTGCACCGTTTCTGGTAGTCCCAAAGCATCTGATATCATTTCCAGGGTGGCACGGTATTGCTCGTCCACACCTTCCTCCTCCAGAATCTGGTTCATGAGAGCTTTACCTGCAGCTAATGAGAGCCTGTGTTGCTCTTGAACTCGGTTCATTGTATCGTAAAGCTTCTTTAATGCGCTAGTATAGGCGGGGGCACCTTCCAGTACTTGTAGGGCTTCTTGATCATACTCTTGTTCTTCTGCTTCTGATTGTCCACCCTGTGCCTCCTCATGAGCTTCTTCTTCATCGTCCACATTGACTACGTCCGGTTGGCTGGGCTCGGCTTGGTCTGGGGCAGTTTGCTGTCCACCGGCTTGCTCTTCTTCAACTTCCGCATTTACAGCATCTATGATTCTTGCCACTTCTTCGTCCGTTAGATCCTCCAGAGTGAATCCATGCGGGAATTCCAGATCAGTCGGTACTGGTGGAAACACAAGATTAGGGCCATCTGTGCTGTGCCTGGGTAACCTGATAGTAAATGATTGCACTCGTCGGGGAAGTCTTGGGGTTGTCTCAGGCGTCAGGGTTGCACCGTGAGCTTGTGCACAAGGCATCTGGACAGAGCCTCTCATCTTCTTTGAGGGAGGTCCTAGAGCTGACAATCTGCGTTGAAACTCCTGTGCTCTGGACCAAATGAGTGCCCTCTGCACCGGCACATCATATGCGAGACATCTGTATACAATTCTTGTAAGTGCACAGCAACCATACAGCACCGACTTTTGCTTCTTATACCATCTCTGATGAGCCATATGAATCTGGTCGATAATCCAGTGAGGCATATTGATGGACAAATCAAAAGCATCCGCCAGGTAGAGGCTAAACCAGATCTTTTTGGGCGGCATCGTGAACCTTTCCTGTGCGGGGAATGCGAAATGTTGCATGACCATGCGTAAATGAATGGCAATCGTGGGTGTCATCGCAACCATATCCTTTAATTTCGTCAGATTCCTGTTCTTCATACTGTCTGGAACCATGGTCTCTTTCTCTGTTGGGATGTGCATACCTTTCATGTCGAGTGCTTCTCTCACCAAGTTGATAGTCAAGCGGAAACGCTTCAGCTCGTTGCCCCTTGTGAGTGATGGGAGCACAAAGGAGCTGTATCCTTTCTTGTCTTTGCTGGGAGTGAGGGTACTAATTAAGTATGAGCACCTTAGAAAATCTGGCTTTGGTAGTTGGAACTTGAAGTAATCATAAAGTCCGGCGTTCTGTAGCTTTTCAAACTCCCTGGTAAAGAAATGGTATCTGCCCCATCGTCCATTGAATTCGACCTCGGACTCCCACATATATGTGCCTTCACCCAGAGGTCCAGCAACGTCACTGAACCAGTGTGAGGTTTTGCCCACCGGCATTGTGTGACCCTGCGGAGGATTCTGAATTGGTATGGCATGTAATGCCCGTAATGCCACTGGTCTTTCCTTTAATTCTTCCTCGACTGGAAGGCTTTCGATGTCCACCACTTGTGGGCTGGTGCCTGCCTGGGAGCTGGTTCCTACTGTATCTGCCATTTTACTTCTTGCTGTCTGTCTCTGTGAGAATATACAAACATGTGTTAATATTGTACAGGACAAGGGAGGACCGTTGTTGTTCCCATCACAATATTAACATGAGGGTCAGGAGCGAATAATGGGTTAGTAAGTATTCGGTGCACGTGTGTGTAGTTAATGCTTGGGTAGTCCTAGGAGACTAATGAAGTTAGTAAGTGGAGATGAATTTACAAATTGGGGTCGGGGGGTTTATTACAGGTCTTAGGCTTCCAAATGCAGTGGATGGGCTTTGCTTTCGGTTTCGTAGAGACACTAGAGAGCTTTCTAGGTGTCCCGGTTTGAAATTGAGGCCTTTTAGGGTCCCATGTACAAGTGATTACATGCGTGCTCTTGGGTCTTGGTGTGTTCCTGAGTGTTGAGAACGAGTGAATACTGGCAGTATGCGTAGATGGGTTATGCTGTTTAGGTTGTGGCCTCGGCGTAGCTACTTGTGCCCTCAAGCAAGCCTTAGGCACCCAAATTTGTCTTGATTGTGGGCTAGCCTTCATCGACTTCTTGGGCACCCAAATAGATGTCACTCTAGCAGAAGAATTTCTGAAAGAATTCTTATTGGTTTCGTGTTGTTGGTTACTAGTAAGAGGTTTTGCCCGTGTGGTTGTCGTGAGTGCAACCGGGTGTTCGCCTTTCCGCACCCACACTTGGTTTACTTTCTGGGACATTCTGCTGCGCAGGTACTTTTGATTTCTGGCATAGGAAGTACTCTGCTTCTTCTGTCTTGGATCCACCTTTGGTTGCTGCCTCCTTCTAGCCTTTGGAAAAGAAGGGAGTTCCGTTGCATCGCTGACTCCTTTTTTGCGAATATCATTCCTCTGCAACACATAGTTTTGGACAAGAACAGCATGGTCATCTTCATGTGTACCCCTGGAAGGACCAGGAGTCTGTGCCTTTCCTAGTTCCTTGAGTGCTCCATTATCCAACTCTACGGTAATTCGACTATGATTGACCCAAACCTGAAGAAGTCCACTTCTTAGGTTTAAGTTGACTGCTTGGTCATAGATCCAGTCTTGACCCAAAACAAGAGGTTCAGTGAGATCCTCGTCCTGACACACTCGTACTTTAACTGTCATTGCCTCATCATGAATGTAGAGAGGAAGTTCCACCTCGCCCATGCAAGGGGTTTCCACGCCTCCCAATCCTATGAGATATGCTTCCACAGGATTGACAGTTAACTGCAACTCTTGACAGTAAGACATTCTAACAGCACTAGTGGCTACACCTCAGTCAATCAAGGCTCTTACGGTCCTTGCACTCTTTCCTTGTCCTATATCTAAGGTTACGAAAGGACGTCGATCAGTTATCCTATGTGCGCTTGTTCCCGCGACTGCACACATTGCCATATGATATCCTTGATCTGCATAGTCACTTGTTCTAGGCTGATCTCTACCTTGCCTTCGTAATTTCATCCTTCTGATGCTTTCTAAAGCTTCTGCTTGAGCTTCTTCTCTAATTCGCTTTTCTTCCTCTTTGCGTTTCTTAGCAGTGTTGAGTCGGCTAAGCATTTCCTCTGTGAGGGGTTCTTGATACAACTTGACTCTGCAACCGCTAATATAGTTAGGGAGAACATCACCCTCTAACGTGGCCAGTTGTACTGCTCCACTCGTGGAGATCCTATTGATGATCATAGGTCTGTAGCCTCTCTTTTCTAGTTTCCTTGCGTGTTGTTTCAGTGTATAGACTAAGACTAGATCTCCTGCTTTCAAGCCTTTATCCTTCACATGGGCATCAAAGTATGCCTTTTGTCTCTTCTTGGCTGCATATATTCCTGTAGCGGCTCTCAGTCTTGTTTCTCCTAATCGTTCAAGGTCAAAGATCCTAGAGGAGAGCTCATGACCTGTCCATTCGTGCTCTTGTGCTATTCTCAATGTAGGAATCAGGAAGTCCAAGGGTAGCACAGCGTTTTGGCCGAATACCATGTGAAAGGGGGTGGCTTGGAGTACCGTTTTGTAGGCCACTCGGTATGCCCAAACAGCATGGTGTAGCTGTTTGTCCCAATCAGAGCGTTTTGTGTTCACTAATTTTGTCAGTACATTGCATAAGATCTTATTAGTGCTCTCAGCTTGTCCATTAGCTTGAGGGTGATAGGGGGCAGACTTCTTGTGTATTACCAAGAATTCTTGGAGTAGATTTTCAATCACTTCGTTCAAGAAATGAGTGCCTCTATCACTTACAAGCTCTATAGGTAGCCCATATCTCATGAATACATTCTCAAACAAGAATTTAGCAGTTGTTTGAGCATCGTTCTTTGTCGTAGCCTTTACCTCTACCCACTTAGTTAGATAGTCTGTTGCAACAATGATGTATTCCGCATGAGAACCCTTAGCTGGGGGATTAATAGGACCTACGAAGTCTATTCCCCACTTAGAAAACGCACGTCCACCCATCATAGGTTTCAGTGGCATCTCATCTTTGCGTATAGGATACTGAGTCCTCTGACAGACATCACATCGTTTCACATAGGTATGTGCATCCATGTGAAGGGTAGGCCACCAGAAGCCCGCAAATAGTATTGCCTTGATCACCCGATCCGGTCCAAAGTGTCCTCCTGCTACACCCTGGTGAGCAGTTTCCAAGATCTTAAGATATTCACTCTCATGGACACACAGTCTCAGGTAACCATCTTTACCACGTTTGTATAGATTATCACCAATGAGTGAGTAATCCAGGGCTTCTTGTTCTAAACTCCTTTTCCTAGCCAGAGTCATGTCTGGAGGGAATGTGTTTGTCCTCACGAAGGATACTAGAGGTTCACTCCAATCTGGCACAATGGATACTTGATAAAGAGTGGCGTGTTCCACAGGTGGTTTAGTGCAGCAGATTGGGCATTCCTTGCACAACTTTTGGACATCAGCTTCCATAGTTGGCCAATGTACTTCGAGTCTCTTTAGGGTCTGTAAAGTTCGTTGCTTTGAGTAGTGTTGCTCCAACACAGCTACATGTGCTAATTGCAACCATTTAGCGTACTCATCCTCTTCTACGCAACAAGCCAAGATCCCTTGATCTGTGTGCTTGTACATACTTCCTGCCATGATGTGGTACTTTTGGGCTTTTACAACCTCTCTATTCCATGTGTTTACCACTGGGTGATTAGGCCCGTATGTCAATACTGGTACCAATGGCTTAGCCCACTGCGGCACCACTTCCAAATTAAACAAGTAAGCATCAGGAAGGTCATCTGATACTCCTTGTGGGGCCTCTCTCGATGTGAGCCTAGAAAGATGATCTGCTCTTAAGTAAGTCCTACCTTTTCTTACCACAACCTCACAGTCATATTCCATGAGCAAGAGAAACCATCTCACTAATCTCCCTGTATTGCATGGCTTGTTTACAAGGTATAGCAATGCCTGATGATCAGTAAACAATTTAAACTTATTTGCAAGCAAATAGTGTCTAAATTTCTTAACTGCATATACCATGCCTAATCCTTCTCGCTCTGTAGTGGTGTAATTCCGTTCAGCTGCATTCAATTGTCTACTGGCATAGGCAATTGGAAGATCCATATTACCTTCACCAGTAGGTTGTGCAAGCACACATCCAATGGCATAATTGGATGCATCCACGTGAACATGGAATGGCTGATTCCAATCTGGTGTGGTCAAGATTGGTGCTGAACATAATCTTCGTTTAAGCTCTTGGAAGGAATTCTCACATTCATCCGTCCACTCAAAGTTAGTCAGGAGTCCGTACATGGGCTTTGCAATGACAGCATACATGTGTATAAATCGTTGGTAATAGCCACAATGCCCCATGAAAGCTTGTACTTCCTTGACATTCTTTGGCCTAGGTAGCTCTGCTATGGCTCTCACTTTCTCTTTGTCGGTAGATATGCCATTCTTTGACACTATGTGCCCTAAAATCTTGCCTTGCCTGACCATGAAAACACATTTTTCTGGGTTTAGGCAGACTTGATATTCTCTACATTTGTTAAAGATTTGTCTGAGCTCAGGGATATGGGTTTGTCTAATGTTGGAATGAGCACAAAGATCATCAACGTAGACTTCTAAACTCTTCCTCAGGAACTCCTTAAACACATGGCACATCAGCCTCTAGAAGGTAGCTGGTGCATTGGTAAGCCCAAATGGCATTACTCTAAAAGCAAAAATGCCCCATTCTGTGGCAAAGGCTGTCTTATGCTGATCCTCTGGAGCTATGGCTACTTGATTGTAGCCCGAAAATCCATCAAGGAAGCTGTACACTTCCTTGCCTGCCACTCTTTCTAAGAGATGTTCTGTGATGGGAAGCGGATAGTTATCTCGAATTGTGGCTGCATTAACCTTTTTCAAGTTAATACACACACGCAGCTTGCCATTTTTCTTGGGCACCACAACAATGGGGGATACCCACTCAGTGTGCTCAATTTCATAGATAAATCCAGCTTCAACCAGTCTATCTATCTCTTCTTTGATCTTAGCAGCGTAATTATCGTTATATGTATAGGGCTTTTGCTTAGAAGGTTTAGCATCTGA
The DNA here is from genome assembly GCA_020310875.1 of Ceratopteris richardii. NCBI lineage: Eukaryota > Viridiplantae > Streptophyta > Polypodiopsida > Polypodiales > Pteridaceae > Ceratopteris > Ceratopteris richardii. Next base: position 162,123,972 of record CM035429.1, on the reverse strand, counting down.
GGTCATGGGAATGGTGTGTGAGCATATGTCCGGGTCAACACCTTTCAAATCCTTGTAACTCCAAGCGAATACATCTCTGTATTCTCTTAGCAAGGCAATTAATGCATGCTCTTCTTCTTCTGTTAGGTCATGGCCTATGTACCTGCATCTCTCCTCTCCTTCTTCTAGGGCCACTACTATTTTCTTGGTAGTTTCTTTGTTATCATAGGCCTCTCCTACTTGTGCCTCTCGTTTAGGCATTCTTATCATGACTCTCCTGTCATCTATCTCATACTTCTTAAAATTTTCTGGGACCTCAAACAAAGATTCTTCCTCTTCTGGTGAGACTTCTCTCTTCTTTCGATTCTTCCCTTCTTCCTTCTGGGTCACCTGTGTTGCTAATCTTACATCGTTTGTAAGCTCTCCATGCCTCTGGGGTTGAAATTCTACTTCATAGAAGTATTCCTCATCTGATGCAAATGGTGGGTCCATAATGATTGACTCTAGGTCGGAGTCACTTGCATCCTCAAATGCCTCATGGCTAGGTTCGCATTCTTCTAGAACTGCCTCTCCCATGATTGGTTCTATGGAGAAGACTGAAATATCATAGCCATCCTCATCACAGTGAGGTGTCCATTGTTCTTCATTGATGGCTACGTCCATTGTTGCTAAGATTTCTGCCCAGCCATGGGGTTCAAATTCCTCATCAGGAAAAACTACAGGTGCATAGGCTGGGTCTTGAATGGGTCTATGAGTTTCGTTTGCACCTATTTCTCTGGCCTTTTCTCTCTTCTCTTCCTCTACTGCTACTTTGCACATCCATAAGTGGGTGTCTTCATGCATCCATGAGGATCCTGACCCTATGGAATGCACCGATTCTGTATCATCTTTGGTTCTATGGATGGGATTCCACTGGATAGGAGGTACATCTCTATGAGAGTAATCTTTGAGATTGACTTTGGTCGTAACACCTAAGTGTTGCAGGTACAAAGAATTGGTTCCCCAGTCCTGTACCACTTGCAACTATCGCATAAATGGTCTTCCCAAAATCATCTCATAGGCATGATTCTTGCTGAAGTCACATATGGCAAACGTATGCTCAAACTCGACACCACAAGTGGTGAGAGTTATTCCTTCTAACAATCCTAGGGGTCTCTCTATGTGACCATCGGCCATTTGCAATTTCATTCTCGTTGGCCTGAGTGCTGGCTTGCCCCAACGCTTCCATAGGGAGGTGGTGGCAATTGCAACTCTTGCACCTGAGTCCAAAATTGCCTTAGTGGTGTAGTCTTGGTAGGTAATGGGAAGATAGGTATTACCTTCTTCGCCTTCACACATATCTCCTATCTTATCCAAGGGAATTTCTGGCACTGTCCTATGGGATCCTACCCGGGAACGTGGTTTTGCAACTTCAGTGACTTGACTGGCTACATATTTCCGCGCTTTTGGTCTATTCTTAGGCAGTTCTTGCAAAGTGAGATCGCGCTGCACCTTGGTGTTCTTTACTACCTCCGTGTTCCTAGGTATGACTGAGTCGTCGTTCCTTACCATTACTGTGGGTGCTCTCATACACGTGGACTTAGCTTCCCATGGTCCTGTGAAGTGGGGTAGCTCTTGTATAGAATTAGACTCAAAGTCCAATCTCTCGTGTGACTGAGTACTCTCATGTTCCCCGTAAATAGATGGGATGTCTTATGGGAATTGGTCGTGTGCATCATCCACAAGTTCAAAGGGAGGGGCGACTTCACTTTCGTTATCCCATTTGTCTTCTTGAATCTCACGTAGGAAGTCTGGTGCAAACCGATTCATAGAAGAAGAAGTGTCTGGCTCCGTAGAATTAGGCACATAAGCAACCTGGGAGGGAGGGCTTATTCTGTCGTTGGCTCTCACCTCGTTCTCATAGATGGCTGGAGCACAAGCTTCCTGGGGAGGATTGCTTATTCTATTACTTTTCCGAACAGGCTCATACGCTCCCTGAGAAGGAATGTAGGCAACCTGTGGAGGTACGTAAGCTTTCGAGGGAGGCTCATTTGCCTTTTGGGGGGAAAGATAAGCTTCTTGAGGAGGCACATGGGCTTCCTAAAGAGGCTTGCTTATCCGTTCTCGTGCCCCTTCCTTTCTTTGAGGGGCAGGTTCCTTTTTTGATTGTGCAATCAGCTTCTCTATTCTTTCTAACAGTCCATCAAAGTGTAAGTGCGTCTTAGCTGAGCTAGAGATGTTAAAGAGGCGGCTAGCTTCGAACATGGCTTGAGCCAATTCCACCATTTTAGCACAAATTTTAGTTCTTTCCAGCTCTAGCTCGGCTCTAGGGTAGCATTTTTCATGATCGGTTATGGTTGGCCCTTCTTGGATTCTGGCCTGATATGCTTTAAGCATCATGTTTAGGTCCTCGGGAATGGGATCTGCTAGGACTGATCCTACTTTGGGGGGTGGTGGAGTCGTATGAAGCGGGTTGGAAGGTGGTGGGTCGGATGGAGATGGGAATGGTGGTGGTGGAGTAGTGTGAGAGGGAGTTTGATTTGTGAGTTCGGTTATCCTGGCTCTCGTTTCTCTTACGCTTTCCTCGAGTTCACTCATCTTTTTTGCCCATTGCCTTTTCATTCTTTCCCGACTATCTTTCCAAGCTCTAGTCCTTTTCTTGGTTATGCTCTCAGTTTCACTAGCCTCTGGGCCCTTTTCCAGGCTTGTCTCTTGGTTTTGCTGCAATGCCTGAGCTCTAGTGACTACCTGTACTGGTGCAGTGGAAGTGACACTTCCTGAGGAATCTACAACCAACCCAATCACATTGATAGGTGTGATTTTTGGCATATTATTGGGGTTCTTTGGGCAATCTCGTAAGAGATGCTCTTTTCCGCAAACTTGGCAAAAGCCTTGGATCGTCACTGACTGGGGTTGTGTGGGTGGAGGTAAGGGGCAATCACGAATGAGGTGATCTCCTTGGCATCTGTAGCATGGTCCTCTTGGGAATGGAGGTCTTACTTGCCTAGGTTGAAGCCTAGGGTTGGGGTTTGCATACATGACATTTGTGTAATCTGACTCCCAACTTATTTCATTTGGCTCTTCACTATAGTAGGACTCACCATGTTCTGGAGACTGCATGTAGTAAGCCTGGGGACTATCGACATGTGTAGAATCAAAGCTATGGTCACTCGGGTCACTTTCTGAGATCAATGGGGTTACTGGTACTATGGCCCTATTCAGGTTTTCTTCTGCAACAGCGTACTTTACCGGAATCACATTAGCTGGGTTTGGAGGTTGTTGAACTAGCACCGGTTGGGGTCTCTGTTGGGCCTGATATTGTGGTTGGTAGGTTTGTTGGGCTCTAGCATATTGTGGTGGTGGATTTTGGTTCTGGTATCTGCCTTGTTGGTAGGGCTGAGGGTAGGGTTGCCTAACTGCCTGCTTGTTGTATGGGCAATCTTGTGCGGTGTGATTGGTGTATCTCCGTTCTATGGTGCAGTACTGGCTACTAGGATTTACTTGGGGCTGAGCCATAATAGGGCAGACATTCGCCATATGGTCACCACCGCATGTATAGCATCTTTTCACAGGAGAAAACCTTGGGATTTGTTTGCTAGTTACACCTAATTTCTGAGCTACTTTCTCTGCAAGTTCCTCGATTGATGTGGATTGCGTGGTAGAGTGACTAGATGCGCTGTCTGAATCTTTGTAGATTTTGGAAAGCTCTAGTTCCTCCCCTGGGTTATCTTTAATGTCAATGCACATGCGTACACATTCTTCTATAGTCCTAGGGTCCTTCAGATTCACATAGGATCTCAATTTAGTACTCAGCAATCCATCCAGGAATAAGGCTACTTGTTTTGCGGGTGTGGGTAGCTCCAAAAAATGAGGAGGTATTGTGTCTTATGCCACTCTTAGAGAACTCTACAATGAAGGCTTCTAGGAGTTGGTCTATACACCTGAATTGTCGCTCATCCAATGGCTGAAACCATGTAAGTGCTGTGTTCCTAAGGGTTAGACCGAAGGCATTGTACTGCGTGAATAGATCCTCCACTTGTTCAGCTCTCAAGACTTGCTTGAACTTCGCCACATGATCATAGGGATCTCCTGTGCCATCAAAGTAATTCTTCATGGACTTAACTAGCTGGGTCGGTCTCAGAGTTCTTGTGTGCTCTCTAGGTCTCGGCAGCGGGAATCCATCCACATTTCTTTGGTTCCTGTGAGCTCTAAGCATCTCAGGTTCTACCCTATTCGTTTCCGTCCTCGTTCTTTCTCTACCCACTGGGTTGGCAAAGCTTACTTCTGGTCTATCTCTACTTCTGTCTCTTTGAGTTCCATGAGCTTGGGATGCTCCAGCTCCCGGGTGACCATAGGATACATTCGATCTTGGTTGGGGGAAAATGAATTCACCCTTCCAAGTGTAAGCATGCCTATCATTTTCTGTCACCACAAAGATCCTTTTCGAAGTGTGATCTAAGTAGGTCACTCTACCTGGGCTATCCGGATCCTTAAACTCATAGATCATGATAGTTCCTATATCAGTTGGCTGATTAGCTTTATACCTCCAAAAGGCTTCGTTAGTTTCTCGATTGAGGAGCAACTCTATGCTCTTATTATCCTGGGGAATCCATTCCGGTGTGATAATCCTAGTGAGAACTGATTTACCTCGAGGGGTTCTAGGTTCCGCACCCATGTTCCCTTGTTCCAAGTCACCTAAATCCACTTCTGAGATTACATTCCCAAATTCATCTGTCCTATCTGGGTGACTGGTAACTACGTATATGGTTCCTTCTTTGTCCAAGTATGCACCGTTTTCAAACTTGACTGCCGGGTGCTCTAGTCCAATGGATTGATCAGGATTTTTAATCTGGACCACGGATCTTCCTAGGCCGTCCTCATAGATGCTAGCACCTAGTCGGTTGGTCCTAAGGTACTCGAGCTGTGTTTTGTAAGGGCCTTCCACCCTGTACAAGTAAGGCACACCTGAACTTCCCGTAGGTCTGTCCATGCCTTGAGACATCTCTGACTCACTGGTCTCAGAGCTAGGGTAGTACGAGTGGTGGCTCAACTGCTGGGCCCAAGACCTAGCAGTGTGGTTAACACTAGCCTCTGAAGATCTAAGGCTTTGTCTCTCCCTTACTAGATGTCGTCCCGATCTAAGGTTCATATGCCTATCTAAGTAGCCCAATTCTTTGCCCAGAGTACAACCTCGTTGCCGATCAATTGGTATCAGTCACTTGATTCTTTTTAGTTATTTCTCATGTTTAAGGTCTTGTCTGATATTACGTCGTCAGGAATACTTGAATGTTCTTCGTACTTTCAGGTTGATCGTTCCACGTTAGGTCCTTTTCCTTTATGTTATCGACAGTATCGAGATTAGGTTTTTAGCTTGAACTTGAGTTTTTAGGTAGTCTTCAACTTGATGCCTCCCTATCGTCGCTCTGACTTACTCCTACCTCTCGTCGTTCTTAGCCTAAACTATGAATTGACAGAGGGGGTTAAAAGTTTCCAACCTTTTGTTTCCTGCTCGGTTGCCCTTGAGTGCCCAGGAAATGTGTTCCCAGGCTCGCACTTACACTTGCTTAGAACGCCTTTCGATGCTCTCAGTAGATCTGTAAGAGTTCCAAAGTTAGCTTGGAAATTTAAGTTCCAAAGACAGAACCAATTATTTTCATTCCTGTAGCACAAACACAAATTTGCATAGTGATTTTCAAGAAAACAATCCTAAGGACCCCTGACTTTGATCCCCCTGGATATGGTCAACTTCAAAATACTCTATCTGAAAATCAACGTATTATCTTTATAAAAAACAGTTGAGGGCTTGTAGTATATGCCACGAGCTTTCCAACAAGCCCTTGAGCTCAAAAAATTGATTTCGTATGAAGAAGTTATGACTGTTCAGGGTTTAGGGGGTTAAAACAAGATTCAATCTGGCTGACAGATCCTAGGATTTTCTCCCAAAACACAAGTGTAGGAACCTCAATAGTGCTAATGGATTGACTATTTTGCCCCAAAATTATCCCAACTTTTGAATAAAATCAAACCCTAATTTTTGGCCGAAAAGCCTGTCAATCGCGATCGACAGAGTCGATCGTGGCTGTCAATCGCGATCGACAGTATCAATCGCGATCGACACGTTTTCCGGTTTTTTCGCCGAAATTTCAGTCAATCGGGGGCCTATCCGTCGCGATGGACACGTGGCTATGCGCAAAAGTCAATCAATCGTGGAATTTCAGTCGATCGCGATCGACGGTGTCAATCGTGATTGACAGAGGTGTCGGTCGTGGCTGTCGATCGCGATCGACGGTATCAATCGCGATTGACAGGGTCCTACGTGGCAGTCAGTCGATCGTGGAGGTCTGTCGGTCGCGATTGACAGGGTCTGTCGGTCGCGATTGACAGAGGCTATCGGTCGCGATTGACAGAAAACCTCGGAATTTTTCTACTGTTTTTAGTGTTTTAGGATGTGCTCCTTGTGCTTGTTCTAGTGGTGCACTCAATTTTGTAAAAAACCGAAAATTTCTGTCAGTCGCGATCGACAGAAGCCTGCGACCGCGAGACAGTTTCTTCGAATTTCGTACCTGCACAGGAAGCTGGGGATGATGATACAGCAAGAACCTGCAATGAAACTCAAGAAACATGCAAAATCCGCACACACAATATCGCTCTCTTGCTCTCTCTCACAAGTGAAATGAGGGAAATGAGGTGGGGAAGGTGATATGATCAAAAAACAGAAATTTTCGCGATGATGGAGATGGAGGTGGGAGATGGTGATGATGATGGTGGAAATGAAGATGGAGAAGAAAGTAAAAGAAAATCGATGAGAGTGAAGAAAATACCTACAACTCCAACGCGTCAACTCTACGTCTTACCATCACACGCTCGTCCTCAAAGCTCGATCCCCGGCAACGGCACCAAAATTTGATGTAGCTCAGTGATGAGTAGCACCTCCTTTAATGTCAATCCTGGAAGACGTGAGGATGGTATGAAGACCTCGAGCAAGTGGCGGCACAAGTGCGTGAGTGAGAAGCACACAAGCATGCACACACATACACACACACGCGCACACACGACAAGACAAAGAGAGAGAATCAATGGAGTTCTTCGATTACTTTTCAAAAAGCTCTTACAAGTTTGTTTCTATTACAATCTCACCTCAAAAATGAGCTCTCTAGCTCTTTTTATAGTTTTTGGCTAAGTTTTGGCCCTGTCCAGACCTAGTGTCCGGCCTAGTTAAAAATTAGGTTCCAGGGCTTATTTGAGGCCTCAAACGATATCTAAAAAATACGAAAATTGGCAGGTAGCTACTTCTAAAGCTCCTCAAGCTCAAGGACTCCTTGGCTTGCACAAAATGGAGCTACAAAAAGATGAATTGGTATTTACAATGGTGTTTAGTGATGAAAATCACTTTAAATGGGTGTAAATGATTTGAAAATTTAAAGGTTGCCTTAGTGCTAGATCTGCGTTGAGTGCTCGTACTTACTTCTTCATGAGGAAAATTACTGGCCTATTTGCCAGATCTTCGTTGACTCCCTTGTCTGCTGCTAACAGATGCATACTTCCACATCCAAGTAGTGAAGGCAACATGGATCTTCCAATCGCTTATGATAGTAGACAATTGAATGCAGCCAGATGTAATTATACCACTATTGAACAAGAAGGATTAGGTATGGTGTATGTAGTTAAAAATTTTAGATAATATTTTCTTGCAAATAAGTTTAAATTTTTTTACTGATCATCAAGCTCTACTATACTTGGTAAACAAGCCATGCAACATAGGTAGATTAGTAAGATGGTTCCTCTTACTCATGGAATATGTCTTTGAGGTAGTGGTGAGGAAAGGCAAGACTCATTTGAGAGCAGATCATCTCTCCAGGCTCATATCCGGAGAGGCCCCACAAGGAGTATCGGATGATCTGCCTTATGCTTACTTGTTTAATTTGGAAGTGGCACCACAGTGGGCCAAGTCATTAGTGTTAGTATTGACATACGGGCCTAAACACCCAATAATAAACAAGCAATATAAGGAGGTAGTAAAAGCCCAAAAGTACCATATCATGGTTGAGCGTATGTACAAGCATACAGATCAAAGAATATTAGCTTGTTGTGTGGATGAGGAGGAGTACACAAAGTGTTTGCAATTAGCACATGTGGGTGCATTAGAGCAACACTACTCGAGGCAAAGAACTTTACAAACATTGAGGAGACTATGAGTGCATTGGCCAACTATGGAAGTAGATGTCCATAGGATGTGCAAAGAGTGCCCAATCTATAGTACTAAACCACCAGTGGAACATGCCACTCTTTACTGAGTGTATTTAGCGCAAAATTGGAGTGAGCCATTAGTAGCCTTTCTGAGGACAAAAACATTCTCTCAAGAGATGACTTTGGTGAGACAAAGGAGCTTAGAAAAAGAGGCACTGGACTACTCACTCATTGGAGATAATTTATATAAGTGTGGTAAAGATGGTTACCTAAGATTGTGTGTCCATGAGAGTGAGTATCTTAAGATCTTGGAAAATGCTCACCAAAGTGTAGTCGGAGGACACTTTGGACCAGACCATGTGATTAAGGCAATTCTATTTTCCGGTTTTCGGTGGCAGACCCTTCACATGGATGCACATACCTATGTGAAGCGATGTGACATTTTTCAGCAAACTCAATATCCCATACGTAAAGATGAAATTCCATTGAAACCTATGATGGGTGGATGTGCATTCTCTAAGTGGGGAATAGACTTTGTAGGTCCTATTAATCCCCCAGCTAAGAGTTCCCATGCAGAGTATATCATTTTTGCCACTGATTATCTGACTAAATGGGTAGAAGTAAAAGCCACAACAAAGAACGATGTTCAGTTCTTATTTGAGAATGTGTTCACCAGATATGGGCTACCAATAGAGCTAGTAAGTGATAGAGGCACGCACTTCTTGAATAAAGTAATAGAAAACCTTCTCCAAGAATTCTTGGTGATACATAAGAAGTCTACCCCCTATCATCCACAAGCTCACGAGCGAGGTGAGAGCACCAATAAGATTCTATGAAATGTATTGACAAAATTGGTTAATAATAAACGCTCTGATTGGGACAAACAGCTACACCATGTTGCTTGGGCATAAAGAGCGGCCTATAAAATATCTTTGAAGTTATCACATGGCCATGTGTGAAGCATCAAGTTAACGATCCCATAGGATAGTTGATCGACGACCCTTTGTGACCCTAGCGGTAAGAAAAGGAGAGAGTTCAAGGACCATAAAGGCTTTGATTGACTCAAGGGCAGCCACTAGTGCAATCCGATTGTCCTATTGCCAGGAATTAAAATTGAAAGTCAATCCTATCGAGGCATACCTCATAGGGTTGGGAGGTGTAGAAACCCCTTGCATGGGAGAGGTAGAAATTCCCCTCTACATTCAAGAGGTTCTAATGGCAGTCAAAGTGCTAGTGTGTGAAGATGAGGATCTCACCGAACCTCTTGTCTTGGGCCAAGACTAGATCTATGATCATGCAGTCAACCTCAACCTAAGAAGTGAAATTCTTCAGGCTTGGGTGGGCCAAATTCGCCTCATAATTGAGCTAGAGAATCAAGCATTCAGGCCACTAGAGAAGGCACCAAATCTTGGTCCCTCTAGGAACCCACATGAAGATAACGATGCTATTCTTTTCCAAAGTTGTATGGTGCAAAAGAATGTCACTCTTGAAGCAGCTGTAGAAGTTAATGAGGAGTTCCCTTCTTTTCCAAAGAGAACCCAAGAAAGCACAACACACGACAGAGAGGAGGCCGATAATTAAGAAGCATGTGCAACGACAACTGCAATGTAAAGTACCCTTTGGCATGAAGCAGATGTGGATACGCAAGTGTGAATAACCCTTGACTATGGAGACGAGATCCTAAAGATAAACCAAACGAGCTACACAGTCAAGGATTACAAAAATGGAGTATCCTAGGCATCAATCTAGACAGACCTTTTTTATTTGGGTCCCAAAGCGGGCAATGAAGGCTATCCCAAATGCTAAATACATATGGGTTCCCAAGACCTGCTTACGAGCCCAAATAGCTTCACCTTCACTCACAAGATTGAATCCACACTCACAGTCATTCTTGGCACACATCCTAGGGCAAACATCTACACTCCATGCCATTACATGTTCGGTCACACCTAGGAATATCGGCAAATGGGTACCCAAAAAGTCCCAAGACCAAGAATCGAGTTCACAAACCTTTACATGTCATCACCACTAAAAGCTATGATCCCACGATCAAAGTTTGGAGAATTAAACCCTATATCAAACCCCCTGACCCAATTGCATCACAAGTAGATACATGTGGAGTAGAGTGCACATCCAAAGTATGCATCTAGGAGAATCACTAACCCACTAACCAACATTCACACACATCATAAACACTCCACCCACTAACCCCTAACCACTTTGGGTATCATGTTAGTATTGTGAAGGGAAAACCATCATGTTTCCTATGCAATGCTAATGTGCTTCTCTTCTTCTAGTAGATAAGCATCAGCAGCTATAAGCAATATCATGGCAGAGACGGCATGCCCCAGCCTGTAGGCAAGAGTGATTCTAGCAGGATTGAACATGGAGAATCTACCAATTGAAGTGCCACCAACTGAACGGCCTGTAGAGCTGTGACATCTCCAACAAATACCCATACCATACCCTCCCAGAGGAATAACAGAGAGAGTCGATGCAAACTCTCACTGGTTCAATGGAATGCTAAGGCCCTTGGGCGAAGCTAAGTATATTTGGGAGTCCAAGTGTGAATATGACAAGTCATGGGTACAATTCCAATTCTTTTCCAAAGAGTTTGAGACTCTTTAGAACACACCAGAACTTCAAAGCATATGGCAACGTGTAGGGCCGGCAGAGTACTTTGAGGCACCCTTACCCAAATTGGATCTCCTACGCTGTTACTATTTGGTAGCAACATTACAAGCAAATGAGGAAATGGACAAACCAGGAACCTTCGTGCTTCCATCTTTATTGGGCAACAATGAGTTGAAAACGTTTGATCTTACCTTGGAACTTGTGAGCTCTGCCTTGAACATGCACGACACTCATGTGCCCTCGTAGAAGGATGCTTTAATACCCACTAACATGAAGAACTGGAAACTACAAAATCTCAAGGATATGGAAGCACTCACACCAAATGTGTCCATCCCTCTCCGTATGTGCATGCAACATTTTGCATTTCCTAGTCAAGGTGGATTTACTCAGCCCCACAAACAGATCTGGTTCACTCTTTATTTGGCAAAGACAGGTGCACTACCAATTAAGCTTCCCCTATGGATTATGGAGCAGTTGTATGGAGCAAATAAATGGTCATCTAGGAAGCTAGTGGTGAATGGGTTTTGTGCAATAACATGCATAGTCTACAACTATTTATCCTACGATATACCCATTGAATGTGCATTGACATGGGCTCAACTACAGATGTTTAAATGACACAAAACTTCCACGCATCAGTCCAAGTGCATGAGGGGCTCAATCCCATGTGTAGAGACCCACAAAGTTCTCATGACTCCTGAAGTCTCACCACGAGGGGATATACCATTGTGCCTCCCTTTACGATTTGGATTCCTAGATCTGGATCTGAAGGCACTTCACAAGCTGCCCCATCTGCTCCTCCTGTCCCACCAAAATTTGAATTCACTACCATACGAGATGTTAAAGGGATGAGCACCTTCGACTTCGAATCATTCTTACAAAATACACAACTCTCTGATGTAGAGTTCTTGTCAGAATAGAAGAACAAGGCATCTCTTCCCAAAGACAGAGGAAATCCACAGAAGGCCACCATGTACATTGGGATGATGCTCAACAAAGAACTTTATCTCAACAACTAGAACACCTAGAGGGAGAAGAAGAGGACGAAGAAGAAGCAGAGGAAGAAGAAACCATCGGAGCCCCAGCATAAACAGTGGTACTCCCGAGACTTTATCAGATCATGGAGAGAGTGCGGGCACAACAATTGCTCAACGAATAGAATAGTAGAATGCTCATGGCTCAGCTCTTGGAGGAAGCAAGAGTTGACTTTGAATATAGGGAGGGTCTCCTATTGATGGTAGAAACGTATTGGGTAGTGGAAGTAGTTCGATCAGCGATACAGAGGCCTCCCATAAAATATGATCCAAAAATATTCCAAACACGACCACGGTCCTGTAAAAACATCCAGATTCCCATTACTATGGGGGAAGAACCTATTATTACATTTGAACCAATTGAGACAACCTCCCAAGAAGCAAGAACTCCTGGCCAAGAACCCACCATCACCCATGAAGAGTCAACGGAGCCACTACCACCCACACCCCCACCATCACCTCCTCAAACAGAAACTGTAGATATCATCTCGACCACTAATCCCACAGAGCAAACCTTCATCTTTCGTAGTCCCAATTCTAGTTTGACTTTGTTCTCCTCCTTTGATAACCCTCTATATCATACCACCACCATCCCAACCGAATCCCTCATGGAGCTTGCCATAGGACAACCAGCCTCCACGACTTTTGTCATAGCTCATCCAGACACTAGATCCACTTTTCTCGGATTCCCTATCACCACACCTCCTTTCATGTCCTTCCCATCCCCAGGCTCTCACTTTCCATCCCTTCTCCGGCCAGCCCTTCAACCCCTCCATACCTTTCTTTCTAGAGTGTTCCAACCCATGTCTCAACCATTTCCCCCATTTTCAGTTCCCGCACCCACTTCTCATCTATTCACCACAATCACACATGCCACCTACCATTCCGATGTATATGTTAGACACCACACTCACATCCACTCCTCACAGCATGGACATTTCACCACCCATGGCACCTCCCCCCTTCCCCCCACACTTCCACCTTCCCCCATCCGTCCTCCACCAATTTCACGTGCACACACATCTCCAATAGACACAACATTCACTCTTCCCATTCCCCAATCCCTCCCCTTGCATTTTCCACTGTAAAAAATACACCTTCGTTTATAGGTAATGCATTTCACACCATGATCGTGTTTTATCACAATTAAGAACAGAATACAATAAGCTCTAGCAACATAAACAACGATTGCAAGAGCACTTTGAAGTGCTACAACATCATCTTGCTACATTAGAAGAGGAGAATGCTAGCCTCCAAACACAATTTCAGACTTTACAGGAGGCTCATAGCATATTGGAAACAAAGTTACACAACGTAGACTAGGAAGCGATCCAAGTGGTGGAAGGCCATCTACACATACAGTTGGAATGCAACTCAAAAATCCATCACAATATGACCCTACTCAAGTGACACCTTGCAGCCGCTCATGAGGAAAATCGACTTCTACAACTACAGAACTAGGAAAACTTAGAGGCAGCCATTGAAAGCACAACTGAAGCACCCATTAGTCCCTCCAAATTTCAAGTTGTGACCCCTGAAAGCATCTTAATCATTCTTGAAGACTATGCCACTTTACTCAAGGCACATGACCAGTTATGAGAGGAACTAGATCAACTAAAGTAGACACGACAAAAAGACACAAGAGCTGCCCCCCAAGCCACCGCCTCAACCGCTTCACTTATCACTTACTCAGAGGCCGTACAAGATCTCCAAAAACAAGTCACAGATTTGTAGGCACGCCTACTACAATACGAAAGACCACCATCCCCACCTGAGGCTCCCATAGATGAAGAGATAGTCTCCATACCTATGGAACAAAAATTTGAAGAGGACTATGATCCACAACCTATCAAAGAGGGATGACAAACAGAGGAAGGTCAAGATACTTTTGAAGCACCACGACCCCCATGGCTAAAACAAGTGGAAGAAATGGGGAGTTCTCATGAAGAGCGCACGGTGGTACAAAATTAGGCCATGAGAGTCATAGAAGAAACACTATTACAATCCAGTTACTTCAAGAACTTGTCATCCAGACATCTCATCATATTATCAGAACTCCAATATCCGCCCTACTATGTCATTCTGGCAGGTTACAATGCAGAAATACAGAGAGTCATAGGAAAGATTCCTTCCTTCACAACCTAATTTCAACCACAAGACCTTCCTGTAGAGGCATAGAAAGGCAAGATCTATCAACCGACATGGCGACAAAAGCTTCTAGAGACATACCCTGAAATGCTACGCACATGGAACCACGTGCCTCTCATCTAATTTACAATCCATGCTACGGTCCAGCTCCATGGTGCAGATCATGGAAGGCATTCAACATTAAAGTGCAGAACAACGCACAGTGCAAGGAATGGCTCAACTATCCATAGAGAGCAGCACCATAGGGACCACCATCAGTATCTTACATGATGGTTACAATTCGACACTAGACCCTCGACTGAAGCCCATGCCAGAGGTTGCGACCCAAATGATGCTTAAAATTTTAGATATGATGCAAATCATGCTCAAAACTTTTAGAAATGCAGAAGCACCACAGGTACGTCTACCGGGGTTTACCAATGGAAATTACAATTTGGTGTATGACATGAGCACCACCCCCAACATTTGTGTGGCTTACGCTTGGCATGCACGCATCAAGTACATCCCCGCATGTTATAAACAGACATTCGAAGACATGTTCAGATCAGGTTTCTGGGAATATCACTTGGAGGTGTTCGCTCCTAAGCCCACACACCTGCTTCATCTCTTTGCATGCAAACAAACCATGTACTCCGAGTACTACACAACACCCCAATTACATATCCGATGTGCAATAAATTGGGATGCATTGCAAGCTCATCTGGCACTAGGATTATGGATAGGAGAACACGAGCTGGCCAGCAACGTTCTCCAATACTATATTGACCACCCTACGACACAGAGGTCTTTCAGGGGTGTTGGCATACAAGCTATAAGAAGAGCATAACAACACAAAGGAGCACTCATGCACAATCCAGTAACAAGGCCTAATCATTTTTTCCATAAACTATTTCCAACTCAAGTGATTTTCATCACTACACAAACATTGTAACTTCCATTTTTGGTAGAATAGACTCCATTTTTTGAAGCGGAGGATTCCTTGAGCTTGAGGAGTATTAGAATTAGCCACATACCAATTTTCATAATTTTTAGATTCCCTTTGAGCCCTCAAATAAGCTTTAGAGCCCACTTTTTAACTAGGTCAGACATTAGGTATGGAGAGGGCCAAAGATAGTAAAAAAACTATAAATAGAGCTAGAGAACTCCTTTTTGGGGTTGGATTGTTAGTGATTTGAGCTTATGTAAGAGACTTTTTGACTAATGCAAAGAACTTCATTGTTCCTCTCCTTGTTCTTGCCTTGTGTGCACATGTGTGTGTATGTGTGTGCATGTTTGCGTTCTTCTCACTCACGCACTTGTGCCTTCACTTGCTCATAGTCTTCATACTAGTCCTCACGTCTCCACGGATTGACATTTATGAGGTGGATCTCCTCACGTTGGTACTTGCCATTGTGCTCGAGTGACATCCTGCAACAGAATAATAACTAACTCCTCAAATGACAAGTCATTTGGATTGCCTTTCATCATCAATGTTGGAGTTAGATGTCTACGGAAGCACACGAATAGCACAAGGAAGAAGAAGAAGCTTGGAGCACAACACACAATACTGAATGTATTACCACTAGAACATATAAAGATAAGTAGCCCATTAGGGCAATAGGCATATATACAAACCGGGGAAGAAAACCTCCTAAAGAGGGAAAAAAGTGCCGAGTGGTCCTAGAGTGTTCACACACATCACTACCTACATATATGAACAAAGAAAATTCCATGAGTCACACCTGATTTCGCCATAGGTCCACTTGTGAAAATAAAAATGAAAAGAAAAAGAGCTAAGTTGAGATGAAGAGAAAAAAAAGAAAAAGAAAAGTAAAATAAAAAATAGAGAAAAGAATAAGATCTTATGGAGGGTTGGATAGTAAGAAAAAAATGGGGGAAAGAAAGTAAAAATTCTACAGATTGAGTTAATAGAGAATAGTATATGCTAGTGCTTAGGATAAGTTGTTGGAATTGAAGAGGTTGAATGAGCGAAAGATCTACAAAGCCAACAATTTATTCATATGATTGATTGTCTGATTGCAGAAAGGAGAACATAATAAGATGTATATGAAGCTTGCATCTACTTATTTCTCTAATTTTTTTCTAATTTTCATAAACTTGCATGAAATACACATATATATATTTCTAAGTTTTAAAAGTGATTAGCATCTACCCATGAATATTTGATACTTGTGTATATTTTCTAACTTGATCTCCAGGTTCGCCCATCGGGATAATGTTGCAAGTTTTGTGTGGGTGGATGTCAAAAGGATTTCATCAATGTGATTGGCATCCAAAAAATTAGAAATTTTCTTCCAAACTGGTTATCTCTAAACTCTCAAAAAATATGTTTTATGTGAGCTTTTGATTTGACTAAACTCTCCCTTTAGTACCCACATGTAGCAAAAGAGTGATGATGTCCACTGCTCAAGGATATCACCATGTGAACCCTTCATGAACAGTTGAAACCTCTATATAAACCCCAAAAATAAGTATATAATTACCCTAAGTGCCTAACCATATGTATTTGTTTAGATGCAGGTATCCCTACATGTGCCTATGTGCTTGTGGGAAAGACATCCTATGTGATGTGTGGCTATATATGAAAGTGTATATGATCCTTTATATTCCTATGAGTTTATGTATAGGTATAGACCCTGAATGCACGAACATGTTACTATCAAAGTATGATCAAAATGAATGTTTAGCTATGCGCATGTGTAAGGAGTTTTTTCTATTTGTGAATGTCTGTATGTAGGATCATGTGAGAATGAATAGATTATGTAGTGTATCTAGATGGACTAAGGATGAGTTATAAGGATATATATGAGGAATAATGGAGTATATGGGTGTCTACATCTACGAGTAGAAGTATGTATTTGGTTAGTATGAAGATGTGTATGTACAATGTAAACCTATATGACTAACTGTGTGTATGAACCCATACAAATTAAGGTGATCATGTGAAATCCTAATTAATATGTGTGAATATATACTTTTACATATGGATCGAAAGGAGTGAATTTGTGTATGTGTCGATGCCCATGGGTATGGTATGAAAATAAAAGTCCAAACAAAATGTATGTGTGTGTTACTTAAATCGTGTGATGTGTAGCATATGTGCAATTGTGTGAGTGAAAATGTTATATGTGCATGCATATATGTGTGTGTATATATGAGTATTTCTCTGTGCGTACACATGCATATATGTGTGTGCATTTCTCTACAGGTACATATGTGTCTATATGAATTCATGTGTGAGTTTCCATTTATTTATTTATATGTTTATGTGTTAGTATATAATGCAATCTATGTGATCAATTAAAATATACCCTAAAGCATTGAAACTAATAAATTTAATACATTAAAATAGAAAACATAATAGAAATAAAAACAAAACAAAAAAGTGCATTTAGAATGTGCATACATGAGTGAGATCGTGCGTGCCTATGAATAGTACGTTAAGTATATGTGTTCGGGTATAGTATATATTTTAATAAAGTGACATATGTATCTTACCATAAACGGAGAGAGTCCACACATATGTCTAATTTTATATATGTGAGATTTTATGTTTGTTCTTTTTTAATGTTCTTTTTTCTAATGTTTTTTTTCAGGTGTGTACCTCGAGAAGAGAGAGGGAGAGGGAGAAACCTTCTTTATGTTGTGGGTCGCAGAGGAAAAGGGAGAGAGTGAGAGAAAGATTAATTCATATCTCTTCTCTTTGCTCCCTCTCACTCTGATAGATTCTTCCATTTTCTTGGGATTTCCAATGCAATCGTGTCATTGTTAATACATGGCTTGTTCAATGCATTTTGGGGACATGTCTACCAGTTGTGTAAATGAATATACCAAACATTTTCTTGGGATTTCCAATGCATTTCTGCCATTGTTGTTAGGGAGATGAGCTAGACATGATGATTTCCAAAGGGGAGAGAGAGAGAGAGAGGAGTTGATGCTGATTGACTTCTTGCAGAATGAAGTGCATGCGATAAAATAAGAGGTGTCTTTGCCTATTGTACTGTTGCGTCGGCAGAGACCTTGTGTAGAAGTCTAATGAGAGAGGACCGAAATCGACTTAGCAAACCTACATGGTAGAGATTGAAGCAAGCTGATAGGGAGATTTAACCATGGGAGAGAGAGAGAGACCGTGAGAAAAATGAAGAGCTGAGTTTAAACATACTCTCAAAGAATATATGAGATGAGATATGAGAGACAAATAATTGAGCAATCTTTAAATCAACAAGAATACAAAGTTCAGTAGTAGAAGCTAATTCAAGCTCAAACTACTTGAAAAGTACAAAGCTGATAACACTATCAAATGAGCTTAATGATACACATGAAGCCAATGTATAATGGCCAAGAGTGTGTGGTATACACCACTCCACTTCAGTCCTTAGGATGCACTCCACAACTACAAAACATGAGTCAACTGTCTCTCAACTCCAGCCCTCTGTCTGTCTGTCGAAAATGCTCAGAAGCCTCTGTTTAAATAGGCATAACTCTCTAATGCATGGGTGTTTGGTGAAACTGTTTTAGATGGAGATTCTCCATGATATGGGGAACAACTTTGCTGAAGAAACCATTATGAGATGATGCACGTAGCTCAAGATACAAGCTTCCAAAGTTGGCCTACTGGCCGTTGTGGTCGGGTTCTTGCGCAGTTAGGGGTGCATAGGGGGTGCCAAGAAAGTGACCTTGGTGGATGAGGGCAACCGCCGGTTATAGTACGCATGCGGGTTGCTTTTTAGTAAACTCAAGTGACAGAATCAATAAATTCTAAAGAAGTCTCGTCATTTCTCAGTTTATGAAAACTACATAGACGATCATGTGACGACGTCACCGAATCAATTTAACTATTTTGCTTGTAGTGGTAATTCCACTAAAAAAAACATTAATCATGATTTTGTGGTTCTCAAGATAAATCGATTTTTGTTTTTCATGTTCTTGCGTTTGTTAGTGTTATGATTCAAAGAGTCAAGTGTTGCCACAAGTCTAAACTCAAAAGCATGGATTAAAAATATAAAGCGCTTGAAAAGCTCACAAGTTTGTTAGTCTCTTTAAACCTCACATCAAATAGCACATATTGACTCGATTTTTCATATAGAGCAACTGAGTTCATACCTTTAAGCTATACGCTTTAAAAAAAACTATGGACAAGAAAGGTTTTTATGTAATGTCGAAGAGTGCAGTAAATGAGAAATGACTGGGCTTCATACAACAAAGCATTATCAGTCATGTGGTTCATTTTCAACCTTGTGAATCAATATCATGCCAGAGCAGGTACTGAATGTATCATTTTTGAGGAGCTATTCTATGATGTTATATTCCATTTTTAATACTTTGCGCAAAAGATTTATCATGATATGCTATTCTTAAGAATATTTCACACGAAGCAAGAGCATCTAGCATGACAACTTCACGCGATTATCAAAAGATTGAATGCTAACTTAATGTTTATTCTCCCAAACATGATTGTTTATTCTCACAACCTATATACAATTTAAAACGTAGTTAAAGCTCCATCAAACGCAGAAACTGAAAGTATATTATGCTTTTTGAACAGGTCAAAAGCAACAGTCTGTCTTGGCCAATAAATGACGGTTATCAGAATAATCTCATCGTATGAGTATTTGTTGTCACAAAACTTGGTAATGAAGACAAACAGTTCGCAATCATGTATGTTTCAGAGTACGATTTAACATAGTATATCTATTACAGTTTGATCCAAAGTGGAATTCACACAATTTAACCAGTTTAACACTATCAGATTAGTTCACCAACATAACTTCACTTGGCGTCTCAAAAATTATGTCAGATATGTTCAAATCCAAGACACAGTCCTTCTCGCTATCCGTGACAGCAACCAAGTGAACTAAGATGGAATTAATTCAATCTCTTATGAATATGCGTCAAGATCGCTTGCAACGTATACACAGGCAAATACCATGAAACACAATCATGGCCATTCCTCTTCAAGCCAAATCACAAAGCACTATGCTATGAAACTAGTTGAACAATAATACAATCAAAAGAGTGCATCATTCACCAGCCGCGCGAAAGGTCAATACAAACGTTACCAAAAATATATGTTCTTGGGTATGGATTTTGTTTCGAGCACAAACATGGAATGTATATCATGATCGTATGAAGTTCATGAAGTGAGAGAACATAATGAATCTTATTTGTAGTATGGAAGGTTAACAATTTAGCGAAGAACTTCTAAGGATGCTGTCAGGAACACTGTCCACGTTCTGTCCTTTTTTCTGGCTTCCGCCCTCCTTTCATGCGGCTCCTGCCGCATACCCTCCTCCCTCGATCCTCGAAAAAGAAATTTCTCAAATCTGATATTGTCCCCGCAATAGAAAGAAAGAAGCATGATTTGATCCTTTTGATTTTATCAAAGGACTGTTGCATAGCACTCTCTACATTTTATGATCATAAATAGATGCCTTTCATCTGAACAAGAAACAGAACATTAAACAAGAAAATAAGTTCCCTCTGTCAATGAGGAATGGACATATGTTCCTCCACAATACTCCATTAACAAGTGAGGGAGTTTCAGGGAAAAGGCAAAAAATAATGAACTTCGTGAAGTTGAAAATCTTCACGACACCGTTTTCAGTAATCTGCCAATTCTCTACCTACCAACTTGCAGCCAGCATAACTTGAGTTTGGAGATGAATTTCCGGGAGAATTTAGGTGAGCTGATACTTGATATTATGGAGAACATTCCAGCTTTTCAATCAACCAGAAAGGATGCATGCTTAGCGAGATATGATCCATGCAAAACTTCCTTCAGAAAAGGTATGCTGCTGTCCTGAAATTTTTCCTGAATTATAGGAACACTTTTGCAACTTGGCATTGACTTCAAATATGCTTTATTCACGACTATGACTGATGTGGAAAACATAATAAATCACTCTAAGAATATAATGAACTTTAATAAAGAGTTCAACCTATAATAATACTTTGAAGAGATGATGTGGACTTGCATGTTCCAACACCTTCCCTCAAGTCCAAAATCTTCAAAATAATAAGAACCTGAGATAAAATGCTTGCTGAAGGCATATGAAGATGAGCCTTCCCTTATTTGTTGAAGATGCATGATGAGCCTTCCCTTACTCATGACTTCCTTCCCTTAAAGGAAGCTCCATCATGCCAAGTGATGATCTATGCTTGATGAACAACTCCTTGCCGAGAGCTTTAGGGAAGAAGTCAGCCACATTTTCCTTTGTGTTGCAATGGTGTAAGATGATATCACTACGTTGTACCTTCTCTCTGATGAAGTGCTCCCTCACTTCAATGTGCTTGGTTCGTTGATGCATGATTGGATTCTTTGCCAAAGGTTCAGCTGAGACATTATCACAATGAATGGTTGTAGGGTTTTTTTCACCGAAACCAATCTCATCCAAGTATCTTCTCAGCCAAATAGCTTCACAAACTGAGGTTGTGAGAGTTTTGTATTCAGCTTCTATAGAGGATAAGCTGATCGTACTTTGCTTTTTGGAACTCCATCAAATAGCTCCATTGCCTAGGAAGAAGGCATTTCCACTTATGCTCTTTCTATCAACCAAGTTTGCTGCATAATCTCAATCACTAAATCCATGAAGATTCAATGTATCTCCTCCATAGAGAATTCCAAGTGAAGAAGTACCTTTCAAATATCTTAGTATCCTCTTGGCTGAATTCCAATGAGATACTTTGGGAGCTTGTAGATATTTGGAGAGAGAGTTCATTGCAAAACAAATATCAGGTCTTGTGATGGTCAAATAGAGGAGAGATCCTATGAGTTGTCTATATAGTGTTTCATCATATGGAACACCATTCTCGTCCTTCATGAGTTTCAGAGTTGACTCCATAGGTGTAGAGACCAGCTTAGAGTGAGACATCTCAAACCTATCAAGAATGGAAAAAAGATACTTTTGTTGAGAGATAAATATATCTCTCTTCTCTAGTCGAGAGACTTCAATGCCAAGAATGTAGTGTAAGTCACCAAGATCCTTCATTTCAGACTCTTTAGAGAGTTTTCTTTGAAGATCTTCAATCATTGTTTCATTGCTTCCTATTAACATGAGATGATCCACATATAGAAGAACAATAAAAATATTTTTTCCCTTGACTTTATAATACAAACTATGATCAGCGTTGCTTCTTTGAAAGCCTTGAGAGCAAAGATGCTCATCAATCCTTGCATACCAAGCTCGGGGAGCTTGCTTCAAACCATACAAACTTTTGAGAAGTTTGCATACCATGTGCTTTTTACCTTTGACAATGTATCCTTCCGGTTGTTGCATCTAGACTTCTTCCTCAAGTATGCCATCGAGGAAGGCATTGTTGACATCCATTTGCTTCACCTTCCACTTGAATATGGAGGCAAGGGAAAGTAATAACCTAACTAAACTCATCTTTGCTATTGGAGCATATGTTTCATCATATTCCAATCCATATTGTTGAGAATATCCTTTAGCTACTAACCTTGCTTTGTGTCTATCTATCTTCCCTTCCATGTTGAATTTCAGCTTGTAGATCCATTTGCATCCGATTGCTTTCTTGTTGGGAGGTAATGGACATAACTCCCATGTCCCATTTTGATGAAGAGCAACCATCTCTTTGTCCATAGCTTCTTGCCATTCTTTTTGAGTACTAGCAGCCTTGTATGTTGACGGTTCGTCATGTTGTAAAATCGAGCTAAGCAAAGCAACATTACTTTGCTCAAAACTTGAGGAATTACCTCGTTGATATGTAAGTCTTTGAGGTTGTGTTCTGATCCTTGAAGACCTTCTAAGAGTTGCACAGTGATCTTCATTTTCTTCCTCTAATTCTTCAATGGTTTCCTCATGTGTAGAAGATGGAACTTCAACTTTAACTGTTGTTGAAGAGCTTTTATCCAAATCTGAAATTGATGCTGAACTGAAGCTTGCATTCTCATCAAAAAATCACATTCTGTGATAGGAATGTCTCCTTCTTACATGGATCATAAAGTTTGTAAGCTTTGGTTACATCACTATATCCAACAAAGATGCATTTCCTTGACTTGTCATCCAGCTTCTTCCTCTTTCCATCTGGAATGTTAGAAAATGCAAGGCAACCAAAAACTCTTAAATGATGTACCTTAGGCTTGATGTTGTGAAGAGCTTCATAGGAGGTAATGCCCTTCAAGACTTCGGTAGGAGACCTATTCATCAAATAGCATGAAGTGTTGATTGCTTCAGCGCAAAAGATGTTGCTCACACCTTTGTCTTTGAGCATGCAACTTGCTGCTTCAAATAATGTCCTATTCTTCCTCTCTGCCACTCCATTTTGTTGTGGAGTGTAGCTGCAAGTAAGTTGCCTTCGAATGCCATTCTCAAGTAGATAATGGCTGAAATCCTTCGACAAGAATTCTCCTCCATTGTCAGACCGTAGAGCCTTTAGTCTTCGTCTTGTCATCGTTTCCACCATAGCATGAAAGTGTTTGAAAGTCTGAAATACATCAGCCTTGGACTTCATAAAATAAACCCAAGTATATCTAGAGAAATCATCCGTGAAGGTAACAAAATAAATATTCCCTCCAAGTTAGGGAGTGTGGGCTGAATCACATACATCAGCATGCACCACATCAAGTATATCACGTGCCCTTGAGCTGCTCTTTGAGAACTTACTCCTAGCATGCTTTCCAAGGCAGCATGCTTCAAACACTTTTCCAATCCTTTGTAAGGCTGGAATTCCAATGACCATGCCTTTCTCCTTCAATATACACATACTATTGAAGTTCAAGTGACCATACCTCTTGTGCCATAACTCGGTAGGCATAATGGGGGCTGCTTTGTCATTTCCCATTGCTGAAAATGCTGAGACTTCTCCTTCTAACTTGAAAAGCTTTCCTTGCTTTCTTCCTCTAGCAACCACTTTGTAGGAATTCTTTGGATCTTTAATGAGGCATTACTAGCCTTCAAACTCTATTTTGAGTCCCTTCTCAGTCATAGCTCCAACTCAAAGTAGATTCTTGGTAAGCGATGCTACCAAGAGAACATTGCTGAGTGTCTTTTTCTCTCCCGTTCCCAATCGAATGGGTATGTCGCCTTTTCCTGCAATGGAATTCGGAGTACTATCTGCTCTAAAGATATTATCATTATGAGAATCATCAATATTAGAAAAGTATTGAGCATGAGAAGTCATATGAGAACTTGCTCCGCTATCGATCCACCATGGTTCCTCTTTGGGATCATGTGTATGGGCTGCTATCTCTTCTAATGATACAAGTGAAGAATCTTCTTCAAAATGAGTGGACTCATTTCCACCTTCTACATCCGTGTAGTGGGCTGATCTTCCTCTCCCATTATCTTGATTACTCATGCAATCTTTAGCAAAATGACCATACCTAGAGTAATTCGTGTAACATTGGATAGACTAATATCTACCTCTATCTTCTCCTCTTCCTCTACCTCTTGAGGAAGGATGTCCTCTTTCTCGGAAAGATTGATTACCTTCATGATCTTGTCGATCTTGGTTGTGAGTGGGCTGATGTCACCCTCTTCCTCTTTGTGTGTTGAATCTTCCTCTTCCCCTTGATGAGAAGAGTGCTTTGTCATTTGATGTTGATGCCTTTCCTCCATCATGTATTGACTTCATTGCAGCGTGCCTTTGATCTTCATCTCTGAAAATTTGTTCCATCTCCTCAAGAGATGGCTTCTCCCTCAAATGATGAGGCCTTGAACTAAGCCTTCATATCCATCTCGCAATCCATGGATGATGATTGTAGAGAGCTCGTTGTCAGACATCTTATCTCCAACAGCCACTAGTTGTTGATATAGATCCTTGACTCTCTTGATGAAGCTTGAAGCATCCTCTCCTTGCTTCCTCATACAATTGGTAAGTTCAGCCCTCAATGCCACTTGCCTCGAGGTGCTCTTGGACTCGTAGATATTCTTCAATGTCTCCCATGCCTTCTTGGGAGTCTTCACATCAAGGAGATGGCTGAGAATGTCATATTTGACACTCAACCTTATCATATGAACTACAAACATGGCCTTCTTATCCCATTTGGACAATTCTTCTTCACTTCCAATCGGTCTGTCCATCAAAATTAAATCCCAACAATCTTGAAAGAAAAGTAAGGACTTCATCTTTACCTTCCATGTAGCATAGTTGTTGCCATTGAGCTTCTCAACTACTTCTAAGTGTAGGTTGTGGAGACTTGGTGCCATCTTCAACTGCAACAATTTGAATCGAGACTCTTCCCTTTACTCAAATATGCTCTCACTAGGCACTTCTAACCTAGGTGCTCTGATACCATGAGAAAAATGAGGAGCTGAGCTTAAACACACTCTCAAAGAATATATGAGATGAGATATGAGAGACAAATAAGTGAGAAATCCTTAAATCAACAAGAATACAAAGTTCAATAGTAGAAGCTAACTCAAGCTCAAACTACTTGAAAAGAACAAAGATGATAACACTATCAGATGAGCTCAATGATACACATGAAGCCAATGTATAATGGTCAAGAGTGTGTGGTATACACCACTCCACTTCAGTCCCTAGGATGCACTCCACAACTACAAAACATGAGTCAACTGTCTCTCAACTCCAGCCCTCTGTTTGTCTGCCGAAAATGCTCAGAAGCCTTTGTTTAAATAGGCATAACTCTCTAATGCGTGGGAGTTTGGTGAAACTGTTTTAGATGGAGATTCTCCATGATATCAGAAACAACTTTGCTGATGAAACCATTTTGAGATGACGCATGTAGCTCAAGATACAAGCTTCCAAAGTTGGCCTGCTGGCCTTTTTCAACAATCTGCCAATTCTCTACCTACCAACTTGCGGCCAGCATAACTTCAGTTTGGAGATGAATTTGCAGGTGATTTTTGGTGAACTGATACCTAATATTATGGAGAACATTTCAGCTTTTGAATCAACCAAAAAGGATGCAGGTTTAGCGAGATATGATCCATGCAAAACTTCCTGTAGAAAAGGTGTGTTGCTGTCCTGAAATTTTTCCTATATTATACGAACACTTTTCCAACTTTGCATTGACTTCAAATATGCTTTATTCACGACTATGGTTGATTGGAAAACATAATAAATCACTCTAAGAATATAATGAACTTTAATAAAGAGTTCAACCTATAATAATACTTTGAAGAGATGATGTGGACTTGCATATTCCAACAGAAGTCTAATGACTTGCATATTCCAACAGAAGTCTAATGAGAGAGGACCGAAATCGGCTTAGCAAACCTGCATGGTAGAGATTGAAGCAAGTTGATAGGGAGATTTACCCGTGGGAGAGAGATAGAGAGAGAGAGAGAGAGAGAGAATTTGGTTATTGTTGTGGGCACAGACAAAAGTCTGAGAGAGAGAGAGAAAGAGAGAGAGAGAGAGAGAGAGAGTCACTTCCACATTCCTACGTGTTTGTCCATCATAGTCATTTTACTTGTTGTCACTTGCTCTTTGATGTAGACCAAGTTGAGCAGAACTTTAGCAGAGGCTCTTGGACTCGTGCTTAACTCTGCTCGAAATTAGAGGCCTAGATCTGTGGGGGCTTTACCCCTGTTGGAAATGTCTCTGGTTGTGTCTAGCTTCAAAGGAAGAATGGCAATGCACAAGACATGCTGGACCCGAAGTTTTGGAAGAGGCTAAAGCAATAGGGGAAAGCATCTTGTAGATGATCCTTCCATGGAGCAAGTGTTCTGTGGTCTGGAAGAGCTATTGTTATCTTCAGTGGGATGATTGATGATGAGCTCACAACATCTACTTTAGTGGGACTAACTGCAGATCGAAGTGCTATAGAGAGTAGCAATGTTGAGAGAGAGAGAGAGAAGGAGAGAGAGACCTAATCTCAACATCTCTGCTTCAAGATATTCTTTTTGACGGGTGCCCAGGGATACGCAAATGAGAGAGAGGTCAATGCTCTACCCCTTCTCAGCTACTGCAACTGGACAAATCTAACACAAAAATATCAAGTGAATTCTGAACTTATTTTCGGCACTTCTTTGCTTCTCATTTTGTGTCTTCAAAAAAATATTTGAAATGCCATGTTTGTCTTGATTCTTCATATAAGGTGTCACCCAACTCCTAGTTGTTGAACATCTACTACTCTAAGTATGCCTATAGCTCTAGGTTGTGGGTTTGAATCCAGTCATTGTCATATTGGAATTGTATGGCCGGCTGCTACTAGTGGTCCATGTCTCTAGCAATGAGGCCTTTGATGGAGAGTGTTAATCTCCAAAAGAACAACCTACTCTTGAATTTAGAACACCTCTATATCAAGAGTAAGTCAAAACCTTCACCAAATTAGAGGTCCAATCTCCAAATTATCAAAAGTTAAGAAATTATGTGAAGAAGATAAAACACAGAAAGTCTGCTGCACAATTTCTTCTCATTGACCTATCAAACATGTAAAGTTTTCTATGAAATTTTGTATGGAGTGTCGCCTAGACATTGCGCACCTCCTCCAAGTTAAAGTTCTTCAAAAGGTTTAGTATAACTTGAGAAATCAACTTCACAAGTTACCTATGTCTGAATCTGCACTTCTGAGAAGTCGATTTAGACACCCCTAACTTCTTAACTTCAATTCTCTTAGTACAAACCCCGTTTAAGCAAATGCTTCTAGCCACGAGTAGATTACCTTTCAACTTAAAGATTAAGTGCTGATTGCACAAAACTTTAAACTATGGAGTGAGAACTGACCAAAAGATTAAGATCAAAATTTGCGCCTGTTTCAGAGAACTGTAAACACTCAACACATATGAATGTTCCTACTAACAATTCTCGTAGCCTGTTTGCAATTAGACTCTGAAACTCAGGTCACAGACTCATTAACTACCAACTTAGATATCCTCAAAAGGATTTCACAATTGATCAAACACAGACGGAGCAGACACGAAAAGATCGGGCGCAATATTTCTTCAATTACTCAGAAAGTTACAGTTGAGTGATGGAGGAAACTCAACTAACTTTTCACATGTCTCCTGACATCTATCTTCCTCTTTCTTGACTTCTATCTATTCTTACATATGCTCTCATATCACGCCTCGACATTTTCAAGATATTTATAGAGAAATTTGTACAATTCTATGACTAATCAAAGATCTAAGTGAACTATGTACATATGTGTACATTCCTCACATATTCTGAATGTATCCTTCTTCCAAGCTTCAAGGATTGATCTCATCCTTCATTCTTTAGTCTTCAAACATTCAATTGGTGATTGATCTGCA
This sequence comes from Ceratopteris richardii, assembly GCA_020310875.1. Lineage (NCBI taxonomy): Eukaryota > Viridiplantae > Streptophyta > Polypodiopsida > Polypodiales > Pteridaceae > Ceratopteris > Ceratopteris richardii. The sequence continues at coordinate 162,095,828 of CM035429.1, read as the reverse complement.
CCAACAGCTCCCCCTCAATCATCAATTGAGGTTTCTCCTTTCTTCTTTATACCTGCCATGTCTTTAAACTTCTGTAGCTTTGGTCCATCCAAGCTCTTTGTAAGCATATCAGCTATCTGATCTTTTGTTGAAGTATGTATGACTTCAATCTCCTTATCCATCACCTTCTCTCTTAGAAAGTGATACTGTATCTCAATGTGTTTGGTCCTGGCATGAAAAACAAGATTAGCAGCTAAATACAATGAACTCATGTTATCTCCATATATAATTGGTACCCCATGCACAATGTCAAAACTCTTCATCAAAGTCTTGAGCCAAATTACTTCCTTTGCAGCTTCAACCATGCCTTTGTACTCTGCGTCTGTAGAAGACAAAGCAACTGTATGTTGCTTCTTGGAACACCATGAGATAAGTTTATCTCCCACATAACACATGTATCCAAAAGTTGACCTTCTATCATCTGGATTACCTGCCCAATCTGCATCACTATAAATTTTGATATTTGTATCTGAGGTAAACCCATAATACAAACCTTCATTGAGTGTACCCTTAATGTACCTCAACACTCTTTGACCTGCAATCCAATGTTCTTTCCTTGGGCAATGCATGAATTGAGACAAAACCCCTACTGCATATGATAAATCAGGTCTAGTTAAAGTAGCATAGATAAGACTACCAACCAAACTCTGATATTGTCTCATGTCCTTGAATTCTTCACCTCCAAACTTACTCAATTTATGATTCACCTCCATTGGTGTAGGTGCTACCCTGCAATCATCCATTTTAAACTTGATTAACAAGTTCTTCAAATACCTTTCTTGGGTCACAAATACTCCATGTTGAGTATATGTAATCTCCATGCCCAAGAAGTATGATAAGTCTCCCAAGTCACTTATTTTGAACTCCTTTTCCATTTGCTTCTTGAGTCTTTGTATTCCTTCTTCATCTGTACCTGTAAGAATTATATCATCAATATATATGCACATGTATATGAAACCATTATCACTTGCTTTGACAAGCAAGCTACTATCTGCTTTAGACACCTGAAATCCAAGTTCTTTCAAGAACTTTACAAGTCTATAGTTCCATGCCCTTGGGGCCTGCTTCAAGCCATACAAAGCTCTCTTGAGCTTGCACACATGATCTGGATACCTTTTATCTCTGAACCCTTGAGGTTGCTCCATGAACACATCATCTGAAATATAACCATTCAAAAAAGCATTTTTCACATCAAGTTGACATAACTTCCAACCTTTACATGCAGCAATAGCTATAAGTGTCCTGATGGTTGTCATCTTTGCCACAGGACTATAAGTCTCATCATAGTCAACACCATAAGTCTGAGCAAACCCTTTGACAACAAGTCTAGCTTTGTATCTAGACACACTTCCATCTGCAAACCTCTTGGTCTTATAAGCCCATTTGCATCCAATGATTTTCTGACTATTTGGTTTTGGAACCAAATCCCATGTTTGATTTTCCAATAGTGCATCAAATTCTTCCTGCATAGCTTTCTCCCATTTTTCCTTACCTTTTGCCTCTTCATATGTAGAAGGGTCTTCATCTGTTTTCACCATATAAGCATAATCTTTTGTGGCCAAAAATGAAGTATCATAGCTATACCTTGTAGGTTGCCATTTATTCCTTGTAGACCTCCTAAGCTCTCCACTTCTTGAGGTTTCTGGTTCTTCATATTCAGGATCAAATCTTGGTGTTTCTTCCACTTCAACCTGCACTTCATTATTCTCTTGTTCATCAAATATCTGAACCTTTGATTTACCTTTCCTTTGACTCACTTCTTCTTCATCACCTGTATTGATATTGATTGTACCTGCATACCAAGTGCTTTGCTCATCAAATGTAACATCTTTAGAAACCATAAATTGTTTTGTAGATGGACTCCACAATCTATAGCCCATCTGCTTATCATCATAACCAATGAAAACATATTTTTCAGCTTTAGGCTCCAACTTGTGCCTCAATTGTGATGGCACATATGCATATGCCACACATCCAAAAACTCTGCAATGATCCAAGGTAGGTCTCTTACCCCACCAAGCCTCATATGGTGTCATACCCTGCAAGGCTTTACATGGTAACCTATTGACCAAATAAGTGGCTGTATTTACAGCCTCAGCCCACAAATAATTAGGGCAATTTTTCTCCTTCATCATGGATCTTGCAAACTCAACAAGTGTTCTATTTCTCCTTTCTGCTACACCATTTTGTTGAGGAGAGTACCTACAAGTAACTTCCCTTTTTATACCTGCATTCCACAAGTAATCACTGAACTCATTAGAAAAATACTCTCCCCCTCCATCTGACCTTAGTCTCTTCAACTTATGTCCTGTAATTCTTTCTGCATATGCATGATAGTGTTTAAATGTATTAAACACTTCTGACTTATCTTTGATCACATAGATAGTGATCCATCTAGTAGCATCATCAACATAAATCACATAATACCTTGACCCATTTATACTAAAATCCTTTGATGGTCCCCACACATCTGTGTGTACCAATTCAAGCTTCTCTGAGTACATAAAACCATGCTTAGAATAGGAAAGCTTATGAGCCTTACCTAATTGACATGCCTCACATCTGTATGTCATATGTTGACCTGCAACATTAGGCAATCCAAGCACTGAACCATTGTTAATCATGTCTTTAATACCTCTTTAATTGAAATGTCCAAGCCTCTTGTGCCAAAGATCTAACTCAGAGATCTTATGTCCTCCATATGTGAACATAGCATGACCAATATTGCCTTGAATCTTCAATGTAAATAATCTTCCTTCTTTTTTTCCTGAAACAATCTGTTTATACCCTTGACTAGGGTCTTCCACATATACTCCATCATTAGTGAACCTTACTTCATATCCCTTTTCAACAATTTGTCCTACACTTATCAAATTCTTAGGAATTGTAGGAACATACAAGACCTTACTCAATAAGGTGCTACCATCCTTGGCCTTCACTGATCCAATTGACTTCACATTATGCTTTGTGTTGTCACCTGTTTGAACAACATGATTGAAAACCTTATTTTCTAAATCAGTCATCAAAGATATATTACCACTCAGGTGATTGCTACACCCTGAGTCAATGTAGAAAACTCTTTGATCTTCACTCTGCCTTTCACAAGTTGCATTCATTATCAATGTTGAATCCTCCTTTTGATCTGAAGCATAATTGTAGTAGGTGTTGTTATATTGTTGACTTTGGAAACCTCTACCTGCATGTCTTCCAAAGTAACTCCTACCACCTCTGCCTCTGAAATTACCTCTTTGATTTCTGCCTCCTCTTCCTCTTGAATTATAGTTCTGATTATATCCACCATTACTCTGATTATTATGCCAACAATCATTAGCTAAGTGATTTGTCTTACCACAAATCCAGCAAGCTTTGCCTCCATCTTTGTTATTCCTGCCTCTTCCTCTACCTTTGCCACCTCCTCTTCCTCTTAGGAAGTTGGCTTGACTAGTTGTACCTTCATCTTCACCTGCTTGTTGCTTTCCTTTGCTATTCTTCTTCTTGTCTTTTGAGTACATTGCATGACCTGCACTCTTATCACCATCTCCTTTAACATCCTGCTCAAATGTTAGCATATGACCTAGCAACTGATTTCAATCAGGAGTGAAATGATCAAGTGATAATTTTGTAGATAAAATGAATGGCTTCCATTTGTCATCACCTCTCAAACCTGTAAGGATTTGTCTTACCAATTTATCCTCCTCAATGTCTTCATCAACAGCTCCTAATGCATCTGCAATGTCTTTCATCCTTGTTACATAATCTGAAATAGATTGAGAGGCCTTCTTCTTGAAGGTTGTAAATTCTGCCCATAAGGATGCCTTCCTTGACTTTGTAGTATTCTGGAAATGCTCCTCCAAAGCATTCCAAATATCAGTTGCACTTTCAAGACCTCGAATATGAGGTAACAAGTAATCATTGACTCCCATATAAATAATGCTCCTAGCTTGAGCATCTTTCTTCATCCAATTTTTCAAATCTGCTAACTCTTCCCTAGTTGGAACACTAGGATCTCTGAACTGTGGCTTTTCTTCTTCTCCTGTGATGTAAGCAATTAAATCTTTGCTCATAAGATGAGCTTCCATCCTCATTGACCATGCAGGATAGTTTTCCCTATCCAATTTCTCTATCTGTAGAGAATCTCCCATCTTGTGTCCACCTGTGTATTGAAATCTTCAAGCTTTATGAACAATATATGTACCTTTACTTCGAATCAGACTCCTTTTGTCTTTCTTGATGTCGTATGGTCTCCTCCTCAAGCTTTGCCTTCAAACTTTCACCTTTAGTTCTTCAAATGTTGAATTTATTGAATCTGCAGCAGTCAGGATCCTCCTTTCCTTGATTTTGATGTCTCCTGCTCTGATACCACTGATGGAGAGTGTTAATCTCCAAAAGAACAACCTACTCTTGAATTTAGAACACCTCTATATCAAGAGTAAGTCAAAACCTTCACCAAATTAGAGGTCCAATCTCCAAATTATCAAAAGTTAAGAAATTCTGTGAAGAAGATAAAACACAGAAAGTCTGCTGCACAATTTCTTCTCATTGACCTATCAAACATGTAAAGTTTTCTATGAAATTTTGTATGGAGTGTCGCCTAGAGATTGCGCACCTCCTCCAAGTTAAATTTCTTCAAAAGGTTTAGTATAACTTGAGAAATCAACTTCACAAGTTACCTATGTCTGAATCTGCACTTCTGAGAAGTCGATTTAGACACCCCTAACTTCTTAACTTCAATTCTCTTAGTACAAAACCCGTTTAAGCAAATGCTTCTAGCCACGAGTAGATTACCTTTCAACTTAAAGATTAAGTGCTTGCTTGCAAAAAACTTTAAACTATGGAGTGAGAACTGACCAAAAGATTAAGATCGAAATTTGCACCTGTTTCAGAGAACTGTAAACACTCAACACATATGAATGTTCCTACTAACAATTCTCCTAGCCTGTTTGCAATTAGACTCTGAAACTCAGGTCACAGACTCATTAACTACCAACTTAGATATCCCCAAAAGGATTTCACAATTGATCAAACACAGACGGAGCAGACACGAAAAGATCGGGCGTAATATTTCTTCAATTACTCAGAAAGTTACAGTTGAGTGATGAGAGGAAACTCAACTAACTTTTCACATGTCTCCTGACATCTATCTTCCTCTTTCTTGACTTCTATCTATTCTTACATATGCTCTCATATCACGCCTCGACATTTTCAAGATATTTATAGAGAAATTTGTACAAGTCTATGACTAATCAAAGATCTAAGTGAACTATGTACATATGTGTACATTCCTCACATATTCTGAATGTATCCTTCTTCCAAGCTTCAAGGATTGATTTCATCCTTCATTCTTTCGTCTTCAAACATTCAATTGGTGATTGATCTGCACCAACAGCCTTGCATATGGAGAAGGTAGCTGCTAAGCCTACCAAACCCCTGCAAGCCACATTGGTCATTCACTACAAATTTCCAGTACTGCTCATGTGCGACAGGAAGAGGGGGGATTTCTTGTACTGCTTGGTCATTTTTTATAGTCATAGGTGCAAAGTTCTAGGGAGAGGTAGGTGGGGAAAGAGAAGACCATCTCACACTAGGTGTGTACATTGAGGAGAATAAGAGGGTGACGAGGGAGGTGATGGGTTGTGTGGTGCACGATCAGAGGAGGCTGCTCCAGCTTTATCTACCAATTTTGGGTAAGGCAGAGGGGACGACGATGATTCCTTAATTGGCGAGGGTGATGAGGAAGGAGGGGTGGCATCCTACATTTGGGTATCGACTACTAGAGAAGGAGGTGGAGGAGAAGGTGGGATCGAAGAGGATAATGAAGTTTTTGTTAGTGTTGTCACATATTTTTGTAAATATTAAAAAATCATGTATACCGAATAGTCTCACCGAAAAGGCAGACACGAATGATATAACCTCTAATTATAATGAAAATGTTGATGCATGTAGTGGAGAGAAGAAGCACGCAAGCATGTTGTTGGCGTAAGGCCTTGAAGCCAGGGTTTGGTGACTGTGTGATTGTTCTCTAGCGCATAGAGCAGAGGTGCAAGTTTGGTCTATTATGGTGTCATTGCTCTCTTGTCGTTATTCTACTGTCATATTAAGATTGAATCTATGTTGAGTATCCTACCGTACTTTAATGTGTTTTTGTTGAAGTGATAATTGTGAATACCATAAGTATTCAGAATAGCATTATGTGGATGATACCGAACTTCATTTGAGAACCTAACCTATAGTTGATCACATTTAGTTTTTTATTAAGTGGAGTGGGAAAATACCAAGGGACTCTATCTAATACAATCTTGCCATCCCAAGAACGTTGTTAGCCTATCCTATTCAGTGTAGTCTTACTCAACATAGTTGGATTAGGAATAGAGGTTAACAGTGGTGCCCTCTATGGGAAATGGAATTTAATTTCTAAGAGAAGCTTAGCATACACTCCTCGAGTGGAGATTTTCTCCTACATGCGAGTAACATGCTCTTGAGAGACTTACCCAAACTATCAAAGCGATAAACAACCGTTGAGAGTGAACAGTGCACTAGGAATGCCATTGTGGAGTATAAATAAAGGTGTTACATCTGAGGGGAAGGGTGTAGCAAGTATCAAAGGATCAATCCCATAGAATTTTCTTTTTCAGTTTGGAAAATATACCAAAAACTAATCCAGTACTCTTCACTGATAGTTTCATGTCTGGTGCCAATACCGAACCCTTTGGTAGTTTGGTCCGAGTAGTGACGATCGAAGAAGTTCTTGTAGATATTAACAAGCTTGTGGAACCTATTTTGAAGACAGTAGATTGTAGTTCAGGTTCAAGTACCCCTATTTAACATCACATTAAAGCAAAATTTCTGAAGTTCTGGAGTGACAAAAAGGCTCTCTTCTCCTATTTCCTATCTAAAGAGTAGAATTCAAACCAAAAATTAAACCTTAAACTTCCAAAAAACCTATTTCCTAACCACAAATGAGAGTCTATAGATACCTGTGAATCAAAAGAGCTAGTACACCCAAGTGCAAAACCCATGGCAAATACACAAAATGATCAACATGGGTAGCAACAGGGAGGTCACCGAAGACAACCAGCTACAGCAGTAACTTATGCCAATTTTGGTGGAGTCCTAGGTGATGATCTGGATGTGCATGTGTGCACCTTTGAAATCAAGTACACAGTGATAAATAATCCAAAGACCAAAATATAAGGCCACAGTGTTCCAATCCACATTAGTTGATGATGCAAGAAGATGGCTCACTGAATTCAACCTCAATCATTTTCGAGAGTATGAAGATACTAAGAACACATTTTTGCAGCGCTTCCAATCAAAGAAGAATGATGCCAACATATTTTATTATTTGTGAACCAAGATACAAAAGGTGAATCAGATTTTATAGGACTATGCCATCCTTTTTCGCATGCATCTATGACAGTTGCCCCAAGCACATGCACATTTACCCAACGATGTCATCAAGTAGTGGTGCATAAATGGCCTCAATCCACAATTATGACAAGTCATGATTATTCATTGTATTGGTGGCATAACCTTGTATGTTGTCATTGCAATGGCATTACAATTAGATCATAAAGGCAGAGGATTTATCAAATATTTAGAATGGCTAAATTCTGGTAAAAACAAAAGTGATGACCCCTTGAAGTAGATTTACTATACTAAATGCTAAACCCCTAGCCACGTGGCAATCAATTGTGCACTTAATCAAATCTATTGTGCCATTTGTGACACAGCCAGTCACTCTATCGAGTCATATCCATATAATGCCAAAACACAGAATTGGTTGGCTCTCAATGCAGTTTTTTAATAAGCAACAGAAATAGTTGCAAGTTATGTACCACCTCACTTACAAAACACATCATATTCTGCGTATACTAATTATAGAGCACTGGGAATAGGGAACTTCAATCAATCTCGATCAAACTAGGACCAAGCTGGTAGTAGTACTATAGCACCCCCACCATGATTTCATTGCTACAGAGAGGTTGGCCATATCCGTGGACTCTGCAAGGAGGCTCGGAAATATGATAAATGTAAAAAGGATAGACAAAATCCTATGGCAAATATGGTTTACATTACTGTAGCAAATACTCATACAATGGCTATCTAGACACGATTGAGTAAAACACTTTCTCCACCTGCAAAAGTATTTGAACGAGGCTTCAAGGAGCAGCAACGTACATTTGCTAAAGCATCAAAGTGGACCCAAAAAAAATGTCCTGTTTTTCCATATCTTATACTAGTGACCCAACAAATGGTCGAGCAGTTAGTGAAGCCTATAGCAGAACTAGCAGAACTAGAGCTAGTCACTTCACCTACACCACAATAGAATTGCCCACTTCCAACATGGCAGGAATATTTTGGCAAAGGCGCCGATTACTATCCCATTAGGAGAGTTTCGCATGCTTGTTACTAGTGTATGTTAACAATTTCAGCAACAAATCGATCCAAGTCTGATTCAAGCACCCGCTACTACCACTATTAATCTGAAATTTGATGCAACAATCGATCACCCTATACCATTAATTATGGTCTAGTTTAAAATCGTAAAATTTTGAAGGTCCCTATTGATGGTGGTTTTGGTGTTAACATTGCTACTATGGTGATCTTTAAAAAGGTCGGATGGAATCACATTCAACTAGTTAACTTTTTTGTGCGAACGATCGACCAATCTAGGGTCCATCTGATAGGTTTGGTATGCAATATCCCTATTACATTACAAGGTACAATGTTTAAAATGGCCTTTGTTGTTATGGACCTTCCTGAATCAAGCCTTGACTATAATATGTTGTTCACTTGACCTTGGCTCAAGAAAGCCAAAGTTCTACAAGGTTGGTCCTCACATTAATTTATTTTCAAATGTAACCATCAAAATTATGTGGTCCCATTGGACGATATGAGACCATGTGAAATTATTGCACGTCCTTATGTAGTTGCGCTTATTCACATGCTAGATGGCTTGTCTTATGATGAAGAAGAAGCCTTCATGATCGCCAATCAGGATTTACTTTCCCTCAAGATGGTAGACTTACAACAAGTGCTAAACCAATGGTCTCCAGTGACCTGCACAATACAACCACTTGCAGGTGACTCTCTAAGTGAACATGATGAACTATTGGACCCAATGGATATTATGCACCTCTTTTAGTATGAGAGTGACCCTTCTATAGCACGGTAATTTTATGTGTCGAAAGACCAGTTAGTGACTTTTCATATGGGAGATGAAACTAATGGGCTAAAATAAAAGTTCGCCTGAATTGTACCTTTCAAGAGGATCTAATAACTCATAAAAGAATTTATGGATGTTTTTGCATGGGAATATAGAGATATGAAAGGCTTAGGTCCCAGCATTTATCAACATCAGGTCGTACTAAAACCAGTTGCTCAACCGCTAAAACAATGAAGTTAATGAATTGATCCCAACAACACTCAACAAGTAAAGAAAGAAATAGAGAGATTAATTTGTGTTGGATTTATTCTCCCTTTGGAACATGAAAAAGGGATCTCACCTATTGTTATAGTACCCAAAAATAATAAACAACTTCACATATGTGTAGACTACAAGAAATTAAATTCAACAACTATTCTTGATCCATTTCCACTACCATTCATCAAAAACATGTTAGATGATGTAGCTAGACGTGAAATGTACTCCTTCCTAGATAGATACAATGACTACAATCAAGTCAGGATAGCTGAGGCTGATATACCTAAGAATGCCTTCATCACTAATTGGGGGGTATATGCATGCATAATGATGTGGTTCGATCTATGTAATTCACCCAGTACTTTTCAATAGTGCATGCAAGAAATGTTCTCTTCATACCTGACTAGCTTTATGAGAGCTTACCTCAATGAAGTCTCATTGTCTGATGACACTAAGGCTCACCTACAACCTATTTTTTGTTGCTTTATCAAGTGTCGAGAATACTATCTTTGTTTGAATCTTGATAAATCTATCTTTGTCATTGATTGTGGTAAAATCCTTAGGAACATCATTTCTAAACAAGGAATAAAGGTGGATCCTGATAAAGTATAGGTTATCCTAAATGCATCACCTCCCAAAACTCCTAAGGAAGTTATGTGCTTTCTAGCCAAATTTGTTGGCATGGTTGGCATCTCTGTTGGTTGGCTCATCTGACTATTCCTCTCACTCGACTGACCATTATGTCTCCTCTTTATGTCCACTAGACTGAAGAGTGCCAGATTAGTTTCGAGCACCTCAAAATGCTTCTTACATAGGATCTGATCCTAGAGCATCGAATTGGCAATTGCCTTTTCATGTTTTGGTTGATGCTTCAGATATTGCCATAGGAAATGTCTTAATGCAATGCGAGGACAAGTGGTACTGCCCCATCTATTATGCTAGTCACCACCTTGCCCTAGCTAAACAAAACTACTCTGTAACTGAGAAAGAGTGTTTGGGGTTGATCTATTGCATCAAGCAGTTCTGCCATTACCTCATGGGACGGAAGTTTACTTTTCATTTGGATCACTCTATGTTAGTTTGTTTGGTCCGACAACAACATTTGGGAGGCTGCCTCACTTATTGTGTCTTACTGCTTTAAGAACTCGATTATGATGTTGTTCACCATTCGGGCTCCTCACATGCAATCGTAGATTTCTTATCCAGGTTAGATTCTAGAGAAGCTCTAGTGGGGGTTGATAATCCTTCACCTGTCATCTATACAACTACGGCTCCCAGTCCATCCTTTATCCCCTTGCCAACTGTTGATTCCTATTACGATATGTTAATGATCCTTCTTACAATAGGTTGTCCACCTAATTTTGTCAAAAATAGAGCTTGACAAAAATTAGCTATCTATAGTTGACATTTTCGCATTATCGTGGGCCACCTTTGTTATGCCAACCCTTTGGTTGTTTGGTTGTGATGTATCCGGACCCATGAGGTCCCATAGATGATTGTAACGGCTCATTCTATACCATCTATAGTGGTCATTTCTATGCGGATCTTACCTACAAGATATTCTATAGAGTGGCTTATGGTGGCCCACTATGCAGGGTTAGATTTTATCTGACCTATTACTCCATCAGCTATTTCCACTAATAATAGATATATCTTAACATGTACTGATTATGCCTCTCACTCGGCAAAGGCCTCCACTATTTTTTCACCTATGGCTCACGTTGTTGCCAAATGCCTTACACGTGAAGTTTTTCCTAGGTTTGGGTTACCTTTGGAAATTGTTTTTGATCATGGAACACACTTTCCTAATACCCTCATGGAGGCTTTAATTCAATCCTTTAATATTATACATAAATTTAGTACTCCCTATTACCCCCATGCCAATGGATTGGCCAAAAGTACCAAAAAAACTCGTCTAATGATGCTTAAGAACTAGTCATGGAATGTCCTAAACGATGGGATCAGCTTCTCCCTTCTGTTCTCAAGGCCTATTGGACAACTTATAAAGTCTCTATTGGATATACACCATTTAAGCTAGCTTATGGACACAAAGCCATTGCTCCTATGGAACTAGTAGTGCCTAACCTACATTTTGCCATTGAAACAAAATTGTTATCTATTGACTCTCTTTTTGCACGACTAGATGATTTGCATTCACTAGATGAACAATGATTTGAAATTTTTCTGTTCTTGCAAGAAGTCCAACTCCATCAGGCTCGGACTCATGATCGCTTCTTGTGGACTCCTGTTTTTAAAGAAGGACAATTAGTCTTGTTTTATAATTCTAAGTCTGATAGAGCTGCAGGAAAATTTAAGCTCTAGTGGTGCGGTCCATACCAGACTTTGGCAAAACTGAGTCTAACAACTTTTAGGTTGATGATTCTTACCATCCGATTAAAAATTCGGCCAATGGTTCCAAGTTGTGCCCTTTTTGTCCGCCTCTCGCAACATTAATCATTGCATCAATGCTCATGTTTACATGATTTGCATGACGATTACAACAAATCACCCCGATGCATGGTCATCATTCTGTATCCATCCGTGCAAATAGTGTCACGATGCCAATTGTTTGTTTTAAACACCATGTTGGACATTCTGTCATTCTTCACTTTGTGAGTGTGCACTTGCATTGATTATCGTGGTGCTCTATGTTTGCTCCGCTTGTTACCTATGCTTATGGAGATCTTAGCTCCATTCAAACCCCTCACTACTCTCGTGATGGTTGACATGTAGGCCTTTTTGCAACCCCTTCGCCTTGTGAAATTCTATCTCCTTCAACGGGATGATATGGTAGCTCATCTCACTAAAAAGAGCATAATTCGCAATATTGTCGTTGCTCCTGCCAATGCTGCTCATTCGACTATTCTATTGAACGGCCAAGAGCTCAGCACTACCACTACCAAGGTGGGGCAACATTTTTTCTTGTCCATCAAAGGTATGGCGTCTGTCCCCACCTTGAACAAGCAAAGACAGTCACTCTCAATCTAGCAGAAGTACAACTGTTATTCAAGTCAATCACCAAGAAGATTCAAGAGACTTTTGTCAAAGCCTGCACTTCTTTTAGTGCTAAAGTCTTTACCCCCTTGGACGATGATATGGCCACAAATTAAATTTTGTATCTACATACTACATTTTGGGTTTAGGTCCTTCAAGAGTGCCAGTGTTAGTACCACCATATATTTTTGTAAATGTTAAAAATCATTTATACCAATCACTCTCACCAAAAAGACTGACACAAATAAGAAGAATCACCTAGGCATGTTGTTGACATGAGGCTGTGAAGCTAGGTTCCAATGACTGTGTGTTTGTTCTCTAGCACATAGAAGAGAGGTGCAAGTTTGTTGTATTACGGTGTCGTTGCTCTCTTGTCTTTATTCTGTTATCATATTACGATTAAATCTATGTTGAGCAATCTTCCGTACTTTAATTTGTTTTTGTTGAAGTGATAATTGTGAATACTTCAAGTATTCGGAATATCGTTGTGTGAATGATATTGAACTTCACTTGAGAATCTGACTTGATAGTTGATCACAAAATACCAAGGGACTCTATCTAATAGAATCTTGTCATCTCGAGAACCTTGCTAGCCTATCGTGTTCATTGTAGTCTTACCGGACATAGTTGAATTACGAATTGAGGTTAACATTTCTCGGTTCACTGGAGGAGAGGCTAAAAGTGAAGGAGGGTCATCCATTTAGTTCTGATCGACTTGGTCCACACTGGAGGAAGAAGAGGTAATGACAAGATGAGTGTGGCAAGGTTGGCATAGGATCAAGTTGACGCATTCACCTTCTTCTTCTTCTTCAGAGGGTGAGGCGGTCTATGCAAATCGATGGGGGATCAAAACTACATGACGTGTTGGCATTCATTATGAATGAGAATAAATAGGAGGGCTGACCAGTTGATCGGTCCCTGTACAGTCATGGAGTAGAACTATCATGATATGTAATAGGGGCAGTGTTGTGGATTAAGGGCGATTATGAGAACATGTTAAACTAAGTGCTCTAGCTAGGGTCTGTAGCTAATGACTTATTTATTTGACCTATGCTGAGGGAGCAACTATTCCATGGCCGTTTGGATAATCAAAGGCACCGATGTTGAACTATCAGTGGGCAAGAAAAACTGATGACCCACTTTGGTCGGTGTCGTGCAGGGCTCCTATCCCCTTAGGATTACAATCTAATATGCATGAGAGGTGGATTTTAGTGCGATGGCATGTTTCATTGGATTCTCTTTGGAGCAAAAAGATACAAGTGTTATAGATAAACCACAAAGGAGCTTAAGGTATCAAGAGATGTTTCTGTGATGAGCTGAATCCATTCTATGATGACAAAGGTGTGTTGTAGGAGGAAGATATTGAAGAGACAGAAAGTGGATATGTAGCTAGGGTCCAAGGGGGTTTTGAATTGATTGATTCAAGCATGCAAAGAAGCTTAAGTATCGATTCATAAGGAAGGAAATGATAGTGGCATGTGGATTGATCTTCATTTTCTTCTCCAAACGTTTGGGATGAATTTTGTGGGGATTTCTAATCTTAAGAGGCTTGCTACATGTTGTAGGGTCTAGGGTGGTATGTGTATGATTGTGATGGGTAGATGAAAATGCTACCATTTCTCGAAACGTTTCTTCTCCACTATCTCCACACTCATCTTATTTAAGTAGCACACATGATGCAAGCTCTCTTGAAGGGAAAATAATTGCATCTTGAAAATGTGAACTTTCTAATGATTCTATCTTTGAGTGATGAATCTTCTTCTTTTAGGCCTCCTTTGAGATGATTGCTTTTCTTTCAACTTGACCAATGTGGTTTTGAGCTCTTTGTATGGAAAAATATTTCAGTGTGTCCACGACAGGAGACCAACTATCAATTATTTTATTTCTTCCAAATATCTACAAGTTATTCGGGTGCACACTAATATGGACATATCATGTCCATCAACAAATAGCATTTCTCAAGTCTCTTTTTATCTCAGCCTAAACAGTTATATTGTCAAAATTATCATCTTTGTAATCTAGTTTGTACTCAATGACGTAGTGAAAAACCTTCACCATTTTTATCATTTATCTCCCTCTAGAACCTACAAATAGAAAGGTAGATTTTTTCTTCAATGTATTGGTGACAAATATGAACCACCTCTTGTTGGCACTTGGATATGTGAAGAGAGATGGTGGATGCAATCCAAAGATGAGTTGGTGCTGCTACAACCGGCTTCACACCAGCCAAATGACATTTCAAAGTTGATTAGTAGACCCTTTTGAGCTTCCTAAATCCACCAAAATATCAGCCAAGTACTTTGGAACATGTATCCCAAAAGTTTAAGTCAAGACAGACTAGTTGTGAAATGACTAGCTCCCAAAACTTGCTATTTTTGGACATACACCTGCTGGAAAACTAAACAGTGCTCTCAACCTGGTAGGAATTAGATACATTCCTTTTGGACATAGCAAATAGACTTAGCAAGCTTCCTAATACAAGTTAAAACACTTCCAATGATGGATTGAACACTGAGAACAAGATTCATCAATTTCTGGAACATGCCCGCCATTCTTGGGGCTCTGCAGAGATAGACCAGTGGCTAGTAAACTATAGATATCTCCGAAAGTATAAATCCAATGACATTGAACATCTATATGAAGAAACTAGATAGTACGAGCTATCCAACTCATATTAAAACACTGAAACATGGTGAGTAGAAATCGAGATAGGACCTTCTGAAGTTACTGCTCTGAGTGAGTATAGCAGAGAACAAAACAGAGAAGTAGATAATGATAAATGTATAGATTCACATATGATTACAACCACATTGGCAATGACTATTTGCACAATGGGAGTAGAATGATAGAGCTATGGAGTAAGCTCTTCAATCTCTACAAAATGACATGAAGTGGTCGCATACAAGGCTTGCTAATCGCCTCTTCCTTCTTGCTCTTTTTATAGCTATTCTTGGAGGGAGTTTTGAATTCGAATTCGAATGGCTCCACCTAAAAGTGATCCCCAAAGTTAGGAGATATTCCCTCAGCTCAAAAATTCATGGTTTTAGGTAGTTAGAGCCACGACTTTGCTTTTACATCATGGATGAGGTAAGCCATCCTTTTCCTTTCTTGTTGTTTCAATTACAAGAGATAAAATGTACTATTTTACAAGAGGTGTTCACATGACTACACATGTGACTTACAAATGATCATAATATCAAGCATATCAAGCATGTAGGCTTGGGTAAAATGCGCCAACATCTCCCCCTCAAGCCTAACATGTTTAGCCTCCAAATAAGTCTTCAATTGTCCTTGATTTCCTACAAGCCAATCATCAACTTGAATCTACTTAACTTTGTACCATCAAGAGCTTTAGTCAACATGTCTGCACATTGCATATCTATAGAGACATAGGATAGTTGAATATCCTTGCTCATTAGCTTCTCCCTTACATAATGGTAGTGGACTTCAATATGCTTGGTTCTAGCATGGTATACCGGATTTGCTGCTAGATGTAATGAGCTTGTGTTGTCACCAAAAATGTGACGTGTTGAAGAATGAAGTTCAAGATCTGTGCACAAAGGCTTTAACCACATGATTTCTTGAGTTGCATTACCCAAACCTCTATATTCGGCTTCAGTAGAAGATAATGCCATGGTTGGTTGCTTCTTGGATGACCAAGAAATGATTTTTGAACCTGCAAATGATATATACCCGGATGTGCTTCTTCTATCATCTCTAGATCCGGTCCAATCTGCATCAGAGTAGACCTTTAGCTCAATATCTGAAGTATATGAATAAAACAAACCTTCATTCATGGTCCCCTTTAGGTACTTGAGGACTCTCTTGGCCGCTTCCATATGTGGTCTTCTAGGCTTATGCATAAAATTGACTCAATATGCTAACACTATAGCATATATCCACCCTTGTGAGTGTTGCATAGTTCAAACTTCCAACCAAGCTTGATAGCTTGTGATGTCTTCAATTGGCTCTCCTTCATAAGCACTAAGCTTATGATTTTGCTCCATAGGTGTACCTGCACACTTGGTATTTTCCATCTTGAACTTAACGAGCATGTCATGCACATACTTCCTTTGTGTGATGTATATACTTGAACCTGTGTACATTAACTCCAATCCAAGGAAATTAGTGATTGGTCCCAGGTCACTTATTTTGAACTCCTCCTTCATTTGAGTCTTTACCTGTTTGATTCCTTCAAGATCATTGCCTG
Source organism: Ceratopteris richardii (assembly GCA_020310875.1). Lineage (NCBI taxonomy): Eukaryota > Viridiplantae > Streptophyta > Polypodiopsida > Polypodiales > Pteridaceae > Ceratopteris > Ceratopteris richardii. Next base: position 162,079,161 of record CM035429.1, on the reverse strand, counting down.
TGATAATAATATCATCAACATACACACATAAATAGATCACTTCATATCCATTCCTCTTTATGAACAAAGAGGTATCCGCCTTGCTAGCTCTGAATCCTTGGTCTTGCAAATAAGTCACCAATCTGAAATTCCAAGATCTTGGAGCTTGCTTCAATCCATACAAAGCTTTCTGTAGTTTGCATACATAGTTAGGATAATGTGCATCCTCATATCCAGGAGGTTGTGCCATATACACTTCCTCAAAAATCCATCCATTCAAGAAAGCATTCTTTACATCAAGTTGATAGAGCTTCCCATTTCTAGATGCAGCAAGACTAATGAGAACCCTAAATGTAGGCAATTTTTGCAACAAGAGAGAAAGTCTCCTCATAATCAATACCATGGGTTTGAGCAAACCCTTTAGCAACTAACTTTGCTTTGTGTCTATTTATACTTACATCTGGATTCCTCTTGATTTTGTATATCCATCGAGATCCAATTACCTTCATAGATGGCTTGTTAGGTACAAGCTCCCAAGTGTCATTATCCTTCAAGGCTTCCATTTCCTCATCCATTGCATCTCTCCAAGCTTTCTTGCTTTGTGCTTCTTCGAATGTTCTAGGCTCTTCATTGGTTGAATCTTTTGCAATGTAGATTGAGTGCTTGGTGACCAAAAAACTATCATAACCAAACCTCTCAGGTTTCTTCTTCTCCCTTGAAGACCTTCTAAGTGGTTGATGTGAGCTCTCGGGTCCATATGTAGCATCTTGCATCTTTGCTTTACCTTTGTTCTTCCATAGCTTTAGTCTTTCCAAGTCCTCTAGGTTAATCTCCGTATCACTTTCTTCAATCTGCTTTGGCTCCTTTGGTTGAAGTGATGGAAAATCTTCATCCAGGTCATAAGGCAGCTTCACTTTCCTGTCATCATCAAACCATGATTTGTTTTCATCAAAAATTACATCTCTACTCACAGAAAATCCTTTATTGGTTGGATTTTACAATCTATATCCTTTTTTGTTTTGATCATAACCAATGAATACACACTTCTCTGCCTTGGGATCCAATTTCCCTCTTACTTGAGAAGGAATGTGAGCATAGGCTAAGCATCCAAATATTTTACAATGCTCTAGACTAGGTCTTCTTCCATTCCACACTTCATATGGAGTTGTTCCATCTAGTGACTTAGATGGAAGTCTATTTATGAGATATGTGGCTGTAGACACGGCCTCTGCCCATAGGTAGTTTGGCAATCCCTTTTCGTTGAGCATGGACCTTGCAACTTCGACAATAGCTCTGTTCCTCCTCTCTGCTACACCATTGCGTTCGGGTGTATACCTTGTAGTGACTTCCCTTTTAATGCCTCCTTCATGCAAGAAGGCATCAAATTCAGAAGATAAGTATTCTCCTCCACCATCTGATCTGAGTTTTTTCAAAGTCCTACCTGTTTGGTTTTCAACAAGAGCAATATACTTCTTAAAGCAATTAAACACTTCATCCTTGTACTTCATGAAAAATAGAATGGTCCACCTGCTACAATCATCTATGAAAGACACATAATATCTTGAGCCTGATATAGATGGCTCCTTTATTGGACCCCACACATCCGTGTGCACTAGATCCAAAGGATTTTGATACATATATCCTTTATTATTGAAAGGTTGTCTATGAGCCTTGCCGAGTTGACAAGCTTCACACTTATAAATCATGTGTTGCCTTGTGATATTAGGCAAACCAAGTACACTTTGGTCCCTGCAAATTTGTTTGAGTGTCCTCTCACCAATGTGAGCAAGTCTTTTGTGCCATATCTCCAACTCTGTTAGAGTTTGAGATCCATAGCTAAATAAAGCTATGTTCTTTGTATCTTCCACTTCAAAAGTGAAAAGCCTTCTTGTCTTTTCTCCTTTGGCAATCCTTTAAAAGCCTTGCCTTGGGTCTTCAACATATCCTCCAAATCGGTTGAATGTAACCTGCAATCCTTTTTCAACAATCTGTCCAACACTTATTAAATTTTTGGTAATTGTAGGGACATACAAGACTTTGCTTAAGAGGTTCATATTCCCATCTGATGTCTTCACATTACCTATCTTCTCTACTGAGTGCTTTGTGTCATCTCCTGTCTGCACTTCATGCTTGATATGAGGATCTTCCAAATCAAAAAGTGAAAACACATTTCCTACTACATGGTTCGAGCATCCCCAATCAATGTAAAATATGTGATCATCATCCTTACCCTTCTTCACTGATAGATTCATAATCAATAATAAATCTTCTTGACTTTGGTCCTCTGCATAGTTATTGTAATCTCTTCTTCCTCTATGGCCATTTTGATAGTTGTTGTTGTTGTAATTGTTGTTGTAGTAGTTGTTGTTGTTGTTGTAGCATCCATTGTATCTGCCTCTATTTGATCCATAGCCACCTCTATTGAATCCTCTTCCTCTTGAGTTCCTCGGGTTCCTCAAACATTCTTTAGTAGTATGATTAGATAAGCCACATATATTGCAAGGTTGAGATGATTGGAATCCCCCCCTGACTTGCTTTCCACCTCTGCCTCTTCCTCTAGCTCTTCCTCTACCTACAAAGTTTGCTTGGAAAGAGCTACCTTCATCTTCATTCTTCCTGTTCTTTGCCTTTTCTTTGACCTTAGCTTTATCAGAATATAAGGCAGAAGTTTGATTACCTCTTGAGGACTCACCACCTTTTCTAACCTTTGCTTCATGAGTGAAGAGTTGGCCCATGAGTGTGTTGAGGTCGGGTACATGCATATCCATGTATAAATCCATGGCTGTTGTGAATGACTCCCACTTGTCGTCTACTTTGATTCCATTTATGATTTGTCTAATGATTTGCTCCTCTTCAATTACCTCTCCAATGCTTCCAAGTTGGTCGGAAATCTCCTTCATCTTTGTGACATAATTAGGCACACTTTGCTTCGAACTTTTCTTCATTACTCCATCCACAATTGGTTCTTCCTTGTTCGAGTGTTGGAAGAGAAGAAAGAAGCAAGTGCATTCCAAGTCTCTCTTGATGTCTTGCATCCCTTGACATGAGGTGAAAGAAAATCAGAGATTGAGTTTAGAATATAGGACCTTGCAAGTGCCTCCTTCGAACACCAATTTGAAAGTCCTTCCACTTCTTCATGTGATGGTTGCCCTTTGTTCCTCATGGTTGACATTTCTTCATCTCCGGATATGAATCCATATAGATTCCTCCCTTGAAGGTAAGCCTCCATCCTTAGAGACCATGCTAGGTAGTGTTTTCGATCCAATTTGTCAATTGTTGATGGAAATCCATCTGCCATGTTGCTTGACTATGCTCTGATACCAGTGTGAAGAGAGATGGTGGATGCAATCCAAAGATGAGTTGGTGCTGCTACAACCCGCTTCACACCAGCCAACTGAAACTTCAGAGTCGATTAGTAGACCCTTTGAGCTTCCTAAATCCACCAAAATATCAGCCAAGTACTTTGGAACATGTATCCCAAAAGTTTAAGTCAAGACAGACTAGTTGCAAAATGACTAGCTCCCAAAACTTGCTATTTTTGGACATACATCTGCTGGAAAAACTGAACAGTGCTCTCAACTTGGTAGGAATTAGATAACTTCCTTCTAGACATAGCAACTAGACTTAGCAATCTTCTCAATCCAAGTTAAAACACTTCAAATGTTGGACTGAGCACTGAGAACAAGATTCATCAATTTCTGGAACATGCCCACCATTCTCGGGGCTCTGCAAAGATAGACCAGTGACCAGTAAAATGTAGATATCTCCCAAAGTATACATTCAATGACATTGAACGTCTGTATGCACAAACTACACTATAAGAGCTATCCAACGCACGTTAAAACACCAAAAATTGTTGACTAGAACTCGAGATATGACCTTCTGAAGTTACTGCTCTAAGTGAGTATAGCAGAGAACAAAACAGAGAAGTAGATAATGATAAATCTATAGATTCACATATGATTACGACATTGGCAATGAATATTTGCACAATGGGAATAGAATGATAGAGCTATGTAGTAAGCTCTTCTTTCTCTACAAAATGACATGAAGTGGTCATGTACAAGGCTTGCTAATCGCCTCTTCCTTCTTGCTCTTTTTATAGCTATTCTTGGAGGGAGTTTTGAATTTGAATTCAAATGGCTCCACCTAAAAGTGATCCTCAAAGTTAGGAGATATTCCCTCAGCTCAAAAATTCGTGGTTTTAGGTAGTTAGAGCCACGACTTTGCTTTTACATCATGGATGAGGTAAGCCATCCTTTTCCTTTTTTCTTTTTTCAATTACAAGAGATAAAATGTACTCTTTTACAAGAGGTGTTCACATGACTACACATGTGACTTACAAATGATCATAATATCAAGCATATCAAGCATGTAGGCTTGGGTAAAATGCACCAACAGGATAATCATGAAGCAAGGAGCTAATCACAGGAACATGTGCATACAATTTAAATTTGAATCCCCTCAAATCTCTTGATCAATCACCTATCAGAGTTGTGTAATCAATCCTATTTTCTAGGAAAAGATCATCTTACCTTCTAGCGAATCGTTTCCAAGTTCTATCTACACGCCAAGTTCTTTGAATTTGAATGATCCTACACATCTTATAACTTTTGGTATATGAATATATTAGTATCCCCCTTGCTAAAAAAAGCCCCCATCCTTGCTTGAAGAAGTAGCATATCTCATTCTCTATTGTGATTGTCAAGGAGCTAGATAGCTCTTAGTGTAAATCATGGTTTCCTCTTCATATGTTATCCATTTCTAATAATATTTGGCTTGTTATAAAGTTATACATTGTATTGAGGTTCCAATAAAGATCTAGTGTTACATCTCCATGTTCTAGGAGAAATATGGTATGTAGTGAACAATGGTGACTATGTGAGATTCTAGTGAAGGGAGAAGGGGGTAAGCAGTTTGTCTTCAAGGCATTAGTTTTCTTAGTAGAAGCACATATTTTGACTGAGATAACTTGCATTAGTAAGATAAGAGAATGATCAAAATGCACGAACAAAGGTATTGGTAAGTATACATGTGAGGTCATTCATGCTCCAAGCTACATAGTGAAACTCAACATTAATTGTTGAGTGGTATTAAAGCAATTGTGAAGCACAAAGACGCTCAAAGATGATAAATGAAAGCTATTGAAGGATCTGGAAGAACAAGATCTAGTGATTGGAGTTCAAAAGCATATATGGAACCACAGAGAAGACTCATAAGGAAGAACCAAGGCATCTATCACATCTATTTTGATACCTTTAAAGTACAAAAGTAAAATTTCTTAATCCATATCAATGTTCTTGTGTCAAAGAGCATTATACGAGTAAACTAGATTACATCAGGTTAGAACAGAGAACCTATATTGAAAATATAGAAAAGAACAACTATTAGTAATGGAAGTTTAGAATCTCTAGCTTTCTCATGGAAAAGGGTTCATGGGGACCTATGAGCGGAATAAATATCGGTCATTTATTTGGCTCACACCCACCATACCAGCAATCATTTCTTATTGTCCTTACCATTCACAAAATTTCAAAGAGTAGCCTATGATGGCTGACCTTAAAGAAAGATGCCCATAAGTACCATCTGGCATATGACCCTTGTCAACGTACTTGAAAACCTCTACCCTGTTCAAAGTGTGAACTATGCATGATTTAGGTGGACAAAGGGGTCAAAATACCTTAATGAGGACAAAAGGAATGCCTTATATCACTTAGGGTGGTCTCAAGCTTGCACAAGGCAATCCTAAGGTGGTGGAAAAGTCGGGAGAGGCATCCAAAGGCTATAAAAGAAGGTGAAGCATCATCAAATCTATGGAAGTCTTGTAGGTCATTGAAGACCTAGAGACATATACTCAAGGTGGCTCAAGGAGAGAGTCATCCAAGGCTCAAGGAGCTAAAATCTATCTTTAGAAGCTATGAAAAACATAGAGGAGCATGTTATATGCACATAGGAGGCACATAGGTGGAGCTATCAAGCCCACACCCCCTCTAGTCTCTCGTAGGCATAGACATAGTCTGCTTATAATAATTGGGACTCTTTGTGTACATATCCAATCCAAGATATTTAAGGTGCATTATGTAGCTTATATATGTATATTAATTTTCCTAAGAGAGCTTCTGGAAATAAATTTTATGTGCAGAGAAGTTGGTGTATCTATATAACCCTAATCTCTGCATATCCTACATCTTTGCATAGTCTATTTTGTACAGAGTTGTTGACTAACCTACACAGATCCATTGAGGTATTCTATAGGTTGTTGGAAAGATTATGAAGCATACTAAGTGTGGATAAAATCGTAGGTGATTTGGAGTAGCTTAAAACAAGTGAATCAGAGTCTTTTTGTAGGGTAGGAGAAAAGGTATACAAAGCGACCTAGGTATTGGGTTCATTTCACTTCTAGTGTGCAAATTTGAGGGATAAAATTCCATTATTTGGTATCAAACCAAGAAAAATCCTTTGAAGACTCGAGGAGAAGGACACAAAAGCTTATACATCAAGGATAAGATGTACATTTCAATGTAGCCCTAATTTCCCATTCATTATGGAAGATGTAGTAAAAAATTCGACTTGCTTCCCAAAGACAACTATCAACCATGGATGTTCAAAGTCTGAACTACTTGATGAGAAAAGGTTTATGGCCTATTGTGTGTGGATATGAAGATAAGCCTGATGTGGATCCCAAAGATCCAAAGGTCACCAATCAAGAATTGAAGATGTTGAAGGATAGGAGAGCTATCGTCTACATATCACAAGTAATCTCTAACACTATGATTGACCATATATCAGATTTTGATCATGCTAGAGATGTTTGGGAGGCATTAATGAAGATATATTCCACTTCCACAAGAATCAAAACGATGCAACCTAAGAATGAACTCCATTCTTTGAAGAAGGGTAGTGGCCAATCTATTGTTGACTACACCTTGAAGGTGAAGGACTTGAGGGAGCAATTGGCATCCATTGACTGCAAAGTAGATGAGGAAGACCTTGTGCCGATTACTCTCAATGGGATGAGAGGGAAAGACAAGTGTAAACCCTTTATTACTACCATCTACGGTATAGAGATCCTCTACCAATGCTTGAGGAGCTCATCCCACATGTAGTGGCAGAAGAGGTTGCCATAGGAGACACATCCAAGAAGGGTGGTCACTCGTAGGTCCTATATGCTAGAATAGGCAAAGGAAGGAGTGGAAAGAAGGGGACAAGAGGAAACATCAAGTGGAATTATTCCAAGGAGAAGATTTAGATTCAGAAGGAGATAGAAAGGCATCATCATCTGTTGGAAGTGAGGTAGGCCCTTAGGCTCATGTCACAAGTCCATGGTTCCATAGTTCCAGTCATGTACAACATTAATTCCAGCAATCTTCCATATTGACAAAACATGAACATACCACAACTTAATCATACAAATGATGAGACAAAGATAGAGAAAGAATAGACAACATGTGTAAGGTGTTTACGTAAGCCATCGCTTACTCATAGTACCATATATACCAATGTTCAATGTACAATGTGGGAGCAAAATTCTCAACCACTCTATGTGATGAGAAATAGATGAATGAGTGAATGTACAATGTAACAAACATATTCAGATGTGTGGGCAGTAATCTGAATATACATGAGATGTGTGACCTAATAGGTTATAGAAGAGTGAATATGAGTGACTGAAAGAGGAAGGATCAGTGTGAACGGAAATCCTCAAACTCATGTGAACACACCTTCTTAAACACCTCATCAAATATGCATAAAGCATATAAGTACTGATTCTCTTGTACCTATGCCGAATAGGACTCCTCCTGATATGAACGCCACAGCCTCCATAAACTTCAAGTAGTACCTGTGTGCATAAAGAGAATATGTACCTGAATACTTTAACATAAGATGTGAATCTTATGTTAAACTCCATCCAATGTCTTTGAAGTAGCTAGACATCTTCTTGTAGAAGACAATCTTCAACCTAACATCTTCGTGTAGAAGATGATCTTCAAATACATCATGTAGATAGGCGATCCTCACCATCAAGCTGCTAATGACCAAGTCTTCTTGCCATGAACAAGAGATGACCTCCTCTCCATGAGCTAGAGTGTGAGCACACCCTTCATCTTCTCTAAGAAGAATCACCAAGAAGAACTCCATAGCTGCTCCTCAACATGCTTCAAGATAGCACCATGGCTGCCCCATGTGCTAGAAGAAACACCACCTCTACTGAGGTCCAAGCTCTAGAAAGCTTGTGTTGATCCTAGGTGAAGGATGATTCAAGTGATCATGAGGCTCTTCTTTTATAGTAGTTGTATAACTTTGAAAAGCTCATAATAAAACGAATAAAGCCACGATCTCCACGATCGCTATGCGATCTTAATAAAGCAAAAACGATGTCCGTCCGTCTATCGTCATCGTTTAATTGATAAAAGCATAAAAAGCTTCACGAATTGCGCCGCTGCCGATTAGAGGACTTGAACCCGGGTGGGTTCATTAGAAGCCATATGCTCTATCCACGTGCCCACGCTGTTGTGTTGTAGCAAGTACTAAACCCGTAGCTATAATTCCTGTGAGCGCCCGTAGATTTTGAAGAGCAAATTGTATAATGTATACAAGGAGTTGGATGCTAGACCATTTTGTTATTGGGACATTGTTTTCCAACAATCCCCCCTGCAATGTCACAATGGTACATTCTGGCTGAATCTGCAAACTATCAAAGTTGCAAACAACCACAAGTTTCAAGCTTGTACTCCCGCACTTCAGAACTTGTTCTTCAAAACTGAATTTGAATTTCCTTCAAAAACTTGAACTTGCTGAATATGAACCATAATACTTGAGAAAATATGCAAACTAGATATCCAATAGTGTTTCCATCAAGCAATCACTGCTTGACAACAAATATAGCATGAACTGACTTCTGAACCTGCTATCTCCTGTTTTCAAAAACCTGAAAACGTACACTAGGATCCATATATTTGCATTTACCTTTCGAAAAAGATTTCTCAATGTACTTCTGCTGCGTCATGTAAATACACTAAACAAAATCAAGAACTGAATCCTGGAACCTGTGACTGTTAATTCACAACTTAGTGTATTATGAACACTGCTGGTTCATCTCTGACTGTACTCAACTCAATATGAGTCAAAACATCTATGATGTCATCATGTCTTTATCCTTTAAATCCTTCATACCTCTTTCCTTCAGAACTTGGTATAAACATATATGTGCGCACTTTTGAAATATACCTTTCTGAAATATCAAGCTTCTCTTTAATAGAACTCTGGAACCTTCTCCTGAACAGGAACATCCTAACAGGAACTTTCTCCAAACATTCTTCTTCTTCCTTCTTCTTTCAAAGCTGGAACATAAAGAGAACCTGACAAAGGAAATATAGGAATACCTGTAGGTATGAATTTGCATTCTTTCACATATGGCTGAAAATAAGTCTTCATGTTTCATCACCCCCCTGGATGACTTAACACTAGTATCCAAAATTCTTCATATATATCAGACTTTATGAAATCTGGAACGTCTTCCTTCATAAATCTGATGTTCAGTGATCAATACCTGTATCTGAAACAAAATCTATGAATCCTTTTTATTAGCACTGTACACATGCCAATAGCTTTCCATGTGATTCCTCAGCTTTCCAAATTATAGAATAAGGTTAGCTGATCCTAACATAACAAAACCTTGCTGAAAGCTTTATAGGATTCATAAGCTTCAGTAACATAACAAGTATCTTCTATCTCTCTGCAACACAAATCTGATAGAACCTGAATCTTTGACTTACTTCTTCCAATGTTAAGAATCTTCACAAACAAAGGATAGACAACTGAATCATAAATACTCAAGATCATACAATATCATTCAAGTTCAATGATCTCTCTTGTGTAGAATCTGCTGTCATCAAACCTTCATGACTGAATGTTTGATTTACTTCCTGAATGTCTCTAAGTGTCCATGCTTCTCAAAAAGCTGTAAAACTTTTCTTCAAACAAATCCTTTCCAAGAATCTGCAATTCTTACTTGAAACATAAGTGGACAAAACTTCTCACCTTGAGAACTCCAAAAGCTGCAAGTTGATACTTCATAACTTTCATATTTTACCCGGGTGAAATGTGATAGTACCTGCTTGATTTTCTTTTGGCTAACTCCACTTTTCAATCAAGTGATAGGATCTGATGGAACACCTTTTTGAATACAAACATGTATCCAAAAGTCTAGACAATCATAAAAAGTAGATTCTTCAACTGATTTGTACAGCAACAAGATTCTGAATTTTCTGAAGTTTCTGAAAATATTGAATATGAGGTAACCTTTTCCAAACATAAAACCTCAACCCAAGTCTTCAACATCTGCTACAAAAAACTCTTTTACCTCAAGAGTTAGATAAAGAAGAAATATTTTTCTTTGCAACTTGTCATATACCAAGTAGCTCTGTATTGACACTCCAAGAATTCTTTGAGGGAACATATAAGCTGCCTGCTTAAAAGCTTCATAACTCATATACATATGAGTCAAAACATATATCTGCTGCTTTTCTTTCTCTCAATGCAATTCTTTGTCAAATCTACTAAATCATGACCAAGTGTAATGCAAAACAAGAAACTGCTTCTTCTTTAAACAAGATGTTCTCGTAGACTTGTCTTTGGGTGTAGAGGATAAAATAGGAAAAGTATATGGAAAATAAATGAGAAAAGGAAGCCTTACTTTTCTTTTAGAAATGATGGACTTTCTTCTTCTGCATCTTTCTTCCACCTAACGATAATGTCGACATCTTCAAACTTCTCTTCCATACCTTTTGTTCTCTTGATCTTGAAGTAGCAAACACTCTTGACTTCTTCAAACGAACTTTTCTCTTCCTCTAATGTAAGAGTAAGAGATAAAAAAAACATGGTATACAAATGGAAGTGAATATAGAATCATGTTTTATCATCTCCTCATATCTCTGAAAAAAAACTCTGCTTCAAATGTCTGAAACGACTAAATTCACCAATCGTTGTCTGAATGATGAATTGCCCTTCTAGAGTTACCTTCTCTAGATACATTTGTACCTTGATATCCAACCAACTTACAACAGAAAATTGGCTGAAAAAACTCATCTCATCTCTGCACTTGTCTTCTTAGATGAACTTTCTTGCCATGAAAGAGATCTCTCAAAACTCGCTAGAAAAACCTCTAGATACCTGTTTTGATGTAGCCTTTAACTTTCAAATAATGAAAGTGTATAAAAGTACTCCTTGAATTTCTTCAAATCTCTTCATAACTGCTCTTCTAAGATATGACCTGCAAATGATAATCTGATAGTAGAAAGTGATACCTCTGATTTGATGTTGATCTGCTTCATTCATCTTCTCTAAACCATTGTTCTTCCTTGAATTTGAAGTAGCCTTCTCTTCATCAAGTCTGGGTCTTCAAACAATACTTTTGTAAAGTATTTGCATACTCTTCCAAAAATATTCGGCTGCTAACAGATCATCAACTTCATACTCCACACTGATGAATACACATGTAACTGAATTGTCTAATTCTCAAATCTCTACTCATCTAGATTAAGTGTGTATGTCAAATGTCAAATATTAGAAGATGCTTTCAAATCATATGTTGTAAATCTGGAATTCTGGAACCTGAGATATGAATGAGCCTTAATGAATTGATGCCAAAGATCTAAAGTTCTGAAACCAAAACCTTAGTGCTCTGATACCAAATGTTGGAAGTGAGGTAGGCCCTTAGGCTCATGTCACAAGTCCATGGTTCCATAGTTCCAGTCATGTACAACATTAATTCCAGCAATCTTCCATATTGACAAAACATGAACATACCACAACTTAATCATACAAATGATGAGACAAAGATAGAGAAAGAATAGACAACATGTGTAAGGTGTTTACGTAAGCCATCGCTTACTCATAGTACCATATATACCAATGTTCAATGTACAATGTGGGAGCAAAATTCTCAACCACTCTATGTGATGAGAAATAGATGAATGAGTGAATGTACAATGTAACAAACATATTCAGATGTGTGGGCAGTAATCTGAATATACATGAGATGTGTGACCTAATAGGTTATAGAAGAGTGAATATGAGTGACTGAAAGAGGAAGGATCAGTGTGAACGGAAATCCTCAAACTCATGTGAACACACCTTCTTAAACACCTCATCAAATATGCATAAAGCATATAAGTACTGATTCTCTTGTACCTATGCCGAATAGGACTCCTCCTGATATGAACGCCACAGCCTCCATAAACTTCAAGTAGTACCTGTGTGCATAAAGAGAATATGTACCTGAATACTTTAACATAAGATGTGAATCTTATGTTAAACTCCATCCAATGTCTTTGAAGTAGCTAGACATCTTCTTGTAGAAGACAATCTTCAACCTAACATCTTCGTGTAGAAGATGATCTTCAAATACATCATGTAGATAGGCGATCCTCACCATCAAGCTGCTAATGACCAAGTCTTCTTGCCATGAACAAGAGATGACCTCCTCTCCATGAGCTAGAGTGTGAGCACACCCTTCATCTTCTCTAAGAAGAATCACCAAGAAGAACTCCATAGCTGCTCCTCAACATGCTTCAAGATAGCACCATGGCTGCCCCATGTGCTAGAAGAAACACCACCTCTACTGAGGTCCAAGCTCTAGAAAGCTTGTGTTGATCCTAGGTGAAGGATGATTCAAGTGATCATGAGGCTCTTCTTTTATAGTAGTTGTATAACTTTGAAAAGCTCATAATAAAACGAATAAAGCCACGATCTCCACGATCGCTATGCGATCTTAATAAAGCAAAAACGATGTCCGTCCGTCTATCGTCATCGTTTAATTGATAAAAGCATAAAAAGCTTCACGAATTGCGCCGCTGCCGATTAGAGGACTTGAACCCGGGTGGGTTCATTAGAAGCCATATGCTCTATCCACGTGCCCACGCTGTTGTGTTGTAGCAAGTACTAAACCCGTAGCTATAATTCCTGTGAGCGCCCGTAGATTTTGAAGAGCAAATTGTATAATGTATACAAGGAGTTGGATGCTAGACCATTTTGTTATTGGGACATTGTTTTCCAACATCATCAAGGAAGGCCAAGAATGGAAAAGGGAAGAAAACCCTCATCAAGCTAAAACGTGTTTTATATGTGGTAAGCAGAATCATATTTCTTCAAATTTTTGGTTCAAGAATGGCAAAGGCTAGAAGAAGGAGTAAGGGAACTATGCTAACAACTCCAAGAAGGATGATGAGAAGGAGACCCTCCTAGCCATGAGACATGGCTACACTCGTGATCCCAAGGACACAGTGGTACATAGACTTTGAATGCACTAATCACATGTCATATATGGAGGAATCCTTTGTTGATGTGTGGGTTCCAAGCTCAAAAGGTTGTGTGGAGATAGGAGATAACAGAGAGCATCCCATTACACATGTGGGAGATGTGAAGCTAGGTAAAGGTAAATCTGACAAAACTCTTAATGATGCGTTCCATGTTCCATCTATTTCCAAGAACCTTATCTCTGTAGGAAAAATGGTAGAGAGAGGTATGGAGGTTATATTTGATGCAAAAGGGTGCATGGTGAAGCACGGAGGCAAAGTCATTGTCAAGGGAAGGAAAGAAGGAAGATTGTTCACACTAGATGTTGCTCCTACACACAGCAGGGTATGTTATGTGATGACTGGTAACAAAAGGATTGCAAACATTGATCTTTGGCACAAGAGGATAAGACATATCAATATTCCCAAGTTAAAAAGCATGTGCAAAGCACTTTTAGTGCTGGGACTACCAAATCTTGAAGCCCAAGTTCTACATGAGTTTTGTGATGCTTGTCAGCTAGGTAAGCAAGCAAGGAAGCCATTTCCAAAGAGTAAGGATAGATCCTCTAAGCTCTTGGACCTTATACACTCAGATGTATGGGGCTCTAGCAGAGAGGCTTCATTGGGAGGAGCTATGTACTTTTTCACCTTTATCGATGACCAATCATGAAAGGTATGTCTATATGTTATCAAGGAAAAATGAGAAGTGTTTTCATGCTTTCAAAAGCTTATGTCCCTTATTGAGAAACAATGTGATGCACACATCAAGACACTAAGGTCAGATGGAGGGGAAGGGTATTTCTTGAAGGAATTCACAAAGTACTTGCAAGACAATGGCATAAAGAGGCACTTTACATGCAGGTACACTCCTCAACAAAATGGTGTTACAAAGAGGAAGAATAGGCATTTGGTTGAGATAGCTAGATGTCTCATAAATGAAGCTATGTTACCATTCTCTTATTGGGAAGAGGCTTTGAATACAACTTGTTACTTGATAAACAGGGTGCCAATAAAGACATGGTTGCATCACGAGAAAACTGGTAGACCAATATTCATCCAAAGTGCGAATGGCATCCAGGCCATTGTAGATCCATTGCTCTGGAAGAAGTTTATGGTTTAACTCTTATCAAGTTAAACCATAAAGACATGGTTGCATCACTAGAAAACTAGTAGACCAATCTTCATCCAAAGTGCGAATGGCATCCAGGCCATTGTAGATCCATTGCTCCGGAAGAAGTTTATGGTCAATAGCAATGCGTAAACTAAGAAAAACGAATTCCATGGGTGCAATGGCTTCAAGTTCATAAGCCAATTTAAAGCGGGTAAAGCCACTAGCGACTTTATAGGTCATACAATAAGCCCATAAAACAAAGGGTAGGAACTTGTCCCATCTCTTTGGTAAAAACTTAATTAACTTCTTCAACATAGTTAATAGTGATTTATTAGTACTCGCAACGAGGTCATTGGCACATGGATTATAGGGAGTACCAAACTTATGGAGAATATTAAAATCAGTATTCAAAGCTTTGATAAGGTCACCAAAAAATTATGTACCACAATCGAGAAAGATTTCTAGTGGCAGACCAAAACAAGGAAAAACATCACGTGTTAAACATTGGGCTCCCAAATTTGCAATGACGTTCATGAGAGCCCACGCTTTTGCCCATCAGGTTGCATAATAACTACATCTTAAAATGTAACAGATGTTGGTAGAGACAATGGGAAAAGAAACTGGGCCAAAAAAATCCAAGCCCCACTTTTGGAAGGGTTCTAAAGGCAAAATTGATTGGAGAGAAAGATTGCCAAAACAATGGTGGGCATCCTTGTGCATTGTGGGCCACTAGAGGCTGCACTACAACACTTTCTTAAATGTCAGATTTGTCACAAAATGGCCTCCATTGGGGTGAGTATGGGCTAACACGAGAACATAATAGACTTCGTGAGTGGGAACGCACCATAACCACGCTTTGGATAGGTCAAAGTGATAGAGATGGTGAAGGATAATGCAAAACAATTTACTACACAAGGCAAGATTTTGGTGTTTGCCTACAGATAAGGAATCTATTGGTAGACTAGTCTTTACGAAAGTAAAACTTTTATCATAATAAGTAGCAGCAAGATCCCATTTGGTTGGCACAAGTTTAGGTTGGATTCTATAAATGGTTAGAGGGTCATGTCTATAGTCTAAGGTGATTCAGCAAAATCAAGTTGGGATAAAAAGTTGGTGAGCGCATGATGAATACCTGATTGGTGGATGATATCAAAGTCAAACTCCTATAACAAGAGTACCCATTGGGCCAATCTTTCGGTGCATGTCTAATTTTTCACTAAACACACCAAAGTAGCATGATCTATATGGAAAATAAATGTTCGACCCAAAACATGTTTGAGATAGACATCTGCGGAAGCACACGAACAGTACAAGGAAGGTGAAGAAGCTTAGAGCACAACACACAATTATGAATGTATTACTAGAGAATGTACAAAGATAAGTTGCCCATTAGGGCAATAGGCATATATACAAGCCGGGTTTAAAAAACCTCCTGAAGAGGGAAAAAAGTGCCCCGACAGTCCTAGTGTGTTCACACACATCACTACCTAAATATATCAACAAATCCCCCCTCGGAGTGATGCGGTGAACAAGTAGTTGGCACTCATGTATAAGGAAGTGCCAAGCTATGTGGAAATCACTCCACAAAAGGAAGTAAGCCCAAAGCTTTGCGAAAAGCTTCAAACTTCTCCCTAAGCAGAGCCTTCATGAAAAGGTTTGCAATGTTCTCCTGTGTGGGCACATATGCCAAGCAGATCTCCCCAGTAGAGAACCTCTCCCTGACATAATGATAATGTACCTCAATGTGCTTAGTGCGAGCATGAAACACGGGGTTCCTCGCAACTGCCAATGCGCTCTGACTGTCAGTGAAGATGGTGGTGGGAGAAGACTGACCAACACCCAAATTAGCCATAAGGCAATTGAGCCACACACACTCAACAGTCGCTGTGAAAGTTGCCCTATACTCAACCTCACAACTGGAAGTGGCCATAGTAGGCTGCTTGTTGCTCAACCAAGATATACATGAGCTACTGTTGAAGCTCAAGACCAATGACAGAGCATAGAAGCACATCAAAGAAGTGGACACACAAGAAGAGGGAGCAAGTAGGGAGCTCCAAGAAGTACATGTCCAATTATCAGAAGAATCCCCTACAAAAATAGTGATTTTGATCACTCAAATCATTGTAAATATCATTTCACCTTTTTACAACTCCATTTTGTGCAAGCCGAGGAGTCCTCGAGCTTGGGGAGTATTAGAAGTACCATCGTACCAATTTTCATAATTTTTAGACTTCGTTTGAGCCCTCAAATAAGCTCTGGAACCTAATTTTTAACTAGGCCGGACACTAGGTCTAGACAGGGCCAAAACTAGTCCAAAAACTATAAAAAGAGCAAGAGAGCTCATTTTTGAGGTTAGCTTCTTGTAGATTTCAGTTTTGTAATAGATTTCTTTGTAGTCAAAGTCCTTCCATTGTTCCTCTCTTTGATCTTACCTTGTGCACGTGTGTGTGTGTATGTGTGTGCATGTTTGTGTGCTTTCACTCACACACTTGTGCCTTCACTTGCTCGTGGTCTTAATACGGGTCCTCACGTCTCCGCGGATTGACAAGTAAAGGAGATGGTGCTTACGCTTGAGCTACACCAAATTTTGGCGCCGTTGCCAAGGAGAGAGCTTTGAGGACGAGCGTTGTGATGGTAAGATCGTAGATTTGCGATGTTGGAAGGTAAAAAAACTGTCATTTTTGTCCATTTTCTGATTTTTCTTCTTCATCTTCATCATGATCACCATCTCCATCTTCTTCCATCTTCTTCTTCATAGAAATTTCTTGTTTTTTAGTGCATTCTCACCATTTTCATACCATCTTTCATGCATTATTGTGTGGGAAGGAGTTAGGAAGTGCAATAGAGAGCAAGCGCTTGTGTTTTTTCATGACTTTCTGCACATACGAAGCTCGCCATTGCTCGCCGCTCAGAAATTTGAATTTCCCGCCAAAAAAAATGATTTCGTGATGAAAATCGCGATTCTGTGAAAAATTCAAATTTTTTTGAAAATCACGATTCTCTGTTTCCCGCCTAAAAGCCCTCTGAAGGAAACACGATTCTGAGGTCATTCTCAGAATCGCGATTCTCTACTTGTGCTCAGAATCACGATTCTCTAAGTTTTCAAAAACACGATTCTGAGATCATTCTCAAAATCGCGATTCTGTGGTTGTGCTCAAAATCATGATTCTCACAAATCACGATTTTCAGCCAAAAACACGATTCTTTGCTCAAAATCGCGATTCTCAAAAACACGATTCTCTGCTCAAAATCGCGATTCTCGTTACGATTTTGTGAAAACACGATTCTGTGAAAACACGATTCTGTGAAAACACGATTCTGTGAACCACGATTTTGTGAAAACACGATTCTCTGAAAACACGATTCTGTGAAAACACAATTCTCTGCTGACAATCGCGATTCTCTTGGTTTCACAGGATCGCGATTCTCTTGGTTTCACACGATCGCGATTCTCTAATTTTAGAGCATCGCGATTCTCTTGAAGTTCACAAAATCGCGATTCTCTTGGTTTCACAGGATCGTGATTCTCTAATTTCATAGCATCGTGATTCTCTTGAAGTTCACAAAATCGCGATTCTCTTGAAGATCACAAAATCGTGATTCTCTTGATTTCACAAAATCACGATTTTTTCCAAAAGGTCCTGTTTGCCTGTTTTGGCCCTCAGGAGCCTGATTTGACATAAATTTTTCATCCAAAGTCCATTTTTTGAGCTCTATAGCTCGTTGGAAAGCTCGTTTCGAATCCTAAATGGCCTCAACTGTTTTTTATAAGAATAATGCATTAATTTTCAGGTAGGATATTTGAAGTTGACCCTCAAGTGGGACTAGGAAACCAAGGGGGCTCCAAAGGATTTTTTTTGCAATACCAAGAGGGAGAAAAATTGCATCATAGGAAAGAAAAAAGCAAAAGAGAGAAGAAAGGGGGCTAAGATGGGAAAAGAGAAGGGAGATGAACATGAAGTGCATGAAATAATCTCACATGAGGATGAAACATCTAGAGAAAAATTGCAAGGAGTCAAGGAAATGGGGGAAATGTCTAAGGGGGTTGGATCCTTATTTGCAACAAGAGAATATGATAATACCTCTGTGGATATCAGAATAGGATTTGACCATAGAAGGTTGGGTGTTTACATCAATCCTAATTGTGAGTGGAATTTAATTCATATTGACCTAGTGGTCATTATCTTAGAGAACATTCAACCAACAACTCACTCTTCTATCCTCATGGATGGTGAACATTATAATTGCATGGGTCAAGTTGTGTTACCTGTTATGGTGGATGATATGCAATTTTTGGAAACATTCTTTGTCATGGATTGTATAGATGAAGACTTGATCATTGGCACCCAAAGGTTCATTACACAAAATCATTAAGAATTTGAGGTGACTTCTCCACCTATTACCCGTGCTTCTACATATATGTCTATGGAAAATCCTAATGACTATCCACCTTATGATAATTGGGGGCAAAATCATCTTTTCAAAGAGTGTGTTTTTCATGAAAAAATTTTTCTTTCTACTCATGTTTTTGAATCTAATCCTTCTTTTAGTAAATCACAGGAAACCTTGGAGAATGGAGAAATGGAGGACTCAAAGTGTTTGGGGGATGTGGAAGGACCCTCTCTTTCTGTAAATTTGGATTCCCCTCATGAAACCATAAGCAGGGATGATCTACACTCATATGATCAAGAAGGAGATGATCAAGAAATACCATGTATCATTGATGTGGAGAATAATGTCAAATTGATGGTCAATCATGACAATGCATCACCCATTTGTACATCTAGAGATTCAATGTGTAATACAGATAAATGTATCGATGAATCTCTAGATCAATCTCCAACAACACTACCCATTGACCCCTTGCATAAGTCTGATGCATGTATAGAAGATCAACCTTTGTTGCATTCCCCATGTAAAGATGAGTTTTCTCAAAAGCTCAAGACCAATGACAGAGCATAGAAGCACATCAAAGAAGTGGACACACAAGAAGAGGGAGCACGTATGGAGCTCCAAGAAGTACATGTCCAATTTTTAGACTTCGTTTGAGCCCTCAAATAAGCTCTGGAACCTAATTTTTAACTAGGCCAGACACTAGGTCTGGACAAGGCCAAAACTAGTCCAAAATCTATAAAAAGAGCTAGAGAGCTCATTTTTGAGGTTAGCTTCTTGTAGATTTCAGTTTTGTAATAGATTTCTTTGTAGTCAAAGTCCTTCCATTGTTCCTCTCTTTGATCTTACCTTGTGCGCGTGTGTGTATGTGTGTGCATGTTTGTGTGCTTTCACTCACACACTTGTGCCTTCACTTGCTCAAGGTCTTCATACCGGTCCTCACATCTCCGCGGATTGACAAGTAAAGGAGGTGGTGCTTACGCTTGAGCTACAGCTACCGAGCATGAAGCAAAAGCCACTAGTGGACACATGAGTGTCATAGCAACCAGCCCAATAAGAGTCAGAAAAAGCATGCAAATCTGGCGGTAGTGATCCCCTCTTGGGATAAAACAACGCAAGTAGTCGAGTACCACTCAAGTAGCAAAAGATGCACTTAACCACTTTCCAATTCTTGATTTCTGGGCAATGCATAAACCTGCTCATTTGTGAGACAGCAAACTGAATATCTAGCCGAGTAATGCATAAGTAAATCAAGCATCCAACAGCCTGCTGATAGAGAACAGCATCAAATGCATCTCCAGCATCATGAAGACTCAATCATAAACCTGTCTCCATAGGAGTGGCAATAGGTTTACAGTCTTCAAGGCCAAAATGCTGCAATAATGTGTCAATATATTTTGTTTGACACAAAGCCATTCCACCATCAATGTGCATAAACAGAATGCCCAAATAATGATGCAAATGCCCCAAATCAAACATCTCAAATGAGGCATGCAAATCAACCTTAAAATTAGTAATATGCCTCTCATGAGGACCAGTGAGCAGCATCATCAACATAAACCACAATGATCAGAAGTACATCATTAACACGCTTAACATATAAGGTGCTTTCAGTTGGATTGTTCTCAAAACCATGTGCAATCAAATAGGTATGTATCTTCTCATACCAAGCACGTGGTGCTTGCTTTAACCCATATAATGCCTTCTTTAACCTGCACACCTGGTTTTCATGCCCTTTCTACACAAAGGAATGGGGCTGAAAAACATACACTTCTTCATGCAAGTCACCATTCAGAAACGCAGTTTTAATGTTCAACTGATGTACATTCCAACCATGATGAGCCGCAAGTGCATAGATGCTCCGAACAATAGTCATACGGCATGTAGGTGCAAAGGTCTCATCAAAATCAATGCCTCTTTCTTGTGCATAACCTTTTGCAACAAGCGTAGCCTTATACTTGTCAACAGTACCAACAGGTTTACGTTTTAGCTTGTATACCCACTTAGTGCCAATGGCCTTCTTGCCAAGAGGCAAGTCACATAAAGACCAAGTACCATTCTTCATTATTGCATCGTATTCAGATTGCATAGCAGCCATTCAATTTTCTTAATTTTGTGCTTCATCAAATGAAACATGCTCAGTCTCATCACAGAGACTAGATGCAGCCATAGCATAGCAATCTGATGCAAAAGAGGCACTATGAGAACCTAAACGAGTACGATATGACAGAGATGCATCTAATTTGCTGTCACCCAAAGTCTGCACCAGCCATTTTGGCATAGTTTTTGCCTGCTCAATATCAGCTCTCTCATCAAATAGTGCATCATGTAAACCTGCATAAGAAATGGAATGATCTGCATCATCAAATGAAACCTATAGAGGTTGAGAAGTTGCCTCATTAGGACTAGCACTAGACTGTCCACGTGTAAAAAGAGGCAACAAAGTATCATACATGTCTTTGGAGCTAATAGATGTCTCCTTAGTACATGCAAGCAATGGCTGAATAGCATCTTTCGCGAAAACAACATCACAGCTAACCAGAATGCGTTTAGTCTGTGGACGATATAGACGATAGCCTTTACTTTTTGAACTGTACCCAACAAAAATACATTTTACTGCTTTATATCATCCAATTTTCTACGATGTTGTTCGGGCACTAATGCATATGCCAAACAACCAAAAACATGCAGATGAGCAACAAATGGCTTTCGGTCATGCCAAGCCTCATATGGAGTGATAGACTCTAGCGCTTTGGTAGAGCCCATGACATAAAATGCCAGACATAATTATCACATCTCCATTTGAGAGATCATGAACTGTACACCTCAGAGAAACGGGGTATCAAAAAGATCCTTCTATAGTTTTTTGTGATTTTTGTCGTTTTTTTCCTACAAAAATAAGTGTTTTAAAATTATGTGAGCTATCTCAGTTCTATCTCTTAGTTCTCTCTATTCTTCGGAGTGAATTAAGTTGTCCTTTTGTTTTAAAAAAGCTTTGTAAAGGCTGAAAATGTAAGTTTCTCTTCCTTCCCTTGTCTCTTTCTCTGTTTGTTCTTCTCTCCTTCACGTCAATTTTCTTTTCATTCTTCTCCTTATTTCCTCGCTCTTTCACTTTCTAGCTCCTCTTCATTGTTGTATCGAGAGATGATGCGCATGATTTATCTAGTGACCATGTGACTCTTGTATAAAATATATGAGGTTATTTTTTTCCGAATGAATACCCACTCTCATATAACTAGACCCATTGTTCATGGACACATGAACGAGTTTCTTGTGTACAGGATCCATAATGGCATCTTTTAAAATATCAAACTGTATTGCTAAAGCTAATCTTGTTAAAAGCATCAACTGACATAAAAAAGCATTCTTTCATCAATGTACACACAAGATACTACATTAAAATCTCTTTCACCCTGGTTGGAAGAACTTAGGGATTCTCACGCTTATGTTCTCCCCCCACCCGGTCTTCCCTAAAGGCTCTAGCCTCGTATGTTCCTTATGGAAGAATTGGAACAAGGCCAAACAGTTCATCAGAATCAGTGATGAGTGGAAGTGGGCGGCTGGCATAAGACAAAATGATTCTATTTGGTTCCCGATCAGTGGCATTCGGGGGGTTGAGTCTTGGAACCTCCAAACTGCAAGGCGGTTATGGAACAAGGGGTTCAAACAGCGGAAACAACTCTGGAAACAAGAGACCAGCCAGTGGATTAGGTTCGAAGAATTGGATCCGAGACTTAGAGTTACCTTTGAGGAATGGACTCTTCTTCAAAGCAGGTGTTTAGACTGGGACCGCACAACTACCCGCCTTCTCTGCGGTCAGGATCTTCCTTGCTTGGAGGGCCTCAAATGGAGCAATGGTAAGAAGCTATCCAGAATCCCCAACTTCAAAGAGGATTTGGATGTTCACCACACCCTTAACAAGAGATGGTGCCTTTCTTGGACCAAACTTCGGTGGGAGCTAAAATTCATGTCTATTTGGCACCCCCTAATTGAGGTCAAAAAGTCCGTTCTCATGTGGCAGATCTTGCATAAAGGTATCTGGACCAATGCAAGGGCTAACAAAATCTGTGGTGTGCCGCCATGGTGCAAGCGTTGCCATCGGTGCATCGAAGATTTAGCTCACCTGTTCTTCGACTGCCCCAAGTCCCACGTTATCTGGCATCACGTGACCCGAGTTTTGAGACTCACGCGTCAAATCAACTGGCAACAAGTGATGTTGCGTGAGGCGATCGGCCGCTCATCGAGGCTGTGGAATGCCATCAGAGGTGAGGCTCTCTGGAAGATTTGGAGGGAGCGCTGTGCTGTCAATTTTGGCCAGACCCCTAAGGAATGGTCGATCGAGAAATCTTTGTTTCTCCTTGGTAAAAGAATCTCCCGAGTCAAGAGATCACCACCGTTTAGACATCATTGTATTTATCTCCTCGAAAACAACAAGTTGAAACCCAAATGGGTCCCACATGAGGGGGATGATAATTTTATCCGTCTCATTTGTAATGCCCTGTAGCTTGCCATACTCCTCCCCTGCATTGTGGGATTTGGGGGGTCCCATGAGCACTAGTCCCATTCATTTGTAACTTTTTCTCTTTATTATAATTAAAGTCCGGGAGATTAGGCTAAGGCCGAACTTCCTTTATTAAAAAAAAAAACAATCTCTTTCACTTTTCATATAGATTATTCTTTCGAGGTAGAACATATGAGGGAGTTTTGAGCTACATTAACTGTATGAGGATGAACCTAAAGGACACACAAGATAACCGTAGCAGTATAAAGAGGCCTCCATCTTTTACGGACCAACCTCACTTCAAAGACCAAGCCTTCTTTAAGTAGAGTGACATCACAAGGAAATACATACATAATGAGAGGCGCGTGTGCCCACGGGACCCCCCACATTAATTCAAGTCCGGGAGAGTAGGCTATTGCCGAACTTCCTTTATAAAAAAAAAGTTAAAGGCGCGTGCGCGCGCACACACGCATACATATATATATATATATATATATATATATATATATATATATATATATATATATATATATATATATATATATATAAACAATTTAAGTTATCGACTCTGACAGGAGGAAAAACTTTTATTATAACATTCAAGAAAGGAGTCGCACAGAGTAGACTTCGAGGGCACTAACAGAACAGAAAATAATGCTTGATACATGGAAATAAACAAAGGAATGCACAACCAATGTTACATATTGTCGACTCCATCGAATACCAGATGATTTTTCGTGGAGGTTTCAGGAAGAAGCAATGCGTAGAAGTGCAGAGAAAGACGGTATCGAGAACTATCATAACTATAGGGTAGGCAAGCGGCTAATATTAAGAGCCTTAAGCATGCAATGATACACCAATATGAAGGTGACGCGCCATGGGAGTAGAAAACGGAGCCGAGAGAAGCTGGATCACGTGAATGCGCAAAGGTAGAAGTAGTGAAGGATGCAAAGCTTTCGGTGGAGAATTGTACGTTATCAACCGGACGTGCAGGCACGACAAGGTCTGTAGCAAGTGCAGGTACCGAAGAAGCCTCCAATTCCACCCGTGCAGTCGCCTTTGGCGCATTTTGTGCAGGACGTAGGCGACGAGGGACTGTAGTGGCAGCTTTGGCAATAGCCGTTACAGTTTCTTGATCCAAAGGCTCCTTTGCATGTGCCCACCTGGTTGCTGCATCCTGCTTCTGCCGGCTGTATGATCACTTCCATTGTGACAAAGAACATCACAAGCAAAACAAGCAGTAATGCCGCAATTATCGAGCGATTCCTACTTCCCACAAGATCCATTCTCTCTCTCTCTCTCTCTCTCTCTCTCTCTCTCTCTCTCTCTCTCTCTCTCTCTCAATATCTTGCGGACGCAGCTTTCTTCCGCTACTGTATATATATTGTGTTAGGTAAGCAGATTGGACATAAGCATTGATTTCAAAAAACAGGCTGGCAAACTTATCCTGAAGACAGAAGTAACTCTTACGGGGTAATAATAATGACACATCCAACTCTTTGGCGCATTGGGACATCCTTGCAAGGGGGCTGAACCTTCACTGCAGACGGACCAAAAGGACATAGCGCAAAGCTTTTCTTTCTTCTTAAAGACGACAGGAATTATAGAAAAGTTAGAGAAAAACAAACAGCTCCTTAATGCTTCGCAAGCCCAGAGACAGGAATCCTATCAGAGGGACGAACGGGACTCATTTTTCTGATAATATATTCATGTCGGAAGTGCTGAGGCTCGAGCACTCCCGAGCGTCAATGAAGCAAGAATTTCCTGTGGGCGTAATGAATGGCTGCTCGATTTAATTCCTGTGGGCGTATGTAATGTCCTCCACACAGACGATGGGACAGAGATGACGTTTATGATGTAAATTCGTGGATGTGCGCCTCGAAATCGGAAAGAAAATTGAGCTTAACGATGGTTTACCAGAGTCTGGAATCTTAAGTTACTGTCGAACGAGGCTAAGTGTCTGAGACAATCGTCATTGATACACTACATGTAGAGACAATCACTATATGCAGAGGCACTATCGGATCACGAGAAAATAACCTTTTAGATTGAATTGAGGCATGAGATCACTGATTGGACTACTATTCCCCGATTCACCTTTAGTACCTTTTGTATGGATCACTGTTATGACACCAATGTTCACTCCAAGAGGTAAGGATCATTGTCTCTAGATTTCTTGATGTACATTAAGCATGCAAGGGGCACGAGAAACTTTCTAATCAATTAAAAAATAATTGGAAGATCTTATCAATAGAGAGGGAAATTTGAAGTAGAAAATTATTACAATATTACTAAACCACATGAAAAGAGTGAGCCTCACTTCCCAGCCATCTATATTATAACCTCAAGTGAGAGGGATCTCAATTTGGAAAGTTTGCACATGTGTGCCATGTGTCTGAGTACTCTTGAGTTCACTAAGAGGTAAGTCCCCATGTATCCTACACTAATCAAGTTTACCCTTGTTAACTTGCTCTAGATGATTCTAAAAGGTTGGAGGTCCCTTTGGGCAAAATAATCTTCCACATGACTTGTGGGATTTGAATCCAATACTTGCTTCTTACCATCCTATGGACTTATACACTAGGCTATGCTCCTAAAAGATTGGAGGTCCCTTGGGGCAAAATAATCTTCCACACGACTTGTGGGATGTAAATGCAATACGTGCCTCTCACCATCATACTAGCTTAAACACTAGGCTAGGTTGCTTGCTTACATATGAGTAGTCTTAATCTTAGTTTCTCTTGCTTACCTCCACTTAAAAACTAGGCTAAGTTCTTTGCATGCATATGAGTAGTTTTAATCTTAGTTTCTCTTTTTCCCTTGCTACAACCTACTTATGAAATTCTCCCAGCCTGGAAGAACATTTTTGTAGTCAAGGTATGCTTCATGTTCTAGGCTATATAATAGACTTCCCCTAAGTTCCATGCCCTACACTAGAGGGAATGGTCGTGACACCTTCCTTGTGTCCCCAAAACTTTCAATTGAGGATCATATACATCAATTGAGTTAAAGGGAGAGGAGTTCATGATATATATTTATAATCCTTCCCTAGAACACTTATTCCCTTTGAAGATACAAGCTTCTTTGCATATCTTCACTAAATTGGATGAACAATTTCCTTGTGGATCGTCCTATGGATGTATTCTATTTGTTTTAATATTCACCCAACATGTTCTTTCCTCGTAGATGATGAACATCTATCTTAGATCAACACTATGTCCATCTAGAAACTCATAAGGTTGATACTTACCTAGATAGATAATCATACTATGTTTGGAGTCTTACTTGAAATTTAAGAAGGAAAAAATATCAAGTTACCTTAGCTAGCCAATTCTTTTCTTAAGACCTAGATCAACCCTTAAAGCTTATGGAGCAAACCTTATATCATTTCTTGATCTATTCTCTCTATCCATTGTTTTGACCCTTGGTTCACGAACCAAATGATTTTCCTTGTCCTAAATAGATCCTTGCCTTTTATTGAACTTTAACACCTTCTCCATAATTGGAATTTTATTAATCTTATGTTCCAAATCCTGGGAAATTTTTTATGTCTTTGACATTTTTGGTTTTGGTTGAAAATATCTTAGCATGTAAAATGGGCACCCTCCATTGTGATCGAGGGAAGGAATTATTGTCTTCTGATTCTAATGCATTTTTGGATGAATGTGGAATAAAATATGAGTGTATAGGTTGTATACACCTCAACAAAATGGATTTGTTCAAAGAAAGAATAGATCTCTCATGAGATGGCGAATGGTCAAAATTGAGGCATTACCATGTAGCTTCTGGCTTGAGGATGTTATGTGTGCAACATATGTACTTGATAAGATTCCCACCAAAACATGAATTCTATCACTCCATATGAGGCTTTGTATGGTCAGAAGCCATCTGTTGCTCGTTTGCATGTCTTTGGTTGTTTAGTATATGCATTAGTGCCTAAACAACAACTCAGTGTTGGGTATATTTATGAAAGCAAAGGTTATTTTCTATATCATTTAGAGATTGAATGCATTCAGTTAGTAATGATGTTGTTTTTGTAGATGATGCAATTTAGGCATTACTTTCATGTGCTAAGGAAACATCCGTTAGCTCCAAAGATGTGTATGAGACTTAGCATGCTCTTTTTATAGGTGGAAAATCAAGTGCTATTCCAAATGAGGAGACTTCTTAGCCTTTAGGGGTTCCACATGATGATGCAAATCACTCCATTTCTGATGCAGATTTACATGATGCACTTGTTGATGAGTAGGCTGATATAGAGGAGGCAAAAAATACACCTAAATGGCTGGTATAGACTTTGTGAGATAGCAAATTAGATACATTTCTATCATACCATTCTTGTTCAAGCTCTCATAGTGCTTCTTTTGCATCAGATTGATATGCAATGGTTGCCTCTAGTCGTGATGAGAATGAGCTTGTTCCTTTTGATGAAGCATAAAATTCAAAAAACTGGATGGTTGCTATGCAATCTAGATGGGATTCAAGGGATGCACAAGCACTTTCATATATTTCTATGGGATTCAAATGGCCTATTATGCCCCAAACGAGGTCATGCAGAACCTCTTGTGAGGTTGGTTGGAATTACAGAGTCTCTAGTAGAGCAAAAACCTACTAGGAAAGCTCATCTTAGGAGACAACTAGCCAACACAAGGATGAAAGTTGATGAACCAATTCAATCACATATCTTAAAGCTCAAAGATTTATGCGATGCATTGCTCAATGTTGGAGTCAAAATTTTAGATCAAGAGATGTTCCTGTTACTTCAAGATGAAGATCAACAAAAGAGTACGAAAGAGAATGATGAAGCCATGTTATCATTGTCAAATGGAAAGAAGAGAAAGGAGACAAAGAAGGAGAAGAAGAGTCAACAATCAAAGAAGAAAACACTCTTTCCGTCCTCTTATGCTTCCTCTACACCTAAAGAAAAGTCATCGACTACATCTTATTCAAAGAAAGGAGTATGTCATTATTGTAAGAAACTAGGTCATTACATAAGAAAATAGAAAACAAGGATTTTTAATGAGAAGGAGAAAGCATCAGGTAATAATGCGAAAGATAATGCATGTGTTACTATTGAAGAATTAGTGTTTGATTAGGCAACATTCAATGCAATCTCAAATAATCCTTGAATTTTTTATTCTAGAGCTACTAAGCATATGGCGGGCTGCAGAAAGGTATTTTCTTCCCTTTCTAAACTCTTTAGGTAGAAGAGTGACCATTGCCGATGATCATGATTTGGATGTTGCTGGTGTTGGAGAAGTAAACCTTTAGTCAAGAGCAAGTACATGTACAAGTACTATCTCATTGTGAATTTCAGCTTACATACCCATTTACATGGTAAAACTTTCCTGCCCTTTGCCAAAGGTACTAAAACCCAAGTACCATTCTTGTGAATAGAATCCAACTCACTCTTCATGGCATGCTCCTACTTGACACGATCTATTGTCTACATAGTCTCTTTTTAGCAAGAAGGCTCACCAGCATCTATTAGCATAACAAAATCCAAACCTGGAACATATCTATCAAGTGAATATGAGATACGTGTAGAGCATCTTAATGGTTCTTGAAGAGGAACATTTGCAAACTGATTTGATCAAAAATTCTCTTGAACATTCCTATGTGCAATATTTTTATGCATGCTTATTAGAGGACTAGTATCCTCAAACACCACTCTTCTCACGTCAACCTCCATAATGGGTTCTTTATGCATCTTAGAGTCATTCAAAATGACATCACTACTTTTGATGAATGATCATGTTTCAGGATCCCATAAACGATATCCAAATTTTCCTTCTCGACCATGTCCAAGAAAAATGCATTTCTTTGACTTATGGTCCAACTTTTGTCTAAGATTCTTGGGTGTATGAACAAATGCTTCACACCCAAAAACTAGAAGATGATCATAATATGGAGGCTTCCCTGTCCATAACTCTTGTGCCACATTTAGACCTTTGGCACTACTAGGTGTAAGTTTAATCACATGAACTTTAGTCAATACTGCTTCTTCCCAAAAGCCTTGTGAGAGGTTTGCATGATGCAACATAGAAAGTACTCTATCTTAAATAGTTATGCTCATCCTTTCAACTACAACATTCTGTTGTGGGGTATAAGGATCTCTAATTTCTCTATGAATCCCTCTAGACTGATAGAAAAGGTTGAATTCATGTGAGGTATACTCACCCCCATTATCTAAATGTAAAGCCTTAAGCTTTGTTCCTTTTAAGTAAGCCATTTTCTGAAAGTAAGGAATACCCCATCCTTTGCTTTGATAGGATTTACCTAGATTTTTTAGTAGCATCATCTATGAAAGTGACAAATTAAAGAGAACCACATAATGAACTTGTGGGCATAGGACCACACACATCTGTATGAACGAGATCTAAAGGCTGAATTGAAGAGTCAATGTGCATCTTGTGCACATTCCTAGTTTGTTTTCCATATTGACAATGTTGACAAAATGAAAAATCGGAGAAAGATAACACATGTAAGTATCCAGAATGAGAAAGATTTTCCATTCCACTACTTAATATATGGCCCTAAGGGCCATGCCAAATACAAGCCATAGGTTGTTCGATAATAGCTAACAAGTGTTGTTTCTGTGATTCAAACAAAGAATAAAGTGAGCCAACTTTTCTTACTTTTGCAATAACCATATTGCCCATTGATATACAAAAGGGCTGAGCGTAGAAAACCACCTTGTAACCAAGGTAATAAATTTGACCAACTCACATTCAAACTGCATGATAACTGAGGTACATGGTGTACATTATGCATAGTAAACTCTAAACCATCAATGAACTACACAACCATATCTCCGATCCCTAGAATATCACACTGGTAAGAGTCACTAAGTCTCATGGTACCAAGAGACTTTGTTGCATAATTAGAGAACCATTCTCTGTGTGGTATCACATGGAAAGAAGCATTAGCATCAATAGAAATAGCATTGATTTCTTGAATCTTCATAGTCAAAGTAGATGGTGCAGATAAGTGTTTAATATGCCCATCAAAATTCTATCCTTTGCCTTTGGCATTCTTTAATGCATAACAGTCTTTCTTCATGTGTCCTTTCTTATGACAATAATGGCATTCGATATCCCTCTTCCGTGATTTAGTTTTAATCTTATTTCATTCACCATTCCTTTCTTTGTTCTTGCTCCTTCCACGTTGCTGATTCTTTCCTTGGTAAGAATCACGAACTTTATATGCATCTCCACTCTAAGTGCCAACCATAGATTTTTTATGAATCTCGTCACTCAAGAGTCCTCCACATATGTCATCATAGACCAATTTACTACCCTGTGCACTATTGTGAATATCTATGCAAAATATATCCCATGATGATGGAAAGGTGCATAACAGTGAAATTGCTTCCATTTCATAATCCATATCCATTTTTTGAGCCTGTAACTAGGAGAATATAGCATCAAATTCATTTATATGTGCAACAACACTATTTCTGTCCTTCATCAGATACACTAGGAGAATATAGCATCAAATTCATTTATATGTGCAACAACACTATTTCTGTCCTTCATCAGATACAAACACTTTATTTGATGCTATCTCTTTTTCATATGTATTGCATAACTCCTTCCAAATCTCCTCTGTACTAATATTGTAAAGTAAACATTATCTGCCAAGTGCAAGTGAATGGTAGACCTAGCCATTTCATCTAAGTCATCCCAATCATCTTCATCCATGTCAGTAGGCTTCTTTGAAATTCCATTTACTGGTTTCCATTGCCTTGTCTAAATCAGCACATCTTTAATCTAATTCTTCCATAGAGCAAAGTTTGTGGCATCAAATTTTTGGATCTCAAAATGGTCTTTACCTTGCAAGTTATTGCTCCTCCTTGGAACACTAACACTGAACTCTGATCCACCAAATGTGCTTGAGACCTTTGATGCCATGATGGTAGAGAACTGAATAGAATGATAATGGAGCTAGAAGAGTCCAAAAACCAATGAATAAGTGTATCAAGGAGTAAATCGACCACTATATAGTTGACAAAACCAAAAATGTGGAATTTTTTGCCAAAGTATCCTCTGCAAAATGAGCATATGACCAATGTCAAAATATCATAAAGTGCAAGTACTAACATGTTTACCTGCATAGTGAATCACTGACTCCACTCCATATGATGAATTACCCAAAAGAAGCCAACTAGGCTTATCGAGCACCTATAAACAACTATCATACATCTCCTATGGTGAGGTTGGGTAAGTCTTCCACCTGCGTCACTGAAGAGACCCTGACATCTGGATGTCTCCCAGTTAGGAAAACCTCACCACGACCGTCTTTATCAAATGTAAAAGGCTTTATGTAAAAAACATAACCGCTATATCAATGACCACATGGACATACATAAGTGGTAATCCATAAAAGCATATGTAGTGTGTATCTGCTCAATATATGTAGTAAAATGATACTAAAAAAGCTTGATGCATAGCCCAAAAACTATCCAACAACACCTCCAAGTGTCTGTCAACTCTGTTGTTTAAGGCTCAAAAACTTGCCTAAATTTTGTAGTGGCTGCTCCTACCAAAACTGAAAAACCTTTCAAGAAACCTGTAGTTTTACAAGTGTGGCTAAAAACACAACCCCAAAGGTTAATATTTATTGTTAGAGAAGTGCAAAGAATACTTTTCTTGATGTTCTTTGACCTATGTGAAGAGAACTATGTATGAAAGTTCTCCAAAATGGCTCCAAAAAACACCCCAAAAATGCTTCAAAAACAGTCTTCGAAAGCAAAGAATGAAGCTTTGAGGGACCAAAAAACTTTCAAGATAATGTTAATAACCTTAGTCTTTCCCCTTTTTTAGAAACGACAAGAGTGTAGCTTAGTGGCAAGAGATTGCCACGGCTAAGCGAGCTCTGAGGAAATAGTACTGGGATGGGTGATCTCTCGGGAAGTACTAGGAACCTCTATCTTCCTTGATCGTTGAGGTCCTCCCTCGTGCTTAGCCAACAGTGCCAATGGTGACTTTGATGACTTGGATGACAAGGTATGCCAAGGTCTATGCCTTGTTCACCACCTTAGTCATAAGCCTTGGAGAAAGCCTTGGGTGGGTCAGCGGGTGCTCACTTTGCTAGCACAAAAGGAACAAAGCTTTTGCCTCAAAATGCTTTGATAGCAGTGATGTATTTTGATGGCGATGCACCATAGTGCACTCTCCTTCTCGAGAGCTCTACAATTGTTGGTGCAAGACAATCAACAATTGAAGGTCTTTAAGTCCGCAGAGACGTCATCAAAAATTTCTTTAAAAAGGTCACCGGAACAGTACCGGAAACTCACAGAAAAGTCACCGGAATGTTATCGGAAATGATCACTCTTACAGTTTTCAGTTCATGAAGAGTTGAAAGATGAAAGGAGGAAGAAAAGAATAAATTTTGAAGCTTGGAAGAAGAACCGGAAAAAGTTGTACACATATGTACAGTAGTATAGTCAGTGTTATAAGCTTGTACAAATTTATCTATAAATACCTGAGAAAGTGTCGTGGCCGTATGAGGGAAAGAATGAGAGGCATATACGAGAGAGAGAGACATAGAATGAGAGACAATGAGAAGAATGAGAAGTTAGATGTCATGAGACATATGTAAAGTTAGTTGAGTTTTCCTCTCATCACTCAACTGTAACTTTCTGAGTAATCGAAGAAATACTGCGCTGAAATTTCTGTGTGTTCTTCATCTGTGATAGATGATTTGTGAAATCCTTTTGAGGATATCTAAGTCTATAGTTAATCAATCTATAGCTTAAGTTTCAGAGTTTCATTGTAAACAGAAACCAAGAATTGTCAGTAGGAACATTCATATATGTTGAGTGTTCAAAGTTTACTGAAACAGGCGCATTTCCAGTGATCAATGTTTTGATCATTTCTCAGTGCATACTTTAAAGTTTTGCATGAGTAAGGGCTTAATCTTTAAGTTAGAAGATAAGCTACTCGTAACCAGAAGCATTTACTTAAACGGGTTCTATTCAAGGAGAACCAGGTCTTAGAAGTTGCAGTTGTGAAGTCGACTGTTCAGAATGACAGTTTCAGACATAGGTAACTTGTGAAGATTAATTTGAAGAAAATGTGCAGCAGAAGTTTTTGTGTTGTGAAGTTTTTGACTTACTCTTGGTATAGAGGTGCTCTAATCACAAGAGTAGGTTATTCTTTTGGAGATTAACACTCTCCATCAGTGGTATCAGAGCAGGAGACATCAAAATCAAAGAAAGGAGGATCCCGATTGCTGCGGTTACAAAGAATTCAACAACTGAAGAACTAAAAGGTGAAAGCTTGAAGGCAAAACCTGAGGAAGATATCAAGAAAGACAAACGGAGTCTAATTTGAAGCAAAGGTACATATATTATTCATAAAAGTTGAAGATTTCAATACACAGGAAGACACAAGATGGGAGATTCTTTACAGATAGAGAAACTGGATAGGGAAAACTATCCTGCGTGGTCAATGAGGATGGAAGCTCATCTTATGAGCAAAGATTTGATAGCTTATATCACAGGAGAAGAAGAAAAGCCACAGTTCAGAGATCCTAGTGTTCCGACTAGGGAAGAGTTAGCAGATTTGAAAAACTGGATGAAGAAAGATGCTCAAGCTAGAAGCATTATCTATATGGCAGTTAATGATTACTTGTTACCTCATATTCGAGGTCTTGAAAGTGCAACTGACATTTGGAATGCTTTGGAGGAGCATTTCCAAAATACTACTAAGTCAAGGAAGGCATCCTTATGGGCAGAGTTTACAACCTTCAAGAAGAAGGCTTCTCAGTCCATTTCAGACTATGTGACAAGGATGAAAGACATTGCAGATGCTTTAGGAGCTGTTGATGAAGACATTGAGGAGGATAAATTGGTAAGGCAAATTCTTACAGGCTTAAGAGGTGATGACAAATGGAAGCCGTTTATTTTGTCTACAAAGTTATCGCTTGATCATTTCACTCCAGATTTAAATCAGTTGCTAGGTCATATGCTAACATTTGAGAATGATGTTAAAGGAGATGGTGATAAGAGTGCAGGTCATGCAATGTATTCAAAAGATAAAAAGAAGAATAGCAAAGGAAAGCAACAAGCAAATGAAGATGAAGGAACAACTAGCCAAGCCAACTTCCTAAGAGGAAGAGGAGGTGGCAAAGGTAGAGGAAGAGGCAGAAACAACAAAGATGGAGGCAAAGCTTGCTGGATTTGTGGTAAGACAAATCATTTAGCTAATGATTGTTGGCACAATACTCAAAGTAATAATGGATATAGTCAAAGTTACAATGCAAGAGGAAGAGGTGGCAGAAATCAAAGAGGAAATTTCAGAGGCAGAGGTGGTAGGAGTTACTTTGGAAGAAATGCAGGAAGAGGATTCCAAAGTCAACAATATAACAATACCTACTACAATTACGCTTCAGAACAGAAGGAAGATTCAACATTGATATTGAATGCTACTTGTGAAAGTCAGAGTGAAGATCAAAGAGTCTTCTACATTGACTCAGGATGTAGCAATCACCTGAGTGGAAACATATCATTGATGACTGATTTGGAGAATAAAGTTTCTAATCATGTTGTTCAAACAGGTGACAACACAAAGCATAAAGTGAAGTCGATTGGATCAGTGAAAGCTAAAGACGGTAGTACCTTATTGGGTAAGGTTCTGTATGTTCCTACAATTCCTAAGAATTTGATAAGTGTAGGACAAATTGTTGAAAAGGGATATGAAGTAAGATTCACTAATGAAGGAGTATACGTGGAAGATCCCAGTCAAGGGTATAAACAGATCGTTTCAGGAAAGAAAGAAGGAAGACTGTTTACACTGAAGATTCAAGGAAACATTGGTCAGGCCATGTTTACATATGAAGGACATAAAATTTCTAAGTTAGATCTTTGGCACAAGAGGCTTGGACATTTCAATGAAAGAGGTATTAAAGATATGGTTAACAATGGTTCAGTGCTTGGATTGCCTAATGTTGCAGGTCAACATATGACATACAAATGTGAGGCATGTCAATTAGGTAAAGCTCATAAGAATTCTTATTCCAAGCATGGTTTTATGTACTCAGAGAAGCTTGAGTTGGTACACACAGATGTGTGGGGACCATCAAAGGATTTCAGTATAAATGGATCAAGATATTATGTGATTTATGTTGATGATGCTACTAGATGGATCACTATCTATGTGATCAAGGATAAGTCAGAAGTATTCAATACATTCAAACATTATCATGCGTATGCAGAAAGAACTACAGGTCATAAACTGAAGAGACTAAGATCAGATGGAGGGGGAGAGTATTTCTCCAACGAATTCAGTGACTACTTATGGAATGCAGGTATAAAAAGGGAAGTTACTTGCAGGTACTCTCCTCAACAAAATGGTGTAGCAGAAAGGAGGAATAGGACTCTTGTTGAGTTTGCAAGGTCCATGATGAATGAGAAAAATTGCCCTAATTATTTGTGGGCTGAAGCTGTAAATACAGCTACTTATTTGGTCAATAGGTTACCATGTAAAGCCTTGCACGGTATGACACCATATGAAGCTTGGTGGAGTAAAAGACCTACTCTAGATCATTGCAGAGTATTTGGATGTGTGGCATATGCATATGTGCCATCACAATTAAGACACAAATTAGAACCAAAAGCTGAAAAATATGTTTTCATTGGTTATCATGATAGACAGATGGGATACAGGTTGTGGAATCCATCCACAAAACATTTTCTGGTGTCGAAAGATGTTACGTTTGATGAGCAAAGTTCTTGGTATGCAGGAACAGTTAATAACAATACAGATGATGAAGAAGAAGTGAGTCAAAAGAAAGGTAAATCAAAGGTTCAAATAATTGATGAAGAAGAAAATTATGAAGAGCAGGAAGAAGTTGAACAGAGGCCAAGATTTGATCCTAAGTGTGAAGAACCAGAAACCTCAAGGACTGGAGAACTCAGAAGGTCATCAAGAAATAGATGGCAACCTACAAGGTATAGTTATGATACTTCATTTTTGGCTACGAAAGATTATGCTTACATAGTGAAAGCAGATGAAGACCCTTCTACATATGAAGAGGCAAAAGGTAAGGAAAAATGGGAGAAAGCTATGCAAGAAGAACATGATGCATTGGTGGAAAATCAAACATGGGATTTAGTTCCTAAACCAAATAGCCAGAAGATTATTGGATGCAAGTGGGTCTACAAGACCAAAAGATTTGCAGATGGAAGTGTGTCTAGATACAAAGCTAGACTTGTTGTCAAAGGGTTTGCTCAAACATATGGAGTTGATTATGATGAGACTTATAGTCCAGTGGCAAAGATGACAACCATCAGAACACTCATAGCTGTTGCCGCGAGTAAAGGTTGGAAGTTATGTCAGTTAGATGTGAAAAATGCTTTTCTGAATGGATATATTTCAGATGATGTGTTCATGGAGCAACCTCAAGGGTTCAGAGATAAAAGGTATCCAGATCATGTGTGCAAGCTCAAGAGAGCTTTGTATGGCTTGAAGCAAGCGCCAAGAGCGTGGAATTATAGACTTGTAAAGTTCTTGAAAGAACTTGGTTTTCAGGTGTCTGAAGCAGATAGTAGTCTGCTTATAAAAGCAAGTGATAATGGTTTCATATACATGTGCATATATGTTGATGATATAATTCTTACAGGAACAGATGAGTCAGGTATACAAAGACTCAAGAAGCAAATGGAAAAGGAGTTCAAGATAAGTGACTTGGGAGACTTGTCATATTTCTTGGGTATGGAGATCACATATACTCAGCATGGAGTATTCGTGACCCAAGAAAGATATTTGAAGAACTTGTTAATCAAGTTTAAAATGAATGATTGCCGGATTGCACCTACTCCAATGGAGGTGAATCACAAATTGAGTAAGTTTGGAGGTGAAGAATTCAAGGATGTGAGACAATATCAGAGTTTGGTTGGTAGTCTTATCTATGCTACTTTAACCAGACCTGATTTATCATATGCAGTAGGAGTATTGTCTCAATTCATGCACTGTCCAAGGAAAGAACATTGGATTGCAGGACAAAGGGTGTTGAGGTACATTAAGGGTACACTCAAAGAAGGTTTGTATTATGGTTTTACATCAGATACAAATATCAAAATATACAGTGATGCAGATTGGGCAGGTAATCCAGATGACAGAAGGTCAACCTATGGATACATGTGTTATGTGGGAGATAAGCTAATCTCATGGTGTTCCAAGAAGCAACATACAGTTGCTTTGTCTTCTACCGAAGCTGAGTACAAAGGCATGGTTGAAGCCGCAAAGGAAGTGATTTGGCTAAAGACTTTAATGAAGAATTTTGACATTATACAGAGAACACCAGTTATATTTGGAGATAATATGAGTTCATTATATTTAGCTGCTAATCCTATTTTTCATGCTAGGACTAAACACATTGAGATTCAGTATCACTTTCTAAGAGAGAAGGTGATGGATAAAGAGATTGAAGTAATCCATACTTCAACGAAAGAACAGATAGCTGATATGCTTACAAAAAGTTTGGATGGACCAAAGTTACAAAGGTTTAAAGATATGGCAGGAATAAAGAAGACAGAGAAAACCTCAATTGATGATTGAGGGGGAGCTGTTGGTGCAAGACAATCAACAATTGAAGGTCTTTAAGTCCGCAGAGACGTCATCAAAAATTTCTTTAAAAAGGTCACCGGAACAGTACCGGAAACTCACAGAAAAGTCACCGGAATGTTACCGGAAATGATCACTCTTACAGTTTTCAGTTCATGAAGAGTTGAAAGATGAAAGGAGGAAGAAAAGAATAAATTTTGAAGCTTGGAAGAAGAACCGGAAAAAGTTGTACACATATGTACAGTAGTATAGTCAGCGTTATAAGCTTGTACAAATTTATCTATAAATACCTGAGAAAGTGTCGGGGCCGTATGAGGGAAAGAATGAGAGGCATATACGAGAGAGAGAGACATAGAATGAGAGACAATGAGAAGAATGAGAAGTTAGATGTCATGAGACATATGTAAAGTTAGTTGAGTTTTCCTCTCATCACTCAACTGTAACTTTCTGAGTAATCGAAGAAATACTGCGCCGAAATTTCTGTGTGTTCTTCATCTGTGATAGATGATTTGTGAAATCCTTTTGAGGATATCTAAGTCTATAGTTAATCAATCTATAGCTTAAGTTTCAGAGTTTAATTGTAAACAGAAACCAAGAATTGTCAGTAGGAACATTCATATATGTTGAGTGTTCAAAGTTTACTGAAACGGGCGCATTTCCAGTGATCAATGTTTTGATCATTTCTCAGTGCATACTAAAGTTTTGCATGAGTAAGGGCTTAATCTTTAAGTTAGAAGATAAGCTACTCGTAACCAGAAGCATTTACTTAAATGGGTTCTATTCAAGGAGAACCAGGTCTTAGAAGTTGCAGTTGTGAAGTCGACTGTTCAGAATGACAGTTTCAGACATAGGTAACTTGTGAAGATTAATTTGAAGAAAATGTGCAGCAGAAGTTTTTGTGTTGTGAAGTTTTTGACTTACTCTTGGTATAGAGGTGCTCTAATCACAAGAGTAGGTTATTCTTTTGGAGATTAACACTCTCCATCAACAATGATATCCTCAGAGTAGAAAACCAAGCTCCTAGTGCCGCACATGGTACTCTACACAGAGGCTATAAAATACACAGAAGAAGACACAATACATATGGAGCACGAACACAGACTTACAAATGTGGTCAAACTTACAGTCTATGGCTGACCATGCCACTATATGTTTTATTAAAGAATATATACAAGAATGTGCGGTGGCCATTTGGCCTTTCACATGGACACTAATGGTAATCATTTGCAAGGAAGGAATCTATATGGTATTGTATCATGTGATGAAGCAATGCCTACTCGAAGATCCAAAGGAGGACCAACTCAAGAGGAAACAGATCAACTCACACTTTGGTGTGCAAGGGATGCTCAAGAAAGCTGTTAGACAATGCGATGAGACAATATTTATTTTCTGTAATTCTTTCATTTTTAGTGAAGGGGTTTATCCAATCATCATAAATTTTCATATATCTATTAATGAGTCAAGCATTTGACAAGAGAGGAAGAGAGGCAACAAGTCGATGTCACTCAATCAACCTGTAGATTCTCAGCATAAAGATGTCATTCTTCATTGCAGTGCATTCTATTCTTTTTGTTCTTTCTGTTACTTGGTAATAAAATCTTATGAGATAAGTGAAGTCAATGTTATGGTGAAGTCAGTTTGCAAGTGATTCTGTACCCACAATAAAGTCATAAGCGATATCATTGATAGATTACACTGTAAGAAGCGATAGATTCCATAGGAATGTTATGTTAATTGTATGAGTTCTACAAGTACATTATTGATGTGTTCGATTCTAATATGTCAATCATAATGGAGAATTAATATATTCTTTAGTTATCTCTATAAATCTCACCTAAGAATCACTTTTGTAATCCCTAATTTTGGTTGTAAGTTATCAGTAGAACATTGTGATTAACACTTTGCCGATCCTGATGGGGAGTGGAGATCGTAAGATTAGATATTGGAAGGCGTGCATATTGAATCACTTTTGTAACCCCTATTTTTGGGTATAAGTTATCAGTAGAACATTGTGATTAACACTTTGGTGATCTCGATGGGGAGTGGAGATTTTCTAAGAGTAGAGATTGGAAGGTGTGAAGATATAAGGTAGTTTATACCAATTCTATGCTTCGATGTAGAATATCCATGATATCATCTAGATAAAACACCGTATGAGTCCCTGCATACATTTTAGAATTTGGAGGAAGTTCTATAAGAAAAGATGAACCAGAAAGCATACGTAAGAAACAAAGGATCATTGACAAAGAGACATAGGTAAAACAGGAGCCAATATTTGAAGGAGAAAGTTTTGAAGGAGTAAAGAACACTTTAGATACGAGAGATCTATTGGCGTATGAAGAACAAACCAAGAAGAGTCAGTAGATCTTACTAAAATTCCCGTGCTGAAACCAAAAGAAAGATTGGAAAGTTAAGGCAAACAAGTAGAGGGTGGAGAAACTTGTGGAAATAGAACACTTATTGAAAGAGTAGGAGAGTATCTATCTAAGTGGTTTGGAATAGGATGATCGAAGAAATCTGAAGCAATTGAGACTCTAAACTAGTGGCAAGAAGAGAATCAGGATAAAAAGTTACCTGAATCATGAGTAATACCTAGATCTAGCACCAAAAACCTTCCTATTATGGTAATATGATCCAACATTGAAAGAACGGAAAATGATCAACATAGAAAATGTTATCCAATGGCAGTCACTTATACCAAGTTTGGAGGATTCCTTGGGGTTGATCCAGATGCTCACCTACGGGCATTTGAAGTTAATTCTAACATACTTAAAAGCATGAGCAATTTTAGAGTGAATGATGGAGACAAAGCCATGCATTTTTAAACAATGTTGGTCAATGAAGCATTGAAGTGGCTTCCAGAGTATGATATAGACTATTTCACTCACTACAAATCTATCAAGGATGAATTCTTACAAAGATTTCAATCCAAGAAGAATCTTGCTTAGATTCTTGACTTTTTGTAGAATTGAAGATGGAAACCCAATCTGTTAGTCTATGCTTATGCTGTAATTTTTTGGATACATTTACGAAAATTAGTGACAAAAAGTGAGTTACCAAATGATGTAATCACACAATGGTTTATTAGTGGGTTAAATCAAGAATTGAATCAAATCATGATCATCCGAAGCAACGGAGGATTACCTTTAGATACTATAGTAGACCAAGCCGTGCAACTAGAAAATAAAGTCAAGAGGTTTGGTAAAGATCTCGAATGGGTTGCGGTTTTGAATGACAAGAGTGTGAGTTCACCAAAACAAGTATTTTGTGTGAAAGGTAAGAATCTTGGACATATCATAGTAAATTGTGGGTTGAACCAAGTGCACTATGCAATTTGTACTACTGATAGTCATGATACAATGTATTGTGTATATAATGCAAAAACCTAGAATCAGATTATCATGCATGTAGTAGTTTAGCAGCAAGCATCATGCGATACCTATGTACCACCACAGATGCATAATTTACAATATGAAAGGTACAATCAGCCAAAGATGTAGCATGGTCTATTACAAGAACCAATATGCTTAGAGGCCGGAATATCAAACTTTGTACCATGAGAGCCTATCAAATGTTACTTTTGTGGCAAGTTGCACCACATATGTCATAATTGCAAGGAATCAAGGAGTATGAAAATCACCAAAAAGACACAGTGGTGCCAATGATGAATCTAGTAATCATCACTAAGAAAGAACCCTAGGTAGCTTCAATTCAAACTTGAGCTGGAAAACTTTTGTAGCCTATGATAGCCATTTACAAACCAAGATTTAAAGAACAGATGCGGGTCGTGCAAAGAGCGCAAAAATGGGCAACTAAAGAGTATCCATCAATGCGATCTCTTGAGAATCATCTATTGATGGATTAATATCTATTTCTGGTAATTTGTCTTCTTCATCAGTAGAATCAGCATGTAGAGAATTATCCTCTTCATCAAAAATATTAGTATCATTATCACGTATAATGATTCTAATTTCTCTTTCAGATGTTGATGTATCAGTATCTGATGCTAAATCATCAAGAGGACTTTGTTCGATCTCTCTAACAATAAACTGTTCAGACAAGGACCTACCTCTGAATGACTTGCCAGCAAGGGTGAGCATCTAGGTTTTTATAAAAAAATGCTTGTTCAATATGCCTAAGAAGAATATATGGTTCTTTAGTAGATTGCATTACCTTGGAAGAATCAATTGCCCAAAACCCAGATAATTCCTTTCTTCATGTGGAATTAGTACCTTTATACTCGGTTCAAAACCAGTCAACCTTGAAAATGACCTATCAAAATATATAAAAACAAAAATCCATTATTAGGTTCTTAAAAAAATAATTAACTCTAGCATAAAAAAGATAAACTTTTTTCTACCTGTTTGAATGTACAAAATGAAATTTCGTAGATACCAACAATAGTTCTTACATAACCAAGTTCGCCATCTATAAGGTTTGTGTCTTTTGAGCTAGCACGTGATAGTTGCTTGAAAGAAGCAACAATACTAGAATCCTTTGTTTTACGTAAAGAATCAATGGCTTTGATTCTAATATGCTGTCCAAAAGCCCACATATTAGTGAACATTCGAGCCTGCAAAAGAAATTAAATTAGTAAATAGAAACTAGTATACATATATGAAAAAAACAAAATATTATTAAAATAAAATTACCTTTTCGTTCACAAGCTATCATTAACTCTCTCTTCTCATCTAAAATTTCTTCATTATTTGCGTTGGCGCATTGCAAACGACTATATATCCAATCCGTGAAAGAAGATATATTTGTAATCTCATTACTATCTAGATTACGTCTATATCTTTTGTTTCTTCGCCTTTTACTTCGGAGATTTTGAAGTTCGTGTTCGTACTCGCTAAGGAATGCTTGCATGCATTCGCTATTATATGCTACAAAAGTAGAGAATGAAAATTTTCTATCCATATTTAATAACTATAAATTTAATTTTATGTTTAAAGTTTACTTTTTATTCATTTATGGAATACTAATGAATTTTATTTATATGTGTAGATTCCAATGTATGATGTTGATGATATTCCTCCACACCATTCACAACTACCAGTAAGACCTCATTTATCAGAAGCTTCTATGAGGAGGCTACGCAAAAGTGATCCTGTGGAATATGCAAGGTTGAAAGCTCTATATTCAAAAGAAGAAAAAGTACAAGATTTGTGCGACAATGATGAAGATGATGGAATGGCAGTTTTTATTGAGGATTGGTATCAAAATGATAGTGAGAGCATTGATATTTTTAAAAATGAGAAATATCTTTGAGAGAAATGTCTAAAGCATGTACATGAAGGAAGTCGTTTGACACGACTAAGTGCGAGCTTACCTATTCTCAATCTTTGAAAATCGTTTTGGATGGAGTAATGTATTTGTTTCAATGGTATTAAGGTATAATTTTCAATTTTCTATATATATATATATATATATATATATATATGTGTGTATGCATAAATATAATATATATATATATATATATATATATATATATATATATATATATATATATATATATATATATATATATATATATATATATATATATATATATATATATATATATGTATATAAATACATGCATATATAAACATACACATAATATACATGAATGTATACACACATATAAACATACACACACATATACACACATACACATGTTATGAGAGTAAGGTCAAATTATACATACTTGTATTGAATGAAGATGTTTTGTCCATCTAGCCTTTAGAATTGTCAAGCCAACCTTTAGAATCTTCTTGACACGTATGTTTCTCCTATTTTAGTCAACCTAATACCTCTGTTGCTAACTCTTTTGCATACAAATATTAAGTATCAGTCAGCTATGCAGGTATTAAGTCATATGTAAAATGGGAGGAGCAAATTTATCTCGAAGATTGATGTTTTACTTTTGTAGCATATAGCATGCAAGCATTCCTTAGCGAGTACGAACACGAACTTCAAAATCTTCGAAGTAAAAAGTGAAGAAACAAAAGTTATAGACGTAATCTAGATAATAATGAGATTACAAATATATATTCTTTCACGGATTGGCTATATAGTCGTTTGCAACGCAGCAACGCAAATAATGAAGAAATCTTAGATGAGAAGAGACAGTTAATGATAGGTTGTGAACGAAAGGTAATTTTATTTTAATAATATATTTTTTTTCATATATGTATATTAGTTTCTATTTACTAATTTAATTTCTTTTGTAGGCTCGAATGTTCACTAATATGTGGGCTTTTGGACAATATATTAGAATCAAAGCCATTGATTCGTTACGTAAAATAGAGGATTCTAGTATTGTTGCTTCTTTCAAGCAACTATACGTGCTAGCTCAAAAGACACGAACCTTATAGATGGCGAACTTGGTTATGTAGGAACTATTGTTGGTATCTATGAAATTTCATTTTGTACATTCAAACAGGCAGAAAAAAGTTTATATTTTTTATGATAGAGTTAGTTATTTTTTTAAGAACATAATAATGGGTTTTTGTTGTTATATATTTTGATAGGTCATTTTGAAGGTTGACTGGTTTTGAACCGTGTATAAAGGTAGTAATTCCACATTAAGAAAGGAATTATCTGGGTTTTCGGCAATTGATTCTTCCAAGGTAATGTGATCTACGAAAGAACCATATATTCTTCGTAGGCATATTGAACAAGCATTTTTTTATAAAAATCCAGATGCTCACCCTTGGTGGCAAGTCATTCATGTTCAACCTAGAAGTAGGTCATTGTTTGAACAGTTTATTGTTAAAGAGATTGAAGAAAGTCCTCTTGATGATTCAGCATCAGATACTGATACATCAACATCTGAAAGAGAAATTAGAATCATTATACGTGATAATGATACTAATCTTTTTTATGAAGAGGATAATTCTCTACATGCTGATTCTACTGATGAAGAAGATGAATTACCAGAAATAGATATTAATCCATCAATGCGATCTCTTGAGAATCAAGTCCATCCACAAGTGAAGAAATTGTATTGTAACATGTGTAGGAAAGTGATT
This sequence comes from Ceratopteris richardii, assembly GCA_020310875.1. Taxonomy (NCBI): domain Eukaryota; kingdom Viridiplantae; phylum Streptophyta; class Polypodiopsida; order Polypodiales; family Pteridaceae; genus Ceratopteris; species Ceratopteris richardii. The sequence continues at coordinate 162,034,297 of CM035429.1, read as the reverse complement.
ATACAGACCCCAAAGGCTAATGACCTTTGGACGATCTTAAAAACTCACCCATCACCTTGCAATTGGGGAAACTTCTATCACTAGTGCCAAAATTTAGGGAAAAATTTGAATAACATTTTGGTGTAAAGGATGAGTGAGGAGATCCTTGTATAGATACTCTACAATTGGAAGTTGAAACCATAGATCATGTTGTCTTACTTATTACGGTGTGGTATAAGAATCACTGCATAGATAAAGTTTTAATCAATGGTGGTTTTGGTGTTAACTTTTTCACCTATGTTCTTTCACAAAAGCTAGGCTGGACAAGTATAGAACCAGTTAGGTTTTTCATCAGAATGGATGATCAGTCTTGAGTTCATTTGTTGGGACTAGTACGAGGTATTCCCATTACCCTTCAACGAGTAGTCTTCCCCATGACCTTTGTGATATTAGATTTACAAGAAGATACTTATGATTAGAACCTTTCGTTTAGCCGACCTTGGCTTCAATAAGCCAAGGTTTTGCAAGATTGGTCTAAGAAAGAATAAGTGGTAAAATATAAGCATCATGAATATTGAGTCCCCTTAGATATGATGCAATCTCATGACATTCATGCACTCCCTCACATTGCTGAACCAGTTCACATGTTGGATGGGTTGATAGATGATGAGGAAGATGACTTTTTGAAAGCCAATGGTGATTTATTATCTCTTGGGGTAGTTGACTTACAACCTTTACTAGATCAATGGTCTCCTTCGACATGTGCAGGGACTTGTGCACCACTAATCGAGAAGGTACCAGAGGCAAGAGATGTGTTCCCTATGCCCATTGCTCACTCTAATATAGCTTGGGAGGATTTTGAATATCAATAGAAGAAACAATATATAGCCAAAGACTAGTTGATTTTTGACAACTTCGTCACAAAGGATAAGCCTTGACCAACTAAGATTAGTGCCCTATTAACTAGTAAGGAGCAGAGGGAAGTTCTTGTGCTCTTAATAGAATTCCAAGATGTATTTTCTTGGGCTTATCAAGATATGAAGGGATTAGACCCTTGCATCTACAAACACCATATAGTTCTTCAACCGGATGCTAAACGAATCACGTAGACAAGTTACAAGATGATACCCAATTATGCATAGTTCGTCAAGGACAAACTTGATCGATTACTTCATGTGGGTTTCATAATTCCAATTAAGCACAGAGAGTAGATTTCACCGATAGTGATAGTACCAAAAAAAATATAGTTACAAACCTGTGTTGACTACTGTAAATTGAAGAAGGCCACTCTACCCAATATTTTTCCTTTACCCTTCCTTCAGAGTATGTTGGATAACATCGCTGGATGGGAAATATATTCCTTCTTACATCGCTATAGTGGTTACGGTCAAGTATTCAGGGCCATAATAGATTCATCGAAAATGGCCTTTATTGCTTCTTGGGGAGTTTATGCCTATATTGTAATGTGGTTTGGTCTTAGAACTTCTTCTAGCACTTTCCAACATTGTATGCATGACATTTTCTCACCATACTTGACCACTTTCACGCATGTTTTTCTGGATGACTTCTGGAGGTCGGGTTGCAAAGCTACACATCTCCAAGAATTACATCTATGCTTTGAAAATACTCGTGAGTATCGATTGTGTTTAAATGCATTGAAATCTATGTTTGTCGTACAATGTGCTAAACTTCTTGGCCATATCATTTTGGCCTAGAACATTCTAGTCAATCTTGATAAAGTTAAAGCTATCCTAGATGCACCTACTCCTCAGTTAGCAAAATATGTTCTTCACTTTCTAGGTCAAATTTGGTGGCATGGATGCTATTTACCACGGTTAGCACACCTTTCTCTTCCTTTAAGTAAATTAATTAATGTTCCACAAAAAGACTTTTGGTGGACTGAAGAGTGCTAGAATAGTTTTGATCCTCTTAGAGTCTTATTAACCCAAGGTCCAAATTCACAAGCGTTGAATTGGGAACTACCATTCCATAATTTTGTAGATGCCTTAGACATAGCTATTGGTAGTGTTTTGACACAAGCCTTTGATAAATGGTACCACCCCATGTCCTATGCTAGTTGTCACATTGCCTCGATAGAAAAGGATTATTATGTGACAAAAAGAGAGTGTTTGGGCCTTATCTATTCAATAAAGAAATTTCATCATCATGTTTTGTTGATATATTTAGGTAGGGATGTGTGTGAACACACTAGGACCGCCGGGGCACTTTTTTCCCTCTTTAGGATGTTTTTTCCCCCGGCTTGTATATATGTCTATTTCCCTAATGGGCTACTTATCTTTGTACATTCTCTAGTAATACATTCAGTATTGTGTGTTGTGCTCTAAGCTTCTTCTCCTTCCTTGTATTGTTACATGCTTTCGCAGACGTCTATCTCCAACAATTGGTATCAGAGCAGGTCATCGCTTCATCTAGGGCACCGTCGACACTCCTCTAGTTGCAGTCTCAAAATCGCATGATTTTTGGTGAGCATACTTAACATGTTTTCTAGATCAAAACTGCTTCACTTTGTCGTGCTGAAATCACGATCTGAGCTCGTTTCGGCCTCTGAACGCACTATCATAGTGCTTGTGTAGGCTATTTCATCTTTTTGTGCCAAAGGTATATAATAGTTTCTGTTCGTCAGTATAAGCGTCTCGAAGTCTGATACAGGTCTAGCAAAATTCTTTTGGGTAGTTCTATTCAACTTTTTGAGATACATTCAATTTTCTGCATCAAGATATTTTAGTCACCGGCCATGGCTGAAAGCAGTGATGTATTCCGTATGTTGGTTGTTGAGGACAAGTTGGATGGTACCAACTACCCGTTATGGGCTTATATGATGCGACATGTATTGGTTGCAAAAGGACTATGGAACATTGTGCAGGGTGTCAAAAAACATCCTATCACACCTGCAATTGTTACAACTGCAGGTACAAAAGCTGAGGTAGAAGGTGCCGAAGATGATGATATTTTGCATATTACTGTTCGTGCTCCGGTTTCTGCTGCACCTACTATAGAGAAAATTTGTTGGGATGGCAAAGATGCCCACACACATGCATTGATAGCTTTGCCTTTCAAACGTGCCATTATTCCTCACATTCGCTCTTGCAGAATAGCAAAGGATGCTTTGGATACACTTATCACATTGTATTAAGCTAGGAATGAGGCTCGTGTTGCTTACCTGCGAAACAGTTGGAGAGTGAGCACATGAATGAAGGTGATTCTATGGACAGTTTTCTAACAAAGATCAAAGATTTGAAGGAACAATTGATTTCTGCTGATGAGGTTATACTAGATAGCTCGCTTGTGCAGACCATTCTGAATGGTCTTCCTCATTCATATCAGAGTTTTGCTTCTACTCTTCCGTTGATGATGAAAGGCAATCCAAATGCCTTGTCATTTGAGGAGTTAGTCTCTATTCTGTTGCAAGAAGATCAGTCCAAGCAGAATAGGTCCATTATGCGAGTTGCAGATCAAGTTTTCCTGGCTAATCAGAAGGGCAAAGGAAAATGGAGCTCTTCAACTAGTAAGCAGAAATCTGCTAATTCTGCACATTCGAAGAAGGAAGATAAAGATGAGAAGAAATCTGAAAAGTAGAAATTGTTTTGTAAGTATTGTAAAGGGAATGATCATATCATAAAGGACTGTCCAAAACTTGCTGCTAAAGAGGCAAAGAAGAAAGAGGCTGGAATGGTTGTTGTAGAGGCCTCTACACCAAAAACAGAGTCTACTAATCTTGTGCAGGAAGAAGAATGGGCGTTTACTACTGTCTGCAATTTTGACCCATCTTCTCATGAGCACTGCATGTCTGCAGTAGAATCAGATGTTTGCCAGTATTTTGACAGTGGGGTGACCAAAAATATTACCTCACAGTGAAATTTCTTCTCTTCACTCGAGCCTGCCCCTACAGGGAATACTGTTACATGCGCCAACAACTCCTCTTATCCTGTTATGGGAGTTGGAACGATCATTTTGACTACTGCTGATGGTAGTTCTTTGACCTTGTCAGATGCTTTATTTGTGCCAGGGATCAAGAAGAACATGTTATTAGTCTCTGCATTAGCCAAGATTGGCTGAGAAAAAATAGTGATAGTAAAGGGATAGCTTCTGAAAATAGTTTAATGCCTTCTATCTTCATACAAATTTTTGTAGCAATCCGATGTCGTTTGTGAATCGCACTTTCTCCATGCCTTCTCATGTACTATTCATTGTCGGACTTCTCCACGAGCTCTCTGCAGGCACACTAGATCTCATACCATATCATGAGAAAGGAGATAAGGAAGAGAGCTAACTCACACACTTTCACACTCAACAAGGAGCACACACACAGATTGAGGCAAGGAAGAATGATCTTCTTCTTCTTCTTCTTCTTCTATTGCATAAAACGAATATACAAGAATGAACTAAAATAAAAATACAACTAGTGCAATATATAAAGAAGAATACATAAGGTAAATCCTAATTTCTACAAATGAGTGAGCTGGCAAGAAAAAAATGTGCCATCAACTTCAATAGATAAATCAAGTAAAGCTCAATGAAATATCCCTAACATATACCGGCATGAACACTATAAATGTCAGAGAAATGAAAAAGTGATACGTGTCATCCTAGATCATCACAGGTTGAGCTTGATTTCTCAACATCTTACACATCTAAATCAGGCCTATGGATTGGGAGATACACTCTAATCTTTGATGGGCTCATCTTTGAAAGTGAGGTGCATGCCTTCAATCCACTTGCCCAAGCGTACTTCCTAGGATCTAATACCAATTATGGGATTTGAACTCATGACATATCGGCTAGGAGTATGATGTGCTAACCACTTGCACCAAAAGCCATGGTTAAGGATTACTCCCTAATCCTTGCTCTTAGGGTGTGGCTCAACAAACTCCTGCCCATCATAACTTGAGTCTAATAGATAATTGTTGTTATGAATACAACACTAAGGGGATAATCCATATCCAATGAGGATCTTTGGATTATATGTGTAAAAATAGGTCTTAGAATTACTATAAAGAAATATCAAATAGAAGATGGTCACATGGATTTATAACTAGGGCATCCAAGTTGATCCTCACAAGCTAAAGGCTATTCTAGAATCTCCCCACTGAAATCTACAAAAAACATCCTTCAACTTTTGGACAAATATGATGGCATGGTCGCCACCTACTATGGCTTGCCTATCCTACCATTCCACTTACCCGCCTCATTATTGTGGCATCATGTTATTTCTAGTGGATAGAAGATTATCAGACTATTTTTACACATCTTAAGAAATGTTTAAATCAAGCACCTATTTTGAAAGCACCTCAGTCGGATCTTCCCTTCCATGTGCACATGGCTGCCTTTGACAACGCTATTGGAAGTATTCTCATGTAGATGTTTGATAAATGGTACATGCTGTTCTATTACACTAGTCACCATCTGGCCCTTGTTGAGCATAGATATCATGTTATGGAACACAAAGGTCTAGGTCTTATTTACTCTATCAAGAAGTTCCACCATTACCTCTTAGCCAAAAATTTAATTTTTATGTGGATAATTTAGCCCATACATATTTGGTGTACCAAGAGAATTTGGGAAGTCGCTTGGCTTATTGGGTTTTATTACATCAAGAATTTGCATATGATGTCATTCATCATCCTAGTGTGGTGGCTAGCTTTCTATCTCAATGGGATTCTGACGAAGCTCCTATTAGCATCGATGACTCTTCTCTTGCTATTTATACCTCTCAACCTAGTCCTCTTCCTACATTGTGGGAATTATCTATCTCTTATTATGATACATTGCTTACTTTTTTTTACTACAAGTTGTCCTATAGAGCATCTTCCTATGACTACTCATTAGAAATTTTCCTTGCATAGTCATCATTTGTGACTCATTTTTGGTTCGCTTTATTAATCTGACCCATCCAGGCTTGGCTCCTATGTGTGCCCAATCATGAAGTTCCCTTGGTTTTGGCCCTTTCTCATTCTCATCTTGTTGATGGTCATTTTTTATCTATGTTAACTTAAAAAAGCTGGCATGAAAGATTTTTAAAGAAATTTATTATGGATTATCCAAAAATATGGGATTAGCTACCTCTGTTTGTCTTATGGGCATATTGTACCACATATAAGGTCACCACTGGCTATACGCCCTTAAATTAGCTTATGGCTTGAAAGCTATTACACTCATGGAGGCTCTTGTTCCTAGTTTATGTGTTGCGATTTAGCCTAAATGTCTCTCGATTGATTCCCTTTATTCCCGATTGGATGACATTTGCACTCTAGATAAATAGTGTTCCAAAAGCTTTTTACTCATACAAGAACTCCAAACTTGTGAAGCTCACAATCATGAGTGTTTTCTTAAAACTCTGGTGTTTATTGAAGAGAAGTTAGTGTTGTTTTATAACTCAAAAGCACATCATGCTCCACGAGAATTTGAGGTTCAATGGTTTGGGCATTATCAAATTTTAGCTTAGTTGGGTAGAGACACATGTCTCCGTGAAACTTTGATCAAAGAACTCTTACAATTTCTAAATAATGGTTCCAAATTTCCACCATAATATGGTTCTTAAATTTTTAATGGCATGTACCTACAATCAGTGTACTAACACTACCTATGACTGCGTGTATTTTACTCTGCTTGTCCCATGATTTTTTGTTTTAATAATTCCATCCCATTCATTTACTTACCTTGCTTATTTCGTTCTTGCTCTCCTTAGTTTTCATGCATCCTTTGTGTGGTTTTTGTTGGAGACCTCTTAATCTCCAAAGGTTTGATCTATACTGACTTAAGAACACTTCTATGTCAGTTACAAACCAAACTTTACACAAATGTTGTTCTTCTTTACCAAAAACTTCATCAACACTTCTCTGAGTGAAGAAATGTTTACTTGAGAAAGTCTGCTTCAGAAATCAACTTCATTACCTGCACATAACTTCAAATTTCTTCAAGTAAATGATGCACAAGTATTCGCAATACCTTTGCGCAATCATACTAATCATTAGTTCTCAAAACTAATCACCAAAAGTTTAATTTGATCCTTAAGATCAAAGGTATGTCATAATTGTCTTCCAGAGGTAGCGCCTTCGACATAGTCAACTTCTTAAGTTGATTTCTCTCAACACAGAACCCGTTTTGCTAAACGCTTTTAGCCATAGCTTCCTTATCTCCTAACTTAAATTTTAAGTGCTCACTCATCAAAAACTTTACAGTATACACTGAGATCTAAGCAAAACACTGAGACGGAAAAATGCGCTACTCTCAGACTTCAGTTTTCACATTCTACATATGAATGTTCCTATTGATCATTCTCACAGTAGGAGAGAAATTAGATTATGAAACTCTAGACATAGCTTCATTAGCTTCTCAATTAGATGTGTACAAAAGGAATCTTGATCCACGTGATCAGACAGAGAGCACTCAGAGAAAAACCCGTCGCTATTTTCTGGGAAAAAACTCTCTACACATCTCTAAGACATTTGTCATCTACAAATGACTCTCTCTCTCACATATTTCTTATCATCATTAACTTATATATACATGATTTTAGACTTATCCCGAGTCTATGACTTTACTCCTTATCATCCTAAAGATTTATCTCTACTCAATTTACAAAGACTTCCACTTATATGTACATATGTGTACAAGCTATCATTCTGAAATCTCCTTCACTTCCTCAAGTGTTTTCTTTTACTTCATTCTGACCATAAGCCTTCTTCAAGATCTTTATAATCACTAATTTGTGATTGGTTTGTTCCAACAGCTCCCCCTCAATCACTAATTGTGATTATTTCATTCTTCTTTACTCCTGCCATCTCCTTGAACCTCTGTAGCTTAGGTCCATCCAAGCTCTTTGTCATCATATCTGCCACTTGTTCTTTTGTTGGAATATACATCACTTCAATCTCTTTATCAAGTACCTTTTCCCTCAAGAAATGATACTGAATCTCTATATGCTTAGTCCTGGCATGAAAAACAGGGTTAGCTGCCAAATACAAAGAACTCGTATTATCTCCAAAAATAATTGGAGTACTATGATCAGTTTCAAAACTCTTCATCAAGGTCTTCAACCATATCACTTCTTTTGCAGCTTCTACCATTCCTTTATACTCAGCTTCTGTGGATGATAAAGCAACTGTATGTTGCTTCTTTGAACACCAAGAAACTAATTTATCTCCAACATAACAGAGATACCCATGAGTAGACCTTCTATCATCTGAGTCACCTGCCCAATCTGCATCACTAAACACTTTGATTCTTGTGTCAGAAGTAAAACCATAGTACAAACCTTCACTTAGGGTTCCTTTGATATATCTGAGTACCCTTTGAGCTGCAATCCAATGAGTCTTCTTTGGACAATGCATAAATTGTGACAACACACCTACTGCATATGATAAATCTAAATCTTGTCAAGGTAGCATAGATTAAACTACCTACCAAACTCTGATATTTCTTCACATCATTGAATTCTTCACCTCCATACCTGCTCAATTTATGATTTACCTCCAATGGTGTAGTTGAAGTCTTGCAATCTTCCATGTTAAACTTGACTAGAAGATTTTTCAAATACCTCTCTTGTGAAACATATACTCCATGTGGAGTATATACAATCTGCATTCCTAGAAAATAAGATAAGTTTCCCAAATCACTTATCTTAAACTCCTTCTCTATTTGCCTTTTGAGTTCATTGATTCCTTGAGCATCTGTTCCTGTGACAATAATATCATCAACATAAATGCACATGTAAATGTATCCATTTTCACTTGCCTTCACTAGCAAGCTACTATCTGCCTTTGATGCTTGAAATCCACATTCATTCAAGAACTTGACAAGTCTGTAATTCCAAGATCTTGGGGCCTGTTTCAACCCATACAAAGCTCTCTTGAGCTTACACACATAATCTGATCCAATTGAATCCATAAAACCTTCTGGTTGCTCCATGTAGACTTCATCTGCAATGTATCCATTTAGAAATGCATTTTTCACATCTAATTGTGACAACTTCCATCCTTTGCAAGCAGCAATAGCAATCAATGTTCTGATTGTAGACATCTTAGCAACAGGACTAAAGGTTTCATCATAGTCTACCCCATAAGTTTGGGCATAACCTTTGACCACAAGTCTAGCCTTGTATCTAGACACCTTACCATCTGCAAACCTTTTTGTTTTATATACCCACTTACATCCAATGACTTTCTGATTCTTTGGTCTTGGTACTAATTCCCAAGTTTCATTTTCAAGTAGAGCATCATACTCTTCCTGCATTGGCTTCTCCCAATTCTGTTTACCTTTGGCTTCTTCATAAGTGATTGGATCTTATTCTGTCTTCACAATATAAGCATAATCTTTTGTTGTTAAAAAAGATGTATCATAATTATACCTTATAGGCTCTTTCCTTTCCCTTGAGGATCTTCTGATTTCTGCACTTCTCGAAGTTTCAGCCTCATTTGATTCTGGATCAAATCTTGGCCCTTCTTCTACATGATCCTGCAATCTACTTTTAGAATCAACATCATCAATACTTTCTGTTGGTGCAGACCAATCACCAATTGAAGGCTTGGAAGATCAAATGATGAAGGAAGAATCAATTCCTAAAGTGTGGAAGAAGATTACATTCAGAGGACAAGAGAAGTGTACACATATGTACATTAGTATAGTCATAGATGACTTAGATCTTTTGTTTAGTAAGAATCATGTACAAATTTATCTATAAATACTTTGAGAAAAGTCGGGGCAAGTATGAGAGCATATGTGACAATAGTTAGAAGTCAAGATTGAGGAAGGTAGAAGTCATGAGATAGAGAAAAAGTTAGTTGAGTTAGTTCTCATCACTCAACTGTATTTCTTCTGAGTAAATGAACATTTTTGCGCCCGATGTTTCTGTGTGTTCTCCTTCTACAGTAGATCAATTGTGAAATGCTTTTGTACAAGTCTAAGTTGAGAGTTGCTTGACCTCTATGCAAAGTTTTAGCTTCCACTTGTAATCAGGCTGAGTGAATTAAGTGTAGGAACATTCATATGTGAAGTATGTTCACTGGTTCCTAAAACAGGCGCAGATTTCGAAGTTAATGTTTTGGTCATTTCTCCTAGCACAGTTTAAAGTTTTGCATGAGTGAGGGCTTAATCTTTAAGTTGGAAGATAAGCTACTTATGTCTAGAAGCATTTTGGAAAACGGGTTCTATTCAAGGAGAACCAAGTCTTAAAAGTTACAGGTGTAAAGTCGACTGTTCTGAATGACAGTTTCTGACATAGGTAACTTGAGAAGTTGATTTTTCAAGTTATACTTAATCTTTTGAAGTGATTCAACTTGGAGTAGATGCGCAATCTCTAGGAGATACTTCGTACAAAGTTTCATCAAAAACTTTACACGTTTGATAGGTCAATGTGAAGAAATAGTGCAGCAGACTTTTCTGTGTTTCATCTTCTTCACAGAATTGTTAATCTTTTGATAGTTAGTAATTGATCCTCTAAATGAGTGAAAGGTTTTGACTTATTCTTGGTATAGAGGTGCTCTAATCACAAGAATAGGTTGTTCTTTTGGAGATTAACACTCTCCATCAGTGGTATCAGAGCAGGAGACATCAATTTGAAGAAAGGAGGATCCCGACTGCTGCAGATTCAAGAAATTCAACACTTGAAGGACTAAGAAGTGAAAGCTTGGAGTCAAAGCTCGAGGAGAAGACTATTTGACATCAAGAAAGGCAAAAGGAGTCCAATTCGAAGTAAAGGTACATACATTGTTTGTAAAGCTTGAAGATTTCAATACACAGGTGGACACAAGATGGGAGAAAGCTTGCAGATTGATAAGCTAGATAGGGAGAACTATCCAGCATGGTCCATGAGGATGGAAGCACACCTCATGAGCAAAGATCTTATATCATTTATTACAGGAGATGAAGAAAAACCTGAGTTTGCAGATCCAAGTATTCCTACTAGGGAAGAGCTTGCAATGTTGAAGACTTGGATGAGAAAGGATGCTCAAGCAAGGAGTATCATCTACATGGCTGTAAATGATTACCTTTTACCTCACATCAGAGGTTTGGAAAGTGCTACAGATGTTTGGAATGCCTTGGAAGAGCATTTCCAAAATACAACTAAGTCAAGGAAGTCCTCACTATGGGCTGAGTTCACAACCTTCAAGAAGAAGAGCTCACAATCAATTTCAGATTATGTGGCAAGGATGAAAGATATTGTAGATAGCTTGGGAGCAGTGGATGAAGATATTGAAGAAGAAAAGTTGGTAAGACAAATACTTACAGGTTTGAGAGGAGATGAGAAGTGGAAGCCTTTTATATTGTCCATAGAATTGTCGCTTGACCACTTTACTCCTGATCTTAATCAATTGCTAGGACACATGCTAACCTTTGAGCAGGATCTTAAAGGAGACAATGATAGAAGTACAAGTCAAGCTATGTACTCCAAGGACAAGAAAAAGAATGGCAAGGGAAAGCAATCAAATGATGATGAAGGGAATTCAAATCAAGCTAATTTCACAAAAGGAAAGATGAATTTCAGAGGTAAAGGAAGAGGAGGTAAGAACAAAGATAATGCTAAAGCTTGTTGGATTTGTGGCAGAACAAATCATTTGGCAAATGATTGTTGGTATAACAATCAAAATGGAGGAAACAATAATCAGAATTATAGTCAAAGAGGTAGAGGAGGCAGAAACCAAAGAGGCAATTTCAGAGGAAGAGGAGGTAGGACATCATATGGTAGAGGAGGTGGAAGAAACTTCCAATCTCAGTCCTACAACAATAATTATTACAATTATGCATCAGATCAGAAGGATGACATGACTGTTATATTGAATGCAACTCATGAATCAATGGGAGAAGATCAAAGAGTGTTTTATATTGACTCAGGGTGCAGCAACTCTTTGATGACTGATATGGAAGCAAGGGTGAATGGACATACAGTTCAGACAGGTGACAATACCAAACATAAAGTGGAGAGCATTGGATCAGTGAAGACAAAGAGTGGAAGTACACTTCTGAGAAAGGTACTTTATGTTCCTACTATTCCTAAAAATCTGATAAGTGTAGGGCAAATTGTGGAGAAAGGATATGAGGTAAGATTCACAAATGATGGTGTTTATGTACAAGATCCAAATCAGGGATATAGAAACATAATTGCAGGAAAAAAGGAAGGAAGATTGTTCACTCTCAAAGTCCAAGGTAATGTGGGACATGCATTGTTTACCTATGGAGGTCAAAAGGTGTCTGAATTAGATCTATGGCATAAAAGGCTAGGTCATTTCAATGAGAGAGCTATAAAGGAGATGTCAAAGAATCAGATAGTGCTTGGATTGCCAAACATTGAAGGGCAACATATGGTGTACAAGTGTGAAGCTTGTCAATTAGGTAAAGCACATAAGAACTCTTACAACAAATTAGGGTACAAGTATTCAAATATGCTTGAATTGGTTCATACAGATGTATGGGGTCCCTCAAGGGACTATAGCATAAATGGATCCAGATATTATGTGTTGTTTGTTGATGATGCAACCAGGTGGATTACTTTGTATGTAATCAAGGATAAATCAGAAGTTTTCAAGACATTCAAACATTTTCATGCCTATGCAGAAAGGATCACAGGACAAAAGCTCAAGAGGTTAAGATCAGATGGAGGGGGAGAGTATTTTTCTAAAGAGTTTGATGATTATTTGTGGAATGCAGGTATCAAAAGAGAAGTAACTTGCAGGTACTCCCCTCAACAGAATGGAGTAGCAGAAAGGAGGAATAGGACTCTTGTAGAGTTTGCAAGAGCCATGATGAAGGAAAAGAATTGTCCAAATTACTTATGGGCAGAAGCCATTAACACTGCAACATACCTTGTGAATAGGTTGCCTTGCAAAGCTTTGGATGGAGGAACCCCTTATGAAGCATGGTGGGGTAAGAAGCCTAGTCTTGATCATTGTAAAGTATTTGGATGTATTGCATATGCTTATGTTCCTTCACAATTAAGACATAAGCTAGAACCAAAAGCAGAGAAGTATGTGTTTATTGGATATGATGATAGACAGATGGGTTACAGGTTGTGGAGTCCATCCACAAAGCAATTTCTTGTTACTAAAGATGTAACATTTGATGAGCAAAATGTGTGGTATACAGGATCACCAAATGAGTATACAGGTGTTGAAGAAATACAAAGGAAAGGAAAGGCAAAGGTAAAAGTTTGTGAAGAAATTGTTGATGAAGTTGACTCTAGAAGTAGAGTGCAGGATCATGTAGAAGAAGGGCCAAGATTTGATCCAGAATCAAATGAGGCTGAAACTTCAAGAAGTGCATAAATCAGAAGATCTACAAGAGAAAGGAAAGAACCTATAAGGTATAGTTATGATACATCTTTCTTAACAACAAAAGATTATGCCTACATTGTGAAAACAGAAGAAGATCCAACAACTTATGAAGAAGCCAAAGGTAAACAGAATTGGGAGAAAGCAATGCAGGAAGAGTATGATGCTCTACTTGAAAATGAAACTTGGGAACTAGTACCAAGACCAAAGAATCAGAAGGTCATTGGATGTAAGTGGGTATATAAAACAAAGAGGTTTGCAGATGGTAAAGTGTCTAGATATAAGGCTAGACTTGTGGTCAAAGGTTATGCCCAAACTTATGGGGTAGATTATGATGAAACCTTTAGTCCTGTTGCTAAGATGTCTACAATTAGAACATTGATTGCTATTGCTGCTTGCAAGGGATGGAAATTATCACAATTGGATGTGAAAAATGCATTTCTAAATGGATACATTGCAAATGAAGTATATATGGAGCAACCAGAAGGCTTCATGGAATCAATTGGATCAGATTATGTGTGTAAGCTCAAGAGAGCCTTATATGGGTTGAAGCAAGCCCCAAGAGCTTGGAATTACAGATTGGTCAAGTTCTTGAATGAATGTGGATTTCAAGCATCAAAGGCAGATAGTAGCTTGCTAGTGAAGGCAAGTGAAAATGGATACATTTACATGTGCATTTATGTTGATGATATTATTGTTACAGGAACAGATGCTCAAGGAATCAATGAACTCAAAAGACAAATAGAGAAGGAGTTTAAGATAAGTGATTTGGGAAACTTATCTTATTTTCTAGGAATGCAGATTGTGTATACTCAACATGGAGTATATGTTTCACAAGAGAGATACTTAAAGAATCTTCTAGTCAAGTTTAACATGGAAGATTGCAGGACCTCAACTACACCATTGGAAGTAAATCATAAATTAAGCAGGTATGGAGGTGAAGAGTTCAATGATATGAAGAAATATCAGAGTTTGGTAGGTAGTTTAATCTATGCTACCTTGACAAGGCCAGATCTATCATATGCAGTAGGTGTGTTGTCACAATTTATGCATTGTCCAAAGAAGACTCATTGGATTGCAGCCCAAAGGGTACTTAGATATATCAAAGGAACCCTAAGTGAAGGTTTATATTATGGTTTCACTTCTGACACAAGAATCAAAGTGTTTAGTGATGCAGATTGGGCAGGTGACTCAGATGATAGAAGGTCTACTCATGGGTATCTTTGTTATGTTGGAGATAAGTTAGTTTCTTGGTGTTCAAAGAAGCAACATACAGTTGCTTTATCATCCACAGAAGCTGAGTATAAGGGAATGGTGGAAGCTGCAAAGGAAGTGATATGGTTGAAGACCTTGATGAAAAGTTTTGAGATTGATCATAGTACTCCAATAATTTTTGGAGACAATATGAGTTCTTTGTATTTGGCAGCTAACCCTGTTTTTCATGCCAGGACTAAGCATATAGAGATTCAGTATCATTTCTTGAGGGAAAAGGTACTAGATAAAGAGATTGAAGTGATGTACACTCCAACAAAAGAACAAGTGGCAGATATGATGACAAAGAGCTTGGATGGACCTAAGTTACAAAGGTTCAAAGACATGACAAGTATAAAGAAGACAGAGAAAACCTCAATTGATGATTGAGGGGGAGCTGTTGGTGCAGACCAATCACCAATTGAAGGCTTGGAAGATCAAATGATGAAGGAAGAATCAATTCCTAAAGTGTGGAAGAAGATTACATTCAGAGGACAAGAGAAGTGTACACATATGTACATTAGTATAGTCATAGATGACTTAGATCTTTTGTTTAGTAAGAATCATGTACAAATTTATCTATAAATACTTTGAGAAAAGTCGGGGCAAGTATGAGAGCATATGTGACAATAGTTAGAAGTTAAGATTGAGGAAGGTAGAAGTCATGAGATAGAGAAAAAGTTAGTTGAGTTAGTTCTCATCACTCAACTGTATTTCTTCTGAGTAAATGAAAATTTTTGCGCCCGATGTTTCTGCGTGTTCTCCTTCTACAGTAGATCAATTGTGAAATGCTTTTGTACAAGTCTAAGTTGAGAGTTGCTTGACCTCTGTGCAAAGTTTTAGCTTCCAATTGTAATCAGGCTCAGTGAATTAAGTGTAGGAACATTCATATGTGAAGTATGTTCACTGGTTCCTAAAACAGGCGCAGATTTCGAAGTTAATGTTTTGGTCATTTCTCCTAGCACAGTTTAAAGTTTTGCATGAGTGAGGGCTTAATCTTTAAGTTGGAAGATAAGCTACTTATTTCTAGAAGCATTTTGGAAAACGGGTTCTATTCAAGGAGAACCAAGTCTTAAAAGTTACAGGTGTAAAGTCGACTGTTCTGAATGACAGTTTCTGACATAGGTAACTTGAGAAGTTGATTTTTCAAGTTATACTTAATCTTTTGAAGTGATTCAACTTGGAGTAGATGCGCAATCTCTAGGAGATACTTCGTACAAAGTTTCATCAAAAACTTTACACGTTTGATAGGTCAATGTGAAGAAATAGTGCAGCAGACTTTTCTGTGTTTCATCTTCTTCACAGAATTGTTAATCTTTTGATAGTTAGTAATTGATCCTCTAAATGAGTGAAAGGTTTTGACTTATTCTTAGTATAGAGGTGCTGTAATCACAAGAATAGGTTGTTCTTTTGGAGATTAACACTCTCCATCACTTTCTTCATACACTTTTACTTTTGCCTTTCCTTTTCTTTGTATCTCTTCAACATCTGCATAATTATTTGTTGATCCTGTATACCATGTATTTTGCTCATCAAATGTCACATCTTTGGTAACAAGAAATTGCTTTGTGGATGGACTCCACAACCTGTAACCCATCTGTCTATCATCATAACCAATGAATACATACTTCTCTGCCTTGGGTTCTAACTTATGTCTTAATTGTGAAGGAACATAAGCATATGCTACACATCCAAATACTTTACAATGATCAAGAGTAGGTTTCTTACCCCACCATGCTTCATAAGTGGTTCCTCCATCCAAAGCTTTACAAGGTAACCTATTCACAAGGTATGTTGCAGTGTTAATGACTTCTGCCCATAAGTAATTTGGACAATTCTTTTCCTTCATCATTGCTCTTGCAAATTCTACAAGAGTTCTATTTCTCCTTTCTGCTACTCCATTCTGTTGAGGAGAATACCTGCAAGTTACTTCTCTTTTTATACCTGCAAGTTACTTCTCTTTTTATACCTGCATTCCACAAATAATCATCAACCTCTTTAGAGAAATACTCTCCCCCTCCATCTGACCTTAACCTCTTAAGCTTTTGCCCTGTGATCCTTTCTGCATAGGCATGAAAATGTTTGAATGTCTTGAAAACTTCTGATTTATCCTTGATTACATATAGAGTAATCCATCTGGTTGCATCATCAACAAACAACACATAATATCTGGATCCATTTATGCTATAGTCCCTTGAGGGACCCCATACATCTGTATGAACCAATTCAAGCATATTTGAATGCTTGTACCTTGATTTGTTGTAAGAACTTTTATGTGCTTTACCTAATTGACAAGCTTCACAGTTGTACACCATATGTTGCCCTTCAACATTTGGCAATCCAAGAACCACCTGATTCTTTGACATTTCCTTTATAGCTCTCTCATTGAAATGACCTAGCCTTTTATGCCATAGGTCTAATTCAGACACCTTTTGACTTCCATAAGTAAATAATGCATGTCCCACATTACCTTGGACTTTGAGAGTGAACAATCTTCCTTCCTTTTTACCTGTAATTATGTTTCTATATCCCTGATTTGGATCTTGCACATAAACACCATCATTTGTGAATCTTACCTCATATCCTTTCTCCACAATTTGCCCTACACTTATCAAATTTTTAGGAATAGTAGGAACATAAAGTACCTTGCTCAAAAGTGTACTTCCACTCTTTGTCTTCACTGATCCAATGCTCTCCACTTTATGCTTGGTATTGTCACCTGTTTGAACTGTATGTCCATTCACCTTTGCTTCCATATCAGTCATCAAGGATAGATTCCCACTCAGATGGTTACTACATCCTGAGTCAATATAAAACACTCTTTGATCTTCTCCCACTGATTCATGAGTTGCATTCAAGATAAGAGTCATATCATCCTTCTGATCTGATGCATAATTATAGTAATTATTGTTGTAGGACTGAGATTGGAAGTTTCTTCCACCTCCTCTACCATATGATGTCCTACCACCTCTTCCTCTGAAGTTGCCTCTTTGGTTTCTGCCTCCTCTACCTCTTTGATTAAAATTCTGATTATTGCTTCCACCATTTTGATTGTTATACCAACAATCATTTGCCAAATGATTTGTTCTGCCACAAATCCAACAAGCTTTAGCATTATCCTTGTTCTTACCTCCTCTTCCTTTACCTCTGAAATTCATCTTCCCTTTTGTGAAGTTAGCTTGATTTGAATTCCCTTCATCATCAGTCGATTGCTTTCCCTTGCCATTCTTTTTCTTGTCCTTGGTACTTCTATCATTATCTCCTTTAATGTCCTGCTCAAAAGTTAGCATGTGTCCTAGCAATTGATTAAGATCAAGAGTAAAGTGATCAAGTGACAACTCTATGGACAATATGAAAGGCTTCCACTTCTCATCTCCTCTCAGACCTGTAAGTATTTGTCTTACCAACTTTTCCTCTTCAATGTCTTCATCCACTGCTCCCAAGCTATCTGCAATATCCTTCATCCTTGCCACATAATCAGAAATTGATTGTGAGCTCATTTTCTTGAAGGTTGTGAACTCAGCCCATAGTGAGGACTTCCTTGACTTGGTTGTATTTTGGAAATGCTCTTCCAAGGCATTCCAAACATCTGCAGCACTTTCCAATCCTCTAATGTGAGGTAGAAGAGAATCATTTACAGCCATGTAAATAATACTCCTTGCTTGAGCATCCTTTCTCATCCAAGTCTTCAAAACTGCAAGCTCTTCCCTAGTTGGAATACTAGGATCTGCAAATTCAGGATTTTCTTCATATCCTGTAATGAATGCCATCAAATCTTTACTCATGAGGTGTGCCTCCATCCTCATGGACCAAGCTGGATAGTTCTCCCTATCTAGCTTATCAATCTGCAAGCTTTCTCCCATCCTTGACCTTCTGTATCTGCAATTACTATGGTTTATGAGGATAAAATGTACCTTTGATATGAGCTTTGTCCTTCTTGATTCTTTCGAACTCGTGCTTTGAACTTCTGCAGGTTATCTTCAATAATTTGTCCTTGTCCTCCTTTGATTTGGAAGAACTCCAATATCTGCACCAATCGAAACTTCAATTGTCTTTTCTTCTCTTGTATTGCACCTTCAACTCTGATACCACTGTTGGAGACCTCTTAATCTCCAAAGGTTTGATCTATACTGACTTAAGAACACTTCTATGTCAGTTACAAACCAAACTTTACACAAATATTGTTCTTCTTTACCAAAAACTTCATCAACACTTCTCTGAGTGAAGAAATGTTTACTTGAGAAAGTCTGCTTCAGAAATCAACTTCATTACCTGCACATAACTTCAAATTTCTTCAAGTAAATGATGCACAAGTATTCGCAATACCTTTGCGCAATCATACTAATCATTAGTTCTCAAAACTAATCACCAAAAGTTTAATTTGATCCTTAAGATCAAAGGTATGTCATAACTGTCTTCCAGAGGTAGCGCCTTCGACATAGTCAACTTCTTAAGTTGATTTCTCTCAACACAGAACCCGTTTTGCTAAACGCTTTTAGCCATAGCTTCCTTATCTCCTAACTTAAATTTTAAGTGCTCACTCATCAAAAACTTTACAGTATACACTGAGATCTAAGCAAAACACTGAGACGGAAAAATGCGCTACTCTCAGACTTCAGTTTTCACATTCTACATATGAATGTTCCTATTGATCATTCTCATAGTAGGAGAGAAATTATATTATGAAACTCTAGACATAGCTTCATTAGCTTCTCAATTAGATGTGTACAAAAGGAATCTTGATCCACGTGATCAGACAGAGAGCACTTAGAGAAAAACCCGTCGCTATTTTCTGGGAAAAAACTCTCTACACATCTCTAAGACATTTGTCATCTACAAATGACTCTCTCTCTCACATATTTCTTATCATCATTAACTTATATATACATGATTTTAGACTTATCCCGAGTCTATGACTTTACTCCTTATCATCCTAAAGATTTATCTCTACTCAATTTACAAAGACTTCCACTTATATGTACATATGTGTACAAGCTATCATTCTGAAATCTCCTTCACTTCCTCAAGTGTTTTCTTTTACTTCATTCTGACCATAAGCCTTCTTCAAGATCTTTATAATCATTAATTTGTGATTGGTTTGTTCCAACAGTTTTGTTTTCCTCTTTTGCATTTTCTTGCTTTGTACACCATGTAAGCATGAGCTCCATTTGAACCTCTAATAGTAGCCATGGAGGAAGCGATGAATATTTTTCTTACTCGATGACATCTACATCAATTTGCCTTGCTATGGTGGGATGGGATGGGATGGTGCTTCACTGAGATGTGCTTGCCATCACTTATGTCATTACAGATAGCACTAGATTGGACATTGTGTGGCATGTCCCTCTTCAAAATGTTACACACTCGGTTATTGAGTAGGAGATCACCCTTCGCTTCTATCTCCTTTGTGATGGTCAGTCCTTGGTGGAACCCTATCTCCCCAAGCCATGGAACTGATCTTTCTAAAGCAAAGTTGTAATGAATATGTCATTTTTTCTCTTCTTGAGCCTGAACACTCTATATTGAATATTCTAGTCGGTGCCCTTAACCAAGAGCACAAAGCTTATAGAATTTCTTGATGTTTTTATTCTTATTTGGCCCATGCCAAGATGTTTCAAATTAGTTGGGCAACCTTGTTACTCCATAAATTCCATGAGTGTCAATTCATTATCTTAAAATTGTAGGAAAATGTTTCCACCCATTTCTGCCTCCCATATATCTTCACCATCCCCTTCTTGGGTGAATTCCCCATTCAACCTCCTGTTCCTTTGATTCCCCCTGATGTTACCATGGTTTCTACATCCCTCACTTTTCAACCATCCCCTCCCCAGTTTTTGAACAAGATGATGAAACCATGGGTGTTTTGTTTCATCGATTGTGCAAGCATTCTCGTGAGCCTATTCCTGTTAATTCTTCCTCCCTGGATTCTTTTGCATCTCCGAATTTTGTTTATGATGATGTTGGGCCTAGTGTTCAGCCTACAACCACTAGAGGTATCATTGGATTACCACCTTGTTCTCCTCCACTTGGCATTGCGATAGTAACAAGTCCCCCATCTCATTTGTCTTTGCCTCTTGTGGATATAATGCTACAACCTCCTTCCTCTCATTTGACATCTATCCCTATTATTGTGGAGGATCATTCTTCTCCTTTTGTTGAGAATTTTCATGTTCTACCTAATACTGAAAATTCATATCCTGCTTCAGCTCCTTCTCAACCTACTCCTATAGCTCAAATGCATTCTTCTCCTATAATTCCCCCTGTTCCTTGGCCTCCTCAGCAAGAACCTCTAGCGCATGGTTGGAATCCTCCATCCCTAACATCTCCTTTAACCTATCCTTGGGTCACTCCTCCTCCACCACTTGTGGGGTAGTACCTTACCTTGCCTTACCCGATAGAAACCCCTTGGTCCTTTGGTGTAAAGCATGAATTTAATTTTCATGAATTAGTAGGCATCGACTCTCTCATGAATCCCATGAAATGGTTGTCCACCATATTGATTTTGTTTGATAAAGCAATTAGTCCCTCGTAGTTCAAATCCATTATCTCCAAGGTCCCTTTCATGAATTGGGTGCTGATTTGTCTGACCATGTTGATGCATGTGAAAATATGTCCCAATTGTAGATCAAGAACAATGGCAAACACAATGTTTTAGAGATTTTCTTTATAGAACAATCATGAGCATGAGGAAGCATTGTGTCATGTGCATAATTTTTAGAAGGCCAATGACAGACCTCAAGCTACTTTTGTAGAGGCCGTGAAGCAAAATTAAGGCCTACAGGCCACACTTAATGAGTCCGCCTATGAATTGAAACAAGCACAATAAGAAAGAGTTTCCATGTGTAGTTGTTTCTAGGATATGCAGTTTAATAATGGTACGCTTCGTGGGGAAGTGACAACTTACTTCTATTGTCAATTCTCCAGAACAACTTCACAAACAACCTATAGATGCACTTTGCTCCACTTGCATTGATTTAATCATTGCCAATGATTCTAACCATGTTGTTCTTTGGCATGATTCTTATGTGCAAGAGAAATCGATCAGCAACTTGCTAAGGTTCAAGCCATGACACTATTGTATGATAGTAAAGATGCAAGTTTGCAGGCATCAGAATCTATTTTGATGGATAAGAATACTTTTTGGTCTTTGTTAAAGACAACTCCAAAGCTTATATGACACACTTTTGAAGAAGTGCAAGATTTGTTCAAGGTTGTGGTGCAAAATGATTTGGCTCCTTCCAAAGATAATGTTATTGACCCGTCTACTAATTCTTTGTAGGGTTCAAGTCCTCCATGTGTGTTAGTGCTAGGGCCATAGACTAGTAAGTGCTGTATAATTATATTTAGCCAAAAATATAGAAGAATCCTTGTAAATACGGATACTACCTCTTCAAAGCATCAAGATTAATATAACAATTTGTTTAGTGACGAGACACAATGCAGAGCAAGTAGCCGTCGATGATGCTTTGCGCACAAAGCATAGAGTTATGATTATAAGTGATTTCTAAGCCTTGTTCTGTTATTTTATGTTTTGTTCCATTGCTAAGTTATTATACTCTTATTGAATCTATTGTGAAGTGGTTAATCATATGAGCTCGATATATTTGGAGTCTGCTAGTGTTTGATGAATACACAAAAAAACAATCCTAAGTGTACATGTGCGAACTGTGTTATCCATAATTTAAGTGGGTGATTAATACAATAAGTGTGAGAAACCGTTGAGGGCCCTCCAACAGGAGTACCCTCCAACCAAGAACCATGTAAACCTTCAAGTGTACAGAATGTGATGATTTCACATTATTATGATCACTTAATTGTATTTGTGTTAAATGATATTTGTGGCAGATAGCGAGAGAGAGAGAGGTTAACATCTTCAAGGTACTATGGTCATGTTTATGCATCATTCGATACCATAGAAGCTTGTTAGAGTATCCAAGTAGGGATTGGGCTGGTCTAGAGCAGGTTTTTGAAAAGGCCTGTTAAATGTTAAACGCGGTACTAACCGTGAGAGACGCGTTTAGACTTCTGATTGGGTTCTTGGGAGTGGAAGGGGTCTCTTAAACAGAGGCCCTATACTTAGTTCCCAAACTAATCACTTCACACACAGCAATACATTGATGCTCAAAACTCTATCAAGACTCCGTTACACTTACAATCTTACAGTAATCAACCAAACTCTCCCAAAGTTGACCGAACACACTGCACCAGACTATGTAGTATCGTGATACAGAGTTACTTGATGAACTCAAGAACGGTTCCGAATACAAAATACTGTAACACTAGAGATAATATCAGTAATTCAACCTTCACCGAATAGGTACAAACAATCAAACACACCGAAGACACAGAAGAACTCAACAGTCTCAGACACACAATACTGGGGGGGGTTCAGTACGCAACTTAAGACGACCCTTACTGTAGCTTAACCTTTACCGTATGAGGACAGACCTCAACACCGAAGACAACACAATACGACTCAGAGTTCTCAGAACACTACCGCAATTACATAGACTTCATCCAACAAGTGATAGCACCTTACAAGAAAGAGTGACACCACGATACGCTTAATCACAGAACAACTCGCTCAGACAAACAGTCTAACGATCAACTGAACGTCTATGTAACTCGCGAACAGGAACAGGTATCAATAGACAACCAGACAGAACAAGAGTAGTATACTCAGAATTGCTCAACAGACACCACAGCAACGTTCAGCTCAATCACCCAGACAGACAGTCTGGTGATTCCAACAAACGTCACTCAAGCGTTTCTTTTTCATTGCTTTATATAAAGATTACAAAGTATCGGTGTAACAACCTTTCGTGCGTGTGGAAACTGAAAGGATTTTGTCTTTACATCTTCCAATCTGGCGGCCGACTAACATCTGGCACGCACGGTGGACTCAAACCCGCAGGTATACAAAATTACGGTGTCGCGAGGTTCATAGAAAGGAGAGAGGAATAGAGGGTATAAGATTACTTGTATATTTTATGCTCAAAGAAGGAGTGCTTTGAATGAGAAAACTATAGTTTCTTAAAGTTCCAAGGAGTCTTTAGAACATCTTTAAAGATGAAATGTTTTCACGAATCACTTGTCTAAAATAGCTCAACCTCGTTTCTGGTTCTTTCAAGAGTCTAACTGTTTCATACCCTGCAATGTATACAGTTTGCCCAGATGAACCGAGGGGAATAGAGTCTCCATGGCACCGCATCACGAAGGCTGATATACAAATGGTGTATCATAGGTAGGTAGGAAGGATGAAGAATTTCTGAGGACTACATGTCGAGCTTCTTATGAAAGACTGCAAATGCTGAAGACGGGGCAGCAGGCACAAGTAGTTCGATGAGGAATGAGGTCATGAAGGAAATGTTAGTAATAATCACAAATACTTCTGCATATGAGGAGACCTACCTGCATGTCCTTACAACATGGAAAGAGATGTTCTGTTTCCTGAAATGTGAGTGATGCGCATTGCTTCTTATCAATACAGATCGTTACTTCTATATGCCAATAAATGCTTTTGTTTTTCCGCTTATCTGGGTCCAAGTAACATTCTATATGTCAGATTGCGCTAGAATAAATCGTAACTAAAGTAAATGTGTACAACCATTAATCTAGTATGCATGCACGTAAAGAACTGTTTGCAAAATCTATTTCATCGATATTCGGCAGAACTCAAACCATAGTCCATATGGATTTTCAAACTTAGCATCTAGAGTTCTGTGCATTTGATGGTCAAATCCCACGTCGTTGCAGTTGAGAGGATTTTGCTCAATCTATAACTTAATTCTGAAAACATGAAAAAGTTACATTCGAATTATGCACCAGAAATGGAAATCCATCTGTTTAGAATGTAATCTATTACAAAGACTTTTTGTACCACGTCTTGCCTTCTAAGTCACATCACTTGTGAATAACAGATTTAAGAGCAATCAATTTCTTTGTCGGTGGGACTCAAACACAACAAGGAGAAAGGAAATTTTCACGATTGAAGTGGAAGAAAGAATACTAAATGATTTTCAGAAGAAGCGCACTAATACAAAATTCCTAACTTTCTCTGAAGCGGCTTAGTAATGCATAACTCCTCAACTTTCTACTCAACAGACGAATCTATAGCTTTAACATCGACCAATGCACGAACCGTCGGGCATAGATAAGTATGCATTTGAGTCAAAGCACAATGAAATGCCCGCTCAAAAAAAACTACAAGCATAAAATTACCTTCTCTATTAGTCTTCATCTCCAAGTGTTTTAGTATGATTTATGTCATGATGTCACAACTCAATTCTGCTGCAGTTTGCATTTCTGGCTAAAACTAAAGTCTATGACTTTCAAAGAGGTCAAAACAATCATCCCAAGCCATATGGGTGTAGACATTAGACGACAATATTCAACTTGAATCAGAAGAGTTTTGTATTCATACCTTCATAAGAGCAGACATGAATCATGATGCTATAAGAAAGACGTAAAATAAATACTAATATGAAATACCAACTACTTCACGATTTGTTCGAGTTGCACGTTGAAAATTGTACAGCTATCACGTCCTCGATTATGTTGCCTTATCGCATGTAAACTCCATGGAGCAAGTCGTCCCACAGGTTTTCGAATCCTCTCTGATCTTCACAATTCCGCAGTGTCCTTAGAACATCAGAGAAAAGATGGAAGTTGTGGTTGACATTGAAGAATAGAGCCGCAGGTCCCAGTAAAGAAGTCATCGAATTGGAACATAGCAAAATCAGTTTATCAGGTGCAACATACTCCTTGACATCACATGCTCCAGAGCAACTGATTTTCACATGAACTTCGATTTCATTACTGAGCGGTGACATAGTCAGAATTGGGCAGATCTCTCATGTCCACAATCTTCAATGATTGAACTCCTCTCTTATAGATCTTTATTATCATAAATCTCAGAGATGGACTCAGATGATATCGATAGACACTCAAAGATGTATTCAGCGGAATCCTTTCTCTCTGTTTCTACACTATATCAGATTTGCCATTGTTAATCTCTTAACAGCAAGATTGAAAAAAAACCTTTCAGCGTTTGCTTCATATCACTTCATGAATGGGAGCGCGCAAAAGATGGAGATGGTTCCATTATCTTTTCCTCCTCTCTCTCTCTAGATTCTGATACCTGAAGTGCTTCTGTAATCTCCCTTTTTATGCAAAATCAGCGATCTCTCCTTGCTAACAGCGTGCGGTTCTCTTTTCATGCAGCGCCTCCTCCTTTCTCTCTCTCTAGATTCTGATACCTGAAGTGCTTCTGTAATCTCCCTTTTTATGCAAAATCAGCGATCTCTCCTTGCTAACAGCGTGCGGTTATCTTTTCATGCAGCGCCTCCTCCTTTCTCTCTCTCTGTCTCTCTTGCGCAGCGTACCTGCCGAGAAGCAACCTCCCTCTCTCCTCTTCTTCCTCAAACTTCTCTATTAAAAATAGTAAAAAAAAATCTCCACGCCCCTTTCACGACACCTCTCCTGCCTTTCACTTTTTTTTTTTTTATGAGCATGTTTTTATACTATATATTAAATGCTCAAATAAGAAGAAGAAAGAAAACACGTCGCACATTTTTACTATATATGTACATTCAAAAATCAAATAGATATATAGTACACAAACTCACACATATATACTTTATATATACTAGTATATATACACCAAACGTTTCACGTTGATTTACATGTGAACACATTACAATGCACACATAAACTTATGCACTCATTTACAATTTGCACATACATTAACATATACATGTTCATATGGTTCCACTAAGTTGGAATCCACACATAACTAAGTGCTCACTCCAACATTTGTTTTGTAATTATGAGGCAAAGACAAAATCATATAAACTCAATCTCACATGCTTTCAAGATGAAAAGAAAAATAGACTTTTTAAGCATCATCACGCTGTAAAACTCTTTCAAGGATAGAAATCACCAAGGTTTGAGAGTCTTTCACCAAAGTTGAAGGTGTTTTGATAAATTTGTATGCGAAAGTATCACATTCTCTCATTTTCATTCGATTTGCATTTGCCTCTTCCTAATATTTGAATCGATGCTTCTGGTTTGGTTTCTAATCTTTGATGTCAGATCTTGACCACATCCACCCCCTATGAACCTGTGCATCCTCCGGATGCACCACCAACCTACATACACAACATTAAATACAAGCGAGGATCAAGTGGTCATGGCAAATAAACACCACTTAAAGAAATTTCAACTGGATGCATGAAATCTGAATATGTATTAAACTTGGCATAAATCAAGAGAAGAAGGTAGACAAAAGCATCCCATACAACATATCAGAATACACTAATGCACTCAGACTAGAAATCATATGAGTAAATCGAAAACTTCTTAGCTCTCTCGTTAACTCGACCCGGTCAGATCTAGTAGCCTATCCGAAGCATTTGCATATACCAGTCTTCACTAACTCGATTTATGAAACTCGCTTCTGGCTTCCCTATTGATCTTCTATCATCTGAAGCCCCTTCAGACCCTTTTCTTATTTTTCTCATATTTTTATTCTGTTTTTCTTTATTTTAATTCTTTATCCCAGCTCAACCTTTATATCTTTGCTTTTATTTTTATTTATTTATTTTTCCACACTTTTTGGCCTATGTCGAAATCGGATGCGACTCGTGGACCTGACCACCCGGCCAGGTTTAGCCCACCCATCTACCGACCCGACATAGCGCACGATTCACAATGTCAGCCTCATACGAAATCAACGTCAGCTCGTGGCTCTGACCACCCGGTCAGAGTGACTCCACCCGCCTATCAACCCATATGAGCGCATAACAACATGTAGGTTAGGCCATACGACACAACTAGCGTCAGCTCGTGGCCCTGATCACCCGACCAAGGTAGTTCCACCCGCCTACTAGCTCATCGCAGCACCCAACAACACATACACATACATATAGATAGTTGGCTAGTATAAGAATTCTTTTCTTAAGATATAATCTGTCTAAAGATTAGGTCAGATGAGAGATGAAGAGTAGAAGTCGAAGTGTCTCACTCATCAAGTGTTTGTAAACACTACTATATACAGATACTTAGTTTAGGTCTTCCCTTCACCTCCCTAGGTCTTGCTCTCGAAAGTTCTAGTCCATCTTCTAACCTTACTCATATAATCCTGGCCCTTATACATTACATGTAACCTAATTAGTGGCACGAGATTTTTGGTCTACTTAATTTTCTTATTTAAACGTTTCTATATGCATTATATGCTTAATCATGCAGTCTTTTTATATACACATATACAAGAGAGAAGAAAAAATTGAAGTGATAACATCTCACCAGTATGAAGTCAGAAGCCGCTTGAGCTTGTTGCATCCAATCTCCTCTTCTTGTTTCATTCTCAGTCGCTATCTTCAATGTATTGATTTGATTCCTGTGTCTTTCTTCAAATCAAAGCAAAAACATAAGATATATACATTCCTATTTACAAAAACATTCCTTTAAGCTTTATGGAATTTTATTGAAAAAGATTCTTCCTTCAATCTCACCTTCTTTAAGACATACTCACCAAAGAAACTGTGTTTGTAAAGAATCCACCTTTGGATCGCATCAATCCGTGAATCATTTTTAAAAAGATTAGATATGTGGACAAGCCATTTCATTTGCTCGTCCATTCCTTGTAGGCTCGACTGGCATACATAGCTCTTAGAAAATTCAAACATCCATGTTTCAATTGTTTGGGCATAGCCTCCTTTATTCATGATCCTCTCATGTGAGGTTACTCTTGATGAGTCAAACACACATGAATATAGAGTGTCGATTTTTAATATGCTTAAATCATCTTTAAAAATTCCGTGCAAGCATGGATTTTGATTCATTTCATGCTTGGGATCATTTGAGGAAATATCTTCAATTGCATCATTTTGAATATGTTCTTCATCTTTATCGAAATAAACGTATTGATTAGATTCATTCAATTCCTTCATCAAGTAGAAGTGAGCATCATGCTCATATGATATTACATAATCATTTTTATCTTCCAATCTATCATGATTCCTTTCTACTTGAGTCCCATTAATTATGGTATCTGCTTCTTGTTCTAGTCTTTCCAGGAACTCTTCATCATTGTCTTTGTTATGTTCCCAAAATATTTCTCCCTCAATGTGAATGGAATCCATATCCTCATAATCAAGAAAATCTTGATCTTCAATTTCTTTATCCAAAATGTCATCACAGGATTCTACATCCATCTCCATCGATTCTTGCTCGTTCTCTTCTGAGGATGTACTTAGTCCACCTTCTTCAAGCATTGATTCTTCAATCACTGATTCTTGCTCAAGAATCTCATCATGTATGAGAATCTCAACATACGCATCCAAATCAACTTGAGCTTCATCGTTGCAATCGTTTGACTCAATAGTTTTACATTGGATATCCTTCAATGCTATACACGCATCAGATTTATCATATGTCACAATAAACATTTCATCTGCCACTTTATGCTCAATTTCTTCAACGTGTGAACTCAACTCAACATGATTATTTTTGACATACATATCAGTATTTAGAGGAATGATCAATGGTATTTTCTCATCCTCCTCATGCTCATTCATATTTCTCTCTTCATGGAATGTGGCATCATTTACATACATATCATTATTTTGAACTCCATCTAACTTATCTTCTTTTTTATGTGTAGGATCTTTGTCCAATGTGACATCGCTCAAAAGAATATCAGTATCTTGATCTTGATCTAGACTATCGGTAGGATTAGGATCATGCTTATCACCATCGCCATACATATCACTATCTAGAGGACTTATCATTTGTACATCCTCTAGATTAGCATCATACTCATCTTCGTCATCACACATTTCAATCTCTAGAGGACTCATTATTTGCATGTCCTCCTTCATATAAGTAGGTTCATTTTCTTGCAGCTCTGTATGCATGTATAATGTGGATTCCTGCATATCCATTTTCTTACCCATCGGATCTTTTATTGATAGGTCCTTAGATTCAACATCATGTTCCATGGGAGTTTCTTCATGTAATTCAGTCATTAGATCAGAAGTTCTATCCGAATCTTGTCTTAGAAAGGGATCATCACCATCAAGTGACATCCAATCATACTCCACATCTTGCCCGATGTCATCACGTAAGGATGCATCTCGAGCTCGATCTTCAGACATATTTAATAGGTTCTCTATTTGTATCTCATCTTTTATCTCCATTTGGTCACCTATGAGCCTTCTAGATATCTCTATCTCTTTGTTTGCATCTTGATATGTTTCTTGATTTGTTTGATTATCTTTTATTCGATGTGAGGAGTTTATCGGAGTAGAGGAAGCTTCATCTTGTTTACTTGTTGGGTTTTGTTGGTTTTTGTTTTGTTTTATGTTTGTTGTTTGTTTGGTTTGATGTTGGTTTAGTTTGGTTTGATTTTGATTAGCTTCCACTTGCTCCTTTGACCTTCCCATCTTCGGGCTTTGTCCACTTATGGTACCTAAAGATATAATCATTGTAAAGAAGTCTAGGGGCTCTTGGCACCTTGTAACCTTTGAGGTTACATCAATCGCACTTTTAGAAGTTTCTTCATATTTCCCATCATCACTATGGATATCAAGCCCATGCATATCTACTTCATGCCCAAATGGGGTCTCTACAACCTCATGGACTTGAACATTATCCACGATTGGTAAAATGCTTGGAACATGGTTATAATTTTCATCTATTTGAAGATCTGTTCTCCAATCATTTAGAAATTTCTCAATTGTTTGTTGTTTCTTTACGTATTTCATCACAGCTTCATGGACGAGCATCCAATCCTCTATGAGCCCCGAGTCCGAGTCTATATCTTGTAGAAGCGGAATTAGTTCTTCTCGAGCATTAACATCGATTGTCGAAGAAACAACGAAACCCTTTCATGACTTATGCACCTCTTATCCTGCTCAGAAAGATCATCATATTGTCGCTCAAACTCTTCTTTGATCTCGAGAATTGGTTGGTCTTTGGGCATATGAACCCACCTCAGGAAAGATCTACGAGTTACTTTATCAAGATCCTCTAGCATAAACTGCTTGAGGAGTGTCGCTTTGTATTGGGACCATGTCGTTTGATTTATTCGCATTATTTGGTCTCGTATGTCATATCCCGACACATAGATAAAGTTTTCGCATAGTTCTTTTTCCGTCATCGGACTTAATCCGACACCTAGGTATTTGGCCTCGAGTTCATATTCTTTGCAGAACTTTGAGACATTCTTTCCATTGAAAAAGCCACACCGATTGACTAGACGTTCATGAAGTGATTGGATGGCTTTTTGATGCCTATCTTCTTCTTGAAATCGTAGGAATTGAGCTAGGATTTCTTCCATTTTGATTATGCTAATCTTTGTGGCTCTATAACTCACTCACCCCCTCCTTTCACGTCGGGTTCACCAGGTATGTCGCGGGGTTCATAGAAAGGAGAGAGGAATAGAGGGTATAAGATTACTTGTATATTTTATGCTCAAAGAAGGAGTGCTTTGAATGAGAAAACTATAGTTTCTTAAAGTTCCAAGGAGTCTTTAGAACATCTTTAAAGATGAAATGTTTTCACGAATCACTTGTCTAAAATAGCTCAACCTCGTTTCTGGTTCTTTCAAGAGTCTAACTGTTTCATACCCTGCAATGTATACAGTTTGCCCAGATGAACCGAGGGGAATAGAGTCTCCATGGCACCGCATCACGAAGGCTGATATACAAATGGTGTATCATAGGTAGGTAGGAAGGATGAAGAATTTCTGAGGACTACATGTCGAGCTTCTTATGAAAGACTGCAAATGCTGAAGACGGGGCAGCAGGCACAAGTAGTTCGATGAGGAATGAGGTCATGAAGGAAATGTTAGTAATAATCACAAATACTTCTGCATATGAGGAGACCTACCTGCATGTCCTTACAACATGGAAAGAGATGTTCTGTTTCCTGAAATGTGAGTGATGCGCATTGCTTCTTATCAATACAGATCGTTACTTCTATATGCCAATAAATGCTTTTGTTTTTCCGCTTATCTGGGTCCAAGTAACATTCTATATGTCAGATTGCGCTAGAATAAATCGTAACTAAAGTAAATGTGTACAACCATTAATCTAGTATGCATGCACGTAAAGAACTGTTTGCAACATCTATTTCATCGATATTCGGCAGAACTCCAACCATAGTCCATATGGATTTTCAAACTTAGCATCTAGAGTTCTGTGCATTTGATGGTCAAATCCCACGTCGTTGCAGTTGAGAGGATTTTGCTCAATCTATAACTTAATTATGAAAACATGAAAAAGTTACATTCAAATTATGCACCAGAAATGGAAATCCATCTGTTTAGAATGTAATCTATTACAGAGACTTTTTGTACCACGTCTTGCCTTCTAAGTCACATCACTTGTGAATAACAGATTTAAGAGCAATCAATTTCTTTGTCGGTGGGACTCGAACACAACAAGGAGAAAGGAAATTTTCACGATTGAAGTGGAAGAAAGAATACTAAATGATTTTCAGAAGAAGCGCAGTAATACAAAATTCCTAACTTTCTCTGAAGCGGCTTAGTAATGCATAACTCCTCAACTTTCTACTCAACAGACGAATCTATAGCTTTAACATCGACCAATGCACGAACCGTCGGGCATAGATAAGTATGCATTTGAGTCAAAGCACAATGAAATGCCCGCTCAAAAAAAACTACAAGCATAAAATTACCTTCTCTATTAGTCTTCATCTCCAAGTGTTTTAGTATGATTTATGTCATGATGTCACAACTCAATTCTGCTGCAGTTTGCATTTCTGGCTAAAACTAAAGTCTATGACTTTCAAAGAGGTCAAAACAATCATCCCAAGCCATATGGGTGTAGACATTAGACGACAATATTCAACTTGAATCAGAAGAGTTTTGTATTCATACCTTCATAAGAGCAGACATGAATCATGATGCTATAAGAAAGACGTAAAATAAATACTAATATGAAATACCAACTACTTCACGATTTGTTCGAGTTGCACGCTGAAAATCGTACAGCTATCACGTCCTCGATTATGTTGCCTTATCGCATGGAAACTCCATGGAGCAAGTCGTCCCACAGGTTTTCGAATCCTCTCTGATCTTCACAATTCCGCAGTGTCCTTAGAACATCAAAGAAAAGATGGAAGTTGTGGTTGACATTGAAGAATAGAGCCGCAGGTCCGAGTAAAGAAGTCATCGAATTGGAACATAGCAAAATCAGTTTATCAGGTGCAACATACTCCTTGACATCACATGCTCCAGAGCAACTGATTTTCACACGAACTTCGATTTCATTACTGAGCGGTGACACAGTCAGAATTGGGCAGATCTCTCATGTCCACAATCTTCAATGATTGAACTCCTCTCTTATAGATCTTTATTATCATAAATCTTAGAGATGGACTCAGATGATATCGATAGACACTCAAAGATGTATTCAGCGGAATCCTTTCTCTCTGTTTCTACACTATATCAGATTTGCCATTGTTAATCTCTTAACAGCAAGATTGAAAAAAAAACCTTTCAACGTTTGCTTCATATCACTTCATGAATGGGAGCGCGCAAAAGATGGAGATGGTTCCATTATCTTTTCCTCCTCTCTCTCTCTAGATTCTGATACCTGAAGTGCTTCTGTAATCTCCCTTTTTATGCAAAATCAGCGATCTCTCCTTGCTAACAACGTGCGGTTCTCTTTTCATGCAGCACCTCCTCCTTTCTCTCTCTCTCTAGATTCTGATACCTGAAGTGCTTCTGTAATCTCCCTTTTTATGCAAAATCAGCGATCTCTCCTTGCTAACAGCGTGCGGTTATCTTTTCATGCAGCGCCTCCTCCTTTCTCTCTCTCTGTCTCTCTTGCGCAGCGTACCTGCCGAGAAGCAACCTCCCTCTCTCCTCTTCTTCCTCAAACTTCTCTATTAAAAGTAGTAAAAAAAAATCTCCACGCCCCTTTCACGACACCTCTCCTGCCTTTCACATTTTTTTTTTTATGAGCATGTTTTTATACTATATATTAAATGCTCAAATAAGAAGAAGAAAGAAAACACGTCGCACATTTTTACTATATATGTACATTCAAAAATCAAATAGATATATAGTACACAAACTCACACATATATACTTTATATATACTAGTATATATACACCAAACGTTTCACGTTGATTTACATGTGAACACATTACAATGCACACATAAACTTATGCACTCATTTACAATTTGCACATACATTAACATATACATGTTCATATGGTTCCACTAAGTTGGAATCCACACATAACTAAGTGCTCACTCCAACATTTGTTTTGTAATTATGAGGCAAAGACAAAATCATATAAACTCAATCTCACATGCTTTCAATTATGATGAAAAGAAAAATAGACTTTTTAAGCATCATCACGCTGTAAAACTCTTTCAAGGATAGAAATCACCAAGGTTTGAGACTCTTTCACCAAAGTTGAAGGTGTTTTGATAAATTTGTATGCGAAAGTATCACATTCTCTCATTTTC
The DNA here is from genome assembly GCA_020310875.1 of Ceratopteris richardii. Taxonomy (NCBI): domain Eukaryota; kingdom Viridiplantae; phylum Streptophyta; class Polypodiopsida; order Polypodiales; family Pteridaceae; genus Ceratopteris; species Ceratopteris richardii. The sequence goes on along the minus strand of CM035429.1, from coordinate 162,000,276 downwards.
ATTCGATTTGCATTTGCCTCTTCCTAATATTTGAATCGATGCTTCTGGTTTGGTTTCTAATCTTTGATGTCAGATCTTGACCACATCCACCCCCTCTGAACCTGTGCATCCTCCGGATGCACCACCAACCTGCATACACAACATTAAATACAAGCGAGGATCAAGTGGTCATGGCAAATAAACACCACTTAAAGAAATTTCAACTGGATGCATGAAATCTGAATATGTATTAAACTTGGCATAAATCAAGAGAAGAAGGTAGACAAAAGCATCCCATACAACATATCAGAATACACTAATGCACTCAGACTAGAAATCATATGAGTAAATCGAAAACTTCTTAGCTCTCTCGTTAACTCGACCCGGTCAGATCTAGTAGCCTATCCGAAGCATTTGCATATACCAGTCTTCACTAACTCAATTTATGAAACTCGCTTCTGGCTTCCCTATTGATCTTCTATCATCTGAAGCCCCTTCAGACCCTTTTCTTATTTTTCTCATATTTTTATTCTGTTTTTCTTTATTTTAATTCTTTATCCCAGCTCAACCTTTATATCTTTGCTTTTATTTTTATTTATTTATTTTTCCACACTTTTCGGCCTATGTCGAAATCGGATGCGACTCGTGGACCTGACCACCCGGCCAGGTTTAGCCCACCCATCTACCGACCCGACATAGCGCACGATTCACAATGTCAGCCTCATACGAAATCAACGCCAGCTCGTGGCTCTGACCACCCGGTCAGAGTGACTCCACCCGCCTATCAACCCGTATGAGCGCATAACAACATGTAGGTTAGGCCATACGACACAACTAGCGTCAGCTCATGGCCCTGATCACCCGACCAAGGTAGTTCCACCCGCCTACTAGCTCATCGCAGCACCCAACAACACATACACATACATATAGATAGTTGGCTGGTATAAGAATTCTTTTCTTAAGATATAATCTGTCTGAAGATTAGGTCAGATGAGAGATCAAGAGTAGAAGTCGAAGTGTCTCACTCATCAAGTGTTTGTAAACACTACTATATACAGATACTTAGTCTAGGTCTTCCCTTCACCTCCCTAGGTCTTGCTCTCAAAAGTTCTAGTCCATCTTCTAACCTTACTCATATAATCCTGGCTCTTATACATTACATGTAATCTAATTAGTGGCACGAGATTTTTGGTCTACTTAATTTTCTTATTTAAACGTTTCTATATGCATTATATGCTTAATCATGCAGTCTTTTTATATACACATATACAAGAGAGAAGAAAAAATTGAAGTGATAACATCTCACCAGTATGAAGTCAGAAGCCGCTTGAGCTTGTTGCATCCAATCTCCTCTTCTTGTTTCATTCTGAGTCGCTATCTTCAATGTATTGATTTGATTCCTGTGTCTTTCTTCAAATCAAAGCAAAAACATAAGATATATACATTCCTATTTACAAAAACATTCCTTTAAGCTTTATGGAATTTTATTGAAAAAGATTCTTCCTTCAATCTCACCTTCTTTAAGACATACTCACCAAAGAAACTGTGTTTGTAAAGAATCCACCTTTGGATCGCATCAATCCATGAATCATTTTTAAAAAGATTAGATATGTGGACAAGCCATTTCATTTGCTCGTCCATTCCTTGTAGGCTCGACTGGCATACATAGCTCTTAGAAAATTCAAACATCCATGTTTCAATTGTTTGGGCATAGTCTCCTTTATTCATGATCCTCTCATGTGAGGTTACTCTTGATGAGTCAAACACACATGAATATAGAGTGTCGATTTTTAATATGCTTAAATCATCTTTAAAAATTCCGTGCAAGCATGGATTTTGATTCATTTCATGCTTGGGATCATTTGAGGAAATATCTTCAATTGCATCATTTCGAATATGTTCTTCATCTTTATCGAAATAAACGTATTGATTAGATTCATTCAATTCCTTCATCAAGTAGAAGTGAGCATCATGCTCATATGATATTACATAATCATTTTTATCTTCCAATCTATCATGATTCCTTTCTACTTGAGTCCCATTAATTATGGTATCTGCTTCTTGTTCTAGTCTTTCCAGGAACTCTTCATCATTGTCTTTGTTATGTTCTCAAAATATTTCTCCCTCAATGTGAATGGAATCCATATCCTCATAATCAAGAAAATCTTGATCTTCAATTTCTTTATCCAAAATGTCATCACAGGATTCTACATCCATCTCCATCGATTCTTGCTCGTTCTCTTCTGAGGATGTACTTAGTCCACCTTCTTCAAGCATTGATTCTTCAATCACTGATTCTTGCTCAAGAATCTCATCATGTATGAGAATCTCAACATACGCATCCAAATCAACTTGAGCTTCATCGTTGCAATCGTTTGACTCAATAGTTTTACATTGGATATCCTTCAATGCTATACACGCATCAGATTTATCATATGTCACAATAAACATTTCATCTGCCACTTTATGCTCAATTTCTTCAACGTGTGAACTCAACTCAACATGATTATTTTTGACATACATATCAGTATTTAGAGGAATGATCAATGGTATTTTCTCATCCTCCTCATGCTCATTCATATTTCTCTCTTCATGGAATGTGGCATCATTTACATACATATCATTATTTTGAACTCCATCTAACTTATCTTCTTTTTTATGTGTAGGATCTTTGTCCAATGTGACATCGCTCAAAAGAATATCAGTATCTTGATCTTGATCTAGACTATCGGTAGGATTAGGATCATGCTTATCACCATCGCCATACATATCACTATCTAGAGGACTTATCATTTGTACATCCTCTAGATTAGCATCATACTCATCTTCGTCATCACACATTTCAATCTCTAGAGGACTCATTATTTGCATGTCCTCCTTCATATAAGTAGGTTCATTTTCTTGCATCTCTGTATGCATGTATAATGTGGATTCCTGCATATCCATTTTCTTACCCATCGGATCTTTTATTGACAGGTCCTTAGATTCAACATCATGTTCCATGGGAGTTTCTTCATGTAATTCAGTCATTAGATCAGAAGTTCTATCCGAATCTTGTGTTAGAAAGGGATCATCACCATCAAGTGACATCCAATCATACTCCACATCTTGCCCGATGTCATCACGTAAGGATGCATCTCGAGCTCGATCTTCAGACATATTTATTAGGTTCTCTATTTGTATCTCATCTTTTATCTCCATTTGGTCACCTATGAGCCTTCTAGATATCTCTATCTCTTTGTTTGCATCTTGATATGTTTCTTGATTTGTTTGATTATCTTTTATTCGATGTGAGGAGTTTATCGGAGTAGAGGAAGCTTCATCTTGTTTACTTGTTGGGTTTTGTTGGTTTTTGTTTTGTTTTATGTTTGTTGTTTGTTTGGTTTGATGTTGGTTTAGTTTGGTTTGATTTTGATTAGCTTCCACTTGCTCCTTTGACCTTCCCATCTTCGGGCTTTGTCCACTTATGGTACCTAAAGATATAATCATTGTAAAGAAGTCTAGGGGCTCTTGGCACCTTGTAACCTTTGAGGTTACATCAATCGCACTTTTAGAAGTTTCTTCATATTTCCCATCATCACTATGGATATCAAGCCCATGCATATCTACTTCATGCCCAAATGGGGTCTCTACAACCTCATGGACTTGAACATTATCCACGATTGGTAAAATGCTTGGAACATGGTTATAATTTTCATCTATTTGAAGATCTGTTCTCCAATCATTTAGAAATTTCTCAATTGTTTGTTGTTTCTTTACGTATTTCATCACAGCTTCATGGACGAGCATCCAATCCTCTATGAGCCCCGAGTCCGAGTCTATATCTTGTAGAAGCGGAATTAGTTCTTCTCGGGCATTAACATCGATTGTTCGAAGAAACAACGAAACCCTTTCATGACTTATGCACCTCTTATCCTGCTCAGAAAGATCATCATATTGTCGCTCAAACTCTTCTTTGATCTCGAGAATTGGTTGGTCTTTGGGCATATGAACCCACCTCAGGAAAGATCTACGAGTTACTTTATCAAGATCCTCTAGCATAAACTGCTTGAGGAGTGTCGCTTTGTATTGGGACCATGTCGTTTGATTTATTCGCATTATTTGGTCTCGTATGTCATATCCCGACACATAGATAAAGTTTTCGCATAGTTCTTTTTCCGTCATCGGACTTAATCCGACACCTAGGTATTTGGCCTCGAGTTCATATTCTTTGCAGAACTTTGAGACATTCTTTCCATTGAAAAAGCCACACCGATTGACTAGACGTTCATGAAGTGATTGGATGGCTTTTTGACGCCTATCTTCTTCTTGAAATCGTAGGAATTGAGCTAGGATTTCTTCCATTTTGATTATGCTAATCTTTGTGGCTCTATAACTCACTCACCCCCTCCTTTCACGTCGGGTTCACCAGGTATGTCGCGGGGTTCATAGAAAGGAGAGAGGAATAGAGGGTATAAGATTACTTGTATATTTTATGCTCAAAGAAGGAGTGCTTTGAATGAGAAACCTATAGTTTCTTAAAGTTCCAAGGAGTCTTTAGAACATCTTTAAAGATGAAATGTTTTCACGAATCACTTGTCTAAAATAGCTCAACCTCGTTTCTGGTTCTTTCAAGAGTCTAACTGTTTCATACCCTGCAATGTATACAGTTTGCCCAGATGAACCGAGGGGAATAGAGTCTCCATGGCACCGCATCGCGAAGGCTGATATACAAATGGTGTATCATAGGTAGGTAGGAAGGATGAAGAATTTCTGAGGACTACATGTCGAGCTTCTTATGAAAGACTGCAAATGCTGAAGACGGGGCAGCAGGCACAAGTAGTTCGATGAGGAATGAGGTCATGAAGGAAATGTTAGTAATAATCACAAATACTTCTGCATATGAGGAGACCTACCTGCATGTCCTTACAACATGGAAAGAGATGTTCTGTTTCCTGAAATGTGAGTGATGCGCATTGCTTCTTATCAATACAGATCGTTACTTCTATATGCCAATAATTGCTTTTGTTTTTCCACTTATCTGGGTCCAAGTAACATTGTATATGTCAGATTGCGCTAGAATAAATCGTAACTAAAGTAAATGTGTACAACCATTAATCTAGTATGCATGCACGTAAAGAACTGTTTGCAACATCTATTTCATCAATATTCGGCAGAACTCAAACCATAGTCCATATGGATTTTCAAACTTAGCATCTAGAGTTCTGTGCATTTGATGGTCAAATCCCACGTCGTTGCAGTTGAGAGGATTTTGCTCAATCTATAACTTAATTCTGAAAACATGAAAAAGTTACATTCAAATTATGCACCAGAAATGGAAATCCATCTGTTTAGAATGTAATCTATTACAAAGACTTTTTGTACCACGTCTTGCCTTCTAAGTCACATCACTTGTGAATAACAGATTTAAGAGCAATCAATTTCTTTGTCGGTGTGACTCGAACACAACAAGGAGAAAGGAAATTTTCACGATTGAAGTGGAAGAAAGAATACTAAATGATTTTCAGAAGAAGCGCAGTAATACAAAATTCCTAACTTTCTCTGAAGCGGCTTAGTAATGCATAACTCCTCAACTTTCTACTCAACAGACGAATCTATAGCTTTAACATCGACCAATGCACGAACCGTCGGGCATAGATAAGTATGCATTTGAGTCAAAGCACAATGAAATGCCCGCTCAAAAAAAACTACAAGCATAAAATTACCTTCTCTATTAGTCTTCATCTCCAAGTGTTTTAGTATGATTTATGTCATGATGTCACAACTCAATTCTGCTGCAGTTTGCATTGCTGGCTAAAACTAAAGTCTATGACTTTCAAAGAGGTCAAAACAATCATCCCAAGCCATATGGGTGTAGACATTAGACGACAATATTCAACTTGAATCAGAAGAGTTTTGTATTCATACCTTCATAAGAGCAGACATGAATCATGATGCTATAAGAAAGACGTAAAATAAATACTAATATGAAATACCAACTACTTCACGATTTGTTCGAGTTGCACGCTGAAAATCGTACAGCTATCACGTCCTCGATTATGTTGCCTTATCGCATGTAAACTCCATGGAGCAAGTCGTCCCACAGGTTTTCGAATCCTCTCTGATCTTCACAATTCCGCAGTGTCCTTAGAACATCAAAGAAAAGATGGAAGTTGTGGTTGACATTGAAGAATAGAGCCGCAGGTCCGAGTAAAGAAGTCATCGAATTGGAACATAGCAAAATCAGTTTATCAGGTGCAACATACTCCTTGACATCACATGCTCCAGAGCAACTGATTTTCACACGAACTTCGATTTCATTACTGAGCGGTGACACAGTCAGAATTGGGCAGATCTCTCATGTCCACAATGTTCAATGATTGAACTCCTCTCTTATAGATCTTTATTATCATAAATCTCAGAGATGGACTCAGATGATATCGATAGACACTCAAAGATGTATTCAGCGGAATCCTTTCTCTCTGTTTCTACACTATATCAGATTTGCCATTGTTAATCTCTTAACAGCAAGATTGAAAAAAAAACCTTTCAGCGTTTGCTTCATATCACTTCATGAATGGGAGCGCGCAAAAGATGGAGATGGTTCCATTATCTTTTCCTCCTCTCTCTCTCTAGATTCTGATACCTGAAGTGCTTCTGTAATCTCCCTTTTTATGCAAAATCAGCGATCTCTCCTTGCTAACAGCGTGCGGTTCTCTTTTCATGCAGCACCTCCTCCTTTCTCTCTCTCTCTAGATTCTGATACCTGAAGTGCTTCTGTAATCTCCCTTTTTATGCAAAATCAGCGATCTCTCCTTGCTAACAGCGTGCGGTTATCTTTTCATGCAGCGCCTCCTCCTTTCTCTCTCTCTGTCTCTCTTGCGCAGCGTACCTGCCGAGAAGCAACCTCCCTCTCTCCTCTTCTTCCTCAAACTTCTCCATTAAAAATAGTAAAAAAAAATCTCCACGCCCCTTTCACGACACCTCTCCTGCCTTTCACATTTTTTTTTTTATGAGCATGTTTTTATACTATATATTAAATGCTCAAATAAGAAGAAGAAAGAAAACACGTCGCACATTTTTACTATATATGTACATTCAAAAATCAAATAGAAATATAGTACACAAACTCACACATATATACTTTATATATACTAGTATATATACACCAAACGTTTCACGTTGATTTACATGTGAACACATTACAATGCACACATAAACTTATGCACTCATTTACAATTTGCACATACATTAACATATACATGTTCATATGGTTCCACTAAGTTGGAATCCACACATAACTAAGTGCTCACTCCAACATTTGTTTTGTAATTATGAGGCAAAGACAAAATCATATAAACTCAATCTCACATGCTTTCAATTATTATGAAAAGAAAAATAGACTTTTTAAGCATCATCACGCTGTAAAACTCTTTCAAGGATAGAAATCACCAAGGTTTGAGACTCTTTCACCAAAGTTGAAGGTGTTTTGATAAATTTGTATGCGAAAGTATCACATTCTCTCATTTTCATTCGATTTGCATTTGCCTCTTCCTAATATTTGAATCGATGCTTCTGGTTTGGTTTCTAATCTTTGATGTCAGATCTTGACCACATCCACCCCCTCTGAACCTGTGCATCCTCCGGATGCACCACCAACCTGCATACACAACATTAAATACAAGCGAGGATCAAGTGGTCATGGCAAATAAACACCACTTAAAGAAATTTCAACTGGATGCATGAAATCTGAATATGTATTAAACTTGGCATAAATCAAGAGAAGAAGGTAGACAAAAGCATCCCATACAACATATCAGAATACACTAATGCACTCAGACTAGAAATCATATGAGTAAATCGAAAACTTCTTAGCTCTCTCGTTAACTCGACCCGGTCAGATCTAGTAGCCTATCCGAAGCATTTGCATATACCAGTCTTCACTAACTCAATTTATGAAACTCGCTTCTGGCTTCCCTATTGATCTTCTATCATCTGAAGCCCCTTCAGACCCTTTTCTTATTTTTCTCATATTTTTATTCTGTTTTTCTTTATTTTAATTCTTTATCCCAGCTCAACCTTTATATCTTTGCTTTTATTTTTATTTATTTATTTTTCCACACTTTTCGGCCTATGTCGAAATCGGATGCGACTCGTGGACCTGACCACCCGGCCAGGTTTAGCCCACCCATCTACCGACCCGACATAGCGCACGATTCACAATGTCAGCCTCATACGAAATCAACGCCAGCTCGTGGCTCTGACCACCCGGTCAGAGTGACTCCACCCGCCTATCAACCCGTATGAGCGCATAACAACATGTAGGTTAGGCCATACGACACAACTAGCGTCAGCTCATGGCCCTGATCACCCGACCAAGGTAGTTCCACCCGCCTACTAGCTCATCGCAGCACCCAACAACACATACACATACATATAGATAGTTGGCTGGTATAAGAATTCTTTTCTTAAGATATAATCTGTCTGAAGATTAGGTCAGATGAGAGATCAAGAGTAGAAGTCGAAGTGTCTCACTCATCAAGTGTTTGTAAACACTACTATATACAGATACTTAGTCTAGGTCTTCCCTTCACCTCCCTAGGTCTTGCTCTCGAAAGTTCTAGTCCATCTTCTAACCTTACTCATATAATCCTGGCCCTTATACATTACATGTAATCTAATTAGTGGCACGAGATTTTTGGTCTACTTAATTTTCTTATTTAAACGTTTCTATATGCATTATATGCTTAATCATGCAGTGTTTTTATATACACATATACAAGAGAGAAGAAAAAATTGAAGTGATAACATCTCACCAGTATGAAGTCAGAAGCCGCTTGAGCTTGTTGCATCCAATCTCCTCTTCTTGTTTCATTCTGAGTCGCTATCTTCAATGTATTGATTTGATTCCTGTGTCTTTCTTCAAATCAAAGCAAAAACATAAGATATATACATTCCTATTTACAAAAACATTCCTTTAAGCTTTATGGAATTTTATTGAAAAAGATTCTTCCTTCAATCTCACCTTCTTTAAGACATACTCACCAAAGAAACTGTGTTTGTAAAGAATCCACCTTTGGATCGCATCAATCCATGAATCATTTTTAAAAAGATTAGATATGTGGACAAGCCATTTCATTTGCTCGTCCATTCCTTGTAGGCTCGACTGGCATACATAGCTCTTAGAAAATTCAAACATCCATGTTTCAATTGTTTGGGCATAGTCTCCTTTATTCATGATCCTCTCATGTGAGGTTACTCTTGATGAGTCAAACACACATGAATATAGAGTGTCGATTTTTAATATGCTTAAATCATCTTTAAAAATTCCGTGCAAGCATGGATTTTGATTCATTTCATGCTTGGGATCATTTGAGGAAATATCTTCAATTGCATCATTTCGAATATGTTCTTCATCTTTATCGAAATAAACGTATTGATTAGATTCATTCAATTCCTTCATCAAGTAGAAGTGAGCATCATGCTCAGATGATATTACATAATCATTTTTATCTTCCAATCTATCATGATTCCTTTCTACTTGAGTCCCATTAATTATGGTATCTGCTTCTTGTTCTAGTCTTTCCAGGAAATCTTCATCATTGTCTTTGTTATGTTCCCAAAATATTTCTCCCTCAATGTGAATGGAATCCATATCCTCATAATCAAGAAAATCTTGATCTTCAATTTCTTTATCCAAAATGTCATCACAGGATTCTACATCCATCTCCATCGATTCTTGCTCGTTCTCTTCTGAGGATGTACTTAGTCCACCTTCTTCAAGCATTGATTCTTCAATCACTGATTCTTGCTCAAGAATCTCATCATGTATGAGAATCTCAACATACGCATCCAAATCAACTTGAGCTTCATCGTTGCAATCGTTTGACTCAATAGTTTTACATTGGATATCCTTCAATGCTATACACGCATCAGATTTATCATATGTCACAATAAACATTTCATCTGCCACTTTATGCTCAATTTCTTCAACGTGTGAACTCAACTCAACATGATTATTTTTGACATACATATCAGTATTTAGAGGAATGATCAATGGTATTTTCTCATCCTCCTCATGCTCATTCATATTTCTCTCTTCATGGAATGTGGCATCATTTACATACATATCATTATTTTGAACTCCATCTAACTTATCTTCTTTTTTATGTGTAGGATCTTTGTCCAATGTGACATCGCTCAAAAGAATATCAGTATCTTGATCTTGATCTAGACTATCGGTAGGATTAGGATCATGCTTATCACCATCGCCATACATATCACTATCTAGAGGACTTATCATTTGTACATCCTCTAGATTAGCATCATACTCATCTTCGTCATCACACATTTCAATCTCTAGAGGACTCATTATTTGCATGTCCTCCTTCATATAAGTAGGTTCATTTTCTTGCATCTCTGTATGCATGTATAATGTGGATTCCTGCATATCCATTTTCTTACCCATCGGATCTTTTATTGACAGGTCCTTAGATTCAACATCATGTTCCATGGGAGTTTCTTCATGTAATTCAGTCATTAGATCAGAAGTTCTATCCGAATCTTATGTTAGAAAGGGATCATCACCATCAAGTGACATCCAATCATACTCCACATCTTGCCCGATGTCATCACGTAAGGATGCATCTCGAGCTCGATCTTCAGACATATTTATTAGGTTCTCTATTTGTATCTCATCTTTTATCTCCATTTGGTCACCTATGAGCCTTCTAGATATCTCTATCTCTTTGTTTGCATCTTGATATGTTTCTTGATTTGTTTGATTATCTTTTATTCGATGTGAGGAGTTTATCGGAGTAGAGGAAGCTTCATCTTGTTTACTTGTTGGGTTTTGTTGGTTTTTGTTTTGTTTTATGTTTGTTGTTTGTTTGGTTTGATGTTGGTTTAGTTTGGTTTGATTTTGATTAGCTTCCACTTGCTCCTTTGACCTTCCCATCTTCGGGCTTTGTCCACTTATGGTACCTAAAGATATAATCATTGTAAAGAAGTCTAGGGGCTCTTGGCACCTTGTAACCTTTGAGGTTACATCAATCGCACTTTTAGAAGTTTCTTCATATTTCCCATCATCACTATGGATATCAAGCCCATGCATATCTACTTCATGCCCAAATGGGGTCTCTACAACCTCATGGACTTGAACATTATCCACGATTGGTAAAATGCTTGGAACATGGTTATAATTTTCATCTATTTGAAGATCTGTTCTCTAATCATTTAGAAATTTCTCAATTGTTTGTTGTTTTTTTACGTATTTCATCACAGCTTCATGGACGAGCATCCAATCCTCTATGAGCCCCGAGTCCGAGTCTATATCTTGTAGAAGCGGAATTAGTTCTTCTCGGGCATTAACATCGATTGTTCGAAGAAACAACGAAACCCTTTCATGACTTATGCACCTCTTATCCTGCTCAGAAAGATCATCATATTGTCGCTCAAACTCTTCTTTGATCTCGAGAATTGGTTGGTCTTTGGGCATATGAACCCACCTCAGGAAAGATCTACGAGTTACTTTATCAAGATCCTCTAGCATAAACTGCTTGAGGAGTGTCGCTTTGTATTGGGACCATGTCGTTTGATTTATTCGCATTATTTGATCTCGTATGTCATATCCCGACACATAGATAAAGTTTTCGCATAGTTCTTTTTCCGTCATCGGACTTAATCCGACACCTAGGTATTTGGCCTCGAGTTCATATTCTTTGCAGAACTTTGAGACATTCTTTCCATTGAAAAAGCCACACCGATTGACTAGACGTTCATGAAGTGATTGGATGGCTTTTTGACGCCTATCTTCTTCTTGAAATCGTAGGAATTGAGCTAGGATTTCTTCCATTTTGATTATGCTAATCTTTGTGGCTCTATAACTCACTCACCCCCTCCTTTCACGTCGGGTTCACCAGGTATGTCGCGGGGTTCATAGAAAGGAGAGAGGAATAGAGGGTATAAGATTACTTGTATATTTTATGCTCAAAGAAGGAGTGCTTTGAATGAGAAAACTATAGTTTCTTAAAGTTCCAAGGAGTCTTTAGAACATCTTTAAGGATGAAATGTTTTCACGAATCACTTGTCTAAAATAGCTCAACCTCGTTTCTGGTTCTTTCAAGAGTCTAACTGTTTCATACCCTGCAATGTATACAGTTTGCCTAGATGAACCGAGGGGAATAGAGTCTCCATGGCACCGCATCACGAAGGCTGATATACAAATGGTGTATCATAGGTAGGTAGGAAGGATGAAGAATTTCTGAGGACTACATGTCGAGCTTCTTATGAAAGACTGCAAATGCTGAAGACGGGGCAGCAGGCACAAGTAGTTCGATGAGGAATGAGGTCATGAAGGAAATGTTAGTAATAATCACAAATACTTCTGCATATGAGGAGACCTACCTGCATGTCCTTACAACATGGAAAGAGATGTTCTGTTTCCTGAAATGTGAGTGATGCGCATTCCTTCTTATCAATACAGATCGTTACTTCTATATGCCAATAAATGCTTTTGTTTTTCCACTTATCTGGGTCCAAGTAACATTCTATATGTCAGATTGCGCTAGAATAAATCGTAACTAAAGTAAATGTGTACAACCATTAATCTAGTATGCATGCACGTAAAGAACTGTTTGCAACATCTATTTCATCGATATTCGGCAGAACTCAAACCATAGTCCATATGGATTTTCAAACTTAGCATCTAGAGTTCTGTGCATTTGATGGTCAAATCCCACGTCATTGCAGTTGAGAGGATTTTGCTCAATCTATAACTTAATTCTGAAAACATGAAAAAGTTACATTCAAATTATGCACCAGAAATGGAAATCCATCTGTTTAGAATGTAATCTATTACAAAGACTTTTTGTACCACGTCTTGCCTTCTAAGTCACATCACTTGTGAATAACAGATTTAAGAGCAATCAATTTCTTTGTCGGTGGGACTCGAACACAACAAGGAGAAAGGAAATTTTCACGATTGAAGTGGAAGAAAGAATACTAAATGATTTTCAGAAGAAGCGCAGTAATACAAAATTCCTAACTTTCTCTGAAGCGGCTTAGTAATGCATAACTCCTCAACTTTCTACTCAACAGACGAATCTATAGCTTTAACATCGACCAATGCACGAACCGTCGGGCATAGATAAGTATGCATTTGAGTCAAAGCACAATGAAATGCCCGCTCAAAAAAACTACAAGCATAAAATTACCTTCTCTATTAGTCTTCATCTCCAAGTGTTTTAGTATGATTTATGTCATGATGTCACAACTCAATTCTGCTGCAGTTTGCATTTCTGGCTAAAACTAAAGTCTATGACTTTCAAAGAGGTCAAAACAATCATCCCAAGCCATATGGGTGTAGACATTAGACGACAATATTCAACTTGAATCAGAAGAGTTTTGTATTCATACCTTCATAAGAGCAGACATGAATCATGATGCTATAAGAAAGACGTAAAATAAATACTAATATGAAATACCAACTACTTCACGATTTGTTCGAGTTGCACGCTGAAAATCGTAGAGCTATCACGTCCAGTCGTCCCACAGGTTTTCGAATCCTCTCTGATCTTCACAATTCCGCAGTGTCCTTAGAACATCAAAGAAAAGATGGAAGTTGTGGTTGACATTGAAGAATAGAGCCGCAGGTCCGAGTAAAGAAGTCATCGAATTGGAACATAGCAAAATCAGTTTATCAGGTGCAACATACTCCTTGACATCACATGCTCCAGAGCAACTGATTTTCACACGAACTTCGATTTCATTACTGAGCGGTGACACAGTCAGAATTGGGCAGATCTCTCATGTCCACAATCTTCAATGATTGAACTCCTCTCTTATAGATCTTTAATATCTTAAATCTCAGAGATGGACTCAGATGATATCGATAGACACTCAAAGATGTATTCAGCGGAATCCTTTCTCTCTGTTTCTACACTATATCAGATTTGCCATTGTTAATCTCTTAACAGCAAGATTGAAAAAAAAACCTTTCAGCGTTTGCTTCATATCACTTCATGAATGGGAGCGCGCAAAAGATGGAGATGGTTCCATTATCTTTTCCTCCTCTCTCTCTCTAGATTCTGATACCTGAAGTGCTTCTGTAATCTCCCTTTTTATGCAAAATCAGCGATCTCTCCTTGCTAACAGCGTGCGGTTCTCTTTTCATGCAGCACCTCCTCCTTTCTCTCTCTCTCTAGATTCTGATACCTGAAGTGCTTCTGTAATCTCCCTTTTTATGCAAAATCAGCGATCTCTCCTTGCTAACAGCGTGCGGTTATCTTTTCATGCAGCGCCTCCTCCTTTCTCTCTCTCTGTCTCTCTTGCGCAGCGTACCTGCCGAGAAGCAACCTCCCTCTCTCCTCTTCTTCCACAAACTTCTCTATTAAAAATAGTAAAAAAAAATCTCCACGCCCCTTTCACGACACCTCTCCTGCCTTTCACATTTTTTTTTTTTATGAGCATGTTTTTATACTATATATTAAATGCTCAAATAAGAAGAAGAAAGAAAACACGTCGCACATTTTTACTATATATGTACATTCAAAAATCAAATAGATATATAGTACACAAACTCACACATATATACTTTATATATACTAGTATATATACACCAAACGTTTCACGTTGATTTACATGTGAACACATTACAATGCACACATAAACTTATGCACTCATTTACAATTTGCACATACATTAACATATACATGTTCATATGGTTCCACTAAGTTGGAATCCACACATAACTAAGTGCTCACTCCAACATTTGTTTTGTAATTATGAGGCAAAGACAAAATCATATAAACTCAATCTCACATGCTTTCAATTATGATGAAAAGAAAAATAGACTTTTTAAGCATCATCACGCTGTAAAACTCTTTCAAGGATAGAAATCACCAAGGTTTGAGACTCTTTCACCAAAGTTGAAGGTGTTTTGATAAATTTGTATGTGAAAGTATCACATTCTCTCATTTTCATTCGATTTGCATTTGCCTCTTCCTAATATTTGAATCGATGCTTCTGGTTTGGTTTCTAATCTTTGATGTCAGATCTTGACCACATCCACCCCCTCTGAACCTGTGCATCCCCCGGCCAGGTTTAGCCCACCCATCTACCGACCCGACATAGCGCACGATTCACAATGTCAGCCTCATACGAAATCAACGCCAGCTCGTGGCTCTGACCACCCGGTCAGAGTGACTCCACCCGCCTATCAACCCGTATGAGCGCATAACAACATGTAGGTTAGGCCATACGACACAACTAGCGTCAGCTCATGGCCCTGATCACCCGACCAAGGTAGTTCCACCCGCCTACTAGCTCATCGCAGCACCCAACAACACATACACATACATATAGATAGTTGGCTGGTATAAGAATTCTTTTCTTAAGATATAATCTGTCTGAAGATTAGGTCAGATGAGAGATCAAGAGTAGAAGTCGAAGTGTCTCACTCATCAAGTGTTTGTAAACACTACTATATACAGATACTTAGTCTAGGTCTTCCCTTCACCTCCCTAGGTCTTGCTCTCGAAAGTTCTAGTCCATCTTCTAACCTTACTCATATAATCCTGGCCCTTATACATTACATGTAATCTAATTAGTGGCACGAGATTTTTGTTCTACTTAATTTTCTTATTTAAACGTTTCTATATGCATTATATGCTTAATCATGCAGTCTTTTTATATACACATATACAAGAGAGAAGAAAAAATTGAAGTGATAACATCTCACCAGTATGAAGTCAGAAGCCGCTTGAGCTTGTTGCATCCAATCTCCTCTTCTTGTTTCATTCTGAGTCGCTATCTTCAATGTATTGATTTGATTCCTGTGTCTTTCTTCAAATCAAAGCAAAAACATAAGATATATACATTCCTATTTACAAAAACATTCCTTTAAGCTTTATGGAATTTTATTGAAAAAGATTCTTCCTTCAATCTCACCTTCTTTAAGACATACTCACCAAAGAAACTGTGTTTGTAAAGAATCCACCTTTGGATCGCATCAATCCATGAATCATTTTTAAAAAGATTAGATATGTGGACAAGCCATTTCATTTGCTCGTCCATTCCTTGTAGGCTCGACTGGCATACATAGCTCTTAGAAAATTCAAACATCCATGTTTCAATTGTTTGGGCATAGTCTCCTTTATTCATGATCCTCTCATGTGAGGTTACTCTTGATGAGTCAAACACACATGAATATAGAGTGTCGATTTTTAATATGCTTAAATCATCTTTAAAAATTCCGTGCAAGCATGGATTTTGATTCATTTCATGCTTGGGATCATTTGAGGAAATATCTTCAATTGCATCATTTCGAATATGTTCTTCATCTTTATCGAAATAAACGTATTGATTAGATTCATTCAATTCCTTCATCAAGTAGAAGTGAGCATCATGCTTAGATGATATTAC
Source organism: Ceratopteris richardii (assembly GCA_020310875.1). Lineage (NCBI taxonomy): Eukaryota > Viridiplantae > Streptophyta > Polypodiopsida > Polypodiales > Pteridaceae > Ceratopteris > Ceratopteris richardii. Next base: position 161,983,896 of record CM035429.1, on the reverse strand, counting down.
ATAATCATTTTTATGTTCCAATCTATCATGATTCCTTTCTACTTGAGTCCCATTAATTATGGTATCTGCTTCTTGTTCTAGTCTTTCCAGGAACTCTTCATCATTGTCTTTGTTATGTTCCCAAAATATTTCTCCCTCAATGTGAATGGAATCCATATCCTCATAATCAAGAAAATCTTGATCTTCAATTTCTTTATCCAAAATGTCATCACAGGATTCTACATCCATCTCCATCGATTCTTGCTCGTTCTCTTCTGAGGATGTACTTAGTCCACCTTCTTCAAGCATTGATTCTTCAATCACTGATTCTTGCTCAAGAATCTCATCATGTATGAGATGTGAAGAGAGATGGTGGATGCAATCCAAAGATGAGTAGGTGCCGCTACAACCAGCTTCACACCAGCCAACTGAGACTTCAGAGTTTAGTAGACCCTTTGAGCTTCCTAAATCCACCAAAATATCAGCCAAGTACTTTGGAACATGTATTCCAAAAGTTTAAGTCAAGACAGACTCGTTGCGAAATGACTAGCTCCCAAAACTTGCTATTTTTGGACATACACCTGCTGGAAAAAATGAACAGTGCTCTCAACTTGGAAGGAATTAGAAAAATTCCTTTTGGGCATAGCAAATAGACTTAGCAAGCTTCCTATTCCAAGTTAAAACACTTCAAATGATGGACTGAGCACTGAGAACAAGTTTCATCAAGTTCTGGAACATTCCCACAATTCTCGGGGCTCTGTAGAGATAGACCAGTAAGCAGTAAAATGGAGATATCTCCAAAAGTATAAATACAATGACCTTGAAAATTTATATGCAAAAATTAGACAGTAAGAGCTATCCAACGCACTTTAAATCACTGAAAAATGTTCAGTAAAACTCGAGATATGACCTTCTGAAGTTACTGCTCTGAGTGAGTATAGCAGAGAACAAAACAGAGAAGTAGATGATGATAAATGTATAGATTCACATATTATTACAACCACATTGGCAATGAATCTTTGCACAATGGGAGTAGAATGATAGAGCTATGGAGTAAGCTCTTCAATCTCTACAAAATGACATGAAGTGGTCACGTACAAGGCTTGCTAATCGCCTCTTCCTTCTTGCTCTTTTTATAGCTTTTCTTGGAGGGAGTTTTGAATTCGAATTCGAATGGCTCCACCTAAAAGTGATCCCCAAAGTTAGGAGAGATTCCCTCAGCTCAAAAATTCGTGATTTTGGTAGTTATAGCCACAAATTTGCTTTTACATCATGCATGAGGTAAGCCATCCTTTTCCTTTTTTCTTTTTCCATTTACAAGAGATAAAATGTACTCTTTTACAAGAGGTGTTCACATGACTACTCATGTGACTTACAAATGAGGATAATATCAAATATATCAAGCATGTAGGCTTGGGTAAAATGCACCAACAGCTCCCCCTCAAGCCTAACATGCTTGGCCTTCAAATAAGTCTTCAATTGTCCTTGATTTCCTGCAAGCCAATCATCAACTTGAATCTACTTAATTTTGTACCATCAAGAGCTTTCGTCAACATGTCTGCACATTGCATATCTGTAGAGACATAGGATAGTTGAATATCCTTGCTCATTAACTTCTCCCTTACATAATGGTAGTGGACTTCAATATGCTTGGTTCTAGCATGGTATACCGGATTAGCTGCTAGATGTAGTGAGCTTGTGTTGTCACCAAAAATATGAGGTGTTGAAGAATGAAGTCCAAGATCTGTGTACAAAGACTTTAACCACATGATTTCTTGAGTTGCATTAGCCAAACCTCTATATTCAGCTTCGGTAGAAGATAATGCCACGGTTGGTTGCTTCTTCGATGACCAAGAAATGATTTTTGAGCCTGCAAATGATATATACCCTGATGTGCTTCTTCTATCATCTTTAGATCCGGCCCAATCTGCATCTGAGTAGACCTTTAGCTCAATATCTGAAGTATATGAATAAAACAAACCTTCATTCATGGTCCCCTTTAGGTACTTGAGGACTCGCTTGGCCGCTTCCATATGTGGTCTTCTCGGCTTATGCATAAACTGACTCAATATGCTAACACTATAGCATATATCCACCCTTGTGAGTGTTGCATAGTTCAAACTTCCAACCAAGCTTTGATAGCTTGTGATGTCTTCAATTGGCTCTCCTTCATAAGCACTAAGCTTATGATTTTGCTCCATAGGTGTACCTGCACACTTGGTATTTTCCATCTTGAACTTGACGAGCATGTCATGGACATACTTCCTTTGTGTGATGTATATACCTGAATCTGTGTAGATCAACTCCAATCCAAGAAAATAAGTAAGTGGTCCGAGGTCACTTATTTTGAACTCCTCCTTCATTTGACTCTTTACCTGTTTGATTCCTTCAAGATCATTGCCTGTGATAATAATATCATCAACATACACACATAAATAGATCACTTCAGATCCATTCCTCTTTATGAACAAAGAGGTATCCGCCTTGCTAGCTTTGAATCCTTGGTCCTGCAAATAAGTCACCAATCTGAAATTCCAAGCTCTTGGAGCTTGCTTCAATCCATACAAAGCTTTCTTTAGTTTGCATACATAGTTAGGATGATGTGCATCCTCATATCCAGGAGGTTGTGCCATATACACTTCCTCAGAAATCCATCCATTCAAGAAAGCATTCTTTACATCAAGTTGATAAAGATTCCAATTTCTAGATGCAGCAAGACTAATGAGAACCCTAATTGTAGGCATTTTTGCAACAAGAGAGAAAGTCTCCTCATAATCAATACCATGGGTTTGAGCAAACCCTTTAGCAACTAACCTTGCTTTGTGTCTATTTATACTTCCATCTGGATTCCTCTTGATTTTGTATATCCATCGAGATCCGATTATCTTCATAGATGGCTTGTTAGGTACAAGCTCCCAAGTGTCATTCTCCTTCAAGGCTTCCATTTCTTCATCCATTGCATCTCTCCAAGCTTTCTTGCTTTGTGCTTCTTCGAATGTGGTAGGTTCTTCATTGGTTGAATCCTTTGCAATGTAGATTGAGTGCTTGGTGACCAAAGAAGTATCATAACCAAACCTCTCTGGTTTCTTCTTCTCCCTTGAAGACCTTCTAAGTGGTTGATGTGAGCTCTCCGGTCCATATGTAGCATCCTGCATCTTTGCTTTACCTTTGTTCTTCCATAGCTTTAGTCTTTCCAAGTCTTCTAGGTCAATCTCCGAATCACTTTCTTCAATCTGCTTTGGCTCCTTTGGTTGAAGTGATGGAAAGTCTTCATCCAAGTCATACGGCAGCTTCACTTTCCTGTCATCATCAAACCATGATTTGTTTTCATCAAAAATTACATCTCTACTCACAGAAAATCCTTTATTGGTTGGATTGTACAATCTATATCCTTTTTGGTTTTGTTCATAACCAATAAATACACACTTCTCTGCCTTGGGATCCAATTTCCCTCTTACTTGAGAAGGAATGTGAGCATAGGCTAAGCATCCAAAGATTTTACAATGCTCTAGACTAGGTCTTCTTCCATTCCACACTTCATATGGAGTGGTTCCATCTAGTGACTTAGATGGAAGTCTATTTATGAGATATGTGGCTGTCGACACAGCCTCTGCCCATAGGTAGTTCGGCAATCCCTTTTCGTTGAGCATGGACCTTGCAGCTTCGACAATAGCTCTGTTCCTCCTCTCTGCTACACCATTGAGTTCGGGTGTATACCTTGTAGAGACTTCCCTTTTAATGCCTCTTTCATGCAAGAAGGCATCAAATTCAGAAGAGAAGTATTCTCCTCCACCATCTGATCTGAGTCATTTCAAAGTCCTACCTGTTTGGTTTTCAACAAGAGCAATATACTTCTTAAAGCAATTAAACACTTCATCCTTGTGCTTCATGAAAAACAGAATGGTCCACCTACTACAATCATCTATGAAAGACACGTAATATCTTGAGCCTGATATAGATGGCTCCTTACTTGGACCCCACACATCCGTGTGCACTAGATCCAAAGGATTTTGATACATATATCCTTTCTTATTGAAAGGCTGTCTATGAGCCTTGCCGAGTTGACAAGCTTCACACTTATAAATCATGTGTTGCCTTGTGATATTAGGCAAACCAAGTACACTTTGGTCCCTGCAAATCTGTTTGAGTGTCCTCTCACCAATGTGAGCAAGCCTTTTGTGCCATATCTCCAACTCTGTTAGAGTTTGAGATCCATAGCTAAACAAAGCTATGTTCTTTGTATCTTCCACTTCAAAAGTGAAAAGCCTTCCTGTCTTTTCTCCTTTGGCAATCCTTCGAAAGCCTTGCCTTGGGTCTTCAACATATGCTCCAAATCGATTGAATCTAACCTGCAATCCTTTTTCAACAATCTGTCCAACACTTATTAAATTTTTGGTAATTGTAGGGACATACAAGACTTTGCTTAAGAGGTTCATATTCCCATCTGATGTCTTCACATTACCTATCTTCTCCACTGAGTGCTTTGTGTCATCTCCTGTCTGCACTTCATGCTTGTTATGCGGATCTTCCAAATCAGAAAGTAAAGCCACATTTCCTGCTACATGGTTCGAGCATCCCGAATCAATGTAAAATATGTGATCATCATCCTTACCCTTCTTCGCTGATAGATTCATCATCAATAATGAATCTTCTTGACTTTGGTCCTCTGCATAGTTATTGTAATCTCTTCTTCCTCTATGGCCACTTTGATAGTTGTTGTTGTTGTTGTAATTGTTGTTGTAGTAGTTGTTGTTGTAGCCTCCATTGTACCTGCCTCTATTTGATCCATAGCCACCTCTATTGAATCCTCTTCCTCTTGAGTTCCTCGGGTTCCTGAAACATTCTTCAGTAGTATGGTTAGATAAGCCACATATGTTGCAAGGTTGAGATGATTGGAATCTCCCCCTGCCTTGCTTTGCACTTCTGCCTCTTCCTCTAGCTCTTCCTCTACCTGCAAAGTTTGCTTGGAAAGAGCTACCTTCATCTTCATTCTTCCTATTCTTTGACTTGTCCTTGACCTTAGCTTTATCAGAATATAAGGCAGAAGTTTGATTACCTCTTGAGGACTCACCACCTTTGCTAATCTTTGCTTCATGAGTGAAGAGTTGGCCCATGAGTGTGTTGAGGTCGGGTACATGCATATCCATGTATAAATCCATGGCTGTTGTGAATGACTCCCACTTGTCGTCTGCTTTGATTCCATTCATGATTTGTCTTATGATTTGCTCCTCTTCAATTACCTCTCCAATGCTTCCAAGTTGGTCGGAAATCTCCTTCATCTTTGTGACATAATCAGTCACATTTTGCTTCGGGCTTTTCTTCATTGTTGTGAACTCCATCCACAATTGGTTCTTCCTTGCTCGAGTGTTGGAAGAGAAGAAAGAAGCAAGTGCATTCCAGGTTTCTCTTGATGTCTTGCATCCCTTGACATGAGGTAAAAGAAAATCAGAGATTGAGTTTAGAATATAGGACCTTGCAAGTGCATCCTTCGAACACCAATTTGAAAGTCCTTCCACTTCTTCATGTGATGGTTGCCCTTTGTTCCTCATGGTTGGCATTGCTTCATCTCCGGATATGAATCCATATAGATTCCTCCCTTGAAGGTAAGCCTCCATCCTTAGAGACCATGCCGGGTAGTTGTTTCGATCCAATTTGTCAATTGTTGATGGAAATCCATCTCCCATGTTGCTTGACTATGCTCTGATACCACTGTGAAGAGAGATGGTGGATGCAATCCAAAGATGAGTAGGTGCCGCTACAACCAGCTTCACACCAGCCAACTGAGACTTCAGAGTTTAGTAGACCCTTTGAGCTTCCTAAATCCACCAAAATATCAGCCAAGTACTTTGGAACATGTATTCCAAAAGTTTAAGTCAAGACAGACTCGTTGCGAAATGACTAGCTCCCAAAACTTGCTATTTTTGGACATACACCTGCTGGAAAAAATGAACAGTGCTCTCAACCTGGAAGGAATTAGAAAAATTCCTTTTGGGCATAGCAAATAGACTTAGCAAGCTTCCTATTCCAAGTTAAAACACTTCAAATGATGGACTGAGCACTGAGAACAAGTTTCATCAAGTTCTGGAACATTCCCACAATTCTCGGGGCTCTCTAGAGATAGACCAGTAAGCAGTAAAATGGAGATATCTCCAAAAGTATAAATACAATGACCTTGAAAATTTATATGCAAAAATTAGACAGTACGAGCTATCCAACGCACTTTAAATCACTGAAAAATGTTCAGTAAAACTCGAGATATGACCTTCTGACGTTACTGCTCTGAGTGAGTATAGCAGAGAACAAAACAGAGAAGTAGATGATGATAAATGTATAGATTCACATATAATTACAACCACATTGGCAATGAATCTTTGCACAATGGGAGTAGAATGATAGAGCTATGGAGTAAGCTCTTCAATCTCTACAAAATGACATGAAGTGGTCACGTACAAGGCTTGCTAATCGCCTCTTCCTTCTTGCTCTTTTTATAGCTATTCTTGGAGGGAGTTTTGAATTCGAATTCGAATGGCTCCACCTAAAAGTGATCCCCAAAGTTAGGAGAGATTCCCTCAGCTCAAAACTTCGTGATTTTGGTAGTTATAGCCACAAATTTGCTTTTACATCATGCATGAGGTAAGCCATCCTTTTCCTTTTTTCTTTTTCCATTTACAAGAGATAAAATGTACTCTTTTACAAGAGGTGTTCACATGACTACTCATGTGACTTACAAATGAGGATAATATCAAATATATCAAGCATGTAGGCTTGGGTAAAATGCACCAACATGAGAATCTCAACATACGCATCCAAATCAACTTGAGCTTCATCGTTGCAATCGTTTGACTCAATAGTTTTACATTGGATATCCCTCAATGCTATACACGCATCAGATTTATCATATGTCACAATAAACATTTCATCTGCCACTTTATGCTCAATTTCTTCAACGTGTGAACTCAACTCAACATGATTATTTTTGACATACATATCAGTATTTAGAGGAATGATCAATGGTATTTTCTCATCCTCCTCATGCTCATTCATATTTCTCTCTTCATGGAATGTGGCATCATTTACATACATATCATTATTTTGAACTCCATCTAACTTATCTTCTTTTTTATGTGTAGGATCTTTGTCCAATGTGACATCGCTCAAAAGAATATCAGTATCTTGATCTTGATCTAGACTATCGGTAGGATTAGGATCATGCTTATCACCATCGCCATACATATCACTATCTAGAGGACTTATCATTTGTACATCCTCTAGATTAGCATCATACTCATCTTCGTCATCACACATTTCAATCTCTAGAGGACTCATTATTTGCATGTCCTCCTTCATATAAGTAGGTTCATTTTCTTGCATCTCTGTATGCATGTATAATGTGGATTCCTGCATATCCATTTTCTTACCCATCGGATCTTTTATTGACAGGTCCTTAGATTCAACATCATGTTCCATGGGAGTTTCCTCATGTAATTCAGTCATTAGATCAGAAGTTCTATCCGAATCTTGTGTTAGAAAGGGATCATCACCATCAAGTGACATCCAATCATACTCCACATCTTGCCCGATGTCATCACGTAAGGATGCATCTCGAGCTCGATCTTCAGACATATTTATTAGGTTCTCTATTTGTATCTCATCTTTTATCTCCATTTGGTCACCTATGAGCCTTCTAGATATCTCTATCTCTTTGTTTGCATCTTGATATGTTTCTTGATTTGTTTGATTATCTTTTATTCGATGTGAGGAGTTTATCGGAGTAGAGGAAGCTTCATCTTGTTTACTTGTTGGGTTTTGTTGGTTTTTGTTTTGTTTTATGTTTGTTGTTTGTTTGGTTTGATGTTGGTTTAGTTTGGTTTGATTTTGATTAGCTTCCACTTGCTCCTTTGACCTTCCCATCTTCGGGCTTTGTCCACTTATGGTACCTAAAGATATAATCATTGTAAAGAAGTCTAGGGGCTCTTGGCACCTTGTAACCTTTGAGGTTACATCAATCGCACTTTTAGAAGTTTCTTCATATTTCCCATCATCACTATGGATATCAAGCCCATGCATATCTACTTCATGCCCAAATGGGGTCTCTACAACCTCATGGACTTGAACATTATCCACGATTGGTAAAATGCTTGGAACATGGTTATAATTTTCATCTATTTGAAGATCTGTTCTCCAATCATTTAGAAATTTCTCAATTGTTTGTTGTTTCTTTACGTATTTCATCACAGCTTCATGGACGAGCATCCAATCCTCTATGAGCCCCGAGTCCGAGTCTATATCTTGTAGAAGCGGAATTAGTTCTTCTCGGGCATTAACATCGATTGTTCGAAGAAACAACGAAACCCTTTCATGACTTATGCACCTCTTATCCTGCTAAGAAAGATCATCATATTGTCGCTCAAACTCTTCTTTGATCTCGAGAATTGGTTGGTCTTTGGGCATATGAACCCACCTCAGGAAAGATCTACGAGTTACTTTATCAAGATCCTCTAGCATAAACTGCTTGAGGAGTGTCGCTTTGTATTGGGACCATGTCGTTTGATTTATTCGCATTATTTGGTCTCGTATGTCATATCCCGACACATAGATAAAGTTTTCGCATAGTTCTTTTTCCGTCATCGGACTTAATCCGACACCTAGGTATTTGGCCTCGAGTTCATATTCTTTGCAGAACTTTGAGACATTCTTTCCATTGAAAAAGCCACACCGATTGACTAGACGTTCATGAAGTGATTGGATGGCTTTTTGACGCCTATCTTCTTCTTGAAATCGTAGGAATTGAGCTAGGATTTCTTCCATTTTGATTATGCTAATCTTTGTGGCTCTATAACTCACTCACCCCCTCCTTTCACGTCGGGTTCACCAGGTATGTCGCGGGGTTCATAGAAAGGAGAGAGGAATAGAGGGTATAAGATTACTTGTATATTTTATGCTCAAAGAAGGAGTGCTTTGAATGAGAAAATTATAGTTTCTTAAAGTTCCAAGGAGTCTTTAGAACATCTTTAAAGATGAAATGTTTTCATGAATCACTTGTCTAAAATAGCTCAACCTCGTTTCTGGTTCTTTCAAGAGTCTAACTGTTTCATACCCTGCAATGTATACAGTTTGCCCAGATGAACCGAGGGGAATAGAGTCTCCATGGCACCGCATCACGAAGGCTGATATACAAATGGTGTATCATAGGTAGGTAGGAAGGATGAAGAATTTCTGAGGACTACATGTCGAGCTTCTTATGAAAGACTGCAAATGCTGAAGACGGGGCAGCAGGCACAAGTAGTTCGATGAGGAATGAGGTCATGAAGGAAATGTTAGTAATAATCACAAATACTTCTGCATATGAGGAGACCTACCTGCATGTCCTTACAACATGGAAAGAGATGTTCTGTTTCCTGAAATGTGAGTGATGCGCATTGCTTCTTATCAATACAGATCGTTACTTCTATATGCCAATAAATGCTTTTGTTTTTCCGCTTATCTGGGTCCAAGTAACATTCTATATGTACGTAACTAAAGTAAATGTGTACAACCATTAATCTAGTATGCATGCACGTAAAGAACTGTTTGCAACATCTATTTCATCGATATTCGGCAGAACTCAAACCATAGTCCATATGGATTTTCAAACTTAGCATCTAGAGTTCTGTGCATTTGATGGTCAAATCCCACGTCGTTGCAGTTGAGAGGATTTTGCTCAATCTATAACTTAATTCTGAAAACATGAAAAAGTTACATTCAAATTATGCACCAGAAATGGAAATCCATCTGTTTAGAATGTAATCTATTACAAAGAATTTTTGTACCACGTCTTGCCTTCTAAGTCACATCACTTGTGAATAACAGATTTAAGAGCAATCAATTTCTTTGTCGGTGGGACTCGAACACAACAAGGAGAAAGGAAATTTTCACGATTGAAGTGGAAGAAAGAATACTAAATGATTTTCAGAAGAAGCGCAGTAATACAAAATTCCTAACTTTCTCTGAAGCGGCTTAGTAATGCATAACTCCTCAACTTTCTACTCAACAGACGAATCTATAGCTTTAACATCGACCAATGCACGAACCGTCGGGCATAGATAAGTATGCATTTGAGTCAAAGCACAATGAAATGCCCGCTCAAAAAAAACTACAAGCATAAAATTACCTTCTCTATTAGTCTTCATCTCCAAGTGTTTTAGTATGATTTATGTCATGATGTCACAACTCAATTCTGCTGCAGTTTGCATTTCTGGCTAAAACTAAAGTCTATGACTTTCAAAGAGGTCAAAACAATCATCCCAAGCCATATGGGTGTAGACATTAGACGACAATATTCAACTTGAATCAGAAGAGTTTTGTATTCATACCTTCATAAGAGCAGACATGAATCATGATGCTATAAGAAAGACGTAAAATAAATACTAATATGAAATACCAACTACTTCACGATTTGCTCGAGTTGCACGCTGAAAATCGTACAGCTATCACGTCCTCGATTATGTTGCCTTATCGCATGTAAACTCCATGGAGCAAGTCGTCCCACAGGTTTTCGAATCCTCTCTGATCTTCACAATTCCGCAGTGTCCTTAGAACATCAAAGAAAAGATGGAAGTTGTGGTTGACATTGAAGAATAGAGCCGCAGGTCCGAGTAAAGAAGTCATCGAATTGGAACATAGCAAAATCAGTTTATCAGGTGCAACATACTCCTTGACATCACATGCTCCAGAGCAACTGATTTTCACACGAACTTCGATTTCATTACTGAGCGGTGACACAGTCAGAATTGGGCAGATCTCTCATGTCCACAATCTTCAATGATTGAACTCCTCTCTTATAGATCTTTATTATCATAAATCTCAGAGATGGACTCAGATGATATCGATAGACACTCAAAGATGTATTCAGCGGAATCCTTTCTCTCTGTTTCTACACTATATCAGATTTGCCATTGTTAATCTCTTAACAGCAAGATTGAAAAAAAACCTTTCAGCGTTTGCTTCATATCACTTCATGAATGGGAGCGCGCAAAAGATGGAGATGGTTCCATTATCTTTTCCTCCTCTCTCTCTCTAGATTCTGATACCTGAAGTGCTTCTGTAATCTCCCTTTTTATGCAAAATCAGCGATCTCTCCTTGCTAACAGCGTGCGGTTCTCTTTTCATGCAGCGCCTCCTCCTTTCTCTCTCTCTAGATTCTGATACCTGAAGTGCATCTCTAATCTCCCTTTTTATGCAAAATCAGCGATCTCTCCTTGCTAACAGCGTGCGGTTCTCTTTTCATGCAGCGCCTCCTCCTTTCTCTCTCTCTGTCTCTCTTGCGCAGCGTACCTGCCGAGAAGCAACCTCCCTCTCTCCTCTTCTTCCTCAAACTTCTCTATTAAAAATAGTAAAAAAAAATCTCCACGCCCCTTTCACGACACCTCTCCTGCCTTTCACATTTTTTTTTTCTGAGCATGTTTTTATACTATATATTAAATGCTCAAATAAGAAGAAGAAAGAAAACGCGTCGCACATTTTTACTATATATGTACATTCAAAAATCAAATAGATATATAGTACACAAACTCACACATATATACTTTATATATACTAGTATATATACACCAAAGGTTTCACGTTGATTTACATGTGAACACATTACAATGCACACATAAACTTATGCACTCATTTATAATTTGCACATACATTAACATATACATGTTCATATGGTTCCACTAAGTTGGAATCCACACATAACTAAGTGCTCACTCCAACATTTGTTTTGTAATTATGAGGCAAAGACAAAATCATATAAACTCAATCTCACATGCTTTCAATTATGATGAAAAGAAAAATAGACTTTTTAAGCATCATCACGCTGTAAAACTCTTTCAAGGATAGAAATCACCAAGGTTTGAGACTCTTTCACCAAAGTTGAAGGTGTTTTGATAAATTTGTATGCGAAAGTATCACATTCTCTCATTTTCATTCGATTTGCATTTGCCTCTTCCTAATATTTGAATCGATGCTTCTGGTTTGGTTTCTAATCTTTGATGTCAGATCTTGACCACAACGGTTCATCTATAATGCCTTCTAAATACATCGACCTGGCTAATCTAAAAGTACGGGCAATTTTTTTCTTTAAGTCTTCTAACATCTGTTTTAAAACATCTGGTTCTACTAATTGGGCATCTGTTCTTACAGAACTTAATGAAAGTACTTCGGTCAGCAAAACTTCTGCCTGCGTCTGCAGAAAAGCCTCCTGTAAATAAAATTCATTTGATAAGGCCGCATCTCTGGATACTTTCATCTCTGCAACTTGCTTCTCCATTCTGACTACTCTATCTTTTTGAGCGTCCAGTTGGTCCTCCCTTCTTTCGATTTCCTAATTTTGAAATTGGATGGTCCTTGAGTTTGCATCCCTTTCTCTTCGGAGATCTATTATCACTTTCTGTAATTGAGCTTCTACTGTCAATTTTTGTTTGAGAATGTTGTTCACTTCTGCGAAGTCCATCTTATATTTATGGAGTTCTTTAGCTGTTTTTATAGCCAGATCATGTTGTTCTTGGCCTCGCTATACTACTTCATCTAGCTGTTGTCTTGTTTCTTCTAACAGATTCCCTAAAGTGACTCGATCATCTTCTTTATCCTGGAGTCCTTGCTTCAACTGAATGATTTCGGCATTTGCATCATTTAATAATTCTTCCTTCTTTCTGAGCTCAGCGAGTGCCTCATCTCTTTGACCGGAAACTGCTATCTCTTCGTCAATTCTTTTGTGTAACTCCTTAAGTTGTTCATGTAATGCTTGATTTTCTGCTTTGGCCACTACTAATTCTTCCTGGAAAGGACTAATGTCTGCCTCCAGCACATCCACTTTGTGTTGAAATTCGTCTCGGATATTCTCTGTTACTTGCTTTATTTGTATAGGTAATTGTTGTCATAGTTGGATCAACATTTGACCCATAGATGCTAACTGAGAAAATACGGGAATCGAAGGAATTGGAGCTTGAGAACGAGGTTGGGATGAAGATGCGGTAAGAAGTTGTCGGGAATTTGGTGGGGAGTATTTTGGTGATGAGGATGAAGAGGCAGAGGGTTCTTCGGGGACAATGGGTGGAATCAGGATGATGGGTTCGGCGGGAGGTTCGGGTGGATGAATAGGAAGAATAATAGTTTCGTTGTTTACCTTTTCGGTGGGTTGTTGTGTTGTGTCAGCAGTGTCGGCAGCTGTGGACTCGACTGCTTTAAGCAGTTCTTCGAAAACTTCTTTAATTATATGTTCTTCATCTCCTTGCTCTTCCTACTCCGATTGCTGCTGAGATGCTTCTTCTGATGAGCTTGTGTCAGATTCAGTGGGAGCCTCCTGCTCTTGTTGTTGTTCTGAAGAGGACTGTGCTGAAGACTCATGATGCATGGAGGTTGCGGTGTCGTGAAAGGTTTCTTCTTCGTTTGCTTCTTCTGCTTTTTCGTCTGCCTTGTCGTTTGCGACTAACCCCTGTACTTCACTATCGGATGAACTTATCTTGATTCTTTTCTGGCGGAGAAGGTGGAAAATCTCTTCATCTTCTTCTTCATCGTCTTCTAATATTTGTGCAGATTCCTCATGGCGTAGAATGGGTCCTCGGGGTGGTGGCTGTGTTGCTAGAATAGTCGGGAATAAAAAGGATATGATTTGTGGCAGTTTGGACCTTGGCATGTCTCCCTTGTTGACCTTCTTGATGATTGCAACGCATTCTTTGTGAATGCGGCAGAAGAAGTAAGATGCAAAATTTATAGGCTCTCTCGCAGCCATATCTATTGCCGAATAGAAAGGCCGAGAGATGCCATAGGTTCGTTTCTGCAGATTAAGAATGGCTACTAAGAATTGTAGCATGGATCTTTCAGGTTCAGGGCGGCAGAGTATTGCGTATTTGTTGGATGAGCTCCTAGGGAATAATTGATTCATGGTGGCAATCGGTAGATTTGGGCCATTTTCCCGACCTTGCCGAGGGAGTCGAAACGCATCAGCAAAGGCCTGGAACGTGATTACGGTTCGGGAGGGTAGGGATGTGATCGCCCAACTCTGCTCGGTGGTAGGTGTGTTAGCGATGGCGGCGATTATCTGGGCATAGAACGGGTGGCAATCCACTGAATGCCATGGCAGTTCAGCAAAATGGAGCAACCCACGGGTGCGCAGGAACTCTCCTACATCGGCAGGGAGTCCGTCACGGAAAGCGGTGAAGTTTGCCAGAGCTTCCATGGTGCACACAGAGAAAGCAAGCACAAGACACAAACGCACAGGGTATACATAATCACACAAATCACGCAAACACAATAGCGATTTTCAGCGAAACGGAGAAGGTTAAGTAGATGCGTTGCAGTGGAGAGCAATCAAAATCACTAATCATTGTGCGACGTTGAGATGCTAACTTCATAACTTCGGTGTGCATGCATGAGCAGAACGATAATGTCGGGCGGCTGTTTAGCATAATTAGGTATTAAAACGAGGATATTTACAGACTTATTTTACTAAGCGCGCAAAAAACAAAAGACAAGAAAAGAGAAGAAGACGCAAAATACGCGGCCAATCCGTAGAACGTTTTAGTGCGGATCCGATGCTTGTTGATACGGCCGCAGCTTTGAACCATTTATCACCTTTGGAAGAGGTAGTCCAGTCAAAGTAGTCAACCAAAAAGTGGCTGGGCCCACCTGTTCAGAAATCCGATAGGGACCAAACCATCGTATCTTGAATTTGCCAACAGAGCGATTTGACTTTGCATTGTAAAAGAGTACAAGTTGCCCCACCATAAAAACTGGAGTCCTTAGATATCGATCATGTGTTCGAGCTTGTCTTAACTGAACTTCCTGGATAGTCAGAAAACTTGTCCATCGATGCTCATCCAGTTCTCTGAGTGTATCTAGCCAAAATGATAAAGAATCTTCTGGTATCAATTTCTGAATGAGAGCTAGTTTGAAAGGGGTTAATCCTGTTGCTACCTTGTATGTAGTCTCGTATGCCCATAATACTGCACGTAACAGTTGATCCCATCTTTCCGCTGCTTCCAGAATCAGTTTTCTAAGCATATTCAACAGGTTCTTGTTTGTACTCTCAGCCAAACCATTTGCATGAGGGTAATATGGTGAACTGAATTTATGCATGATCCGAAAAGAATGTGTGAGTACTTTCATTAAATTGTTGGCAAAATGAGTGCCTTGATCTGTAACAAGCTCTAGAGGTAAGCCAAAACGCGGAAAAACATCTTTCATTAGACACTTTGCCACCGAAACAGCTATGGCGGACCTTAAAGCCCATGCTTCTGCCCATCTGGTAGCATAGTCTGTACATGTTAGAATATAACTATTATTACTGAGTATGGCTGGAGATGTAACAGGTCCAACAAAATCAAGGCCCCACTTCTGAAAAGGCTCCAATGGCAAGACCGGTTGGAGAGGGAAAAAATGGTGTTGTAGAGGCTGTCTAGACCGTTGACAAGTATCACATTGTTTGACAAACTGAGATACATCCCTGTACATAGTAGGCCATCAAAGTCCACTTTGCATAATTTTCCGGTGCGTTAAATCTGCTGCAAAGTGTCCACTGGAAGGAATTCAGTGAGCGAGAGTAATGACTGAGTTAACTTCGTGTGGAGGAATTCAACGAAGTAAAACTCCAGTGTGATCCATGTAGTATAATTCTCCAGCAATTAGCCGAAATTTGCGACTGTACACTGCCATCTTCCTACGCATTGCAAGAGATGTTGTAGAAGGAAGACATCCATCAGTCAAAAAAGTTGACAATTGATCATAGTAATTAGTTGGCACCAGAGTATTTGCTTCTTCATCATTAGTTGGTTCTGTACTGTAAATCACTGGTGTGGTGTCATCAACACCGACCGGAGCTTCACCGGAATCTAAGCGAGAAAGAAAATCTACTAAGGCATGTGAGTTGCCGGGCCGATGGATTACTTCAAAATCAAACTCTTGTAAAAGTAGAACCCAACGCGCTAATCGACCACCTAAATGTTGTTGTCGTACCAGATAGACAAGTGCAGCATGATCTACATGAAAAGTAAATCTGCGGCCAAGTAAATAGTGTCTAAATTTCTTTACCGAATACACTAAACCCAGACATTCTCTTTCGGTTACAGAGTAATTCTTTTCTGCAGGAGCAAGTCTTCTACTCGCATAGTAAACAGGCCGGAACCACTTATCGGTTTGTTGCATCAGAACACTACCAATGGCAATATCTGATGCGTCTACGAAGACATGGAATGGGCGATCCCCGTCAGGAGGCTGTAAAATTGGTACCTGTGTTAATAAGCACTTTAGATGATCAAATGTTGTTTGACATTCAGGAGTCCAATCAAACTATTTAGGAGTCTTCGTGATTAATCGATTGAGTGGAATGGCTAAATGAGCGAGCCACCGTAAATGATGACCATGCCATCTCACTTGACCCATGAAACGCATTACTTCCTTTGGTGTAGCAGGTACAGGTGCTTCTAACACAGTTGCTACCTTATCTGGGTCGACTTGTATGCCCTGTGCAGATACAATATGGCCAAGCAATTTACCACATGAAACCGCAAACACAGATTTGTTTGGGTTCAGACACAGTCTGTATTCTCTGCATTTCTCAAAGCAGCACCGTAAATGGAACAAGTGTGCTACCATCTTATCGAACAAGGAGAAATCATCAAGATATACTTGCATGAACGAGGTAAGATAAGGGGAGAATATTTCGTGCATACACCTCAGGAACGTACTGGGGGCATTTCTTAATCCAAACCACATAACAGTACAAGCAAATACACCCCAATTCGTGATGAACGTTGTTCTTGGTATATCTTCCTCAGCCATTCTGACCTGATTATACCCACTGTATCCATCTAAGAATGAGTACATTTCGTGTCCTACTACTCTGTCAAGCATCGTGTCAAGAAAAGGTAGAGGAAACGGATCAGGCACCGTAGCGGCATTTAGTTTCCAGTAATCCACACATATGTGTAACTGCTTATTCTTCTTAGGGACGATAACAATGGGTGATATCCACTCAGCATGCTCTACTGGTACGATGAATCCGACTTTTAGTAACCTATCAAGCTCTTCCTTTACCTTTGCTGCATAGTTTGGATTCATCCGGTAGTTGGGTTGTTTGATTGGCTTAGCTTCCGGCTTCAGCATGACCCTATGTTGATAAATGCGAGGGTCCAAACCCTTCATATCTTTGTAATCCCATGCAAAAACATCAGTGAACTCACAAAGTAACTGGATCAAATCTGCTTGAAATACTTCAGGTAAGCTTTCCTTTATCTTGACAGGACTCGGATTTTCTTCATTTCCTAGATTATAGGTGATCAACTAATCTTCTAGAACATAGAATTATCGGGACTTCTCTGTAACATCAGCTGATTTTAATAGTTGTTGTAGATCAGCGTCATCTATAGTAGCAGTATCTTCTTTCTTGTCTTCTTTAGTTACAGGCATCACCGTGCAAACTGCCGGATTCCAATTATCTACAACAGATTGTAGATCAACAGTTCCTAGGGAGATCAAATCAATATTATTCTTCAAAAACTCTTCTTCTTCATCATCTGACAAACCATCTAACATATGAACTGGTTCTGCAAAATAAGGTCTAGCATGTAATTCACAAGGCTGGATAGCATCTAACTTGACAACATATTTACGATTATTGTCCTTGAAAGTGAGTTCCTGTGCGGACTAATCTTGTATCACCTTGGCTTGTTTCAACCAAGGACAGTCGAAAAGCAGATTATAATCCAAGCTAGACTCTGGTATTTCTAAGACGACAAAAGTCATCTTAAATGTTGTGCCTTGCAGAGTTATGGGCACATCTTGTACTAGTCCTACTAGGTGGACTCTGGACTGATCAGCCATCCTTACAAAAAACTGGACAGGCTCAATTTTCGTCCATCCTAACTTTTTACATAGTGTGGCAGTAGCAATGATTACACCAGTCCCTCCATCAATTAGTACTTGATTAATTTTATGATTTTTGTACCATATCGTAATCAATGGGACCGTATGATCCACCGTAGCGTCAGTTTCTGGTTGTACTATTATTGTTGTTGGAATGCAGGCAGACTCAGTACTAAATTATTGATGGAATTGTTGACGGACTCCTGGTACTAGTGCAAGTAACTGTCCAAGAGGAAGAGTAATGGACACTTTAGATAAGATTTCCCATGCTTGATTTACTTGACTTGTTTCTTTCACCGATTCTGAAGACGATACGTCGGTTACTGGAATTGACTCTTGCTCCTCTGCAGTTTCTTTTGACAGTGGAACTTGTGTCACCGGAATAGAATCTAGGAGCACTGGAGGTTCTGTGGTGGTCCACTGACTAGCCTTGTCATATGTTCTTTGCTGCTCTAGGATGCCTGGTTCAAATATTTCAGTTGTTGGTTGTAACGGCCTACTAGATCTGGTCTCAACTACTGCAGCTTGTGTCTCTATAGGTGTGATCTGAACCATATTTGTCATAGGGTTCTGGCGCTCTTTCTTCCTCTGATCGTATTCAGCTGCATCTTTACAAAATCTTCTAATGTGGCCAAATTCACCGCAAAAATGGCAGCGAGGTGGTGGCAAATTAGTATTTTCTTGTACTGGTCCTGCCTGCCAACGGTTTGCATTATAGTTATTATTTCTTTGTCCTCTGTAATTTCGGTATCCCTACTGCTGGTTGTTTCTCATTTGAGGAGGTACATAGTGATTGGCAGGCTACCCTGGTTCTTGTATAATTGCATTCACTGTTGTTGTTCCCTGTACTTTAGCGTTGTATGCGCAGTTTTCGGTGGAATGTCCTATCGTGTTACAGATAGCACAAAACAACTGGTTGAGGGTGCAAGTGGCACTGGTATGCCCTGAATTCTTGCACGTGGTGTAGTACATCTATCTGGTCGGATCTTCTGCAACATTTTTACTTGTTTTTAACCACTCAAGGTCTTCTGTAAATCCTCCAACCTTGTTTTCCAGCTGCAAAGCCATTGCAATCACCGCATCTAGCGTCATAGCTCCCACACAGCGTATGATCATAATCTATTTAAGTTGCGGAGTCAAACCATTAATAAACCATTGAGTGATAATGTCATCTGGTAGGTTGGCATGTGCTAGGGGTAATTGCCTCAAATGCGTTCTGAATAGGGTGGCATATTCTTGCACTGTCTGATTCATCTTTTGTCTATTGTTTTGCAGGTAATCAAAAATTTTGGCTGGATGCTTCTTTAGCCTGAATCTCTGCAAAAATGCATCCCTTACCGCTTCATAGGTGCCGAAATGGTTAATATCATATTCTGTAAGCCACCTGGCTGCTTCATTAACCAATGTAGACTGGAATACAATAGCTTTATACGCCGGATCAGGTGGATGATTGAGTACTGCGTAACTTATCTCAAATGTGCGTACATGAGCATCTGGGTCATCACCTGGAAATCCTCCGAATTTAGTGTGCGTTACTCCTGCTGGAGTCGTCCGGGGTGGAAATAACTGTTGCTGCTGCTACTGCTGCTGTTGTTGTTGTTGTTGTTGCCCACTCATCGTGCTCGCGGTGGTATTGGGACTATCTTCTGTATCCCGAGGCAGAATATCTGAACCGTCTGAATCTGTGTCATCAGTCTGTACACTTTCCGGCTTGCCAATATCGTTCAGTATGTTTCTGATTTCAGTTCCGAACAAGCTACCCTTCTCCTTGGTATCAGGTGTAGGAGTACTTACTCCAAATAGCGATGACTGGACTAAAGATCCACCAAGAATTGGTGAACCGTCACCGGAAGACTGTGAACTCTCAGCAACTGGTACCGAAATAACATCGGAAGGTGTCAAATTTTCACCAAAACAAGGTGCTTTTTCACTTCCACTGATTTCTTTGGCCAATACGTTTCTATCCGCAAACTCTGGAGTCACTATTTCTTCGACAGATTGTGCCGGAATCGCACCGGAATCTATCATAAATGTAGTAAGTTCCACCGGAATACTGTTGGAATCACCTCTAACATTCTTCACTTCCTTGGCAACTGAGTTAGACCTATCTGCGCTTCTACCTCCTGGAGGCGTCTGTAGCTCAGTGATGAGTAGCACCTCCTTTAATGTCAATCCGGGAAGACGTGAGGATGGTATGAAGACCTCGAGCAAGTGGCGGCACAAGTGCGTGAGTGAGAAGCACACAAGCATGCACACACATACACACACACGCGCACACAAGGCAAGACAAAGAGTGAGAATCAATGGAGCTTTTTAGATTACTTTCAAAATACTCTTACAAGTTCGTTTCAATTACAATCTAACCTCCAAAAATGAGCTCTCTAGCTCCTTTTATAGTTTTTGACTAGCTTTTGGCCCTGTCCAGACCTAGTGTCCGGCCTAGTTAAAAATTAGGTTCCAGGGCTTATTTGGGGGCTCAAACGAGATCTAAAAATTATGAAAATTGGTACGCAACTACTTCTAAGGCTCCTCAAGCTCAAGGACTCCTTGGCTTGCACAAAATGGAGCTACAAAAATGTGAAATGAGATTTACAATGATTATTAGTGATAAAAATCACTGTTGTTGTAGGGATTTCTTCTAGTGATCTGCCATACATATCTTCAAGCTCCCTACTTGCTCTTCTTCCCTGCATGTCCATCTCCCTGATTTGCATTAATGTCTTGAAAAAATATTGGCCTACTTGCCAGATCTTCTTTGACTGCCCTGTTTGCTCGTGCTGTCCCTTCGCTCTGACTCCCTTCTTTGACTTTCACGTCTTGTAGTTCCTGATGTACCAAGGCTACTGCCAACACCCCCCCCACTCTCGCGTCTGTCGCCCCTGACAGACCCTTGTCTAGCTGCTTTTTGGACGTAGTATTGTACAACATCGGCGGCGAGGTGGTGTTCTTCTAACCTGAGTCCCCTTGCTAGATCTGTCAGCAATGCATCCCAATTGACTGGCCCTGGGACATCTGGATGTGGCACCCGTAACTGCTCTGAGTGAATGGTTCGCTCCACAACAAATAAATGGAGGAGATGTGAGGGTCTGGGTACAAATATTTCTGAGTGGTATTCCCAGAACCCTGTTATGAACATCTCTTCGAATGTTTGTTTGAAGCAGGCCGGGAGGTATTTTATTCGGGCGTGCCAAGCGTATATCACCTCTATGGAAGGAGTGGTGCTCATGTCATAAACTAAATCTTGGTTTCCTGTAAGGAATCCGACGCCTGAGAAGTGTGGGTCCTTGATATTCTTGAATGTCCTGAATGTAATAAGCATTAACTCAAAAATTTTCATGCACATCTGGGCCATTACATCAGGGGTATTCTTTAATCGGATGCTCCAGTGCCGTATAGTGGAAATCATGTAATTGACGGTGGGAGGCCCTTGAGGGGGTGCTAGATAGACGTAGTTTAACCATTTGGCGCATCCCTTGATATTCTTGACTGCAATGGTAAACTCTGGCCATGTGCGTCTGCGGAGTACAGGAACATAACAAGGGTTATATTTAATAAAAAGAGGCATATTCGTCCAGGTGCGAACCATCTCCGGGTAGGTTTCGAGGAGTCGGATCCTCCAAGTGGGTTGATGAATGGATCCTTTTTTGGCGCTCTCTGGGATATCATCTGGCCCAAATTGTGTAGCAAACGTTGGAGGTTTGCCACATCTATGTTGGATTTCTGCATTGTAGTCCGCCAGGAGTATACAATAGGGCACGTATTGATCATCATTTGTTCCGATCCATCTATGGTGGGACATGCTGCGGAAGTATTCTGATTTAATAATAGTGTCCTCTATCTTTGCCATAGATTGGATCTGAACTGCCACTCGATCTTCATGAGTTGATGCCGTTTTCTCTAGTGTTTGGAGCCACTCAAGTACTTCGATTTCTAACGTATCCATTCCTTCTGCGGTTTGCTCACCACCTGGCATTGGCATAGGAACGTAAGGTTCCTCATACGTCTCATCTACCTCGATGGGTACCAAATCCTCGGGTTCAGGTTCGACAACTGGAGAGGGTTGCCTTTCATGTGTGAGTAATCTTGCCTGTAATTCGGCCACCTGCTCTTTCAATGCCTTGACTTCCTCTGAAGTCGTGGTCGTTTCTGTGACTTTGGGTGCTGTCTGTTGCTCTTGGAGTTGATTGCGCAGCGCATCACGTTCCCTTTCCAAGTCATCATGAGCTTCTAATAGATCTGCATAGCTGTCCAAGATGGTCTTCATTGTCTCTGAGGGCACAGCCTTAAACTGCTCTGGATCAATTTCGTGTGGAGAGCCTTCCATTGCTGCTTCTAGATTTGCTTCATTTTGCTGCTGCAGCCTCTTGTTTTCTTCTAGGGCGGCCGCCATGTGTTTTCTGAGAAGTGCCAGGTTACGCCGGACTTTGAGATTATCGGCTTGGTATACCTCGAGCAAAGCTTCTAGTTGTTTGGCACCTGATTCTGTCGATGGTTGGGGGGCCGCCAATAAGGTTTGGTGAGCCTGCTCAAGCGTCGTGTAGCGTTGATTCAGTTCTGCATTTTCTGTTTGTAGAGTGAGAAATTGTCTTTGTAAGTTTTGATGGTGCGTTTCCAGACTCTGATACCGGTTGTCCAGAGCTTTGTACTCATGCTGGAGCTGGTATACACATTGGTTTAATGCTAAGAATATGTTATTTACATTAAATAATGCTGGGAAGGGTGAAGATGCAGGGGGAATGGGGGCGGGAATGGGAGAGGTGAATGATGTGGATGTAGGCGGAGATGTGGGCGGAGGGGGTATAGGTGAGGAAGGTGTCATGGGGGGAGGAAGTGGTGCTGTGGCAGGTGAGGTTTCCATCGTGTCAACTGTTTGAGTGACGGTGTAGATGGGAATCGTGGGTGGAGTGGATGTGACATCGGTGAACAGGGTGGTGAAGGTGGGCATGGTGACTCCCCCGTAATGGATTCCCGGAGAGAGTGGGATGCCCATGACAATGGTAGTGGTAGTGGATGTGGTGGTGCTAGTGTCCTGTGGTGGAGTGAATTGTGTAGTGTGAGGTGGGGATGGTGGTGACAACGGTGCTTCGTGATATTCTTCTGCTTGCGCTGACTCGCCTGGTGCTGATGTATTGATGTGAATTTGCTTCCCGGACCTCCTGGGACGAACGGGAACTCTTTTTTCAAACCTGTGGATGTAGGCCACTGCCTCATGAATGGCCTCATCCAGTCCCACGGCGTCGGCATGAAGGTTCATGGACTCAATGAACAACTCGTCCACACCTTCCTCCGCTAGCAAGTCGTTCATGAGTCTTTTGCCCTGTTCTAGAGACATCTTATGCTGTTCCTGAACCAGTCGCATGGTTCGATATAGTCTCTTGATTTGTGCCGAATATGCTGGGGCACTTGCTAACTCGGAGAGTTCGTCATATTCTTGCTGTTGTTCTTCGTCGGCTTCTTCTTCGTCTCCTCCTGCCTCTTGTTCATCTACATCGACTTCTACAACTTGGGGTTGGGTGGGGGCCGATGTTGTTTTGGGTCGTGGTTCCTGAGCTCGCGCTGCTTCCGCTTCGAGGTTAGAGTCATAGATTAATCTGGCAATTTCTTCATCCGTGAGGTCCTCAAGAGTAAATCCCTGTGGGAATTCCAAATCGGATGGAATGGGTGGAAACACCAGATTAGGCCCCTCCGTGCTTGGTCGTGGTAGCCGGATCGTGAATGGCCTAACTCGTCGTGTCTGGGGAGGAGTGATTTCTGGTGTAGCGGTAGCTCCCCTTGGTTGGGCACAGGGTAGTTGGACTCCCCCCCTCATCTTCTTGGATGGGGGACCTGCTGTTGATAGTCTTCTTTGGAATTCTTGGACTCGGGACCATACGAGTGCCCGCTGAACAGGCACGTCATAAGCCAAGCATCTATAGATTATTCTGGTCAAAGCACAACACCCGTGGAGCACATTCTTCTGTTTTTTGTTCCACCTTTGATGCGCTAGGTGGATCTGGTCTATGATCCAGTGTGGCACATTGATGGGCAGGCTTTCGGTTTCTGCTAGATATAAACTGAACCATATTTTTTTCGGGGGCATTGTGAATCGTTCTTGGGCGGGAAACGCAAAGTGTTGCATGATGGTTCGCAGGTGAAGCGCAATGGTAGGTGTCATTGCTACCATATCCTTCAACTTATTCAGATCCTTGTGCTTCATGCGACCTGGGACCATGGTTTCCTTTTCTGTTGGGATGTGCATGCCATACATTCCCAATGCTTCTCTTACCAGATTGAGGTCCAGCTTGAACCTTTTAAGCTCATTACCCGGCAGCAGTGATGGCAACACAAAGGTGCTGTCGCCTCCTTTGGTCCTGCTTGGCGTGATTGTACTGATCAGATATGAACATCGTAAAAAATCCGGCTTTGGTATGTGGGCCCTGAAGTAACTTTCCACACCCGCTTTGACCCAAACTGATCTCATGACTTCGGCATTTTGGTAGCTTTCAAATTCGCGTGTGAAAAAGTGGTATCGACCCCATTTGCCATTGAACTCCAATTCTGCTTCCCAGAAGTAGGTTCCATCGCCTAGTGGTCCAGCAACATCACTGAACCAATGCGCATGCTTACCTACTTGAGAAGTGTGTCCTTGAGGAGGATCCTGGATGGGGAGCACATGCACTTCTTGAAGCTCTTGCGGTCTTGCAGTGAGACGTGACTCAAGGAGAAGTGTTTCTATGTCCACGATCTGGGGACCAGATCCGGCTTGAGAGCTGGTACCTGCTTCTGCCATGGCCCTGTTTGCTGATTGGTTCTGTGAGAATATAGAACCAAGTGTTAACATTGTAATGGACAAAATAAATCCGTTGTTGTCCCCGTTACAACATTAACATAAGGTAGATGGTGAGTTAGTGGTTAGTAAGTGTATGAAGGCAGTGTGTGTAGTTAGTGATTGCGTTGTCCTAGGAAACTATTGCAGTTAGTAAGTGGGTTATGAATTTACAAATTGGGGTCGGGGGGTTTATTACAGGCCCTAGGCTGCCAAATGCAGTGAATGGGCTTTGCTTTCGGTTTCGGAGAGTCTCTACAGAGCTTTTTCGGTGTCGTGGTTTGAAAACGAGGCCTTTTTGGGACCCATATACAATTGATTACATGCACGTTCTTGGGTTTTGGTGTGTACATGAGTGTCGAGAACGAGTGAAGTCTGGCAGCATGCGTCGCTGCGTTATGCTGTTTAAGTTGTGTCCTCAGCGTAGCTACTTGTGCCATCAAGCAAGCCTTAGGCACCCAAATTTGTCTTGATTGTGGGCTTGCCTTCATCGACTTCTTGGGCACCCAAATAGATTTTACTTTAGCAAAAGAATTTCTGAAAAACTTCTTATTAGCGTTGTGTTGTTGGTCACTAATAAGAGGCTTTGCCCCTGTAGTTGACGGTGGTGCACCCGGTCGTTCGCCTTTCCGCACCCACACCTGGTTTATTTTCTGGGACATTCTGCTGCGCAGGTACTTTTGATCTCTGACATAGGTAGTACCCTGCTCCTTCTGCCTTTGATCCACCTTGGGTTGCTGCCTCCTTCTAGCCTTTGGAAAAGAAGGGAGTTCCGTTGCATTCTTGACTCCTTTTTTGCGAGTATCATTCCTCTGCAACACATAGTTTTGGACAAGAACAGCATGGTCATCTTCATGTGTACCCCTGGAAGGACCAGGAGTCTGTGCCTTTCCTAGTTCCTTGAGTGCTCCATTGTCTAATTCTACTGTAACTCGACTATGATTGACCCAAACCTGGAGAAGTCCACTTCTTAGGTTTAGATTGACTGCTTGGTCATAGATCCAATCCTGACCCAAGACGAGAGGTTCAGTGAGATCCTCATCTTGACACACTAGTACTTTAACGGTCATTGCCTCCTCGTGAATGTAGAGGGGAAGTTCCACCTCGCCCATGCAAGGGGTTTCCACGCCTCCCAATCCTATGAGGTATGCTTCCACAGGATGGACAGTTAACTGTAACTCTTGACAGTAAGACAACTTAACAGCGCTAGTGGCAGCACCTGAGTCAATCAAGGCTCTTACGGTTCTTGTACTCTTTCCTTGTCCTATGTCTATGGTTATGAAAGGACGTCTATCAATTATTCTATTCGAGCTTGTTCCTACAACTTCACACATGGCCATAGGAAATCCTTGGTCTACATAGTCATTCGCTCCAGGCTGATCTCTACCTTGCCTTCGTAATTTCATCCTTCTGATGCGTTCTAAAGCTTCAGCTTGAGCTTCTTCTCGAACTCGCTTTTCTTCCTCTTTGCGTTTCTTAGCAGTGTTGAGTCGACTGAGCATTTCCTCCGTGAGGGGTTCCTGATACAACTTGACTCTGCAACCGCTAATATAATTTGGGAGAACATCACCCTCTAATGTGGCCAATTGTACTGCTCCGCTCGTGGAGATCCTATTGATGATCATAGGTCCGTAGCCTCTCTTTTCTAGCTTCCTCGCGTGTTGTTTTAGTGTATAGACTAAGACTAGATCTCCTGCTTTCAGGCCTTTATCCTTCACGTGGGCATCAAAGTATGCCTTCTGTCTCTTCTTGGCTGCATATATCCCTGCAGCGGCTCTCAGTCTCGTTTCCCCTAATCGTTCAAGGTCAAAGATCCTAGAGGAGAGCTCATGACCTGTCCATTCGTGCTCTTGTGCTACTCTCAATGTAGGGATCAGGAAGTCCAAGGGTAACACAGCGTTTTGGCCAAATACCATCTGAAAGGGGGTGGCTTGGAGTACCGTTTTGTAGGCAACTCGGTATGCCCAAACAGCATGGTGTAGCTGTTTGTCCCAGTCAGAGCGTTTAGTGTTCACTAATTTTGTCAGCACATTGCACAAAATCTTATTAGTGCTCTCAGCTTGACCATTAGCTTGAGGGTGATAAGGGGCAGACTTCTTGTGTATTACCAAGAATTCTTGGAGTAGATTTTCAATAACTTCATTCAAGAAATGAGTGCCTCTATCACTTACAAGCTCTATAGGTAGTCCATATCTCGTGAATACATTCTCAAACAAGAATTTGGCAGTTGTTTGAGCATCGTTCTTGGTTGTAGCTTTTACCTCTACCCACTTGGTGAGATAATCTGTTGCCACAATGATGTATTCCGCATGAGAACCCTTAGCTGGGGGATTAATAGGACCTACGAAGTCTATTCCCCACTTAGAGAATGCACGTCCACCCATCATAGGTTTCAGTGGCATCTCATCTTTGCGTATAGGATACTGAGTCCTTTGACAGATATCACACCGTTTCACATAGGTATGTGCATCCATGTGAAGGGTGGGCCACCAGAAGCCCGCAAACAATATTGCCTTGATCACCCGATCTGGTCCAAAATGTCCTCCTGCTACACCTTGGTGAGCAGTTTCTAAGATCTTAAGATATTCACTCTCATGGACACATAATCTCAGGTAACCATCTTTACCGCGCTTATATAGATTATCACCTATGAGTGAATAATCCAGGGCTTCTTGTTCTAAACTCCTTTTCCTAGCTAGAGTCATGTCTGGGGGGAATGTGTTTGTCCGCAAGAATGATACTAGAGGTTCACTCCAATCTGGCACAATGGATATTTGATAGAGAGTGGCATGTTCCACAGGTGGTTTAGTGCAACAGATTGGGCATTCCTTGCACAACTTTTGGACATCCGCGTCCATAGTTGGCCAATGCACTCCGAATCTTTTTAGAGTCTGCAATGTTCGTTGCTTTGAATGGTGTTGCTCTAACGCACCTACATGTGCTAATTGCAACCATTTAGCGTACTCGTCCTCTTCTACGCAACAAGCCAAGATCCCTTGATCTGTGTGCTTGTACATGCTTCCGGCCATGATGTGATACCTTTGGGCTTTTACAACCTCTCTATTCCGTGTGTTTACCACTGGATGGTTGGGCCCGTATGTCAATACTGGTACCAATGGCTTAGCCCACTGCGGTACCACTTCCAAATTAAACAAGTAAGCATCAGGAAGGTCATCTGACACTCCTTGTGGGGCTTCTCCCGATGTGAGCCTAGAGAGATGATCGGCTCTCAAATGAGTCCTACCTTTCCTTACCACAACCTCAAAATCGTATTCCATTAGCAAGAGAAACCATCTCACTAATCTTCCTGTATTGCATGGCTTGTTTACAAGATATAACAATGCCTGATGATCAGTAAAAAATTTAAACTTATTTGCAAGCAAATAGTGTCTAAATTTCTTGACTGCATATACCATGCCTAATCCTTCGCGCTCTGTAGTGGTGTAATTCCGTTCAGCCGCATTCAATTGTCTGCTGGCATAGGCAATTGGAAGATCCATATTACCTTCACCAGTAGGTTGTGCAAGCACACATCCAATAGCATAATTGGATGCATCCACGTGAACATGGAATGGCTTATTCCAATCTGGTGTGGTCAAGATTGGTGCTGAACATAATCTTCGTTTAAGCTCCTGGAAGGAATCCTCACATTCATCCGTCCACTCAAAGTTTGTCAGAAGTCCGTACATGGGCTTTGCAATGACAGCATACATGTGTATAAATCGTCGATAATAACCGCAATGCCCCATGAAAGCTTATACTTCCTTGACATTCTTTGGCCTAGGTAGCTCCGCTATGGCTCTCACTTTTTCTTCGTCAGTAGATATGCCATTCTTTGACACTATGTGTCCGAGAATCTTACCTTGCCTGACCATAAAAACGCACTTTTCTGGGTTCAGGCAGACTTGATATTCTCTACATTTGTCAAAGATTTGTCTGAGTTCAGGAATATGAGTTTGTCTAACATTGGAATGAGCACAAAGATCATCAACATAGACTTCTAAACTCTTCCTCAGGAACTCCTTAAACACATGGCACATCAGCCTCTGGAAGGTGGCTGGTGCATTGGTAAGCCCAAATGGCATTACTCTAAAAGCAAAAATGCCCCATTCTGTGGCAAAGGCTGTCTTATGCTGATCCTCTGGAGCTATGGCTACTTGATTATAACCCGAGAATCCATCAAGGAAACTGTACACTTCCTTGCCTGCCACTCTTTCTAAGAGATGTTCTGTGATGGGAAGTGGATAGTTATCTCGAATCGTGGCGGCATTAACCTTTTTCAAGTTAATGCACACACGCAGCTTGCCATTCTTCTTGGGCACCACTACGATGGGGGATACCCATTCGGTGTGCTCAATTTCGTAGATAAATCCAGCTTCAACCAATCTGTCTATCTCTTCCTTGATCTTAGCAGCGTAATTATCGTTATATGTATAAGGCTTTTGCTTAGAGGGTTTGGCATCTGAGGTCATGGGGATGGTGTGCGAGCATATGTCCGGGTCAACACCTTTCAAATCCTTGTAACTCCAAGCGAATACATCTCTGTATTCTCTTAGCAAGGCTATCAATTCGTACTCTTCTTCTTCTGTTAGGTCATGACCTATATACGTGCATCTCTCCTCTCCTTCTTCTATGGCCACTACTATTTTCTTGGTGGTTTCTTTGTTATCATAGGCCTCTCCTGATTGTGCCTCTCGTTTAGGCATTCTTATCATGACTCTCCTGTCATCTATCTCATACTTCTTAAAATTTTCTGGGACCTCAAACAAAGATTCTTCCTCCTCTGGTAAAACTTCTTTCTTTCTTCGTTTCTTTCCTTCTTCCTTTGGGGTCACATGCGTTGCTAATCTTACATCATTTGTAACCTCTCCATGCCTCTGGGTTTGAAATTCTACCTCATGGAAGTATTCTTCATCTGATGCAAATGGTGGGTCCATAATGATTGACTCTAGATCGGAGTCACTTGCATCCTCAAATGCGTCAGGGCTAGGTTCGCATTCTTCTAGAACTGCCTCTCCCATGATTGGCTCTATGGAGAAGACTGAAATGTCATAGCCATCCTCATCACAGTGAGGTGTCCATTGTTCTTCATTGATGGCTACGTCCATTGTCGCTAAAATTTCCGCCCAGCCATGGGGTTCAAACTCCTCATCTGGGAAGACTATAGGTGCATAGGCTGGGTCTTGAATGGGTCTATGGGTTTCGTTCGCACCTATTTCTCTGGCCTTTTCTCTCTTTTCTTCCTCTACTGCTACCTTGCACATCCATAAGTGGGTGTCTTCATGCATCCATGAGGATCCAGACCCTATGGAATGCACCGATTCTGTGTCATCTTTAGCTCTATGGATGGGATTCCATTGGATAGGAGGGACATCTCTATGAGAATAATCCTTGAGATTGACTTTGGTTGTAACACCTAAGTGCTGCAGGTACAAAGAATTGGTCCCCCAATCCTGTACCACTTGCAACTGTCGCATGAATGGTCTTCCTAAAATCATCTCATAGGCATGATTTTTGCTGAAGTCACATATGGCAAAGGTATGTTCAAACTCGACACCACAAGTGGTGAGAGTTATTCCTTCTAGCAATCCTAGGGGTCTCTCTATGTGACCATCTGCCATTTGCAATTTCATTCTCGTTGGCCTGAGTGCTGGCTTGCCCCAACGCTTCCATAAGGAGGTGGTGGCAATTGCAACTCCTGCACCTGAGTCCAAAATTGCCTTCGTGGTGTAGTCCTGGTAGGTGATGGGAAGGTAGGTGTTCCCTTCTTCACCTTCATACATGTCTCCTATCTTATCCAAGGGAATTTCCGGTACTGTCCTATGGGATCCTACCCGGGAACGAGGTTTTGCCGTTTCAGTTACTTGACTAGCTACATATTTCCGCTCGTTTGGTCTATCCTCAGGCAGCTCTTCCAAAGTGAGATCGCGTTGCACCTTGGTGTTCGTTACTACCTCCGTGTTCCTCGGTATGACTGAGTCGTCGTTCCTTACCATGACTGTGGGTGTTCTCATACACGTGGACTTTGCTTCCCATGGGCCTGTGAAGTGGGGTAGCTCCTGTATGGAATTAGACTCAAAGTCCAATCTCTCATGAGATTGAGCACACTCATGTTCCCCGTAAATTGATGGGATGTCTTGTGGAAATTGGTCGTGTGCATCGTCCACCAGTTCAAAAGGAGGGGCGACCTCACTTTCGTTATCCCATTTGTCTTCTTGAATCTCTCGTAGGAAGTCTGGTGCAAACCGATTCATAGAAGAAGAAGTGTCTGGCTCCGTAGAATTAGGTACATATGCTACCTGGGGAGGAGGGCTTATCCTATCGTTGGCTCTTTCCTCGTTGTCATAGATAGCTGAAGCACAAGCTTCTTGGGGAGGATTACTTATGCTATTACTTTTCCGCACAGGCTCATACGCTCTCTGGGAAGGAATGTGGGTTACCTGTGGAGGTACATAAGCTTTCGAGGGAGGCACCTGTGACCTTTGGGGAGGAAGATAGGCTCCTTGAGGAGGCACATGAGCTTCCTGAAGAGGCTGGCTTATCCGTCCTCTTGCCCTTTCCTTTTTTTGAGGGATAGGCTCCTTTTCTGGCTGTGCAGTTAGCCTCTCTAATCTTTCTAAGGAGGGGAAGTTGTCTGGTTCAGTGGAATTGGCTGCATAAACTTCCGATGGGGAATGGCTCAGGTTTTTGCTTGCTTTTTCTTTCTCCTGATTTTTTTCTTCCTTGTCAGATCTGGCAATTATCCTCTCTAACTTTTCTAGGAATCCATCCAAGTGTAATTGCGTCTTGGCTGAGCCCGAGTAATTGAAAAGGCGACTGGCTTCAAACATAGTCTGAGCCAATGCGACCATTTTCGCGCACAGTTTGGTTCTTTCTATCTCTAGGTCAGCTCTAGGATAGCACTTGTCATGATCCGTGACGTTTGGCCCTTCTTGGATTCTGGCCTGGTATGCTTTAAGCATCATGTTTAGGTCTTCAGGAGTGGGATCTGCTAGAACTGATCCTACTCTAGGAGGTGGTGGAATCGTATGACGTGGTGGGGAAGGTGGTGGGTCAGATGGAGATGGTAGGGGTGGCGGCGGGGTATTGTGAGAGGGGATTTGAGAGGTGATTTCAGTTATCCTAGCTTTGGTTTCTCTTATGCTTTCCTCAAGTTCACTCATCTTTTTAGCCCATTGTCTTTTCATTCTTTCCCGACTATCTTTCCATGCTCTAGTCCTTTTCTTTGTTATGCTCTCGGTTTCACTAGCCACTGAGTTCTTATCCTGGTTTGTCTCTTGGTTTTGCTGCAATGCCTGAGCTCTAGTGACTACCTGCACTGGTGCAGTGGAAGTGACGCTTCCAGAGGAATCTACAACCAAACCAATCACATTGATCGGAGTGATTTTTGGCATGTTATTGGGGTTCTTTGGGCAATCTCGTAAAAGATGCTCTTTTCCACAATCTTGGCAAAAACCTTGGATAGTCACTGACTGGGGTTGTGTAGGTAGGGGCAAGGGACAATCACGGATGAGATGATCTCCTTGGCATCTGTAGCACGGTCCTCTTGGGAATGGAGGTCTTACTTGCCTAGGTTGAGGCCTGGGGTTGGGGTTTGCATACATGACGTTCGTGTAATCTGACTCCCAACTAGGTTCACTTGGTTCCTCACTATAGTAAGACTCACCATGTTCTGGAGACTGCATGTAGTAAGCCTGGGGACTATCGACATGTGTAGAATCAAAGCTATGGTCACTTGGGTCATTTTCCGAGATCAATGGGGTTACTGGTACTATGGCCCTGTTCAGGTTTTCTTCTGCAACAGCATACTTTACTGGAATCACGTTAGCAGGGTTTGGGGGCTGTTGAGCTAGTACCGGTTGGGGTCTCTGTTGGGCCTGATATTGTGGTTGGTAGGTTTGTTGGGGTCTAGCATATTGTGGTGGTGGAGGATACTGGTTCTGGTATCTGCCTTGTTGGTAGGGTTGAGGGTAGGGTTGCCTAACTGCCTGCTTGTTGTATGGGCAATCTTGCGCAGTGTGGTTTGTGTACTTCCGTTCTATGGTGCAGTACTGGCTACTAGGGTTAACTTGGGGTTGGGCCATAATGGGACACACATTTGCCATGTGGTCGCCACCGCAAGTATAGCATCTTTTCACAGGGGCAAACCTTGGGATTTGTTTGCTAGTTACACCTAATTTCTGAGCTACTTTTTCCGCGAGTTCCTCAATTGATGTAGATTGCGTGGAAGAGTGGCTAGATGCACTATCTGAATCTTTGTAGATTTTGGAAAGCTCTAGCTCTTCCCCTAGGTTATCTTCAATGTCAATGCACATGCGTACACATTCTTCTATAGTCCTAGGGTCCTTCAGATACACATAGGATCTCAATTTCGTGCTCAGCAATCCATCAAGGAATAAGGCTACTTGTTTAGCAGATGTGGGTAGCTCCGAAATAGGGCACCTCTCAAGATATTGTCTAAATCTTCTTCCTGCAAGTCTCACAGTCTCTTGGGGGGTCTGTTTGAAGCTGTGGATCAATGAGGAGGTATTGTGTCTTATGCCGCTCTTAGAGAACTCTACAATGAATGCCTCTAGGAGTTGGTCTATGCTCCTGAACTGACGCTCATCTAATGGCTGAAACCATGTAAGTGCCGTGTTCCTAAGGGTTAGACCGAAGGCATTGTACTGCGTGAACAGATCTTCCACTTGTTCAGCTCTCAAGACTTGCTTGAACTCTGCTACATGATCATAGGGATCTCCTGTGCCGTCAAAGTAATTCTTCATGGACTTAACTAGCTGGGTGGGTCTCAAAGTTCTTGCGTGCTCTCTAGGCCTCGGCAGAGGGAATCCATCTACATTTCTTTGGTTCCTGTGGGCGCTATGTATCTCAGGAGGTTCTACCCTATTCGTCTCCGTTCTCGATCTTTCTCTGCCTACAGGGTTGGCAAAGCTTACTTCCAGTCTATCTCTACTTCTGTCTCTTTGCGTGCCATGAGCTTGGGAAGCTCCAGCCCCAGGGTGACCATAGGATACATTTGATCTTGGTTGGGAAAAAATAAATTCACCCTTCCAAGTGTAGGCATGTCTATCATTTTCTGTCACCACAAAGATCCGTTCTGAAGCATGATCTAAGTAGGTCACTCTGCCTGGGCTATCCGGATCCTTAAACTCATAGATCATGATATTTCCTATGTCTGTTGGCTGATTAGACTTATACCTCCAAAAGGCTTCATCAGTTTCTCGATTGAGGAGCAACTCTATGCTCTTGTTGTCTTGGGGTACCCATTCAGGTGTGATAATCCTAGTGAGCACTGATTTACCTCGAGGGGTTCTAGGTTCCGCACCCATGTTCCCTTGTTCCAGGTCACCTAAGTCTGCTTCTGAGATTACATTCCCAAAGTCATCTGTCCTATCCGGGTGACTAGTGACTACATATATAGTTCCTTCCTTGTCCAGGTATGCACCGTTTTCAAACTTGACAGCTGGGTGCTCTAGTCCTATGGATTGGTCAGGGTTTTTAATCTGGACCACGGATCTTCCTAGGCCGTCCTCATAGATGCTAGCACCTAGTCGGTTGGTCCTAAGGTACTCCAGCTGCGTTTTGTAAGGTCCTTCTACCCTGTATAGATAAGGCACTCCTGAACTTCCCGTAGGTCTGTCCATACCTTGGGACATTTCTGACTCACTGGTCTCAGAGCTAGGGTAGTTTGAGCGGTGGCTCAACTGCTGGGCCCAAGACCTTGCAGTGTGATTGACACTAGCCTCTGAAGACCTAAGGCTTTGTCTCTCTCTTGCTAGGTGTCGTCCTGATCTAAGGTTCATATGCCTAACTGATTAGCCCAATTTTTTCCAGAGTACAACCTCGTTGCCGATCAATTGGTACCAGTCACTTGATTCTTTTTAGTTAATTGTTGTGTTTATGGTCTTGTCTGATATCACATCGTCAGGAACACTTGAATGTTCTTCGTATTTTAGGTTGATCGTTCCACGTTAGATTCTTTTCCTTTAGGTTATCGACAGTAAAGAGATTATGTTTTTAACTTGAACTTGAGTTTTTAGGTAGTCTTCAACTTGATAACTGCCTATCGTCAACCTGACTTACTCCTACCTCTACTCGTTCTTAGCTTGAGCTAGGAAATGACAGAGGGAGTTGAGAATATTCCAACCTTACTTGTTGATCCTTTGTTTTATAGTGCTCAAGAACCCGGTTCTCAAGCTTGCAAAGAAACCTTGCTTTGTACGCTCTCAGTTGCTCTCAATGGACCTATAAAAGATCCACGGTTAGCTCAATGCTTAGATTCAAAGGACAAAACCAACCACTTTCCTTCATGTAACATAAACACATAATTGCATTGTGACTTTTAGGAAAATAATTCTAGAGACCCCTGACTTTGATCCCCCTGGGTATGGTCAACTTCAAATTACCCTCTCTGAAAATCAAATTTCCAACAAGCCCAAGAGCTCAAAAATTGAATTTCGTATGAAAAAGTTAGGACTGTTCAGGGTTTAGGGAGTTAAATCAGGATTCAATACAAGCTAACAGTCAAACAGGAATACTCGAGTAACTTGTGGCACGGCCTCGCGATGCAATACCACACCCTAGTGTTTGTCCCACACTTAATCACAATTTAGACCAATAATTTTGTCTTGAAAATTTGACCTAATTTGCCCCTCTAACGCGTTCGCAAAGTCTGTCGGTCGCGATTGACAGGTCAGTCGCGATCGACGTGTCGATCGCGATTGACAGGTCCGTCGTGGCTGTCAGTCGCGATTGACTGGTCAGTCGTGGCTGTCAGTCGCGATTGACTGGTCAGTCGCGATTTACACGTGGCCGAAAAGTCAATCAATCGTGGTCAAAGCGTCGTTGACTCTGTCGGTCGCGATTGATGAGTCGATCGCGATTGACAGGTCCGTCGTGAGGGTCTGTCGATCGTGGTCAAACAGTCGTTGACTGTGTCGGTCGCGATTGGCCGAGCCGTCGTGGTCTGTCCGTCGTGGTCAAACAGTCGTTGACTGTGTCGGTCGCGATTGATGAGTCGATCGCGATTGATGGCTCGATCGCGATTGACACGTGTCACGCGTATGGTCAGTCGGTCATGGTCAATCGGTCGTTGACTCTGTCGGTCGCGATTGACAGAGCCGTCGTGGGCTGTCGGTCGCGATTGACGTGTCGATCGCGATTGACAGATCTGTCCGTCGTGGTTTGTCGATCGCGATTGACAGAGCGATCGCGATTGACAGAAATCTGTGGAATTTCAAAAAACTAAACACATTTTTGGGAAGCTCTAGGCCTGTAGGTCATGGATATGCACTTTGTTTAGCAATTAGAGCAATTTTTCAGTCGGTCGCGATTGACAGAGCTCGGCGACACACAGACAGTTACTCAGATTTCCGTACCTGCGCAGGGTGCTGGGGATGATGATGCGGCCTGTACCTGCAGAATACTCACAAAACATGCAAAAAACAGCACATGCAAATTCGCTCTCTCGCTCTCTCTCACAAGTGAAATGAGGGAAATGAGGTGGAGATGGGGATATAGTCAAAAAACTGAAATTTTCGTGATGATGGAGATGGAGGTGGAAGATGGTGA
This sequence comes from Ceratopteris richardii, assembly GCA_020310875.1. Lineage (NCBI taxonomy): Eukaryota > Viridiplantae > Streptophyta > Polypodiopsida > Polypodiales > Pteridaceae > Ceratopteris > Ceratopteris richardii. The sequence continues at coordinate 161,947,655 of CM035429.1, read as the reverse complement.
TGATGATGATGGTGATGAAGATGGTGAAGAAAGTAAAAGAAAATCGATGAGAGTGAAGAAAATACCTACAACTCCAACGCGTCAACTCTACGTCTTACCATCACACGCTCGTCCTCAAAGCTCGATCCCCGGCAACGGCGCCAAAATTTGGTGTAGCTCAGTGATGAGTAGCACCTCCTTTAATGTCAATCCGGGAAGACGTGAGGATGGTATGAAGACCTCGAGCAAGTGGCGGCACAAGTGCGTGAGTGAGAAGCACACAAGCATGCACACACATACACACACACGCGCACACAAGGCAAGACAAAGAGTGAGAATCAATGGAGCTTTTTAGATTACTTTCAAAATACTCTTACAAGTTCGTTTCAATTACAATCTAACCTCCAAAAATGAGCTCTCTAGCTCCTTTTATAGTTTTTGACTAGCTTTTGGCCCTGTCCAGACCTAGTGTCCGGCCTAGTTAAAAATTAGGTTCCAGGGCTTATTTGGGGGCTCAAACGAGATCTAAAAATTATGAAAATTGGTACGCAACTACTTCTAAGGCTCCTCAAGCTCAAGGACTCCTTGGCTTGCACAAAATGGAGCTACAAAAATGTGAAATGAGATTTACAATGATTATTAGTGATAAAAATCACTGTTGTTGTAGGGATTTCTTCTAGTGATCTGCCATACATATCTTCAAGCTCCCTACTTGCTCTTCTTCCCTGCATGTCCATCTCCCTGATTTGCATTAATGTCTTGAAAAAATATTGGCCTACTTGCCAGATCTTCTTTGGCTGCCCTGTTTGCTCGTGCTGTCCCTTCGCTCTGACTCCCTTCTTTGACTTTCACGTCTTGTAGTTCCTGATGTACCAAGGCTACTGCCAACAGCGTCCTTAGCAAATTAGGTACCCAAGGTTGTCGGTACTTCGGATATGACTCACCGGATCGAGTAACCGGCATGTATCATCTTCTGTACTACTTACGTACTAATACTGTTGATTCACAATCTATAGTCGCGTTTCCACGATTGATTTGCAACAATCTGATCTGTTGCCACCTTCCCACAAACGGTGCCAGTGTTAAATGTTAGACGCGGTACTAACCGTGAGAGACGCGTTTAGACATCTGATTGGGTTCTTGGGAGTGGAAGGGGTCTGTTAAAAAGAGGCCCTATACTTAGTTCCCAAACTAATCACTTCACACACAGCAGTACACTGATGCTCAAAACTCTATCAAGACTCCGTTACACTTACAATCTTACAGTAATCAACCAAACTCTCCCAAAGTTGACCGAACACACTGCACCAGACTATGTAGTATCGTGATACAGAGTTACTTGATGAACTCAAGAATGGTTCCGAATACAAAATACTGTAACACTAGAGATAATATCAGTAATTCAACCTTCACCGAATAGGTACAAACAATCAGACACACCGAAGACACAGAAAAACTCAACAGTCTCAGACACAGAGTACTGGGGGGGTTCAGTACGTAACTTAAGATGACCCTTACTGTAGCTTAACCTTTACCGTATGAGGACAGACCTCAACACCGAAGACAACACAATACGACTCAGAGTTCTCAAAACACTACCGCAATTACACAGACTTCATCCAACAAGTGATAGCACCTTACAAGAAAGAGCGACATCCACGATACTCTTAATCACAAAACAACTCGCTCAGACAAACAGTCTAACGATCAACTGAACGTCTATGAAACTCGCGAACAGGAACAGGTATCAATAGACAACCAGACAGAACAAGAGTAGTATACTCAGAATTGCTCAACAGACACTACAACAACGTTCAGCTCAATCACCCAGACAGACAGTCTGGTGATCCCAACAAACGTCACTCAAGCGTTTCTTTTTCATTGCTTTATATAAAGATTACAAAGTATCGGTGTAACAACCTTTCGTGCGTGCGAAAACTGAAAGGATTTTGTCTTTACATCTTCCAATCTGGCGGCCGTCTAACAGGCCCTCTATATTATACTTATGTGTTCCTCAAGTAGCTTTGATGTGAACCTTTTCCCTATACACGGGCACTTTTTGTGCTGGCTAGAGGTTTTTTTCCCCATGTTACCACATACATGATTCACTCGTATGTGGTGGTACTTTGTACTTAGGGATTATTATTCAGCTCTTACTTCAGTTCAGTTCATCGTCAATAGAGAGAGCTATTCTAGCCATTGTCTTCTCCACATGTCTTGTTGCATTTGTGCTCCTTACGTGTGCTTCTCGTATGTCTCTTGCACTTCTACACACACCCAACAGTGGTATCAGAGCACGTTCGACTCCTTCTCAAGTTTCGGTTTTCAGCATCATGGTGCACGTGGACTTTTAATAGTGCAAATCGACTTCTGAGCATAGAACAATGAATTTCAGCAGCCAAGAAGCAGTTCCACCAATTGCGCTGGGGTTTTACCACTATTTCGAAGCCATTTGTGCAGTCAGAATCACCATCAGAGTGACAGTTTGTGAGCTAAAATTTCAGCATTCAATTCAGCTTTCATCAAAGTGAAGATTTTGTCACATTCTTGTTCTTTTGTGAGATGGTGGGCAGCCATGACTTGTTTGGCATGCTTCAAGCTGAAGATAAGCTTGATGGGACCATATATCCAATGTGTTCTTACATGATGAAGCATGTTCTTGTTGTTAAACAACTTTGGAACATAGTGGCAGATGTAGATCAAAGACCCGCAGGTTCTTCTACTTCATAGTCTACTGTCACAGATGGAGCTTCTTCTTTGAGTACAGTGGTTTGTCCTTCTCCACCTACATAGGAGCAGCTCAGATGGGATGGAAAAGATGCTCAAGCTCATGCTTTGATTATGCTTTCTGTGAAGCATCATATAGTTCCACACATTCGGTCATGTTCTACATCACGATAGGCATGGGACACTCTTGCTTCTTTATATGCCGTGCATAATGAAGCATGTGTTTCATACTTGAGGAAGCAACTTGAGGATGTATGTATGGCTGAAAATGAGTCCATGTATGTGTATGTGAAATGCATCAAGGACTTGAAAGAGCAATTGGCAAACATAGATGAGATCATTCAAGACGCATCCCTCATTTCTACATTGTTGAAAGGATTACCAGAATCTTTTCAAAGCTTTGCTACTACACTCCATTTGGTTGCAAAAAGGAATCCCAATATGTATGCATTTGATGAGGTCCATGTCTCTTCTTTTGCAAGAAGAGCAATCTAGAGTGAATAGGAGTGGTTTGATTGAGAAAATGCAAGCACTTTCTATCTCTCAAAAGCAAAAAAGCAAGTATGGCTCAACTTTGGGTTCATCAAAACCAAAGCCTCAATCTTCCTCTTCCACTCATTCCTTTGATGGTGGTGATTTGCAAAAGAAGAAGAGATGCAAATATTGTCGAAATGGTGGTCATACTATTGATGAGTGTAGAAAGCTTGCTAAACACAATGAAAAGAAGAGGGATTCTGACATGTCTATTGTTGAAAATTCACCAAATGTAAAGAATGATGAAGCTAACATGGCTCAAGATTTTTGGGCATGTTTTGTTACATGTCATTATGATGCTTCTTTGCATTCTAAGTGTATGGTTGCGAGTGAGGCTGATTCGGATTGGTTCTTTGATAGTGGTGCTTCAAAGCACATAACATCATGCAAAATATTTTTTTCCTCTTTTAAAGATGCACCCAAAGGAGGACATGTGGTGTGTGACAAAAAATACCTCTTATCCTATCATTGGAGTAGGCAAAATTGAGCTTGCAACTGCAATTGGAGGTGTGATTCTCTTGAAAAATGCATTGCATGTGCCTGATATAAATAAGGACTTAATTTCAGTTCCATTGACTGCCAAAGCTGGACTTCATGTACACTTTGCTGATGATAAGTCTATGGTTCATGATTTCAACAATGGCGATGTTATTGTGATGTCTGGTACATTGTGTAATGGTTTGTAATGTGATGCAAAACTTGACATTCTTATGGCTGATTTGCAGCATACTTTTGATGTCACTTATCTTGGTCTTTTGAGCTAAAGAATCTACTTTCTATGTTTGTCTTGACTTTTGTATACATGCTTGTATTCAAAAAAGGTGTTCCATCAGATCCTATCACTTGATTTAGAAGTGGAGTTAGTCAAAAGAAATTCAAGCAGGTACTATCACATTTCACGAAGAATATGAAAAGATGAAGTATCAACTTGCAGCTTTTGGAGTTCTCAAGGTGAGAAGTTTGTCCACTTATGTTTCAAGTAGTAGTTGCAGATTCTTGGGGAAGGATTTGGTTAAAGTAAATTTTTATAACTTTGTGAGAAGCATGGACACTTGGGGAAATTCAGATAGCAAATCAAACATTCAGTCATGACGGTTTGATAAGAGCAAATTCTACACATGTATTTTGTTGGAGAGATCATTGATCTTGGATAATCTCCTATGATCTTATATGATCTTGAAGGTCTTGAAGATCTTGAGTATTTATGAGTCAGTTGTCTATCCTTTGTTTGTAAGGTTCTTAGCATTGGAAGAAGTAAGTCAAAGATTCAGGTTCTATCAGATTTGTGTTGTAGAGAAATAGAAGACTTGTTACGTTGCAGAAGATTATGGATCCTAAAATGCTTTCAATAAGGTTTTTTGTTATCATGTAATAGATCCACTATCCTTATTCTTTAATATGGAAAGCTGAGGAAGAAACAATGGAAGCTATTAGCAACTACACAGTGCTAATAAAAAGGGTTCAGAAATTTTGTTTCAGATAGAGGTATTGATCATTGAAGATCAAATTTATTGAAAGAAGGAAGACGTTCTAGATTCCATAAAGTCTGATATATTTGAAGAATTCTGGATACTAGTGTTAAATCATCCAGGGGGTGATGAAATATGAAGACTTATTTTCAACCATATATGAAAGAATTGAGAGTCATACCTACATGTATTCCTATTTTAGGTATTCCTATATTTCCTTTGTCAGGTTCTCTTTATGTTCCAGCTTTGAAAGAAGAAGGAAGAAGAAGAATGTTTGGAGAAAGTTCCTGCTAGGTGTTCCTATTCAAGAGAAGGTTCTGTTGGAGATAGACGTCTACGGAAGCACGCGAACAGCACAAGGAAGGAAAAGAAGCTTGGAGCACAACACACAATATTGAATGTATTACTAGAGAATGTACAAAGATAAGTAGCCCATTAGGGCAATAGGCGTATATACAAGCTGGGGGAAGAAAACCTCCCAAAGAGGGAAAAAAGTGCCTCAGTGGTCCTAGAGTGTTCATACACACACTACCTAAATATATCAACAAATCCCCCCTGGGAGTGATGCGGTGAACAAGTAGCTGGCACTCATGTATAAGTGCCAAGCTATGTGGAAATCACTCCAATGCTTTACGGAAAGCTTCAAACTTCTCCCTAGGCAGAGCCTTCATGAAAAGGTCTGCAATGTTCTCCTATGTGCAGGGGCACATATGCCAAGCTGATCTCCCCAGTAGAGAACCTCTCCCTGACATAATGATAATGCACCTCAATGTGCTTAGTGCGAGCATGGAACATAGGGTTCCTCGCAATTGCCAATGCGCTCTGACTATCAGTGAAGATGGTGGTGGCAGAAGACTGACCAACACCCAAATCAGCCATAAGGTGTCTGAGCCACACACACTCAAGAGTCGTTGTGAAAGCTTCCCTATACTCAGCCTCACAACTAGAAGTGGCCACAGTAGGCTGCTTCTTGCTCAACCAAGATATTCATGAGCTACCAAGCATGAAGCAAAAGCCACTAGTGGAAACACGAGTCTCATAGCAACCAACCCAATCAGAGTTGGAAAAAGCATGCAAATCTGGCAGTAGTGATCCCCCCTTGGGATAAAACAACCCGAGTAGCCGAGTACCGCTCAAGTAGCAAAAGATACGCTTAACCACTGCCAATTCTTGACTCTTGGGCAATGCATGAATCTGCTCATCTGTGAGACAACAAACTGAATATCTGGCCGAGTAATGCATAAGTAAATCGAGCATCCAACAACCTGTTGATAGAGGACAACATCTAATGCATCTCCAACATCATGAAGACTCAACCGTAAACATGTCTCCATAGGAGTGGCAATAGGCTTATAGTCTTCAAGGCCAAAACGTTGCAATAATGTGTCAATATATTTCGTTTCACACAAAGCCATTCCACCATCAACGTGCATAAACTGAATGCCCAAATAATGATGAAAATGCCCCAAATCAGACATCTCAAATGAGGCATGCAAATCAGCCTTAAAATCAACAATATGCCTCTCATGAGGACCAGTGAGCAGCATGTCATCAACATAAACCACAATGATCAGAAGTACATCATTAGCACGCTTAATATATAAGGTGATTTCAGTTGGACTGTTCTCAAAACTATGTGCAATCAGATAGGCATATATCTTTTCATACCAAGCACGTGGTGCTTGCTTTAAACCATATAATGTCTTCTTTAAGCTGCACACGTGGTTCTCATGCCCTTTCTGCACAAAGCCACCGAGCTGAAAAACATACACTTCTTCATGAAAGTCACCATTCAGAAATGCAGTTTTAATGTCCAATTGATGTACATTCCAACCATGATGGGCTGGAAGTGCACACATGCTCCGAACAGTAGTCATATGACATATAGGTGCAAAGGTCTCATCAAAATCAATGCCTCATTCCTGTGCATAACCCTTTGCAACAAGCCTAGCCTTATACCTGTCAATTGTACCATCAAGTTTACACTTCAGCTTGTATACCCACTTAGTGCCAATCGCCTTCTTGCCAGGCAAGTCACATAAAGACCAAGTACCATTCTTCATTATTGCATCATATTTAGATTGCATAGCAACCATCCAATTTTCTGAATTTTATGCTTCACCAAACGAAATAGGCTCAGTCTCATGACAAAGACTAGATGCAGCCATAGCATAGCAATCTGATGCAAAAGAGGCACTATGAGGGCCTGATCGAGTACAATATGATAGAGGTGCATCTAATTTGCTATCACATAAGGTCTGCACCAGCCATTTTGGCATAGTTCTTGCCTGCTCAATATCAGCTCTCTCATCAATAAGTGCATCATGTAAATCTGCATCAGAAATGGAATGATCTGCATCATCACATGAAACCTGCAAAGGTTGAGAAGTTGCATCATTAGGACCAACACTAGACTATCCACCTATAAAAAGAGGCAGTAAAGTATCATACATGTCTTTGGAGCTAACAAATGTCTCCTTAGTACATGAAAGCAGTGGCTGAATAGCGTCCTCCACAAAAACAACATCACGACTAAACTATATGCGTTTAGTGTGTGGATGATATAGACGATAGCCTTTACTTTCAGAACTGTACCCAACAAAAATACATTTTACTGCCTTATCATCCAATTTTCTGGGATGTTGTTCGGGCACTAATGCATATGCCAAACAACCAAAAACACCCAGATGAGCAAAAGATGGCTTGCGATCATGCCAAGCCTCATATGGAGTGATAGACTATAGCGCTTTAGTGGGACATCTGTTTAGTACATATGCTACGCACATGATAGCCTAAAGCCAGAAACTATATGGTAAAGCCTCACTCTTGACCATACACCTCGCCATCTCCATGAGATGTTCTTTCGTTAAGCAACTCCATTCTATTGAGGTGTATATGACACTATACACTGGTGTTTTATCCCACGTTCAGCCAGAAATGCATTAAAATCAGAAGACATATATCCCCCCCTCGATCTGAACGGAGGGTGCCCATTTTACATGCTGACAGATTTTCAGCCAAAACCAAAAACTGTTTGAAGCACATGAACACTTTGGACTTTGCCTTCAATGGATATACCCATGCATGCCTGGAAAAATCATCAATAAAATTCACGAAGTAAAGATAATTTCCAAAAGAAGGTGTTTGCATAGGACCACAAACATCACTATGTACATCCTACAATTTCTGAGCAGCCTGAACTGAACCATCTTGTGGAAATGAGGAATGCTGCATTTTTCCCAAAATAAAGCCTTCACAAACATGTTTTCCAGGTGCCTCAAGTTTGGGCAAAGAGGACGACATTTTCAGTTTTCTACAGGCATAGCAAACTAGTAAAATTCAGATGACCAAAGCTTGCATGCCAAAGCTTTGCATCTGACATAGCCTGAGAATCATGTACTGCACATGTTGAATCACTTATAGATCTTTCATAGTCTATGAGCTTATACAACCCACGACATAAAATGCGAGAAGCAATAATCATGTTGCCATTTGATAGATCATGAATTGTACACCTGTCATCAAAAAATTTCACAACCAAGCCAATCTTGATTAATGCAGAAACTAATAACAGGTTCTTCTTGATCCCTGGCACAAATAAAGCATCTGACAAAGTGAAAGAACTACCATCAGCAGTAGTCAAAATGATCTTACCAACTCCCATAACAGGATAAGAGGAGTTGTTGGTGCATGTAACAGTATTGCTAGTAGGGGCAGGCTCAAGTGAAGAGAAGAAACTACACTACGAGGTAATATGTTTGTTTGCCCCACTGTCAAAATACCAAACATCTGAGTCCACTGCAGACATGCACTACTCATGAGAAGATGGGTCAAAACTGCATACAATAGTAAACGCTCATTCTTCTTCGTGCACAAGATTAGTAGACTCTGTTTTTGGTGTAGACGCCTCTACAACAACCATTCCAACCTCTTTCTTCTTTGACTCTTTAGCAACCAGTTTTGGACAGTTCTTTATGATATGATCATTCCCTTTACAGTACTTACAAAACAATTTCTACTTTTGTGATTTCTTCTCATCTTTATCTTCCTTCTTCGAATGTGCATAATTAGCAGATTTCTGCTTACTAGTTGAAGAGCTCCAGTTTTCCTTTGCCCTTCTGACTAGCCAGGAAAGCTTGATCTGCAACTCGCATAATGGACCTATTCTAGCTGGACTGATCTACCTGCAACAGAATAGATACTAACTCCTCAAATGATAAGGCATTTGGATTGCCTTTCATCATCAACCGAAGAGTAGAAGCAAAACTCTAATATGAATTAGGAAGACCATTCAAAACGGTCTGCACAAGTGAGTTATCTGGTATAACCTCATCAGCAAAAATCAACTGTTCCTTCAAGTCTTTGATCTTCATTAGGAAACTATCCATAAAATCACCTTCATTCATGTGCTCACTCTCCAAGTGTTTTCGGAGGTAAGCAATACGAGCCTTATTCCTAGCTTGGTACAATGTGGTAAGTGTATCCCAAGCATCCTTAGTTGTTTTGCGAGAGTGAATGTGAGGAATAATGGCATGTTTGATAGACAAAGCTATCAATGCATGTGCATGGGCATTTCTGCCATCCCAACGAATCTGCTCTGCAGTAGATGCAACAGAAACCGCAGCACGAACAAGAATATGCAGAATATCATCATCTTCGACACACTCTGCATCAGCTTCAGTACCTGTAGTTGTAATATTTGCAGGTGTGATAGGATGTTTTTCGATACCCTGCTCAATGTTCCACAATCCTTTTGCAACCAACACATGTCGCATCATATAAGCCCATAACGGGTAGTTGGTACCATCCAACTTATCCTCAATAGCCAACATACGGAATACATCACTGTTTTCAGCCATGGCCGGTGACTAAAATACCTTGATGCAGAAAATTGACTGTATCTCAAAAAGTTGAACAGAACTGCCTATAGAAATTCTGCTAGACCTGTAGCAGACTTTGAGATGCTTATACTGGCGAACAAAAACTGGTATATACCTTTTGGCACAAAAAGATGAAATAACCTACACAAGCACTATGATAGTGCGTTCAGAGGCCAAAACGAGCTCAGATCGCGATTTTGGCACCATAGAGCGAAGCGGTTTTGATCTCGAAAACACCCTGAGTATGCTCACCAAAATTCGTGCGATTCTAAGACTGCAACCGGAGGAGTGTCGACGGCGCCCTAGATGAAGCGACGACCTGCTATGATACCAATTGTTGGAGATAGACATCTACAGAAGCACGTGAACAACACAAGGAAGGAGAAGAAGCTTGGAGCACAACACACAATACTGAATGTATTACTAGAGAACGTACAAAGATAAGTAGCCCATTAGGGCAATATGCGTATATACAAGGGGGGGGGGAACCTCCTAAAGAGGGAAAAAAGTGCCCCGACGGTCCTAGAGTGTTCACACACATCACTACCTAAATATCTCAATAGGTTCCAGAGTTCTATTGAAGAGAAACTTCATATTTCAGAGAGGTATGTTTCAGAAGTCCACACATATATGTTAATATCAGATTCTGAAGGAAAGAGGTATGAAGGATTTACAGATTAACAAGGATGAGTACAGTCAAAGGTGAACTAGCTAGTGTTCATAATACACTAAGTTGTGAGTTGTCGGTTAGAGGTTCCAGGATTTAGTTCTTGATTTTTTTTTAGTGTATTTACATGACACAACAGAAGTACGTTGAGAAACCTTTCGTAAGGTAAATGCAAGTATGTGGATCCTGTTGTATGTTTATAGGTTTGAGAAGAAAGAAGATAGCAGATTCAGTGTTAGTACTTGCTATATTTGTTATCAAGCAAATGATTGCTTGATATGTACACTATTGGATATCTACTTTGCATATTTTCTCAAGTATTATGGTTCATATTCAGCAAGTTCAGGTGTTTGAAGTTTAAAGGAAAGTCAAATTCAGTTTTGAAGAAAACTTTTGAAGAAAAGGTTTGAAGGTCAATTTGGGGAGTACAAGTTTGAAGCTTATGAAGTTTGCAGATCCAGTCCAATTTGTACCATTGTGACATTGCAGGGGGGATTGTTGGAAAACAATATCCCATGGTTTGAGGTATCAATTCTCATATGTGCTATAGTAAAAAATTGTTGTCAATACAGTATGTGTAGACTTAGCTCTTACTCCCTCTAAAAGCAAATCACGTGGACACCTTGGTTACATCGTTGGCCTCCTATCAAACCCACTCATAATCAATTCCTGGTGGCAGCAAGCGCGTTCGCGAAATATTTTTTTGTTATTCAGCTTTTCTCATAAACGGACAGATCGTGATTCGTAATTGTTGTTCGTAGCTTTCTATATAAGCGATCGTGCTTTATTATGATTTTAGAGTGCTTTTAGAAGCATATACAAGGCTATATAATAAGAGCTTTGCTCACTGTTCAAAGTATCCTTCACCTATTTCAACACACGCTTTGGAAGCTTGGTCCCTCAGTAGAGGTGGTGCTCTAGCACACATGGGGTAGCCATGGTGCACTCTAGGAGCATGTTGAGGAGCATCTATGGAGTACTTCCTGGCGAAGAGTGTGCTCACACTCTTGCTTATGGAGAGGACTTACCCATCAGCAGCTTGGTGGTGTGGATCAGCCATCTACATGATGTATTTGAAGATTGTCTTCTACATGAAGATTTCGGGTTACTTCAGTGGCATCCATATCAAGAGGAGTCCTATTTGGCATAGGTACAAGAGAATCAGTACATGTATGCTTTATGCGTATTTGGATGAGGTGTTCGAGAAGGTATGTTCATATGAGTTTGAGGATTTCTAACAGCAAACTTGTGAGCATTCTTTTCTAATTTTGTAAGTATGTGATCTTTCACACATGTATCTAACTTAGGGTCTTCCATAGCCTAAGTTGAGATGAGGGTTTGCTAATTATCAGTTTCCGATTGATCTTTCCTCTTTCTGTCAGTCATATTCACTCTTCTACAACCTATTAGGTCACACGTCTCATATATATAGATTTCTGTCCATATATCTGAATATTCTTGTTACATTTGTACATTCACTCATCCATCTATTTCTGTTCACATAGAGTGGTTGAGATTTTGACTCCCACATTGTAAATTGACATTTTTATAACACATTATTACATCATTTTGGCGTTGAAGATTGCAAAACTATTGTTATTCCTATGGAAATAGGTTTATGGTTGAGTCTTCATGATGCTAGAGATGCAATTGATGTTGTCCTTTATCAGTCGAGCTTTGGATGCTTGATTTACTTATGCATAAATGGGCTTGCTTTTCAATTTGCTATCTCTCAGATGAGAAAGTTTATGCATTGCTCAAGTGCCAAGAATTGGTTGACAATTAAGTGCATCTTTCACTACTTGAATGGTACCTGACTACTTGGATTGTTTTATCCCATGGGGGGATCACTATTGCCAGATTTACATGCTTGACTTTGTCTAAGTTGGTTTCCAGGACACTCATGTGTCCACTAGTGTTTTTGGCTTCATGCTTGGTAGCTCATGCATATCTCAACTAAGTAAGAAGCAGCCTATTATGGCCACTTCTAGTTGTGAGGCTATGTATAGGGCATCTTTCAGAGCAATTGTTGAGTGTATCTGGCTCAGAGGCCTTTTCGTTGATTTGGGTAATGGTTAGTGTTCTGCCATCACTGTCTTCACTAATAATCAAAGCACATTGGTAGTTGCAAGGAACCCTGTGTTCCATGCTTGCACAAAACACATTGAGGTGCATTATCATTATGTCAAGGAGAGCTTCTCTGTTGGGGAGATGATTTTAGCATATGTGCCCACATAGGATAAGATTGTAGTTCTTTACACAAAGCCTATGCCAAGGGAGATATTTTGAACTTTTAACAAATCTTTGGAAGACTTCATTTTGTGGATTGATCTCTTTGTTGGAAACAAGTCGCAATATTCCAAAATTTTAGTCCAAAATCAATATAGCATATAATATATAGTTTGTAGACTCTCCACAAGGAAAATTTGTGGCCTTAATAGTTTAAGATAAACACTTCAGATTCAAGGCATCTGGGTTCAAATCCCATGGATGATGGGCAGTGGCAGTGCATTTTCTATCTCATATGGCGCCATCTTATGATCCTAGTTTTATGCATTTGTGATGGCCTTGGTGCATGCTTTTTGATATGGATCACTTGGTGGATTCAATGCTATGTAAGAAGAGCTATGCTCATTGTTTGAGTACCACTTAAGGAGTGATCAAGGAGATACTGTTCTCAAAGATTTCATCAACTCAAGCTCTAGCAAGCTAATGAGGAAATCATGGAGGAGAAGTTCTACACTCTTGGAGGAGGTGTTTTCTATATCTAGAGTTATTTGGAGGATTTCATATCATCCAACCATCATCACATTGCTGAGTTATTATGAGTAACAATTATATTTCCCTTCTCACTTGTTCATCACTAGTTTCTAATTTGGGGATAATCAAAATTTGGGTTCACTATAAAACAATTCTCAATTTTTCATATTCTGCATATTCTCAGGCACACACACTCTTCATATCTCTTAGGCACACAATTTCTTGCAGCTAGTTCCTATTTCTACCTAGATTCAGATATTGTCAGTTTGTATCACATTCACACATTGTAATTTGACATTGGAATATAAGTTAGTGTAGAGGAGCATCCTAACATACCATACACTTTGCAAATCTTCTATATTCTCACTCTATCTCTCTCTCATTATCGTTTTGAGTATTAAGGTGTGTATGCTAAGGTTCATGTGTTTGAACATCTTGTAAACCTATGATTATTGTTATTGTGGCCCACTCTACTTCCAACATTTGGTATGAGAGCATAGTTGACATACACCCTTAACAAGATGAGTGATTATAGACTTGAAAATGAAGACAAGCTTGAAGGAATCTCTAACTATTCAATATGGAGTTTATGATGATGAATCTATTAGTATCAAACAACTTGTGGAATATTTTCAATGGAACTTATCCAATGAAGTATTTCAATGGTGATGCATCACAATGCGCTCTCCTTCTCGCGAGCTCCACGACGATATCTATGGAGTAGAAAACCAAGCTCCTAAGGCTGCACACGGTTCATAACACAGAGACTGTGGAATATGCAGAAAACACAATACATAGGGAGCACAAAGATAGACTTCTTAGGTCTTACACATGCGGTCGAACTTATAGTCTGTGATTGACCAGACCACTATATGTTTTATTAAAGAACATATACAAAGAAGTGTCCAGTTGCCATTTGGCCTTTCACATGGAGACTAACGGTAACAGTCTCCCACTAAAGGCCAATATGGCCAAAGTAACTATGCGAGAGAAATAAAGAATGATAAAGAATACTTTAGTGTAAGTATACAAACTATACCTCCCACCTGATGGGCATGTTACACAATATACAAGTGACTATGTAAGATCATGAATCAAGTAACTCCCATCAAGTGACAATAGTGTCGAAATCTATCCTGTGGTAGAGCTTTAGTCCAAGCATCTACAACATTATCTCGAGTGTGAACCTTCTCAAGAAGAATAGTGGCTAAGCAATCTTTAATGAAGTGATACCTCACCTCAATGTGCTTGGTCTTTGCATGATAGACCGGATTCTTAGCCAAAGCAATGGCACTTTGACTATCACTTAGCGAATGAGGTACATGTTGAGGTAAACCCATATCACAAGTAAGATGAGAAAGCCACAATGCTTTCTTACATGCCTCACTTGTTGCAACATACTCTGGTTATGTGGTGCAAACAGCTATAGATTCTTGAAGAGGAGATCTGCAAGAGATAGCACCTCCAACAAAATGAAAAATGTACCCTGATGTGGACTTGCAATTGTCTACACAACCAACATAGTCAGAATCTGTGTAACCAATAATAACTGATTGTCCCTCTATCGAAGCATAAACACTTGTCCTTAGTGCCAGTTTGATATCTTAAAATCATCTTGATGGCTTCCCACTATTTCTTCCTAGGATTAGACATATATCTGCTCACAACTCCCACTGCAAATGCAATGTCTGGTTTCGTAGTTACGATATCATACATGAGACTAACAATAGTAGAATAATAGGGAATTTTGGTCATGAATTCCTTTTCCTCATCTGACTTGGGGCAATCATCCTTGATCAATTTCACATATGTGGGTAAAGGATATTGCAGATAGCTTGGGAGCAGTGATGAAGACATTGAAGAGGATAAGTTGGTAAGGCAAATACTTACAGGTCTGAGAGGAGATGAGAAGTGGAAGCCTTTCATATTGTCCATAGAATTCTCACTTGATCACTTTACATCTGATCTTAATCAATTGCTAGGACACATGCTAACTTTTGAGCAGGACATTAAGGGAGATAATGATAGGAGTGAAAGTCAAGCTATGTACTCCAATGCAGTTAACTGATGATGAAGGATCTTCAAGTCAAGCTAACTTTACAAAAGGGAAGATGAACTTCAGAGGTAAAGGAGGAGGAGGTAAGAACAAAGATGATACTAAAGCTTGTTGGATTTGTAGTAGAACCAATCATTTGGCAAATTATTGTTGGTATAACAATCAAAATGGTGGAAGCAATAATCAGAGTTTTAATCAAAGAGGTAGAGGAGGCAGAAATCAAAGAGGCAACTTCAGAGGAAGAGGTAGTAGGACATCATATGCTAGAGGAGGTGGAAGAAGTTTTCAACCTCATTCCTATAACAATAATTACTATAATTATGCATCAGATCAAAAGGATGACATGACTCTTATCTTGAATGCAACTCATGAAGCAGTAGGAGAAGACCAAAGGGTGTTCTATATTGACTCAGGATGTAGCAATCATCTGAGTGGCAATATATCATTGATGACTGATATGGAAGCAAAGGTGAATGGACATACAGTTCAAACAGGTGACAACACTAAGCATAAAGTGGAAAGCATTGGATCAGTGAAGACAAAGAGTGGTACACTCTTGAGCAAGGTACTTTATGTTCCTACTATTCCTAAAAATTTGATAAGTGTAGGGCAAATTGTGGAGAAGGGATATGAAGTCAGATTCACAAATGATGGAGTTTATGTGCAAGATCCAAATCAGGGATATAGAAATATCATTGTAGGTAAAAAGGAAGGAAGGCTGTTGACTCTCAAAGTCCAAGGTAATGTGGGACATGCTTTGTTTACTTATGGAAGTCAAAAGATGTCTGAGTTAGACCTATGGCATAAAAGGCTAGGTCATTTCAATGAGAGAGCCATAAAGGAAATGTCAAGGAATGATGTGGTGCTTGGTTTGCCAAAAGTTGAAGGGCAACACATGGTGTACAAATGTGAAGATTGTCAATTAGGTAAAGCACACAAAAGTTCATACAATAAATCAGGATATAAGTATTCAAATATGCTTGAATTAATTCATACAGATGTGTGGGGTCCTTCAAGGGATTATAGCATAAATGGATCCAGATATTATGTGTTGTTTGTTGATGATGCAACCAAATGGATTACTTTATATGTAATCAAGGACAAATCAGAAGCGTTCAAAACATTCAAGCATTATCATGCTTATGCACAAAGGGTTATAGGACAAAAGCTCAAGAGGTTGAGATTAGATGGAGGGGGAGAGTATTTCTCTAAAGAGTTTGATGATTATTTGTGGAATGCACGTATAAAAAGAGAAGTAACTTGCAGGTACTCCCCTCAACAAAATGGAGTTGCAGAAAGAAGAAATAGAACTCTTGTCGAGTCTGCAAGAGCAATGATGAAGGAAAAGAATTGTCCAAACTACGTATGGGCAGAAGCTATCAACACTGCAACATACCTTGTGAATAGATTACCTTGTAAAGCTTTGGATGGAAGAACTCCTTATGAAGTATGGTGGGGTAAGAGACCTACTCTTGATCATTGTAAAGTATTTGGATGTTTAGCATATGCTTATGTTCCTTCACAATTGAGACATAAGCTAGAACCCAAAGCAGAGAAGTATGTGTTTATTGGGTATGATGATAGACAGATGGGTTACAGATTGTGGAGTCCATCTACAAAGCAATTTCTTGTTACCAAAGATGTTACATTTGATGAGCAAAGCACATGGTATACAAGATTAACAAATGAGTATGCAGATGTTAAAGAAATACAAAGGAAAGGGAAGACAAAAGTAAGTGTGTATGAAGAAGATATTGATGATGTTGGTTATAAAAGTAAATTGCAAGACAATGTTGAAGATGGGCCAAGATTTGATCCAGAATCAAATGTGGCTGAAACTTCAAGAAGTGCAGAGGTCAAAAGATCCTTAAGAGAAAGGAAAGAGCCTATCAGGTATAGCTATGATACATCTTTCCTAACAACAAAAGATTATGCTTACATTGTGAAGAAAGAAGAGGATCCAATCACATATGAAGAAGTTAAAGGTAAACAGAACTGGGAGAAGGCAATGCAAGAAGAGTTTGATGCTCTACTTGAAAATGAAACATGGGAGTTGGTGCCAAGACCAAAGAATCAGAAGGTCATTGGATGTAAGTGGGTGTATAAAACAAAAAGGTTTGCAGATGGTAAGGTGTCTAGATACAAGGCTAGACTTGTGGTTAAAGGTTATGCCCAAACCTATGGGGTAGATTATGATGAAACCTTTAGTCCTGTTGCTAAGATGTCTACAATTAGATCATTGATTGCTATTGCTGCTTGTAAAGGATGGAAGTTATCACAATTAGATGTGAAGAATGCATTTCTAAATGTATACATTGCAGATGAAGTGTACATGGAGCAACTAGAAGGCTTCATAGATTCAATTGGATGAGATTATGTGTGTAAGCTCAAGAGAGCTTTGTATGGCCTGAAGCAAGCCCCAAGAGCATGGAATTACAGGCTTTTTAAGTTCTTGAATGAATGTGGATTTCGAGCATCAAAGGCAGATAGTAGCTTGCTAGTGAAGGCAAGTGAAAATGGATACATTTACATGTATATTTATGTTGATGATATTATTGTCACAGGTACAGATGCTCAAGGAATCAATGAGCTTAAGAAACAAATAGAGAAGGAGTTTAAGATAAGTGATTTGGGAAACTTATCTTATTTCTTAGGAATGCAGATTGTATATACTCAACATGGAGTACATGTTACACAAGAAAGATACTTGAAGAATCTTTTGGTCAAATTCAATATGGAGGATTGCAAGCCTTCAAGCACACCATTGGAGGTAAATCATAAGTTGAGCAGGCATGGAGGTGAAGAATTCAATGATATGAAGAAATATCAGAGTTTGGTAGGTAGTCTAATCTATGCTACCTTGACAAGGCCAGATCTATAATATGCAGTAGGTGTGTTATCACAATTTATGCATTGTCCAAAGAAGACTCATTGGATTGCAGCTCAAAGGGTACTAAAATATATCAAAGGAACTCGAAGTGAAGGTCTGTATTATGGGTTTACTTCTGATACAAGAATCAAAGTGTTTAGTGATGCAGATTGGGCAGGTGATTCAGATGATAGAAGATCTACTCATGGGTATCTCTATTATATTGGAGATAAACTAGTTTCTTGGTGCTCAAAGAAGCAACATACAGTTGCTTTGTCATCTATAGAAGCTGAGTATAAAGGAATGGTAGAGGCTGCAAAAGAAGTGATATGGTTATAGACCTTATTGAAGAGTTTAGGAACTGATCAGAGTACTCCAATTATTCTTGGAGATAATTTGAGTTCATTGTATTTGGCAGCTAACCCTGTTTTTCATGCCAGGACTAAGCATATAGAGATTCAATATCATTTCTTGAGGGAAAGGTACTTGATAAAGAGATTGAACTGTTGTATACTCCAACAAAAGAACAAGTTGCAGATATGTTGACAAAAAGGTTGGATGGACCTAAGCTACAGAGGTTCAAAGAGATGGCAGGAGTGAAGAAGAATGGAATAATCACAATTAGTGATTGAGGGGGAGCTGTTGGAACAGAGCAATCACAAACTGATGATTACAAAGATTTTGGAGCAAGTCTATAATCATATTGAAGTTCAAGAAGTCACTTGAGAAAGTGAAGAGATCTCAGAAGTGAAGCTTGTATACATATGTATATTACAGTTGGAAAATCTAGTCATTTGAGTAGAGATAATCCTTAGGATGATAAGGAATAGTGTAATAGACGGGGGATAAGTCTAGAACCATATGTATATAAGTCAATGATGTAAAGAAATACATGAGAGAGTCGTTAGAAGACAAGTCTCATAGAGATAGATGTGAAGAAATTCATCTTCAGAAAATAGCGGCGAGTATTTCGTAGATTTCTCTCAGTTTGATCATGTGGATCAGAAATCCTTTTGTACACATCTAATCTAGAAGCTAATGAAGCTATGTTCAAAGTTTCATGGTCTAGTTCCTTTCATGGTGTGAGTATGATCAATAGGAACATTTGTATGTAAAGTCTGCAGAAAGACTTCTCAGAGTAGCGCACTTTTTCATGTCAATGTTTTACTCAGATCTGAGTGCATAGTGTAAAGTTTTTGATGAGTGAGCATTCAAAATGTAAGTTAGAAGGTAAGAAAGCTATGGCTAAAAGCATTTAGCAAAACGGGATCTGCGTTGTGAGAAATCAACCTTAGAAGTTACCTATGTCAAAGTCACTTGTTCAGGAAGACAGTTTCTGACATACTTTTGATTTTAAGAATCAAATTAAAGTTTTAATGATTCTTTTGAAGGACTGATGGTTGATATGATTGTGCAAAGGTAGTGTAGAGATATGTGTATCATTGATTTGAAGAAATTTGAAGATATGTGCAGGTTATAAAGTCAATTTCTGAAGCAGACTTTCTTAAGAAGGAATTTCTTTACTCAGAGAAGTGTTAATGAAAGTTTTGATAAATGAAGACAATATTTGTGTAAATTTTGATCCATAACTGATATAGAGGTGTTCTTAGATCAGTATAGATCAAACCTTTGGAGATTAAGAGGTCTCCAACAGGGAGTGCAGCTGTTACATGGAGCAACAAGAAGCAACCCACTATTGCTTTGTCGAGTACAGAGGCTGAGTATAGAGGTGCCACAATGGCAACATGTGAGGCATCATGGCTAGAAATGCTACTTGCAAATTTAGGTGTGGAAGTGGGAAAGCCTATCACTATTTATTGTGATATTCTTAGCAGCATACAATTAGCACGGAATCCTGTTTTCCATGCTAGAACAAAGCATATCAAGGTACATTATCACTTCATTAGAGAGAAGGTATCAGTAGGTGGTATTGATCTTTTTTATGTGAGAACAGACGAGCAAGTTGCTGATATTTTCACCAAAGCACTTGGAGGTGAGAAGTTGAGGAAGTTTCGGGAGATGCTTGGATTACATGATATGGCATTGAGCTTGAGGGGGAGTGTTGCGATATCAAGCTCAACATGTGATTATCTAGGATGACACATACCAGTTTTTCATTTCTCTGACATGTATAGTGGTCATGCCGGTATATGTCAAGGATACTTCATTGAGATTTATTAGATTTATCTACCAAGGGTGATGGCACATTTGTTCCTTTCCAGCTCACTCATTCGTGGACATTAGGTTTTTTCTTATGTACTGATCTTTATATATTGCACTTGTTGTATTCTTGTTTTCAGGTCATTCTTGTACATTGTAATAGAAGAAGAAGAAGAAGATCATTCTTCCTTGCCTCAATCTGTGTGTCTGCTTCTCCTTGAGAGTGAGAGTGTGTGTGTGCGCTCTCTTCCTTATCTCCTTCCTCGTGACAGAGACGTGGTAGTTTTTTGGTAGATAGCTATGTCTTCACGAGTCATTTCCTCAGCAGAAGGGATACAAAGTAATAGTTTATATCTATAATTTTCATATATTTTAGTAATTTTTTACATTTAATTTATGTATTTCTTTTCTCTTAAATAAACAGCCTGCTGCAAAGAAGAGAGCTGAGTCGGGCCACATCACACCTAGGCCAAATGGGCCATCATGGTTTTGTAACTACATCTGTAAGTATATGTGATATTGTGAGTATATTTTTTATTTTAGTTAAAATGCAAGAAACTAATCTTTTTTATTTGCTTCAATGCAGCGAAAGGATTATGGACGATATCATACAAAACATGAAATCGAGTATGCTACACATTTTGGATATCGGTGTTTGAGTGAGTATATGCGAGATCATCTGGATGCCTCTGTGAGTATTATTAAATTTTATATAATTATTTTATTTTTATGGATATTTGAATTGTTTTACTTATTTAAGTTTGTTATATGTATACAAGAGTATTATGGAGAGGCAAATATGGATGAGGTGGAGAGACAGACACAGGAGGGATGATCTCGATCGTCACAAGGTGCTCACACAGATACATCAGATCATGTAGATTATCATGATGATGAGGATGAGGATGAGGATGATCATGATGCTGATAATGATGATAATGGTTAGGATTCTTGATTATGACATTTGATTATATGTATTTACATTGGCATATATATATATATATATATATATATATATATATATATATATATATATATATATATATATATATATATATATATATATATATATATATATATATATATACTATCTATATATTGTTCATTTCACTTATGTTTTGAATTGTGTGTATGGTATTAAGTAATGAAAAGTTTTGTTCTATTGATTGTTATTATTGTTTATAGTAAGCATGTGTTTTAATACTTTAATTATATAATTCATTCATATGTGTGTACGTATGTGCATGTATATGCGTGTAATATGTGTGTGTATGTATGTGCATGTATATGTGTGTAATATGTGTGTGTATATGAATGTATGTACATGTAAGACAATAGTTACGCAATATAACACAGGAGCAATAGCAGAGAAGATAACGGATATAGGAGAATCTCAACAATTTTCTACTAGCAGCAAGTACAAAGATGATGGCGTTGTCCACCCGTGCGCTCTCAAGGTAGAGCTTAAATGGTGATCTAGACAACTCTAGATAGGGAGATACAAGGTAGAGGTATGCTGGCTCAACTCAATGTCTTAGGTAGTGCAGAAGTCATGTATATATAGGATCATGGGTGGCCTGCCATGGACGGCTATACATGGGCGGTAGAGCGTGGGCGGCCACTGCCCGCGTAATTGCCATACACGGCTTAGACTGGTTGAACCGACCTAACAAATATAAATGATTTCTGACACCGACAGGGAATATTCCATGGAATATTCCCTTTACCGTTGCGCCGGGGGCGCTGCCCCCGGACCCCCACCAGGGGGCCCACTGGCCCCCTGGGACCCCCCAGCCAGGGGGCCCGCTAGCCCCCTTGGACCCCCCAGCCGGGGCTGCTCACCGCTGCCCCGGACCCCACAATTGGGGACCCTGGTAACTCCCTTTCCTTATAATATCTTACATGGTCCAATATGACCTTCATCCAACATTCAAGTTGGGATTCCCATCAATTGGGTAATGCATGCTTGGCTTCTCCTCATAAAGGGGGCCTTACAAAATGTGCATACAATCATGAGGGGTAGACATTGATCATACTCTAACACCCCCCCTCAATGTTTACCGATGATAAATCAAGTAGGTCTCGGTCCTATGCCCATCTGTTGAAGATGCTTGTTGAGCTGCTCTCTTCCAAGTGCTTTAGTGAATATGTCAGCACAATTTGCCTCTGTTGGGCAATATTCTAGCTCCACAATTTCATCTTCAACTAGCTCACGAATGTAATGGTACTGTACTTCTATGTGCTTGGTGCGAGCATGAAATACTGGGTTCTTTGCAATAGCCATACAACTTTGATTATCACACTTGAGTACAATTGGCATATTTGATGGAAAGCCTATATCTGCAAGAATTCTCCTTAACCAGACTGCCTCACAAGAAGCAAAACAAGCTGCTTTGTACTCTGCTTCAGTGGAGGAGAGTGAGAGAGTTGGTTGCTTCCTACTTACCCAAGAAAATATTCCTGAACCAAGTGAGAAACAATATCCAGAAACTGATTTTCTAGAATCACAATCTCCAGCCCAATCTGAATCACAATATCCTTGGAGTGTATCACCTGTGGTATACAAAATACCAAAATCCAAGGTTCCTGCAATGTACCTTAGAATTCGCATTCGAGCATTCCAGTGACTCTCCTTAGGTTTGTTGGAAAACCTGCTTAACACTCCAACAGCATAGCAAATGTCTAGTCTAGTGTTGCACAGAAAAATAAGACTTCCAACGAGCTTCCTATACTTCTTAGCATCTACATCAGGCATGTTATCATCCATAGATAGCTTATGATTTACCTCCATAGGTGTGATAGTTGGTTTGCAGTCCATCATTCCAAATGCCTTGAGAATTTCTTTGGAATATTTTTGTTGTGAGATGAAAATGCCATCCTTCCTTTGCCATACTTCAATTCCCAGACAAAAATGGAGTAGACCTAAGTCTGTCATTTCAAACTCAGTTCCCAAGCTGATCCGAGTTTGATTGATGAGTTCCTGATGATCTCCTGTAATGATCAAATCATCTACATATACAATGACAACAACTAGCTTGCTATCCCTTTTCGTTACATACAAGTTAGCATCAGAAGTACTTCTTTCAAAACCCATATTTTTGAAAAAATGATCAATTCGTTGGTACCAAGCCCGTGGAGCTTGCTTAAGTCCATACAAAGCTTTCTTCAACCTGCAAACTTTATTTTCTGAATTGGGCACCTCAAAACCTGGTGGTTGAGATACATATACCTCCTCCTTGAGGTGACCATTCAAAAATGCAGATTTGACATCCATCTGGAAAATAGGCCAAGACTTTTGTGCAGCTACTGCAAGTACCGTCCGAATAGTTGTCATGCGTGCTGTTGGTGCAAAAGTTTCTTGAACATCAAATCCTTCAATCTGTGAAAAACCCTGTGCAACTAATCGTGCCTTATACTTTTCTAATGTTCCATCATCTTTATACTTAGCTTTCCAAATCCATTTAGTACCTATTACCTTCTTCTTTGGCGGCAAGTCGACTAGATCCCATGTATCATTTTTGAGTATACTATCATACTCAGACTGCATTGCCGCTCTCCAATCTGGATCATCAATGGCTTCTTCAATGGTGGTAGGTTCCTTTATCGAACCCATGATATCTGCCATTAGAGCCATGTTAACAATGTGTTCTGAGGCTCTTCTTTGCTCCTCTATTCTCTTTGATCTTCGTAATCCATCTGATGATGATTCTGGTGCATCTACATGTGGATTGTGATCATCAAAGAGCTGTTGTGCCCACTTCGGTAGTGGCTTACACTGTGCAGCTACAATTGGTTGGCTTTTTATTGAGGAAATTTCTCCATCAGATGTTTCCTCCTCCTCAACTTTAACCTGTCTTTTGATAGGCACAAGGTGAGATATTTCTCCGTTTGATGAGATAGTAGATTTACCTTTATCTTCTACTAAGTGTGGTCGTTCATCAAACACCACATCTCGGCTGACAAAAATCTTCCTTGCCTCAGGATCCCATAACTTGTATGCTTTAGACTCTTCACTATATCCTAGGAAGACACACTTTTTGCTTTTTGAATCCAACTTTGATCTTGTTGAATCAGGAATATGTGCATAACAGAAACAACCAAAAATTCTGAAATGCAAAACTGAAGGCTTTTTACCAGAATATGCTTCTTGAGGAGTCATCCCCTTCAGAGCTTTTGTGTAGCTTCGATTGAGGATGTAGACTGCTGTATTGACTGCTTCTGCCCAGAATGAATCAGGCATGTCTTGAGCCTTTAACATACAACGAGCCATTTCAACTACTGTCCTGTTCCTGCGCTCAACAACGCCATTTTGTTGAGGTGTATGAGCTGTGGTAAGTTGCCTTTTCACACCATGCTCCTTACAGTAATTGTTGAATTCTGTTGACAAGAATTCACCTCCTCTATCTGTTCTAAATTTCTTCAGTTTCCTTCCTGATTCACTTTCTACATACTTATGCCACGCTTTAAATTTTTCAAAAGCATCAGCCTTCTCTCGAATGAAATAAACCCACATCTTTCTACTATAATCGTCGACTAACAGCAAGAAGTAGAAAGATCCTCCTAAAGCAGGTGTAGACATTTTACCGCAGAGATCAGCATGTACCAACTCTAGAGGAGCTTGAGATCAATTGCTGGTCTCTCTTGGAAATGCCTTTCGTTGTTGCTTGCCCATCATACAAGCTTCACAAGGTTCCTGCAACTCTGAAAATGCAGGCAAATGAGCAACCATCCCTGTTCGTTGCATCTCCTTCAAAACTGCAAATCCGAGATGCCCAAATCGTTGGTGCCATAACCTGCTTACATCTTTATCTTCTATAGCAGTTAAAGCATTTAACTCATACAAGTTATCCCGTCGTGTGCCTTTACCTACAACATTACCTGATGAATCCATGATTTCCGCACCACTCTTATTGAAGTGAACTTCGAGTCCACGATCTGTTATTGCAGAAACTGACAACAAATTTCTTTTGAGTGTAGGTACATAGAGAACATCGGATAACTTTTTCTCAACACCTGGAGAAGTGATAAAAGAGATGGTTCCAGTTCCTTCAGCTGGACACTTGGAGTCGTTTCCCACCACTACATTGATGGATTCCCGCAGAGGCACTAGGGAACTATACCAATCCTTTTTACTAGTCATATGGCGAGAAGCTCCACTATCTAAAATCCATGGCTCATCAACACGAGCTTGAGCAGATGAACATACCTCTTCAATAGCTACCCAAAGTTCCAGCTCTGTGTTGTTTGCAGACTCTTTGTTCTTCCATGATAATTTTACAATCCCATTCCGTTCATCAGCTTGCTTCTTTCTGCAATCCTTGATGGCATGGCCTTTCTTTTCACAATAGAAGCAACTTCCTGTGAACTTTTTTTTCTTTGGCTTCTTCTTTGATCCCTCTGAAGAGCCTTTACCTTTTGCATTTGCTGAGAATGCAGCATCAGTTGTACTTTGCCGATTCTTCAGCCGCATCTCTTCTTCTAAAAGCATGGCACAAAACTCTTCAAATGTAAGAGGAGTTGGCCTTACCTGAGTGTTAAGGGCTGTTACTAATCCATCATACTTTGCTGGAAGAACACGTACAGATCTTCGAGCTAGCTCTTCTGGTGTTATAACAACACCAACTGCAGCCAATTGATCTTGAAGATGCTTTATCCGTTTGATAAAATCTTCAGCCTTTTCAGAATCAGAATGCTTTTCATTTGCCAACTGATTTTCTAAATTCTGTATCCTAGTGTGGTTCTTGGTCTCATATTGTCGAGCCAATATGCCCCAAGCCTCATGTGCTTTAGTAGTATGTTGAACTAAAGTAAGCATAGAATCACTTACACTAGTGACAATCGCACATAATGCATCAGCATTCCGCCTCTTCCAAGCTCGTAGAAGATCTGGATCTGGCTGAATCATCAATCTTGAATTTGCTGGATCTTCAACTGGTATAGGCTCTGGATCCAATCCCATCGGTCCCATGACAGTGTCAAGTACTTCATAGGAGTCCAAAATTGCAGAAATTTTGAACTTCCAGAGTGTATAGTTGGTTCCATCCAGCTTCCCTTCAGTGAATGCAGGTGGACGAATTCGAATAGGTGCAACATTAACATTAGGTGAAGCACCAAGACTAGTGTTCGACGATGAAGCCATCATGTAATCACTCGAATAATCTACTGATATTCTAGTCTGCTAGTAGGCTAAAATAATGATACTTCTCAAGCTATTCGAACCTTACAGCTCTGATACCATGTAAGACAATAGTTACGCAATATAACACAGGAGCAATAGCAGAGAAGATAACAGATATAGGAGAATCTCAACAATTTTCTACTAGCAGCAAGTACAAAGATGATGGCGTTGTCCACCCGTGCGCTCTCAAGGTAGAGCTTAAATGGTGATCTAGACAACTCTAGATAGGGAGATACAAGGTAGAGGTATGCTGGCTCAACTCAATGTCTTAGGTAGTGCAGAAGTCATGTATATATAGGATCATGGGTGGCCTGCCATGGACGGCTATACATGGGCGGTAGAGCGTGGGCGGCCACCGCCCGCGTAATTGCCATACACGGCTTAGACTGGTTGAACCGACCTAACAAATATAAATGATTTCTGACACCGACAGGGAATATTCCATGGAATATTCCCTTTACCGTCGCGCCGGGGGCGCTGCCCCCGGACCCCCACCAGGGGGCCAGCGGCCAGGGGGCCCGCTAGCCCCCTTGGACCCCCCAGCCGGGGCTGCTCACCGCTGCCCCGTACCCCACAATTGGGGACCCTGGTAACTCCCTTTCCTTATAATATCTTACATGGTCCAATATGACCTTCATCCAACATTCAAGTTGGGATTCCCATCAATTGGGTAATGCACGCTTGGCTTCTCCTCATAAAGGGGGCCTTACAAAATGTGCATACAATCATGAGGGGTAGACATTGATCATACTCTAACAGTACATATGTAGTAGAGCCATCTCAACCTCCATTTCGAGCCCACAAGCTAGGGCCCACAAAAAAACCAGATCAATTTGCAAAATTGTAAGTTGTTTCTTGTTTAAAAGCACTCAAATATTCCAGATCCATAATTTAGAGCGATTTCATGTACTATTGATACACAAAAAATGTGTTTTTTGAGATTGAAGTGTCACATCATAATGCGACAGTGTTCAAGCAGAAGTAGAAGAACTGCTTGTAGTATTTTTGCAATGTTGTGAATTGCTATTGAAATGGCAAACGTGGATGGAATGAGTCAACTTATGAGCGATAAACTGGACAAGAACAACTTCAATGTTTGGATATTTAGAATGATGAATTTCCTAATGCAAAAAGGGTACTAGAAGTACATCTAAGGAGACAAATCAGACTACGAAGGAGTTAAGAGCATATGAGCAATCGAATCAAGGAGCATGAAAGGTAATGTATTGGCTATCTGTTCGCATACAAGATAGCATGATTGGGCACATACAAGATGCCAAGACTCCAAAAGAGGCTTGGAACAGTTTGTTTACATTGTATGAGACCAATGCAAAGGCACAAAAATTGCAACTCAAGAATGAGTTGCTTACATTGGAGAAAAAGGGCATGTCGCTAAGTGACTACACCTTGAAGATCAAAAGCATATTTGAGTCACTTGCATCTATTGGCATGAATGTAGATGATGCTAATAAGGTGGAAGTGTGCCCTTGTGGCTTAGGAGTTGCATATAAGTAGTTAAGAACATTTATTCAGACCAAGGCAAGTATTTTGAATCTTGCTAATATGGTATCCATGTTTATTATTGAAGAAAGAAATCTTAGTGAGGACTCAGACTCCTAAGGAATATTATATTTTAGAGATGTACATGCCTTCAAGAACAAAAAGTTTCTTGCTCAAGCGATAGATGAGGCCCAAAGTTAGAGAGTTCATAAGAGGTACCTACTCATGATGGCCAGATGAGTAGAGGGACCTTAGAGAGAACTCTAGATGGTGACTAGGTGAGGGCTATAAATAGGTTGGGAGGTGAGTCCCAGGTATGTCATTCTCTAGTTCTCACATTTGGTATCAGATCTTAGAGAGAGCTCTTGGAAAATCTCATAAGTCTCTTTTCTGATGCATTTTTCTCCCTTCCCTTGGCTCGTTGGGCATGGATATGGTGAGGAATGAGTGTCCTAAAGGGGTATGGAGACATTGAGAACATTTTTCCATGGCTTCATATGTGCATGGTGAGCTTTGGCATGAGGTAACTATGTTTCCACCGAGCTTTCCAAGTGTGCTTTTTCTCTATTTCTTCTCATTTTTTGCAGATATGTCCATGGAAACCTATAGAATGTTGAATTTTGCACATTTTTATATGCAATAAGGGGGGGTGATCTATGATGGTCAAGGAAATACTACTTTTAGAAATTCTATAGCACATTCAACTTCAAATTCAAAGAGAGAAAGAAGAAAGATTCTTGAACTCAAGCATACACATATAGAATTGCATACGTTTACACACACATATACACTCATGTTTGCACTTATAACAACACACATACATAATCTAATTATGAATGTACACATGCATTTGATTATGCATCTACACATATCTGAGATAGAAATAAGTAAGGAGAGAGCGAAAGAAGAAGAAAAAAGAGAAAAGAGAAAGAGAGAGACTTACATGATTACACACACATGGATATAGATAATTAAATATATGAATGTACTTTTACACACTTTTATGTGAGAGAGAGAGACACATATGCAATTTTTCTTCATGATTGCATGCATACAAGCATTCAAACATGCACTATGCATTGAATTCACATACATGCATGCATAAATACCTATGTAAATGCATACTCATGTATATAGATTTGTTTTTTACGTCTCTCAGTCTTTCTTCTAGTTCACATAGCTTTTTATCCCACTTACGATTGGCCTTCTCCCTCGTATCCTTCCAGGTTCTTGTTTTCCTCTTGCTAGGATCTCTTGATTCACTTGACTCTGATTGTTCAGCTCGCTTAGCCTATTTTAAGCCTTGTACCCTAGTGACTATATGTACCAGAGCCATGTTAATGCTTCTTGAACTTGAATCCACCACTATGCCTACCACATTAATGGGTGTAACCTTGGGTGCACTAGAGGGGTTCCTTGGACAAGCTCTTAGGATATGTTCTTTACCACACTCAGGACAAAAGCCTTGTATTTTGATGTTCTGTCCTTGTCCTAGAGCTGATGGGTGGGGACATTCACAAATGAAATGGTCACCCTGACATCTAAAACATGGTCCTCTAGGGGATTGTGGTCTCATTTATCTCAATTGGGGCCTTGGGTTGGGATTCATATACATCACATTGGAGTAATTTGGCTCCCAAGTTGGTTCCATAGGTAGTGTCTCATATTGATACAAATAGGTTTCACTATTTCTCATGTGACTCTGTGTAATAAGCTTGTGGACTATCTTCATGGGTGTAGTCTAAACTCTGAGCATGAGGGTCATTTTCTAAGACCAATGGGGTCATTGGCACCAATGCTCTATTTGGGTTCTCCTTTACCACTACATATTTAACAAGAATCACATTTGCAAGGGGTGGTAATTGGTTTCCTAGGACTGGTTGTGGCCTATATGGTGCCTCATATTGTTGTTGGTGTTGAGGTTGATATTGTTGTTGTGGCCTATGATATGGCCATTGGTCTTGGTTATGATAACTACCCTATTGGTAAGGTTGATGACAAGTTTGTCTGACAACCTGCCTATTGTATGGACAATCTTGAGCTATATGTTTCGTGTATTTCCTCTCAATAGTGCAATATGGAACATTCATATCTCTCATGTTCTGGTTTTCTAATGGGCATACATTAGCCACATGCTCAGCTCCACAAGTACAACATTGTTTGAATGAGGTGACCCTTGGTGTTTGTCTATTTTGAACTCCTAGCTTCTTGGCAACCTGCTCAGCGATCCCATCTATCTCAGTGGAGGGTCTGGAAGTGTGACTCCAGAGCTATTAAAAATGTTATGAGTTTGGACAATTCTAACTCCTCACCCAAATTGTCTTCTACGTCAATACACATCCGCACACACTCTTCTATGGATGTAGGCTCTTTCAAGTATGCATATCTTAATTTGTTTCTTAGTAAGCCATGTAAAACATGGCCACTTGTTTGGCTGGTGTGGGTAACTCTAGGACAGGGCATCTTTCTAAGTATTTTCTAGACCATCTTCCTGCAAGTCGAACTATTTCTTGGGGTGTCTGCTTGAAGCTCTGTATCACCGATGAAGTATTGTGTCTAATGCCACTTTTGGAGAATTCAGTAATGAATGCTTCTAGCAATGGGTTTCTTTCCTTGTGGCAATGGAACCAGCTTCCATGTTTCATTTCCATAAAGTGCAGCCATCTTCTCATCCATATCTTTCTCCGAATCTGCATTTCCAATTGCATCTTCAAAACAAGAAGGTTAAACATCTTGTATTACCTTGGTCATGTACGCATAGTGATGAGACATGTAACTATCATTCTTCACATGCTCTTAACTGGTCTACAATTTGATTCCTCTCTAGTAACTATAGAAGTTTTCATTCTCTCCTTCTATGTACTTTCAATCCGAAAATTCATCATTTTGAATTCTCCAAGCATGAAATGTTTCCTTGTGCAGCTTATCACTCATAAGCTAACTCATTCCGTTAGTGTTTGCAATAACTCATTCATCTAGTAACTGCAATAGCCTCTTTCCACCCAAAAAGTCATCATTTTGAATCCCCAAGCATGAAATGTTTTCTTGTGCATCTTATCACTCATAAGCTAACTCATTCCGTTAGTGTTTTCTACTTCTATAGCAATTCACAAGATTGCAAAAACATTACAAGCAGTTCTAATGCTTGAATACTGTTGTGCTATGACGTGGTAGTTGGATCTCACAAAAACAGAGTTTTCGTGTACCAAGGGTACATGGAACCCCATGAAATTCTAGATCTGGAATACTTGAGTGTTGTGGAACTTTGTGCATGTTACAATTTTGCAAACTAGCTTGATTTTTCTACCACCTTGTAGGCTCAAATCAAGGCTTCAGATGATTGTGAAACACCTTCTATCAATTTTTGTAGCAATCGGAGGTCATTTGTGAATTGCCTTTTCTCCATGCCTTTGTCATATTAGTTCATGGTGTGAACCTCCTCTTGGGAGAAAATTTCCACACGGAACTTATGGGTATCATATACCACATTGAGGAGAGAGACAAAGAGACAAGGAGGATAGCATGTGGATTATGGACACACAAAGGAAGGGTGGACATGGTTGCGAGGTTCAAACATGTATCTCTATGTGTGGTGCAATTGCCTCACGAACAACAACTATGGCATGGATAAAAATGTTATACTCCTCTAGTTACGTTGTGGAGAAAAATGTTATACAAGTACCAAAGCGATGGCACTGATGCTAGGAATTGAATCTAGGTTGCTAGGATAAGAGGACCATCATGCATCCAACAACTACACCTCTATGTTGAGCCTTAATGCACACGGGTATGATCTAATTTATCATAAGCTAAAGGATGCTATAAAGAATAAGCTAAAAGGAAGATAGAGGGGGTTCGTCTTCTTGGAAATTGATCTCTTCAACCTTTTGCATGTATCCATAGCAAAAGGAAAGCATGCTTCAACAAAGGCTAGAATCAAATCCCTTCCCACCTTGCACAATGGTACAAGAGCTAACCAATATATTCCTATGTGATTTCGACATGTGCACAAACTCACAATCAAGATCAAACTTGCATAAGTATGAGTGGGTGCTGGACAAGCATGCTTTCTTAGCATGTTTTTGGGAGCCACATAGTTGATAGGAAAAGAATTAAAAGGGTAACCTCAAATAAGAATCGAGAACAGACCGGAGAGATGAAAATTAGGTGCATGTGTTTTACATGCAAATTGAACCCCACAAGGCCTTGGGAAATGATGTCAACATTTTTCCCACCTCATGGCATGATATACACACTTACCTTTTGGTAAGAATGTTATGGCATGTTAACATGCCTTCTCTGTAAACGTCAATAAAGTTTAAGCATGCTTATATGCATGTACTTGATGTACTTAGGACCATCAAATCATTATACATAGGCAACTTCATTACTAATAGGATCCCTACACATAATCCACATGGAATTAAAGCATAGGATTGCTAAGAGGAAGGAGATATACCTTCACCATTGGGAATGTGCACAAGCAATCCTATAGGTTATAGGAAGTTTCATAGAGGCACAGGAGATACATTTTATGATAATCTCGAATATATTAAAGGATTACTTACCTTCAAAATAGTCTCATCATATGATTAGGAAACTATGGGGTATCATGAGGAATACCCAAAGAGTGACTAGTTTCAATAATTCACATCACTTAAGTAGTGAAGCATTTTTCCTACACTATTAAGGAAATCAATGAGTTAGGATCATAGAGATGGGTTTAATGAGAGCATCAAAGGGTGCTAATGTGATTTGAGTGACAGTTAAGAAGGCTAGAGTGATGGAACTACTTTATGATGAAGAGCATACATCCCTTAGTCAAGAATACTTGGGTATTCAATGTATATATGTATGTTGGGATCTAGAGATAGGTACTTAAACTCAGCCTTGGTACCTAGAACCAAACTAAACTAGTTCAAGGATATGGGATTCATTTGAATCTACATATATGACTTTGAGTACATGGGACTCATTAGATTTCACCTACATACTCCATTATATATATATATATATATATATATATATATATATATATATATATATATATATATATATATATATATATATATATATATATATATATATATATATATATATATATATATATATATATATATATGGGATATACATTTGATTTAGAGTAGGTATGACACCATGAATCGGAAGAAAGATCCACTTGTATGGGACAGTGGAAAGGACTTCCCTTTCAGCACTCTTCTTCCATGGCCAAGGAGAAAAGGACTCATCATTCATGGGGGTCATGTTTCACTAGATTAGAGAAGAGCTCTTAGTGCACATCCCCTTAGGACTATGAATCATCTTTCATGGTTTAGGGAAGATTTAATCTTCCAATAGAGACTCTGATGGATGATTTTATCTAAAATCACCATTAGTATCACATACTCACTCCATAGTTTTTAGGAAGGATAGTTTCATTAGTCTGGATGGATCATATTGATCCATGCATAGAGGATGGATAGCAAAGATAGTTTCTTTAGTATGGATACACGTTTGTCTATTATGATATCATGTCATATCATTGTTGACCATTTACGCAGAGGGCTTTGACCTTAAGAAGGAATTTATTTTCTCCACTCTTCACCACATTAACCTTCATTCTATATGGGGCATTTATTCTTCATCTTCATAGGAAAGTAGGTAATGAGGGATTATGTAGTAGTTTATGGAAGAGAGCAGTAGATGAATTCATAAAGGTTCTCTTTTAAGGAAAGGAGAAAGTAGGAATTAGCTCAAAGATCGAGGGAGATCTGAATTCAACTCATAGGTATCACATTAGCTCCACTTCTTTGAAGGATAAAAAGGAAAGGAGAACATCATTTCTTCATAGGAGAAGAACAGAGTATGTTTTCCACTAGAGAGAAGTGATGTTTAGAAAACATCTCTTAGCTTAACTTTCTAAACGAATTCATTTACTCTACTTTTCAATGTAAGTTTTCCTTCACATGGAGTTTGATTCTCCACTAGTTTGGAATGAAAAAACATGGAGAAATTATGTGCATGTTCTCAGTTATTATGAGTAGAACCATTGGATTCAACAGGATCCCTTTCAAAGGGAAAGGGAAAGTGGAATATTAGATTCCACTAATATTAGATTCCACTACTAGAGCTCTTTTCCTTAGATGCAATTAGAGAGAGAGAGCATTTCACTCTCTCTAGATTAGAATGGAGACTCTAAGAGAAGTAGTTACATTTATTTCTAGTGATGGTCCTTGACTAGCTGAGATGATCTAGTTATTGACATTAGTGAGACTATGAGTAGAGTTATGAAACCTCTCTTTAGGGTTTTTAGGAGATAGGGATGGATCTAACCTATTGGGTTACCAATTTCTTAGTTGGATGAGGATGATGATTGAGCATCAACTAGGGGGATGGGTACTTAGGGATTATCAGGAATCTCAAAGGGAATGCTTTTGCATTCATATGGCAAACTAAAGGGAAGAGAAATTTTAGTGTATGCACTAGCGCCAATAGATTCTCTTCTAATAGAACTAATTCCAAAGGGGTTGGATGAAAAAACAAAGGCATCTTGGTTGGTGGAATGTAGAGATTGCATTTTACTACCAAGAAATTCTTTTATATGAGCTAGATGATGGAATTGTATAGTTCACAGG
Source organism: Ceratopteris richardii (assembly GCA_020310875.1). Taxonomy (NCBI): domain Eukaryota; kingdom Viridiplantae; phylum Streptophyta; class Polypodiopsida; order Polypodiales; family Pteridaceae; genus Ceratopteris; species Ceratopteris richardii. The sequence goes on along the minus strand of CM035429.1, from coordinate 161,913,241 downwards.
GTAGTTTAGATTAACCTATTACTTATGTGTATAATTTTGGTTATAAAGACCTAGAGTCTTATGAGGAAAGATCTATCATTTAGTCCTAGCCGAGTTTGGATTCAAGTTTTATGGGACTTTGTTCTACATTTTAAAGGATTCTATGGTTTATTATCTCCATTATGATATGCGCATTTAATCTTGGCATCTTATGCTTTCCTTTTATACTATTACTCCATAGAGGATACATCATTTTGATAATGTTATATGTCATGGGGGTGATAGTTTGGAAGTTGAGTGTATGTGGGAAATAATAGGCACCATTCATATGATTCACCACCTTATAGATAATTTCCTATGAGGCTTCTTAAGGGGAAGGATACAAGGAAACAACACATAGAGATGACCATGTACATAGAATATAGGGTTCAAGGGGGTCAGATCACTTTCCTCTACCATTATGGACATTTCATTTACATTTTGAGAATGAAAATGCTTTCAAGGGGAAGGAAATGTCACAATAGTTCATGGTGTGAACTCCTCTTGTAAGGAGATTGCCACATGGCACTTATGGGTATCATATACCACATTGAGGAGAGAGAGAGAGAGAGATGAGATCGTGTGGATTATGGATGCATGAAGGATGGCTTAGACATGGTTGAGAGGTTGAAACAACATGTACCTCTATGTGTGGTGCAATTGCCTCACGAAAAACAACTATGGCATGAAGCAAAATGTTATATTGCTCCAACTATGGCATGGAGGAAAATGTTATAGCCTTCTCATGTACTTTTCATGGCATGGTAAAACTAATTAATATTGGGATTCCACAAAGACTTTGAAAATATGATTGCAACTGCAAGTTTGCTTTCACCTGCTAGTCATCTTCAAAAGGATAGAAAATATCTTCATCCAATGTTCCTTTGAGATATCTAATTGCCTTCTTAGCTCCATGTAAGTGATGTACTCCACATTTGTGCATGAATTGAGATAGCATACCATTTGTATATGCTAGGTCTAGTCCAATGATAGTGGCATAGTTGAAAGATCCCAATATGGATCTCTATAAGAGTGCTTCCTTAACTTCATCACCTTGAATTGAAGTTGATTTTGTATTGACTTCCATTGGTTTTTGCAATGGTTTGCAACCCAAAATTCCATACTTGTTTAGTATATCCATGTCCTATTTTCATATTATGATCAGTATATGCATAGAAAGCATCTTAGATCTCCAAGGTTTGAGATATTGAACCCCTCATTGAGTCTTTCCTTGATGACTTTGATTTCTTCTCCATGATCTCGTATTATGCTCAAGCCATCTACCTAAATACATAAGTATAGAGATGATTTCCCTTCTCTTTTGTAGAATAATAAGGGATCAATGGTGCTTTGTTTATATCCATAATTGCTCAAATAGTCCAAAAGCCTTCGATTCAATGCCTATGGAGATCTTTTCAGACCATAGAGTTCCTTCTTCAACCAACATAATTAGCTTTGGTTTCATCTTCAAACCCTAATGGTTGTTCCACGTAGACTAACTCCTCTAGCTCTCCATTCAAGAAAGCATTCTTCACATTAAATTGATACATATTCCATTGCTTGCTAGATCCAATTCTAAAGATTTTTCTAATGGTAGTCATCTTTGATACAAGACTAAAGGTCTCTTCATAATCTTTTCCATATGCCTGAGAAAAATCTTTAGCTACAAGCATTGCTTTATACATAGCAATGTTACCATCAGAGTGCTTTCTTCCTTAGAACAAATTTCAATGTTTTCTCCTCCAAAGCTTTAATATCCTCCTACATAGCCTCTTGCCATTCCCTTCATGTATTTTCCTCTTCAAAGCATGTGGGTCCTTCAATAACGTTTGCCATATATGCAAAGTTCCTAGCCATGATATGCACTGCGTTCTATCCACAAATCTCCGTCATCTTCAATCTCTATGAAATAAACCTTTCCTTTGTTCCTTGATTCACTTTGTTGACTTGATGTAGGATTATCTCCATTCCATGATTAGTGTTTGCTTGATTCCTTTAGTCCATTAAGGAACATGTTCTCTAGTTCTTCATTTCCTCTTGAAGTGCTCCTTCATATTCTTCATTTGCCTCCATAGACACATTCAGAGTATACCAAGGTAAAAGAACATCAAATATGACATCCCTTGATACCTTTAGCTCCTTTCTTATGGAGTTGTAGCATCTATACCCTTTCTCCTCACCTGCATATCCTATAAATAGACATCTTTCTAATCTATCATTGAGTTTACTCTTTAGCTATAGGAAGTGCAACCAAACACCCTCAATTTTCATACATCTGGTTTCCTATTATACCAAACTTCATATGGTGTTGAACCATGTGTACCTAATGTAGATTATTTTTTTCATGATTTATATGGTAGTGGTTGTTCCAGCTCCCCAATAGGAATTTAGCATTCCCATCTTCTTCATCATAGCCATACCACATTAAGCACTATATCTATTCCTCCTTTCTAAGACATCAGTTCACCAAGTTGTGTACATGTGTGTAAGTTGTCTATTTATACCATTAGACTCCATGAAATGAGAGAACTCATGAGAGGATTGTTCTCCCCCTACATCTGATCTTGGGCATTTTGTATATCTATTTCATTCTTTCTGAATGAGAAATTGGAAATTTTTGAGGTAATATAAGACATCTAATTTATACTTCATGAATTAAAGCTGATTCGTCCTTGTGCAATCATCAATGAATGTTACGAAGTATCTATTTCCTCCATTTTTACTTCCCTTTTTTTGGTCTCTAGACATTTATGTGAACCAATCAAGTGTATTATAGCTCACATAGTTACTGTTCCTAAATGGTAGCATACCCCATTTGCAAGCTTCACACAAACTCTTGAGATTTCGATTATTATGATTTGGTAGTCCAAGCACTAAAATCTTCTTCTCTATGTCTTTCAATCTCTTAGTATTTATATGTCTAGATCTCTTATGCCAAAGATCCAATTCTACAAAATATTTGATTCCATATCTAAAGTAGGTTGTGTGGCTGAAGTTTGAATTCACATCCAATGTGAATACAGTTCCCTCTTTTCTTAATTTAGCCTCCAATATGTACCCCTCTTTAGGGTTGTCACTCCAGCACAATGATGAGGATCCGCATGAGGAGATCCACCTCATAAGTGTCAATCTAAGGAGACATGAGGGAGGTATGATGACCATGAGTGAATGAGTACACAAGTGGATGCGTGAGAGGCACACTAACATGCACACACATACACACACATGCATACATGGTAGGACAAAAGATTGTACAATGGAGTCTTGAATTAGCCAAGAAATGAATTTATAATGGTCTTTCTTACTTCAACTCCCAACGATCCAACCTAAACAATCAGCTCTCTAGATTCTTTTTTAGTTTTTGACTAGGTTTGGCCCTGTTCAGACATAGTATCTAACTATTGCTCATAGCATTTGTGCACTTGTAGCTCATCATGGTTGGAATGTACATTAGTTGGACATTAAAACTGCATTTCTGAATGGTGACTTGCATGAAGAGGTGTGTGTTTTTTATCCCCATGGTTTTGTGCACAAAGGGCATGAAAACAAATTGTGTAGGTTGGAAAAGGAATTATATGGTTTGAAGCAAACACCACCTGCTTCGTATGAAAAGATACATGCCTACCTAATTGCACATGGTTTTGAGAAATACTCCAACTAAGAGCACCTCATATGTTAAGCTTGCAAATGATGAGCTTCTGATAATTGTTGTCTATGTTGATGACATGCTACTCAGTGTTTCTTAGGAGAAGCATATTGCTGATTTTAAGGCTGATGTGCATGCCTCATTTGAGATGTGAGATTTAGGGCATTTGTATCATTATTTGGACATTGAGTTTATGCAAGTCAATGGTGGAATAGCTTTGCGTGAAACAGAATTGTAGCATTTTGGCCTTGAAGATTGCAAACTTGTTGCCACTCCTATAGAAACAAGTTAGGATTGAGTCTCCATGATGCTGGAGATGCATTTGGTGTGTTTCTCTATCAGCGAGTTGTTGGATACTTGATTTACTTATGCATTACTCAACCACATATTTAGTTTGCTATCTCACAGATGAGTAGGTTTATGCATTGCCCAGGTCTCAAGCATTGGTAGGCATTTAAGCACATCTTTTTCTACTTGAGTGGTACCCGACTACTTGGATTGTTTTTTCCTAAGGGAAGATCACTACCACCAAATTTACATGCGTTTTCTAACTCTAACTTGGCTGGTTTCTATGACACTCAGTGTCCACTAAAGTTTTTGCTTCGTGCTTGGTAGTCATGCTTATCTTGGTTGAGCTATTGTGGCCACTTCTAGTTGTGAGGCTAAGTATAGGGCAACTTTCATAACGACTATTGGTGTGTGTGGCTTAGACACCTTATGAATGATTTGGGTGTTGGTCTGTCTTCTACCACCACCATCTTCACTGATAGTCAAAGCGCATTGACAGCTGCAAGGAACCCTATGTTCCATGATTGTAATAAGCACATTGAGGTGCAATATCATTATGTTAGGGAGAGGTTCTCTACTAGAGAACAAAAACAACACCATGGCTAACCAAAATGCATTTATTCGGTGGATGATACATACAATAGCTTTGCTTTGAGAATAGTATCCAAAAAATATACAATTCATTGCTTTATCATCTGATTTCCTGTGTTGTTGTTCAGGCACTAATGCATATGCTAGACAACCAAAGATACGTAGGTGAGCAAAAGACTGCAATTCTTTAGTGAGACACCTCTTAAGTACATATGTTGCACACATAATAGCCTCAAGCCAAAAACTATGTGGTAAAGCCTCACTCTTGACCATATGTGGTACATATGTTGCACACATATTAGCCTCAAGCCAAAAGCTATGTGGTAAAGCTTCACTCTTGACCATATAGCTCGCCATCTTTATGAGTGACCTTTTCTTCCTTTCTGCAAATTCATTCTATTGAGGTGTATATGGCACTGTACACTGATGTTTTATCCCACATTTAGCCAGAATTGCATTAAAATTAGAAGACATATATCCCCCCTGTTAGAATCGAGGGTGCCCATTTTACATGCTAATGGATTTTCAACCAAAGCTAGAAAGTGTTTGAAGCACATAAACAATTCGGACTTTGCTTTGTATGGATATACCCATGCATGCATAGAAAAATCATCAATGAAAGTCATGAAGTAAACATAGTTCCCAAAAGAAGGTGTTTGCATAAGACCACAAACATCATTGTGAACAAGCTACAATTTCCTAGTAGCCCATACTGAACCATCTTTTGGGAAGGAGAATGCTGCATTTTGCTCAAATAGCCTTCGTAGACATGTTTATTGGGTGCCTCAAGTTTGGGCAAAGAGGGCACCATTTTAGATTTCTGTAGGCGTAGCAAACTAGCCAAATTCAGATGAACAAGAATTCAGATGAACAAAGAATGCATGCCAAAGCTTTGCATCTGACATAGCCTGAGAATCTTGAACTACACATGTTGAATCATTCACAAATTTTGACAATCTATGAGCTTATACAGCCCACGACATAAAATGTCAGAAGCAATAATGATGTCACCATTTGACATGTATTGAACTATACATCTATCATGAACAAACTCCACAACCAAGCCGATGTTGGCTAATGCTAAAATTGATAACAAATCTTTCTTGATCCTTGGCATAAATAAATCATCTGACAATGTAAAAGAAGTACCATCAGTAGTAGTCAAAATTATCTTACCAACTCCCATGATTGGATAAGAGTAGTTGTTGGCACATGTGATAGTACTCCCAATAGGGACAGGCTCAAGTGAAGTGAAGAAACTACACTCCGAGGTAATATGTTTGGTTGCCCCACTATCAAAGTACCAAACATGTGAGTCTATTGCAGATCCATTGTTCATCAGAAGATGGTCATAACTACAAACAATAGTAAATTCCGATTCTTCATTCTGCACAAGATTTTCATACTCTATTTTGGGTGTAGAGGCTTCTGCAACAACCATTCCAGCCTCTTTTTCCTTTTCCTCCTTTGCTGTGAGTTTTGGACAACTCTTAATGACATGACATGACTTTTTCGTTTTCTTCTTGTCTTTGTCATTCTTCTTTGATTGTATAGAATTATCATATTTCCACTTACTAGTAGAAGAGTCCATTTACCTTTGCCCTTCTGACTAGCCTAGAAAGCTTGATCTACAACACGCATAATGGACCTCTTCTGCCTAGACTGATCTTCATGCAATAGAACAGAGACTAACTCCTAAAATAGTAAGGCATTTGAATTGCCTTTCATCATCAACGGAAGAGTAGAAGTAAAACTCAGATATGAATCTGGAAGATCATTCAGAACAATTGGCACCAGTGAACTGTCAAGCAAGAATTCATTAGTAGAAATCAAATACTCCTTAAGATCTTTGATCTTTGTCAAAAAATTATCCATGGAATCTCCTTCATTCATGTGCTCACTCTCCAATTATTTTTGGAGGTAAGCAATATGAGCCTCATTCCTTGCATGTTATAAAGTGGTAAGTGTATCCCAAGCATCCTTTGCTATTCTGCAAGAGTGAATGTGAGGAATAATGGCACATTTGACAAAAAAGGCTATCAATGCATGTGCTTGAGCATCTCTTCCATCCCAACAAAGTTGCTCTTCAATAGGTGCAATAGGAACCACAACATGAATAGGAACCTGAAGTATATCACCATCTTCAATGCCATCTACCTCAACTTTAGCAACTATGTTTGCAAGTGTAATAGGATGTTTTTCAACACCCTTCACAATATTCCAGAGTCCTTTTGCAACTGATACATGATACATCATATAATAATTGGTAATTGGTACCGTCCAACTTATCCTCAATAGCCAACATACGGAATACATCACTACTTTTAGCCATGGCCACTAACTAAAATACCTTGATGCAAAAAAATGATTGTATCTCAAAAAGTTGAACAAAACTACCATGTTGAGTTCTGCTAAACATGTAGTAGACTTTGAGATGCTTATACTAGCAAACTGAAACTTGTATACATCTTTGGCACAAAAAGATGAAATTGCTTGCATACACACTACGATTGTGACTTAGGAGGCCAAAACGAGCCTAGATTGTGATTTAGACACCATAAGCTGAAGCGGTTTTGAACTCGTAATCGACTTGAGTATGCTTACCAATTTTCATGTGATTCTAATATTGTGACCAAAGGGGTATCGATGATGCCCTAGATGAACCAGTGAGCTACTCTGCTACCAATTGTTGGAGTTTGAGGTCTACGTAAGCACAAGAACAACACAAGGAAGAAGAAGAAGCTTGGAGGACAACACATAATACTAAATGTATTACTAAGAGATTGAAAAACATAAGTGACATGTTAGGGTTATTGGCATATATACAAGTTGGGGGGAAAAACCTCCTAAAGAGGAAAAAAAGTGCCTTGATGGTCTTAATGTGTTCACACACATCACTACCTAAATATATCAACATATATGTGTGCATGTGTGTATGTATATGTGTGTGTATCTGTATATTATGGGTATGTATCTAAAAACCCAGAAACCCTAATCCTATCCCTAAAACATGTATATGTTTGTATGTGTGTGTGTATATATGTGTATGTGTATATGTGTGTATATGTGTGTATATGTGTGTATATGTGTGTATATGTCTATATGTTTGTATGCATGTGTATGTATTTAAAACCCTAAAATCCTAATCCCAAAGCCCTAACCCTAAAACATGTGTATGTGTATGTGTATATGTGACTATGTGTGTCTATGTGTATGTGTATGTATGTATATGTGTGTGTATGTGTATGTGTGTGTATGCATGTGTGCATGTGTGCATGTATGTAAAACCCAAAAACCCTAATCCTAAAATCCTAACTCTAAAACATGTGTGTATGTGTATATGAGTGCATGTATATGTGTGTGTATGTGTATGTGTGTATGCATGTGTATATACATGTGTATTTGACTATGTGTGTCCATGTGTATGTGTATATATGTATATGTGTGTGTATTTGTATATGTGTGTATGTGTATGTGTGTGTATGTACATGTGTGTATGTGTATGTGTGTCTATATGTGTGTATACATGTGTCTGTTTTGTGTGTGTATATATGCATGTAAGTATATGTGTGTCCATATGTGTATGTATGTGCATGTATGTATATGTGTGTGCATGCATGTATGTATATGTGTGTGTATGTATGTATGCATATGCATGTGTATATGTATATTTGTATGTATGTATATGTGTGTATGTATGCATACTATGCATGACTATGTATGAGTGTGTATGTATGCATGTGAGTGTGTGTGCATATGTGTGTATCTATGTGTGTTTGTATATATGTGTGTATGTGTGAAAAAGTGTGTGTATGAATATTTGTGTATGTGTATATGTATATATATGTGTATGCATATGTGTATGTATGTGTGTGTACACATATGTGTGTGTGTATGTATGTATGCATATGCATGTGTGTATGTATGCATGCATATGCATGAGTATGCATCTCTCTCTCTCTCTCTCTCTCTCTCTCTCTCTCTCTCTCTCTCTCTCTCTCTCTCTCTCTCTCTCTCTCTCTCTCTCTCTCTCTCTCTCTCTCTCTCTCTCTCTCTCTCTCTCTCTCTCTCTCTATCTATCTATCTATCTATCTATCTATCTATCTATCTATCTATCTCTTTCATCTCTCTCTCTCTATCTATCTCTCTCTCGCTTTCTCTCTCTCTCTATCTTTCTCTCTAATAAAGAACAAAAAAATACATGCATCTATATAAATCACTTACATCCATGCAATTTCCTTTAGATCTCTTGTCAAATCACAATCGACATTGTCTCTCATCAAATTACAGAAAACCAACACCAAAAAGCTCCTACAAAACAAAAGGAAAGAGAAATTAGGAAAGAGAAAACATAGAGAAAGAGAGGGGTGAAAGAATGTGTGTATCACTTACCAAGATGCAAGAGAGAGAGAGAGAGATGTGTGTGTGTCGAGAGAGAGAGAGAGAGAGATCTATGTGTGTGTGCACAGGATCAACAGAATGTAGGTGGATGAGCAAAATGCGTGCACACAAATTTGACAATAATAGATTGCAATTCAAAAGAGAGGAGTGTCAACTTTTTGCTCTCAGGTTTTTAAAACATGTCCTATGTATATGCATCAGTAAATGCATGGGTATGAGCATCCATATTTTCTCTAGGAGTATTGATGGTTATATTGATGCTTATATCGAGGCATATACCACTCCTATCTCATTGCACATGGTTTTGAGAACAATCCAACTGAAGCCACCTTATATGTTAAGTGTGTTAATGATGTGCTTCTGATCATTTTTGTCTATGTTGATGACATGCTGCTCACTGGTCCTATTAATTGCAAATTGCTAATTTTAAGGCTGATTTGCATGCCTCATTTGAGATGTCTGATTTGGGGCATTTGCATCACTATTTGGGGCATTCCGTTTATGCAAGTTTATGGTGGAATGGCTTTGTGTCAAATGAAATATATTGACACATTATTGCAGCATTTTGGCCTTGAAGACTATAAGCCTATTAGCACTCCTATGGAGACAGGTTTATGATTGAGTCTTCATGATGTTGGAGATGCATTTGATGTTGTTCTCTATTAGCAGGTTGTTGGATGCTTGATTTACTTATGCATTACTCGGCCAAATATTTAGGTTGCTATTTCATAGATGAGCACGTTTATGCATTGCCCAGGAGTCAAGCATTGGCAGGCAGTTAAGCGCATCTTTCGCTATTTGAGTGGTACTCGGCTACTTCGGTTGTTTTATCCCAAGGGGGGATCACTACCGCCAAATTTGCATGCTTTTTTTGACTCGCATTGGGCTGGTTGCTATGACACTCGTGTGTCCACTAGTGGCTTTTGCTTCATGCTTGGTAGCTCATGTATATCTCGGTTGAGCAAGAAGCAGCCTACTGTGGCCACTTCCAGTTGTGAGGCTGAGTATAGGGCAGCTTTCATAGCGACTGTTGAGTGTGTGTGGCTCAGACGCCTAATGGCTGATTTGGGTGTTGGTCAGACTTCTACCACCACCATCTTCATTGAGATTCAGAGCGCATTGGCAGTTGCGAGGAACCATGTGTTCCATGCTCCCACTAAGCACATTGAGGTGCATTATCACTATGTCAGGGAGAGGTTCTCTGCTGGGGAGATCAGCTTGGCATATGTGCCCACGCAGGAGAACATTGCAGACCTTTTCACGAAGGCTCTGCCTAGGGAGAAGTTTGAAGCTTTCCGCAAAGCTTTGGGCTTACTTCCTTTTGTGGAGTGATTTCCACATAGCTTGGCACTTCCTTATACATGAGTGCCAACTCCTTGTTCACCACATCACTCCCAGGGGGGATTTGTTGATAAATTTAGGTAGTGATGTGTGTGAACACACTAGGACCGTCGGGGCACTTTTTTCCCTCTTTAGGAGGTTTATTTTCCCTTGGCTTGTATATACGCCTATTGCCCTAATGGGCTACTTATCTTTGTACATTATCTAGTAATACATTCAATATTGTGTGTTGTGCTCCAAGCTTCTTCTTCTTCCGTGTGTTGTTTGCGTGCTTCCGCAAACGTCTAACTCCAACACTCCCTACTTTGATTTCTAATTTTTCACTTACATAATTTTAATAATTTTCCTTTTATACAAGAAACATATAAATTCCTAACTATGAAATGCATGAAAAGAAATTTCATATTAAAAGTAAAGAACAATTAGAATTATTTCACCTTATTAACATCATGCTTCATCTTCATCTTTCTCTTCATCCTCCAAGAAGTCTTCTTCTAACTCGTAGTCATTACTCGACCTTCTTTTAAATAGCTTAATTCTCTTTCCTACAATCACGTTTCTTAAAGGAGTTCTGTCAAGTTCTCGTAAAGTATATGTACCTATATCAAACATAGAAACAACAACGTATGGACCAAAACATCGTTAACTTAATTTTTGATATGCATCGTATTGAGTCTCAAAAGTACTATCATAAACTAGTACCCAATCCCCACTCCCTATCGATCGTGAGAAAAAGCTCACCATCAACAAAAGTTTATGTTCCTAATTCCATGGATGCTAGAACACCTCTTTCAATTGAACAGTACTCTCAAGAGTTCTTGCGAGAAATACAAGAAGAGAAATGGGCCAAGGAGAAGGGTAATCCCCCTCCTATTCCTGAAGTTGATGAGCTTCATTATCAGTTTCCCAAAGATATTCTATCTATTTATGGAGACCGAGAGCAACAAGAAGACAAAAGATTAGATTTTGAATCTAAATCTTTACAAGAGTTTCCACAATTCATAAGCCCATGGGAATCCAAATCTCTTCATATCAGAGCTCCCACAATACTGATAAGAAATCAAGACTCAATGATTCCAAGAAACATTGAAGTAGTGAAGAACACTATGATGCAGTGTGTGTTAGCAGCCGGTGTGGATGAACTACTCTTGTAATTACAATTCTTATTTCCAATGTAATAGAAAGGAGGTTTACGAAGATATCAAGAGTTTTTGGAAATTGTAAATTCTATTATTCTATTTTTTGAAAGTCCGGAATGGTGTGAAGTCCTACCCTTCACGAAGGAGTATGGTGTCGTGTCTTATAGACGGATTCCAGAGGTGATGAATACACAATAAGGAGATATGCAGAACGATGAAGAGTAAAGTCTGTAACCCTGAAGCCAAATTGTAGAAAAATTCTATTGTAATGTAATCGCCTTCATATTATAGAATCAAGAGTCTATTTTATTTTGTAGAAGATATGATTCTGTGCACATTGTGTATGATGGATTATCTCTGTGTGCAATCAATGATATTGTAAGTGAAGGAATAGAAACGCATGTTTATGAGTACTTGTATTCGTAAATTCCCGTTCTGGAACCTGTATATTGGGGTACTATTAGTCTGTAGGCAACCAGTACGTTAAACATATGGCGACCACGATGGGATGGGGTTACCAAATACAACACAAAGTGGATTGATGCCGATACAAAGTGGCAAGGAGTACGTAGAAATGCCTCATCATCCCGATTATCTAGACAAATTTGTGGAGCAGACACTCGCAACATTGAAGCTTGAAGACATTCCTCTTGAGGATGCAATTACTATTACAGAGGAAGTACAGTTTTGGGTGGAAAACGGAGTTTTTCCCCCCAAGCTTTTGAAGGATTTGGTCTTTGAGTGGAAGGATGGCAAACTAGCAAAAGTATTGTGGCATGGGGAATTCAACGGGATCGACTAGCAGAACCACCTGTAGGAAGAGGAATACCCTGTCGAAGAAGGTCAAAGCGGCAGCATCGTAACTGTGCCAAAATTGCAGTTAGCTTTAATACCTTTACCTCAAACCACTACCTTACGTACGCTTGGTAACTCAATGGCGAATAGGCACCCATTACCACTGTGAAACTATACTCATTTTCATGGGTGAGTGGATGAGGATCTAGATGTGCACGTACAGACATTTGAAAACCAGTACTTATGTAACCATCATAATATGCATGATAATCGGCACAAATTTCAAGTGTTTCAAGACACGTTAGTCGAGGATGCAGTAAAGTGGCTTATTGAGTACCCTCTTGATTACTTTTCAACATATGATGAGTTGAAGGCGGCATTTTTAGAACGATTTCGAACTGCTAAGAGTATTTTGGAGTTACATTCTTCACTTCAGTATATGTTGCAGAAAGGGACGGTCGAGTAGTATGCATTAGATTTCAGATCTACACTGCAGTACTTCCTGGCAGATAAGTGTCCTACCGAGGAAATGTTAATAGAATTTTTTGTTGACGGACTTCAGCCATCCATTAAAGAGAAAATTATATGTACACACTCGAACAATCCCATATGCTAGATCAGATTATTGACTTAGTGATGAGGATGGATCAGAAGATGTTGTTTGCCAATTTGGGCTTTGGGAAGACTAATTTGGTATTCAGGAATGGTGAGGTCCCATAGAAGTAGTTGTATTGCCTACGGTGCAGGAATGCAGGCCATATTACGATCGATTGTGCACTTAACCAAGTATTTTGTCCTATTTGTAACAAAACAAATCACAGTTTGGAGGAATGTCACTTTAATGCACGAAATACCTTAGTGGCTACTGCACAAGTAGAACTACCTTCTTGGAAAAAGAATTTAACTGGGTATAAGCCCCAAGTTTCTACCAGCCAATGGCAAAATAGTCAGAATGCTAGACTTGCAGGACCATCTCAATATCCGGATTCACAGCAATTTTTGGAGCAGCGACATGGCTTCCAGCAAAACAGACAAGAGTTTGGTACAGGATGTTGTTCTCTATCAGTAGGTTGTTGGATGCTTGATTTACTTATGCATTACTCGGCCAGATATTTAGTTTGTTATCTCATAGATGAGCAGGTTTATGCATTGCCCAGGTATCAAGTATTGGCAGGCGATTAAGCACATCTTTCACTACTTGAGTAGTACCCAGCTACTTGGATTGTTCTATCCCAAAGGGGAATAACTACTACCAGATTTGCATGCTTTTTTGACAGCGATTGGGTTGATTGCTATGACACTCGTGTGTCCACTAGTGGTTTTTGCTTCATGCTTGGTAGCTCATGCATATCTTGACTGAGCAAGAAGCAGCCTATTATGGCCACTTCCAGTTGTGAGGGTGAGTATACGGAAGCTTTCACAATGCCTGTAGAGTGTGTGTGGCTCAAATGCCTTATGGCTGATTTGGGTGTTGGTCAGTCTTGTGCCACCACCATCTTCACTAACAGTCAGAGCACATTCGGAGTTGCAAGGAACCGTGAGTTCCATGCTTGCAGTAAGCACATTGGGGTGCATTATCATTATGTTAGGGAGAGGTTCTTTGTTAGGGAGATCAGCTTGGCATATGTGCCCATGCACGAGAACATTGTAGACCTTTTCACGAAGGCTCTACCTAGGGAGAAGTTTGAATCTTTCTGCAAATCTTTGGGCTTACTTGCTTTTGTGGATTGATTCCACATAGCTTGGCACTTCCTTATACATGAGTGTCAGCTCCTTGTTCACCGCATCACTCATAGGGAGGATTTGTTGATATATTTAGGTAGTTATGTGTGTGAACACTCTAGGACCACTGGGGCACTTTTTTCCCTCTTTAAGAGGTTTCTCCCCTTGTATATATGCCTATAGCCCTAATGGGTTACTTATCTTTGTACATTCTAGTGGAATACATTTAGTGTTGTGTGTTGTGCTCCAAGGTTCTTCTTCTTCCTCGTGTTGTTTGCGTGCTTCCGCAGACGTCTAACTCCAATAGCTATGATACCACTGAAAGAAGTTGGAGAGGTTTGGAGATGCTTGAAAAGTTTAGGTTGTCGGATGGTGAAGATGGTCTAGCAAACCATCAGAGGACTTGTCCTACCTCTTTGGATATGTAAAATAGACCTTGTGCGCTTGTGATTAATGCAATAAAACCCAATGGGTACTTTGGAACACTAAGAAGAACAAGTTGATGCAAAAGAGATAACTTGCACCTTGTCCATGTTGGTATATTTAGGTAGTGATGTGTGTGAACACACTAGGACCGCCGGGGCACTTTTTTCCCTCTTTAGGAGGTTTTTTTCCCCCGGCTTGTTTATACGCATATTGCCCTAATGGGCTACTTATCTTTGTACACTCTCTAGTAATACATTCAGTATTGTGTGTTGTGCTCCAAGCTTCTTCTTCTTCCTTGTGTTGTTCGCGTGCTTCCGCATACATCTATCTCTAACAATTGGTATCAGAGCAAGTCGTTGCTTCATCTAGGGCACCGTCGACACTCCTCCGTTTGCAGTCTTAGAATCGCACGAATTTTGGTGAGCATACTCAACGTGTTTCCGAGATCAAAACAGCTTTGTTGTGTGGTACCGAAATCACGATCTGAGCTCGTTTCGGCCTCCGAACGCACTATCACAGCGCTTGTGTAGGCTATTTCGTCTTTTTGTGCCAAAGGTATATACTGGTTTCTGTTCGCCAGTTTAAGCGTCTCGAAGTCTGCTACAGGTCTAGCAAAACTGTGTGGGCAGTTTTGTTCAACTTTTTGAGATACAGTCAATTTTCTGCATCAAGGTATTTTAGTCACCGGCCATGGCTGAAAGCAGTGATGTATTCCGTATGTTGGTTGTTGAGGATAAGTTGGATGGTACCAACTACCCATTATGGGCTTATATGATGCGACATGTTTTGGTTACAAAAGGATTGTGGAACATTGTGTAGGGTGTTGAAAGACGTCCTGTTACACCTGTAACAACAGGTACTGCAAATACAGGTGCTGGGGCTGATGAAGATGGTGTCGAAGATGATATTCCGCAGATTCCTGTTCCTGCTGCTGGTTCTGTTGCACCTATTGTAGAGCAAATTTGTTGGGATGGCAGAGATGCCCAAGCACATGCATTGATAGCTTTGTCTGTCAAACGTGCAATTATTCCTCATATTCACTCCGAAAATAGTTGGAGAGTGAGCACATGAATGAAGGTGATTCTATGGACAGTTTCCTAACGAAGATCAAAGATTTGAAGGAACAGTTGATTTCTGCTGATGAGGTTATACCAAATAGCTCACTTGTGCAGACCGTTCTGAATGGTCTTCCTGATTCATATCAGAGTTTTGCTTCTACTCTTCGGTTGATGATGAAAGGCAATCCAAATGCCTTATCATTTGAGGAGTTAGTCTCTATTCTGTTGCAGGAAGATCAGTCCAGGCAGAACAGGTCCATTATGCGTGTTGCAGATCAAGCTTTCCTGGCTAGTCAGAAGGGCAAAGGAAAATGGAGCTTTTTTACTAGTAAGCAGAAATCTGCAAATGCTGCACATTCGAAGAACCAGGATAAAGATGAGAAGAAATCAGAAAAGCAGAAATTTTTTTGCAAGTACTGTAAAGGGAATGATCATATCATAAAGAACTGTCCAAAACTGGCTGCAAAAGAGGCAAAGAAAAAGGAGGCTGGAATGGTTGTTGCAGAAGCCTCTACACCAAAAACAGAGTCTGCTAATCTTGTGCAGGAAGAAGAATGGGCATTTACTACTGTTTGCAGTTTTGACCCATCTTTTCATGAGCAGTGCATGTCTGTAGTGGACTCAGATGTTTGGTACTTTGACAGTGGAGTGACCAAACATATTACCTCGCAGCTCAGTTTCTTCTCTTCACTCGAGCCTGCCCCTACAGGGAATACTATCACATGCGCCAACAACTCCTCTAATCCTGTTATGGGAGTTGGTAAGATCATTCTGACTACTGCTGATGGTAGTTCTTTCACCTTGTCAGATGCTTTATTTGTGCCAGGGATCAAGAAGAATCCGTTATCAGTTTCTGCATTAGGCAAGATTGGCTTGGTTTTGAAATTTGTTGATGACAAATGTAGAGTTCATGATCTGTCAAATGGCGATGTTATTATTGCTTCTGGCATTTTATGTCGTGGGTTGTATAAGCTCATAGACTATGAAAGATCTGTGAATGCTTCGACATGTGCAGTTCATGATTCTCAGGCCATCTCAGATGCAAAGCTTTGGCATGCACGCTTTGGTCATCTGAATTTTGCTAGTTTGCTACGCCTGTAGAAATCTGATATGGTGTCTTCTTTGCCCAAGCTTGAGGCACCTGGAAAACATGTATGTGAAGGCTGTACTTTGGGCAAAATGCAGCATTCCTCATTTCCAAAAGATGGTTCAATTCGGGCTACGCAAAAATTGCAGCTTATACATAGTGATGTCTGTGGTCCTATGAAGACACCTTCTTTTGGAAACTATCTTTACTTCGTGACTTTCATTGATGATTTTTCCAGGCATGCATGGGTATATCCATTGAAGGCAAAGTCTGAAGTGTTTTTGTGCTTCAAACAGTTTTTGGTTTTGGCTGAAAATCTGTCAGCATGTAAAATGGGCACCCTCCGTTCTGATCGAGGGGGGGAATATATGTCGCCTGATTTTGATGAATTTCTGGCTGAACGTGGGATAAAACACCAGTGTACAGTGCCGTATACACCTCAACAGAATGGAGTTGCTGAACGGAAGAACAGGTCACTCATGGAGATGGCGAGGTGTATGGTCAAGAGTCAGGCTTTACCACATAGTTTCTGGCTTGAGACTGTCATGTGTGCAGCATATGTACTTAGCAGGTGTCCCACTAAAGCGCTACAGTCTATCACTCCATATGAGGCTTGGCATGATCGCAAGCCATCTGTTGCTCATCTGCGGGTTTTTGGTTGTTTGGCATATGCACTAGTGCCTGAACAACATCGCAGAAAATTGGATGATAAGGAAGTAAAATGTATTTTTGTTGGGTACAATTCTGAAAGTAAAGGCTATCATCTGTATCATCCACAGACTAAACGCATTCTGGTTAGCTGTGATGTTGTCTTTGTGGAAGATGCTATTCAGCCATTGCTTTCATGTACGAAGGAGACATCTATTAGCTCTAAAGACATGTATGATACTTTGATGCCTCTTTTTACAGGTGGACAGTCTAGTGCTGGTCCTAATGAGGCAACTTCTCAGCCTTTGTAGGTTTCATATGATGATGCAGATCATTCCATTTCTGATGCAGATTTACATGATGCACTTGTTGATGAGAGAGTTGATATTGAGCAGGCAAAAACTATGCCAAAATGGCTGGTCCAGACTTTGCGTGACAGCAAATTAGATGCACCTTTATCATATGGTACTCGTTCAGGCTCTCATAGTGCCTCCTTTGCATCAGATTGCTATGCTATGGCTGCGTCTAGCCTCTGTGATGAGAATGAGCCTGTTTCTTTTGATGAAGCACAGAATTCAGAAAATTGGATGGCTGCTATGCAATCTGAATATGATGCTATAATGAAGAATGGTACATGGTCTTTATGTGACTTGCCTCCTCGCAAGAAGGCCATTGGCACTAAGTGGGTATAGAAGTTGAAGCGTAAACCTGATGGTACAGTTGATAGGTATAAGGCTAGGCTTGTTGCAAAGGGTTATGCGCAGGAAAGAGGCATTGATTTTGATGTGACCTTTGCACCTACATGCTGTATGACTACTGTTCGGAGCATTTGTGCACTTCCAACCCATCATGGCTGGAATGTACATTAGTTGGACATTAAAACAGCATTTATGAATGGTGACTTGCATGAAGAAGTGTATGTTTTTCAGCCCCGTGGCTTTGTGCAGAAAGGGCATGAAAACCAGGTGTGCAGGTTAAAGAAGGCATCATATGGTTCAAAGCAAGCACCACGTGCTTGGTATGAGAAGGTACATGCCTATCTGGTTGCACATGGTTTTGTGAACAGTCCAACTGAAAGCTCCTTATATGTTAAGCGTGCTAATGATGTGCTTCTGATCATTGTTGTCTATGTTGATGACATGCTGCTCACTGGTCCTATTGAGAAGCATATTGCTGATTTCAAGGCTGATTTGCATGCCTCATTTGAGATGTCTCATTTGGGGCATTTGCATCACTATTTGGGCATTCAGTTTATGCAAGTTGATGGTGGAATGGCTTTGTGTCAAACGAAATATATTGACACATTATTGCAATGTTTTGGCCTTGAAGACTGTAAGCCTATTGCCACTCCTATGGAGATAGGTTTACGATTGAGTCTTCATGATGTTGGAGATGCATTTGATGTTGTTCTCTATCAGCAGGCTGTTGGATGCTTGATTTACATATGCATTACTCGGCCAGATATTCAGTTTGCTGTCTCACAGATGAGCAGGTTTATGCATTGCCCAGGAGTCACGCATTGGAAGGCAGTTAAGCGCATCTTTCGCTACTTGAGTGGTACTCGGCTACTTGGGTTGTTTTATCCCAAGGGGGGATCACTACCGCCAGATTTGCATGCTTTTTCTGACTCAGATTGGGCTGGTTGCTATGGCACTCATGTGTCCACCAGTGGTTTTTGCTTCATGCTTGGTAGCTCATGTATATCTTGGTTGAGCAAGAAGCAACCTACTGTGGACACTTCCAGTTGTGAGGCTAAGTATAGGGCAGCTTTCACAGCGACTGTTGAGTGTGTGTGGCTCAGACGCCTTATGGCTGATTTGGGTGTTGGTCAGACTTCTACCACCACCATCTTCATTGACAGTCAGAGCGCATTGGCAGTTGCGAGGAACCCTGTGTTCCATGCTCGCACTAAGCACATTGAGGGTGCATTATCACTATGTCAGGGAGAGGTTCTCTGCTGGGGAGATCAGCTTGGCATATGTGCCCATGCAGGAGAACATTGCAGACCTTTTCACGAAGGCTGTGCCTAGGGAGAAGTTTGAAGCTTTCCACAAAGCTTTGGGCTTACTTCCTTTTGTGGAGTGATTTCCACATAGCTTGGCACTTCCTTATACATGAGTGCCAGCTCCTTGTTCACCGCATCACTCCCAGGGGGGATTGGTTGGTATATTTAGGTAGTGATGTGTGTGAACACACTAGGACTACCGGGGCACTTTTTTCCCTCTTTAGGAGGTTTTTTTCCCTCGACTTGTATATATGCCTATTGCCCTAATGGGCTACTTATCTTTGTACACTCTCTAGTAATACATTCAGTATTGTGTGTTGTGCTCCAAGCTTCTTCTTCTTCCTTGTGTTGTTCGCGTGCTTCCGTAGACATCTATCTCCAACAGTCCATCTCAAAAAAGCCTTCTATATTTGGATGGAAGCTATGACTTCAAATACGTAGAGCAGCCAACATAGTGAAAACTAGAAAAATTCCTTTTAGGGGAATTTAATACATAAGTATGAACTTCTATAATGTATAAAAGCCCGAATTTTTATTGGCCAATGAATGAGAGTTGAGTTTAACACTAATTGGGTGTATTCCCCATATTTTTGGACTATGCACTAGAAAATAATATCTTTCTAATGAGTATTGATTCGCTTGATTTGGGTCTATGTAGAGAGAGTCTCAAACTCTACAAGATGACTGAGTCTGAGGAAGAAGGAGTAGAGGAATGATATGGCACCAAACAATGAACAAAAGTGTATTTGTATTACATCAAATCATCACTGCGTCAATGTTCAAAATTTTGTGGTGTTATATAGAACTTTTGGTGATTTTCTGTGACTCAAATCTCATGGTTTTGTATTCAAATCCTGATAGGATTTTTTGCTGAAGATGATTAGAATCTCTTCCTACTTATGGGAAAAGTGGAAGTTGAAGTTATATCAACTTTTGGTTTGGTGATTGACAATCAATCTCAACCACTTTCCAAATCATAAAGTTTGGGCCTTTTAGTTTTCTCTTTTACAAAGGTAGGTATCTTAATCCTTACAAAATAAATTATCATAATTAATCAAACAATCAATACAAAGAAAAGTGTGCACATAAGTGCTACACTAAAGTACATGTATAGCACCATCCATATGATGGTTGAAGTGAGAAAGAAATTCATCTCAAGCATATTAAAAGCTTGGTTATCCAACACCAATTACCTCACCCTTTTCAATTCCTTACCAATTGCCTCATCCTTGCCTCATTCTTCACCTCACTCACTCGCCTTTAATCTTCCCCATCACCCTCCATCCCTACTCTCCCCTAGTAAATTCATCCTCCAAGCTCACCCTTAGCTTAATTAGTCCTCCTCAACCCTCGAAGCTCTCCCGTAGCATAAATAGTCCTTTTCCATCCTCCAAGCTCCCCGCTTCACTTATTTAATCCTCCTCCACCCTCAAGCTTGTCCTCCAAGCTCCCCCCCAGGTTAATTAGTCCTCCTTTGCCCTCAAATTTGTCCTCCAAGTTCCCCCTAGCTCAATTATTCCTCCTCCATCCTTGAAGATCCACCCTTATGTTACTGTTTCTGCTCTTGCATGCATGCCGTAATTATGAAGGATATCTTTTCAATACCGCGCGATGATTAGGGTTTTCGACCACCTAATGTTGCATGTGTTTCTACTTAATCTTGTTTCTTTTACTGATAATCGCTATTGTGTTTGTGTGATTATGCATTCTTTGTCTTCTGTGTTTTTGTGTTTACTTGTGCGCGCCATGGAAGCACTAGTGAATGTCGCTACTTTCCGTGCAGGTCTCGCTCCAGACGTGAGTGAGTATTTGCGCACTTGTGGTCTGTTGGCCTTCGCTGAATTGCCTTGGCATTCAGTGGAGTGTCAACCATTCCATGCGCAACTTATTTCTGCCATCGCTGCCACACCTGCTACCGAGCAGTGTTGGCCCATTGCGTGTTTACCATCTCGTGTCGTTATTACTTTAGCTACATTTGCTGAAGCTTTTCGACTTCCTCGGGAAGGATTGGAGAATGGTCCCCTTCTTTCCGTGGCCATCATGCACGAATTGTTTCCCCGGCACTCATCTAATGAGTATGCCATTTTGTGTAGACCTGAACCAGAGCGTACTGCTCTGCAATTTTTGGTAGCCACCCTGAATCTACAGAAACGTACCTATGGTATTGCCCGCCCATTCTATTCAATGATAGATACCGCTTCCCATGAGTCTGTCAATTTTGCTTCCTTTTATTTCCGGTGCATTCACCGTGAATGTGTATCGGTTATCAAACAAGTTACTAAGGGTGACATTCCTCGTTCCCGTTTACCCCACATCCTTACTTTCCTCTTTCTGGTGCTCCAAGCTACGCAACCACCTCCAACCGCCCCCTTCTTGTTACATGAAGAATCTACTCACATGCTCGAGGATGAGGACGATGATGATGCAGACATGTTTCAACTTTTTTGCCAAAAACGCAGACGTATAAGCCCTTTTGGAAGCCAGGTGCAGGGATCAATTGTTGTCCATGAAGATGAAGTCTTCCACGACACTGCTACATCTATCCATATCAATTCCTCTGTTCCCTCTTCTCCAGTGAAGGAGCAGGCACAAGGTGCCCATATGGAAGACTCCAAAGAAGTTTCGTCTCGGATGGATTCTTATCAGCCGAATCAAGAAGCTGTGAAGGCGATTATAGTCGAAGTCCTCACCGAAGTGATTGCCAATGTTGAGGACGTGCTCGACAAAGCGGAGGTGACTAATCAACATCCAACCGGAATAGTGTTGGTGCAAAACACTCTTATCCCCCTTCCTCCTCCAATGAACCCCATTGAGCGTGTTGTTCTCGACGCACCCACTACTCCATCATCTTCTCCGGATTATTCTCCACCACCCTCCCCTCACCTATTATCAGCCTCTTCATCCCAGCCACTTCTTGCTCTTCCATCTTCGCCAGTTCTTTTCAGTGAGTTAGAATCTATGGGCCGTCTTCTGATTCAATTCTCACAGCAATTACCCCATCAGATGAAGATGGCAACCCAAAATATTCGGCAAGAATTGCAAGCTAAAGTGGATTTTAGAAGCAGATATTGCTCCTTTACAGGAAGAATCTCATGCCATCAAAGCAGAGAATCATGCTCTGCAAGTTCAGTTGCAGTAGTACCAAGCACAATTAGCAGAACACGAATTACTGATTGCTCAACGAGATGCAGCATTGGGTGAGGTAAAATCCAAGGATGCTCTTTTATCCGCTCGCGATGAAGAGATCAAGCAGTTAAATCATTTGGTACAGGATAAGGAAGATGCTCATGTGGCGATTGGAAATGTGTTGGAAGAAACTCATGCATAACTAGATGAGGTCGTGCACAAAGGGCAAGAAATGTCAGACTTAGCCATTCAGAACACTGAGGAATTAAAGCTAGTATTTGCCGAACTATTGCAGAAGAGTCGAGATTTGGACGTACAGACGGCCCGGACAATTCAGATAAAGAAGGAGATGGTAGGTATTATGAAAGAAAGGGATGCGTATTACCAAATAATTCAATATCAAGCTCAGGAGCTAGAACGCAGAGAAAAGGAGCTAGGAGCTCAAGCAGAGAGATTGTCTAGAATTGATGGTCAAATTGTTGATATGAGACTGAGCAGAGATGCTGCGTTAGCCAAAGAATTTTATTTACAAGAGGCATTTTTGCAGACGCAGACTGATGCACTGATGAGTCAAGTAATTGCGGCAAGTTCAGTCAGAACTGACGCACAACTGGTAGAGCCAAACACTTTGAAGGTTATGCTGGATTCTCTGAAGCAAAAGATCACCCGAACATTTAAACTTGCTAGAACTATGTACATACAAGGCATCGTTGATGAGCCTTAGTTTTTTTTCGTTGCGGGTTCGAGTCCACCGTGCGTGCTAGTGTTAGGCCGCCGGAATGGATTGTAATTTTCATATATCGCACGCACCGAAAGGGCGTGATGAGGCGATGTAACTTTTTAACTATTAATGAAAGGGCATTACGGTGATCTTCGAGAGGGAGAGAGACGAGTTCGCCAGACTGTCTGTCTGGGCGATCGTGCGAAGACACTGTGTGCAGATTGGATGATATTCTGAGTAATGTATTCTGTTCTTGTTGAATCATAGTAATTCATTGTTAAGATAATAACGTTGTCTTAACGATAATAAGTTGGTGCGACGTTGTGATCGTTAACTTGCGCAATAAGTTACTGTGTAAGGATAATCGTAATCGAAAAGGAGTAGCAACTGTGTAGTGAACGTTATTACCGGGAAGTATAGTATCGCTTAATTGGATAGTTAAGTTGGGAGAATCAGATAAAGGGCCTCTGCATTGTCAGACCCCTACCATCCCCAAGAGCCCGAAAAAAGATTAAAAAGTGACTTGACGGAAGTCCTTTTTAACACCTTGCTTCATTAGTCCTCTTCCACGCTCAAAGATCCCCCTAGCTTAATTAGCCCTCCTCCATCCTCCAAGCCCCCTGTAGCTTAGTTAATCCTCCTCCACCCTCAAAGTTTTCCTCAAAGCTCCCCCCTAGCTTAATCACTCCTCCTCCACCCTCAAATTTTTCCACCAAGCTCCCACCTAGCTTAGTTAGTCCTCCTCCACCCTCAAATGCATCCTTCAAGCTCCCCCTAGCTTAATTAGTCCTCCACCCTCAAATTTTTCCTCCAAGCTCCCCATAGCTTAATTAGTCCTTCTCCACCCTCCAAGCTCCCCCTAGCTTAATTAGTCCTCCTCCCTCCTCAAATTCATCCTCCAAGCTCGCCCGCTAGCTTAATTAGCCCTCCTCCACCCCAACATTCATCCTTCAAGCTCCCCTTAGCTTTTTTGCTTCTTAGCTACGATGTACACGTGTTGCTATTGTATTTACTTGTATGAAGGCCTGTGTGTGGGGATTCTACATGGGTGGCTTATGTGTTGTGTGGAAGGTAGTATGATAGGGTGATTGGGTAGCCTAAGCTATTGTATAAAGAGAGTCTATGGCATAGGGGTCCTTATAGTTGATTCAAGTCCAATTCTATAGTGGTTACCAACGCTCTTATACGTTTAGTGGATTTTTTTTATTTGAAATCATTCAGAGATTAAAGAAGTTGAGTTTTCTCCTTTGTGGCCTTGTAAATTTCTCATATTTGAGTCAGTTTCTTAAATTTCTCATTACTGTAACCTTGTTGTTTCACTACACTGTATACTTGCCCATAGACATGTTATAGGGTATACTTCCCTAAGGAAGAACTCCCTTGAAGTAGAAGGGTACTAAAACTGTGATCTTGATTTACTCCTCTATAGTTCTCAATTGAGGATGCATGTGATGCATTTGCTACTTATTTTTATTAGCAAGTTATGGGATGCTCGATATATGCATGTAACACAAGGCCATATATACAATATGTGATTTCCTACTTGAGTCAATTTATGCATAGCCTAGGCATTAAGCATTGGCAAGAGCTAAGATTGTGTTTAGATATTTCAAAGGCACTTTTAGTTTGGATCTTTTATGATAGAGATGCTTAGCTACGCTTGCATGCTTTTACACATAATGATTGGGATGGTTGTTATGATACATGGGTGTCCACTACTAGTAATTGCTTTTTCCATGGAGGATCATGCATATTGGTTAAGTAAGAATCAACTTACTATGGTGACATTGAATCTAGTGCTCCCTTGACCTTGACAAAATCATTGGACAAATTGTATTCTTCATCCATCAAAACCAAGAAGATTCAACTCAAGAATGAGGTATATAATCTTAAGAAAAAACTAAGCACTAATATTAATGAGTTCATTTTGAATCTTAAGGAGCTTGTAGATGCCCTAAGCTCAATCGAGAGCCCGATTGAGATTGGTGCTCTTTTTTTTGCACTCTAAATGGTTTGATGGATTACCTACAAGAATTTGATCAACCAGCCACATTGATGGTGATTGAGCAAATGAACCAAGGAGGTTCACAATCAAAGGGCAGCAAAGCATAGGTTTCTATGCAGGTAAAGGCAAAGGCAAAAGCGGTGGAAAAAAGTTCCAAGGGGGAGAGAAAGGTCAAACCCAAGCTCAAGAAACCAACAAGGCTCCAACTAGATCCATGAATCAAGAGGAAGATGAAGGGAAGAGGAAGAGGAGGAAGTTCACAAGGAAGAGAAACATCCAATGGAGAATGCTACAATTGGGGAAAATCAGGCCATTATGCAAGATATTGTTGGTAGAAAGCAGGAGATGTTGAGATATCAAGCTCAACATGTGATCATCCAAGATGACACGTATCACTTTTTCATTTCTCTGACATGTATAGTGGTCACAACGGTATATGTCAATGATACTTCATTGAGCTTTACTAGATTTATCTACCAAGAGTGATGGCATATTTTTTCTTGCCAGCTCACTTATTCGCAAACATTAGGATTTTTCATATGTAATGTTCTTTATATATTAAACTATTTGTATTGTTGCATTAGGTCATTCTTGTATATCCTTTTATGTAATAGAAGAAGAAGAAGAGGATCATTCTTCATTGCCTCAATCTGTGTGTGCTCCTCTTGAGCGTGAGAGTTGAGAGTGTGTAAGTGAGCTCTCTTCCTTATCTCCTTTCTCATGACATGGTATCAGAGCTAGGGTGGCTATAGAGAACTCGTGGAGAAGAAGGACAATGAAGAGTATGCAAGAAGGCATGGAGAAAGCATGATTCACAAACGACCTTAGATTTCTATGAAAATTGGTGTGAAGGTAGAAGGCATCAAAATGTTTTCGAGAGTTATTCCTTTAGGATCACTTGTTTTTCTCTAATTTTTATTTTGGAGCTATTGCAACCTCTGTTTCCATCTTGCAAGGTGGGGCCCATGGAAGAACTAGGGCAGTTTGCAAAATTGTAACGTGCATCTAGTTCAGCAACACTCAGGTATTCTAGATCCAGAACTCCAAGCTATTTCGTGTACTGTTGATACACGAAAACTGTTTTTTTGAGATCAAAGTATCACATCATAGTGCGACAGTGTTCTATAAGAAAATAATAACATAGCAGAATAGACTAGTAGACAAAGTTGAGAGAAAAATGCAAAAAAAGATAGATGTAGACTGAGAGATAGAGAACTCAAATTCCTAGATTGTCAAGAGTAATGCAATTACAACAATGGTGCTCTCCACCCATGTGCTCCAAATGTGGAGCTTAAATGGTAATCTAGATAGACTCTAGATGAAGGGCTTACTAGTGTGCAATGCTCTATAAAGCTCAACCTGAGCCATGCTTATATAGCTTTTACAAGGGGAGTCGATGTAGATAAACATAGTCGAGAGATATAAAATAGTCGATAAAATATACAATCCAACAATATCTCCATGACCAAAAGTCCTACCATCTCGGCCTTATGGGCAGGGGGGAGGGGGATAGGCCCTCGGGACCTTGCAAAAGGGGGTAAGCCCCTTCTACACTCCCCCATTAAGGTTCTAAGGGGAAATCGCACAGTGCCACAAAGCCTTTATTTTTGCCTTGAATGGCAACCCAATGGCCAGGAAGTTTATGGCCTACCTAATCTAATGGCTAGGCTCACAAAGATCATCTATTACCATCAATGGTCACACATAGACCTCATCTAACTTGGAAGTTAGGTTTCCAAAAATGTTTGAGCTCTCACAATGGCTTCTCCTCATAATGGGTGCCTTACAACTTAGAGCACCATGGATCCTTTGTGGTCACTTGAGGGTGGATTATTGAGCATATCTAACATGTTCAAGTAGAATTACCGCTTGTAATGTTTTTGTAGTGTTATGAATTGTTGTAGAAATGGGAAACATTGATGGAATGAGTCAGCTTATGAGCGACAAGTTGGACAAAAATAGCTTTCATGCTTGGAGATTTAGAATGATGAATTTCCTAATGAGAAAAGGCTACTAGAAGTACATCAAAAGACAGAATGAAAATGCTCCACAATTACCAAAGATGAATCGGATTGTAAACCAGCTAAGAACATATGAAGAGTGGAATCAACGAGCACGAAAGGTAATGTATTGGTTGTCCATTAGCATAGAGGATAGCATGATTGGGCACATAGAGGATGCCAAGACTTTGAAAGAGGCTTGAAACAGTTTGTCACATTGTATGACACCAATATAAAGGCATGAAAATTGCAGCTCAAGAACGAGTTGCATACATTAGAGAAAAAGGGCATGATAGTAAGTGACTACACCCTAAAAATAAAAAGCATATGTGAGTCACTTACATCTATTGGTATGAATGTAGATGATGAAGATAAGGTGGAAGTGTGCCTTCATGGTTTAAGAGTTGCATATAAGCAATTTAGACCTTCTATTCAGACCAAGGAAAATATTTCAATTTTTTTTTATCTGGTGTCTGTGCTGATTATTGAAGAAAATAATCTTGGTGAGGACTCAAACTCCCAAGGAAAACCTAGTTTTGAGCAGGTATTCTACTCTAGTTGAGGAATAGGCAGAGGTAGAATCTTTGGAAGTGGAAAAGGAAATAGTAACCAAGACCAAGGTCAAGAAGAGAATCATGCAGGAGGTAGAGGACAGTTAAGAGGTAGAGGAAGCCAAAGAAGCCACAAACTTCTCTAAATAAATGATTCAGGTAATGACAATAAATGATTATGGAGTTGTGGTAAACCTGGACACTTTGAATGTCATTGCAAGTTGAAGAGTCAAAATAACAGAAGGCAATAAACAACTATGCATCCACAAATGCAGATAATTCTAAGAACTTTTTCATCGCCCAACATCATATGATGAATACAATGTCTATCGATGTTTTGAAATCAAATGGTAATTTCTGATATGTTGATTCAGGTGCTCCAAATCGCATGACAGTCATGCAGAATGGTTTAGTAGTTTGTAGAAATTGCTAGCTCTTGGATATGTTGAAACATACATCACATCCTATCAAGCATACAAGAAAGATAGCACTATCTATGGAGGATGAGAAGGTAAAATATCTTGCTGATGTGTTTCATGTTCTAAATATAACAAGTAATTTGGTTTCTATTGGACAAATGGTTGACCACATATTACAAGCCAGGTTTAATGTTAATGGGTTATATGTAGAAGAGTACAAATAGGATGGAAGATTGATTGCCAAAGGAAACAAAGTGGGTAGGATGTTTACCTTAAATATGAAACATCCTAAAATGAAAGCAACCATGTCAGCAAAAGGTGAAAGTGTTATTGTTGATATACAGATTTGGGACAAGCAAATTTGACATGCAAATTTGTAGAGGTCGAAATTGATGCAGTCAAAGGAGCTTGTCAATGGACTACCAAATTTCAAGGTTACAGAAATGTAGAAGGTATGTGCAGTATGTCAATTTGGTAAATAGTCAAGGGCATCATTTCTGTATGACAAGCATGTTAGTGAGAATGTGCTAGAAATAATACATACAAATGTTTGGGGTCCTACAAATACCACATCTATGGAAAGATGCGTGTTTTTATGTCACTTTCATTGATGACGATACATGAAAAGTATGGGTTTACTTCATGAAAGAGAAGAGTGAAGTGTTTACTCACTTTCAGAGTTTCAAGGCTATGGTGGAAAAGTATATAGGGAAGTATATTCAGACATCAATATTTGATGGAGGAGATGAATACACGTGAAATGACTTTAGCTTTCTAAAAGTCATGGAATTTGATGGCAATTTTTATGCAAGTACACATCCCACTAGAATGGCATTTTTGAACACAAAAATGGACATATTGCAGAAATAGCAAGAGCTTTGATGGCTAGGAAAGAAAATGCCTCATTGTTATTAGGCAAAAGCCGTGCACACTATTGTATACATCATGAACAAAACTTGGCTTGCTATTGTACATCAAGTTACACCTGAAGAGCCAACTCACATCAAACTACGTGATAACTGAGGTACATGGTGTACATTATGCATAGTAAATTTTGAACCATCAATGAGTTGCACAACCACATCTCCGATCCCCAACAATGTCACATTGGTAAGAGTCACCAAGTCTCATAGTACCAAGATACTTTGCTGCATAATTTAGAGAACCATTCTCTGTGTGGTGTCACATGGAAAGAAGCATGAGAATCTAGCAACCACACATGGGAAAGAGAATGATCCATAAGAGCCTCAGTTGGAATAGTGTTATCGAGTGTCGACACATCAGCATCATTAGAAATAGCATTAATTTCTTCAATCTTCACAGTCAAAGTAGATGGTATAGGTAGTTGTTTAACACGCCCATCAACATTCTTTCCTTAACCTTTAGCATTCTTTAATGCATAACAATCTTTCTTCATGTGTCCTTTCTTATGACAATAATGGAATTCGATATCCCTCTTCCTTGATTTACTTCTAGTCTTATTCTGTTGACCATTCTTTTCTTTGTTCTTGCTCTTGCCACATTGTTGATTCTTTTCTTGGTAAGAATCACATAGATTATATGCATCTCCACTCTGAGTGCCAACCATAGATTTTCTACAAATATCCTCACTCAAGAGTGCTCCACATATGTCATCATAGACAAGTTTACCATTGGGTGCAATATTGCTATTAGTTGTGCAAAACATATCCCATGATGATCGCAAGGTGCATAACAACAAGACTATTTTCATTTCATTATCCATATCCATTTTATGAGCATGTAACTAGGAGAATATAACATCAAAATCATTTAGATGAGCAGCAACATTATCTATGTCCTTCATGCAAAGGTCATATAATTTTCTCATCAGATACACTTTATTTGATGCGGTCTCTATCAAACATATAAGGCTTTATGCAAAAACGTAACTGCTATATCAATGACCACATGGATGTACATAAGTGGCATCCACAAAAGCATATGTAGTTGTGTATGTTCTCAATATATGCAGTAAAATGGCGCTAAAAGGCTAAATTCACTACCCAAACACTGGCCAACAACACCTGCAAGTGTCTATCAACTCTATTCTTTAGGCTCAAAAAACCTGCATAGACATGTGGTGGCTACTCCCACCATAACTAAAACGTTTCAAGAAACCAGTAGATTGACTACTATGGCTGAAAATAGAGCCTTAAAAAGTGAACATTCATTGTCGAAGAAGTACAGAGAACATTCTTGTTGATGTTCTTGGACCGCTATGAAGAGAACTATGCACAAAATTACTCCAAAATGGCTCCAAAAATCACCCCAAAAATGTTTCAAAAATAGGCTTTGAAAGCAATGAATGAAGCTTTGCGGGCCCAAAACTGTTTGAAGATAATCTGAACCTTAGTCTTTCCCCTTCTTCAAACACCATAAGATTGTAGCTTAGTGGCAAGAGATTGCCACGGTTAAGCGAGCTCCGGGGGGAACGGTACTAGGATGGGTGACCCTCCTGGGAAGTGTTGAGAACCTTTGTCTTCCTTGATCGTTGAGGTCCTCACTCGTGCATGTTGGAGCAAGTCTATGACAAGCTTAAGTATTGGCTTGAGTCCCATAAAGTCATAGAAGAAGCCTTAAAATGAAGACAATGTAAAGTTCACTTGTGAACTACCTCTTGTAACTTTTGAAGAGTTTACTTAATGTAAAAGTGAAAGAATCTTAAGTGGTTGAGTCCACTTGATCAAAAAGGGAAAGAGGAGCCACGAATTTGTGATTTTTGGTAGGTAGAGAATCAAATCAATCACTAATTGATTGGAGAGTGATTGAGGGAAGTTAGCCTCTCAAACTCAACTATAAATAGATGGCAGCTTTAGTCGTGGTTAGAGAGACCTATGTGAAGACCTCCAAGAGCTGAGCTTTATGCCATATCAAGGTGTGAGGCAAGGCACACATATGTATCAGTAAGTCCATTGTATTGTACAAGCAATATAATTTCATTTTCATGATTATTTGAGTTCATATTTCCATGTTCTTGTGAAGTGTACTACTCACTGCCATATCTCTCAGTTTTCTCAGTCAGATTGCAGAGATGGTTTCTCTGAGCTTGGTGCATCATTTCCAATGATTTAACTTGGTACAGTTAGCTTTATAAGTCTACTATATGCTCATCAATGTTCATTTCATTTGGTATTGCAATCTTCAGTTATGTTCAGTTGAAGTCAACCCTATCTATCATTTTCACTTCTCTGTCAGGTGCCCGACTTTTTTACTCATCTTGTCAGAGCTATTTCTCCGTTCAATTATTTAAAGCTTATTGGATTCACTTACTGTCTAGTATAAGGATACAAATTTTCATAATCATTGGATTCTTAAATCTCGACTTATGTGCATTTTTCTGCTCACTGGTCTCAAATTGTAGTAGCCCGTGAAAAGCGGGATGATATCATCAGTTGTTAAACATCATTCTCAGTGTGTGGTTCATTATTTTTTATGAGATTACTCTTGAACGTTAGCTCTTTAAGTTAACTAGACTTCCCCAAGAGGAATTAAGCTAATTGCTGTTGTGCTCAGAGAATTATGCAAAACACTGGACAGGTGTATGAACAAAAAATAGCAAGTTCTTCACCTTTGAGCTAACTCCAACTTATCTGTTTTGATCTATCTTTTTGTGAGTGATCTTCCAAGGTACATAGGGTGTCCAATACATCCATTGGCAAGCTAAAAGGGCCCACCACATACTCCTGGAGTTCATTTGGCTGGTGTAGATCAAGGATTTTGCAACACCTCTTCATCTTCAAGCACATACCTATCCATCTCTTCACAGTGGTATGAGAGCAAGGTTGGACAACATGCGAGATGGATTTCCTTCATCAATTGACAAATTGGACAGAGGTAACTACTCATCTTGTTCATTAAGAATGGAAGCTTATCTTCAAGGTAGAAGTTTATATGGTTATGTGGTTGGAGATGAAGTTATGCCAAGTTTCAGGAACAGAAGTCAACCAACACAAGAAGAGCAAGAAAGATTGAGCACGTGGTGCTCCAAGGATGCACTTGCAAGGTCTTATCTCCTCAACTCTATCTCAGATTTTTTGTTGCCTCACATTAGAAGTTGTAAGATATCTCAGGAAGTGTGGGATGCACTTGAAGCCTTCTTCTCTTCAAGTACTAAAGCTAGGAAGCATCAACTATGGTTGGATTTCACAACTCTCAAGAAGGCTCCCAAACAAAATGTGACTGATTTTGTCACAAAGCTCAAGGACATAGCAGATCAGTTGGGAAGCATTGGAGAGGTAATAGATGAAGAGCAAATTGTAAGGCAGGTCATCAATGGCTTGAAGGCAGATGACAAGTGGGAAGCATTCACCACAGCTATGATTTGTACATGGACATGCATGTATTTGATTTCAATACACTCATTGGACAACTACTTACTCACGAGGCAAAGCTTATCAAAAATGGAGAAAGCTCTAAAGGTAATCAAATTACAGCTTTATACACTGATAAAAGCAAGTCCAAAGATAACAAAGGAAAGGCAAAGAAAGTGGATGATGAAGCAAGTACATATCAAGCTAACTATGCAGGTAGAGGAAGACATGGCAGAGGTAGAGGAAGAGGAGGTAGACAAGGCAGGGGGAGATCCCAAGTCTCCAACTCATGTTCTATTTGTGGATTAACTAATCATACAACTGAAAATTGCTTTAGGAATTCCAGGAATCAAAGAGGCAAAGGATACAATAGAGGAAGTTATGGCTACTCAAGAGGATGGTTCAACAATTATCATGGCAGCTACAACAACTACAATCCATACAACTACCAAGGAGGCTACAAAGGAAGGAGAGACTACAATAACTACACAGAAGACTCAAACAAAGAGGATTCATTATTGATCATGAACATGACTATGCCACAAGGTAAATCTGATGAGCATGTTTTCTACATAGATTCAGGTTGTTCAAATCATGTGGCAGGAAATGTGGTAGATTTAGAAGATCCAAGGAATAAGCATGAGGTACAAACAGGAGATGATACAAGACATCTTGTGGAGAAAATAGGCAATGTCAAAGCACCTGATGGAAACATCAACCTACTCAGTAAGGTACTCTATGTCCCTACCATTACAAAGAATTTGATAAGTGTTGGGTAGATAGTAGAGAAAGGGTTGCAAGTCAGGTTCACAAAAGCAAGAGCATTTGTTGAAGATCCAAGTCAAGGATTCAGAAGAATTGCAAAAGGTGAAAAGGCAGGTAGATTGTTCACATTTGAATTACAGGACACTAGAAACATTGCTCTCTTTAATTATGGTAGTCAGACACTCACAGAATTGGAAATATGGCACAAAAGGTTAGCACATATTGGTGAAAGGTCATTAAAGCAGATTTGCAAGGACCAAAGTGTACTTGGACTCCCTAATTTGTCAAAAAAACATATGATTTATAAGTGTAGTGCATGTCAATTTGGAAAGTCTCACAGGTTACCATTCATGAAGAAAGGTTATATGCATGGAGATCTCTTGGAGTTGGTTCATACAGATGTATGGGGACCTAGCAAGGAAGCTACAATATCCGGATCAAGGTATTATGTCTCCTTTCTTGATGATTGCAGCAGATGGACTATCCTATTCTTTATGAAACACAAAGATGAAGTTTTTTCATGTTTCAAAAGATATTTGGCTCTTGTGGAGAATCAAACAAGTAAATCACTAAAAAGGCTAAGGTCAGATGGAGGGGGAGAATACTTCTCCCATGAGTTTGATTCTTTTCTTCAAGAAAGAGGAATCAAAAGAGAGGTAACTACAAGGTACACTCCTGAGCAAAATGGAGTGGCAGAAAGGAGGAATAGGACAATTGTTGAAGTTGCATGGTCCATGTTAAATGAAAAGCATTTGCCCAATCATCTATGGGCCGAGGCTGTATCTACAGCCACTTACTTGATTAACAGGTTGCCTTCAAAATCCCTTGATGGGATGACTCCATATGAGGCTTGGAATGGAAGAAGAACAAGCTTAGATCATTGTAAAATTTTTTGATGTATTGCTTTTGCTCATGTTCCTTTACAGGTTCGAGGCAAGATGGATCCAAAGGCAGAAAGGTGTGTATTTATTGGATATGACAACAATCAAAAGGGCTATATGTTATACAACCCAACCAACAAAGGATTCTTGGTAAGCAGAGATGTAGTTTTTGATGAAAACAATTCATGGTATGAAGATTCATGCAGGAAGGTCAATTTACCATATGATCTTGAAGAAGATTTTCCAAAGCTTGGTAGAGAACAACCAAAGATTGAAGAACAAGACACCTCGGAGGACGACGAAGAATCTCAGATGGAAAAGATCAAAGCATGGAAGTCTAAAGGTAAAGCAAAATTGCAGGAACTTGGACATGAGGCAAAATCATCACATCATGGCCCAAGAAGATCTATGAGGGAAAAGAAAAAACCAGAAAGGTATGGGTTTGACACCTCATTAGTAATAAACATTCTATCTACATAGCACAGGACATAAACCAAGAGGATCCATCATCCTTTGAAGAGGCCAAAGCAAAAACAGAATGGAAGCATGCAATGAAGGAAGAGATTGAAGCACTTGAGGAAAACAACACTTGGGATTTGGTGCCCAAGACTTCATCCATGAAGGTTTTAGGCTCAAGATGGGTCTATAAACTCAAGAAGAATTCTGATGGTTCCATTAATAGGTATAAGGCAAGGCTTGTGGCAAAAGGCTTTGCACAAACTCAGGGAATTGATTATGAGGAGACCTTCTCTCCTGTGGCAGAGATGCCTACTATTAGGGTTTTGCTTAGTATTGCCTCTTCCAAGAATTGGAAGATACTTCAACTAGATGTAAAGAATGCATTCTTGAATGGTTGGATAACAGAAGAGGTATATATGGCACAACCACCTGGTTTTGAGAATCAAATTTATCCTGATTATGTGTGTAAACTTAACAAAGCATTGTATGGTCTTAAGCAAGCCCCAAGAGCTTGGAATTTCAGGCTTGTTTCATTTTTGCAGGACAAAGGCTTTCAACCAAGCAAGGCAGATCCTTCACTCTTTATCAAAAAGAGTAATTCTTAGGTCATCTACTTATGTGTATATGTAGATGATATTATATTGACAGGAAATGATGCAGATGGTATGAAGAAGATCAAAGATCAGATGAGAGAAGAGTTCAAGATAAGTGATTTGGGTTCACTTACCTACTTCCTAGGTTTGGAAGTTGTCTACAAAGATCATGGTTTGTTTCTCACTCAAAGAAAGTACATTAAGGACATGTTGGCAAAATTCAAGATGCAAGATTGTAAGAGTGTAGGTACTCCAATGGAGGTCAATCACAAATTGAGCTCACATGAAGGTGAACTCATAGAGGACATCATATCATATCAAAGTCTCGTGGGTAGTCTCAACTATGCCACATTGACAAGAGTAGATATATGTTACAGTGTGAGTGTGCTAAGTCAATCTATGCACACACCAAGGAAACCACATATGGATGCTGCCAAAAGGATTCTCAAGTATCTCAAAGGAACCATAAATGAAGGACTTTATTATCCTTATGTATCTGATTTAGGTTTGAAGCTATTTTCTGATGCAGATTGGGTTGGCTCCAAAGAAGATAGAAGGAGCACTTCAGGTTATCTTACCTTTGCAGGTTCACAGCTTATTTCATGGTCATCCAGGAAGCAACCCACACTTGCTCTCTCTTCTACTGAAGTTGAATACAGAGGTCTTGCCATAGCTACACAAGAAGCTATGTGGATGAAGACATTATTCAAAGATCTTGGATTGGAGTTTGGAACTCCAACTATTTATGGTGACAATATGAGTTCTATTCATTTGGCTGCTAATCCTATTTTTCATGAAAGGACTAAACATATTGAAGTTCATTATCACTATGTACGAGAGAAGGTTCTAAGCAAAGAGATTCAAAACTCATACGTGTCCACTCATCAACAATGTGCACATATTCTAACCAAAGCATTGGATGGTACAAAGCTTTGCAAATTCAAGGCTATGATTGGTTTGCAGGTAATCTTTGAAGATTGAAGACCTCAAGATACTTGGCTTGAGGGGGAGCTGTTGGAGCAAGTCTATGACAAGCCTAAGTATTGGCTTGAGTCCCACAAAGTCATAGAAGAAGCCTTAAAATGAAGACAATGTAAAGTTCACTTGTGAACTACCTCTTATAACTTTTGAAGAGTTTACTTAATGTAAAAGTGAAAGAATCTTAAGTGGTTGAGTCCACTTGATCAAAAAGGGAAAGAAGAGCCACAAATTCGTGATTTGTGGTAGGTAGAGAATCAAATCAATCACTAATTGATTGGAGAGTGATTGAGGGAAGTTAGCCTCTCAAACTCAACTATAAATAGATGGCAGCTTTAGTCGTGGTTAGAGAGATCTATGTGAGGACCTCCAAGAGCTGCGCTTTATGCCATATCAAGGTGTGATTACAAGGCACACATATGTATCAATAAGTCCATTGTATTGTACAAGCAATATACTTTCATTTTCATGATCATTTGAGTTCATATTTCCATGTTCTTGTGAAGTGTACTACTCACTACCATATCTCTCAGTTTTCTCACTCAGATTGCAGAGATGGTTTCTCTGATCTTGGTGCATCATTTTCGATTATTTAACTTAGTAAAGTTAGCTCTATACATCTACTATATGCTCAGCAAGTTTCATTTCATTTGGGTATTGCAATCTTCATTTATGTTTACTAGTTGAAGTCAACCCTATCTGTCATTTTCACTTCTCTGTCAGGTACCCGACTTTTTTACTCATCTTGTCAGAGCTGTTTCTCCGTGTGTACTTATCCAAATTCAATTATTTAAAGATTTTTGGATTTAGCTTACTGTCTAGTATAAGGATAAAAATTTTCATAATGATTGGATTCTTAAAGCTGGAGTTATGTGCATTTTGCTGCTCACTGGTCTCAAACTCTAGCAGCCCGTGAAAATCGGGATGATGTCATCAGTTGTTAAACATCATTCTTAGTGTGTGGTTCATTATTTTTTATGCGATTACTCTTGAAAGTTAGCTCTTTAAGTTAAATAGACTTCCCCAAGAGGAATTAAGCTAATTGCTGCTGTGCTCAGAGAATTATGCAAAACACTCGACAGGTGTATGAACCAAAAATAGCAAGTTCTTCACCTTTGAGCTAACTCCAACTTATCTGTTTTGATCTATCTTTTTGTGAGTGATCTTCCAAGGTACATAGGGTTTCCAATACATCCATTGGCAAGCTAAAAGGGCCCACCACATACTCCTGGAGTTCATTTGGCTGGTGTAGATCAAGGATTTTGCAACACCTCTTCATCTTCAAGCACATACCTATCCATCTCTTCACAGTGCACAACCAATGGTGCTTCGGTGACTCAGATGACAAGGTATGCCAAGGTCTATGCCTTGTTCACCACCTTGGAGAAAGCCTTGGGTGGGTGGGCAAGTGCTCACTTTGCTCGCACAAAAGGAACAAAGCTTTTATGTCCAAATGCTCTGATACCAATGAAGTATTTTGATAGGGATGCACCACGGTGTGCTATCCTTCTCGAGAGCTCTATGATGATATCCTCATAATAGAAAACCAGGCTACTTGCACTGCACATGATACTCCACAGAGAGGCTGTAGAATACATAGAAAACACAATATACAAGGAGCATGAACACAGACTTCTTAGGTGTTACAAATGCAGTCGAACTTACAGTTTGTGGCTCACTAGACCACTATATGTTTTATTAAAGAAAAAATACAAAAGTATCCAGTGACCATTTGTCCTTTCACATGGACAATAACAATAACGTTTTTGAAATCAAAACTGCTTCGCTCTGTAGTGCCAAAATCGCCATATGAGCTCGTTTCGACCTCCGAATGCACTATCGTAGTGCTTCTGCAGGCTATTTCATCTTTTTGTGCCAAAGGTATATACCAATTTCTGTTCGCCAGTATAAGCATCTCGAAGTCTTCTACATGTCTAGCTGAATTTGTCTGGGCAGTTTTGTTCAACTTTTTGAGATATAGTCAATTTTTTGCATCAAGGTATTTTAGTCACCAGCCATGGCGGAAAGCAGTGATTTATTCCGTATGTTGGTTGTTGAGGATAAGTTGGATGGTACCAACTACCCGTTATGGGCTTATATGATGCAA
This sequence comes from Ceratopteris richardii, assembly GCA_020310875.1. Classification (NCBI taxonomy): domain Eukaryota; kingdom Viridiplantae; phylum Streptophyta; class Polypodiopsida; order Polypodiales; family Pteridaceae; genus Ceratopteris; species Ceratopteris richardii. Next base: position 161,875,140 of record CM035429.1, on the reverse strand, counting down.
CATGTATTGTTTGCAAAAGGATTGTGGAACATTGTGCAGGGTGTTGAAAAACGTCATATCACACCTACAACTGTTACAACTACAGGTACAGAAGTTGAGGCAGAAGGTGTCAAAGATGATGATATTCTGCATATTCCTATTCGTGCTATGGTTTCTACTGCACCTACTGCAAAGAAAATTCGTTGGGATGGCAAAGATGCCCAGGCACATGCATTGATAGCTTTGTCTATCAAACGTGCCATTATTCCTCACGTTTTCTCTTGCAAAATAGCTAAGGGTGCTTGGGATACACTTACCACATTGTACAAAGATAGGAATGAGGCTCGTGTTGCTTACCTCCGAAAATAGTTGGACTGTGAGCACATGAATGAAGGTGATTCTATGGACAGTTTTCTAACAAAGATCAAAGACTTGAAGGAACAGTTGATTTCTGTTGACGAGGTTATACCAGATAGCTCACTTGTGCAGACCGTTCTGAACGGTCTTCCTGATTCATATTAGAGTTTTGCTTCTACTCTTCGGTTAATGATGAAAGGCAATCCAAATCCCTTGTCATTTGAGGAGTTAGTCTCTGTTCTGTTGCAGGAAGATGAGTCCAGGCAGAATAGGTCCTTATGGGTGTTGCAGACCAAGCTTTCCTGGCTAGTCAGAAGGGCAAAGGCAAATGGAGCTCTTCAACTAGTAAGCAAAAATCTGCAAATGGTGCATATTCGAAGAAGGAAGATAAAGATAAGAAGAAATCAGAAAAGCAGAAATTGTTTTGCAAGTATTGTAAAGGGAATGATCATATCATAAAGAACTATCCAAAACTGGTTGCTAAAGAGGCAAAGAAGAAAGAGGCTCGAATGGTTGTTGCAAGAACTCTACACCAAAAACAGAGTCTGCTAATCTTGTGTAGGAGAAAAAATGGGTGCTTACTACTGTATGTAGTTTTGACCCATCTTCTCATGAGCAGTGCATGTCTGCAGTAGACTCAGATGTTTGCCCAGTATTTTGACAATGGGGCGACCAAACATATTACCTCGTAGCACAGTTTCTTCTCTTTGCTCGAGCCTGCCCCCACAGGGAATATTGTTACATGCGCCAATAACTCCTCTTATCCTATTATGGGAGTTGGTAAGATCATTTTGACTACTTCTGATGGTAGTTCTTTCACTTTGTTAGATGCTTTATTTGTGCCAGGGGTCAAGAAGAACCTGTTATCAGTTTCTGCATTAGCCAAGATTGGCTTGGTTGTGAAATTTGTTGATGACAGGTGTACAGTTCATGATCTGTCAAATGGCGATGTGATTATTGCTTCTGGCATTTTATGTCATGGGTTGTATAAGCTCATAGACTATGAAAGATCTCTAAGTGATTCGGCATGTGCAGTACATGATTCTCAGGCTATGTCAGATGCAAAGCTTTGGCATGCATGCTTTGGTCATCTGAATTTTTGTTAGTTTGCTACACCTGTAGAAATCTAAAATGGTGTCCTCTTTGCCCAAACTTGAGACACCTGGAAAACATGTTTGTGAAGGCTATATTTTGGGCAAAATGCAGCATTTCTCCTTTCCAAAAAATGGTTAAGTTTGGGCTACTGAGAAATTGCAGCTTGTACATAGTGATGTCTATGGTCCTATGCAGACACCTTCTTTTGGAAATTATCTTGACTTTGTTACTTTCATTGAAGATTTTTCCATGCATGCATGGGTATATCCATTGAAGGCAAAGTCTGAAGTGTTCATGTGCTTCAAATAGTTTTTGGTTTTGGCTTAAAGTCTGTCAGCATGTAAAATGGGCACCCTCCTTTCAGATCGAAGGTGGGAAGATATGTCTTCTGATTTTTAATACATTTTTGGCTAAACTTGGGATAAAACACCAGTGTACAGTGTCGTATACAGCTCGACATAATGGAGTTGCTAAACGAAAGAACACGTCACTCATGGAGATGGCGAGGTGTATGGTCAAGAGTCAAGCTTTACCACATAGTTTCTAGCTTGAGGTTGTCATGTGTGCAGCATATGTACTTAACAGGTGTCCCACTAAAGCGTTGAAGTCTATCACTCCATATGAGGCTTGGCATGATCCCAAGCCATCTGTTGCTCATCTGCATGTTTTTGGTTGTTTAGCATATGCATTAGTGCCTGAACAACATCGTAGAAATTTGGATGATAAAGTAGTAAAGTGTATTTTTGTTGGGTACAGTTTTGAAAGTAAAGGCTATCGTCTGTATCATCCACAGACTAAATGCATTCTGGTTAGCCGTGATGTTGTTTTTGTGGAGGATGCTATTGAGCCATTGCTTTGATGTACTAAGGAGACATATGTTAGCTCCAAAGACATGTATGATACTTTGTTGCCTCTTTTTACAGGTGGACAGTCTAGTGCTGGTCCCAATGAGGCAACTTCTCAGCCTTTGCATATTTCATGTGATAATGTAGATCATCCCATTTTTGATGCAGATTTACATGATGCACTAGTTGATGAGAAAGCTGATATTGAGCAGGCAAAAACTATACCAAAATGGGTGGTGCAGACTTTGTGTGACAGCAAATTGGACCTCTGTCATATCGTACTCGTTCAGGCTCTCATAGTGCCTCTTTTGCATCAAATTGCTATGCTATGGTTGCATCGAGTCTCTGTGATGAGAATGAGCCTGTTTCATTTGATGAAGCACAAAATTTAGAAAATGGGATGGCTGCTATGCAATCTGAATATGATGCTATAATGAAGAATGGTACTTGTTCTTTATGTGAGTTGCCTCCTGGCAAGAAGGCCATTGGGACTAAGTGGGTATACAAGCTGAAGCGTAAGCCTAATGGTAAAGTTGAGAGGTATAAGGCTAGACTTGTTGCAAAGGGTTATGTGCAGGAAAGAGGCATTGATTTTGATGAGACCTTTGCACCTACCTGCCGAAGGACTACAGTTCGTAGCATCTGTGCACTTGCAGCTCATCATGGTTGGAACGTACATCAGTTGGACATAAAAACAGCATTTCTAGATGGTGACTTGCATGAAGAAGTGTATGTTTTTCAGCCCCGTGGCTTTGTGCAAAAAGGGCATGAAAACTAGGTGTGCAGGTTAACGAAGGCATTATATGGTTTAAAGTAAGCACCACGTGCTTGGTATGAGAAGATACATGCCTATCTGATTGCACATGGTTTTGAGAACAGTCCAACTGAAAGCACCTTATATGTTAAGCGTGCTAATGATATGCTTCTGATCATTGTTGTCTGTGTTGATGACATGCTTCTCATTGGTGCTATTGAGAAGCATATTGCTGATTTTAAGGCTGATTTGCATGCCTCATTTGAGATGTCTGATTTGGGGCATTTGCATCACTATTTGGGCATTCAGTTTATGAAAGTTGATGGTGGAATGGCTTTGTGTCAAACAAAATATATTGACACATTACTACAGTGTTTTGGCCTTGAAGACTGTAAGCCTATTGGCACTCCTATGGAGACAGGTTTACGATTGAGTCATCATGATGCTGGAGATGCATTTGATGTTGTTCTCTATCAGCAGGTTGTTGGATGCTTGCTTTACTTATGCATTACTCGGGCAGATATTCAGTTTGCTCTCTCACAGATGAGCAGGTTTATGCATTTCCCACGAGTCAAGCATTGGTAGGCGGTTAAGCACATCTTTCGCTACTTGAGTGGTACTCAGCTACTTGGGTTGTTTTATCCCAAGGGGGGATCCCTACCGCCAGATTTGCATGCTTTTTCTGACTTTGATTGGGCTGGTTGCTATGACACTCGGGTGTCCACTAGTGGCTTTTGCTTCATGCTTGGTCGCTCATGTATATCTTGGTTGAGCAAGAAGTAGCCTACTATGGCCACTTCCAGTTGTGAGGCTGAGTATAGGGCAACTTTCAGAGCGACTGTTGAGTGTGTGTGGCTCAAATGCCTTATGGCTGATTTGGGTGTTGGTCAGTCTTCTATCACCACCATCTTCACTAACAATCAGAGCGCATTGGCAGTTGCGAGGAACCCTGTGTTCCATGCTCGCACTAAGCACATTGAGGTGCATTATCACTATGTCAGGGAGAGGTTCTCTGCTGGGGAGATCAGCTTGGCATATGTGCCCACGCAAGAGAACATTGCAGACCTTTTCACAAAGGCTCTACCTAGGGAGAATTTTGAAGCTTTCCGCAAAGCTTTGGGCTTACTTCCTTTTGTGGAGTGATTTCCATATAGCTTGGCACTTCCTTATACATGAGTGCCAGCTCCTTGTTCACCGCATCACTCCCAAGGGGGATTTGTTGATATATTTAGGTAGTGATGTATGTGAACACACTAGGACCACCAGGGCACTTTTTTCCCTCTTTAGGAGGTTTTTCCCATGGCTTGTATATACGCCTATTGCCCTAATGGGCTACTTATCTTTGTACATTCTCTGGTAATACATTCAGTATTGTGTGTTGTGCTCCAAGCTTCTTCTCCTTCCTTGTGCTATTTGCGTGCTTCCGCAGATGTCTATCTCCAACATGCAAGCCACAGACTTTCTCATGCACACTAGACCACATCACTCACACACACATATAGTTAGACACATGGGTATGCACGTATCACTTACACACAACCTTCTCTTAACTCACACACTTAGACATAGAAAGATATTATTTGAATTATGCTTTAAATGATACCTTAGGTTTTAGGTAATTTTTTATGATTTTATTTAGCACATAATTCATGTACAAACATAAGCATTCTCATAGCCACATTAATACCTATGGGTACACACACACATGGTTAGACATATATGTTCATTCTATACATACACATATCCATACTAGCCATAGACACATTTATACACACCTATATAGATCCTCATATACTCTATCATAAACATAACTCATCCTCAATCCATTTAGACACACTACATAAACCATTCACACTCACATGATCAAACGTACAGACACTCACAAATAGAAACATACCCTTACACATGTGCATAGTTAAATACACACTTGATCATACATAGATACTGACATATAGACACATTTGGGGTCTATAGATATACATGAACATATACATATTCATATATAGACACACATCAAATTAGCACACATGTAGACACATAGAAAATTCATACGATCAATATAATAACACATATGCACATACATGCTCACACATATCACCACGTCATAAGTACACATGGACAAGCTCATTCATGCACATGCATAACTCACACACAAAAATACATACATAGGCACATTTAAAAACACTCATTAATGCTCACATTCATATTCACATATGAGCACAATCACATACATGTATGTGAGTGCACAAAATCACACCCATAGACATATACTTACACATTGAATCACATTTTCATAGAAGCATCTACGCATACTCAAGTATCATCCACTTGACCACACATATAAACACATTTGATTACACATATGCATGTATGAGTGCAGACACTTACACACATTAAGAACTACATACATGCATATACATAAATGCATCCACATACATAAACACACTAGTTCAAATAAAAGCACAAATGGAAATTAAGTGGAAGGTACAAAGAAAGATTCAATTGGAAGTTTAGAGATCACCAATCTATAAGAAAATTTTAATTTGTCTAAATGGCAGTCAGAGTGGAGAAATTATTGTGACATCTTCCCCCTCTAAACCTGCACATCATCCGGATGGGCCAACCTATAGATTATGGAAGCAATATCAAATCTTTCAGAAACTATTTTTTAGTTTTTATGTTTTTCTTTCAAATATTGAAACATGATTTTTTTATGCATATGCAAGTTCCAAGCAAAATAAAGAGGATTTTAAAGTACATAATATAAATAATTCAAATTGCACCTATAGAAATTACTTAGACTTTCCAGTAACAATCTTTCCGATCGACTCATTTTGATGTCACTCATCATTTTATATAAAGGTTCTCATGTTTGGTTCTTATACACTTATCAAGAAATACAACTAGCTCCACCATTGCATAGCTCCACCTCATATAGCCCGCATCAAAATCTCAACAGTGGTTTCAAGACCACATGTAAGTCATGAAAATTGTTTTTCTCTTTTGCTTTTATTTTTATTTTTCTTTTCCTTTTTCCTTTTTCTCTTTGTAGCAACCATTAATGTACTAATTTTTCATTCATTTCTTTTTCTTTGCAACTTAGAGAAAAGGCCTAGCCCATAATCAGAGCTCAGGATCTAGAGACATGCACTAGAAGGAGTCAGGATTTCACTTCCTAAGTGTTTTCAAAACTTCACATAGCCTACTCGTATAAAATAAGTCCATCCTTCTACTAAGAGCTTCAAGTCAGAGTGTCCTATCTAGGTCCTCATAATGGGCTATATGGTATCTGATCCTACTCGCTCAAGTACATACATCCTTACAAGCATCATAATTTAAAACCTTCTTCTATTTGCCCAAAACATCATGAAATGTAGCATGATATGCATAAAATCTAATGTACATAATAAAACTAAAAGTAGACAAATTGAAAAAATTGCATTCACCTGATTCATTGTTCTTCATCAGCATCAGCATCTTCCAGTAGTTCTTGATCAATCTCATAGTCTTCAACATTTCTCTTCTTGAATAATTTTATTATCTTTCTTGCAATCAAAGATCTTGAAGGAGTACCATCAAACTCTTGAAGCTCATACATATCATTTTCAAATACAGACATCACTACATACAACCCAAACCATCGTTTAGTCAGTTTCTTCCTAGCATCATACTGAGTATTGAATGTAATATCATACACTAATACCCATTCATCTATCTCAACCTTACCTATTCTAAGTCGATGAGTTTTGTCAAATTAAATTTTATTTTCAACCTTGACTCCTTTATCTTTTTAGCTGCTTCTTTTAAGTTCTCTTTTTCTTCCTCTAATTATTTAATCATGAGTGATAAAAGCCCTTCAATCATCATTCTATCATTCCATGTGAGCATCATCCAAGTCAATATTTAAGTTTGGATAGAGAAAACTGACTTTTGACAATACATTAGTTGAGCAGGCATAAAACATGTGGATCGAGTGTACATCATCTTATCTACCCATTACGCGAATGGAAGATATTAGTCCATTGTTTCATGTCACCATTGTAGGCCTTAGAGATCGCCTTCACGATAGAAGGATGACCTCTCTCAGTCTCTCCATTAGCCTCAAGGTTATAGGCAGTAGTGGGAGACAAACGGATTCCATGACAATCAAAGAACTTATTTGTCTCTCTCGCATCTAACTCTCCCCTATCTACAACCACTTTCTCAACATATCCAAATCTTGAGATCACTTCTTCTAAATGGAACCTGTATACATTATAAGCTGTCTTCGTGCGGAGAGCGCGGCCTTACACATGGTTGGTCAAGTCCTCTCTAGCAAGTGCAATATATCTCAATTTATCTATCCCCTTGGGCATGGTTACAAGGTCAACCGCCCACTTGTAATGAATACAAGGAGAGTAAGTCAGATATAATGGGTCTCTATGCCTAATTGATGAATGCACTTGACATGTGGCACAAGTGCTCACAAAGTCTCACACACTCACATGTATCATTGGCCCCTAGTAAGATTCCCTAATCAATATCATTTGTGGATTCTTCACCTTACCTTTAACGTGTCACCAAATAATTCCATCCTTCAAGAAGAAGTTGTAGGAATTTTTCTTGATGGATCTATTCTTATTTGTGGACCAACTTAAGGAAGGTTTCAGTGAACTCACATGATTCCTTATGTCTTTCCACTCACTATCATACTCATTCTCATGGAATTGGTTGTACACAAACACTAGTGGATCATATTTCATCATGTTTGTTTCTCTTTCTACCTCATCATCATCATCAGAGTCATCATCAAACTTTTCTTTTCAAAGCATAGCTGCCACTATATTCATCTTTCTAGGTATGTGAACAAAAGCCAGATTAATAAACTTCACATACGAGATCCACCTAAGCATCACAATATTCGAAGAAGAACAACTTGATATCATGCCAATCAATGGTAGATAGTCAATCTCAACTACAACATTTGCTCCAATGAGATAATATTTATCAGGTTTAAAGTAGTCATTAAACCCCATAACTCTCTCTTTATCTGTGGATATTTTCTTTGAGTGTCATGCAAAATCTTTACACCAAAATGAACTGCATATCTCTGCCCCTCATCATCATCTTGTCCTATGACCCAACCTATACCAATATGAATCATGTCAACAATCAAAATGATAGGCTTCTGACCTGAATAATCAACGTGCTTTAGAATTGAGGCTTCAATCAATAGTTGCTTCAATTTACACATTATTCTCAACTATTTTTTTGTCCAAACAAGCTTCTTTCTCTTTCTTAGTAGATCATATAACGGGTTCACAACATGATCAAAGTGCGCATCGTTCTTCTTCTCTAGCTCCAAAATTAACATAGCTTTAGGAGCTTTCTTCTTGTTTTCATTTTCTTGCACGTTTTTAGTCTTTTCACTAGTCTCTAGGTTCTTTTCATTCAATTGATGTTGGAACAAACCAATCACAAATTAGTGATTATAAAGATCTTGAAGAAGGCTTATGGTCAGAATGAAGTGAAAGAAGACACTTGAGAAAGTGAAGGAGATTTCAGAATGATGTCTTGTACACATATGTACATATAAGTGGAAGTCTTTGTAAATTGAGTAGAGATAAATCTTTAGGATGATAAGGAGTAAAGTCATAGACTCAAGATAAGTCTAAAATCATGTATATATAAGTTAATGATGATAAGAAATATGTGAGAGAGAGTCATTTGTAGATGACAAATGTCTTAGAGATGTGTAGAGAGTTTTTTCCCAGAAAATAGCGACGGGTTTTTCTCTGAGTGCTCTCTGTCTGATCACGTGGATCAAGATTCCTTTTGTACACATCTAATTGAGAAGCTAATGAAGCTATGTCTAGAGTTTCATAATCTAATTTCTCTCCTACTGTGAGAATGATCAATAGGAACATTCATATGTAGAATGTGAAAACTGAAGTCTGAGAGTAGCGCATTTTTTCGTCTCAGTGTTTTGCTTAGATCTCAGTGTATACTGTAAAGTTTTTGATGAGTGAGCACTTAAAATTTAAGTTAGGAGATAAGGAAGCTATGGCTAAAAGCGTTTAGCAAAACGGGTTCTGTGTTGAGAGAAATCAACTTAAGAAGTTGATTATGTCGAAGGCGCTACCTCTGGAAGACAGTTATGACATACCTTTGATCTTAAGGATCAAATTAAACTTTTGGTGATTAGTTTTGAGAACTAATGATTAGTATGATTGTGCAAAGGTATTGCGAATACTTGTGCATCATTTACTTGAAGAAATTTGAAGTTATGTGCAAGTAATGAAGTTGATTTCTGAAGCAGACTTTCTCAAGTAAACATTTCTTCACTCAGAGAAGTGTTGATGATGTTTTTTGGTAAAGAAGAACAATATTTGTGTAAAGTTTGGTTTGTAACTGACATAGAAGTGTTCTTAAGTCAGTATAGATCAAACCTTTGGAGATTAAGAGGTCTCCAACAGTGGTATCAGAGCTGAAGGTGCAATACAAGAGAAGAAAAGACAATTGAAGTTCCGATTGGTGCAGATATTGGAGTTCTTCCAAATCAAAGGAGGACAAGGACAAATTATTGAAGATAACCTGCAGAAGTTCAAAGCACGAGTTCGAAAGAATCAAGAAGGACAAAGCTCATATCAAAGGTACACTTTATCTTCATAAACCATAGTAATTGCAAATACAGAAGGTCAAGGATGGGAGAAAGCTTGCAGATTGATAAGCTAGATAGGGAGAACTATCCAGCTTGGTCCATGAGGATGGAGGCACACCTCATGAGTAAAGATTTGATGGCATTCATCACAGGAGAGGAAGAAAAGCCTGAATTTGCAGATCCTAGTATTCCAACTAGGGAAGAACTTGCAATTTTGAAGACTTGGATGAGAAAGGATGCTCAAGCAAGGAGTATTATTTACATGGCTGTAAATGATTATCTTCTACCTCACATTAGAGGATTGGAAAGTGCAACAGATGTTTGGAATGCTTTGGAAGAGCATTTCCAAAATACAACCAAGTCAAGGAAGTCCTCACTATGGGCTGAGTTCACAACCTTCAAGAAGAAGAGCTCACAATCAATTTCTGATTATGTGGCAAGGATGAAGGATATTGTAGATAGCTTGGGAGCAGTGGATGAAGACATTGAAGAGGATAAGTTGGTAAGACAAATACTTACAGGTCTGAGAGGAGATGAGAAGTGGAAGCCTTTCATATTGTCCATAGAGTTGTCACTTGATCACTTTACTCCTGATCTTAATCAATTGCTAGGACACATGCTAACTTTTGAGCAGGACATTAAAGGAGACAAAAGGAAAGATGAATTTCAGAGGTAAAGGAAGAGGAGGTAAGAACAAAGATAATGCTAAAGCTTGTTGGATTTGTGGCAGAACAAATCATGTGGCAAATGATTGTTGGTATAACAATCAAAATGGTGGAAGCAATAATCAGAATTTTAATCAAAGAGGTAGAGGAGGCAGAAATCAAAGAGGCAACTTCAGAGGAAGAGGTGGTAGGACATCATATGGTAGAGGAGGTGGAAGAAACTTCCAATCTTAGTCCTACAACAATAATTACTATAATTATGCATCAGATCAGAAGGATGATATGACTCTTATCTTGAATGCAACTCATGAATCAGTGGGAGAAGATCAAAGAGTGTTTTATATTGACTCAGGATGTAGTAACCATCTGAGTGGGAATCTATCCTTGATGACTGATATGGAAGCAAAGGTGAATGGACATACAGTTCAAACAGGTGACAATACCAAGCATAAAGTGGAGAGCATTGGATCAGTGAAGACAAAGAGTGGAAGTACACTTTTGAGCAAGGTACTTTATGTTCTTACTATTCCTAAAAGTTTGATAAGTGTAGGGCAAATTGTGGAGAAAGGATATGAGGTAAGATTCACAAATGATGGTGTTTATGTGCAAGATCCAAATCAGGGATATAGAAACATAATTACAGGTAAAAAGGAAGGAAGATTGTTCACTCTCAAAGTCCAAGGTAATGTGGGACATGCATTATTTACTTATGGAAGTCAAAAGGTGTCTGAATTAGACCTATGGCATAAAAGGCTAGGTCATTTCAATGAGAGAGCTATAAAGGAAATGTCAAAGAATCAAGTGGTGCTTGGATTGCCGCATGTTGAAGGGCAACATATGGTGTACAAGTGTGAAGCTTGTCAATTAGGTAAAGCACATAAAAGTTCTTACAACAAATCAGGGTACAAGCATTCAAATATGCTTGAATTGGTTCATACAGATGTATGGGGTCCCTCAAGGGACTATAGCATAAATGGATCTAGATATTATGTGTTGTTTGTTGATGATGCAACCAGATGGATTACTCTATATGTAATCAAGGATAAATCAGAAGTTTTCAAGACATAAAAACATTTTCATGCCTATGCAGAAAGGATCACAGGGCAAAAGCTTAAGAGGTTAAGGTCAGATGGAGGGGGAGAGTATTTCTCTAAAGAGTTTGATTATTATTTATGGAATGCAGGTATAAAAAGAGAAGTAACTTGCAGGTACTCTCCTCAACAGAATGGAGTAGCAGAAAGGAGAAATAGGAATCTTGTAGAATTTGCAAGAGCAATGATGAAGGAAAAGAATTGTCCAAATTACTTATGGGCAGAAGCCATTAATACTGCAACATACCTTGTGAATAGGTTACCTTGTAAAGCTTTGGATGGAGGAACCCCTTATGAAGCGTGGTGGGGTAAGAAACCTACTCTTGATCATTGTAAGGTATTTTGATGTGTAGCATATGCTTATGTTCCTTCACAATTAAGACATAAGCTAGAACCAAAAGCAGAGAAGTATGTGTTTATTGGATATGATGATAGACAGATGGGTTACAGGTTGTGGAGTCCATCCACAAAGCAATTTCTTATTACCAAAGATGTGACATTTGATGAGCAAAATACATGGTATACAGGATCAACAAATGATTATGCAGGTGTTGAAGAGATACAAAGGAAAGGGAAGGCAAAAGTAAAAGTGTATGAAGAAAGTATTGATGATGTTGACTCTAAAAGTAGATTGCAAGATCATGTAGAAGATGGGCCAAGATTTGATCCAGAATCAAATGAGGTTGAAACTTCGAGAAGTGCAGAAATCAGAAGATCTTCAAGGGAAAGGAAAGAGCCTATAAGGTATAGTTATGATACATCTTTTCTAACAACAAAAGATTATGCTTACATTGTGAAGACAGAAGAAGATCCAACTACTTATGAAGAAGCCAAAGGTAAACAGAATTGGGAGAAGGCAATGCAGGAAGAGTATGATGCTCTACTTGAAAATGAAACTTGGGAATTAGTACCAAGACCAAAGAATCAGAAAGTCATTGGATGTAAGTGGGTATATAAAACAAAAAGGTTTGTGGATGGTAAGGTGTCTAGATACAAGGCTAGACTTGTGGTCAAAGGTTATGCCCAAACTTATGGGGTAGACTATGATGAAACCTTTAGTCCTGTTGCTAAGATGTCTACAATCAAAACATTGATTGCTATTGCTGCTTGCAAAGGATGGAAGTTGTCACAATTAGATATGAAAAATGCATTTCTAAATGGATACATTGCAGATGAAGTCTACATGGAGCAACCAGAAGGTTTTATGGATTCAATTGGATCAGATTATGTGTGTAAACTCAAGAGAGCTTTGTATGGGTTGAAACAGGCCCCAAGAGCTTGGAATTACAGACTTGTCAAGTTCTTGAATGAATGTGGATTTCAAGCATCAAAGGCAGATAGTAGCTTGCTAGTGAAGGCAAGTGAAAATGGATACATTTACATGTGCATTTATGTTGATGATATTATTGTCACAGGAACAGATGCTCAAGGAATCAATGAACTCAAAAGGCAAATAGAGAAGGATTTTAAGATAAGTGATTTGGGAAACTTATCTTATTTTCTAGGAATGCAGATTGTATATACTCCACATGGAGTATATGTTTCACAAGAGAGGTATTTGAAAAATCTTCTAGTCAAGTTTAACATGGAAGATTGCAAGACTTCAACTACACCATTGGAGGTAAATCATAAATTGAGCAGATATGGAGGTGAAGAATTCAATGATATGAAGAAATATCAGAGTTTGGTAGGTAGTTTAATCTATGCTACCTTGACAAGGCCAGATTTATCATATGCAGTAGGTGTGTTGTCACAATTTATGCATTTTCCAAAGAAGACTCATTGGATTGCAGCTCAAAGGGTACTCAGATATATCAAAGGAACCCTAAGTGAAGGTTTGTACTATGGATTCACTTCTGACACAAGAATCAAAGTGTTTAGTGATGCAGATTGGACAGGTGACTCAGATGATAGAAGGTCTACTCATGGGTATCTCTGTTATATTGGAGATAAATTAGTTTCTTGGTGTTCAAAGAAGCAACATACAGTTGCTTTATCATCCACAAAAGCTGAGTATAAAGGAATGGTAGAAGCTGCAAAAGAAGTGATATGGTTGAAGACCTTGATGAAGAGTTTTGAAACTGATAATAGTACTCCAATTATTTTTGGAGATAATATGAGTTCTTTGTATTTGGCAGCTAACCCTGTTTTTCATGCTAGGACTAAGCACATAGAGATTCAGTATCATTTCTTGAGGGAAAAGGTACTTGATAAAGAGATTGAAGTGATGTATACTCCAACAAAAGAACAAGTGGTAGATATGATGACAAAGAGCTTAGATGGACCTAAGCTACAGAGATTCAAAGAGATGGCAGGAGTAAAGAAGAATGAAATAATCACAATTAGTGATTGAGGGGGAGCTGTTGGAACAAACCAATCACAAATTAGTGATTATAAAGATCTTGAAGAAGGCTTATGGTCAGAATGAAGTGAAAGAAGAAACTTGAGAAAGTGAAGGAGATTTCAGAGTGATGTCTTGTACACATATGTACATATAAGTGGAAGTCTTTGTAAATTGAGTAGAGATAAATCTTTAGGATGATAAGGAGTAAAGTCATAGACTCGGGATAAGTCTAAAATCATGTATATATAAGTTAATGATGATAAGAAATATGTGAGAGAGAGTCATTTGTAGATGACAAATGTCTTAGAGATGTGTAGAGAGTTTTTTCCCAGAAAATAGCGACGGGTTTTTCTCTAAGTGCTCTCTGTCTGATCACGTGGATCAAGATTCCTTTTGTACACATCTAATTGAGAAGCTAATGAAGCTATGTCTAGAGTTTCATAATCTAATTTCTCTCCTAGTGTGAGAATGATCAATAGGAACATTCATATGTAGAATGTGAAAACTAAAGTCTGAGAGTAGCGCATTTTTCCGTCTCAGTGTTTTGCTTAGATCTCAGTGTATACTGTAAAGTTTTTGATCAGTGAGCACTTAAAATTTAAGTTAGGAGATAAGGAAGCTATGGCTAAAAGCGTTTAGCAAAACGGGTTCTGTGTTGAGAGAAATCAACTTAAGAAGTTGACTATGTCGAAGGCGCTACCTCTGGAAGACAGTTATGACATACCTTTGATCTTAAGGATCAAATTAAACTTTTGGTGATTAGTTTTGAGAACTAATGATTAGTATGATTGCGCAAAGGTATTGCGAATACTTGTGCATCATTTACTTGAAGAAATTTGAAGTTATGTGCAGGTAATGAAGTTGATTTCTGAAGCAGACTTTCTCAAGTAAACATTTCTTCACTCAGAAGTGTTGATGAAGTTTTTTGGTAAAGAAGAACAATATTTGTGTAAAGTTTGGTTTGTAACTGACATAGAAGTGTTCTTAAGTCAGTATAGATCAAACCTTTGGAGATTAAGAGGTCTCCAACAATTGACTCGATTCTTGAATATTTATTATCTTGGCTGGCCTCTTTCCTTCTCTTATATCCTTTCTTCTCACCTCTTCTTAAGAAGCTACAAGCTCCTCAAAATGTACTTTCTTCTCATTTTCTTTAGCCTTTTCCTCTTCATTTTTACTTTGCCTTCTAGTTACTCTTCTTTCTGGTTCAACCTCATCTTGCATTTCATCTCTTTTTCTCTTTTCCTCAACAATAGCTATGTGTGAATATATAGAGAACTGATCCACAGGAGACTTCCAAGCAGGCTTTTGCATGATCACGTCTCTGGCTCTAGCTAGAGCTTCTATTGAGTAGCTCGTTTGTGGCTGTGGCATAATTTCCTCTTCATTTTATTCTTCCAATGGCTCTAATTCTGCTACCGATGTGTTAGCATTTGTATTGGATAAGTTCTCATATAGCTTCTTCATTCCTCTCTTCCCCTAGTTTATAGGTAGAGGAAGCCAAGTCCTGAAGTCACAAAGATTTTTATCTATGTTAGTCACTAGTTGGTGCTCTTTACCTTGTTTCAACCCTTCACATGCATAAGAAAAATGTTGTTGTGCATCACACCAAACAAATCTCTTTGATCCTCCAAATCCCCCAGTTCCCCATCTTTCAAATGGTATGGTGTTTCCCTAGTACGTGGGCTGAATTGGTGGTGCAGGGTTCTGCTCAGCAATGGGCTACATCGGAGGTGGATCCTGAGGCATCACAAATCCATGTATGTTTGGTATTGGCATAGCATTTATCTGCAATCAATCTATATAGCTAGTGCTAGCCTGAGGAGGAGGGGGGTCTTGATAACCCATACAATAGACCTTGTTGTGTAAATTGGCCATCTTTTTGGACAGAGATGTCTGCATCATCATGACGTTCTCCATTTTCTTGCTAAGGATTTCTAATTGCAATTCCACTAATGTGCAAGGTGTGGATGCAACATTAGTTGTAGATGATGCTATAGGCACATTTGGAATCAGTGGAGCATGTGTATCTATAGGTTGTAATGGAGATGTTTGTGCAGGTCTTTCAGACAACACAACCTACATATACATAAAATACATATATATGCATACTAACATATGTATACATATAATACACATGAATACACACACATATGTATACATACATGATAAAAAAAATTTCCTCGAAGATAAAGCTATATATAAAATAATTAGGCATACCCCCGAGCTTCATGTTCTAACTTTAAAAAACATGATTTCATCTCTCTAGTAGGATTCATCGTTATTCAAGTTGAATAAAGAATCTATTATCTGATATCCATTCAGAAGCTTCAAGTGATTGATAGATAACTAGAGTAGAATTTACTATCTAATATGCTCATATGTTTTCATTATTGCCATCATTTTGGTAAGACATCAAATTGATTTCATTTATTTCTTCTATTATTAAATTTGTGTTCTCATGAGTCACATCATCTATTGATGGATGAATATCAATTTCTGGTAATTCCTCTTCCTCATCAATAGAATCACCATGTAGAGTATTATCCTCTTCATCAAAAAGATTAGTATCATTATCACGTATAATGATTCTAATTTCTCTTTCAGATGTTGATATATCAGTATCTGATGTTGAATCATCAAGAGGACTTTCTTCGATCTCTCTAACAATAAACTGTTCAAACAATGACCTACCTCTAGGTTGAACATGAATGATTTGCCACCAAGGGTGAGCATCTGGGTTTTTATAAAAAATGCTTGTTCAATATGCCTAGGAAGAATATATGGCTCTTTAGTAGATCGCATTACCTTGGAAGAATCAATTGCCCAAAACCCAGATAATTCCTTTCTTAATGTGGAATTAATACCTTTATACTTGGCTCGAAACCAGTCAACCTTCAAAATGACCTATCAAAATATATAAAAACAGAAACCCATTATTAGGTGCTTAAAAACACTATTATATGCTACAAAAGTAGAAACATCATTTTTTTCTTGAAATGTAAATAAAAATGGAACTCCATTATCTGATAATACCTCATCTGTTATTTTTGAAGAAGACTCGTTGGTCCATGCATGTGGAGCTTCGTCACAAACTCTTTCAAGGTACTCACTAACGTAATACATGCACTCTTCAAGCATCCAACCCTTTGCCATGGATCCTTCTGGTTTCACTCTTTGTCGCACATAACCTTTTGATATTCCCATAAATCGCTCGACCCAAAACATCCATCGAGTGTTGACAACACCTGCAATCTCTATTTCATCTACAAGATGGACTAATAAATGAACCTGAATATCAAAAAATGAAGTAGGAAGCTCTTTCTCCATCAAACATAGTAGCTCTTTGTATTTACGTTGTTTTTGTGGGATCGAGTTTTTGTCAATCTCTTTTGATGTAATCCACCTATACATATCATTAAAAAAATTATAAAGAATTTAATTCAAAAATAAAAGATATCCAATATTCATACATATTAAATATAAAAGTATCATAATTACCTTATAAGCAATCCAAGACGATAGATCACACCTTTTACTCCTTTCGTTGTACATCCATCGATAACCAAAGGTAAAATATGTTTCAAAAAGTTATGCCAATCATGGGTCTTTAACCCAGATAAGCTCTTATCATCCATAGTAAACATGTTTTGAAAAGATGCTCCATATCTTGTAGGAACCCTAATCAATTGAATCCTATTGTTGATAGTATGTATCTCTTTTGTTGTAAGTACCCAAGGAGCAGGTGCATAAGTCATTTCCTATCGATGTCTATCAAAAATTGGCCATAACTTTGGTTTTGAGTTTTGATCTTTCAAATCATTCCTTGATGCTATGGTATCTTTTAGTCCAAGAAGATGTTGCCACAATGAATAACCAATATTCTTGAATATATGCATAGGATCAAGAAGATGACATACTTTTAACTCTTTCCAATACTCCAAAGAATACCATATCGATATGTTCTCTGCGAGTGCCAATTTTCCTTTACCTCTCTTCACATACTCATTATCTTCATCATCACTGAAGATTTCTGATTTTGGATCTATCAGAGGTCCATCTGTCCATTTTTTATACCAATCCATAGGCTTCATAGGTTTTGGACACAGACCTGTTTCAAGCTTTCCATTAAAATGTATCGTTTCTCTTTTAGATCTTAATGGATGATCATCAGGCAAGAATCGTCGATCTCGAAGATAAATATTTTTGTTGAGATTCTTACTATAGATTGATCTCAACCAATCACCACACTATGGACAAGATTTATAACCCTTAGTAGATATTCCTGCATCATGAAAATGATAAAAATATAATTAGATTAAATCACATTTATTTATATGCATATTGAATAAAAAAATTACATCAATACCTGAACAAACACATATCCTCAAAAATCCTGAATAGTCCAAGCCATAATACCACGAACCGTAATATGTCTTTCATTGATGCTTTTTGATACATCAATGACATTAATACCTCTCCATAACTCTTGGAGATCGTCAATGAGAGGAGCAAGATATATATTCATATCTTTAACTTGTCTTTTGCCTGGGATTAAAAGTGAAAGCATTAAATGTTCCTTTATAATGCTAAGATATGGCAGAAGATTGTAGTTTATGACTACCACTAGCCATGTTGACCATTTACTGGATTTCATGGAGAATGGATTAACCCCATCTAATGCAACTCCTTACTTTAGATTCTGTGGATTTTGTGCAAATTCAGGCCATGTAGAATCAATATGCTGAAAAGTAACACTATCATTGGGAATTCTGATTATTCCATCAGTACTTTTATGATCATGTCCCCATGTCAAAAGCTTTGATAATTCGGGGCTTTAAAACATATGTCTAATCCATGGAGCCAATGGAAAATGTCTCAATACCTTTTTTGGGATTTTACCTTCTTCGCCCTTATATCGAGGAGATTGACATTTGGGACATGTCAAAGAGTCTGCATATTCACCTCTATATAAAATACAATCGTTAGGACATGCATGTATACATTGATAATCTATACCAAGATTGTTGATTATCTTCTTCATTTCATCATGTGAGGTAGGAAGAATATTCTTACTTGGTAAAAGCTTTTCATATAATAACCTGTAAGTTCATCAAAAAAAGATATATTAAACAAAGTAAATAAATAAATACACACACACATATACATACACACACACACACACTGCAAGAGAACAAGGATTACGACCACCACATGCTAGAGAGATGACTCTCCTCCCAACCTTATGCCTGTATATATAGCTGCTTGAACTAATGAGGACCACAAATGTAACTAGAGTCCACAAGTGCATGTGCAATCTCCTCCACTCCTTTCATATCCACCACTAGAGTCTATTAGTGGCTGGAGTGATCTCGACCACTACTTTAGTACCTTCCACTAGAGTCCACTAGTGGTTGTTGTACTGACCTCTTGAGTTAAGTCCACTGGACTCAAGTTAACTCACGTTAACTTGAGTTAGAAGGCTCTAGAGCTCTTTGGGCAAAACTCTCTCCCCATGCTCCCCATGGGAGTTGAACCCAAGACCTCCTCCTTCACAACCATGAGACTTAACCACTAGGCTAAGTGGATTACTTGAATATGACAGCACATGACTTATGCTTGAGTCTACTCTTGAGATCTTTGGTCCTACAGACGAGTGACCAAACGGTATCCGATTTCAGATCTGTCTGAAGCCATCGGATCCCTAGATCATAGACTTACTTTATTACATTCTTCCCCCCTTGGGAAAGATTTTCGTCCTCGAAAATAAATCTATATATATAACTGTAGGCAACCCCCGAGCCTCATGTTCTAAAACTGGAAGAACATGGTCATGTTCTAGAACTGGAAGAACATGTCTCATCTCTGTGGTGGCATCCTTGCCCAAATGATTCAAAACACTATCTGGGTTTGCACTTTGGTGAACGGGACAAAGTACAAACTAGTGAAGAATAATAAGGGTGGATCTAATGACATCCCTGGCTAATTCACAGTTTCTGGATGTGCGATCTAGGCACAAACATGTGAACTAGATGGATTCAAATTACTAGTCCATTTCTAGGCATAACTGGTGCATGGGCTTAGTAATGAAGGTGGGATTCTTATCCCTCGCAAGACTTTGAGAAGTCTTGATTCACTTGATTTTGTTTTGGAAAACTTGAAGTTTGGTTGTCCCATACATCTAACTTTAGATGTCTGTACAATGGTTTACTTTTATCTAACAGTTAAGTGATTTTTTCACCCGACTAGAGGACTACTTTGTCCCAATGAGTTTGAAAAAATCCTATGTAAACTGTAGGAGAAAGTTTACCATTCCGGTGGAATCAACCATACTAACTTCACCAATTCAAATTCAAAATGAAAATTGTCCAACTTAGGACACTTTTCTCAAAGACTTTTAACTGAAAGTTCTTGGGAATTGTCAATCAAATGAGCAATTCCTAACTTCTTTATTCTAGAGTATACTAGACTCTAGGAAATGATTTATGCTATACCTTGAAGCAAAATCAAATGAATAAGTCTACTTAGCATCTTTTGAAGATTGAAAAGGTTCTTGTACATAACATCTATCTAGGATGTTCAAGTTAGTTATCTAATTCTAACCGGCTATCCCTGGTCTTTTGCAAAAGGAATCAGATACCATATCTGAGTCAATTCCAAAAGATTTGGAAAGCGGAAAGAGATAACTAAAACTTTGTACAACCAATTCAAACTTTGCACATACATAAACTTGCTATGAGTCAAAGTCTAGTTGACTCAGGACTTTAACTTCTCAACGATCTATTTCAATAAGATATTGAAGCATTGACTTTATCTTTAAGAGAAATAAGCTAGCTTCTCAAAAGATTCAAAGCAAATAAAAAACATCATCCAACCACAAGATACTAGTGTGGTAACCAACATCAGTGTGTCGACCCACTGAGGTTATGCTGATGAGTTTTGTATTCAAATAATGCTTCACTTGAGACTAAGTTCAGGTCACATTCAATCTTTTTGACTCCGTGAATGCAATTCTTGTGCATTTCTTTGAGTCAAAAGAGTGAATTTACCAAGTTATACCAATGCAAGAGAACAAGGATTACGACCACCACATGCTAGAGAGATGACTCTCCTCCCAACCTTATGCCTGTATATATAGCTGCTTGAACTAATGAGGACCACAAATGTAACTAGAGTCCACAAGTGCATGTGCAATCTCCTCCACTCCTTTCATATCCACCACTAGAGTCTATTAGTGGCTGGAGTGATCTCGACCACTACTTTAGTACCTTCCACTAGAGTCCACTAGTGGTTGTTGTACTGACCTCTTGAGTTAAGTCCACTAGACTCAAGTTAACTCACGTTAACTTGAGTTAGAAGGCTCTAGAGCTCTTTGGGCAAAACTCTCTCCCCATGCTCCCCATGGGAGTTGAACCCAAGACCTCCTCCTTCACAACCATGAGACTTAACCACTAGGCTAAGTGGATTACTTGAATATGACAGCACATGACTTATGCTTGAGTCTACTCTTGAGATCTTTGGTCCTACAGACGAGTGACCAAACGGTATCCGATTTCAGATCTGTCTGAAGCCATCGGATCCCTAGATCATAGACTTACTTTATTACACACACACACACACACATATATATATATATATATATATATATATATATATATATATATATATATATATATATATATATATATATATATATATATATATATATATATATATATATATATATATATATATATATATATATATATATGCATATAATTTTATATATGTGTATGCTTATGTGTATGTGTATGTGGATGTGTATATGCATGTGCATGTGTATACATATGTGTATGTGTATATGTATATATGTATGTATATGTGTTTTATAGGTGTATATGTATGTATATATATGTATGTGTTTGTGTATGTATATATGTATATGTATGTGTGTATACATGTGTATGTATGTATGTATGTATGTGTATATATGTATGAATGTGTATGTATGTATGTATGTATGTATATGTATGTATGTATGCATGTGTAGCTTTGTATATTTGATTTTGTTTTTAATTATTTTTTTGTATATTGTGGTTTGCAGATTTTTATATCTAGGCCATTGAATCGTCTGGCGGTTTCCCATTTTATAGTCAATCTATTGCCTATCTTGCTAAGTTGTTTACAAATATTAAGTATCAGTTAGCTATTAAGGTATTAAGTCATCAGCAAAATGGGAGGATCAAATTTATCGCGAATATTTTGAAACATGCATGAATAGTTTTAAAGGATGGACGGACAAAAAGTGTCCATTCAATGAGAGTTCTTTCCATCCTTCAAAATCTTCGAGATAAATTTGCTCCTCCCATTTTACTGATGACTTAATACCTCCATAGCTAACTGATACTTAATATTTGTATGCAAAAGAGTTAGCAGCACAGGTATTAGGTTGACTAAAATAGGAGAAACATATGTGTCAAGAAGATTCTAAAGGTTGGGTGGGCAATTCTAAAGGCTAGATGGACAAAACATCTTGATTCGATACAGGTATGTATAATTTGACCTTACTCTCATGACATGTGTATGTGTGTATATGTGTGTGTATGTTTATATGTGTGTATACATTCATGTTTATTATGTGTATGTTTATATATGCATGTATATATATATATATTTATTTATTTATTTATTTATTTATTTATTTATTTATTTATTTATTTATTTATTTATTTATTTATTTATTTATTTATTTATTTATTTATTTATTTATTTATTTATTTATGCATATATATATATATATATATATATATATATATATATATATATATATATATATATATATATATATATATATATATATATATATATATATATATATATATATATATATATATATATATATATATATATATATATATATATATATATATATATATATATATATAGAAAATTGAAAATTATACCTTAATAGTGTCGAAACAGATACATTACTCCATCCAAAACGATTTTGAAGATTGAGAATAAGTAAGCTCGGCCTTAGTCATGTCAAACAACTTCCTTCATATACATGCTTTATACATTCCTCTCGAAGATATTTCTCATTTTTAGAAATATCAATGCTCTCACTGTCATTTTGATACCAATCCTCAATAAAATCTGCCATGCCATCATCTTCATCATTGTCGCACAAATCTTGTACTTTATCTTCTTTTGAATATAGATCTTTCAACCTTGCATATTCCACAGGATCACTTTTGCATAGCCTCCTCATAGAAGCTTCTGATAAATGAGGTCTTACTAGCAATTTTGAATGGTGTGGAGGAATATCATCAACATCATACATTGGAATCTACACATATAAATAAAATTCATTAGTATTCCATAAATGAATAAAAATTAAACTTTAAACATAAAATTAAATATAGAAGTTATTAAATCTGGATAGAAAATTTTCATTCTCTCTAGCTAAAAGGTGCTCTTGGAGGTCTACGCCATCCATAATTCACTAATAGTTCATCACCATCATGTAATGTAGTAATAGCATTGACAACTATGTATCTTGATACATCTCTACTTATGTATGGTGATTCATGACTATTTTCACACTCCTCAAATGTGCAATTAGTCCTTGAACTATTATGTAACCCTCGACTACTATTTATTAAACCTGCTATATTTCCATGAGTTTAAGGTCTTCCATCAATATATAATCTTTCATTTTCTACATGTGAAATCCTTCTACTAGTAAGGGATGTTGCATTCAAGCATATTCCATAAGTACTCATGCTTTGAACATAATGTGAAAGTCGATGCCAATCTCCCCATCCATATATAGGACCACAAAATGACATAAGAGTGACTTCAGAGTTGGGAGGCACATACAAATCCTCTACAATAAAGAGACCATGACCAGCATTAGTAATAGCGGATGGAGCAATCATATAGCGATTAGCCCAAAAGTTGAAAACCTCTCCATCTAAAGGAAGTGGTCCTCTATTCCATCCTCCATATCTTCTTCTATCAAATGTTTGTACTAGAGAACGATCACGAGCTGGCAATGGATAATCTCCAGCCGTTTCAGTCTCTAAACTAGAAGGTAGAGGATTTCTAGAAACCTCTGCTTGTAATTGATGAACAGCAAGTCCATGACGTGTACGAGGTATATTAACATTATGAGAAAAATTATCATCATCATCATCATCATCGAGCAAGTATTCTTGTATATCAAAGTAATTTGATTTTGTATATGGTTTTTAAATAAAATAATGACATTAATTTATATAAAAAATACATACCCAAGCATTATCACCTTGACCAGGTGATGGTGCACTCTCAAAAGTACCACACTTTGCCTCATGTTCAATACATTCCAATCGTGGTCTTCGATGTGTGCCATAACAAGAGTTACACCAACATATAATATGCTTTTGATAGTAAAATTCATCATAGTTCCTAGGGGAGGACACATGTGAAGTCATTGCATGGTAGGAGGTGGTGGAGTGCCCTCTGATTGATCAGAATCTGATTATAATAAGAAAATATATATATATAAGTTATGTATCCATCAAATATATTTAAAATTAAGTGTTTGATATACTTATAGTGTATAGTCATTGCATGATGAGGAGACGGTGGTAGAGTTCCATTTGATTGATCAGAATCTACAAATAATGGTATTTGATATTAATAATCTAATTATTTACATACATAAACATTCACATATACATATTTACACATACACACATATTCACATATACACATACACACATATTCACATATACACAAATACACATTATTGTGGGATAAATGCATGTATTTTGTATGAATGAGTGTATATGCATGCATGTGTGTGTACGTATATTTGTGGATATGTATATTTGTGTTTATGTTATATATATGTATATGTGTATATGTATGCATACATGTATGTGTATATGTTTGCATGTATATGTGTATGTGGGTATGTGTATGTGTATGTGTATGTGTGTATATATATGTGTATGTATTCTGATTTCTTTTTCTGTTTGAGATTAAATTAACAAGAGATATTGTATGGTGGAAAAAAATAAGAGGCGACCTAACATACCACCTGAGATGTGGCAGTTTTTTCGTAGTCAGCTATGTCTTCAGGAGTCATTTCCTCAGCAGAAGGTATACAAATTAATAGTTTATATTTATAATTTTCATATATTTTAGTAATTTTTTACATTTAATTTATGTATTTCTTTTTTCTTAAATAAACAGCCTGCTGCAAAGAAGAGAGTTGAGTTGGGCCACACATTGCACCTAGGCCAAATGGGCCATCATGGTTTTGTAGCTACATTTTTAAGTATATGTATTATTGTGAGTATATTTTTTATTTTAGTTAAAATGCAAGAGACTAATCTTTTTTATTTGTTTCAATGTAGCAAAAGGATTATGGCCGATATCCTATGAAACATGAGATCGAGTATGCTAAACATTTTGGATATCAACATTTGAGCGAGTATATACGAGATCATCCAGATGCCTTTATGAGTATTATTAAATTTTATATAATTATTTTATTTTTATGGATGTTTTAATTTTTTTTACTTATTTATGTTTGTTATATGTAATACAAGATTATCATGGAGAGGCAGATATGGATGAGGTGGAGAGACAAACACAAGAGGGACGATCTCGATCGTCACAAGGTGATCATGATGATGAGGATGAGGATGTTCAGGATGATCATGATGCTGATGATGATGATTAGGATTCTTGATTATGACATTGATTATATGTATTTACATTGGTATATATATATATATATATATATATATATATATATATATATATATATATATATATATATATATATATATATATATATATATATATATATATATATATATATATATATATATATTTCAATTATGTTTTGAATTGTGTGTATGGTATTAAGTAATGAAAAGTTTTGTTATATTGATTTTTATTATTGTTTATATTAAGCATGTGTTTTAGTACTTTAATTATATAATTCATTCATATGTGTGTACGTATGTGCATGTATATGTGTGTAATATGTGTGTACGTATGTGCATGTATATGTGTGTAATATGTGTGTGTATATGAATGTATGTACATATGTATATGTGTATATGCATGTATGTGCATGTGCGTGTAACTGTATATGTGTATGTATGTGTATGTATGTGTATGTGCATGTGCATGTGTATGTTTGTGTATATGTATGTATGTGCATGTGCATGTGTAAGTGTATATGTGTGTATATGATTATGTGCATGTGCATGTGTATGTGTGTGTATATGTATGTGCATGTGTATGTGTAAGTGTATGTGTATATGTGTGTATGTGCATGTATATGTGTATATGTATGTATGTGCATGTGTATATGTGTGTCTACGTATGTGCATATATATGTGTATGTGTGTGTATATATACATATGTGCATATGTATGTGTATGTGTATAAACATATACAAATGTATGTATATGCATGTGTATATGTATGAAACATGCATGTGCATGTGGATGCATTTCCATTTGCATCCATGTGCATGCATGTGAATGTGCATGCATGTGGATGTGCATATACATGTATTTAAGTATATGTTAATGTGTGTATGTTTATATATATATATATGCAATAATGCATGCATGCAAGTCTTTTTATGTGGTTGTAGAAATGTTTGTGCATATGCATATGCATGTGTATGTGTGTGTATGTGTAAGTGTATGTGCACATGTATGTGTGTGTATATATGTGTCTATATGTGCATGTGCATATGTGTATATGTGTGAACGTGCATCTTCATCATGTATAAGTGTATATGTGCATATCAATAAGTGTGAGTATGCTAATTAATGAAAATAACACAATTCAAATGATATACAAAGAATGGAAATTGTACTTACAATAGTTAGCCATACGTTTTGCTTGGTTAGCTTCTTGAATAACCTGCAATAAAGAGAGAGAGAAAAGAGAGAGAGAGAGAGAGAGAGATAGAGAGAGAATTCAAAGAGAGAAAGACGTAGAAAGAGAGAAATAGAGACAGAGAGAGACAATAAGATAGAGCTTAGGCAAAACAACAATTCTGCATATACTTGTTTCAACTCGTAAGTGCAGTGCAATTGCGAACGTTGGAGAGATCTTCGATCAGATGCGTGAACATGCCGATCCAAGAGCCTCCAACGTTTTAATTTTTTTCTGTCAACAAACCATCCTGTAAGTGATGGTAACGTGTCGTAAAAACCACTGGAATTGGCATCACATAAGTGACGTTTTTAGCATCACTTATGCGATGCAAAAAAACATCGCTTATGCAACGCTTTTTTAAACCATCACATTAGCGACACTCTATGCGAGTGTCGCACATCCCGTCATGCACACGTCGAAAAAAAAGTCGTTTGGCTCATCATTTAATCGATGGTCCATGCTCGACCCTTCTTACGATGCATTTTGCAATTTTATAGCGATGAAATCGTATCGCCTTAACCGTCGTTATGCACCCGTATTCCTTATAGTGTTAGTCCCTGGTAGTTCTCATCCTCATAAAGCACCCTATAGACATGGCCCACTACACCAAAGGGAAATAGAAAACCAAGTAAAAGACCTACTCTAGAAAGGACTTATAAGGCCTAGTTCTTCCCCATTTGGAGCACCAATTCTCTTAGTAGAGAAGAAGAATAAAACATATCGAATGTGCATTGATTATAGAGACCTTAACAAGATCACAATAAAGAATAGATACCCTATTTCTTGAATAGATGATCTTTTAGATAAAGTACGAGGAGCTCGTGTCTTTAGCAAAATTGATCTAAAATCAGGATACCATCACATTCGTATGATTGAAAGTGATATTTTTAAGACTGCATTTAGAACTGAAATAGACCATTATGAATTTATGGTAATGCCCTTTGGACTTACTAATGCCCCTGCTACATTTGCACGAATGATGAATAACATTTTTCTTGATTACCAAGCTTTTGTTCTTGTATTTTTTGATGATGTACTTGTTTACAGTAAGAATGATAGTGAGCATGAGAAGCATCTTAAAACAATTTTTCATTTACTATGAGAGAACACACTTTACGCTAATCCTGAAAAGAGTTACTTCTTTCAACGTAAACTAGAATATTTAGGACATATTATTTCAAGTGAAGGTGTGCATGTGGATCCAAAAAAGATTAAAGTTATAGTAGAATGGCCTACACCACAATCAGTCAATGATGTTTGTTCTTTTCTTGGGTTGGCTAGTTTCTATAGGAAGTTTGTTCGAAATTTTTCTTATTTAGCATTGCCCCTTACCTTGTTATTGAAAAAGAAAATAAAATTTGCATGGGGACTTACCCAACAACAATCCTTTGGAAAACTCAAACATGCACTTTCACATGCACCTGTTTTACAATTACCTAATTTTTCACAACCCTTTCATGTTGTTACTAATGCTAGTGGTTAAGGGATAGGTGTTGTTTTAATGCAAAATGATCATCCCATTGCATTTGAGAGTAGGAAGCTTAAGCCCTCATAAAAGAATTATAGTACATATGATAAAGAATTGTTAACAGTTATGCATGTTTTGCGAATTTGGAAAGACTATCTTATGATCTGTGAGGTCTTAATCAAAACCGATCAACATACTATTAAGCATTTATTACATCAGCCCTTAATCTCTGATTGCCATCTTAAATGGGCATCATTCATTGAAAATTTCCAACCCATGATCCAATATCAGCCTCGTAAAGCTAATGCTGTAGTTGATGCGCTTAGCCAATTTTCTTCACATTCCATTGTTTTGCATAATATTTGTGCCAACCAAATACATTCTTTTCAAGAAATGGTTTCCACTTATGCATCTGATTTGTATTTATCACGTGCATGGCATGACTTCAACAATGGTGCATCTTTATCTAATGAACATTATACGTTTTATAAAGGTTTTTGGTTTTCTTTATTTCCAACATAGATTATGCATAACTCAAGCTTTTAAAGATTTTTTCATTAAAGAAATGCATGAACCAAAGATTTCTTCTTTTGGCCACACATGGAAAATGATATTGCACATTATGTTTCTCAACGCATTGTATGTCAATGTGTAAAACATCATCATGGTAAACCATTTGGATTATTAATGCCCCTTCCCATTTCGAACGAACCATGGAAATATATTTCTATGGATTTTATCACAGGTGCCACTCTAGCACAATGCCAAGTACCAACGTGAGGAGGTCTGTTGGTGCAAGACAATCAACAATTGAAGGTCTTTAAGTCCGCAGAAACTTCAGCAAAAATTTCCTTAAAAAGGTCACCGGAAGGACACCAGAAGGACACCGGAACAGTACCGGAAGGTCACAGTAAAGTCGCCGGAATGTTACCGGAAATGATTACTTTTACAGTTTTCAGTTCATGAAGAGTTGGAAGATGAAAGGAGGAAGAAAAGAACAAATTTTGAAGCTTGGAAGAGAACCGGAAAAAGTTGTACACATATGTACAGTAGTATAGTCAGCGTTATAAGCTTGTACAAATTTATCTATAAATACCTGGAAAATGTCGAGGCGCGTAGCAAAAGAGAGGGAAAAGAATGAAAGAGAGAGAGAGGCATAGATGAGAAGAATGAGAAGTTAGATGTCATTAGACATGTGAAAAGTTAGTTGAGTTTTCCTCTCATCACTCAACTGTAACTTTCTGAGTAATCAAAGAAATACTGCGCCGAAATTTCTGTGTGTTCTTCGTCTGTGATAGATGATTTGTGAAATCCTTTTGAGGATATCTAAGTCTATAGTTAATCAATCTATAGCTTAAGTTTCAGAGTTTAATTGTAAACAGAAATCGAGAATTGTCAGTAGGAACATTCATATGTGTTGAGTGTTCAAAGTTTACTGAAACAGGCGCATTTCCAGTGATCAATGTTTTGATCATTTCTCAGTGCATACTTTAAAGTTTTGCATAGTGAGAGCTTAATCTTTAAGTTAGAAGATAAGCTACTCGTAACCAGAAGCATTTGCTTAAACGGGTTTTATTCAAGGAGAATCGAGTCTTAGAAGTTACAGGTGTGAAGTCGACTGTTCAGAATGACAGTTTCAGACATAGGTAACTTGTGAAGGTGATTTCTCAAGTTATACTAAACCTTTTGAAGAACTTTAACTTGAAAGAGACTTTTGTGTTGTGAAGTTTGTGACTTACTCTTGGTATAGAGGTGCTCTAATCACAAGAGTAGGTTATTCTGAAGGAGATTAACACTCTCCATCAGTGGTATCAGAGCAGGAGACATCAAAATCAAAGAAAGGAGGATCCCGATTGTTGCGGTTACAAAGAATTCGACAACTGAAGAAGTAAAAGGTGAAAGCTTGAAGGCAAAGCCTGAGGAAGAGATCATACAATATCAAGAAAGACAAACGGAGTCTAATTTGAAGCAAAGGTACATATATTATTCATAAAGGTTGAAGATTTCAATACACAGGAAGACACAAGATGGGAGATTCTCTGCAGATAGAGAAACTGGATAGGGAAAACTATCCGGCGTGGTCAACGAGGATAGAAGCTCATCTTATGAGCAAAGATTTGATAGCTTATATCACAGGAGAAGAAGAAAAGCCACAGTTCAGAGATCCTAGTGTTCCGACTAGGGAAGAGTTAGCATATTTGAAAAACTGGATGAAGAAAGATGCTCAAGCTAGAAGCATTATCTATATGGCAGTAAATGATTACTTGTTACCTCATATTCGAGGTCTTGAAAGTGCGACTGACATTTGGAATGCTTTGGAGGAGCATTTCCAGAATACTACTAAGTCAAGGAAGGCATCCTTATGGGCAGAATTTACAACCTTCAAGAAGAAGGCTTCTCAGTCCATTTCAGACTAGGTGACAAGGATGAAAGATATTGCAGATGCATTAGGAGCTGTTGATGAAGACATTGAGGAGGATAAATTGGTAAGGCAAATTCTTACAAGCTTAAGAGGTGATGACAAATGGAAGCCGTTTATTTTGTCTACAGAGTTATCACTTGATCATTTCACTCCAGATTTAAATCAGTTGCTAGGTCATATGCTAACATTTGAGAATGATGTTAAAGGAGATGGTGACAAGAGTGCAGGTCATGCAATGTACTCAAAAGATAAGAAGAAGAATAGCAAAGGAAAGCAACAAGCAAATGAAGATGAAGGAACAACTAGCCAGGCCAACTTCCTAAGAGGAAGAGGAGGTGGCAAAGGTAGAGGAAGAGGCAGAAACAACAAAGATGGAGGCAAAGCTTGCTGGATTTGTGGTAAGACAAATCATTTAGCTAATGATTGTTGGCACAATACTCAAAGTAATAATGGATATAATCAAAGTTACAATGCAAGAGGAAGAGGTGGCAGAAATCAAAGAGGAAATTTCAGAGGCAGAGGTGGTAGGAGTTACTTTGGAAGAAATGCAGGTAGAGGATTCCAAAGTCAACAATATAACAATACCTACTACAATTACGCTTCAGAACAGAAGGAGGATTCAACATTGATATTGAATGCTACTTGTGAAAGGCAGAGTGAAGATGAAAGAGTCTTCTACATTGACTCAGGATGTAGCAATCACCTGAGTGGAAACATATCATTGATGACTGATTTGGAGAATAAAGTTTCTAATCATGTTGTTCAAACAGGTGACAACACAAAGCATAAAGTGAAGTCGATTGGATCAGTGAAAGCTAAAGACGGTAGTACCTTACTGGGTAAGGTACTGTATGTTCCTACAATCCCTAAGAATTTGATAAGTGTAGGACAAATTGTTGAAAAGGGATATGAAGTAAGATTCACTAATGAAGGAGTATACGTGGAAGATCCCAGTCAAGGGTATAAACAGATTGTTTCAGGAAAGAAAGAAGGAAGACTGTTTACACTGAAGATTCAAGGAAACATTGGTCAGGCCATGTTTACATATGAAGGACATAAAATTTCTGAGTTAGATCTTTGGCACAAGAGGCTTGGACATTTCAATGAAAGAGGTATTAAAGATATGGTTAATAATGGTTCAGTGCTTGGATTGCCTAATGTTGCAGGTCAACATATGACATACAAATGTGAGGCATGTCAATTAGGTAAAGCTCATAAGAATTCTTACTCCAAGCATGGTTTTATGTACTCAGAGAAGCTTGAGTTGGTACACACAGATGTGTGGGGACCATCAAAGGATTTCAGTATAAATGGATCAAGATATTATGTGATTTATGTTGATGATGCTACCAGATGGATCACTATCTATGTGATCAAGGATAAGTCAGAAGTATTCAATACATTCAAACATTATCATGCGTATGCAGAAAGAACTACAGGTCATAAACTGAAGAGACTAAGATCAGATGGAGGGGGAGAGTATTTCTCCAACGAATTCAGTGACTACTTATGGAATGCAGGTATAAAAAGGGAAGCTACTTGCAGGTACTCTCCTCAACAAAATGGTGTAGCAGAAAGAAGGAATAGGACTCTTGTTGAGTTTGCAAGGTCCATGATGAATGAGAAAAATTGCCCTAATTATTTGTGGGCTGAAGCTGTAAATACAGCTACTTATTTGGTCAATAGGTTACCATGTAAAGCCCTGCAGGGTATGACACCATATGAAGCTTGGTGGGGTAAAAGACCTACCTTAGATCATTGCAGAGTATTTGGATGTGTGGCATATGCATATGTGCCGTCACAATTAAGACACAAATTGGAACCTAAAGCTGAAAAATATGTTTTCATTGGTTATGATGATAGACAGATGGGATACAGGTTGTGGAATCCATCCACAAAACATTTTCTGGTGTCAAAAGATGTTACATTTGATGAGCAAAGTTCTTGGTATGCAGGAACAGTTAATATCAATACAGGTGATGAAGAAGAAGTGAATCAGAAGAAAGGTAAATCAAAGGTTCAAATAATTGATGAAGAAGAAAATTATGAAGTGCAGGAAGAAGTTGAAGGAAAGGCCAAGATTTGATCCTGAGTGTGAAGAACCAGAAACCTCAAGGACTGGAGAACTCAGAAGGTCATCAAGAAATAGATGGCAACCTACAAGGTACAGTTATGATACTTCATTTTTGGCTACGAAAGATTATGCTTACATAGTGAAAGCAGATGAAGACCCTTCTACATACGAAGAGGCAAAAGGTAAGGAAAAATGGGAAAAAGCTATGCAAGAAGAACATGATGCATTGGTGGAAAATCAAACATGGGATTTAGTTCCTAAACCAAATAGTCAGAAGATTATTGGATGCAAGTGGGTCTACAAGACCAAAAGATTTGCAGATGGAAGTGTGTCTAGATACAAAGCTAGACTTGTTGTCAAAGGGTTTGCTCAGACTTATGGAGTTGATTATGATGAGACTTATAGTCCAGTGGCAAAGATGACAACCATCAGAACACTCATAGCTGTTGCTGCGAGTAAAGGATGGAAGTTATGTCAGTTAGATGTGAAAAATGCTTTTCTGAATGGATATATTTCAGATGATGTGTTCATGGAGCAACCTCAAGGGTTCAGAGATAAAAGGTATCCAGATTATGTGTGCAAGCTCAAGAGAGCTTTGTATGGCTTGAAGCAAGCGCCAAGAGCGTGGAATTATAGACTTGTAAAGTTCTTGAAAGAACTTGGTTTTCAGGTGTCTGAAGCAGATAGTAGTCTGCTTATAAAAGCAAGTGATAATGGTTTCATATACATGTGCATATATGTTGATGATATAATGCTAACAGGAGCAGATGAGTCAGGTATACAAAGACTTAAGAAGCAAATGGAAAAGGAGTTCAAGATAAGTGACTTAGGAAACTTGTCTTACTTCTTGGGTATGGAGATCACATATACTCAGCATGGAGTATTCGTGACCCAAGAAAGATACTTGAAGAACTTGTTGATCAAGTTTAAAATGAATGATTGCCGGATAGCGCCGACTCCAATGGAGGTGAATCACAAACTGAGTAAGTTTGGAGGTGAAGAATTTAAGGATGTGAGACAATATCAGAGTTTGGTTGGTAGTCTTATCTATGCTACTTTAACCAGACCTGATTTATCATATGCAGTAGGAGTATTGTCTCAATTCATGCACTGTCCAAGGAAAGAACATTGGATTGCAGGACAAAGGGTGTTGAGGTACATTAAGGGTACACTCAAAGAAGGTTTGTATTATGGTTTTACATCAGATACAAATATCAAAA
Organism: Ceratopteris richardii; assembly: GCA_020310875.1. Classification (NCBI taxonomy): domain Eukaryota; kingdom Viridiplantae; phylum Streptophyta; class Polypodiopsida; order Polypodiales; family Pteridaceae; genus Ceratopteris; species Ceratopteris richardii. Next base: position 161,841,247 of record CM035429.1, on the reverse strand, counting down.
TATACAGTGATGCAGATTGGGCAGGTAATCCAGATGACAGAAGGTCAACCTATGGATACATGTGTTATGTGGGAGATAAGCTAATCTCATGGTGTTCCAAGAAGCAACATACAGTTGCTTTGTCTTCTACTGAAGCTGAGTACAAAGGCATGGTTGAAGCCGCAAAGGAAGTGATTTGGCTAAAGACTTTAATGAAGAGTTTTGACACTATACAGAGGACACCAATCATATTTGGAGATAATATGAGTTCATTATATTTAGCTGCTAATCCTGTTTTTCATGCCAGGACTAAACATATTGAGATTCAGTATCACTTTCTAAGAGAGAAGGTGATGGATAAAGAGATTGAAGTAATCCATACTTCAACAAAAGATCAGATAGCTGATATGCTTACAAAAAGTTTGGATGGACCTAAGTTACAAAGGTTTAAAGATATGGCAGGAATAAAGAAGACAGAGAAAACCTCAATTGATGATTGAGGGGGAGCTGTTGGTGCAAGACAATCAACAATTGAAGGTCTTTAAGTCCGCAGAAACTTCAGCAAAAATTTCCTTAAAAAGGTCACCGAAAGGACACCGGAAGGACACTGGAACAGTACCGGAAGGTCACAGTAAAGTCGCCGGAATGTTACCGGAAATGATTACTTTTACAGTTTTCAGTTCATGAAGAGTTGGAAGATGAAAGGAGGAAGAAAAGAACAAATTTTGAAGCTTGGAAGAGAACCGGAAAAAGTTGTACACATATGTACAGTAGTATAGTCAGCGTTATAAGCTTGTACAAATTTATCTATAAATACCTGGAAAATGTCGAGGCGCGTAGCAGAAGAGAGGGAAAAGAATGAAAGAGAGAGAGAGGCATAGATGAGAAGAATGAGAAGTTAGATGTCATTAGACATATGAAAAGTTAGTTGAGTTTTCCTCTCATCACTCAACTGTAACTTTCTGAGTAATCAAAGAAATACTGCGCCGAAATTTCTGTGTGTTCTTCGTCTGTGATAGATGATTTGTGAAATCCTTTTGAGGATATCTAAGTCTATAGTTAATCAATCTATAGCTTAAGTTTCAGAGTTTAATTGTAAACAGAAACCGAGAATTGTCAGTAGGAACATTCATATGTGTTGAGTGTTCAAAGTTTACTGAAACAGGCGCATTTCCAGTGATCAATGTTTTGATCATTTCTCAGTGCATACTTTAAAGTTTTGCATGAGTGAGAGCTTAATCTTTAAGTTAGAAGATAAGCTACTCGTAACCAGAAGCATTTGCTTAAACGGGTTCTATTCAAGGAGAATCGAGTCTTAGAAGTTACAGGTGTGAAGTCGACTGTTCAGAATGACAGTTTCAGACATAGGTAACTTGTGAAGGTGATTTCTCAAGTTATACTAAACCTTTTGAAGAACTTTAACTTGAAAGAGACTTTTGTGTTGTGAAGTTTGTGACTTACTCTTGGTATAGAGGTGCTCTAATCACAAGAGTAGGTTATTCTGAAGGAGATTAACACTCTCCATCAAGGTCCACCTCATAATTGTCAATCCATGGAGATGTGAGGACTAGTATGAAGACTATGAGCAAGTGAAGGCACAAGTGCATGAGTGAGAAGCACACCAACATGCACACACATACACACACATGCACACAATGCAAGAACAAAGAGAGGAACAATGGAGTTCTTTGCATTAGTCAAAAAGTCTCTTACATAAGCTCAAATCACTAACAATCTAGCCTAAAAAACGAGCTCTCTAGTTCTTTTTATAGTTTTTTGACTAGCTTTGGCCTTGTCCAGACCAAGTGTTCAGCCTAGTTAAAAATTAGGTTCTATAGCCTATTTGAGGGCTCAAACGGAGTCTAAAAATTATGAAAATTGGTATGTAGCTAATTCTACTACTCCTAAAGCTCGAGGACTCCTTGGCTTTAAAAAAATGGAGTCTATTCTACCAAAAATTGGATTTACAATGTGTGTGTAGTGATGAAAATCGCTTGAGTTGAAAATAGTTTATAAAAAAAATGATTGGGCCTTGTTGCCGTATTGTGCATAATGGCTCCTTTGTACCTGTATGCTTTACTTGTATGCCAACACTCCCCCCTCTCTAGCATCTGTCACACCTGACAGACCTCTGCTCTGTTATAGGATGGTCTATATAGTATTGTAGGACATTCCTGGCTAGCTCATGTTCACCTAAGCGTAAGCCTCTTGATAGATCAGCTTCCAATGCATCCCAATTTATTGCACCTAGGACATCTGGTTGCGGTGTCATGTAGTACTCGGAGTACATGGCTTGTTCACATGCAAAGAGATGAAGCAAGTATGTGGGCTTAGGTGCGAAGACCTCCGAGTGATACTCCCAAAAACCTATTCTGAACATGTCTTCGAAGGTTTGTTTGTAACATGTGGGGACATATTTGATGTGTGCATGCCACGCGTAAGCCACACGAATGTTGGGGGTGGTGCTCATGTCATACACCAAATCGTAATTTCCATTGGTAAACCACGGTAGATGTACCTGTGGTGTTGCTGCATTTCTAAAGGTTTTGAGTACGATCTGCATCATATCCAAGATTTTAAGCATCATTTGACCAATGACATCTGGCATCAGTTTCAGTCAAGGGATCCAATGTCGAATTGTTTCCATCATGTAGGTTGTTGAGGGTGGTCCCTACGGTGGTGCTATGTACGGATAATTGAGCCACTCCTTACATTGAGCATTATTATATACCTTTATGTCGAATGCTTTCCATGATCTACGTCGTGGAATAGGGACGTAGCATGGATTGTAGAGTAGATGTAAAGGCACGTTGTTCCATGTGCGGAGCATTTCAAGATACGTCTCGAGAAGTTTCTTCTGCCATGTCGGTCGATGGATTTTTCCTTTTTGCACCTCTGGAGGAAGGTCTTCGGGTTTGAACTGGGTAGCGAAAGAAGGAATCTTACCCGTGACTCTCTGTATTTCTACATTGTAATCGGCCAGAATAACATAGTAAGGCTTGTTTTGGAGTTCTGATGAGAGGATGAGGCATCTAGATGACAAGTTCTTGAAGTAATTGGATTGTAACACAGTTTCTACTATGACTCATGGCCTGATTTTGCATTACTGTGCACTCTTCATGAGAACTCCCCATTTCTTCCACTTGTCGTAGCCACGGGGGTCGTGGTGCTTCAAAAGTATCCTAACCTTCTTCCGTTTGTCGTCCCCCTAGGAAGGGTTGCGGATCATATTCCTCTTCAAATGTTTGTTCCACGGGAATGGAGACTGTCTCTTCATCTGTGGGCACCTCAGGTGGGGATGATGGTCTTTCGTATTGTAGTAGACGTGCCTGCAATTCTGTGACTAGTTTCTGGAGATCTTGTAGGGCCTCGGAGTTTGTGATAAATGAAGTGGTTGAGGCAGTAGCTTGGGGACCCGCTATCGTTTCTTTTGTCTTGTCTGCTTTAGTTGACCCAGTTCTTCTGGTAACTGGTCATGTGCCTCGAGTAAAGTGGCATAGTCTTCAAGAATGATTTTGATGCTTTCTGGGGTCACAGCTTGAAATTTGGGGGGACTAATGGGTGCCCCAGGTGTGCTTTCGATGGCTGCCTCTAAGTTTTCCTGGTTATGTAGTTGGAGCTATCTATTTGGTTTGTGTGCCACTGTAAGGTGTCGTTGGAGCAGGGCCATATTGCACGTCTCTTGTTGCGTCTATTCTCTGTGTGTTTTCTGTGTCTGTAATCTTTGTATGCGCGTGAGTAAGATCCTGACAACAGTGGTATCAGAGCTCTGCACGCGTCAATACAAAGGGTTCTATTCTCTGTTCTCTGTTCGCGTTTCCGTTTCCGTTTCCGTTTCCGTTTCTGTTTCTGTTTCGATTTCGGCTTCGGTTTCTGTTTCGGTTTCTGTTTCTGATCCAGATCCAGATCCAGAACCAGAATCTACGTCTTCACCTACGTCTTCACCTACGTCTTAGGCAAAGAGCTTAGGCAATAACTTAGGCAATACATTGGCACCCAAGGCTCCCTTGGCGACCATTGGCAGCCATTGGCTACGCGCGAGACAATTTTAATTTTTGAGTGGTAATAGAGAGGTTTAGAGTCCCTAAGGTAGGAGGATTTGAACCCACAACCTCCTACTTTCAAGGGAAGTACTTTGACCACTCCACCATCTCTTGGAGTTGTACTCAAGTCTCTCTCTCTCTTTCTTTGGTACTTGTGCAAGGCGCTCGCGGCAATTTCCAGGATGGACCCAACAAAGAATCAAGTGTAACTTTCAATCCGTAGGTCGGATTGAGGCGTGTAATATACCGTTGGAAAGCTCTCGGAACGAACTTTCCAATGAGCTACCTTGCAAGGGTGAAATCCTTGGTCATATTTTGGTGGCACTTGATTGAGTGTTCAAGATACCAAGCAAGGTTGAGAACACGAGATCGAGACACCAAGGTTGCAAACAAGAAGGTTCAAGACACCAAGGGTGAGAGCAAGGGTCCAAGAGCACCATGGAGAATCACAGTAATTCACCTTTATCTAGAGTCTCAGAAAATCAAAAAATTGAGTTTGCCACCAATTATTTGGTAGGACGAGCGCAGTTATGGTGGAATGATCTTTCTCGTCGTGCAGATTGTCCACGCACCTGGAAGGCTTTTCAAGAAGAGTTTAAAGATTCATTCTTACCTTTACAGTTTACCTTACCTGTTTGATAATTGTGATGTATTTACATATTGAATTTAGTCTATAGGAGCATATTACCTTTAATTTTTGAGATTTTGTTTTACTGCTATGGAAAGATATCTCCGATCTCTTTATAGAGTAGCTATCACATATCTTTTGAGCTTCTCTTCCAAGATCAAAAGAATTTGGACTTTACCCATTCATCCTGAAGGCATATTGTCCTGCTATTATGATAAAGGGGTGGATCATCTTCAGCACCTGCACACATCGGCAAATTACTTTGTAACCATCCAGATACGTTTCTTGTCAATTTATATGCATAGTTGTCTTCTTTTTGCATCCACTTACATTTTGGACATGCATGTTTTGCATCGTACATGGAATATACACATCGTTTAAACATGGTTTGTCTTGTATGGTACATGAATTCTTATTGCAGGGATAGGTATGTATTTTATTGCAGGTTAGCGAGGAGAAAAAAATACATATGTCAGGGTGTGTAATCCCCTTTTGGTCTCTTTATGTATCATGGAAATTAAGAGTGATCCTACTTGGGGTGGTGAGTGGGTTACGTGTGGTGGATTAGAAGGTTGGGGGATGGAAGGTGATGGAGATGGTAATGGAGGTGATGTGTGAGAGTGTGTTTGAGATGTGATTTCTATTATTTTGGCTTTGGTCTCTCGCAAACTTTCCTCGAGTTCACTCATCTTCTTTGCCCATTGCCTTTTCATACGTTCGCGACTTTCTCTCCAAGCTCTTGTCCTCTTCTTATTTTGACTCTCTGTCTCGCTAACCTCCGGGTTCTTTTCCTAGCCTAAGTCTCGGCTTTGCTTAAGTGTCTGAGCTCTCGTGATGACTTGTACTGGGGTCGTGGAAGTCACACTTCACGTGGGGTCTACCACTAACCCAATAACATTGATAGGAGCTATTTTTGGTATATTGGTGGGGTTCTTGGGACACTCTCGTAACAAGTACTCCTTCCCACAATCTGGACAAAAGCCTTGAATTGTCACAGATTGGGTTTGTGTAGGGGCAGGTAGAGGGCAATCACGAATGAGGTGATCTCCCTGACATCAATAGCATAGTCCTCTAGGAAATGGAGGTCTTATCTGCCTAGGTTGAGGCCTAGAGTTAGGGTTTGCATACATGACATTCGCATATTCTGGCTCCCAACTAGATTCACTCAGTTCTTCATAATAGTATTGACTCATTATGCTCGGGTGACTGCATGTAGTAAGCCTGTGGGCTATCAATATGGATAGATTCAAAACTATGATCACTTGGATCATTTTTTGAAAGCAATGGTGTCACTGGCACTAAAGCTCTATTTGGATTTTCTTCTATAGCTGCATACTTCACTGAAATTGCATTGGTTGGCGGAGGGGGTTGTTGCGCTAGGACTAGTTGAGATCTTTGCTGCCCTTGATAGGGTGATTGATAGAATTCTTGGGGCCTACCATACTACTATTGTGGGTACTGATTCTGGTATTTTCCTTGTTGTGGGTAAGGGTTTTGTCTAACAGCTTGTTTGTTACATGGGTAGTCTTCTGCAGTGTGGTTTGTGTATCGCCTTTCTATGGTGCAGTATTGGCTATTAGGGTTCACTTGGGGTTGAGCCATGATAGGGCACACATTAGCCATATGGACTCCTCCACAGGTGTATGTAGCTCAATGATGAGTAGCACCTCCTTTAATGTCAATCCGGGAAGACGTGAGGATGGTATGAAGACCTCGAGCAAGTGGCGGCACAAGTGCGTGAGTGAGAAGCACACAAGCATGCACACACATACACACACACGCGCACACACGGCAAGACAAAGAGAGAGAATCAATGGAGTTCTTTAGATTACTTTCAAAAGCTCTTACAAGTTCGTTTCAATTACAATCTAACCTCAAAAATGAGCTCTCTAGCTCTTTTTATAGTTTTTGACTAGCTTTGGCCCTGTCCAGACCTAGTGTCCGGCCTAGTTAAAAATTAGGTTCCAGGGCTTATTTGAGGGCTCAAACGAAGTCTAAAAATTATGAAATTTGGTACGATGGTACTTCTAATACTCCTCAAGCTCGAGGACTCCTCGGCTTGCACAAAATGGAGTCTATTCTACCAAAAACGGAATTTACAATGTTTGTGTAGTGATTAAAATCACTTGAGTTGTACATAACCCATGGGGAAAAATGATCTGGCCTTGTTGCCGTATTGTGCATGATTCCTCTGTTGCTTTGTGTGCCAACACTCCCCCCTTCCTAGCGTCTGTCGCCCCTGACAGACCTTTGTTCTCGCGGGTGGTCGATGTAATATTGGATGACATTGGTGGCCAGTTCATGTTCTCCTATCCTTAAGCCTCTTGCTAGATCGGCTTCCAATGCCTCCCAATTTATTGCACCGGGGGTCTCTGGTTGCGGGGTGGTGTAGTACTCTGAATACATAGCTTGTTCACACGCAAACAGTTGAAGCAGATGTGTCGGCTTTGGTGCGAAAATCTCCGAGTGATACTCCCAGAAACCTGATCTGAACATTTCTTCGAAGGTCTGTTTGTAGCAGGCGGGGAGGTATTTGATGCGTGCATGCCAAGCGTAAGCCACACGGATACTGGGGGTGGTGCTCATGTCATACACCAAATCGTAATTTCCATTGCTAAACCCCGGAAGACGTACCTGTGGTGCGGCTGCATTTCTAAAGGTCTTCAGCACTACTTGCATCATATCTAAGATTTTAAGCATCATTTGCGCTGCTACATCTTGCATGGGCTTCAAGCGCGGCATCCAGTGGCGAATGGTCCCCATCATATATGCTACCGATGGTGGTCCTTGTGGTGGCGCGATGTACGGGTAGTTCAGCCATTCCTTGCATTGCGCATTGTTCTGTACCTTGATATTAAATGCCTTCCACGACCTGCGGCGGGGGACTGGACCGTAGCATGGGTTGTACAGGAGGTGCAACGGCGCGTTGTTCCATGTGCGTAGCATTTCTGGATAGGTCTCTAAAAGTTTCTGCCGCCATGTTGGTTGACGAATCTTGCCTTTTCGCACCTCTGGAGGAAGGTCTTCGGGTTGAAATTGGGTCGCAAAAGTAGGAATCTGACCCGTGACTCTTTGTATTTCTGCATTATAATCAGCCAAGATAATATAATACGGCCTGTATTGGAGTTCCGATGAGAGAATCAGGCGTCTCGATGACAAGTTCTTGAAGTAAGCTGATTGTAACACAGTCTCCTCTATGACCCTCATGGCCTGATTTTGCACTACGGTGCGCTCTTCATGCGAAGTCCCTATTTCCTCCACTTGTCGTAACCATGGCGGTCGTGGTGCCTCGAACGTGTCCTGCGCTTCTTCTGTTTGTTGGCCTCCTGGGAATGGTTGCGGATCATATTCTTCATCAAACGTTTGTTCCACAGGAATTTGCACAACTTCTTCGTCTGTGGGAGCCTCCGGAGGGGAAGATGGTCTCTCATATTGTAGTAGGCGTGTTTGCAATTCAGTTACCTGTTCCTGGAGATCTTTTATGGCCTCTGCGTTGAGAAGCGAAGCCGCAGAGGGGGTGGTTGGAGGGGCAGCTATTGGTCCTTGTTGGTGTTCCTGCTTCAGTTGTCCTAGCTCCTCCGATAGCTTATCATGTGCTTCGAGCAGCATGGCATAATCTTCCAATATAATCTTGATGTTATCGGGGGTCACTGCTTGAAACTTGGATGGGCTGATGGGTGCCCCCGGTGTGCTCTCAATAGCTGCCTCCAGGTTCTCTTGATTTTGTATTTGCAGACGTCTGTTCTCTTCCTGAGCAGCCGCAAGATGGCGTTTAAGTAGCGCCATATTTCGCTGAAGTTTTGAGTTGCGTTCCAGCTGTGTCCGTAGGTGACCTTCTACCACCTGCACCGCTTCCTGATCTACGTTCTGTAGCTGTACCTCCAATATATTATGGGCTTCTTGGAGGGTTTGGAACTGTGTGTGGAGGCGAGCGTTCTCCTCTTCTAGTGTCGCAAGGCGGTGCTGTAGTGTCGCTGAGTGCTTTTGCAGGCGTTCGTTTTGTTGCTGGAGCTGAATGTAATCTGTTCTTAAATTTGATATACAAGCCAACATGGTGTCCAATGCATTTCCTATAGATGAGTGTGTGTTGTTTATCGTGGGAGATGCATGGGAAGGGGATGGGGGAAGGGAGACAGTGAATGATGTGTCTACGGAAGTTGTGTGTGTGGGTGAAATTGGTGGAGGGGGAACGGGAGGAGGTGAAACCGTGGGTGGAGGTGCCGTGGGTGGTGAAATGTCCATACCTTCAGGAGTGGATGTGGGTGTGGGGTCTGCCATATACATTGGTATGGTAGGTGGTGTGTGTGTGGAAGTGGTGAATAGATGCGAAGTGGGGTGGTGTAAGGAATTGAACTCACAACCTCTTGGTTAGGAATGTGATGGGCTAACCACTTGCCCCAAAAGCCATGGTTGAGGATTACTTCCTAATCCTCCCTCTTAGGGTGTAGTTCAACCATCTTCTACCAGGATTATGTTACATTCTTCCCCCCTTGAACTCCCTCGGGAATGTACCCTGACCAGCTATGGGACTGGTAGGATGTACCCTGACCAGCTATGGGACTGGCAGGATGTACTCAATCAAGTTCCATCCAAGGATTCCCAAGGAATTCACACATTGCAAGTTAGCTCATTGGAAAGTTCGTTCCGAGAGCTTTCCAACAGTATATTACACGCCTCAATCCGACCTACGGATTGGGAGATACACCCCAATCATTGTAAGGTCCATCATTGAAATCGACGCGCGCCTTCCACAAATCCTACCCTTTCACATGGAGGATGCCCAAGCGCCTTTTTTAGAGGCCATTGGATCATTCCACTTTGCCCAAGCCTACTTCCTAGGCTCTGATACCAATGTAAGGAATTGAACTCACAACCTCTTGGTTAGGAATGTGATGGGCTAACCACTTGCCCCAAAAGCCATGGTTGAGGATTACTTCCTAATCCTCCCTCTTAGGGTGTAGTTCAACCATCTTCTACCAGGATTATGTTACAGGTGGGGAGCTGAAAAGGCCGGGAATGGTTGAGAGCCTGGTTGAAAAGCCCTAGCAAAGATGTCCTGGAGGGATTGTAGAAATGGAGAGAGGGATGTCGGGGGTTGGGGTCGTAAGTTTGAGAAGGGCTGAAAGGGTTGCGTGGTAGTAGGGAAGCCCATGAATGTGGATCTGGGGTCAGGATGACCCATGGCTGAGGGCATTGGGGATGGTTGCCCTAGGGCAGGCTCTAGGAGGGGTTCGGCGGATTGTGTAGTGTTGGGGTTTGCCTCGAAGATTGGATTATCAGTGGTAGAGAATAGGGTGGCACTAGAGATGGGAGTACGGAAGATGAAGGTTGGGTCAGTGGGTTGAGTGGTCGATGGGATTTCCACTGTCTCTGTTCTAGGAGGTGATGGTGGGGGAGTAGGTGGTAGTGGTTCGGTGGACTCCTCATGGGTGGCTGGGTGCTGTTGGCTAGCTGTTTGGGGGGTTGTCCTGATAGTTTCAGGTGTAGTAGTCGGCTCTTCTGCAACTGTAACGGGAATTTGGATATTTTTACCTGAGCGAGGTCGTGTCTGGAACCTTCGTGGGTCATATTGAACTGAAGGCCTCTGAATGGCAGTGCGCACAGCTTCTACAACTCCATATGTTTCTGCCATCAATAAGAGACCCTCCCTGTACTCTGAGTCAACTCCCGCTTCTTCCAACAACTGAGTCATAAGTACTCTGCTGCTCTGTTCAGTGAGTAATTGCTGCGATCGCACTCTTTCCATAATCTGATACAGCCTTCGGAGTTCTGCTGTATATGCTGGGGCTTCAGTGGTGTCCTCTTCATACGCTTCTTCTTCTTCCGGGTGTCCGTGTTGTTGACTTTGTTGAGCGTCACTCCAATGGACATGTCTACCGTCTGTAGACTTTCTTCGTCTTCGTGAGGATGTGCCCTGCTCCTCTGCCTCTGAATAAAACTCCACATCAGAGAATTGTGTGCTTTGTAGGAATGCTTCGAAATCCTGGGGGTCCAGTCCTTCAGCCTCTCCAGTGGCAGCAAATTCGAATTCAGGTGTAACCGGAGGAGCCGATGGGGTAGGTTGTGTCGTAGTGTCAGATTCCGACCTGGGTATCCTAATGGTAAAGGGAGGTACAGTGCCCTCTCTTAATGGTGATGCCTCAGGAGTAGTCAGGACTTCCCTTGTCTGGACACACGGGATCGCGCCCCTCATGCGCTTGGACTGATGTGTGGATGTCTTGAGCCTTTTAAACATTTGTAATTGTGCCCAAGTTAAGGCATGCTCAATGGGGACATCATATGCCAAGCATCGGTAAATGATGCGTGTGAGTGCACAGCATCCGTTCACCACTAATTTCCTAGAAGCCCGTTTGTTTGCTTCATACAACTGATCTATAATCCACACTGGTAGCTTAATAGGTAACGCACCTGCTTCCGCCAAGTAGAGAGCAAACCAGATCTTCTTGTGTGGTTGCGTGAATCGGTCTTGACCGGGGAAGGCGAAATGTTGCATGCACATTCGGAGAGGGATGGACACATTTGGGGTGAGTGCTGCCATGTCTTTCAGCTTCACTAGTTTCCTGTCCTTCATGTTGGTGGGAACGAGAGCATCCTTTTCTGAGGGTACATGCGTGCCATGCATATTTAAAGCATCACTCACCAGCTCCACAGTAAGTTCAAACCTCTTCAACTCGTTGTTGCCCAGCAATGAGGGGAGAACAAATGATCCGGGTTGGTCCTTATCTTCATTAGCTTGTAATGTGGAGACCAAATAGTAACATCGGAGGAGATCGGGTTTAGGTAGTGGGGCTTCAAAATATTCCGCCAATCCTGCTCGTTGCCATATGGTCTGGAGATCTTCGGTGTTCTGTAAAGTCTCGAACTCCTTGGAGAAAAATTGGAATCGCACCCATGATCTGTCATACTCGCATTTAGACTCCCAGATATACTTGGCCTCACCTAATGGACCGGGCATGCCATTGAACCAATGAGAATTGGCATGAACTCTTTCCGTGATGCCTGTAGGTGGATCTGGCACCGGGAGTTGCTGAAGGTGTTGCATCTCCACTGGTCGTTCAGTCGGGGGCACATCCACGGGTATACTATCCACATCAATTCCCGCAGTAAGTATCCCTACTTGTGAACCCGAACCTGTCGCTTCTGCCATTTTACTGCTTGCCTTCTGATTCTGTGAGAATATAGAAGCATGTGTTAACATCGTACTGGACAGAATAAATCCGTTGCTGTCCCCGTTACAACATTAACATGAGGCAGATGATGAGTTAGTGGTTAGTAAGTGCACGAAGACAGTGAGTGTAGTTAACGTTTGTGTATTCCTAGGAGACTAATGCCGTTAGTAAGTGGGGTGAATTTACAAATCGGGGTCGGGGGGTTTATTACAGGTCTTAGATTGCCAAATGCAGTGGATGGGCTTTGCTTTCGGTTTCGTAGAGACTCTAGAGAGCTGTGTCGGTGTCGCTGTTTGGGAATGGGGCCTTTTAGGGACCCACTTATAAGTGATTACATGCATGCTCATGGATCTTGGTGTGTTCCTAAGTGTTGAGCACGAGGGAATTCTGGTTGTACTCGTAGATGGGTTATGCTGCATAGGTTGTGGCCTTGGCGTAACTACTTGTGCCCTCAAGCAAGCCTTAGGCACCCAAATTTGTCTAGATTGTGGGCTTGCCTTCATCGACTTCTTGGGCACCCAAATAGATTTTACTTTAGCATAAGAATTTCTGAAAGACTTCTTATTAGCGTCGTGTTGTTGGTTACTAATAAGAGGCTTTGCCCGTGTAGTTGACGGTGGTGCACCCGGTCGTTCGCCTTTCCGCACCCACACCTGGTTTATTTTCTGGGACATTCTGCTGCGCAGGTATTTTTGATCTCGGACATAAGTAGTACTCTGCTTCTTCTGCTTGTGATCCGCCTTTGGTTGCTGCCTCCTTCTGGCCTTTGGAAAAGAAGGGAGATCCGTTGCATCCCTGACTCCTTTTTTGCAAATGTCATTCCTCTGCAACACAGGGTTTTGAACAAGAACAGCATGGTCATCTTCATGTGTACCCCTGGAAGGACCAGGAGTCTGTGCCTTTCCTAGTTCCTTGAGTGCTCCATTGTCTAATTCTACTGTAACTCGACTATGACTGACCCAAACCTGGAGAAGTCCACTTCTTAGGTTTAGATTGACTGCTCGGTCATAGATCCAATCCTGACCCAAGATGAGAGGTTCAGTGAGATCCTCATCTTGACACACTAGTACTTTAACGGTCATTTCCTCATCGTGAATGTAGAGGGGAAGTTCCACCTCGCCCATGCAAGGGGTTTCCACGCCTCCCAATCCTATGAGATATGCCTCCACAGGATGGACAGTTAACTGTAACTCTTGACAGTAAGACAACTTAACAGCGCTAGTGGCGGCACCTGAGTCAATCAAGGCTCTTACGGTCCTTGCACTCTTTCCTTGTCCTATATCTATGGTTATGAAAGGACGTCTATCAATTATTCTATTCGAGCTTGTTCCTGCAACTTCACACATGGCCATGGGATATCCTTGATCTGCATGGTCAACTGTTCTAGTCTGATCTCGGCCTTGTCTGCGTAACTTCATCCTTCTGATGCGTTCTAAAGCCTCTGCTTGAGCCTCTTCTCGAATGCGCTTTTCTTCCTCTTTGCGTTTCTTAGCAGTGTTGAGTCGGCTGAGCATTTCCTCCGTGAGGGGTTCCTGATACAACTTGACTCTGCAACCGCTAATATAATTTGGGAGAACATCACCCTCTAATGTGGCCAATTGTACTGCTCCACTCGTGGAGATCCTATTGATAACCATAGGTCCGTAGCCTCTCTTTTCTAGCTTCCTCGCGTGTTGTTTTAGTGTATAGACTAAGACTAGATCTCCTGCTTTCAAGCCTTTATCCTTCACATGGGCATCGAAATATGCTTTCTGTCTCTTCTTGGCTGCATATATTCCTGCGGCGGCTCTCAGTCTTGTTTCTCCTAATCGTTCAAGGTCAAAGATCCGAGAGGAGAGCTCATGACCTGTCCATTCGTGCTCTTGTGCTACTCTCAATGTAGGAATCAGGAAGTCCAAGGGTAGCACAGCGTTTTGGCCGAATACCATCTGAAAGGGGGTGGCTTGGAGTACCGTTTTATAGGCAACTCGGTATGCCCAAACAGCATGGTGTAGCTGTTTGTCCCAATCAGAGCGTTTAGTGTTCACTAATTTCGTCAGTACATTGCATAAAATCTTATTAGTGCTTTCAGCTTGTCCATTAGCTTGAGGATGATAGGGGGCAGACTTCTTGTGTATTACCAAGAATTCTTGGAGTAGATTTTCAATCACTTCGTTCAAGAAATGAGTGCCTCTATCACTTACAAGCTCTATAGGTAGCCCATATCTCGTGAATACATTCTCAAACAAGAATTTGGCAGTTGTTTGAGCATCGTTCTTGGTTGTAGCTTTTACCTCTACCCACTTGGTGAGATAATCTGTTGCCACAATGATGTATTCCGCATGAGAACCCTTAGCTGGGGGATTAATAGGACCTACGAAGTCTATTCCCCACTTAGAGAATGTACGTCCACCCATCATAGGTTTCAGTGGCATCTCATCTTTGCGTATAGGATACTGAGTCCTTTGACAGACATCACACCGTTTCACATAGGTATGTGCATCCATGTGAAGGGTCGGCCACCAGAAGCCCGCAAATAGAATTGCCTTGATTACCCGATCTGGTCCAAAGTGTCCTCCTGCTACACCTTGGTGAGCAGTTTCCAAGATCTTAAGATATTCACTCTCATGGACACACAGTCTCAGGTAACCATCCTTACCACGCTTATATAGATTATCACCAATGAGTGAGTAATCCAAGGCTTCTTGTTCTAAACTCCTTTTCCTAGCTAGAGTCATGTCTGGAGGGAATGTGTTTGTCCTCAAGAATGATACTAGAGGTTCACTCCAATCTGGCACAATGGATACTTGATAAAGAGTGGCATGTTCCACTGGTGGTTTAGTGCAACAGATTGGGCATTCCTTGCACAACTTTTGGACATCCGCTTCCATAGTTGGCCAATGCACTCCGAATCTCTTTAGAGTCTGTAAAGTTCGTTGCTTTGAATGGTGTTGCTCTAACGCACCTACATGTGCTAATTGCAACCATTTAGCGTACTCATCCTCTTCTACGCAACAAGCCAAGATCCCTTGATCTGTGTGCTTGTACATGCTTCCTGCCATGATGTGGTACTTCTGGGCTTTTACAACCTCTCTATTCCATGTGTTTACGACTGGATGATTAGGCCCGTAGGTCAATACTGGTACCAATGGCTTAGCCCACTGCGGTATAACTTCCAAATTAAACAAGTAAGCATCAGGAAGGTCATCTGACACTCCTTGTGGGGCTTCTCCCGATGTGAGCCTAGAGAGATGATCGGCTCTCAAATGAGTCCTACCTTTCCTTACCACAACCTCAAAATCGTATTCCATTAGCAAGAGAAACCATCTCACTAATCTTCCTGTATTGCATGGCTTGTTTACAAGATATAACAATGCCTGATGATCAGTAAAAAATTTAAACTTATTTGCAAGCAAATAGTGTCTAAATTTCTTAACTGCATATACCATGCCTAATCCTTCTCGCTCTGTGGTGGTGTAATTCCGTTCAGCCGCATTCAATTGTCTACTGGCATAGGCAATTGGAAGATCCATATTACTTTCACCAGTAGGTTGTGCGAGCACACATCCAATAGCATAATTGGATGCATCAACATGAACATGGAATGGCTTATTCCAATCTGGTGTGGTCAAGATTGGTGCTGAACACAATCTTCGTTTAAGCTCCTGGAAGGAATTCTCACATTCATCAGTCCACTCAAAGTTAGTCAAGAGTCCGTACATGGGCTTTGCAATGACAGCATACATGTGTATAAATCGTCGATAATAACCGCAATGCCCCATGAAAGCTTGTACTTCCTTGACATTCTTTGGCCTAGGTAGCTCTGCTATGGCTCTCACTTTTTCTTCGTCGGTAGATATGCCATTCTTTGACACTATGTGTCCTAGAATCTTGCCTTGCCTGACCATAAAAACGCACTTTTCTGGGTTCAGGCAGACTTGATATTCTCTATATTTGTCAAAGATTTGTCTGAGTTCAGGAATATGGGTTTGTCTAACATTGGAATGAGCACAAAGATCATCAACATAGACTTCTAAACTCTTCCTCAGGAACTCCTTAAACACATGGCACATCAGCCTCTGGAAGGTAGCTGGTGCATTGGTAAGCCCAAATGGCATTACTCTAAAAGCAAAAATGCCCCATTCTGTGGCAAAGGCTGTCTTATGCTGATCCTCTGGAGCTATGGCTACTTGATTGTAGCCAGAAAATCCATCAAGGAAGCTGTACACTTCCTTGCCTGCCACTCTTTCTAAGAGATGTTCTGTGATGGGAAGCGGATAGTTATCTCGGATTGTGGCTGCATTAACCTTCTTCAAGTTAATGCACACACGCAGCTTGCCATTCTTCTTGGGCACCACTACAATGGGGGATACCCATTCAGTGTGCTCGATTTCATAGATAAATCCAGCTTCAACCAATCTATCTATCTCTTCTTTGATCTTAGCAGCGTAATTATCGTTATATGTATAAGGCTTTTGCTTAGAGGGTTTGGCATCTGAGGTCATGGGGATGGTGTGCGAGCATATGTCCGGGTCAACCCCTTTCAAATCCTTGTAACTCCAAGCGAATACATCTTTGTATTCTCTTAGCAAGGCAATCAATTCGTGCTCTTCTTCTTCTGTCAGGTCATGGCCTATATACGTGCATCTCTCCTCTCCTTCTTCTATAGCCACTACTATTTTCTTGGTGGTTTCTTTGTTATCATAGGCCTCTCCTGATTGTGCCTCCCGTTTAGGCATTCTTATCATGACTCTCCTGTCATCTATCTCATACTTCTTAAAATTTTCTGGGACCTCAAACAAAGATTCTTCCTCTTCTAGTAAGGCTTCTCTCTTCTTTCGTTTCTTTCCTTCTTCCTTAGGGGTCATATGCGTTGCTAATCTTACATCATTTGTAACCTCTCCATGCCTCTGGGGTTGAAATTCTACCTCATGGAAGTATTCTTCATCTGATGCAAATGGTGGGTCCATAATGATTGACTCTAGATCGGAGTCACTTGCATCCTCAAATGCATCAGGGCTAGGTTCGCATTCTTCTAGAACTGCCTCTCCCATGATTGGCTCTATGGAGAAAACTGAAATATCATAGCCATCCTCATCACAGTGAGGTGTCCATTGTTCTTCGTTGATGGCTACGTCCATTGTTGCTAAGATTTCTGCCCAACCGTGAGGTTCAAATTCTTCGTCTGGAAAAACTACAGGTGCATAGGCTGGGTCTTGGATTGATCTATGGGTTTCTTTCGCACCTACCTCTCTGGCTTTCTCTCTCTTCTCTTCTTCTACTGCTACCTTGCACATCCATAAGTGGGTGTCTTCATGCATCCATGAGGATCCAGACCCTATGGAATGCACCGATTCTGTGTCATCTTTGGCTCTATGGATGGGATTCCATTGGATAGGAGGGACATCTCTGTGAGAAAAATCCTTGAGATTGACTTTTGTTGTAACACCCAAGTGTTGAAGGTACAAAGAATTGGTTCCCCAATCCTGTACCACTTGCAACTGTCGCATGAATGGTCTTCCCAAAATCATCTCATAGGCATGATTTTTACTAAAGTCACATATAGCAAAACTATGCTCAAACTCAACACCACAAGTGGTGAGAGTTATTCCTTCTAGCAATCCTAAGGGTTTCTCAATATGACCATCGGCCATCTGCAATTTCATCCTCGTTGGTCTGAGCGCTGGCTTGCCCCAACATTTCCATAAGGAGGTGGTGGCAATTGCAACTCCTGCACCTAAGTCCAAAATTGCCTTGGTGGTGTATTCCTGGTAGGTGATGGGAAGATAGGTGTTCCCTTCTTCACCTTCACACATATCTCCTATCTTATCCAAGGGAATTTCTGGCACTGTCCTATGGGATCCTACCTGGGAACGAGGTTTTGCTATCTCTGGTACTTGTTTGGCTACATGTTTCCATAATTCAGGTCTAACCTTGAGTAGCTCTTCTAACTTGAGATTACACTACACGTTAGTGTTCTTCACTACCTCTGTGTTCCTAGGTATGACTGAGTCGTCGTTCCTTACCATGACTGTGGGTGCTCTCATACATGTGGACTTTGCTTCCCATGGACCTGTGAAGTGGGGTAGCTCCTGTATGGAATTGGACTCAAAGTCCAATCTCTCATGAGACTGAGTACTCTCCTGTTCCCCGTAAATGGATGGGATGTCTTGTGGGAATTGGTCGTGTGCATCATCCACAAGTTCAAAGGGAGGGGCGACTTCACTTTCGTTATCCCATTTGTCTTCTTGAATCTCTCGTAGGAAGCCTGGTGCAAACCGATTCATAGAAGAAGAAGTGTCTGGCTCAGTAGAATTAGGCGCATAAGCAACCTGGGAAGGAGGGCTTATTCTTCCGTTGGCTCTCTCCTTGCTCTCATAAATGGCTGGAGCACAAGCTTCTTGGGGAGGATTGCTTATTCTATTACTCTTCCGAGCAGGCTCACACATTCCCTGAGAAGGAATGTAGGCAACCTGTGGAGGTACTTGAGCTTTCGAGGGAGGCTCATCTGCCTTTTGGGGGGGAAGATAAGCTTCTTGAGGAGGCACATGGGCTTCCTGAAGAGGCTGGCTTATCCGTTCTCTTGCCCTTTCCTTTCTTTGAGGGGTAAGTTCCTTTTCTGACTGTGCAATTAGCCTCTCTATTCCTTCTAAGGGGGGGAAGTTGTCTGGTTTAGTGGAATTGGCCGCATACACTTCCGATGGATATTGGTTCATGTTTTTGCTTGATTTCTCTCTCTTGATTTTTTTGGTCCTTGGCAGATCTTGCAATTATTCTCTCTAATTTCTCTAGGAATCCATCCAAGTGTAATTGCGTTTTGGCTGAGCCCGAGTAATTGAAAAGGCGACTGGCTTCAAACATAGTCTGAGCCAGTGCGACCATTTTCGCGCATAGTTTGGTTCTTTCTATCTCTAGGTCAGCTCTAGGATAGCACTTGTCATGATCCGTGACGTTTGGCCCTTCTTGGATTCTGGCCTGATATGCTTTAAGCATCATGTCTATGTCTTCAGGAGTGGGATCAGCTAATACTGATCCTGTTTGGGGTGGTGGGTGGGTTACGTGGGGTGTCTTAGAGGGTGGAGGGATGGAGGGTGATGGGGATGGTAGCGGTGGGAATGCGTGAGAGTGCGGTTGAGATGTGATCTCTATGATTTTATCCTTGGTTTCTCGTAGACTTTCCTCAAGTTCACTCATCCTCTTTGCCCATTGCCTTTTCAGGCGTTCACGGCTATCTCTCCAAGCTCTTGTTCTCTTTTTATTTTGGCTCTCAGTATCGCTAGCATCTGGGCTCTTTTCCTGGCCTACCCCTTGGTTTTGCTGCAATGCCTGAGCCCTAGTGACTACCTGTACTGGTGCAGTGGAAGTGGCACTTCCTGAGGAGTCTACCACTAACCCAACAACGTTGATAGGGGTGATTTTTGGCATGCTATTGGGGTTCTTTGGGCAATCTCGTAAGAGATGCTCTTTTCCGCAGTCTTGGCAAAAGCCTTGGATAGTCACGGACTGAGGTTGTGTGGGCGGAGGCAAGGGACAATCACGAATGAAGTGATCCCCCTGACATCGGTAGCATGGTCCTCTAGGAATTGGTGGTCGTACCTGCCTAGGTTGAGGCCTAGGGTTGGGGTCTGCATACATGACGTTTGTGTAATCTGACTCCCAACTAGGTTCGTTTGTCTCTTCGCTATAATAGGACTCACCATGCTCAGGAGACTTCATGTAGTAGGCCTGGGGGCTATCCACATGTGTAGAATCAAAGCTATGGTCACTCGGGTCACTTTCAGAAAGCAAGGATGTTACAGGGACTATAGCTCTATTCAGGTTCTCTTCTGCAGCAGTATACTTTACCGGAATCACATTAGCTGGGGCTGGGGGTTGTTGTGTTAGCACAGGCTGAGGCCTTTGTTGGTTTTGATATTGAGGTTGGAAATTTTGTGGTGGCCTGCCATATGGTTGTGGAGGGTACTGGTTCGGGTATCTGCCTTGTTGGTAGGGCTGAGGGTAGGGTTGCCTAACCGCCTGCTTGTTGTATGGGCAATCTTGTGCGGTGTGGTTGGTGTATCTCCGTTCTATGGTGCAATACTGGCTACTAGGGTTTACTTGGGGTTGAGCCATAATAGGGCAGACATTCGCCATGTGGTCACCACCGCATGTATAGCATCTTTTCACAGGGGCAAACCTTGGGATTTGTTTGCTAGTTACACCTAATTTCTGGGCTACTTTTTCGGCAAGTTCCTCAATTGATGTGGCTTGTGTGGAAGATTGACTAGATGCACTATCTGAATCTTTGTAAATTTTGGACAGCTCTAGCTCTTCTCCTAGGTTATCTTCAATGTCAATGCACATACGTACACACTCTTCTATAGTCCTAGGGTCTTTCAGATACACGTAGGATCTCAATTTTGGACTCAGCAGTCCGTCCAGGAATAAGGCTACTTGTTTGGCAGATGTGGGTAGCTCCGAAATAGGACATCTTTCAAGATATTGTCTAAATCTTCTTCCTGCAAGTCTCACAGTCTCTTGGGGGGTCTGTTTGAAGCTGTGAATCAATGAGGAGGTATTGTGTCTTATGCCACTCTTGGAGAACTCAATAATAAATGCTTCTAGGAGTTGGTCTATGCTCCTGAACTGGCGCTCATCCAATGGCTGAAACCATGTAAGTGCCGTATTCCTAAGGGTTAGACCGAAGGCATTGTACTGCGTGAATAGATCCTCAACTTGTTCAGCTCTCAAGACTTGCTTGAACTCCGCCACATGATCGTAGGGATCTCCTGTGCCGTCAAAGTAATTCTTCATGGACTTAACTAGCTGGGTGGGTCTCAAAGTTCTTGTGTGCTCTCTAGGCCTCGGCAGAGGGAATCCATCTACATTTCTTTGGTTCCTGTGGGCTCTAAGCATCTCAGGTTCTACCCTATTCGTCTCCGTTCTCGTTCTTTCTCTGCCCACTGGATTGGCAAAACTTACTTCTGGTCTATCTTTACTTCTGTCTCTTTGCATACCAAGAGCCTGGGATGTTCCAGCTCCAGGGTGACCATAGGATACATTTGATCTTGGTTGGGGGAAAATGAATTCGCCCTTCCAAGTGTAAGCATGCCTATCATTTTCTGTCACCACAAAGACCCTCTCCGAAGTGTGGTCTAAGTAGGTCACTCTACCTGGGCTATCTGGATCCTTAAACTCATAGATCATGATTGTTCCTATATCAGTTGGGTGATCCGGTTTATACCTCCAAAAGGCTTCATCCGTTTCTCGATTGAGAAGCAAATCTATGCACTTGTTATCTTGGGGGATCCACTCAGGCGTGATAATCCTAGTGAGAACTGATTTACCTCGAGGGGTTCGAGGTTCCACTCCCATGTTTCCTTGTTCCAAGTCACCTAAGTCCGCTTCTGAAATTACATTTCCAAATTCATCTGTCCTATCTGGATGACTGGTGACTACGTATATGGTTCCTTCCTTGTCCAGGTATGCACCGTTTTCAAACTTGACAGCTGGGTGCTCTAGTCCTATGGATTGGTCAGGGTTTTTAATCTGGACCACAAATCTTCCTAGGCCGTCCTCATAGATGCTCGCACCTAATCGGTTGGTCCTAAGGTATTCCAACTGTGTTTTGTAAGGGCCTTCTACCCTGTACAAGTAAGGCACTCCTAAACTTCCCGTAGGTCTGTCCATGCCTTGAGACATCTCTGACTCACTGGTCTCAGAGCTAGGGTAGTTCGAGTGGTGGCTCAACTGCTGGGCCCAGGACCTAGCAGTGTGGTTGACACTAGCCTCTGAAGATCTAAGGCTTTGTCTCTCTCTTACTAGGTATCGTCCTGATCTAAGGTTCATATGCCTATCTAAGTAGCCCAATTCTTTGCCCAGCGTACAACCTCGTTGCCGATCAATTGGTACCAGTCACTTGATTCTTTTTAGTTATTCCTCGTGTTTAAAGTCTTGTCTGCTATTACGTCGTCAGGAATATTTGAATGTTCTTCGTACTTTCAGGTTGATCGTTCCACGTTAGGTTCTTTCCTTTATGTTGTCGACAGTACAGAGATTAAGTTTTTAGCTTGAACTTGAGTTTTTAGGTAGTCTTCAACTTGATAGTGGCCTATCGTCGCCCTAACTTACTCCTACTTCTAATCGTTCTTAGCCTAAGCTAGGAATTGACGAAGAGGAGTTGAGAATATTCCGACCTTTCTTGCCGAACCTTGCTCTTTAGTGCTCGAGAAGTTGATTCTCAACCGTGCGCAACACCCTTGCTTGGATACTCTCAATTGCTTCTCAATAGGCCTGCATAAATCCCAAGATTAGCTCCAAGTAGACCTTTCACGTGACAGACAATATTATTTCAGACACTTTGTTCCCCCTTATGTATTGCTAGAAATTTCCTCTAGAGCTCCCTTGGTGTTTCTACCCCTCGGTGGGTCAACTCCCAAAGATCCTATCTGAAAATCAACACGTTGTTCTTATAAAAGACAGTTGAGGGCGGGTAGTATATGTCACGAGCTTTCCGGCAAGCCCTAGAGCTCAGAAAATGGATTTCGTATGCAAAAGTTATGACCGTTCAGGGTTTAGGGGTTACTAGACAGACAGAACCTTTCGGGGGTTTTAATGCATTTTCTAAGGCCTTCGTAAGTATATGAGTACATGAAAGTGCAAATATGCCCAAAATTTAGCCTAAATTTCCAAAAATTCACTCCTTAATTTTTTGCCGAAAATGTCTGTCTATCGCGATAGACGGTGTCTGTCGCGATAGACACAATCTATCGTTGGGGCTGTCTGTCGCGATAGACGGTGTCTGTCGCGATAGACAGTGTCTATCGTGGATTTCTGTCTGTCACGATAGACGGTGTCTGTCGCGATAGACAGTGTCTATCGTGGATTTCTGTCTGTCGCGATAGACGGTGTCTGTCGCGATAGACGGTATCTGTCGCGGATTTCTGTCTGTCGCGATAGACGGTGTCTGTCGCGATAGACAGTGTCTATCGTGGATTTCTGTCTGTCGCGATAGACGGTGTCTGTCGCGATAGACGGTATCTGTCGCGGATTTCTGTCTGTCGCGATAGACAGTGTCTATCGTGGATTTCTGTCTGTCGCGATAGATGGTGTCTGTCGCGATAGACGCTATCTGTCGTGGGTCTCTGTCTGTCGCGATAGACAGTGTCTGTCGCGATAGACTGTGTCTGTCGCAATAGACTGAAAAAACGCAAATTTTTGAAAAACTTCTAGTGATCTAGAGTGCCCTCAAGGTGTAGGTTACAGTGCTAATCATGCATTCACAAAATGTTAAGATTTTCTGTCTGTCGCGATAGACAGAGATCGTCGTCTCGGGACCTGTGCAGAGCCTGTCGTACCTGCGCACACTGCTGGGGATGATGGTACAGCAAAAAACCTGCAAAATAGCTCAAGAAACATGCAAAAACAGCGCATGCAAATTCGCTCTCTCGCTCTCTCTCACAAGTGAAATGAGGGAAATGAGGTGGAGATGGGGATATAGTCAAAAACTGAAATTTTCGCGATGATGGAGATGGACGTGGGAGATGGTGATGATGATGATGAAGATGGTGAAGAAAGTAAAAGAAAACCGATGAGAGTGAAGAAAATACCTACGACTCCAACGCGTCAACTCTACGTCTTACCATCACACGCTCGTCCTCAAAGCTCGATCCCCGGCAACGGCGCCAAAATTTGGTGTAGCTCAATGATGAGTAGCACCTCCTTTAATGTCAATCCGGGAAGACGTGAGGATGGTATGAAGACCTCGAGCAAGTGGCGGCACAAGTGCGTGAGTGAGAAGCACACAAGCATGCACACACATACACACACACGCGCACACACGGCAAGACAAAGAGAGAGAATCAATGGAGTTCTTTAGATTACTTTCAAAAGCTCTTACAAGTTCGTTTCAATTACAATCTAACCTCAAAAATGAGCTCTCTAGCTCTTTTTATAGTTTTTGACTAGCTTTGGCCCTGTCCAGACATAGTGTCCGGCCTAGTTAAAAATTAGGTTCCAGGGCTTATTTGAGGGCTCAAACGAAGTCTAAAAATTATGAAATTTGGTACGATGGTACTTCTAATACTCCTCAAGCTCGACGACTCCTCGGCTTGCACAAAATGGAGTCTATTCTACCAAAAACGGAATTTACAATGTTTGTGTAGTGATTAAAATCACTTGAGTTGTACATAACCCATGGGGAAAAATGATCTGGCCTTGTTGCCGTATTGTGCATGATTCCTCTGTTGCTTTGTGTGCCAACAGTGTAGCATCGTTTTCCTGGGGCAAATCTAGGAATCTGCTTGCTAGAAACACCTAATTTCTTAGCTACCTTTTCAGCTAGATCCTCAATTGATGTGGATTGTGAGGAAGCCAGGCTAGTAGAACTATCTAAATCTTTATAGATTTTTGAGAGCTCTAATTCCTCCCCTAGATTATCCTCAATGTCTATGCACATGCATACACATTCTTCTATGGATCTAGGGTCCTTTAAATACACATATGATCTCAGTTTTGTACTTAACAATCCATCTAGAAATAAGGCCACTTGTTTGGTTGGAGTGGGTAACTCTGGAGCAAGGCATCTCTCTAGGTATTGCCTAAACCTTCTTCCAGAGAGCCTCACTATCTCTTGAGGTGTTTGCTTGAAGCTGTATATAAGGGAGGATGTGTTATGCTTAATACCACTCTTGGAAAACTCAGTGATGAACGCCTCAAGAAGTTGTTCTATACTTTTGTGGCCTTGGTGATGTGGTTGAAACAAGTCAATGCGGTGTTCTTGAGAGTTAGGCCAAAAGCATTGTATTGAGTGAACAAGTCTTCAACTTGCTCAGCTCTCAAAACTTGCCTAAACTCTGCTACATGGTCATATGGGTCTCTAGTTCCATCGAAGCAATTCTTCATGGACTTAACCAATTGTGTTGGCCTCAAGGTCCTAGTGTGTTCTCTAGGCCATGGCAGAGGGAATTCGTCTGTATTTCTTGGATTCCTTGGGTCCCTATGTCTCTCCATGTCCATCCTATCAGTATTTGTCCTCGTTCTCTCTCTTCCTAGTGGGTGAGCAAAGCTCACCTCAGGTCTATCTCTACTCCTCTCTCTTTAAGTTCCATGAGCCTGAGATGTTCCAACTCATTGGTGACCATAAGACACAGTGGATAGAGGTTGGGGAAAGATAAATTCACCCTTCCAAGTATATGTGTGTCTTCCATGCTCTAAGACAACAAAGATCATCTCCAAAGCATCATCTAAGTAGGTCACTTTGCCTTGGCTATCAAGGTCTTTGAATTCATAGATGGTAAGTGCTCCCACTTCGTTAGGCTTCTCAGGCTTATACCTCCAAAAAGCCTCATCCGTCTCTCGATTCATGAGCAAATCTATGCTCCTTTTGCCTTGGGGAACCCACTCTGGAGTGATTATTCTAGTCAGAACCGACTTGCCACGAGGGGTTTTTGGCTCCTTTCCTAAGTTCCCTTGCCCTATGTCACCTATTTCGACCTCTGGGATTATGTTGCCAAATTCATCTATTCTTTCTGGTTGGCTAGTGACCACATACATTGTTCTGTTGGAGACCTTTTAATCTCCAAATGTTCGATTTATCTTGGCTTAAGAACTTCTCTATATCAAGAATAAATCAAACTTTACACAAACTTCAAATTATCTTTCACATATATTAAGAAATACTTCTCTCTATGAAGCTCTCTTCATCTTCAAGAGTCTGCTTCAGAAATAGACTTCAATCTCTTCGTATTACTTCGATTTTAATCATTCAAATGATACTCACATATCCATGATACCTTTGTGCAACTATATTGAGCATTAGTTCTTCAAAAGAACTGTTAGATTTCTAATTTGATCACTTAGATCAAACCTGTGTCAGAAACTGTCTTCCAGAAATGACGACTTTGACATAGTCAACTTCTTAAGTTGATTTCTCACAGCACAGATCTTGTTTTGCTAAATGCTTTTAGCCATAGCTTCCTTATCTTCTCTAACTTATATTTTGAGTGCTCATTTATTAAAAACTTTACAGTGTGCACTCAAAAACTTTAAGCAAAACATTGACATGAAAAAGTGTGCGACTCTGAGAAGTCTTTCTACAGACTTTACATATATTAGTTCCTATTGATCATACTCACAGCATGAAAGGAATTAGATCAGAAACTTTGAACATAGCTTCATTAACTTCCAAATTAGATGTGTACAAAAGGATTTCTGATCCGCGTGATCAGACTGAGAGAAATCAGAGAAAGATTCGACGCTAACTCGTAAAGATCACTCTCTACACATCTACCTTAATGACACTTGGCTTCTAATGACTCCCTCTCATGTATTTCTTTACATCATTGACTTATATACATATGGTTCTAAACTTATCCCACGTCTATTACATTATTCCTTGTCATCCTAAGGATTATCTATACTCAAATTACAAGAATTTCCACTATAATATACATATGTATACAAGCTTCACTTCTGAGATCTCTTCACTTTCTCAAGTGACTTCTTGAACTTCAATCTGATTATAGACTTGCTCCAAACTCTTTGTAATCATCAATTTGTGATTGTTCTGTTCCAACAGCTCCCCCTCAATCAATAATTGTGATTATTCCATTCTTCTTCACTCCTGCCATCTCTTTGAATCTCTGTAGCTTAGGTCCATCCAAGCTTTTTGTTAACATATCTGCAACTTGTTCTTTTGTTGGAGTATACAACACTTCAATCTCTTTATCAAGTACCTTTTCCCTCAAGAAATGATGTTGAATCTCTATATGCTTAGTCCTGGCATGGAAAACAAGGTTAGCTGCCAAATACAATGAACTCATGTTATCTCCAAAAATAATTGGAGTACTCTGATCAGTTCCAAAACTCTTCAACAAGGTCTTCAACCATATTACTTCTTTTACAGCCTCTACCATTCCTTTATACTCAGCTTCTGTGGATGACAAAGCAATTGTATGTTGCTTCTTTGAGCACCAAGAAACTAATTTATCTCCAATATAACAGAGATACCCATGAGTAGATCTTCTATCATCTCAATCACCTGCCCAATCTGCATCACTAAACACTTTGATTCTTGTATCAGAAGTAAATCCATAATACAGACCTTCACTTAGAGTTCCTTTGATATATATGAGTACCCTTTGAGCTGCAATCTAATGAGTCTTCTTTGGACAATGCATAAATTGTGATAACACACCTATTGCATATGATAGATCTGGCCTTGTCAAGGTAGCATAGATTAAACTACCTACCAAACTCTGATATTTCTTCATGTCATTAAACTCTTCACCTCCATACCTGCTCAACTTATGATTTACCTCCAATGGTGTGCTTGAAGGCTTGCAATCCTCCATGTTGAATTTGACCAGAAGATTCTTCAAGTATCTTTCTTGTGTAACATATACTCCATGTTGAGTATATACAATCTGCATTCCTAAGAAATAAGATAAGTTTCCCAAATCACTTATCTTAAACTCCTTCTCTATTTGTTTCTTAAGCTCATTGATTCCTTGAGCATGTGTACCTGTGACAATAATATCATCAACATAAATACACATGTAAATGTATCCATTTTCACTTGCCTTCACTAGCAAGCTACTATCTGCTTTTGATGCTTGAAATCCACATTCATTCAAGAAAAAAGAAATTAACAAGCCTATAATTCCATGCTCTTGGGACTTGCTTCAGGCCATACAAAGCTCTTTTAAGCTTACACACATAATCTGATCCAATTGAATCCATGAAGCCTTCTGGTTGCTCCATGTACACTTCATCTGCAATGTATCCATTCAGAAATGCATTCTTCACATCTAATTGTGATAACTTCCATCCTTTACAAGCAGCAATAGCAATCAATGATCTAATTGTAGACATCTTAGCAACATGACTAAAGGTTTATCATAATCTACCCCATAGGTTTGGGCATAACCTTTAACCACAAGTCTAGCCTTGTATCTAGACACCTTACCATCTCCAAACCTTTTTGTTTTATACACCCACTTACATCCAATGACTTTCTGATTCTTTGGTCTTAGCACCAACTCCCATGTTTCATTTTCAAGTAGAGCATCATACTCTTCTTGCATTGCCTTCTCCCAATTATGTTTACCTTTAGCTTCTTCATATGTGATTGGGTCCTCTTCTGTCTTCACAATGTAAGCATAATCTTTTGTTGTTAAGAAAGATGTATCATAGTTATACCTGATAGGCTCTTTTCTTTCTCTTGAGGATCTTCTGACCTCTACACTTCTTGAAGTTTCAGCCACATTTGATTCTGGATCAAATCTTGGCCCATCTTCAACATTATCCTGCAATTTACTTTTATAATCAACATCATCAATATCTTCTTCATACACACTTACTTTTGTCTTCCCTTTCCTTTGTATTTTGTTGATCCTGTATACCATGTGCTTTGCTCATCAAATGTAACATCTTTGGTAACAAGAAATTGCTTTGTGGATGGACTCCACAATCTGTAACCCATTTGTCTATCATCATACTCAATAAACACATACTTCTCTGCTTTGGGTTCTAGCTTATGTCTCAATTGTGAAGGAACATAAGCATATGCTAAACATCCAAATACTTTACAATGATCAAGAGTAGGTATCTTACCCCACCATGCTTCATAAGGAGTTCTTCCATCCAAAGCTTTACAAGGTAATCTATTCACAAGGTATGTTGCAGTGTTGATAGCTTCTGCCCATAAGTAATTTGGGCAATTCTTTTCTTTCATCATTGCTCTTGCAAACTCTACAAGAGTTCTATTTCTTCTTTCTGCAATTCCATTCTGTTGAGGGGAGTACCTGCAAGTTACTTCTCTTTTTATACTTGCATTCCACAAATAATCATCAAACCCTTTAGAGAAATACTCTCCCCCTCCATCTGATCTCAACCTCTTGAGCTTTTGTCCTGTAATCCTTTCTGCATAAGCATGATAATGCTTGAATGTCTTGAACACTTCTGATTTGTCCTTGATTACATATAAAGTAATCCATCTGGTTGCATCATCAACAAACAACACATAATATCTAGATCCATTTATGCTATAGTCCCTTGAAGGACCCCACACATCTGTATGAATCAATTCAAGCATATTTGAATACTTATATCCTGATTTATTGTATGAACTTTTGTGTGCTTTACCTAATTGACAAGCTTCACACTTGTACACCATGTGTTGCCCTTCAACTTTTGGCAA
Source organism: Ceratopteris richardii (assembly GCA_020310875.1). Lineage (NCBI taxonomy): Eukaryota > Viridiplantae > Streptophyta > Polypodiopsida > Polypodiales > Pteridaceae > Ceratopteris > Ceratopteris richardii. The sequence continues at coordinate 161,812,270 of CM035429.1, read as the reverse complement.
ACCAAGCACCACATCATTCCTTGACATTTCCTTTATGGCTCTCTCATTGAAACGACCTAGTCTTTTATGCCATAGGTCTAACTCAGACATTTTTTGACTTCCATAAGTAAACAAAGCATGTCCCACATTACCTTGGACTTTGAGAGTAAACAACCTTCCTTCTTTTTTACCTGCAATGATATTTCTATATCCCTGATTTGGATCTTGCACATAAACATCATCATTTGTGAATTTGACTTCATATCCCTTCTCCACAATTTGCCCTACACTTATCAAATTTTTAGGAATAGTAGGAACATAAAGTACCTTGGTCAGGAGTGTACTTCCATTCTTTGTCTTCACTGATCCAATGCTTTCCACTTTATGCTTAGTGTTGTCACCTGTTTGAACTATATGTCCATTCACTTTTGCTTCCATATCAGTCATCAATGATATATTGCCACTCAGATGGTTACTACATCCTGAGTCAATATAAAAAACCCTTTGATCTTCTCCTACTACTTCATGAGTTGCATTCAAGATGAGAGTCATGTCATCCTTCTGATCTGATGCATAATTATAATAATTGTTGTTGTAGGACTGAGATTGAAAACTTCTTCCACCTCCTCTAGCATATGATGTCCTACCACCTCTTCCTCTGAAGTTGCCTCTTTGGTTTCTGCCTCCTCTACCTCTTTGATTAAAACTCTGATTATTGCTTCCACCATTTTGATTGTTATACCAACAATCATTTGCCAAATGATTGGTTCTGCCACAAATCCAACAAGCTTTAGTATTATCTTTGTTCTTACCTCCTCTTCCTTTACCTCTGAAGTTCATCTTCCCTTTTGTAAAGTTAGCTTGACTTGAAGATCCTTCATCATCAGTTAATTGCTTCCCTTTGCCATTCTTTTTCTTGTCCTTGGAGTACATAGCTTGACTTGCACTCCTATCATTATCTCCCTTAATGTCCTGCTCAAAAGTTAGCATGTGTCCTAGCAATTGATTAAGATCACGAGTAAAGTGATCTAATGACAATTCTATGGACAATATGAAAGGATTCCACTTCTCATCTCCTCTCAAACCTATAAGTATTTGCCTTATTGTTGATGTTGTAGCATCACAACTCATACTTGTCAAACCAGGAAGTATCTCATGAGACCAAAATGTTTGCGTAGAAGCACTCAGCAGACGTAATGGCGCTTCATCAATGTATGATTAACAACGTTATTAACAAGAAGACACAACATAAGCATCATGAATGATGCACATAATCATAATCACAAGAATAATAGCGACACACATCAACATGTCACAAGTGTTAGACAAGAAGAGAACAAGCACGCATGCACATCAAGACGACAAAAGAGTAAGATTCTAACTACAAACTAGCATTATCTCATTACTTCTAGAAAAGCTCTCCCAAAAGAAGATGTGGAGACCTCTTTATATACAAAATGGCAAAAAAGCATGCTATGTGGGATTTCTAAACTGAAAGGAGAATGAATCCCACTTATTCTCTAGTGTGGCACTCACACACACCTATACAAGAGTGCTTTATTAACTAAATGAAAGGTAGAAAAAGGTACAAATGATGATGAAAATAGTGCGGATCCAAGAAATATATGTTGTATCTTCAACACTCCCCCCCTCCTTGACTTTGTCGTCCTCGACAAAGCTTTTGCAAGTATGGAGCTTTTGTGGAAGAGTGTGTAGGAGTTCCTTTTGATTTGCATGATCCTTGCACCATTGGAGTGCTTTGCTTTGGTGCTTTTCTTCATCTTGCTTTTTGTTTGGAGTCGAGTGCTTTAACTTGGTTCTTTTGCCTCATAAAGACGGGAATGAATATGCTAGAATGCCCTTTTTTTTTTTATGGATGGATGATGTATGAACATGAAATGTAGATGATAGATACAAATAGATGAACTTAATTCACCTCTTCTTAGTCCATATGCATGAGTGGGGACTAAGGGTGCATGGGTGGAAAACAAAAAAGTGCCTATGCATGGTCTTGTAATGTGACCCTATCTTATGCATACTCTAAAAAAATGCATACAAAAAACATTGGTGCAAAAATGGATGGATCTTGAGCAAAGTGCTCAAGGGTTAGGTGATGATGAGGCTTCCTCCAAATCTCCAACTTCTCTTTTCCATCAACCATTTGAAATGGATGATACCTTTGTCCACCATCCTGAAAAAAGAAAAAGAAGAAGCAAATTTTTGAAATCTATGTACATGTGCCCTCTTTGTGCCCGGGTTAAACTAAGTGTGCCGAATGCTTGGCCTTTGGATGAGGCCCTATTTGCATGAATACTTGGTGTGCATCTTAAACATATGCTGTGCATTGGGCAAGGTTGGGTCCGACACCCATGGATGCCGCACAAAGAGGTCTTAGGCCGCCAATATGTCTTCGCTTTGTTGGTCTTAGCCTTGAGGTTTCTCCTTGGATCTTTTCTGAGTGTTGGCTTGATTTCTTTGGATCCCTTGGTCGGAAGTGGTCGTTCTTGATGATAAGGCATGGTGAATCTAGACCGTAGATTATGAAGTCTAGTGTGAGAGGGTTGAGTTTGTATAAGAGCTTTCTTTGGTACCCATATCATAGTGCGATTTGGTTGGGCTCTAAGTAATTGTTTGGTCACCCAAATTTTCTTTACATTGCAAGGGAAATGTGACTTCTTGATGTATGGGTCTTTTGGGCCTTCTATGTGAGTCTTTAGAAAAAACTCATCTTTACATATGGAGTTCAACAAAGGTTGAGTTTCTTTACATATATCATGCTCATGCAATTGCTCATAAGGTTGTGTGGTTTGAGATCGATCTAGAGATTCATCAATACATGTATCCTTATTACACATAGAATCTCTAGATATACAAATAGGTGATGGATTCTCATGATTGACAATGGATCTGACATCATTTTCCATAGCGCTGATACAAGGTTTTTTTCCTATCCTCTTCTTGATGAGCCAAATGTAGCACATCCTTGCCCATGGACTCATAAGGAGAATCCAAGTCTAGAGGACGAGAGGCCCCTTCCATATCCCCCAAGCATTTGGAGTCCTCCACTTCATCATTCGCCAAGGTTTCCTGTGACTTACTCAAAGAAAGGTTAGATGAAAAAGCGTGAGTGGAAATACTATTTTGTGGATTAAAAGCACAATCTTTGAATAGGTGATCATATCCACAATCCTTACAATGAGGAAATCATTAAGATTTTCAATGGAGACATATGTAGAGGTAGACATAATAGATGGACATGAAACTTCAAATTCTTGATGACTTTTAATAAACCTTTGAGTGCCTATGACCAAGTCGTCATCTATACCTTCCATGACAAAAAATGTTTCAAAAAATTCCATACCATTCACCACAATAGGCAACACAACTTGACCCATGCAATCATAATTCTCACCATTCATGAAGATAGAGGAATGAGTGGTTAGCTGAATGTTGTCCAAAATAATAGTCACTAAATCAATATGAATTAAATTCCACTCACAATTAGGGTCAATATAAGCACTCATATTTCTATGGTCATGACCAATGAATACATTTACAAAAGTGTTGCTATATTCCTTAGTCGCAACTATGGAACCTACCCCCTCAGAAATTCCATCAAGTTCGTCTTCCCTATGCAAATTTTTTCTATCTTTTTCACCTTTATCATGTGTGATTAATGCATGCATTTCATCTTTTTCTTCCTTCTTTTGTGCAACCTTTTCCCCCTTCCTTCTTTCTTTTGCCTTCTTCTTTCCCATGTTTTGTTGAAACAATTTTTTGGTTTTTTGAGTGTTTTTAATATTTGTTTTGGGTTTTTGTGTGTTTTTTTGAAATGTTTTGGAAGTTTAATTTTTCTCTCAAATGCAAACAATATGTGAAATAGGGGTTCACCAAACAATCAATAAAGTAATTTCTCATATTTACATCTTAGTACTGACAAACGACATGAAGCATAGAGTTATTATGAGAGTGATATCACTAGTGAGAGGCATGACCAAAGATATCATTTATGCCCATCTTCTATTGAAATTCTTGACTCAAGTTCAAGATCGTGAGAATATAATTCAATGGAGAGAGTGAGCGCATTCTCCCAAAAATAGAGTAAACAAAGGTTTCCAGGACTAAGTTGATATTAAGATGCTTTCACTAGAGAAAAAGATGTTTCCAATACAAGATCGTGATGAGTGGAAAGTGTGTGTAAGGCATTTTTAATCATCATTACGACATTCATATCCCATATCAAAGCATTAGATTTCTTTTGTTAAAACATATAAATTTCATCCCTCATCGATAGGTCTTTATCAATCATGAACCTTTGATCAGTTAGAAATGTTGTGATGCACAAAATCATCCAATTGTGAGCATAATGACAAGAGTAACGATCCAAAGTAACCCCCCATGATGTCTACATATATATATATATTTTAATATCTCTTTTTATCTTATTTAAAAGAATTTCATGCGTGATAAAAAGTATATAGAGTATATATGTAGCTGTCAGAAAATAAACACGTAGGTTCCTTCATTTGTTAAATCTAGGCATTGTGCGTGAGGTGAAATTTTAACTACCCGATTTTCTTACATCACCTACCTACCGCTTCATTTTACCTTGCTGTTATGTACTATTACTCACAATTCCTGACCTCCAAGTTTTTCACTACATTCTTAAGCATCCTGCTATTGGTTAAGGTCTGCCTCCTCCTTGAAACCTACTCTTGCCAGTCGCTTCTCATGGGATTCCCTTGTCGTACATGCGCAAACAACGTTCTTATCCAATTTTAGAGGAAATGAGCCCCAACTTGCCACTGGTTTCTGATTGGCAGCTCAACAATTTGGCTGGAACATTGCACTTAGATGAGATGTTGAGTACTGAGTCAGTAGGGCCATACACGAAGTTCTTCCGCCTAAATTTTTGCTATTTTCTGTTATGCCTGCGTGTTGAATGCATCTTGATTCTCTCAGCCAGCAAATGAGGACAAGTGGTATTTAATACACGCTTGCGATTTTCAGAAAACGAACAGAAAGCTCTGTCATTTTTCTGGTTCCTGGTGCCCAAGAGCAGATAATGTATGATGAATCATGATACATTCATCAAATCATAAAAGATCCAATTTGTATCCTCAGTGCCCATTACTATGATGGACGCGAATATGCAATGATGGAAGCCATGGTATATGCGAAGGAAAAGGAGCAAAACGACCCTCATCTGTGCAAAGATATTGAAAAGCAAAACAACATAGGTTTGGCATTTTTTGTGGGACGTTAGTCTTCAGGGATGCAGTCACTAAATGATAACAAGAGCAACCATGAATCAACTGTTCCACATTGGGGTATACAAGGAGAAGATGTGCTTATACATCAACACATTATGCATACTATATTTTTGCTTCACCTCGGCGATCAACTGAACTTTATGGAAGCTTTGAGCCTCTCGTCCGAAGAAGTTCTGCTGGAGCATCTGGCAGCTCACATGGATTCAAAGCACATTGTACTCAGTAAGCCATGCTTGGTGCACTTGTTATCAAGTTAAGGCCATACTCACGATCCAATTGCTCTTGCACTATTTCCATGTGGAGAAGACCCAAAAAACCACACCGAAACCGAAATCCTATTGCACTTGAGCATTCTCATTCATATTTAAGGGCAACATCATTTAATTGCCACTTTCCCACTGCTTCTCTAAGCCCCCCAAAACAGATTTACATCAACTGAAAATAAACCACAAAAAACCATAAGCACAGCCTCCTGATGTCCAAAAAATGCCATCCCAGCTTTGTTCGCAGAACCTATGTATCTCCTACTCTCGCATTTTGTGATATACTTTATTGATGCAATAAGATACCCTGCCTCTCCCGCAAGAGCTCGATATCCACACTTTCCCGGTCCATGTCTTGATATGAGTAGTTCCCTTGAGAGCTTTCACAGCTTATAGTTCCTTGGACTTTCACAACCGACTCACCTGCTAGACCTTTTGGAGATGCCATCACTGCTCACCTGCTCAATAAGATGTATCTTGGATAAGTCATGGTATGAGGTGCAGACTCGACCGAGATGATGAGCTGCACCAGGTTCATCTTTTCTAATAGGAAGAGATCTATGTTAGCTGTAGAAGTGTCGACCTTTGAGCTTTCAGTTCTTCACCGTGTTTAGTTGTCAACAACCTGTCATCTCGGAACTCCGCTTGTTAACTAATCTCTCCTCCACAAAATCACTCACGTAGTCCTCTGTAGATCTTTTGCTCCCAGCACAGAGTCCCTTGGCCATGGCATTCTTTCTCCACGTTCAGCGTTCTGAATCTTCTCAATCTCCTCCTTACTTTCCTCCTCATTCTCTTTTCACCATTCAACCCTTTCAAACAACATTCAGCAAACAGAGCACCAGCTTATGCCATTTAGAGTGTTGCTGAGACTTTTCCTCCCTTTAGCCTGGACAACCTCTATCCTTCCATGAGAAGTAAGTGAAGTACTCTAACTTCTATATTGTCCGTGTGAGGTTCATTCGAAAACTTCCCTTGTATTCAGCACCAAAAGATCCAAAGAGAAATCTCTACCTCCTGATAATCCTTACAAAGACAACAACAAATATATACTTCCCTGAACTCTGCTTCCCTCACTTCATGTGGTGTTTCTGTGCTTTTCCTCCTTTTTACTCCAATTGCACCTCTTTCGTATGGATGCCTGCTATGATGATGCATATACCGTCCTTCTTAGCGGCCTCTTTCACAGTGTGACTCCAGATGGGAGTTCCTGAGTAGGAGATCTGACCATTGTACAAAATACATGTAGTGCTATCTGGTTAATGTGTGAGACTTTATTCACAACATGGACGATCCCCACACTCAATCAATCCTGCTCAATTAGCTAATCCTTTGGCTCACCCCTTTTACAGTTAAGGCAAGTCCCTTCAATGCATAGATACTCCTAATTCCCTAGCCTGATGTTTAAAAACTTTGAGTGTGCTCATTCTTCTTTTTCGATCCATTTGAGGCAGGAGGTGCTGCATGTATCTCTCCTCACTCCATATTATTTTTCACCAATCGTATCAAGCATGCAAAAAACATATATAGATTCGTCGATCGTCAGACACTGCGTTCTTCCCTTCCATGTGTGCATCCTAGATATGCACTTTCCCATACTGAAGTTGTCTCAGCAATATTGTTCTCTCTTATGGAAGCCATCGCCTCATCAGATGAAGAATCCTCTTTGAGGATTCTGAAAAAGATTCCTACTTCGCTTTGTTGCCTTTGAAGCATTTGACTTATTGTAGTTCCTCATCCTATTGGACCTTTTGCCTCTGTAAGGACTTCTTCAAAGGTTCTCATAGTCTTTTTGGAAGAAACATGGACAAGGGCTGCATCAGCCTCCATTGCCCGTTTCTTAGACTTCCTCATGCTACAATCACATGTAATGACTATTAAGCACTCAACACTGCCATGTTGAACGACTACAAGAGAATACGATGAAACTCACTCACTCTCTTCTTCTGCACATTTGTGAATATCGCTTAGTAATTCCTCTTCATGCCCAGCCCATTGCAAAGTGCAAGATTATGGATTAGTGGCTACGCTATTAAGACCTACTCGCATTTCTGCATTCTAAAATTTAATGCACCATTCTGTAGTGACTCCTCTAGAAGCCACTAGATTGCTCTGAATGAGCACCACACAAAAGCTTTCACGACTGCTTGATGCTCATCAAAGAGATATAGATGACTACTTCGTGCATCACTAGCAATTTGAACCATCTATCATTCCTAGCAATATCTAGCTCGAACAGCGCATATGATGCTTCACATATCCATTCATTGCAACCTTCATATTGCTCGTTCCGCTTGCCTCCACATACACTGATGGTTTGATAACTAAATGCAAAGCTTATTCAAGTGTGCTCCCTATCAAATCATTCCTATAGATTCTCATTTAATGCGTCCAAAGCAAGAAGGTCCTAACTCTTGCAGAACAATCCTATTTCTTTTGCTATTATAAGCAGCTAAGATTCTTTCGAGCCCATTGTGAGGAAGAAAGAGAGAAATCTATGTAATCACCTATTGGAGTGTGAATGTATGGACATAGACATACCTCTTGTTTTCAAGCTTCCTGAATTTGTGTTTTTGACCTCCTTCATTCCAAGCTTGTAGAGAACCCTTGGTAATAATGCAACAAAAATTTAAAAAAATAAAAATAAAACTCCATTGATTGTCGTTGGTGAACCCCTGCAAGATGTTTATTCACACATGATGAAAGAGAAACTTAAAAAACCAAAAATTACTTCATCTACAAAAGAATCTAATCTACTAGTTTTGTCGTATTGGTCACTCGATGGATCACCACATGTGAATGGCTAATCGTCCCAAAAAGGAGATTCCTACCACCACAAATAGCTCATCCCATACAAGTTATTGTGAATCTTGCAAGCCGCACATGCTCATAAGAGTGTAATGAAATGAAGAACTCAAAAAATTGTCATGAAAAGCTTGCGTACACGTCTCTTTCACGCCATAAACCATCACGTAAGTGACAAGAGAACGATCCCCGGCAACGGCACCAAAAGTTGTTGACGTTGTAGCATCACAACTATACTTGTCAAACCAGGAAGTATCTCATGAGACCCGAATTGTTGCATAGAAGCACTCAGCAGACGTAATGGCACTTCATCAACCTATGATTAACAACATTATTAACAAGAAGACACAACATAAGCATCATGAATGATGCACATAATCATAATCACAAGCATAATAGCGATGTAATCATACATCAACGTGTCACAAGCGTTAGACAAGAAGAGAACAAGCACGCATGCACATCAAGACGACAAAAGAGTAAGAGTCTAACTACAAACTAGCATTATCTCATTACTTCTAGAAAAGCTCTCCCAAAAGAAGAGGTGGAGACCTCTTTATATACAAAATGGCAAAAAAGCATGCTATGTGGGATTTCTAAACTGAAAGGAGAATGAATCCCACTTATTCTCTAGTGTGGCACTCACGCACACCTATACAAGAGTGCTTTATTAACTGAATGAAAGGTAGAAAAAGGTACAAATGATTATGAAAATAGTGCGGATCCAAGAAATATATGTTGTATCTTCAACATTTACCAACTTATCCTCTTCAATCTCTTCATCTACTGCTCCCAAGCTATCTGCAATGTCCTTCATCCTTGCCACATAATCAATAATTGATTGTGAGCTCTTCTTCTTGAAGGTTGTAAACTCTGCCCATAATGAAGACTTCCTTGACTTGGTTGTATTTTGGAAATGCTCTTCCAAAGCATTCCACACATCTGTTGCACTTTCTAATCCTCTGATGTGAGGTAAAAGATAATCATTTACAGCCATGTAAATGATGCTCCTAGCTTGAGCATCCTTTCTCATCCAATTCTTCAAACCTGCAAGTTCCTCCCTAGTTGGAACACTAGGATCTTCAAACTCAGGCTTTTCTTCTTCTCTTGTAATGAATGCCATCAAATCTTTGCTCATGAGGTGTGCCTCCATCCTCATAGACCAAGCTGGATAGTTCTCCCTATCTAGCTTATCAATCTGCAAGCTTTCTCCCATCTTTGATTTTCTTGTGTCTGCAATTACTCATATTTATGGTAATATAATGTACCTTTGATATAAAGCTTTGATCTTTATTGATCCTTCGAACTCATGCTTTGTTCTTCTTCAAGTTTTCTTCCAAGCTTTAGTCTTTGCTTCTTCTATTCACAAAATTTCTGATGCCTGCAACACTCGAGGTTCTCCTTGCTTCTACTTCACCTGGACTGCACCTTCAGCTCTGATACCACAGTTGGAGACCTTTTAATCTCCGAATGTTCGATTTATCTTGAGTTAAGAACTTTTCTATATCAAGAATCAATCAAACTTTACACAAACTTCAAATTATCTTTCACATATATTAAGAAATACTTCTCTGTATGAAGCTCTCTTCATCTTCAAGAGTCTGCTTCAGAAATAGACTTCAATCTCTTCGTATTACTTCAATTTTAATCATTCAAATGATACTCACATATCCATGCTACCTTTGTGCAACTATATTGAGCATTAGTTCTTCAAAAGAACTGTTAGATTTCTAATTTGATCACTTAGATCAAACCTGTGTAAGAAACTATCTTCTAGAAATAACGACTTCGACATAGTCAACTTCTTAAGTTGATTTCTCATAGCACAGATCCCGTTTTGATAAATGCTTTTAGCCATAGATTCCTTATCTTCTAACTTAGATTTTGAGTGCTCACTTATTAAAAACTTTACACTGTGCACTGAGATCTAAGCAAAACATTGACACAAAAAAGTGCGCGACTCTGAGAAGTCTTTCTGTAGACTTTACATACAAATGTTCCTATTGATCATACTCACAGCATGAAAGGAATTAGATCATGAAACTTTGAACATAGCTTCATTAACTTCCAAATTAGATGTGTACAAAAGGATTTCTGATCCACATGATCAGATTGAGAGAAATTAGAGAAAGACCCGACGCTAACTCGTAAAGATCACTCTCTACACATCTACCTTAATGACACTTGGCTTCTAATGACTCTCTCTCATATATTTCTTTACATCATTGACTTATATACATATGGTTCTAGACTTATCCCGTGTCTATTACATTATTCCTTATCATCCTAAGGATTATCTATACTCAAATTACAAGAATTTCCAACTGTAATATACATATGTATACAAGCTTCACTTCTGAGATCTCTTCACTTTCTCAAGTGACTTCTTGAACTTCAATCTGATTATAGACTTGCTCCAAACTCTTTGTAATCATCAATTTGTGATTTTTCTGTTCCAACATGTTCCTTCTTTATCTAAGTAGGAACCATTTTCGAACTTGACTATAGGGTGTTCTGGTCCCATGGGCTGATCCGGGTTTTTAATTTGGACAACATATCTTCTGATACCATCCTCATAGATGCGTGCACCTAAGCGATTGGTCCTGATATATTCCAATTGAGTCTTGTAGGGACCCTCGGGTTTTTCTAGGTATGCCACTCCTAAGCTACCTACGGGTCTCTCCATGCTGTAAGACATCTCAGAGTCACTAGTTTTTGAGTCTAAAGTGTAGGGGTAATCACTCAACTGTTGGGCCCAAGATCTGGTTGTATGGTTGACACTAACCTCGGATTATCTAATACTCTAACGGTCTCTCCCTAGGTTTCTTCCCAATCTAAGGTTCATATGCTCTTCCAATTAACCCAATGATCCTTGTACAACCACGTTGTTGATTCTTTGATACCAATCACTTGTTCCTTTTGAGTTCCTTTGTATGTATTTTCTTGTCTTTAGTTAAGCGTCGTCAGGAGCACTTAAGTGTGTCATACTTGATGTTCTTCAGAGTTCTGTCGTACCTGCGCATGTTGTTGGAGATGGTGGTACAGCTAATCCTACAGCAAAAGCTCAAAAAACACACAAAAATAGATAGCATGCAAGCTCTCTCTCACTCTCTCTCACAAATGAAATGAGGGAAATGAGGTGGGGGGGGATATGACCAAAAAACTGAAATTTTTGTGATGGAGATGGAGGTGGGAGATGGTGAGGATGATGATGATGATGGTGATGATGGTGATACAAAAACAAGAAAAAATGAAGAAAAATAAGGAAAAGAAAGGATATTACATATGACTCCAATGTCTCAACTCTACGTCTTACCATCATACGCTCGTCCTCGAAGCTCTCTCCCCGGCAACGGTGCCAAATTCGTGTCACTCTAGCACAATGGCAAGTACCAACGTGAGGAGATCCACCTCATAATTGTCAATCTGTGGAGACATGAGGATTAGTATGAAGACTATGAGCACAGACACGTGCACACAAGGCAAGAACAAAGAGAGGAACAATGGAATTCTTTGCATTAGTCAAAAAGTCTCTTACATAAGCTCAAATCACTAACAATCTAGCCTCAAAAATGAGCTCTCTAGCTCTTTTTATAGGTTTTTGACTAGCTTTGGCCTTGTCCAGACCTAGTGTCTGGCCTAGTTAAAAATAGGTTCTAGAGCCTTTTTGGGGGCTCAAATGGAGTCTAAAAATTATGAAAATTGGTATGTAGCTGTTAAACGTGCTTTTGCCATCAGAGACGCATTTAAACATCTATTCGGGTTCTTGGGAGTGGAAGGGGTCTGTTAAACAGAGGCCCTATATTTGATTTTCCCAAATCAACTCACTCACATGACAGTCTGTTCAATAACTTTACTAATCCAATTTACTAACCAAAAACTCGGACTTCGTCTGATTCACTCACTCACAGAGTATCGACTCATACACAGATTAAGACTTCTCAGTAACTGGCGTACAAGGTGAATGCTACCGTAACACAAACTTCCAATAAACAACTTACAGAATAGCGATTCAATACTTCACTTAATGTAACATTACCGTAACACAATCTGTAACACACAGATACAGATAATCAAACAGAACAGAAAGACACAGAATAACTCAGAGTTCTCAAACACACCACGAAAACTACACAGACTTCATCAACCAGACAGACAGTCTGGCGACTCCTCCGGTCGTCACCGAAAGTGTCTTTTCATTGCTTTATAAATGAATACAACATCTACGCAATGACCTTTCGATTCGTGCGGAATATGAAAAAGAGTCAGGCTTTACAATTGCCAATCCGGCGGCTTACACTGGCACGCACGGTGGACTTGAACCCGCAGGTATACAAAACTCTATGGTTCATCGATTATACCCTCTAAATACATAGTTCTAGCTAACCTAAATGTCCGGGCAATTTTCTTCTTCAATGACTCTAACATCTGCTTCAAAATTTTTGGTTCTACGAGTTGAGCATCTGTCCGTACAGAGCTTAAAGAAATAACTTGGCTCATTAAACTCTCTGCCTGTGTCTGCAGAAAAGCTTCCTGTAAATAAAATTCATTTGACATAGCTGCATCCCGGTTGACTTTCATATCTGCAATCTGTTTATCGATTCGAGACAGTCTTTCTGCTTGAGCACCCAGTTGGTTCTCTCTTCTTTCCAATTCTTGATTTTGAAATTGAATAGTCCTGTAATTGTTAAAAATAAAGAAGTAAGCTCGTATATATTTTTGCAAAAAGGATTTTCTTCAAGTAGAAGAAAAATACAAAAATGAAAAATAGAAGCATTTACTTCAGCAAGTAGTGGAGACCAAAAGAGAATCAAATCCAAAAACTGAACTGTAAGAGGAGTGGTTGTCCAAAGTAGTGGAGAAATGATGGAGAAGAGCTCTCAAACTCATCATGAGAGTTTTTGGTCACTTGGCTATAAAAGAGGCAAGGGAGGACACTCAAGTATAGAGTAAGAAGGCGTGGAAGCCCCCTTGTAGCTACTTCAATTGTTTTGAGTCATTTCGTTCAGTTTACTCTCATAGAGTATGTCCAGCCACACACCCATTTTTGGGTAGTCTACTTGTAAGAGTCATATCTCTCAATATATGTATCCAGTTTTAGTGTTTAAATATTTGTTGGAATGCTTATCTTGAGCACTTACTCTATCTAGAATGGTTTTATGAAATTCTTTATGCTCTGTGAGTTATTCAGGTTTTAGTGAAGTCCAGTTTTCAGCCTAACTGAGTGGAAAGGTAGTCTGTTTTGAATCAAATAGTTTCCAACTCAAATCTACTCCAAATTGAGTGTTTGATATCTCATTTGAAAGCTCTAGGTGTCTAGTTTGAGTGACCAAAGTTTCAAGTTCATTGGATATTTCACTTGGTACTAGTTTTCATTTGAAAATTCTACTGTTGGCAAGAGGCTTGATCCTAAGAAGGTCTTCTACACTTTCCGTTGTGATTAGGAGAGGAATTCTTCAACAATTGGTATCAGAGCATTGGAGTTTGAAGATTCAAAGCATTGGAACTGAATTGAAGCAAAGGAGAAGCTACAAATCAAGGGGGAGCTTCGTGAAGTCAAGAAAGAGCGCCACAACATACTTGAGGTAAACTTCAATCTTGGAAGTTTTCAATGGCTGATTTAGGACAACAAGTTGAGAAGTTAGACAAAGATAATTTTCAATCTTGGAGGTATAGAATGATAAATTACCTTAAAGGTAAAGGTTTATGGAGTCTAGTTAGTGGAGACGATCCACAACCGGTGGACATTGAAGATCCCAACATTACTCCGACACAAAGGAGACAATTTGCTGATTGGGAAGAGAGGAATCGAAGGGTGATGTTCCTCATCTCACAAGTTATTTCTAACACTATGATTGGTCATGTGCAAAGCTTAGAAACAGCCAAGGAAGTTTTGAAAGCATTGGAGAAGGTGTATGCTACCTCAACAAGGTCTCGAAGGATGCAACTCAAGAACGAGCTCAACAACATGAGGAAAAGCTCAAACCAAAGCATTAGTGAGTATACATTGAGGATCAAAGAGCTTCGAGATCAGCTAGCATCAGTTGGATGCAAGATAGAAGAGGAAGACATTGTCCAAACAGCCCTCAATGGCTTGAGGAGTGAAGAAAAGTGGAAGCTCCTCATCACAAACATTCTTTATAGAGATCCTCTACCAACATTCGACGAGATTATACCAAATCTTGTGGCTGAAGAGGTAGCTCAACAAGGAGAAGGCAACAAAGGTAAGGACAACCATAGTCAAATGTTATATGCAGGAAGAGGTAGAGGAAGGAACTCAAGAGGAGGCTCGAGAGGAAGAGGAAGAAGCTACAACAACACAAATTTCAGCCAACACAACTCGGAGGACAACAAGGAAAACTCAAATGACAACACACATGGAAGAGGTCGAGGAAGAAATAGAGGAAGAGGTCGAGGTTCATACAATCCTCATAAAGGTATAACATGTTATCATTGTGGTAAACTAGGACATTATGCAAATGATTGTTGGCAAAAGAATGGAAGGCTAAATGGAGGCAACCAAAGGAGCCAAAATAATTATGCGAGTACATCGAGTGAAGGAGACAAGCAAACCATGCTTGCCATGAAGCATGACGACAACAACTCGAGAAGTGATGACCAAAAATGGTTCATAGATTCAGGTTGCAGCAACCATATGACATGCCAAGGAGATTTATTCACAAAGCTACAAGCTCCAAGTGGAAAAGGATGTGTGGAGACCAAAGATGAAACTCAACATGCAATTGAGCATGTTGGAGATATCAAGCTTGGAGATAGAAAGGTATTGGCTGATGTTCTTCATGTTCCTACTATTGCAAAGAATTTGATTTCAGTAGGACAAATGGTAGAGAGAGGATATCATGTTATCTTCAATGAAAAAGGATGCTTTATAAAGAATCCAAAAGAAGGATTCAAGGTCATTGTTCAAGGAAGGAAAGAAGGTAGGATGTTCACCTTGGACATTCAACAACCACATGGAAAGGTGATGTATATTCAGTTTGGAAACAAGAGGATTGCTGAAATCGATTTGTGGCACAAAAGGTTTGAACATATCAACATTCCTAAGCTCAAGGACATGAGCAACCATGAAGTGGTAAGAGGTCTTCCAAGATTCAATGATGCTGGACTACATGAGTTTTGTGAAGCATGCCAACTAGGAAAGCAAACTCGACAACCATTCAAGAAGAGCAACTATGTGGCAAGGAATGTCCTCGACTTGATATACACGGATGTATGGGGACCATCACAACAACCATCAGTGGTTGGTGATAGATATTTTGTCACTTTTATCGATGATCATTCAAGAAAAGTATGGATGTTTTGCATAAAACAAAAATCAGATGTGTTCTCCATGTTCAAGAGATTTAAAGCACAGGTAGAAAAGGAAACAAGACGCTACATAAAGACCTTGAGGTCTGATGGAGAAGGAGAATATTTCTCCAAAGAATTTTCAGATTTTCTTTATGAAAATGGCATCAAGAGACAATTTACATGTAGGTACACGCCTCAACAAAATGGAATAGTTGAAAGGAAAAATCGACATATCACAGAAGTTGCAAGATGCATGCTCAACGAGATGAAGATGCCACTAAACTATTGGGCTGAAGCAACTTGTACGGCCGTTTATTTGATGAACAAGTGCACAACGGCTGGAGTGCATAATCTAACTCCCGAGGAGGTTTATTCCGGTAAGAAACCTGACCTTACACATCTCAAAGTTTTTGGATGTGTGTGTTATGTTCACATCCCTCAAGAACTAAGGACAAAGATGGAGGCAAAGTCCGAAAAATGTATTTTTATTGGATATTCATCGGAGCAAAAGGGATATAGGTGCTACAATCCGGTGACAAAGGAGCTACGAGTCTCACAAGATGTGGTATTTGATGAGCTAAGACCATGGTTTGGAGAACAAGGGAAAGAGAAGATTCTTGAAGAAAATTGCGAAGATGATGGAGGTGCTGTCCAAGAAGAATTTCAGCAAACAAGCACTCAAATGTCAGGTCCAGAAGCTTCTACATCACTTGGAGAAAGCTCAACATGGAAGGGGAGGCTAAGGAGTCATTCCTCATCACCAACATCAGCTTATGAAAGATCTAAAGCTGAAAGTGCTGCCCAAAATAGTGATTCAAATGCAAGTGAAGAAGAGTATGAAGACACACCGAAGGTAAAGTTGAACCGGTTGAAGAAGCAATGTTCAAAAGGAAATGAAAGGAGGTCTTCAAGAGCAAGGTATCCAATTGAAAGGCTGAGCTATGATAGTTTTATTGCAAAGCATTTTGCATATATGACAGAGGTGGTTAAAGACAAAGAACCGGATGCATATGAAGAAGCATGTACACAAAAAGAATGGCAAGAAGCTATGCAAGAAGAGATGAAAGCTCTCAAGGACAATCACACATGGGAGCTAGTTCCAACGGCTGAAGGTATGAAGATTGTTCCAAATAAATGGGTGTTTAAAATAAAGAGAAATGTTGATGGTTCTCTAGCAAGGCATAAAGCTAGACTAGTAGCAAAAGGATTCAAGCAAACTCACGGCATCGATTATGAAGAGACTTTCAGCCCGGTTGCAAAGATGGGAACAATTAGAACCTTGATTGCAGTGAGTGCATCAAGGAGATGGCCATTGTACCAACTTGACATAAAAAATGCTTTTCTCAATGGTGAACTTCAAGAAGAGGTATACATGAGTCAACCGATTGGATTTGAAGACAAAAAGCATCCAAATTTTGTTTGTAGATTGAAGAAAGCTTTGTATGGGCTGAAGCAAGCACAACGTGCTTGGAATCAAAGATTGGTCGAGTACCTCACAAGGTGTGGGTATAGTCCAAGTAATGCAGATCCCTCTCTCTACATGAAGAAAGAAGAAGGCAAGCAGGTATATATTTGCATATATGTTGATGATCTCATCATAACAGGAAGTAATGTTACAGGAATACAAGAGATCAAAAAGAAACTCGGTAAGGAGTTTAAAATTTCAGATCTTGGTGAGCTGAAATACTTTTTAGGCATTGAGATAGTCTATGGGAAAGATGGCATTTACTTAATGCAAAGAAAGTACCTATTGGATGTTCTTTTCAGATTTGGAATGAGTGAATGCAAACCACTCACTCAACCTATGGACACAAATGTGAAGCTATGCTCAAATGATGGAGAGAAGTTACATGATGTAACTACATACAGCAGTATTATAGGTTCATTGATCTATGCTACGATCACAAGACCGGATTTGTGTTATATTGTTGGAGTTCTTTCTCAATTTATGCAAGCTCCAACAAGTGAACATTTAAATTCAGCCAAACAAGTGCTAAGATATGTGAAGCACACAGTCAATCATGCTCTATTTTATGGATATGATGAAGAATTGCAGGTAAAAGGCTTCAGTGATGCTGATTGGGCTGGTTTGAAGGAAGACAGAAGATCCACTTCAGGTTATGTGTTGATGATAGGTAGCAAACCTATCACATGGAGCTCAAAGAAGCAACCTACTGTTGCACTATCATCTACAGAAGCTGAATATAGAGGTTTAGCCTTTGCAACTTGTGAAGCTATGTGGATTAAGAAGCTCTTGGCTGATCTTGATGTGTAGGTGGAGACCATTCCAATTTATGGTGACAACATGTCAAGCATTCACTTGACAAACAATCCAATGTTTCATACACGAAGCAAGCACATAGAAGTACATTATCATTATGTTCGAGAAAAGGTTTTGAGCAAGGATGTGGATATAAAGTTCATTGGAACTAATGACCAGGTTGCAGACATGCTTACAAAGTCCCTAGATGCTTCTAAGCTCAAGAGGTTCAAGGACGACATCAACTTGCAGGATATGGCTGAAGGTGCAAGCTCACATGTGAGCTTGAGGGGGAGTGTTAAAAATAAATAAGTAAGCTCGTATATATTTTTGCAAAAAGGATTTTCTTCAAGTAGAAGAAAAATACAAAAATGAAAAGTAGAAGAATTTACTTCAGCAAGTAGTGGAGACCAAAAGAGAATCATTCAAAAGAGAATCAAATCCAAAAACTGAATTGTAAGAGGAGTGGCTGTCCAAAGTAGTGGAGAAATGATGGAGAAGAGCTCTCAAACTCATCATGAGAGTTTTTGGTCACTTGGCTATAAAAGAGGCAAGGGAGGACACTTAAGTATAGAGGAAGAAGTCGTGGAAGCCCCCTTGTAGCTACTTCAATTGTTTTGAGTCATTTCGTTCAGTTTACTCTCATAGAGTATGTCCAGCCGCACACCCATTTTTGGGTAGTCTACTTGTAAGAGTCATATCTCTCAATATATGTATCCAATTTTAGTGTTTAAACATTCGTTGAAAAGCTTATCTTGAGTACTTGCTCTATCTAAAACAGTTTTATGAAATTTTTTATGCTCTATGAGTTATTCAGGTTTTAGTGAAGTCTAGTTTTTAGCCTAACTGAGTGGACAGGTAGTCTGTTTTGAATCAAATAGTTTCCAACTCAAATCTACTCCAAATTGAGTGTTTGATATCTCATTTGAAATATCTAGGTGTCTAGTTTGAGTGACCAAAGTTTCAAGTTCATTGGATATTTCAATTGGTACTAGTTTTCATTTGAAGGTTCTATTGTTGGCAAGAGGCTTGATCCTGAGAAGGTCTTCTACACTTTCTGCTTCGATTAGGAGAGGAATTCTTCAACAGTAATAGGCATCTCTTTCTCTTATTATCTCTGGTATCTCCTTCTGTAGCTGAGCGAATAACATCATCTGGCTTTTGAGAGAAGCATTTGATTCAAATAGGTTTGAATTTGCAAATTCTAGCTGCGTATTTGTTTGCTTTAAGAAAGCTGCCATTTCCTGCCCTTTCTGTACTGCTTCATCCAATTGATCTCGAGTTTCCTTTAACAAATCTCCTATGGCTATGCGGGCATCCTCTTTATCTTTGACTAACTGTTTCAATTGCAGAATCTCTGTATCAGCAGCACACAATAAATCATCTTTTTCTCGTAGTTCGGCCAAGGCAGCATCTCTTTGATTTATGATTGTCTCCTGTTCGGCAAGTCGGGCCTGTAACTCCTTAATCTGTTCGTTTAAAGCTTGATTTTCTGCTCTGACGGCATCTACTTCTTCTTGAAGTGGGCTAATGTCTGCTTCGAGAACATCAACCTTGTGTTGAAATTCTTCTCGGATGTTATCAGTCACTTCCTTCATTTGTGCTGGTAGTCGCTGCAATAGCTGGATTAGCATTTGACCCATGGATGCGAGCTCAGAAAACATGGGAATTGATGGAAACAGAATAGAAGGACGTGGTTGAGAAGAAGAGGCTATCAAAAGTTGATGTGAAGAGGGGAGAGTAATTCGGTGAGGAAGATGAAGCAGAAGGTTCTTCAGTAGGCTGTACAGGTATAATAGGGTCGATTGGGAGGATGGGTGGCAAAGTGGGTTGCAGAATGTTATTCTCTAATACCTTTTCGGTGGATTGCTGCGTAGAGTCATCAGGGTTGGCAACTGCAGACTCGACTGCCTTAATTAGTTCTTCAAAAATTTCTTTAATAAGAGGTTGCCCATCTTCTTGCTTTTCCTGTTCAGATTGTTGTTGAAATTCTTCTTTAGAGGAGTTGGCTGCAGAATTGGTGGTATCATCATGCTCTTGTTGCTAATTTGGAGAGGACTGCATTGATGAATCATTATGCATGGAGGTGGCTGTATCGTGGAAAGTCTCTTCTTCATGTTCTTCTTCTTGATTGTTGTCTACTTCTTTTCCTGCGGCCGAACCCTGTACTTGACTGTCAGATGAACTGATTCTGATGCGTTTTCGGCAGAGTAGCTGAAAGATTTCTTCGTCGTCCTCTTCATCATCTTCCAATATCTGTGCAGATTCTTCATGGTACAGAACTGGACCTCGTGAAGGCGATTGTGTTGCTTGTATGGCCGGAAACAAGAAAGTTAGTATGTGGGGGAGACCTGAACGCGGCATATCTCCTTTGTTGACATGTTTAATTACTAAAACGCATTCTCTGTGAATGCGGCAGAAATAGTACGAGGCAAAGTTAACAGGCTCTCGGGCAGCCAAATCTATCGCTGAATAAAAAGGGCGAGATATGCCATATGTACGTTTCTGCAAATTTAGTATTGCTACTAAAAATTACAGGGTTGTTCTCTCAGGTTCAGGGCGACAAAGGATTGCATATTCATTAGAAGAATGTCTAGGGAATAACTGGATCATTGTAGCTATCGGTAAATTAGGGCCATTTTCTCGACCTTCCGAAGAGAGCCGGAATGCATCAGCAAAGGTCTGCATTGTGATTACAGTACGAGATGGTAAAGAGGTAATTGGCCAACTCTGCTCCGTAGCAGGTGTAGCAGCGATGGCGGCAATGATTTGGGCGTAGAACGGGTGACATTCCACTGAATGCCAAGGCAATTCAGTGAAATTAGCTAACCCACGGACACGCAGGAACTCACCTACATCAGCAGGGAGTCCATCGTGGAAGGTAGCAAAGTTTGCCAGAGCTTCCATGATGCACACACGAATAGCAAGCAGACACGGGGTTTACAGGAAACACAAAGTTCACAAAGCACGCAGACACAATAGCGATTAACAGCGGAATGAAAAAGGTTAAGTAGATAGTTGGCAGTGTGAGGTGACCAAAATTGTTAATCATCGCGCGATGTTCAGATGATAACCTTCATAACTTCGGTGTGCATGCATGAGCAGAACGATAATGCAGGTATGGCTGTTGATCATAATTAGGTATCAAAACGAGGATATTTACAGACTTATTTTATTAATCACGCAAAACTAAAAAGAAAAAGAAAAGAAAAAAGAAAAAAATTCGCGGGCAACCGCAGAACACTTCAGTGTGAATCAGGCGCTTGATGATACGGTCGCAACTTTGAACCATTTATCACTTTTGAAAGAGGAATTCCAGTCAAAGTAGTCAACCAAAAAGTTGTTGGGCCCACTTGTTCAGTAATCCGGTAAGGACCAAACCATCATAGCTTGAATTTTTGAGCAGAACGATTTGATTTTGCATTATAAAACAGCACAAGTTGTCCTACCAAACAAACTGGAGTTTTAAGATACCGATCATGTGTACGAGCTTGCCTCAATTGCACTTCTTGAAGAGTCAGAAAACTTTCCCAGCGATGCTCATCTAGTTCTCTGAGTGTGTCCAACCGAAATGGTAAAGAATCTTCAGGTAACAATTTCTGAGAGATGGCCACATGTAAGCTTGGTACTACAAGCTCCATTGGTGCAATTGCCTCCATTCCATATGCAAGTTTGAAAGGAGTCAGTCCGGTGGCAACTTTGTAAGTAGTCTGGTATGCCCATAATACTGCAGGTAGTAACTGATCCAATCTTTTTGGTGATTCGATAATCAATTTATGAAGCATACTTAGCAAGGTCTTGTTTGTATTTTCAGCCAAGCCATTAGCACGAGGATAGTACGGTGAACTGAATTTGTGTAGAATCTGAAAAGAGTGTGCGAGAACTTCCATTAAATTGTTAACAAAATGTGTGCCTTGATCTATCAAAAGTTCCAAAGGTAATCCAAATCATGGGAATACATCTTTCATTAGACATTTTGCCACCGAAACAGCTGTGGCTGACCGTAAAGCCCAAGCTTCTGCCCATCTGGTAGCATAATCTGTGCATGTCAAAATATATCTGTTGTTGCTAAGGATTGCTGGAGGTGTGATTGGTCCAATAAAGTCAAGACCCCATTTCTGAAACAGTTCTAAAGGTAAGACAGGCTGCAGAGGAAAGAAATGGCGTTGTAAAGGCTGTCCAGATCGCTGACAATTGTCACATTGCTACACAATTTGAGATATATCTCTGTACATAGTAGGCCACCAGAGTCCACTTTGCAGAATTTTTCGGTGTGTTAAATCTGCTGCAAAATGTCCACCGGAGGGTATGGAATGTGCTAGAGCGATTACTGAGTTTACTTCATGTGGAGGAATACAATGAAGTAAAACCCCAATGTGATCCATATAATATAACTCTCCAGCAATCAACCAGAATCTGCGATTGTAAACTGCAATTTTTCGGCGCATTGCAGAGGAAGTTTGAGAAGGGAGACATCCGTCAGTAAGAAAGGTTAATAACTGATCATAGTAAGTAGGTGTCTCAGGAGGTTGTGCAGATTCATCACTAGTTATTTCAGTAACATAAATAGCAGGTGTGGTGTCATCAACACCGACCGAAGCTTCACCGGAATCCAACCTGGAGAGAAAATCTGCTAAGGCATGTGCAGTTCCAGGTTGATGAATCACTTCGTAATCAAATTCTTGTAACAGTAAAACCCAACGTGCTAAACGGCCACCTAAATGCTGCTGCCGAACCAGGTATACCAGCGCAGCATGATCTACATGAAAGACGAACTTTCAGCCTAGCAAATAATGTCGGAACTTCTTTACAGAATACACTAAACCAAGACATTCTCTTTCAGTTACTGAATAATTCTTTTCAGCAGGAGCAAGCCTTCGACTTGCATAGTAAACAGGTCTAAACCACTTATCAGTTTGTTGCATTAAAACACTTCCAATGGCTATATCTGATGTGTCTACAAAAACATGAAAGGAGCGTTCCCAATCAGGAGGTTGTAGAATTGGAACCTGCGTTAATAAAACTTTTAGACGATCAAATGCATTTTGACATTCTTGTGTCCAATCAAACTGTCGAGGGGTACTAGTGATTAGCCGATTCAAGGGTATTGCCAAATGGGCAAGCCACCGTAAATGTCGACCATGCCACCTGACTTGGCCCATGAATCGCATGACTTCTTTCGGTGTAGTAGGCACAGGTGCTTCTAACACAGCTGCAACTTTGTCTGTGTCGACTTGTATGCCTTGTGCAGACACAATATGACCAAGCAGCTTACCACATGAAACTGCATACACAGATTTGTTTGGGTTTAGGCAGAGTTTGTATTCACGACATTTCTCAAAGCAACACCGTAAATGATACAGGTGTGCAACCATCTTACCGAATAAAGAGAAATCATCTAGATATACTTGCATAAAAGAAGTAAGATAGGGTGAGAAGATTTCCTGCATACATCGCTGAAAGGTACTAGGAGCATTTCTTAATCCAAACCACATGACTGTGCAAGCAAAAACACCCCGATTCATAATAAATGTTGTTTTTGGTATATCTTGCTCAGCCATTCGAACCTAGTTATAACCACTATAACCATCAAGAAATGAATACATCTCATGTCCAGCCACTCTGTCCAGCATGGTGTCAAGAAATGGAAGAGGAAATGGATCAGGTACGGTGGCTGCATTCAATTTCCGGTAATCGACACATATTCAGAGCTGCTTGTTTTTCTTTGGTACGATTACAATCGGGGGGATCCACTCAGCATGCTCAATAGGTACAATGAATCCTACTTTTAATAGGCGATCAAGTTCTGCTTTGACCTGTGCTGCATAGTTAGGGTTCATACGGTAGCTAGGTTGTTTAATCGGCTTTGCTTCAGGTTTGAGTACGATCCTATGTTGATAAATACGAGGGTCCAGACCCTTCATATCACGATAATCCCATGCAAAAACATCAGAGAATTCATGAATAAGTTGGATCAAATCTGCTTGAAATACTTCAGACAATCCTTCCTTTATCTTGACAGGTCGTGGATATACTTCATCTCCCAAATTATAGGTGATTAACTTATCTTCGGGAACATAGAATTGACTAGGTTTTTCTGGATTTTCAACTGACTGTAAAAGATGTTGTAGAACGGTTTCATTTATAGCAGCATTATCTTCTGTCTCCACTTCTTCGGTCACAGGCACCACTGTATAGGCTGTCGGACTCCAGTTATCTACAATAGATTATAGATCTATAGTGCCTAAGGAAATCATATCTTCATTTTTCTTTAAAAATGCTTCCTCTTCATCGTCGGATAAACCATCCAACATGTGGAGTGGCTCTGCTACATATGGCCTGGCATGGAGTTCACAAGGCTGAATAGCATCAAGTTTAACAACATATTTATGATGATTATCCTTAAATTTTAGTTCTTGTGCTGACCAATCCTGTATAACCTTAGCTTGTTTCAACCAAGGACGGCCGAAAAGAAGATTATAATCAAGACTGGACTCCGGTAATTCTAAGACGACAAAGGCCATCTTAAACGTTGTACCCTGCAAAGTTATCGGAACATTTTTCACAAGTCCTACTGGGTGAACTCTGGATTGATCGGCCATTCTTACAAAAAATTAAACAGGCTCGATTTTCGTCCATCCCAACTTCTTACAAAGTGCTGCAGTAGCTATGTTTACACCAGACCCACCATCAATTAGTACTTGAGTAATTTTGTGATTTTTGTACCATATCGTAATCTAGGGGACCGAATGATCCACCATAGAATCGACTTCCGGTTGTACAATTGCTATCGCTGGAATGCAGGATGATCCAAGACTGAGCTATTGTTGGATTTGCTGTCGAACTCCCGGTACTAGTGCAAGTAATTGTCCAAGAGGGAGAGTAATGGATGCCTTAGATAAAATTTCCCATGCCTAATCTATTTGAATTGTACTTTTCACCGATTCTGAAGATGATGCGCCTGTTACATGGGTAGAATCTTGTTCTTGCAATCCTTCTTTTGGCAGTGGAACTTGGGTCACCAGAATTGGAGCTGGGAACACTAGAGGTTTGGTGGTGGTCCATTGACTAGCTTTGTTAAACATTCTCTGTTGTTCATGGATGCCAGGTTCAAACACTTCTGCTGCTGGTTGTAACTGCTTACCAGATCTGGTTTGAATCACTGCGGCCTGAGTTTCTATTGGTGAAATATATACCATATTAGTCATAGGGTTCTGACGCTCTTTCTTCCTCTGATCATATTCAGCTGCATCTTTACAGAATCTGCGTATGTGGCCTAATTCACCGCAAAAATGACAGTGAGGGGGTGGCAAAGGATTACCTTCCTGTGATGTTCCTGTCTGCCAGCGATTTGTATTGTAATTTGTATTTCGCTATCCACGATAATTTCTGTATCCTTATTGCTGATTATTTCTCATCTGAGGTGGTACATAATGAGCGGCCGGCTGCCCTGGTTCTTGTATAATAGCATTGACAGTTGCTGGTCCCTGCACTTTTGTGTTATAAGCACAGTTTTTGGTGGAATGTCCGGTTGTATTGCAGATAGCGCAATACATCTGATTAAGCGCACATGTGACAATGGTATGCCCTGGGTTCTTGCACTTAGTGCAGTACATTTGTCTAGCCAGATCCTCTGCAACACTTTTACTAGCTTTTAACCACTCCAAATCTTCAGTAAAGCCTCCAACCTTATGCTTGAGTTGCAAAGCCATTGCAATAACCGCATCTAGCATCATAGCTCCCACACATCGAATGATCATAATCTATCGGAGCTGCGGAGTTAAACCATTAATAAACCACTGCGTGATGACATCATCCGGTAAATTAGCATGTGTCGGAGGTAGTTGTCTCAAATGATTCTGAATAGGGTGGCATATTCTTGCACTGTTTGATTCAGCTTCTGTCTATTGTTCTGCAGGTAATTGAAAATTTCAGTAGGATTCTTCTTTAGCCGGAATCTTTGTAGAAACGCATCCCTTACCGCTTCATAGGTGCCGAAATGGTTGATATCATATTCTGTAAGCCACCTGGCGGCTTCATTTACTAGTGTTGACCGGAAAACTATGGCCTTGTATGCTGGATCGGGTGGATGATTAAGTACTGCATAACTAATTTCAAAGGTACATACATGAGCATCAGGATCATCACCTGGAAATCCACCGAATTTTGTGTAGGTGACTCCTGTTGGAACCGGACGAGGTGGAAGTAGCTGTTGTTGTTGTTGTTGTTGTTGTTGTTGTTGTTGTTGCTATTGTTGTTGTTGTTGTTGTTGTTGTTGTTGTTGTTGTTGTTGTTGTTGTTGCCCACTCATGTTGGTACTGTTACTATTTCCTAAGTTCTGAGGATGTGCTGCCGGTTCTTCGGAGCCTGTATGATTAGACTGCTCTCCTTTCGGTTCGAAAATAGCACTTAACCTCTTACGAATTTCTAACTCGAATAGCTTATCCTCTTCTGCGGTATCTAACGTAGGCAAACTTGCTCCGAACAGTGGTGTCTGGAATGAAGATTCACCGAGAAGTATAACACTGTCACCGGAAAATCATAAATTTTGCAACCAGGATCGAACTACCACCGAAATTAGTGGAACTTTCCCCAATCCAGGGTATTCTTTCACCTTCAATGACCTCTCTCGATAATACACCTCTATCCATAGAGAGATTTGAATCTTGACCAGATTCCGAAATTATTGTTTCTTCTGTAGATTGCACCGAGATTTCACGGAATCGATCGGAATTGCAGTATGTTCCACCGGAACGATACCGGAATCACTACTAATATGCTTCGCTTCTTCGACGACTAGACCTAACCAATCTGCGCTTCTTCCTCCTTGGGGTGTCCTTCGCAAATTTGGTACCACCCAAGGCTATCGGTACTTCGGATATGGCTCGTCGGATCGAGTGACCGGCATATAGCACCTTTGCTACACTTGCGTACTACTCTATCTTATTGTCGATTCACAATCTATGGTTACCTTCCCACAATCGCTGTGCAACACTCTGTTGCCACTTTTCGCTAATCACTTTACAACAATCTATTGCCAATTTCCACAATTAATTTGCAATATTCTGGTGCCACATTCCTACAGACGGCGCCAGTGTTAAACACGCTTTTGCCGTCAGAGATGCGTTTAAACATCTATTCGGGTTCTTGGGAGTGGAAGGGGTCTATTGAATAGAGGCCCTATACTTGATTTTCCCAAATCAACTCACTCACATGACAGTCTATTCAATAACTTTACTAATCCAATTTACTAACCGAAAACTCAGACTTCGTCTGATTCACTCACTCACAGAGTATCGACTCATACACAGATTAAGACTTCTCAGTAACCGGCGTACAAGGTGAATGCTACCGTAACACAGACTTCCAGTAAACAACTTACATAACAACGATTCAATACTTCACTTAATGTAACATTACCGTAACACAATCTGTAACACACAGATACAGATAATCAAACAAAACAGAAAGACACTGAATTACTCAGAGTTCTCAAACACACCACGGAAACTACACAGACTTCATCAACCAGACAGACAGTCTGGCGACTCCTCTGGTCATCACCGAAAGTGTCTTTTCATTGCTTTATAAATGAATACAACATCTACGCAACGACCTTTCGGTTCATGCGGAATATGAAAAAGAGTCAGGCTTTACAATTGCCAATCCGGCAGCTTACATAGCTAATTCTACTACTCCTCAAGCTCAATGACTCCTCGGCTTGAACAAAATGGAGTCTATTCTACCAAAAACAGGATTTACAATGTGTGTGTAGTGATGAAAATCACTTGAGTTGGAAATAGTTTATAAAAAAAAATGATTGGGCCTTGTTGCCGTATTGTGCATAACTACTCCTTTGTACATGTATGCTTTACTTGTATGCCAACAACAGGTCTTCCCATCACTTCATCACATAATGATATGATTTGGACAATAGTTGATAGGTTTAGTAAATATGCATATTTCGTTCCATGTAGAAAAACTTTGTCTGCACCTCAGGCTGCAAAATTATTTATTAAATGCATTTTCCCACATCATGGATTTCCTAAAGAAATGTTATCTGATTGTGATGTTAGATTTTGTAATCATTTTTGGGTTGCTTTATTTCAACATTTTGGGTCTAAAATAGATTTTAGCTCTGCATTTCATCCTAAAAGTAATGGACAAAGTGAGGCTACAAATAGTACTATTCTTGATTTATTGTGTTGTTATTCATTAGATAGTCCCACCAACTAGGATGAAAAGTTGCCATTGCTTCAATTTGCTTACAATAACACCACACACACCACTACTAGTCGTGCACCTTTTGAAATTGTTTATGGTAAAAAGCTTCCCACTCCCATGTCACTCACCCAAACCGACATTCTGATGGCTGATTATATTGCTCAAGATCAAATTTCTATACTTCACGATGTTCACGAGCACATTAGGAAAAGTCAAGAGTGATACACATGTAATATCAATACAAAACAATTAGCTAAGGAATTCAAGGAAAATGATCTTCTGTGCTTGTGTATCATTAAAAGACGTCTCAAAAATATTTTGCAACATCCTAAAATTAAACTTGCACCATGCTATTATGGACCATTTCACATTATACAAAAAATTAATGATAATTCATTTAGATTAGATATACCATCTCATTGGAATATACATAATTCTTTTCATATTAGTTTACTTAAACCATTTAAAGGAACTTTACCACTCACTCCACTTCTTGATGACCCTCCTTTGATTGAACAACAATCTGAAATCTTGGTTCCTGAGAAAATAATTGATCATGATGTCACTACTACACGCACAGGTACTCAATATCATCAATATTTAGTTAAGTATAAAAATCACTCTATTGAAGAATGTCAATGGATACATAAAACACAATTAACACCTCATTATGACCACTTAATTTTTGCATATCATACACAAACACATTAATATAATTCCTCCATGAACATTTCCATGCATGTTTTTTTTAACATGGGACATGCTTATTTTCATTCAGTGATGGAACATGTGATTGGCCATCCATGTTTATTTTAATTTATCAAATGAGGTCAATTGCTTTTCCAACTTAGGGGCATGTTATAACTTATGGAATATGTTGAACAATGCATTGTTGGAGTGTTAATTTATTAATGTATTAATGTGGACATCAATAGTCCAAATTTAGGGCGGACATCAATAAATCCAATTATAATTTAGTTTGTAAATAAACCCGCGTAGAAGGTTCTATTGTTAGAAATAGTTAGAAAAGTAGTGGTTAGAATAAGGGTCATTGTAGTCTACAATTTATGATATTAAAAGCAAAGGCTTTCTACAAACTTCACCAACTTTTACTTTCACGCATGCTTTTTGAAGCCGCTCTCATGTAACCACTCTTTTTTACGTAATCAAAAATTCCTATAAATACATGCACTTTGTGGACTGTTGAAACAGAGTGCATGGGGGAAGATTGCACCCAATACTGTGTTCGGTCTCGTCTCTTAGCATCTCTATTTTTTCTGTGTGTTTTCTGCATTCATAACCTCTGTGTGCGTGTGAGCAAGATCCTGATAACATTCATTTTATGCAAGTTGATGGCAGATAGCTTTGTGTCAAAAAATATATATTGACACATTCTTGCAATGTTTCAGCCTTGAAGACTCCAAACCTATTGCCAATCTTATGGAAAATAAGTTTACAGTTGAGTCTTCATGATATTGGAGATGCATTTGATGTTGTTCTTTATAAATAGGTTCTTGGATGTTTGATTTACTTATGCATTACCCGACCTAATATTCAATTTTTTATCTCTCAGATGAGCAGGTTTATGCGTTGCCCATGTGTCAAGCATTAGCAGGTGGTTAAGCACATCTTTCGCTACTTGAGTGGTACTAAGCCACTTGGACTGTTTTATTCCAAGGGGGTCACTACCGCCATATTTACATGCTTTCTCTGACTTTGACTGGGTTGGATCCTATGACACTCATGTGTCCACTAGCGGTTTTTTTTCATGCATATCTTACGTATGTTTGATATTGAGGATAAGTTGGTTGGTACCAATTACCCATTATGGCATTATATGATATGTCATGTATTGGTTGCAAAAGGATTGTGGAATATTGTGCACGGTGTTGAAAAACATCATATTACACCTGCAAATATAGTTATTCAAGCTGATGTAGATGGCATTGAATATGGTGATGTTAGGTTCCTATTCGTGTTGAGGCTCTTACTACACTTGTTGAAGAGCAACTTTGCTGGGATGGCAGAGATGTTCAGACGCATGCATTGATAGCCTTATCTGTCAAACGTGCCATTATTCCTCACATTCGCTCTTGCAAAACAACAAAGGATGCTTGGGATACACTTATCAGTTTATATTAATAAATTAACACTCCAACAATGCCTTGTTTGACACTTTCCATAATTTATAACAACTTCAGTGTTTTGACTTTGAGGACTGCAAGCCAGTTTCCACACGAGTTGAGACTAGATTTAGGTTCTCATTTGAGGATTCCAGTGATGCATTTGACACCTCTTTATCAGCAAGCTATGGGATGTCTTATATATGCATGCAACACAAGGCCAAATATACAATATGCAGTTTCACAGTTGAGTCAATTCATGCATAGCCCTGGCACTAAGCATTGGCAAGTAGTGAAACGTGTGTTTAGATATATCAGAGGCACTTTGAGCTTAGGTCTCTTTTATGGAAGAGATATTCAGCCATGCATGCATGCTTGCATGCTTTTACACATAATGATTGGGTTGGTTGTTATGATAATACTTGCATGTCCATTAGTGGTAATTGTTTTTTCCTTTAAGACTCATGCATATCTTTTGTGAGTAAGAAGCAACCTACAGTGGCAACATCGAGTTGTGAAGCTGAGTACACGGCAATTTTCATAGCTACAGTGAAGTGTATATGTTTGAGACACCTATTGATGGATCTTTGCATGAAGATTGATGCTGCTATGCATATTCTAACTGATAGTCAAAGTGCATTGGTTGTTGCACAAAACCCAATGTTTCATGCACGGACCAAACATATTGAGGTGCATTATCACTATGTTTGAGAGCGCCTTCATGTAAGAGATATTGATTTGCTATATGTGCTTGCTGAATTTGTGTGTATCCTCTTTGGGTGTGAGATTGTGTAAGTGAGCTCTCGTCCTTTTCTCCTTCCTCGTGACATGGAGCAGATTTGTTGGGATGGCAAAGATGCCCAGGCACATGCATTGATAGATTTTTTTTTCAAACATGCCATTATTCCTCACATTCGCTCTTGCAGAATAGCTAAGGATGCTTGGGATACACTTACCACATTGTACCAAGCTAGGAATGAGGCTTGTGTTGCTTAACTCCGAAAACAGTTGGAGAGTGAGCACATGAATGAAGGTGATTCTATGGACAACTTTCTAACAAAGATCAAAGACTTGAAGGAACAATTGATTTTTGCTGATGAGATTATACAAGATAGCTCACTTGTGCATACTAAGCTGAATAGTCTTCCTGATTCATATCAGAGTTTTTCTTCTACTCTTTGGTTGATGATGAAAGGCAATCCAAATGCCTTGTCATTTGAGGAGTTAGTCTCTGTTCTGTTGCATGAAGATCAGTCCAAGCAGAACAGGTCCATTATGCATGTTGCAGATCAGGATTTCCTAACTAGTTAGAAGGGCAAAGGAAAATGGAGCTCTTCATCTAGTAAGCAGAAATCTGCTAATTCTGCACAATCAAAGAGGGAAGACAAAGATAAAAAGAAATCAGAAAAGTAAAAATTGTTTTGCAAGTACTATAAAGGAAATTATCATATCATAAAGAACTGTCCAAAACTGGCTACTAAAGAGGCAAAGAAGAAAGAGGCTAGGATGGTTGTTGCAGAGGCCTCGATACCAAAAACAGAGTCTCCTAATCTTGTGCAGGAAGAAGAATGGGCGTTTACTACTGTTTGTAGTTTTGACCCATCTTCTAATGAGCAGTGCATGTCTGCAGTAGACTTAGATGTTTGGTACTTTGAGAGTGGGGCGACCAAACATATTATGTTGTAGCACAGTTTATTCTCTTCACTCGAGCCTACCCCTACAGGGAATACTGTTACATGCGACAACAACTCCTCTTATCTTGTTATGGGAGTTGGTAAGATCATTTTGACTACTGTTGATGGTAGTTCTTTCACTTTGTCAAATGCTTTGTTTGTGCCAGGGATCAAGAAGAATCTGTTATCAATTTCTACATTAGCCAAGATTGTCTTGGTTGTGAAATTTGTTGATGACAAATGTACGACAGCTCATGATCTGTCAAATGGCGACATGATTATTGCTTCTGGCATTTTATGTCGTGGGTTGTATAAGCTCATAGACTATGAAAGATCTGTAAATGATTCGGCATGTGCAGTACATGATTCTCAGGCTATGTCAGATGGAAAGCTTTGGCATGCATGCTTTGGTCATCTGAATTTTGCTAGTTTGCTATGCCTACAGAAATCTGAAATGGTGTCCTCTTTGTCCAAACTTGAGGCACTTGGAAAACATGTTTGTGAAGGTTGTATTTTGGGCAAAATGCTTCGTTCCTCCTTTCCAAAAGATGGTTCTGTTCGGGCTACTCATAAGTTGCAGCTTGTACATAGTGATGTCTGTGGTCCTATGTCCATTAAAGGCAAAGTCTGAAGTGTTCATGTGCTTCAAACAGTTTTTGGTTTTGGCTGAAAATTTGTCAGCATTTAAAATGGGCACCCTCCGTTCTGATCGAGGGGGGGAATATATGTCTTCTGATTTTAATGCATTTCTGGCTTAATGTGGGATAAAACACCAGTGTACAGTGCTGCATAGACCTCAATAGAATGGAGTTGCTGAAGAAAAGAACAGGTCGCTCATGGAGATGGTGAGGTGTATGGTCAATACTCAAGCTTTACCACATAGTTTCTGGCTTGAGGTTGTCATGTGTGCAACATATGTACTTAACAGGTGTCTCACTAAAGCGCTACAATCTATCACTCCATATGAGGCTTGGCATGATCACAAGCCATCTGTTGCTCATCTGCATGTTTTTGGTTGTTTGGCATATGCATTAGTGCTTGAACAACACCACAAAAAATTGGATGATAAAGCAGTAAAATGTATTTTTGTTGGGTAGAGTTCAAAAAGTAAAGGCTATCATCTATATCATCCACATACTAAACGCATTTTGGTTAGCCGTGACGTTTTTTGTGGAAGATGCTATTTAGCCATTGCTTTCAGGTACTAAGGAGACATCTTTTAGCTCCAAAGACATGTATGATACTTTTGCTGCCTCTTTTTATAGGTGGACAGTCTAGTGTTGGTCCTAATGAGGCAACTTCTCAACCTTTGTAGGTTTCATGTGATGATGCAGATCATCCCATTTCTAATGAGTTGATATTGAGGAGGCAAAAACTATGCCAAAATCGCTAGTGCAGACTTTGCATGACAACAAATTAGATGCACCTCTGTCATATCGTACTCGATGAGGCTCTCATAGTGCCTTTTTTGCATTAGATTTCTATGCTATGGCTGCATCTAGTCTCTATGATGAGACTGAGCCTGTTTCATTTGATGAAGCACAAAATTCAAAAAATTGGATGGCTGTTATGCAATTCTATAATGAAGAACGGTACTTGGTCTTTATGTGACTTTCCTCATGGCAAGAAGGCCATTGGCACTAAGTGGGTATACAAGCTAAAGCATAAACTTGATGGTACAATTGACAGGTATAAGGCTAGGCTTGTTGCAAAGGGTTATGCGTAGGAAAGAGGCATTGATTTTGATAAAAACCTTTGCTCCTACTTGCCGAATGACTACTGTTGGTAGCCTCTGTGCACTTGCAGCTCATCATGGTTGGAATGCACATCAGTTAGACATTAAAATAGCATTTCTGGATGGTGACTTGCATGAAGAAGTGTATGTTTTTCAGCCTCGTAGCTTTGTGCAAAAAGGGCATGAAAACCATGTGTGCAGGTTAAAGAAGGCATTATACGGTTTAAAGCAAGCACCATGTGCTTGGTATGAAAACATACATGCCTATCTGATTGCACATGGTTTTGAGAACAGTGCAACTGAAAGCACCTTATATGTCAAGCGTGCTAATGATGTACTTTTGATCATTGTGGTGTATGTTGATGACATGCTGCTCACTGGTCCTCATGAGACTCATATTGCTGAATTCAAGGCTGATTTACATGCCTCATTTGAGATGTCTGATTTGGGGCATTTGCATCATTATTTGGGCATTCAATTTGTACACGTTGATGATGGAATGGCTTTGTGTCAAACGAAATATATTGACCCATTATTGCAGCATTTTGGCCTTGAAGATTGTAAACCTATTGCCACTCCTATGGAGATAGGTTTATGACTGAGTCTTCATGATGCTGGAGATGCATTTGATGTTGTTCTCTATCAGCAGGCTGTTGGATGCTTGATTTACTTATGCATTACTCAACCAGATACTCAATTTGTTGTCTCACAGATGATCACGTTTATGGATTGCCTAGGAGTCAAGCATTGGCAGGCGGTTAAGCGCATCTTTCGATGTTTGAGTGGTCTCGGCTACTTGGGTTGCTTTATCCCAAGGGGGATCACTATGGCCAGATTTGCATGCTTTTTCTAACTCTGATTGGGCTGGTTGCTATGACACTCGTGTGTCCACTAGTGGCTTTTGCTTCATGCTTGGTAGCTCATGTATATCTTGGTTGATCAAGAAGAAGCCTATTGTGGCCACTTCTAGTTGTGAGGCTGAGTATAGGGAAGCTTTCACATGATTGTTGAGTGTGTGTGGCTCAGATGCCTTATGGCTGATTTGGGTGTTGGTTAGTCTTCTGCCACCACCATTTTCACTGACAGTCAGAGCCCATTGGCAGTTGTGAGGAACCTTGTGTTCCATGCTCGCACTAAGCACATTGAGGTGCATTATCATTATGTCAGGGAGAGGTTTTGTGCTAGGGAGACCAACTTGGCATATGTGCCCACGCAAGAGAACATTGCACACCTTTTCACGAAGGCTCTACCTAGGGAGAATTTCGAAGCTTTCCGCAAAGCTTTGGGCTTGCTTCGTCTTATGGAGTGATTTCATCATAACTTGGCACTTCCTTATACATGAGTGCTAGCTTCTTGTTCACCGCATCACTCCTAGGGGGAATTTGTTGATATAATTAGGTAGTGGTGCGTGTGAACACACCGCCGAGGCACTTTTTTCCCTCTTTAAGAGGTTTTTTCCCTCGGCTTGTATATATGCCTATTGCCCTAACGGGCTACTTATCTTTGTACATTCTCTAGTAATACATCCAGTATTGTGTGATGTCCTGCAAGCTTCTTCTTTTTCCTTTGTGCTGTTCGCGTGCTCCCGCAGGCGTCTGACTCCAACACATGTGTAATTCAACTAGAAGTTAGCGAGTCCACATGTGTGTGTGTCTGTTGTGAACATGTGTGTATTTAAAGGAGAATTGCTTTTGTTATTTTTGTCTAATGTTCTTTATGTAGGTACAGATCTTATGCTAGATAGAGAGAGAGAGAGAGATTGAGAATATGCGTGCACCATGATCTATACTCTGAGCATGGTCATCTCTCTCTTTAGATTCATTTAGAGTAATCAGATAAGGGCTAATCCATACCTTAACCTGAAAGGAAAGGAATCAAAATCCTACCCAAATCACTTTCCCTTAGTCCACTCGAATGTACATGCATGCCTTGTACCTATGGACTAGTGAAATGGGTGGACTTCTTTGGTGATCTTTTTCATTTGGCACTTTCACAAAGCTTGAGTTCCATAAAATAATACATTTCAATACATTTTGTACTTCCCTAGAAATGTATACTTCTTAGGAGTATGTAATAGAAATCCTATCTCTATCTTGAAAGGGCCATAAATTAGATTCATCTTCCACTTTCAATAGAAAGGAGAGGAATCTCCAAATGTTCTGAACTTAACTTATTCTTTTATACTATTTTTCAAATACAAATATACTTTATTTGTATTTTATAGGACTTAGCTAAAGATATGAACTTAGCAAAGTGTTTCTAGTGAGTCCTTGACAAAACATGCTCAATAAAATGAGGAGAAATACTATCTTCTCATTCCTTCGCAACTTAGGTGGACTTATTTCAATCATCGAGGTTTTCTTGAATCATGAGGTTCAAGTATTCTGAATGCGAATATACCCAAATTTGAAAGTTCATATCTACATTTGGATCCCTATCATGATCATCTTTGATTTTCCCTAGATTAATTCTCAGAGTAGAGTTTAATCCTTTTGGAAGATTCAAGACGTAGATCCACAGATGACTTTAGGAATTGGAATTATTTGGTAGACCTTTCTCCTAGGTTTCTATCTAGTCCTTTGTTTGTCTTAGCTTAGCATGTTCTTCCAAAGAGAATTAGTAATAACTATCTTGAATCGATGCTAGTTCATACCTCATATAGTTATGTCTACTAACCTCAAAGGTCACCAAAACTTTGCAAAGAGAAACAAAGCTTAGTAAACCAATTCCTTCAAATCCTCAAAATAATCAAGCCATCAAGATACCTTCTAAATTTTCTATCTATTTGGATGGAGTTAAATGATTCAAGTTTTGCTTTTCGTTCCAAAATCTTGCGAGAAACATGCCTCTTTCTAGGCATCATATCCAAGATCCTGCTAGGAACTTAGTGAACATTCTTGAATCATTTGTTCTCACCAAAGATTCAAAAGAAGATCTTTTACAGATCATCCTTTTATTCAAGGTTATTATACTTGAATAGGCTTGACTTTAAACAAGCGCTTTACTTTTGGAGTTTAACTCTGAAACTCCCCCAAGTTTTTATCCTCATTTGCTCTTCCCATCTTCAAGTTTCCTATATATTCTATTGAAAAGAATACATCTTTCTTTGATAAAGGATAGCCTTGCACATCTACATACCTTTGTCATGCACATCAATAGTGCATGTGGTTCCGCTTCTTCTCTGTCCAGTGCCTCCTTGTCATAGGAGGGGGTTCACATAGGTTGCCTTTTTCTAAGGTAAATGTTAACCTTATTCCACTTACCTTCTTGTAAATACTAGCAAGTGTATTTATATGGTTCAAATAGGTAAATATCTTTACCTCTAAGGCCTTACTCATAATGATTTTATTTTTAAGGCTTATCTTGATATTTCTTATCAAATCTTGAGTCTATTTTCTCTCTGGCCATTAAAGAAAATTCTCAACAAGAGTTAGTTCCCACTGTCCCATACCAATGAGTTCTTTCTCCAATCCATAGAATAACATCCTCAATATTTTTTATGTTCTCTGATCATTTGCTATGATCATGAATTCCATCTTGGAATTTCTTGGCATTATGAGAGCAATGACTAAGTTTTTTAAATCTCATGCCAATTAATCTTATAACTCAAAGATTTCTTTGGTCAACCTTTACACTTACCTTGGTTTGATTTATCAAACCATTAAAGGTTTGATTTATCAAACCATTAAAGGTTTGATCCCTTTGACTAGTTTAAGTCATTTAGTTTTCCCAAAATTCCTCTAGCCAAGATAAGTTGAGATAAGACTAAGTCTTTCTCCTATAGATCCCTTCTTCAATGATATTTACCCATGGGATTTTATTGGGATCTTCAACTCATATGTTCACGAGTCTACATCTTTGCTTAAGTCTTTAACATCCTATGGATGTTCTAACAACTTCTAACTAATCTTCTTCTAGGGATAAACAATTATATGTCCTCCCTTTGACTTAAGCAAGTTATCATGCTTACTGATCCAAACTTTGGATCCATCTTTATCCATTTTCAAGTACCTACCCTGGATATGCTTCAAATCTTTGGCTAGCTTATCTTAGTTTACTTGCCAAATTGGAATTCTTCAATGAATTCGCTTCTTGCATATATGGTTCTTACTTTGTTTGAGATTTAACTCAAACATACTTAGGTACCGGATAACAAATGCACTCCTTAACTTTTTTAAGGAAGGCATGTTTTTCTTAGAAGTATCATATTGATGATACCTTTCTTCCTCCCTTTAAAGAGTTTTCATCCTCAAAAACTGTAGGAAATTGATGTTTATTTAATTTCCTATCCAAATTGGAGGTTCATATATGTTGAATCCTTGATTAAACGATTCCTCAAACATCCTTGAGCTTAAGCTTCCATTATCCTTAAGTTCAGTGTCCCATACCACTGAACCACATAAGTGAAATTGTAAACCTAGACGTCCCATACCGTCCGATTTACAACCTCACCTTAGTGCAGACAACTTTAGCTATTACGCAGGGATTACTTACTAAGAAGGCTCTCTCCATCTTAGTGTTATCGTGAAACCTTTATTCCTCAAAGTACCATCAAAATCTTTGTAAGTTGTACCCTTACTAAGTCTTCATTAATTCTTGATAAGCCTTTGAAGACTGAGGCTTCATATAACTATTTCTTCAATCTGATGCAATCGAAAGTATGCTTGTTTATGTCATATGATAATAGAGCTAGTATTTCCATACTAGATATTATCTTTTGACATAGTTGGGCATCTATGTTAAAGGAAATAGTAATAGGCCGATCATTGACTTGGCCAAACATTCATATTCTTACCCATATCGGAAAGTTGTTGTGTATTCATAGGATATATTTTGGACTAGTGGTTTTTTAGGGTATTTTACAACCCTTTATTTTTCCTTTCTCCAAAAGTACTCCTAAAGCAACTCTTTTAAAGTTCCAAGTGGATCATACCTCTTATCAATAATGGGAGAAACTTGTTGGTGAAGAAGTGAACACTTCAAAAGGGTGAAATGGTTCAACCATTTTTTCCCTATTATGTCGTTTTATGACATTCTCTTCCCCCCTTTTAGTGTGATCATTGTCCTCAATGATCAAATGTTGAAGGTCTTATGAAATTCTTATCATCATTCATGATCAAAGATTACCCCATGTGTGTAGGGTCTCATATAGGCTTCTAGTTTCTCCTTTGGATTTTTCAATCCAAATTCTTATTACTACCATTTGTGTTTTAATAAGAAGAGAAACTTGTTGAATTTGAAGCTTAAGTGATTGATCTTGCTGATCACGCATGCCATGGGTATTATGGAACTTGGGGGTCCATAAGTAGGACTCGAAGCTTAAAGTTTCTCTTCGTAAGTTAAATTTTGTTGGCTTTTGGATTAAGCCAACATATAAAAAGCATAAAAGTTAATGGGCATTGAATCTCATAATCTCATCACACCATTAAAATTTTATGCTTCTAACTTCATATGAAGAATTCATTTTTCTATCTCAAAACCTTAAACTTATTCAAGTTACTTCTCTCTCATGTCCCATCAACACATGCATATAGGATCCCATTCACTAATATGCATACTTAACGTATGTCCATGGCTAGTACATCTTTACTTGAAAATGCTTAGCATGCATAGGGTCCAAGTATTGAACCCCTAATTAAAGCATGCATGGAATTCATATTTAGAATTCCATTTAGTGCAAGGATCTATGCTTAATATATACATTCATGCCATGCTTTATTATGATGAGCTTGCTATGTTCAATATCCCATCATCTTTCCAAAGTGCGTCCATTCCATGCTAATGAGATTCTATTTTTCATTTTCAATCATGCCTTCAATGCATCATTTAAATGAATCATTGTATGCACTATTCCATGTGCATGAGGACTTCACCTGCTTTATTTAAATTGCATTCTTTCATGCAATATTTTAGCATGGAAAACAAAGAAAATACAGATGAATAAATTGGAAGTTACACTGACCTCCATCATAGCTTCGTCCATCCGTTAGTCCTTTTGGCATAGAGAGGCTTTCCCATTTGGATGATTTGAAACTGAGGTTGCAAAGTTGGGATCATCTTGTTGGATTGATCTATAATGTCCTTCCTTTGGGCACTAATATACTTACCTGTATGCCCAATTACCCTTTAACCTTAGTAAAACTCTAATAATGCCTAAATACTACTAAAATTTACCCAAACATATAAAATGCCTTTATGTTTTGCCAAAAAATGGTTTCCGTGCATATTCTATGTATGCCACCAAATGCTTATGAAAGCAAATACATTACCTTATTTCACATAAAATCCATACATACTTTTGTTTGCTTCAATATACGTTGGCATACACAAAAGATGCACAAATATTTTCTTTTAGAAGTAAAATATTAGAGTGGAATGAAATAATTCTTAGCTTTGAAGGTTCTCCTTGGTGGAAATTGAAATTGATCAAGCCACACCAGTTGTCTTCAAGATCCATGCTTCCTTTTTATCCTCCATAATGGATTAGATAAAAGATAGAACTTCACTTACTTAGAAAGGAAAGAGAGAATAGAAGCTTTTAAGCGTTGATTCTCTAACTCTACTAAGTTCAAGCACTAAATTGATTGAGATTCTTGGTAGAGAAAACTATGATTCTTGAGTTGCATCCTAATAAAAAAGAAGCAAGAAAATAATTGAGAAGAAAACCTCTTAAGAATTGTCCATCTCCACCTTTTGGCTCTTTGAAAGAGCAAGGAGTGTAATGAAAAACATTCTATTTAATAGTTCATACTCCTTTGTATGCGAATCTCTATTCACATAAGTAAAAAGAGAAATGAGTTTCTACATCTTGCGTGAGCATCTCTACTTGTACAAGACGCTGAAGAGAACTTAAGAAAAACCGAACTGGGAAGAAAATGAGAAGTACAAAAACCGATCTGGGAAGTACAGTTTGCTGCGTTAGTTTATATCCCATATAGAAACTCTTTTGGTATCTGAATGCATATATCTAATACACGCGCAGCCATGAAAATATATGATGAGTACCTACGAACGATCACAGTTCTTTGATATCACTGTAGTTAGCGCTTAGATAGAATGTTCGCGATCGAAGAACAGCCAAGTAAAGATCGCTATGCTCGCCATCGAGTAGGGTTTTATCCATAGCAAACCTTTTGCAAGGTATCCAACAAGCTACCGAATGCTCTCACATGAACAAGTAGTGTTCTCACGTGAACAAGGCGGTATCTTTTGACGCGAAACTCGATCTCCTCAAAGTTCCAAGAAAAACAAAGCCTAGCTCTTGATACCAATGCCGTGAAACTATATTCCACAAACAACTAGATCAACTAGTAAGACTCTCTCAAGTAAGAGAGAGCATGTATCCATCCATCCAACTCCACCCATATATATACCTCTCCACCCATATATATACCTCTAAGCCAAGAGGGTGCATGTCCTTGGGTTTAACCAAGTGTCTAGCCAAGTGGCCCTCACGTGAACAAGTCGTGTTCTCACGTGAACAAGTCGGCGATATCTTCTGACGCAAAACTCGACCTCCTCAAAGTTGCAAAAAAAAACAAAGCCTAGCTCTTGATACCAATGTTGTGAAACTATATTCCACGAACAACTAGATCAACTAGCAAGACTATCTCAAGTAAGAGAGAGCACGTATCCACCCATCCAACTCCACCCATATATATACCTCTAAGCCAAGGGGGTGCATGTCCTTGGGTTTGACCAAGTTTCTAGCCAAGTGGCCCTCACGTGAACAAGTCGTGTTCTCACCTGAACAAGTCGGCGGTATCTTCTGACGCAAAACTCGATCTCCTCAAAGTTGCAAGAAAAACAAAGCCTAGCTCTTGATACCAATGTTGTTCCATAAACAACTAGATCAACTAGCAAGACCATCTCAAGTAAGAGAGAGCACGTATCCACCCATCCAACTCCACCCATATATAAACCTATAGGCCAAGGGGGTGCATGTCCTTGGGTTTGGCCAAGTGTCTAGCCAAGTGGCCCTCATGTGGACACATTACGTACATGTTTCATCATCCATATCACATACAATCACCCATTCTTATCCCCATAGAATCCATCATCATAAGTCTATGCACTTGATCACACACAACATATATGATTCGTAAGGCATACACATTTGTACACATTAAGGCTTAGGTGATTGATCACTACTATAGGTGATCAATCATATCTTTTGAGTGGGATAGATCATTATTATGCAAGGTGATTGAGAATCTTAATTTCAAATGGTTGGTCAATTAAGACACAAATGATCATCTAAAACGAAAATGCTTAGCCCATTATGTAGAGGGTGATTTGTGAATTCTCCAAAAGATGATTGGTGATTCAACCCAAGTCAATTGTTGTATAGACACTGAAAGCATATTTCCTTGTCTACCATATGTGTGTGTGCAAGAGAGATCGTGAGAGTGTGTGCACGTGAATGTGTGCAACTAAGTTTAGATGTGTGCTAGTGAATGAGTGCATGAGACACGTGTGTAAATGAACTCGTGAATTAAATATATGTTGTGAATGAATATGAGAATGCATATGAGTGGTTGAACATGTGTATGAGTACATGGAGGGAGAGCAAGTATGCATGTGAAGTGAGTTGTGAGAAAGTAGGAATAGAAAAATGTTTTTTTTTTTTTCGTCATATTTTTTTCTAATGTTCTTTATGCAAATGACTTTAAGTTTTTGGAGTAGAATGAAGATTTTGAAGTAAAGTAAAGTCTTCTTTTCACATTGTAGCCAAGAAGGCTGATCTAGTTTGAACACTACTATTTCACACTGCATTGTAGCAGAGTACTTGATTATCATAATCGTTACTCGGTGATATATACTTTGTATTTAGATTTTTCTCATCGATCTTGTCATGATCAGATATGATGTATTAGTTGATTAGAAGATATTTTGAGACTCAATTGTGAACATATCATTTGTATAGGATTTTACTTGCTGTACTTGATTTATAGCAATTGATTATTCATGGATGCAAACTCTTCCACTAAAGCAAATGCATCTTCTAGAACCATTCAAAAATGGGTTAGAAAACAATATATATGTGTACATATGTATGTGTGTATATGTGTATGTAGGTGTATATGTGAGTGTGTGTATGCATGTAAGCATGTATGTATGCATATGCATGTGCATTATGTATGCAAATGTATGCATGTGTGTTTGTATGTGTGTGTGTATGCATGTAAGGATGTATGTATGCATATGCATATGTATGCATGCATGTGTATGTGTGTGTGTATGTGTCTCTATGTGTGTG
Source organism: Ceratopteris richardii (assembly GCA_020310875.1). Taxonomy (NCBI): domain Eukaryota; kingdom Viridiplantae; phylum Streptophyta; class Polypodiopsida; order Polypodiales; family Pteridaceae; genus Ceratopteris; species Ceratopteris richardii. The sequence continues at coordinate 161,769,365 of CM035429.1, read as the reverse complement.
TATGCATATATATGTGTGTATGTCTCGATGTGTCTGTCTATGCATATATATGTGTGTATGTGTCCATGTGTGTGTATGTGTGTGTGTGTCTATGTGTGTGTATGTGTGTGTCTATGTGTATATACATGTGTATCTGTATATATGTGTCTATGCATTCATATGTATGTGTGTAAATGTTTGTGGATGTGTTTGTGTAAGTGTGTATGTGTCTATGTGTGTATGTGTGTGTATATGTGTGTATATATGTGTGTATTTGTATATATATGTGTATATGCATGTGTATGTGTGTGTGTAAATGTGTGTGGATGTGTGTGTAAGTTTGTATGTGTCTATGTGTGTATGTGTTTGTTTATATATGTGTGTGTATATCTCTGTGTGTGTAGGTTTGTATGTGTGTATGTGTGTATTGGTGTGTGACTATGTGTGTAAGTGTGTGTGTGTGTGTGTGTGTCTATGTGTGTATGTCTGTGTGTATGCATGTGTAAGTGTGTTTGTGTATGTGTGTGTCTATGTGTGTGTGTAAATCTGTGTATATGTGTGTGTATGTGTATATGTGTATATGTGTGTATGTGTCCATGTGTGTGTATGTATCTATGTGTGTGTATGTGTCTATGTGTGTATGTGTATGCATGTAAGCATATATCTATGCATATGCATGTGCATTATGTATGCATATATATATATATATATATATATATATATATATATATATATATATATATATATATATATATATGCATATGTGTGTGTGTATGTGTATGTGTGTGTATATGTGTGTATGTCTGTGTATGCATGTAAGTATGTATGTATGCATATGTGTGTGTATGTGTGTGTATATGTGTGTATGTCTGTGTATGCATGTAAGTCTATATGTATGCATATGCATATGCATTATGTATGCATATGTATGCATGTATGTGTATGTGTGTGTATGTCTCTTTATGTGCATGTGTATGCATATATATGTGTGTATGTGTGTGTCTCTCTCTACGTGTGTGTGTGTGTCTATGTGTGAATATGTATCTGTGTGTATGCATATGCATGTGCATTATGTATGCATATGTATGCATGTGTGTACGTGTGTGTACGTCTCTCTACGTGTGTATGCATATGTATGCATGTGTGTGTATGTGTGTATGCATGTAATTATGTATGTATGCATATGCATACGCATTATGTGTGTATGTGTCTATGTGTGTATGTGTGTGTGTATGTGTCTATGTGTGTATGTGTTTGTGTATGTGTGTATGTGTGTGTATGCATGTGTATGTGTGTGTAATCTGTGTGTATATGTGTGTGTATGTATGTGTATGTGTCTATGTGTATGTATGTGTCTATGTGTGTGTATGTGTATGCATGTGCATTATGTATGCATATGTGTGTGTATGTGCCTATGTGTGTGTATGTGTCTATGTGTGTGTATGTGTCTATGTGTGTGTATGTGTATGCATGTATCTATGCATATGCATGTGCATTATGTATGCATATGCATGTGCATTATGTATGCATATGTGTGTGTATGCATGTAAGTATGTATGTATGCATATGTATATGCATTATGTATGCATATGTATGCATGTATATGTATGTGTGTGTATGTCTCTCTATGTGTGTGTATGCATATATGTGTGTGTATGTGTGTATGCGTGTATGTGTGTATGTGTGTGTGTCTATGTGTATGTTTGTATGCGTGTGTATGTGTGTGTATGCATGTAAGCATGTATGTATGCATATGCATGTGCATTATGTATGCATATGCATGTATGTGTGTGTATGTGTGTGTATCTATATATATGTGTTTGTATGCATGTGTATGTGTGTGTGTAAATGTGTGTGGATGTGTGTGTGTAAGTGTGTGTGTCTATGTGTGTGTGTGTATATGTGTGTGTATGTGTGTGTATGTGTATGTGTATGTGCATATGCATTATGTATGCATATGCATAGGCATTATGTATGCATATGCATATGCATTATGTATGCATGTATGTGTATGTGTGTGTATGTCTCTCTATGTGTGTGTATGCATATATGTGTGTGTATGTGTGTGTATGTATGTGCATGTATGTGTGTGTATGCATCATTATTTGTGTATGTGTCTATGTGTGTATGTGTGTGTGTGTGTATATGTGTGTGTGTATTTGTGTGTGTGTCTATGTGTATGTGTGTATGCATATATGTGTGTGTATGTGTGTGTGTGTGTCTATGTGTGTATGTGTATTTGTGTATGCGTGTGTATGCATGTAAGCATGTATGTATGCATATGCATGTGCATTATGTATGCATATGCATGTGCATTATGTATGCATATGCATGTATGTGTGTATATGTGTGTGTATCTATATATATGTGTCTGTATGCATGTGTATGTGTGTGTATAAATGTGTGTGGATGTGTGTATATGTATATGTGTGTGTATGTGTGTGTGTGTATGTGTGTATGTGTGTATATATATGTGTGTACCTATATATATGTGTCGGTGTGCATGTGTATGTGTGTGTGTAAATGTGTCTGGATGTGTGCGTGTAAGTGTGTATGTGTCTATGAGTGTGTATGTGTTTATGTGTGTGTATGTGTCTATGTGTCTGTATGTGTCTATGTGTGTGTATGTGTCTATGTGTGTGTATGTGTCTATGTGTGTATATGTATGCATGTATGTATGTGTATGCATGTGCATTATGTATGCATATGTGTGTGTATGTGTGTGTATGCATTATGTATGCATTATGTATGCATTATGTATGTATATGTGTGTGTATGCATTATGTATGTGTATGTATGCATGTGCATTATGTATGCATTATGTATGCATATGTGTGTGTATGCATGTAAGTATGTATGTATGCATATGCATTATGTATGCATATGTATGCATGTATGTGTATGTGTGTGTATGCATATACGTGCATGTATGTGTGTGTGTGTGTGCGTGTATGTGTGTGTATGTGTGTATGCATGTGTATTTGTGTGCATGCATCATTATGTGTGTATGTGTCTATATGTGTATGTGTCTATGTGTGTATGTGTGTGTGTATATGTGTGTGTCTATGTGTATGTGTGTGTGTCTATGTGTATGTGTGTGTGTCTATGTGTGTATATATGTGTGTTTATGCATATGTATGTGTGTGTATGTGTGTGTGTGCGTGCATACCTGGTTTCAGCGAGTGTTCTTGCTCTTGTTCGCTCTTGCTCTTGCTCGCTCGCTCTTGCTATGTGTGTGCTCTTGCTCTCTCTCTCTCTCTCTCTGCATCCAAATCCCGGCACAAATGTGCCATGAGAAATCAAATTTTTTTTTAACATTCCAGAGCATCGCTTATGCGATGCTCTGGAACATAGGACGTCGCAGCCAGTTTGCCAACATTGCAAATAGCGTCGCTAATTAGCGATGCATAGTTTTAGCATTGCATAAGTGATGCGACGACAGCTCTTAAAAAAAAAACAGGGTCGTCGCTTATGCAACGCTATCGTCGCATAAGCGACGGTTCCCATTTTTTTTGTCAATTCATGGGCATCACTACGCCCCCCTATTTCTAGTAGTGTAAGTCTATGCTATCGTCAAAGGATCCTTGAGATGTTGGTAGTTCAGAGGGATACTCAGACATAAAACAATCCATATAAGTAGTCGTGAAAGGTTTATGTGCATCAACAAGTGTATGAATATAATCATTGATGACATTGACAAAGACAATGCATGTGAACTACCATCATCATGTTTGTTGTTTATAGTACCCTGCATGCAAAGTAGAGAATGAAGAGAGATATCATTACCCAAGGTACTTAAGTCCTTCTCCAATGATTCCTCTGTCCAAAGAGGAGGAATTTCTTCATTATGGACCTCCATGTTTTGTAATGGAGCTGCAACTGGTTTCATGTTAAGAGGTCGCAATCGGCACTTCGTTTTTGTATGTCCAGATTTACCACAATTCTAGCAGGTGATTCATGGTTGCTTATGTTGGGCATCCATCATTGAAGTTTGTAGGCCAGGTGGTTTGGTAGGTTGGAGAGATGAAGCAATAGGTGCAGTTGAGTAATTGGATTCCGGTGGAGGAGGAAAACTAGGATAAGATGGGGCATTAAAATTATGTTTCATGGGAAGATTTGGTTTAACAAAAAGTGGTCGTTGACGTGGTTGTTGTAGACGGAGTGACTTGGTTATGGACTGGAATTCTTTCTCTAGAATCATAGGCAAAGGATATAGTCTCGTTGAGGGTTGTAGGTCATAGGGTGTGAAGCTTAGCTTGGATTCCCACCTCCAAACCATCTTCGTATTTCTGCTGCAAGCTATCCTCCCGTACATCTTCAAGCATTCGAACCAATAGTAAATTTTGCCAAGAACCGCTTCGTGTAGGTAGTAACCGTATCACCCTCCTTCCATGTAAGGGTCATCCATGCACGTCAAACATGTAAATGGTATTGAGGAGGAAGAAAAGAATCCTTCACTTTATCTTGGATAGCCTTCCACGTTGTTGGACGCTTGGTACTGTGTCGCAAGACATTCCACCAGAGTTGAGCTTTTCCTTCTAAATAGTTAGTGACAAATTTGCATTTTTTCACTTTCAGCATATGTTTCATCAGTATAAAAATCATCAAACTGTAACAACCATGAAAGGATTAAAGGGCCATCCTTACAGCCATCAAGCCATAAAAACTGGTAATTCTTAAGGACAATCTTGGAATGTGTGCCACTCGATTGGGAAAAGATAATAGCTTTGACCACCCTCGTAAGGTTGTCTTCATCAGTTTGCATCTTTTTCGAGTATTTTGTCGCGTTGTCGGATCTCGTTCTAAGCGCTTCATAGTTTGTGCTACAGGAGTTCAAGTTGTTGCTCAAGTGTTACCTCAAGTAGAGGTGACTCACCAAAATCCTCCATGTTATTCATAGGGTCCATGAGGATGTAGAGAACAAAACGCTCTTGCTAGATATGTAAAACAATTTCTGAGACTGTTTGAGTTAAAATGTAAAAGGAAGGAGTTAAAATGTAAAAGGAAGGGCTGTTCTTGGGAATTGAAAAAGTAAGAAAGAGATGAAAGTTGTGTTAACTATAAGAAAAGAGAAGTAGATGACAACACAAAGAGATAGTGAAGTGATAAAACACTTCCCATGTGTGGGTGAGGTTGTGGGTTCAAATCCTCCCACCTTGGTGAATATAAAACTCCTTATTGCCACTCATAAATTAAAATTGGTTCGTGCATAGCCAACGGTCGCCAAGGGATCCTTGGGTGCCAAAGATGCCAAAGTAATGCCTTAGTTATGCCTTAAGTTATGCCTAAGGTCTATGCCTTAGTCGACACCTTAGTAAATCTAGGTGTAAACATAGGTACTTGTTCTAGAACATAAATAAAACCTAAAACTGAAATTGAAACTGAAACTGAAACTGGAACGAACACGGAAATGGAAATGGGCCTAAGTACTATGCCTTCGTTGATGCCTTAGTAAACATAGGTGTAAATGTAGGTTCTGGTTCTGAAACTGGAACAGAAACAGAAATAAAAGCAAAAACCTGAAACTGAAACTGAAACCGAAACCGGGAACGGGAACGGGAACGGGAACGGGAACGAGAACGAGAACGGAACCGAAACCGGAATCAGAATCAAAATCGGAATGGAAATCGAATCGCAAATAGAGAATAGCCGAAAATGGAACCAAAATCGAAATCGAAATCAAATCACAAACAGAGAACACCAAAACAGAGATCAATTCGCCAAAATGAATAGAAACAGATCCCTCTGCAGTGATAGTGCAAGGCTCTAACACCACTATTATCAGGATCTTGCTCACACGCACACAGAGGTTACGAATGTAGAAAACACACAGAAAAAATAGAGACGCCAAGAGACGAGACCGAACGCAGTATTGGGTGCAATCTCCCCCCATGCACTCTGTTTCGACAGTCCACAGAGTGCATGTATTTATAGGAATTTTTGATTATGTCGAAAAGAGTGGTTACATGAGAACGGCTTCGAAAAGCATGCGTGAAAGTAAAAGTTGGTGAATTTTGTAGAAAGCTTTTGCTTTTAATATCATAAATTGCGGTCTACAATGACCCTTATTCTAACCACTACTTTTCTAATTATTTCTAACAATAGAACCTTCTACGCGAGTTTATTTACAAACTAAATTATAAATCAAATTTATTGATGTCCGCCCTAAAGTTCTATTATTGATGTCCGCCCTTTCATGCCTTTCATGCCCTCACGAACCTTCAGTTGCTATATCAAAAACACTAAAACACATTAATACATTAATAAATTAACACTCCAACAATGCATTGTTCAACATATTCCATAAGTTATAACACTAAATGCCCAAATAATGATGCAAATGCCCCAAATTTGACATCTCAAAAGAGGCATGCAAATCAGCCTTAAAATCAGCAACATGCTTCTCATTAGGACCAGTGAGCAGCATGTCATCAACATAGATAAAAATTATCAAAAGCACATCATTTGCACACTTAACATATAAGGTGTTATCAGTTGGATTGTTCTCAAAACCATGTGCAATCAAGTAGGCATGTATCTTTTCATACCAAGCATGTGGTCTTGCTTCAAACCATATAATGCCTCTTTCAACTTGCACATTTTATTTTCATGCCCTTTCTACACAAAACCACGGGGCTGAAATACATACACTTTTTCATGTAAGTCACCATCCAGAAATGCAGTTTTAATGTCCAATTGATGTACATTCCAACCATGATGAACTGCAAGTGCACAAATGCTACTAACGGTGGTCATTCGAAAAGCGGGTGCAAAGGTCTCATCAAAATCAATGCCTCTCTCTTGAGCATAACCTTTTGCAACAAGCCTAGACTTATACTTGTCAACTATTCCATCACATTTACGTTTCAGCTTGTATACCCATGTAGTTCCAATAGCCTTTTTGCTAGGAGGCAAATCAGATAAAGACCATGTACCATTCTTCATAATAGCATCGTATTCTGATTGCATTGAAGCCATCCAATTTTTTGAATTTTGTGCTTCATTAAAAAAAGTAGGCTCATTCTCATCATAGAAACTAGAGGCAGCCGTAGCATAGCAAATTGATGCAAAAGAAGCACTATGGGAGCCTGAACAAGTATGATATGATAGAGGTGCCTATAATTTCCTATCTCGCAAAATTTGCACCAAACATTTAGCCATAATTTTTGCCTTCTCTATATCAACCCTCTCATCAACAAGTGCATCATGTAAATTTGCATCAGAAATGGAATGATCTGCATCATCATGTGAAACTTGTAAAGGCTGTGAATTGCTTCATTTGGACCAACACTTGAGTGTCCACCTATAAAAAGAGGAAGCAAAGTGTCATACACGTATTTTTGGAGCTAACTAATTTCTCCTTAATACATGAAAGTAATGGTTGAATTGCATCTTCAACAAAAACATCATAGCTAACCAAAATGTGTTTGGTCTATGGATGATATAGAAGATAGCCTTTGCTTTCATAATTGTACCCAACAAAAATACGTTTTACTACTTTATCATCCAGTTTTCTGCGTTGTTGTTCAAGCATTAACGCATATGCCAAACAACCAAATACATGCACATGAGAAACAGATGGCTTGCGACCATGCCAAGCCTCATATGGAGTGATAGATTGCAATGCTTTAGTGGGACACCTGTTAAGTACATATGCTGCACACATAAAAGCCTCACACTATAAGCTATGTGGTAAAGCCTGCCTTTTGACCATACACCTCACCATCTCCATGAGAGGCATGTTCTTCCTTTCATCAACTCCATTTTGTTGAGTTGTATATGGCACTATACACTAATGTTTTATCTCAATTTCAACCAAAAATGCATTACAATAAGAAGACATGTATCCCCCGATCATTTTACATGCATATAGATTTATAGCAAAAACAAGAAATTGTTTGAAGCATATAAACACTTTGGAAATTTCTTTCAATGGATACACCCATGCATGCATGGAGAAATAATCCACAAAAGTCATGACGTAAAGGTAGTGCGCAAAAGAATGTGTCTGCATAGGACCATAGACATCACTATGAACAAGTTAGAATTTCTGAGTAGCTCATACAGAACCATCTTTTGGGAAGGAGGAATGCTTTGATTTGCCCAAAATACAGCCTTCACAAACATGTTTACCAGGTTCCTCAAGTTTTTGTAGAGAGGACATCATTTCAGATTTCTAGAGATGTAGCAAACTAGAAAAAAATTGATAACTAAAGCTTGCATGCCAAAGCTTTGCATCCGAGATAGCGTGAGAATCTTGAACTGCACATGCTGAATCATTCACAAATTTTGCATAGTGTGTGAGATTATATATCCCACAACACAAAATGCCAGAAGCAATAATAACATTACGATTTTACAGATCATGAAGTGTACATCTGTCATCAACAAATTTGACAACCAGGCCGATCTTGGTTAATGCTAAAACTAATAACAGATTTTTCTTGATCACTAGTACAAACAAAGCATCTGCGAATGTGAAAGAACTACCATCAATAGTAGTCAGAATGATCTTACCAACTCCCATTACAAGATAAGAGGAGTTGTTAGCACATGTGACAGTATTCCCTGTAGGGGCAGGCTCAAGTGAACTGAAGAAACTGCATTGCGAGGTAATATGTTTGGTTGCCCCATTGTCAAAAGTACCAAACATCTGGGTCTACTAAATACATATATTGTTCATGAGAAGATGGATCACAACTTCAAATAGTAGTAAACACCTATTCTTCATTTTGCTCAAGATTAGTAGACTCTGTTTTACGTGTAGAGGCCTTTGCAACAACCATTCTAACCTCATTCTTCTTTGCCTCTTTTGCAGCTTGTTTTGGACAACTCTTTATGACATGATCATTTTCTTTACAGTATTTGTAGAATTGTTTTTGCTTTTCTATTTTCTTTTTGTCTTTGTCTTCCCTTTTTGACTGTGCAAAATTAACAGATTTTTGCTTACTAGTAGATGAGCTCCATTTACCCTTGCCCTTCTTACTAGCTAAGAAAGCTTGATCTACAACCCACATAATGGACCTATTCTGTATAGACCAATCTTCTTGCAATAAAACATAGAATAACTCCTCAAATGTTAAGGCATTTGGATTGCCTTTCATCATAAACCGAAGAGTAGAAGCAAAAGTTTGATATGAATCAGGAAGACCATTAAGAACAGTTTGCACAAGTAAACTATCTGGCAAAACTTCATGTGCAAAAATCAATCGCTCTTTTAAATCTTTGATCTTTATCAAAAAGCTGTCAACAAAATCTCCTTCATTCATATGCTCAACCTCCAACTGTTTTCAGAGGTAAGCAACATGAGCCTCATTTTTTGCGTGTTCTAAAGTGGTAAGTGTGTCCCAAGCATCCTTTATTGTTTTGCAAGAGAGAATGTGAGGGACAATGGCAATTTTGATAGACAAAGCTATCAATGCATGTGCCTAAGAATCTTTCCCATCCCAACGAAGTTGCTCTATAGTAGGTGTAGCAGGAACTACAACACGAACAGGAACCTGAAGATCATCATCTTCAACACCATCTGCATCACCTTCAATAAATTCACAGGTGTAGTAGGACATTCTTCAATACCCTGCAGAATATTCCACATTCCTTTATGACCAATACATGATGCATCATATATGCCCATCATGGGTAATTAATACCATCCAACTTGTCCTCAACAACCAACATATGGAATACATCATTGCTTTCAGCCATGGCCACTGACTAAAATACCCTAATGCAAAAAAATGATTGTATCTCAAAAGGTTGAATAGAACTACCATGTTTAGCTCTGCAACACCTGTAGCAGACTTCGAGATGCTTGTACTAACGAATCGAAACCTATACATATATTTGGCACAAAAGGAAGAAATTTCCTGCACAGACACTATGATAGTGTGTACAGAGGCCAAAATGAGCTCATATCAAAATTTTTGTGCGATTCTGAGATTTTGACCAGAGGGGGGTCGACGATGTCCTAGACGACGCATGCCAATTGTTGGAGTTTGAAGTCTGCGGAAGCATGCGATACCAATTGTTGGACAACCTACTGTGATACCAATTGTTGGAGTTTGAAGTCTGCGGAAGCATGCGAACAACACAAGGAAGAAGAAGAAGTTTGGAGCACAACATAGGATACTTAATGTATTACAAAGAGAATGTACGAAGATAAGTCACCTGTTAGGGTTATAGGCATATATAGAAGCCGAGGGAAAAAAACCTTATAAAGAGGGAAAAAAGTATCTCGGTAGTCCTAAGTTTGTTCACACACCTCACTACCAAAATATATAAAAAAAGAGTATTGTGAACAAGCATCTACCTCAATCTCTATCCATTTTTGTTCAAACATTCTTGAGGTGGCTATAGACGACTTGTAAGACCATTCAATAGCTAAAAGACTTCATCCCAATGATCCCAAAAAAAAAAATCTCATTCCAAATTCATACTAGTGAAGTGAACTAAATCCAGGCGAATGATATCTTCATATTTTGTTATCATCATATATTTATATTTTAGAATTTCTACAAGAATTGCAAGGTAGGTATAAGATATGGTGAAAGATCTATCTAAGGGTGGGTTCAAACTTAGTGATACAAAAGGCAAGCGTATACAAAATATAAAATATATCTCTATATTTATTAGTTAGCCAATTGAGATAACCAGTCAAAATCTATTATCAGATCACATTCATTTTTTATTTTCTATCTTAAAAAGGGAAGCTCGATTTTTATGAAAATATATTTTTGTTTTTTTATAAAAATGAAGGTTTGGCAAGTGCCTACTCCCCTACCTTTAACTTGAAAATACACTTGTGTAGATGAATGGGCATAATACCTTCGAGACCCCCATATCCCCAAAAAATAAGGGTTAGATAAGGTTACATGGTATCAACTGGTTTAATCTACCAAGAGCGTTACATGTGTAACCTAGAGGCTGAACTTTAGACATTAGAGGTCAAAGCCAAACCACTAGAACTACGGGAGATGGAGTACGCATTATTCTTCGGGGACATGGATGACGCATTCTTGTTCGGGCCTCATTATATGGTGGACCCTCAATACTCGAAGATGACACAGACAAATAAATGTCGCCATTTGGCAGCACGGAAAATGTGTCATCAGTCTGTGTGAATCGAGTTCAGCCCTTCGCGAATCAAACCACCGCATTCGACTGGCACATGTAATCTTGCAAATCGTTCAGAAATGCTGAATATCGTGATCGAACCAGACGTTGATAAAGTGTGCTCTAGCCTGGGATAACAAGTTGAAGCCATCCCGCTTTTCTGCCTGCGAGCAAGTACGTGTCATTGAATATTCCTCGTGGTTATCTCGGTTGCTTGTTCGTCACGATCAGGCAAGAGTTGTAGGCTGCATTCATTGAAATCAACGGAGATTTAACAGTCTCTGACGGCGCTGGTCAAATTTAGCTTTCTTACTAAACATCGGATTGAACAGGTGTGTGTGTGTGTGTGTGTGTGAGAGAGAGAGAGAGAGAGAGAGAGAGAGAGAGAGAGAGAGAGAGAGAGAGAGAGAGAGAGAGAGAGAGAGAGAGAGAGAGAGAGAGAGAGAGAGATTAAAGTCTTTAAAAGGCCAAAATGACCAATGAAACCAAAGCGCTACATTATGATGACTCTACGTTTGTTAAGATGAAGGAGAAAAGTAAAGGATAATACTACAACGTGATGTACCTCTGAAAAGAGGCAACAAGGTGTCATACACTTCCTTTGGGCTCATAGAAGTCTTTCTGATACATCAAAGTAAAGGCTTCACTGCATCCTCCACAAAAACAAGAGCTTGGCTAACCAAAATATGTGTAGTTCTGGGTGCTGTATGTGATAGCCTTTGCTCTCACAACTGACCCAACAAAAATACATTTTATATCCTTATCGTCATATTTTTTGCATTGTTGCTTTGACACTAATGCATTGCAAAAACAACCAAAAACTCGAGCTTGCAATCATGCCAAGCTTTGTAAGGAGTGATAGGTTGTAATGCTTTAGTAAGTACATATGCAGCACACATTACTGTCTCAAGCCAAAAACTATTATTAGCAAAATGATCAAAATCAGAGAAATAATGATCAGTGGGTCAACTTTCCACAAGGCAAAGCCTAAATTGATGGGCAGGCTGCTGATCAAACTTGGTAAAACTGGTCGAAATTTGCGGGTGAAGGTTTTTACATATTCTTGTACTGTACAAAGAGAGCTTTTCAATCATATATGATACTTAGGATTGGATACCATTTACTCCTTCAAAATTCAGACCCTTATTTTTGGTCAAAAGTCAAAACAAGCTTTTTAATCAATGGAGGAGATTTAAAATATTGAAAAGCTTTGATCCAAGGGTTCAAAAGATATGAATCAATATTACTAGCATAAAAGCTGCCAACCCATTATGAAAAGCAATTCATGCAATAAAATTAGAGTTTAGCTACTAAACTTAGCGAAATTTTTTGTGCCAACTATGTGAGTGAATTAGCTTTTTCGTAGGCGTTTTTTTGCCAAGCTGTTTATAGGAAAAATTGCCTATAAAAGGACCGCCTGGGTTGTAATCATACTGGTCTTGGAGAATTATGGCCTTCCCATGAGCTTTGTATTATTCATTATTTCCCTTCCCAATTTCTTACTCTCTCTCTCTCTTGTTTTGAGTTAATTGTGGGTCCATAACCCCTATTTGCTATCAATTTTTGTTATCATAGCAACGTAGTGGAGAGTAATAGGTTAACACTGTTTATATTACCTTGTGTAACATCCCTTGTTTCTAGCAAGGAGGGGAAGATGGATTCCTTCAATATATTGAGTGGAGACAATTCCCATACATCGCTAACTAGGCTTCAATATCTTCTCATTATTAATGAGTTGTGGGATGAAGTAGAAGCTGAAGTTAGGTAGATAGGAGTTATTGTTATACATACAAAAGATGCAATACAATTTTATAAATCCTAAGTTCAAGCTCAAATGTTTGTCATCTTCATGTTAGCAAATATGCTATAGTTGAGAGAGAGAGAGAGAGAGAGAGAGAGAGAGAGAGAGAGAGAGAGAGAGAGAGAGAGAGAGAGAGAGAGAGAGAGAGAGAGAGAGAGAGAGAGAGAGAGAGAGAGAGAGAGAGAGAGAGAGAGAGAGAGAGACGGCGGAAGCCTTCCTGGCCGGGTGCTCTGATCCCCGCTGCCTCAGCGTGTGTACTGAGCTCTGCCTCTAGTACTACCCCATAGATCTTGGCCAGGATATGGCCTATCATAATAGTCATGTAGTTCCCTGGGTCCATCATATCGCCGGACTTATGGATAGGCGTAATGGTATGCATAGTCCATGAGTCGGGTAATCCCTGAACCAAAGCACGGTTGAAGAGATGGGCGATCAAGTGGGAAACTACATCTGCTGCGTATATAAAGTGCTCTCCCTGTAGCCCCGTGTGGTCTGCTGAACAGCCATGCTGTAGCCTATGGATGGCCTGTCGTACCATGCCTCCTCTGAAGAGGGTGGATATCACCGGACGCGGTGTGGAAGGAATCGGTAATGGTGGCTGTCCTGGGACGTCATATAACCTCTGGGCGTAGGTGTGCCAGGTCGAAGGATCTGCTATGGGTGTAGGTGGATGTGGCTCACGTAGTGCCCTCCACGCGGTGGCACAATCCCTACTCATGAGAAGGTCGATCAACTCTGCCTCCTATCGCTCCTCGAAAGCTCGCCGCTTCCGGCGTGTGAGGGCTCGCATCTGTCGTCGTGCCTCCCTCTCTGTGATGGATCCCAAGAGACTCTGTGCTATTAGATGTCGGTATAGTCGCCTACACTCCTCATCGTACCATCTATTCTGGGGTGTATGTCCCAGCCGTGTCGGATGTGCAGTGCTGTGGGTGGTGTATGGGAAGCTGAGAGTAGCATATGTATGGAGGATCGAGGAGAAGTGGGCGGTGAGGGTGTCCAAGGAGGCAGAGGGATCAAGAGAGTAGATGCGCTCTCGAACATGGGAGCTATAGATATGTGCTAGCTCATGTCTAAAGTGAATGGTGGTACGGGCTCGTGGCTGTGTGGTGACGAGGTGGGGTATGCATGGTGAGCCGCGAATGGATAGGGCAAGATATGCGTGATTAGCTCCAATCGGTAAGGGTGGGATAGTGAATGAGGTGATCAGATGTGTCGCCTCCGGGGGTCCGATAACATAGTCTACCACACTGCCCCCCTGTGGTGTCGTGGGTGGAATGCAGGTGAGACCGCGCGAGGTGGGCCAGCTCCCCATCCCATTATATATAACGAGACGGTGTGCTTCTCCCATCTGGAGTAAGTGTCGGCCATATAAGGTGGGTGTGGCAGTGTCGGCTGAGGCTCTGAGTGTAGGCATGTCCTCTATGGTACGAAGCATCTCAGGGTCGTCAAAGTCGTAGGTATCACACTGGTGGCTCTGAGTGCGGGCATTGAAGTCTCCTACAAGGAAGACTTCACCCATCCCGGTATACTCCATAATCGTGTCACTGAGGCAGTCATATGGCGATGTGGTGTCTGGTCCCTCCCCTCCTGATAGTTGCTCAGGGGAATGTGTGAAGCGTGAACCAATGGGTGCAATATAGCATACGGCGAAGTACGCTGCTCTCTCCTCTGATAGCTGCAAGCGTATCCACATGAAACGTGCCTCTGGGTCTCTGGCTACCACCTGTACCCTGTGCTGTAACGACTGTCTATAGAGCACGGCTACTCCTCCTGATCCTCGTGTGGTGTGCTGTCTCATCTGGCGGCGGTGAGCTGACTCCCACATATAGCCCTCAATCCTCGGTAGGCTCCTCCCCGGGCTCTCGTGTGTCTCTGTCAAGAAGATAATGTCTCTGCCCTCCATCACCTCCTCGAGGCACCCTGGATGTGTCCATAAAGATCCATTGCAGTTCCAGACTGCAATGTGCACCTCCTGCTGTGCTGTCTCATAGGCCGCGAATCCCTAGTCAATGGGCCGTCCATCAATGATGACCCGACCGTCTCTGTGGAGGGCACGATGTCCCTCTCGTCTGGCCTGGAGGACACGTGGCATGCATGCCCGTCTGTGCTCTACCTGCATCCGTGTGAGGTCGTCATCCAAATAGATGGGGGTGCCCGGTGTAGTGCGTAGTACCGCCCGTCGTCTGAGAAAGTCTCTCCTCCTGGCCTCATCTGAGAACTGAAGGATAAGTGCTCTGCTCCGTGTGGTGTCCCGTCCTGCTCTCCATACTCGGGTGAAAGGGAGAGGCTCATCCGCGCGGTATCCAAGTAATGTGCACAAGCGACGCCCGTCCTGCTCTGGTGATCCGTCTGTCTCTGTGAGGCCGGAGACGCGAACATTGAGCCTGCGGGCCTGTCGCATCCGCTCCTCCTCAATGGTGGTATGCACTATGTGGATCTCCTCATGGTGGTGGTTCTTCTTTGCCTCCTGTCGAAGGTTCTTTTTGACAACCTCGACCCATCCATCTTTCTTAGTCTCAAGCTCGTTCTGCACCACCTCCATACACTCCTTCTTGATAGTCACCCGAATGTCCTCTAGATGTGGAGCGATCTCCCCCTCCTCGTGCATGCTGTCCAGTTTCGTTTTCATATCAGTAAGCGCAGTGTGCAACTCCTCCAGGTCCCGTGAGTGCTGCTTGCGGGTAGCGAGAAGCTCTTCCCGAAGGGATTCGTTTTCCATCTCCAAGGTTGCCACCTTGGCTTCGAGGGCGACAACTCTACGGGTAACCCCGTTCAGTGCAGAATCTCCTTCTTTCTTGTGTTTTCCTATCAACTCTCGGAGGGCATGCTCTAAGGTGGCCAACTGTTCGTCCAGCTTGGGAGCCATGAGAGAGAGAGAGAGAGAGAGAGAGAGAGAGAGAGAGAGAGAGAGAGAGAGAGAGAGAGAGAGAGAGAGAGAGAGAGAGAGAGAGAGAGAGAGAGAGAGAGAGAGAGAGAGAGAGAGAGAGAGAGAGAGAGAGAGAGAGAGAGGGCTGAGGTTAGTTGGGGGGTTAGAATTAGGGTTAGGGTTAGGGTTAGGGTTAGGGTTAGGGTGAGGGTTAGGGTGAGGATTTAGGGTTCGGTTTAGATGTAGGGTTAAGGTTAAGATTTAGGGTTCGGTTTAGAGTGTGTGAAGTAGGCATATTCATGATTAGGGTTTAGGGTTGGTTTCGAGCTAGGGTTAGGGTCGAAGTCGAACTGGGGTTAGGGTTATGGTAGGATGTTAGGAGGCTGATGCAGCAGGAGGGGCTCGGGGGAGGTTGACGCAGCAGGCAAGAGGGGGCGACAGGGGAGGCTTCCGCAACAGGAGGGGCGACGGGGGGGGGGGGGGGGGGGGCTGACGCAGCAGGAGGGGCGACGGGGGGGGCTGACGCAGCAGCAGGAGGGGCGACGGGGGGGGATGACGCAGCAGCAGGAGGGGCGACGGGGGGGGGCTGACGCAGCAGCAGGAGGGGCGACGGGAGGGGCTGACGCAGCAGTAGGAGGGGCGACGGGGGGGGGGGGGGCTGACGAAGCAGCAGGAGGGGCGACCGGGGGGGGCTGACGCAGCAGCAGGAGGGGCGACCGGGGGGGGCTGACGCAGCAGCAGGAGGGGCGACGGGGGGGGGCTGATGCAGCAGGAGGGGCGACGGGGGGGGCTGACGCAGCAGCAGGAGGGGCGACGGGGGGGGCTGAGAGAGAGAGAGAGAGAGAGAGAGAGAGAGAGAGAGAGAGAGAGAGAGAGAGAGAGAGAGAGAGAGAGAGAGAGAGAGAGAGAGAGAGAGAGAGAGAGAGAGAGAGAGAGAGAGAGAGAGAGAGAGAGAGAGAGAGAGAGAGAGAGAGAGAGAGAGAGAGAGAGAGAGAGAGAGAGAGAGAGAGAGAGAGAAAAGAAAGAAAGAAAGAAAGTCATATTAACGTCTTCTGGAGGCCAAACTTGGCCTATGAGACAAAAACCATGTACAAGTGTAGTAACCCTGTGTAGAAGATAAAATGAAATAAAAAGTATATCGCTACGCAAAGCTATATAGGGCTGGAAAAGGCTGGGGAGACGTGGCTCTGACTCTGCATATAGTTGCCACCTAATACATGGGGGGATCCAAAATGTGAGTAAAACGCCCTAGCTACTAGTGATGGGTGGAGGTGGGTGTAGTATGTGGTACATCGGTGGTGGTCTGAGTGCCTCTTGAAGGAAGACAACCCAGGGGGTGGTGGTACGCCTATGCTCCATCATGTGGTCGTAGGCAATCCTGATGCGTGAGATATCCTCCTGATATAGTCGTGGTCGACGATATCCGCCCATGCGTGGTCGGCGCCGTGCTCTCTGTGCTGCTGCCTGGTGTAGCGTGAGCCCTATAGATGGACATATCTGATGTATCTCAACTCGCTGAAAGAACTGCGTAATGGACTGCTGGGTACACACACGTGGCTGATGTATGGGCTGTAGTGACCGCTCTCGCCTCTCGTATGCTGCTGTGAGAAAGCGTCCCAAGCGTCTCTAGCGTCTCTGGTCTCCCGTAGTCATGCACAGCTGGAATGACTCCTCGATCTGGAACTGTGCTCGTAGGTCTAAGTATGCTGGACATCTGATAACAAAATGCTCCTCACTCTCTACCTTTGTCTGGCATACTGGGCACCACCTCTCCTCACGGGGGACTCCCCTGGACCGACCCCTCTCAATCTCGAGCTGATGTGATGAAACCCGGAGCTGCCCAATGACGACTCGGAGGTGGTGGGGAAGGTATGTCTGCATGTATCTCGGGATCTCGATAAAGCCTGCGTCCGATATATGTAGAAAATGCTCGCGGTAATAGAGCATTTTCGGTGGCAATGTATCCCTAGGGCTCACCCATGTCCTCTGTATGTATGTATGCCATATCTCCTGACGAATGACCCTATTCCTCTCTTGATGAGAGAGCGAGTAGGTGGGTGCATGTGAGTCGTACTGTAGTGGTGGTAGCCTGTCTATGTCAAAGCCATGGTGGGCCAGCCAGTCTGGTGTCTGGGCATACCATGAGAGAGAGAGAGAGAGAGAGAGAGAGAGAGAGAGAGAGAGAGAGAGAGAGAGAGAGAGAGAGAGAGAGAGAGAGAGAGAGAGAGAGAGATTTTAACGTCTATTAGAGACCAAAATCGGCCTATGAGACAAAACATATACATCAGTATGATCCAATCCACCTTGATACCAAAAGGAAAATAAAGTGTGGGTACAAAACAGAATATAAAAGGAGTGGATAAAAGCTGGCATCAAGGGTATGGGCTGCTATGGGTATGCACTCTATATGCTCAATAGGTGATGTACAAATATGATATGCATAGGGAGGGGAGACTCGGTGGTGTCATAGCGCTCTAAGTGCCTGGAGTGGGTGTAGGATATAGTGCATCGATGGGTAAGGCATCGTGGCGATCCTCAAAATGCTCTATACATCTAGATCGACAGGGGTGCGCTGATGACATCTCTGTATCTCTATGTCATGGTGTGCGTGAATTGCTTGAATCTCTCTCTGGTGGGGACGGGCTCTCCGAAGTGGGGGTCTCGGTCGTCGGGGCTGTTGTCTAAGCTCCTCTGCTCTCTGTAATGTGACACCCTTCGTCGAGCTTGGTCCTCGGGTGGCTATGGGTGTGAAAAATTCTGTAATAGAAGTTTGGGGGGCCAAGTGTATGTCCATCCGTTGCTGGAGAAGTGATGTACGACGGCACTAGAGCTCTACTAGGAAGCGACCTAGAGGGCGCTGGTCCTCCGTCTCCAATAAAGCCTTGATCTCCTTGGGCCCCCTGAAGAGCTGTGGGTAGCGGTCTCTGATGTCCTGTTATGCCTGGCATCTACATGTGTAATGCTCCTCGTCCTCCACCTCCTCTTGACATATCCTGCAGAATCTCTCGTCCCTGGGGGTATGTGTCGCTCGCCCAACCTCAGATGTGATGATACTCTGAGCTGGTGTGATGATACTCTGAGCTGCCCAATGGCCACTCTCTCTGCTGGAGCCATGTATGTATCCATGTATCGTGGTCTCTGGATGAAGCCATCACTGTCACAGTCAGGAAGTGCTCTCTGTAGTGTTGCCTCTTTGTGGGAAGAGGCTCCCGTGGTGCTATCCATGTCTCCCTGATGTGTATCTGTAGCAGGTTTTGACGGATGATCCTGTTCCTCTCCGAACGAGAGAGGGTAATGTAGGGGGAAGAGAGGTCATACTGAAATGGGGGGAGATCGGTAATGCTCATGCCATGGTCTGCTAACCATCGGTAGGTCTGTGCATACCATACTCGCTCATGCCCTGTCTCTGCCAAATGTCTAGAGCTCTCAAATGCAATCCTGGTGAGTCTGTTGGTGGGGAGCTCTTTGACTGTGGAACAGAGGGCTTGCTGCGGAGCAAGCGTGAGATCATGGTGACCTGGGGACTCTCAATCCGCATCCACATCGCCTCCGTGATCCCTGGTGCCCATCTTGCTGCTGGGTACATCAGTGCGGGTGTCACTAGAGTATCAAAGAGCCACCCCTTAGTCCGGGGCTCCTGAAAATGTGCCTGAAAGCGGTCTCTCCAATCCTGCCAGTGCCACATAGCCTCGCGTCAATCTATCTCTCTCTGCCTGTGCCATGGAGAATACCCTTGTGCTGCCCGAGAAGGTGACACCTAAGTAGACATAGGAGTCCACTACCTCTATCTGTCCTCCAACTGCGGTGAAAGAGGCGCGATGGCGTACTGTCCTGGAGGTATGGAAGATCATGACCTTGGTCTTGCCAAGGTTCACTGTGAGGCCTCTCTCCATACAGAAGGTATCGAGCGCCTGTAAATGTGACTGTAGCCCCTCATGTGACTCTGAAAGCAGGACAATGTCATCAGCATATAATAATATGTGTACTGACGTACCTCTGAGGTCTCCACCTAGCCCTCTTGCTCGTTGTATATAGTCCGTGATGTCGTCGATGTAGAGACCAAAGAGAGTGGGTGAGAGAGGGCAACCTTGTTTCACACCAATGGTGCTAACAAGGCTGTCTGATAGGCCGCCGGGGCAGCGCACCCTGCCTGTGACTCGTGCATACAAAGCATGGATGGCCTATAACATGTCTGATGGTATCTGTAACTCCTGGAGTCTCCGTAGTAGTCTCTCTCGAGGGACCATGTCGAAGGCTTTGCGGAAATCCACAAAGCAACAGTATAGCCTCTGCTTCCTCGCCTTCGCGCTCTCAATCAAGCAACGAAGTACGAAGAGATGGTCGATAGTGGAAAAAGTGCGACAGAAGCCTGCCTGACCGGGTGCTCTGATCCGAGCTGCCTCAGCGTGCGTATTGAGCTCTACCTCTAGTACTGCCCCATAGATCTTGGCCAGGATGTGGCCTATCATAATAGTCCTGTAGTTCCATAGGTCCATCATATCGCCGGACTTATGGATAGGCGCAATGGTATACATAGTCCACGAGTTAGGTAATCCCTGAGAGAGAGAGAGGTAGGTACCCAACCAGATGTGATCGGCGTCGCACTCTCTGTGACGCTACCTGCCGGAGTGTGAACCCTATGCCTCTCGGAGGTGGGTCCGCCTGATGTGGCGCAACTCGCTCAAAAAACTGAGTAATAGTCTTCTGGGTACTCACCCGTGTATGGTGTGTAGGCTGTAGCATCTGATCTTGTCTCTCATGTGCAGCCATGAGGAAACGCCCCATCCTCTGCTGGTCTCCAGTGGTCATGCACAACTCGAGTGAATCTTCTCTCTGGAACTGTGCTCGCAGGTCTGAGTATGTTGGGCATCTCTGTATGGCATATTGGGCACCACCTCTCCTCTCGAGGGACTCCTCTAGCCCGACCCCGCTCGATCTCGAGCTGATGTGATGAAACTCGAAGCTTCCCATTGACGACTCGAAGGTGGTGTGGTAGGTATGTGTGCATGTAGCGTGGAGTCTCAATGAAGCCCTGGTATGAGATCCATAGAAAATGCTCACAGTAGTGAAGCATTTTCGGTGTCAATGTCCCCCGCTGGCTGATCCATGTCCTCTATATGTATGCATGCCATATCTCTTGACGGATGATTCTATTTCTCTCTTGGTGGGAGAGCGAATAGGTGGGAGCCTCGGAGTCGTACTGTACTGGTGGTAGTCTGACTATGTCAAAACCATGGAGGGCAAGCCAATCGCGTGCATGTGCATACCATGAGGAGGTGTCTTCGGTTAATACACTGTCGCATGATGCCTGGAAAGCTCGATAAGTGATGCGCTCTGTGTCCATGCTCTGTATCCTTTGTAATAAGCATATTGTTTGGAAGAGTGCCTCTACTAGCATCGGTGGTGATATCATGGGGTAGCGAAGATTTGCTGCGGATGAGGCTGGCAATCATGAGAATCTACGGCCTCTCCAGTGCTGTCAATGATGTGGCTAATCCTGGTCCCCATATAGCTGCACCATACATGAGTGCTGGGGTAACTGAAGTGTGGAAGAGCCACCCTTTGTGCGGGGCTCCTGAAAATATGCCTGGGTGTGTGTGTGTGTGTGTGAGAGAGAGAGAAAGAAAGAAAGAAAGACTTTTTAACGTCTATTAGAGGCCAAAATCGGCCTATGAGACAAAACATATACATCAGTATGATCCAATCCACTGTGATCCAAAACGAAAATAAAGTGTGAGTACTACAAACGGGTATAAAAGGAGGGATAGTAGCTGGCATCAAGGGTGTGGGGTGCTATGGGTATGCACTCTATATGCTCAATGGGTGAGATACAAACATGATATGCATAGGGAGGGGAGGCTCGATGGTGTCACAACCCCCTAAATGCCTGGAGTGGGTGTAGGATATAATGCATCGGTGGGTAAGGCATCATGGCGATCCTCAAAATGCTCTGGGCGTCCAAATCGATAGGGGTGCGTTGCTGACGTCTCTGTATCTCCATGTCATGGCGTGCGTGAATCGCCTGAATCTCTCTCTGATGTGGACGAGCTCTCCGGACAAGGGGTCTCGGTCGTCGACGCTGTCGTCTAAGCTCCTCTGCTCTGTGTAATGTGACACCCCGCATCGAGCTGGGCCCTCGAGTGTATGTGGGTCTGAAAAAATCTGTAATATGAGTCTGAGGGGGGGGGGGAGGTGTATCTCCATCTGCTGTTGGAGGAGTGATGCGCGGTGGTGCTGGAGCTCTACTAGGAAACGACCTAGAGGGCGCTGGTCCTCTGTCCCCAAGAAAGCCCTGATCTCTCTAGGCCCCCTGAAGGGCTGTGGGTAGCGGTCTCTGATGTCCTCATATGCCTGGCATCTACATGTGTAGTGCTCCTCGTCCTCCACCTCCTCTCTACATATCCTGCATAATCGCTCATCCTTGGGGGTATGTGTGGCTCGCCCAATCTCAATCTCGAGCTGGTGTGATGATACTCTGAGCTGCCCAATGGCCACTCTCTCAGCTGGTGCCATATATGTATCCATGTATCGTGGTCTCTGAATGAAACCATCCGCTGTCACAGTTAGGAAGTGCTCTCTGTAGTGTTGCCTCTTTGTGGGAAGAGGCTCCCGTGGTGCTATCCATGTCTCCCTGACGTGTATCTGTAGTAGGTCCTGACGGATGATCCTATTCCTCTCCGAACGAGAGAGGGTAATGTGGGGGGAAGAGAGGTCATACTGAAAAGGGGGGAGATCCGTAATGCTCATGCCATGGTCTGCTAACCATCGGTAAGTCTGTGCATACCATACTCTCTCATGCCCTGTCTCTGCCAAATGTCTAGAGCTCTCAAATGCAAGCCTGGTGAGTCGGCTAGTGGGGAGCTCTCTGACTCTCAGAATAAAGGTCACCAACTGGAAGAGGGCCTCCACTAGCATCGGTGGTGTGCCAAGCTCAGCTCGTATAATGTCATGTGGAACGGAGGGCTTGCTGCGCAGCAAGCATGATATCATGGTGATCTGGGGCCTCTCAATCTGCGTCCACATCGCCTCTGTGATCCCTGGTGCCCATACTGCTGCTGCGTACATCAATGCGGGTGTCACTAGAGTGTCAAAGAGCCACCCCTTAGTGTGGGGCTCCTGAAAATGTGTCTGAAAGCAGCGTCTCTCCAATCCTGCAAGTGCCACATAACCTCGCGTCAATCTATCTCTCGCAGCCTGTGCCATGGAGAATACCCCTGTGCTGCCCGAGAAGGTGATACCTAGGTAGACGTAGGAGTCCACTACCTCTATCTGTCCTCGAGCTGCTGTGAAAGAGGCGCGATGACGTACTGTCCTTGAGGGGGAGAGAGAGAAAGAAAGAAAGAAAGAAAGTGTTTTTACGTCTATTAGGAGGCCGAACTCGGCCTATGAGACAAATCGATGTACATGGGTGTATCTTCTGTCAATCAGAAAAGATAAAAGTGCTGAAAAGAAACTGGTTAAGCTGATATAGATCTCCGTAGTATGCATGTGGGGATACCCATGAAAATGGTGGGGGTTGTATGGAGTGCGATATCTATGATAGTCTATATGCAAAAGGGTAGTACAACAACCATGAGAATGCATCTAAGACGACTACTAGCTCCATCCTGTGCTAGTGGGTGGGTGTAATATGTGATACATAGGTGGAGGTGGAGTCAGGGCCACCCTGATGGCTGCAACGGGATCGACCATCATCTGGGATCGTCTCTCCTCCATGGCGCGATGGTCACAAGCCTGGATCTCCGCAATCTGGTGTCGGTGAAGTCTCGGGGCCCGATATCCTATAGCACGGGGTCGTCTCCTAGCTCGAGATATCTGAGCCTGCTGAAGAGTCACCCCGCTCGGTGTGTGGGCTGAGGGGGGGAGGGCTGCAGCACGTCGTGGAATAAAGAAGTCAGTGAGCTGACTCTGTCTCCCTCCTGTATGGAGTGCTACAGTAGGCTGGAGTAGGGAATCTCTGTGACTCTGTATCTCTAGTAAGAATCGCCCGAGCTGTCGCTGGTCTCTAGAGTCCATGATCTCTCGGAGGGTGGGCTGCCCTGCAAACAGAGTCTCGTATCTGCCTCTGATGCCATCATATGCGCTACATCTGCATACAAAGTGCTCCTCATCCTCCATCTCTACTCTGAGAGAGAGAGAGAGAGAGAGAGAGAGAGAGAGAGAGAGAGAGAGAGAGAGAGAGAGAGAGAGAGAGAGAGAGAGAGAGAGAGAGAGAGAGAGAGAGAGAGAGAGAGAGAGAGAGAGAGAGAGAGAGAGAGAGAGAGAGAGAGAGAGAGAGAGAGAGAGAGAGAGAGAGAGAGAGAGAGAGAGAGAGAGAGAGAGAGAGTCATATTAATGTCTACTAGAGGCCAAACTTGGCCTATGAGACAAAACCATGTACAAGTGTAGTAATCCTATGTAGAAAATGAAATGGAAAAAGTACTCGCTACACAAAGCTATATCGGGCTGGAAAAGGCTGGGAAGACGTGGCTCTGACTCTGCAGATAATGGCCACCTAATACATGGCAAGTCCATAATGTGAGTGAGTAAAATACAGTAGCTAGTGGTGATATCTCAATCTCGAGCTGGTGTGATGATACACTGAGCTTCCCAATGGCCACTCTCTCTGCAGGAGCCATGTATGTATCCATGTATCGTGGTCTCTGGATGAAGCCATCCGTTATCACAGTCAGGAAGTGCTCTCTGTAGTGTTGCCTCTTTGTGGGAAGAGGCTCCCGTGGTGCTATCCATGTCTCCCTGATGTGTATCTGTAGTAGGTCCTGAAGGATGAGCCTGTTCCTCTCCGAACGAGAGAGGGCAATGTAGGGGGAAGAGAGGTCATACCGAAAAGGGGGGAGATCGGTAATGCTCATGCCATGGTCTGCTAACCATCAGTAGGTCTGTGCATACCATACTCTCTCATGCCCTGTCTCTGCCAAATGTCTAGATCTCAAATGCAAGCCAAGTACGTCGGCTGGTGGGGAGTTCTTTGACTCTCAGAATAAAGGTCACCAGCTGAAAGAGGGCCTCCACTAGCATCGGTGGCGTGCCAAGCTCAACTCGTATAATGTCGTGTGGAACGGAGGGCTTGCTTCGGAGCAAGTGTGAGATCATGGTGACCTGGGGCCTCTCAATCCGCGTCCACATCGCCTCCGTGATCCCTGGTGCCCATACTGCTGCTGCGTACATCAATGCAGGTGTCACTAGAGTATCAAAGAGCCACCCCTTAGTTTGGGGCTCCTGAAAGTGTGCCTGAAAGCAGCGTCTCTCCAATCCTGCAAGTGCCGCATAGCCTCGTGTCAATCTATCTCTCGCTGCCCGTGCCATGGAGAATACCCTTGTGCTACCTGAGAAGGTGACACCTAAAGTAGACATGGGAGTCCACTACCTCTATCTGTCCTCCTACTGCGGTGAAAGAGGCGCGATGGCATACTGTCCTAGAGGTATGGAAGATCATGACCTTGGTCTTGCCAAGGTTCACTGTGAGTCCTCTCTCCATGCAGAAGGTATCGAGCGCCTGTAAATGTGACTGTAGGCCCTCCTGTGACTCTGAAAGCAGGACAATGTCATCAGCATATAATAATATGTGTACTGACGTACCTCCGAGATCTCCACCTAGCCCTCTTGCTCGCTGCATATAGTCTGTGATCTTGTCGATGTAGAGACCAAAGAGAGTGGGTGAGAGAGGGAAACCTTGTTTCACACGAATGGTGCTAACAAGGCTGTTTGATAGGCCGCCGGGGCAGTGCACCCTGCCTGTGACTCGTGCATACAAGCATGGATGGCCCATAACATGTCTGATGGTATCTGTAACTCCTGGAGTCTCCGTAGTAGTCTCTCTCGAGGGACCATGTCGAAGGCTTTGCGGAAATCCACAAAGCAACAGTATAGTCTCCGCTTCCTCGCCTTCGCGCTCTCAATCAAGCAACGAAGTACAAAGATATGGTCGATAGTGGAAAAAGTGCGACGGAAGCCTGCCTGACCGGGTGCTCTGATCCGAGCTGCCTTAGCATGCGTACTGAGCTCTGCCTCTAGTACTGCCCCATAGATCTTGGCCAGGATGTGGCTTATCATAAGTCCTGTAGTTCCCTGGGTCCATCATATCGCCGGACTTATGGATAGGCGCAATGTTATGCATAGTCCACGAGTCAGGTAATCCCTCAACCAAAGCATGGTTGAAGAGATGGGCTATGAGGTGGGAAACTACATCGACTGCATATATAAAGTGCTCGCCCTGTAGTCTTGTGTGGTCTGCTGAACGGCCATGCTGTAGCCTATGGATAGCCTGTCGTACCATGCCTGGTGTGAATAGGGTGGATATCACAGGACGCTGTGTGGGAGGGATCGGTAATGGCGTCTGTCCTGGGATGTCATATAACCTCTGGGCGTAGGTGTGCCTGGTCTGAGGATCTGCTATGGGCATAGGTGGGCGTGGCTCGCGTAGGGCCCTCCACGCAATGGCGCAATCCCTACTGATGAGAAGGTCAAAAAGCTCTGCCTCCTGTCGCTCCTCAAAAGCTCGCCGCTTCCGGCGTGTGAGGGCTCGCATCTGTCGTCGTGCCTCCCTCTCTGTGATGGATCCCAAAATACTCTGTGCTCTGAGATGTCGGTATAGTCGTCTACACTCCTCATCGTACCACCTATTCTGGGGTGTATGCCCCTGCCGTGTCGGATGTGCGGTGCTGTGGGTGGTGTATGGTAAGCTGAGAGTAGCGGATGTGTGGAGGATTGAGGAGAGGTGGGCGGTGAGGGTATCCAATGGGGCCGAGGGATCAAGGGAGTAGATGCGCTCTCCAACATGGGAACTATAGATATGTGCTAGCTCATGTCTAAAGTGAATTGTGGTATGGGCATGTGGCGGTATGGTGGCGGGGTGGGATATGCATGGTGTGCCGTGTATGGATAGGGCGAGATATGCGTGAGCAGCTCCAATCGGTGTGGTTGGAATGGTGAATGAGGTGATGAGATGTGTCGCCTCCGGGGGTTTGATAACATAGTCTACCACACTGCCTCCATGCGGTGTCGTGGGTGGAATGCAAGTGAGACCACCCGAGGTGGGCCAGGTCGCCATCCCATTATATATAATGAGACGGTGTGCTGCTCCCATCTGGAGTAGGTGTCGGCCGCATGAGGTGGGTGTGGCGGAGTCGAATGAGGCTCTGAGTGTAGACCTGTCTTCGATGGTGTGAAGCATCTCAGGGTCATCAAAGTCATAGATATCACAGTGGTGGCTCTGAGTGAAGGCATTGAAGTCTCCTACAAGGATGACTTCGCCCATCCCGGTGTACTCCATAATGGTGTCACTCAGGCAGTCATGGCGATGCGGTGTTTGGTCCCTCCCTCTCTGAGGGCTGCTCATGGGAATGTGTGAAGCGTGAGCCGATGGGTGCAATATAGCAGACGGCGAAATACACTGCTCTCTCCTCTGATAGCTGGAGGCGTATCCACATGAATCGCGCCTTTGGGTCTCTGGCTACCACCTGTACCCTGTGCTGTAGCGGCTGTCTATAGAGCACGGCTACTCCTCCTGATCCTCGTGTGGTGTGCTGTCTCATCTGTCGGCGGTGAACTGACTCCCACCTATAGCCCTCAATCCTCGGTAGGCTCCTCCCCGGGCTCTCATGTGTCTCTGTCAAGAAGATCATGTCTCTGCCCTCCATCACCTCCTCGAGGCATCCTGGATGTGTCCACAAAGATCCATTGAAGTTCCAGAGTGCAAAGCGCACCTCTTGCTGTGCTGTCTCATAGGCCGTGAATCCCTAGTCAATCGGTCGTCCATCGATGATGACAAGACCGTCTCTGTAGAGAGAGAGAGAGAGAGAGAGAGAGAGAGAGAGAGAGAGAGAGAGAGAGAGAGAGAGAGAGAGAGAGAGAGAGAGAGAGAGAGAGAGAGAGAGAGAGAGAGAGAGAGAGAGAGAAAGAAAGAAAGAAAGTCATATTAACGTCTTCTGGAGGCCAAACTTGGCCTATGACACAAAAACCATGTACAAGTGTAGTAACCCTGTGTAGAAGATAAAATGAAATAAAAGGTATATCGCTACACAAAGCTATATAGAGCTGGAAAAGGCCGGGGAGACGTGGCTCTGACTCTGCAGATAGTGGCCACCTAATACATGGGGGGATCCAAAATGTGAGTAAAACGCCCTAGCGACAAGTGATGGGTGGAGGTGGGTGTAGTATGTGGTACATCGGTGGTGGTCTGAGTGCCTCCTGAAGGAAGACAACCCAGGGGGTGGTGGTACGCCTATGCTCCATCATGTGGTCGTAGGCAATCCTGATGCGTGAGACATCCTCCTGATATAGTCGTGGTCGACGATATCCGCCCATGCGTGGTCGGCGCCGTGCTCTCTGTGCTGTTGCCTGGTGGAGCGTGAGCCCTATAGATGGACCTCTCTGATGTAGCTCAACTCGCTGAAAGAACTGGGTAATGGTCTGCTGGGTACTCACCCGTGGCTGATGTATGTGCTGTAGTGACCGCTCTCGCCTCTTGTATGCTGCTGTGAGAAAGCATCCCAAGCGTCTCTGGTCTCCCATAGTCATGCACAGCTGGAATGACTCCTCGATCTGGAACTGTGCTCGTAGGTCTAAGTATGCTGGACATCTGATAACAAAATGCTCCTCACTCTCTACCTCTGTCTTGCATACTGGGCACCACCTCTCCTCACGGGGGACTCCCCTGGACCGAGCCCTCTCAATCTCGAGCTGATGTGATGAAACCCGGAGCTGCCCAATGACGACTCGTAGGTGGTGGGGAAGGTAGGTCTGCATGTATCTCGGAATCTCGATGAAGCCCGTGCCTGATATATGTAGAAAATGCTCGCGGTAGTAGAGCATTTTCGGTGGCAATGTACCCCTAGGGCTCACCCATGTCCTCTGTATGTATGTATGCCATATCTCCTGACGAATGATCCTATTCCTCTCTTGATGAGAGAGCGAGTAGGTGGGTGCATGAGAGTCGTACTGTAGTGGTGGTAGCCTGTCTATGTCAAAGCCATGGTGGGCAAGCCAGTCTCGTGTCTGTGCATACCATGAGGAGGTGTCGCCTGCTAATGCCATATCACGTGATGCCTCGAAAGCGATGACGAGAGAGGTGGATGTGAGGTGAGTCTGGGTCGTACTGAAAAGGCGGCAATCTGTCCATATCAAGCCCATGACTATCAAACCATACTCTAACCTGAGTGTACCAAGCTCTCTCATATCCTGACTCTAATATCTGTATAGATGCCTCAAAAGCTCTGCGTGTGAGTCTGTCTGTAGGGAGCTCCCTCATCCTCTGAATAAAGCAGATAGTCTGGAATAGTGCATCTACTACCATGGGTGGTGCAGCTAGCTCTGCCCTGATGATGTCATGTGGTATCGACTGTTTCCCGCGAAATAGTCGCGAGATCATACGTATCTGGGGCCTCTCGATCGCACTCCACTGGGTGGCTGTGAGGCCTGGGGCCCAAACTGTCGCAGCATACATCATAGCTGGTCGGACTAGTGTGCCAAATAGCCACCCCTTCGTGCGGGGCTCCTGGAAGTGTGCCTGGTGAGTCGTGACATCTCCGCTCTAACATGGCTAAAGCTGCATATCCTCGTGTGAGTCTATCGGTGGCTGCCTGTCTCATGCTAAAGGGGCCAGGTAAGCTCGTGAATGTGACTCGGAGGTAGACAAAGGAAGTGACCACCTCAATCTGTCCACCGCAGGCTGTGAATCATGCTCCATTCCTCACCAAGGGGGAGGTGTGGAAGATCATGACCTTGGTCTTGCCAAGGTTTACTGTCAAGCCCTTCTGTGTACAAAACTCATCGAGGGCATCCAAGTGGCGCTGTAATCCATCGGGTGACTCTGAAATCAAGACAATGTCATCGGCATATAATAAAATGTGGACAGTTGTACCTGCGAGGTCTGCACCCTCTCCTCCAGCTCGGAGAATGTAGTCCTCAATCTCATCGATGTAGAGATCAAATAGAGTGGGAGAGAGTGGGCAGCCTTGCTTAACACCGATGGTGCTAGCAATGACCTCAGACATACCTCCTGGACACTGTACTCTCCCGGTCACCTGCTCATAGAGTGCATAGATGGCCCAAATCATCCCTGATGGTATTCCCAAGCTCTGAAGGCGTTGGAAGAGCCTCTCTCGTGGCATTGTATCGAAAGCTTTGCAGAAGTCCACAAAGAAGCAATATAGTCTCTTCTTCCGCGCCCTTGCCCCATCAATGAGGCAGCGCAAAATGAAGATGTGATCAATAGTAGAGAAAGCTCGCCGAAAACCTGCCTGGCCTCGTGCTCGTAGCCCCTCAGTCTCTGCATATGAGCTTAGCTCTGCCTCAAGTATGGCACCGTATAGTTTGGCCATGGTGTGGCCAATCATGATGGTCCTGTAATTCCCTGGATCCAGGGTGTCGCTAGATTTGTGGATAGGCACAATGGTGTGCCTAGTCCACTCCTCTGGGAAGCCCTCCCCTATAGCCCGATTGAAGGCATGTGCAATCAACGGGGCTATAGTGGAGGATGCATATATGAGGTGCTCGCTCTGCAATCCTGTATGGTCTGTCGAACGTCCATGTTGCAGTCGTCCTATGGCCCTCTCAACCATCTTTGCTGTGAAAAGAGAAGAACTAGTAGGGCGAGGCTCAAGTGGCTGGGGAATGGGAGGCTGCCCAGGCACCTCATATAATCTCTGAGCATAATCATGCCATGTGTGTAGGTCCCCAATAGGTGTGGTCGGGCGCGAGAGAGAGAGAGAGAGAAAGAAAGAAAGAAAGAAAGTCATATTAACGTCTTCTGGAGGCCAAACTTGGCCTATGAGACAAAAACCATGTACAAGTGTAGTAACCCTGTGTAGAAGATAAAATGAAATAAAAAAGTATATCGCGACACAAAGCTATATAGGGCTGGAAAAGGCTGGGGAGACGTGGCTATGATTCTGCAGATAGTGGCCACCTAATACATGGGGGATCCCAAAATGTGAGTAAAACGCCCTAACTACTAGTGATGGGTGGAGGTGGGTGTAGTATGTGGTACATTGGTGGTGGTCTGAGTGCCTCGAGAAGGAAGACAACCCAGGGGCTGGTGGTACGCCTATGCTCCATCATGTGGTCGTAGGCAATCCTGATGCGTGAGATATCCTCCTGATATAGTCGTGGTCGACGATATCCGCCCATGCGTCGTCGGCGCCGTGCTCTCTGTGCTGCTGCCTGGTGGAGCGTGAGCCCTATAGATGGACCTCTCTGATGTAGCTCAACTCTCTGAAAGAACTGGGTAATGGTCTGCTGGGCAATGCACTCTCTATCCATGCTCCGAAGTCTGTGTAATAGGCATACTGTCTGGAATAGTGCCTCAACTAGCATCGGTGGTGCGCGAGCTCTGCTCTAATGATATCATGTGGTACTGAAGGTTTGTTGCGGATGAGTCTGGCAATCATGAGGATCTGTGGCCTCTCTAATGCTGTCCATACTGATGTAGCTAATCCTGGTCCCCATATGGCTGCCCCATACATGAGCGCTGGCGTAACCAAAGTGTCAAAGAGCCACCCCTTTGTGCGGGGCTCCTGAAAATATGCCTGGTGGCACTGTCTCTCCATCAAAGCTAGTGCTGCGTAGCCACGTGTGATGCGGTCACGGGCTGCCTGAGCCATAGAGAAGACCCCTGATGCTTCTGTAAATGTCACCCCCAAGTAAACATATGATCCGACCACCTCGATCGGTCCACCTGCTGCTGTGAACAAACTATGTCTGCGTACCTGTGCTGATGTATGAAAGATCAAGACCTTGGTTTTACCAAGGTTCACAGATAACCCTCTGTGTCTGCAAAAGTCATCTAGGCCGTGTAGATGATGTTGTAGACCTTCTGCAGACTCTGAAACCAATACAATATCATCAGCATATAAAAGAATATGGACAGTGGACCCGTGTACCTCAATGCCATCTCCTGCCTGCTGCTGTATGAAGTCCACTATCTCATCAATGTAAAGACCAAAGAGGGTGGGTGAGAGAGGGCAACCTTGCTTCACCCCGATAGTGCTAGCAAGTGGATCAGATAAGCCCCCTGGACATCTGACTCTACCAGATACTCTCTCGTATAAGGCGTAGACCCCCCATATCATCTCCTCCGGAGCTCCGATGTCAACTAGTCGTCTGAAGAGTCGATCCCTGGGAATAGTGTCAAATGCTTTGCGGAAGTCCACAAAGCAACAATATAATCTCCTCTTCCTCACCCTGGCTTGGTCGATCAGGCATCTCAGAGTGAAGATGTGGTCAATGGTAGAGTAATCTCGTCTGAAACCTGCCTGTCCTGGAGCCCTGATGCCCTTCCTCTCATCGAGAGTACTCAACTCTGTCTCTAGTACCGCCCCATATAACTTGGCCAATATAGGGCCAATCATGATCGTCCGGTATGTAGCTGGATCCATAGTATCACCTGACTTATGAATGGGCACTATGGTGTGCTCAGTCCATGAGTCTGGGAACCCTTCAACCAATAAACGGTTGAAGAGATGGGCAATGAGCGATGCGAGAGTCGTGCCTCCATAGATGAGGTGCTCTACCTGTAAACCGAAATGATCATGGGCCCTGCCATGCTGCAGGCGGGCAATAGCGCGTCCCACCATAGTGGGTGTGAAGAAGTCAGAGGTAGTAGGACGTGAGCTCTGCGGTCTGGGAATGGGAGGCTGGTCTGGGATCTCGTATAGGCTCCGTGCATAGCTATGCCAAGTGCTCGGGTCTCGGATAGGTGTCTGCTGTCTCCTCTCTCTCAAATGTCGCCATGCCACTACACTGTCTCGACTCATGAGCAAATGGTAAATATCCCAATACTGTCTCTCCTCCCAATCTCGCCGTTTGCGGCGAGTAAGGCTCTGCATGCGACGCTGTGCCTATGTGTGTAATATCTCCTCTATGCTCTAAAATCCGTAGGTGTTTACGAAGCTCACGACAATCTGCATCATACCAACGGTTTTGGAGCATGGATCCTGTGCATGGAGGGTGCATATGTGTGCGGTGTGGGAAGCTTCGGAGAGCTTAGTCCTGTAGGATGGTGGTGATATGTGATGTAACTGTGTCCAAAGGTGAGAATGGATCGAGGGAGAGTAGGCGGGTGTGAAAATGGTGTGCATAAACGTGTGAGAGCTCGTGTGTGAAGTGTATCGTGGTATGTATTTCAGTGGGTGAGGGAGGGTCTAATGGAATCGGAGATGAGAGTGTGAATGTGATAAATGTGTGGTCAACACCGAGTGGGCGTCGTCCAATACTAAGTGAAGGGATGAGTGAAGCTCCAGAGGTAGTACCCAAAATGTAGTCGACTCTGCTCTCACCTCCCCCGTGAGGGAAGCAAGTAAGTCGGCCTGAACCTGGCCAACGATTCATCCCGTTATATATAACGAGATGATGTCGGCTGCCTAGCTCGAGTAGATGTATGCCATAGCCGGTGGTGTCCTGACCCGTATCTGCCGATACTCTGCTGGTGCTAATCTCAACCGGGTCTCTGGCCCTCATGAGATGTGGGTGATCCATGTCGTATGCCTCGCACTGATGCGACTGAGTGCGGCCATTGAAGTCCCCCATAAGGAAGACTTCACCTAGTGTGCTGTAATGTAGTATCTCATCTGAAAGCGCTGTGTATGGTGAGTCTCTATCTCGGATCGGTCCCCCAAGATCGTGTCCTGCGTATCGAGAGCCTCCTGGTGGGAACTAGCATATAGCAATGTAAATCGAGCTTCCCTGTGCTATCTCCATGCGAACCCACATGTATCGTGCCTCCCCATCTCTACCTATAATATGGATCCGGCTCTGTATCTCCTGTCAAAATACGATGGCCACTCCTCCCGATCCTCGTGCTGTACTCTGTCTCGTCGTGGTCCTGAATGCAGATTCCCAATGAAAACCTGCAATGCGTGGTAGACCTCTCTCTAAGCTCTCGTGTGTCTCTGTGATGCACGCAAAGTCATGTGATGCGAGGATCTCCTCGACTCTGTCTGGTAGCGTCCAGAGTGACCTGTTGTAGTTCCACACCCCTCCTCTGAGGGGTATCTCCTGGTGTAGTGATGTCTCATAGGCCACATGGCCCTATTTGATAGGGCGTCCATCTATGAAGACCTTACCATCGCGGTAAAAAGCCTTCCTCCCCTCTCGACGTGCCTGGAGTATCTGTGGCATGCAAGCGCGTCGGTGTGCCACCTGCATACGTGTGAGGTCCTCGTCCATGTAGAGGGTGCTACCGGGTAGTCCACGTAGTACTGATCGACGTCTAAAAAAGGCCGTCCGTGCCTCCTCGGAACTCATCTTGAGGATGAGTGCTCGCGAACGCAATGTATCCCTCCCAACCCTCCATGCGTCTGTGTAGGGCATGCTCTCGTATCCAAGTCGACGACAAATGTCAGTGGAGTCTGCCTCCGGTGATACCCCTTCGGGTAGGCCTGTAATCCAAATGTGAAGTCTTCGAGTGTGTCGAAGCCTCTCCTCCTCAAGTGTTTCCTTGACTCGTGTGAGCTCTTCTTTCTGCACGTCTTCCCTAACTTCCTTCTTAACCCTTTTGTGTACTACTTCCACCCATGACTCTCGAGTAGATTCTACCTCCGTTTTGATTTCCTTCTTTATTTCTTCATTGAGTATCTCCACGTTGGAGATCTCCCCCTCTTCTTTCATGTGCTCGTAAGTTGTCCTCCAATGGTCTCTTTCTTCTGTGAGAGTCTTCACTTGTTCTTCGAGTCCTTTGACTTTATTCATTACTTGTTCTTCGAGTCCTTTGAACTTTTCCATCATCTTTCGTATCTCCATATTGAGGTTGCGGTCTTCTTCCTTTTTGGCCTCTTTGAGAGCTTTAGCAATAAGGTCGTCCACTTCCTTGCGGTCCATGGGAGCCATTTCAAGGTTTAGGATTAGGGCTCGGGTAGAGAGAGAGAGAGAGAGAGAGAGAGAGAGAGAGAGAGAGAGAGAGAGAGAGAGAGAGAGAGAGAGAGAGAGAGAGAGAGAGAGAGAGAGAGAGAGAGAGAGAGAGAGAGAGAGAGAGAGAGAGAGAGAGAGAGAGAGAGAGAGAGAGAGAGAGAGAGAGAGAGAGAGAGAGAGAAAGACAGAAAGAAAGTCATATTAACGTCTTCTGGAGGCCAAACTTGGCCTATGAGACAAAAACCATGTACAAGTGTAGTAACCCTGTGTAGAAGATAAAATGAAATAAAAAGTATATCGCTACACAAAGCTATACAAAGCTGGAAAAGGCTGGGGAGACGTGGCTCTGACTCTGCAGTTATTGGCCACCGAATACATGGGGGGATCCAAAATGTGAGTAAAACGCCCTAGCTACAGGTGATGGGTGGAGGTGGGTGTAGTATGTGGTACATTGGTGGTGGTCTGAGTGCCTCCTGAAGGAAGACAACCCAGGGGGTGGTGGTACGCCTATGCTCCATCATGTGGTCGTAGGCAATCCTGATGCGTGAGACATCCTCCTGATATAGTCGTGGTCGACGATATCCGCCCATGCGTGGTCGGCGCCGCGCTCTCTGTGCTGCTGCCTGGTGGAGCGTGAGCCCTATAGATGGACCTCTCTGATGTAGCTCAACTCGCTGAAAGGACTGGGTAATGGTCTGCTGGGTACTCACCGGTGGCTGATGTATGGGCTGTAGTGACCGCTCTCGCCTCTCGTATGCTGCTGTGAGAAAGCGTCCCAAATGTCTCTGGTCTCCCATAGTCATGCAGAGCTGGAATGACTCCTCGATCTGGAACTGTGCTCGTAGGTCTAAGTATGCTGGACATCTGATAACAAAATGCTCCTCACTCTCTACCTCTGTCTGGCATACTGGGCACCACCTCCTCACAGGGGACTCCCCTGGACCGACCCCCCTCAATCTCCAGCTGATGTGATGAAACCCGGAGCTGCACAATGACGACTCGTAGGTGGTGGGGAAGGTAGGTCTGCATGTATCTCGGAATCTCGATGAAGCCCGTGCCCGATATATGTAGAAAATGCTCGCGGTAGTAGAGCATTTTCGGTGGCAATGTACCCCTAGGGCTCACCCATGTCCTCTGTATGTATGTATACCATATCTCCTGAGGAATGATCCTATTCCTCTCTTGATGAGAGAGCGAGTAGGTGGGTGCATGAGAGTCGTACCGTAGTGGTGGTAGCCTGTCTATGTCAAAGCCATGGTGGGCAAGCCAGTCTCGTGTCTGTGCATACCATGAGGAGGTGTCGCCTGCTAATGCCATATCACGTGATGCCTCAAAAGCACGATAAGCAATGCGCTCTGTATCCATGCTGCAAAGTCTGTGTAATAGGTATACTGTCTGGAATAGTGCCTCAGCTAGCATCCGTGGTGCAGCGAGCTCTGCTCTAATGATATCATGTGGTACTGAAGGCTTGCTGCGGATAAGTCTGGCAATCATGAGGATATGTGGCCTCTCTAATGCTGTCCATACTGATGTAGCTAATCCTGGTCCCCATGTGGCTGCCCCATACATGAGCGCTGGCGTAACCAAAGTGTCAAAGAGCCACCCCTTTGTGCGGGGCTCTTGAAAATATGCTTGGTGGCACTGTCTCTCCATCAAAGCTAGTGCTGCGTAGCCACGTGTGATGCGGTCACGGGCTGCCTGAGCCATAGAGAAGACCCCTGATGCTGCTGTATATGTCACCCCCAAGTAAACATATGATCCGACCACCTCGATCGGTCCACCTGCTTCCGTGAACAAACTATGTCTGCGTACCTGTGCTGATGTATGAAAGATCAAGACCTTGGTTTTACCAAGGTTCACAGATAACCCTCTGTGTCTGCAAAAGTCATCTAGGTCGTGTAGATGATGCTGTAGACCTTCTGCAGACTCTGAAACCAATACAATATCATCAGCGTATAAAAGAATATGGACAGTGGACCTGTGTACCTCAATGCCATCTCCCCCGTGCTGCTGTATGAAGTCCACTATCTCATCAATGTAGAGACCAAAGAGGGTGGGCGAGAGAGGCCATCCTTGCTTCACCCCGATAGTGCTAGCAAGTGGATCAGATAAGCCCCCTGGACATCTGACTCTACCAGATACTCTCTCGTATAAGGCATAGATCCCCCATATCATCTCCTCCGGAGCTCCGATGTCAAGTAGTCGTCCGAAGAGTCGATCCCTAGGAACAGTGTCAAATGCTTTGCGGAAGTCCACAAAGCAACAATGTAATCTCCTCTTCCTCACCCTTGCCTGGTCGATCAGGCATCTCAGAGTGAAGATGTGGTCAAGGGTAGAGTAATCTCGTCTGAAACCTACCTGTCTTGGAGCCCTGATTCCCTTCCTCTCAGCGAGAGTACTCAACTCTGTCTCTAGTACCGCCCCATATAACTTGGCCAATATAGGGCCAATCATGATCGTCCGGTATGTAGCTGGATCCATAGTATCACCTGACTTATGAATGGGCACTATGGTGTGCTCAGTCCATGAGTCTGGGAACCCTTCAACCAATGCACGGTTGAAGAGATGGGCAATGAGCGGTGCGAGAGTCGTGCCTCCATAGATGAGGTGCTCTGCCTGTAAACCGAAATGATCATGGGCCCTGCCATGCTGCAGGCGGGCAATAGCGCGTCCCACCATAGTGGGTGTGAAGAAGTCAGAGGTAGTAGGACGTGAGCTCTGCGGTCTGGGAATGGGAGGCTGGTCTTGGATCTCTTATAGGCTCCGTGCATAGCTATGCCAGGTGCTCGGGTCTCGGATAGGTGTTTGCTGTCTCCTCTCTCTCAAATGTCGCCATGCCACTACACTGTCTAGACTCATGAGCAAATGGTAAATATCCCAATACTCTCTCCTCCCAATCCCGCCGTTTGCGGCGAGTATGGCTCTGCATGCGACGCTGTGCCTATGTGTGTGTAATATCTCCTCTATGCTCTAAAATCCGTAGGTGCTTCCGCAGCTCACGACAATTTGCATCATACCAACGGTTCTGGGGCATGGATCTTGTGCGTGGAGGGTGCATATGTGTGTGGTGTGGGAAGCTTCGGAGAGCTGAGTCCTGAAGGATGGTGGTGATATGTGATGTAAGTGTGTCCAAAGGTGAGAATGGATCGAGGGAGAGTAGGCGGGTGTGTAAATGGTGTGCATAAACGTGTGAGAGCTCGTGTGTTAAGTGTATCGTGGTATGTATCTCAGTGGGTGAGGGAGGGTCTAATGGAATCGGAGATGAGAGTGTGAATGTGATAAATGTGTGGTCAGCACCGAGTAGGCGTCATCCAATACTAAGTGAAGAGATGAGTGAAGCTCCAGAGGTAGTACCCAAAATGTAGTCGACTGTGCTCTCACCTCCCCCGTGAGGGAAGCAAGTAAATCCGCCTGAACCTTGCC
Source organism: Ceratopteris richardii (assembly GCA_020310875.1). Lineage (NCBI taxonomy): Eukaryota > Viridiplantae > Streptophyta > Polypodiopsida > Polypodiales > Pteridaceae > Ceratopteris > Ceratopteris richardii. The sequence goes on along the minus strand of CM035429.1, from coordinate 161,731,338 downwards.
AACGATTCATCCCGTTATATATAATGACATGATGTCGGCTGCCTAGCTCGAGTAGATGTCTGCCATAGCCGGTGGTGTCCTGACCCGTATCTGCCGATACTCTGCTGGTGCTAATCTCAACCGGGTCTCTGGCCCTCATGAGATGTGGGTGATCCATGTCGTATGCCTCGCACTGATGCGACTGAGTGCGGCCATTGAAGTCCCCCATAAGGAAGACTTCACCTACTGTGCTGTAATGTAGTATCTCATCTGAAAGCGCTGTGTATGGTGAGCCTCTATCTCGGATCGGTCCCCCAAGATCCTGTCCTACGTATCGAGATCCACCTGGTGGGAAGTAGCATATAGCAATGTAAATCGAGCTCCCCTGTGCTATCTCCATGCGAACCGACATGTATCGTGCCTCCTCATCCCTACCTATAATATGGATCCGGCTCTGTATCTCCTGTCAAAATACGATGGCCACTCCTCCCGATCCTCGCGCTGTACTCTGTCTCGTCGTGGTCCTGAATGCAGATTCCCAATGAAAACCTGCAATGCGTGGTAGACCTCTCTCTAAGCTCTCGTGTGTCTCTGTGATGCACGCAAAGTCATGTGATGCCAGGATCTCCTCGACTCTGTCTGGTCGCGTCTAGAGTGCCCCGTTGCAGTTCCACACTGCACCTCTGAGTGGTGTCTCCTGATGTAGTGATGTCTCATAGGCCGCATGGCCCTATTTGATAGGGCGTCCATCTATGAAGACCTTACCATCACGGTAAAAGGCCTTCCTCCCCTCTCGACGCGCCTGGAGTATCTGTGGCATGCAAGCGCGTCAGTGTGCCACCTGCATACGCGTGAGGTCCTCGTCCATGTAGAGGGTGCCGCCAGGTAGTCCTCGTAGTACTGATCGACGTCTAAAAAAGGCGGTCCGTGCCTCCTCGGAACTCATCTTGAGGATGAGTGCTCGCAAACGAGATGTATCCCTCCCAACCCTCCATGCGTCTGCGTAGGGCATGCTCTCATATCCAAGTCGACGGCAAATGTCAGTGGCGTCCTCCTCCGTTGATACCCCTTCGGGTAGGCCTGTAATCCGAATGTGAAGTCTTCGAGTGTGTCGAAGCCTCTCCTCCTCAAGTGTATCCTGGACTCGTGTGAGCTCTTCTTTCTGCACGTCTTCCCTAACTTCCTTCTTAACCCTTTTGTGTACTACTTCCACCCATGACTCTCGAGTAGATTCTACCTCCGTTTTGATTTCCTTCTTTATTTCTTCCTTGAGTATCTCCACGTTGGAGATCTCCCCCTCTTCTTTCATGTGCTCATAAGCTGTCCTCCAATGGTCTCTTTCTTCTGTGAGAGTCTTCACATGTTCTTCCAGTCCTTTGACTTTATTCATTACTTGTTCTTCGAGTCCTTTGAACTTTTCCATCATCTTTCGTATCTCCATATTGAGGTTGCGGTCTGCATCCTTTTTGGCCTCTTTGAGAGATTTAGCGATAAGGTCATCCACTTCCTTCCGGTCCATGGGAGCCATTTCAAGGTTTAGGATTAGGGCTCGGGTTAGGGTTAGGGTTAGGGTTAGGGTTAAGGTGGGGATTTAAGGTTTTGGCTTGAGCTTAAGGTTACTTTGGGAGGCTTTGGCGACGTAGGGTGGGTTGGGTTTTAACGTTTAAGATTAGGGTTATTTTCGGGTTAGGGTTAGGGTTGGGGTGGGGGGTTAGATTAGAAATGGTGGTGGTTAGGGTTTATGGAGTTGGGTGAGAAGGCATGGTGGGAGCTCGCAGAGACCTCGTCGGGCAGAGCTTCGGGCAGCAGAGAGGACACTGACGCGCGCGGGAGCTACCTGCTGTACGAGCACGCAGATCTTCGGGCAGTAGCTTCGGGCAGACCTCGGGCAGTAACTTGATGCAGAGATTCGGGCAGAGCTTCACGTAGAGAGGAGCTCAGGCAGAGCTAGGGCAGACGGGCGCTAGGGTTTCGAGCAGGCGGGCAGAGGTTTCGGGCAGAGAGAGGAGCTCGGGCAGCTAGGGCAGACGGGCGCTAGGGTTTCGAGCAGGCGGGCAGAGGTTTCGGGCAGAGAGAGGAGCTCGGGCAGCTAGGGCAGACGGGCGCCCGGGCGAGAGAGAGAGAGAGAGAGAGAGAGAGAGAGAGAGAGAGAGAGAGAGAGAGAGAGAGAGAGAGAGAGAGAGAGAGAGAGAGAGAGAGAGAGAGAGAGAGAGAGAGAGAGAGAGAGAGAGAGAGAGAGAGAGAGAGAGAGAGAGAGAGAGAGAGAGAGAGAGAGAGAGAGAGAGAGAGAGAGAGAGAGAGAGAGAGAGAGAGAGAGAGAGAGAGAGAGAGAGAGAGAGAGAGAGAGAGAGATGATTGCAGGACATTCTTGAGATGTGAATTTTATCTGATGAATTGATAGGAGTGCTCAGTTATGGCTGGTCCTGTAGATGGTCAGCCTGCATGGTTCACTCCAGAGAGGTTACATGATAGAAAGTTCAAGGGCTTTCTTTTATAACTGCTGGCATAGCTGCTTCACCACTTGACAACTGATCTTATTTGTTTCAGGATGCTCGTGATTTTCTGTGCTGTGAATCTTCTGAACTATATTGATCGTGGCACAATAGCTAGCAATGGTGTTAATGGGTCGAATTCTAATACAACATGCAATTCTACAGAAGCTTGCTCTAGTAGCAGTGGAATCCAGTGAGCATTCAATCTTTATATAACAAGTTTCTGATAAAGATGTCTTTTGGAAATATTCTTAATCTCAAATTTATTTCAGAGGTGACTTTGATCTTAGTAACTTTGAGGACGGATTTTTATCTTCAGCATTTATGGTTGGCCTACTGATTGCATCTCCGATCTTTGCACATTTATCCAAAGTGTAAGTTCGATTATCAGGAATATCTGTATTTTAATGATGTGCCTTTCGAAGTGTCCTTTTGGTTGTTTTCTGGATGTGTTCCACCTCAATATTCAAATGAGGTGTACGCTTGATTATGATTGTTAGTTTGATATTCTTAACTGTTTACAGCCAGCAAGAATTGTGATGCCCTAGTTTTGCAGATCTGCATGCCAAATCTCTCTTATCAGTAGGTGTCGATGATGTGCCTGAAATGTGTGGAAAACAATTTGTGTTTTCATTTCTTCCTGCTTTGGCATCTAAGATCTCCATTTTGATAGCTTCATCTCAATTTGAAGCTGATTGTAGATTACAAAGTATTGCCTATATCTAATTGGATTAAATTGCAAGGCATTATCTTATGTAGTGTTAGGGTAAGTGCAGTGAACGAGCTTTTGGAACAGGGGCTGAGGCAACAGCAATAAAATGTCAACAACTCTATGGAAGCAAGAAATATACAACGACACAGAAAATTATGGCATTACACCTTCAAGAAGCCAAAAAAAGGGGTAGCGATGAGTGAAATGCTCATATGCTCATGGAGAGTAGAGAGGGAGAAAAACAGTGCCACTCTGTCAAAGGGAAGAGAGACAAAATTTGAAATTTCAACTTACCAAAGATCTCCAATTCTGCATTTGATTTCGGTTGGATAGATTCTTTGTGAAGGGGAACTCATCATGAAAGGTCGATTATCTTTTGGTCCCAATTTTTACATGAACAAATTAAATTAATGAAGTGTCTATAGCTCTTTTGGAAACCTTTTATAGGGTACAAATATAGAAGAGGGGAAAGTATGAGAGTACAGTGTTTATAAAAGAGGAACACAGGAGCCTCTTACTTCAACAACCTCCCTCTCAAAAGGTCTGACTCCTTTTCTTCCCTCTTGTTGTCAAGAGTAGTTTGGTAGTGCCTTGCATAGAAATTAAAACTTGTTCAGCTTTTGACTCCCACCATCTAAGTGAAGTGATAAGGTTGGCATACAAAATCTTTGTAGACTAGTATCCATTTTACATCACCTAGGCACTTTACAATAGTGCCATCTTGATACCTGTAATAGATCATCATAACAGCCTAGGGATTCCCACCTGATCATGACCTATATCTTCTTAGGACTCCTCTATGAGAAATGCATGTCATGGATGCCACCATTGCATTTTCCTAACTGAGGTAATCCTCTCATCAAAGGTGTCATCTGGTCAACCAAAAAGTATCTTTAGATATCGGCTTTCAATGAATTGGAACACGTTCTGTGATTAACATGCCATCAACATGTTAACCTGATCTAAATAGACTGCAGTCTTGTTCCAAAAGCATGAATAATATGGTTGGAACTTGGAACGGACTCGAGCTCTAAAGTGTCATCATCTTCTCTTGCATTACCATGAGCATGCTTTAATAATAATTTAAATCCTTGTAAACACGAAATGGATTCCAACTTAAAAGAAACATGTCTTGCCTCTTGCTTTGGTCCAGCCTAGCAGGCTCTCGAAGAACACAAACATCAACATGGATAGTGGTCCATTTGTAAGGGCAGTCCATGGTTATCTATCATAAACTTGCATAGAGCATGGTTGGCTAAGGCCTTAAATCTTCAGCCTCCATAGTATCTTGAGGTATCCAAATGAATGGCTAAATATGTTGACATAACACTTTGTGTCAAAGCTGCATATATCTTGCCAATGGGTTAGCTTGTGTCATATGTAAGAAGTAAACTTGTTGTTAGGGATGCATAATTGGTCCTCCAAGGTCAGTCCACAAGAACAAACAACCTTGACGTGCCATCTATCAAAGATGAATGTAGGAACTTTGGAAGAATATAATGCACACATATAGTGAACTCAACCAAACACACATGAGGGTGATTAACAATAGACAATGTGTTTGTAGTCCTGTAATGTGTATGAAAGTACTTTTCAACCGATCCATAAAAGAAGTGTGCAACGACCCTATGATCTCATTGAAGGGCTTGCAAGGAGTACTCATGTATCCTTATGTAGGTTTAAAGCAATCTTATGAGCTTTGACAAGTCTTAATGGGTGATAGTAATTGTTAATCACCTCGTCCTTGAGCAAGTATTTCCATCACTTAATGTAACATAAATCATCTAAATGAAGTGTTCCACTTAGTGTCCTAAGAAACATAAAATACTGTTCATAATTCATAAAAGTGTGCTGAATTAGGAATAGAGCTTATATCATCATAATCTGAATAGAAGTCAAGCTTGGTGTTCTCACACACAAACTCACATGAAGAAGTAATATGGAATTTTGTCTAGCGTGCGACCTCATGCTTGAAGATGGGTGTGCATATTATGTTCTGCATGAGACAATGCATATTGCCTTTTTTTTTACCTTGTGAACCTTGAATCTTTAAAAATCTTCCATGATCTTGTAGAGAAATATGTACTCAAACCTTGTGAACCTATTTGAAGGTGAAGGCGAAGGAGCAGGGGACCTAGCGAGGGAGGGGCTGGGAAAGGAGGAGCCAGTCCGGGGGGGGGGGACTGTGAGCAGACAAGGAGAGAGAGGGGGGGAGCAGATGCGCACGGCAGCAAGAAGCCAGGTCTTATCACTACATTTGTCCACATAGAATCTTGTTTTATTCTATATCTAGCACACTCACACTTCCTACAAACTCTTAAGCACTCTTCTATCATACATTTGTAAATAGAAGTCTCTTATATTCAGCCTTATATTAAGATTTTGTATCTTATACACATTGTATTGTTATATTCATTAAGTAGAAATTATTTTTAAGAGTAGCATTGAGCTGCATGTTCCATTCTCTTGTCTCTCTCTATTTCTCATAGTCATTCATCTATCTGATTTGGTTCAAGGTGTATGTATGCTTAAGGTTCAAGTGTTGGGAAGATCTTGGGGATTTATATTGGGCTTGCCTCACTTCCAACATTTGGTATCAAAGTCTTGTGGACATACATAATTTGTTCCCAAGATGAGTGATTATAGAGATAGATTGGAACAAGAAGACAAACTAGATGGAATATTTAATGATCCTATGTGGAGTCTCATAATGATGAATTTGACAGCGTTCGAGGACTTACAGAATATTGTTAATGGCAAGTATCCAAGGTGAAGACAATCTATAGAGGATGTTGCATCTTCTTCAAAGCGACCAGCAGCTCCAACCTTTGCTCAACATGTCCTTGAAGAGGAAAAGGTCCTCCCATCATTCACAGTTAGTGATACTATCAAATTACTTTCTGCAAAAGAGAAGCTCATATGGGATTCTAGAGATATGCAAGCATTCTCACTTATTGCCATGGATGTGAAGCGTCACATTTTTCCTTAAATAAAGTCATGTAGAATATACCCTCACACTTGGGGTTGGAGTTTGAGAATCTCTATCAAAGTAGAAATCTTAGAAGGAAAGCTCATTTAAAGAGGAAGTTAACGAACACGCATGAAAGTTGGTGAGTAGTACAAACTCATATTTTAAAGCTTAAGGACATTCATGATCAACTTTTTAATGTTGGAGTAAACATTTCTGATAAAGAGATAATAAACACACTCATCAATTCACTTCCTTCAGGATATCTCTCTTTTGTTAGTTCTCTCTCTCTCTCTCTACAAGAGAGAAAGAAATTTCATTTGAAGAGTCGTAGTTCATGTTATCTCAATATGACGTTTAGAAGAAAAGTATGGAAGAGAATGATGAAGCTATGGTATCATCATCCAAAGGAAAGAAAAAGAAGAAGGAAACTACGAAGAAGAAGAAGAAGAAGAAGAAAACTCAAAGTAAGAAGGAAAGTAATTCATCTACTTCTAAGTCTTCTACTACATCTTCTTTAACCTCTACTTCAACTACTACTTCCACACCTTAGGAAAAATCCACTTCATTCCCATCTACGCCTAAGAAGGGGATATGCCATTATTGCAAGATACTAGGTCATCATATTGTAGAATGCAATTTTTTGATGAAAAGAAAACAACATCATGTAAGAATGATGAAAATGTATCAAAAGGTAGATCTTTTTCTTCTCAAGAAGCTTTTGCATGTGTTAGCATAGACGAGCAAAACGGTATTCTTATCACTTACTAATTCTAGAGGTAGAAGAGTGATCCTAGCATTTGGATGTAGTTGGTGTCGGAGAAGTCACACCAAAATGAGGAGCAAGTAGTAATTTTACTATTTCTAATGTTTTGTGTGTACCAAAAATCAGGAAGAATTTGCTTTCTATGTCAGCTTTCTTATTGGATGTTTATAAAGTGATTCTTAAGAAGGATTCATGTCAAATCTTACACCTAATGAGGAGCATTGTCTATTATAAGGTGAAAACAAAAGCATGGCAGCACTAGTTCGCGTACCGGATTTCACGGTACCCATTTCATGTGTGTTCCATTCGGTTCGTACCGAAAAATGCGGTGCCATCACCTTTTTCCCGAATTTTTTCGAGCTGCCCTAGTTTAACCCTTGAATCCTCATTATGCTGCGCATTTTCCCACGAGCTTCCGAGAGTGTTAGCCGACTGTATTGCTGCCCTTATGCCATCGATTGTGAGGCTTCAAGCTTGAGTCATTGAAGGTTCAGCCTTGCTCTAGAGTCTACCCTTTTATGCACATGCCACACACCAAGCTCTAGCCAAAATACACACATTTTGTCTCTTGCTCCAGCCTCCCTTGCAAGTTCTTAGTTGCTCAACATCCCCTTGTGGTCCACTCATCCTCTTGCTTCAGCTTTCGAGTGTCAACTGTCCAGACTCCAGACTCCACACACCTTGGGGCTTGTGCTCTTTGCTTCTTCCTCCATCTAAAGTTATGCCTCGTAGTGTTTCCCACCTTTGGGCTCTTCACACTTCAAGCCATGAATTGGTGAATCCTACCGTTTCTGGCTCGGGCACATGGAGGTGGGTGTGCAAATATTGTGCAATAACATTTAGCACAACTACAAGTCTCATTCGACATGTGTCAGCTCTAGGAGGATCTGACATTTAAGCTTGTCCAGAAGTCCCCAATGACATAGTTGAGGCTGTGCGACATGAGCACAATCTCAACCAAGAGGTGGTGGTTTCTCGTTGGCATGAGTCTGTTGCAGTTTCTATTGATATATTAGAAGACTTTGGAAGGTGGACTTAGTGTTTGACCTAGTGCTAGCTCATTTAGAAGCCGCACATCTACCCAACTAGAAGAGAGTGAAAGCTCTACCCCTCTTGAGTCATATGAGCCGCCAAGCAAGAGACCTAGACATGGGGGCCTCCATTTTGCTTATCTAAGTGAGGGCTTACAGAAGCAACACCAAAAAGTTGCGGGAATTGAAATTGAGCATTGCATACTTGAATGCAACCTCTCTTTCAATGTTGTTCACACTGAAGCTTGGAAGAGGATGGTGAGGGAAATAGCCGAAGTGGGGCCTACCAATGATGATTGGCATGGGATTCCTTAGAATCGCCTACACACATCCATGCTCATTGAAGAGCAAGAGAGGATCGACGTACAATTAGGACCCATTAAAAGCGGATGGAGACCTATGGCTTCTCCATTCTATCTGATGGATGGAGCGATTTTAGAAGATGCAACATTATCAATGTAATGGTTTCCTCTTGCTTAGACGCTTATTTTTTGAAGGCAATGGATTGTAATGCTGGGGCTACCCGTACCACAGGGGAATACATTTATGAGCATATAAAATCCACTATAAAAGAACTAGGAGTTTCCAATGTGGTACAAATAGACAGACAATGCCTCTAATTGTAAGAGGATGGGGAGATGATAGAAGCCGAGTTCCCAAGCATTGTTTGGATGCCTTGCACCACACATTGTCTTGACCTTTTGTTTGAGGACATAGCCAAACTATCATGGTTGGCTCCCTTACTTTCAGATGCCAAACACATTATCTCGTTTATAAGAAAGAATCACCCGGCTTTGAGTATCCTTTGTAGTTATAGTGACAAGGAGTTAGTTTGCACATAAGAAACATGATTTGGATATATATATCATGTCTTCTCCCGCATTGATTCCCTGAGGATGATCGTAATAGATAGGAAATGGATAAGTATGGCAAGAGGAAACATAGGGATTGCACATCATGTGCAAAGAAAGATTTTGGACATGGATTTTTGGGCAGAGATAGGCAACATTTTACCTATCTTGAGACAGATTCATGTAGTATTACGCTACATTGATATGGAGGGTTCAACCCTCGGACTTGTGTTCCACATGTACACAAGAATAACAGAGG